>OZ012610.1:15551192-17013792 GCA_963942555.1 Aleiodes leptofemur
TCCAATGGTCCCGGTCCCGATCGCGTTGGCTTGTCTTTTTCCTTTTCTTTTTTTTTTTTTTACACATATATAATAGCACCTTTACACACACACATAGATAGATTTTGACCGAGTAATTATTCTATCCTTGTTACTTGATGGAATACGTAGGTGCGTATCGCGATGCCTCTTCCTATAAGCTGTGGAGAAACTGAGTGGCTAATATAAGTCATGGAGAAATTTTTTTCGTTAATTTAAAGAGTTCTTGATTAACATGAAAGAAGAATTGTATACAAAATAGATACAGACACTAAATGAATCATCGTAGCCTCAGCCCTAGGGCTTTTACATACATATAACTGAAGGGTGTGATGAATTTTATAAATCTTGAGGATTGTGATTTTAAGAGGAAATTGATTTAAAAAACCCTATAACTGTCATGGAGAAACAGATGAAATTAAATGTTCAGATTATGCGAATAGTTTGGAGATATTTTTGTACATAAAATGAATGAAAATTGGAGAGAAGAGCAATGTTCATTGAGGCTGTTAAATTTAAATTTCTTGCATAAATTTTTTATTTGAATCTTTTTTTTTCACAGTGTTTTCACTAAAATTGATGTTTTTGTATTCATTTTAAAGTGGAGAATAATTTTCACTGAGTGTGAGAAAAAGCTTTTTCTTTCTCCGTTATTACAGAGAACAAAACTTTCTATGATTCAAGGGCACCTTTTGTTTTCTTTTTTTCTCTTTTTTTTTTATTCTTATCATTATCATTATTTATTCATTTATGAATTCAAAGATTGATGAGAATGATGAGTTACGATGACCTCAAGTGTCATCCAAACGAACTGCCTGATAATTTGCCGATAATTTTCATGTTTTCACAATCATTATTCAAGAATTTACATAAAAATTTTAGTTTTTTACTGAGTAATTTGCACAATTACGAGATTTTATTATATCTCTCTTTTTTTTTTTTTTTCCTTCTCTTCTTGTTAGTACTGAAGAGATAAAGTTTCGGAGAAGAGTATCTTTATTTTAATTCAAACAAAATGGAATGTATAATGTGAACTATATACTTTAAATGTATATAATACCTGTTGAATGTACATCACGTTGAAGAAGCACCGGCTCTTCTATTCTCGGCGTGCACACGGGTGAAAGCTAAAGTTTTCCCACGTGCAAAAAAAAAAAAGAAGAGAAAAAAAAAGAAAAAAATGTACCAAAGAGGGGTCGACAGCAATTGCACGACAATTCTTCGTGTACCAAGTCAATATAAAAATAATAGAAGGCAATTCTTTTCCTCCAAATGACTTTTTCAATAGCTATACATACACATACACACATATGCAATTGTCCTTATTTTCTTACAACTTCTCACATACACCTTAATGATTTTATTAAGGACAAAATAATTACGTTTTCCATTATCGGATTTTTACGTATCCCCCTCCCCCCTTCCATTAAATAGAATTCTTTATTATTTACCATTCTTGGAATAATGGAATTACTTTGCACAATAATTCCAAAGCAAATTAAATAAAAATAAAAGTGAATTGAAAAAAAAAAAAAAAAAATGCTGACACACTGGATCAAGAATGGGCTTTTGCAATTCTTCAACGACGAATTTGGTGCACAGAGAAGTTTTGTCATTGGGTACCAGGCACATCAAAGTCGTTGACCTTTCTTCTCTCATTCCAGTTGGGTAAATCCAGTCACATCATTTATACCTGTTAGCCGCAGTGTGGCGTTGCAAGTCACATAATCTTGATTTTTTTTTTTTCAAATTTTCCTTTGCATATTCAAATTGATATTAATCATTTTACCTCAACATTTGAATACATTTCTCGAAGCTCTCTTATATCAGTACTTGTATAATAGGACAATGAAAGCTAAAGAAAAAAAAAAAAAAAAGGCCACAAATTCAATTGCAGCTAACGCCCGAACGCAAGAATGGACACACTAGCCACTTCCTTCCATTGACAGAGCCATAACACACTCTGTGCACTCCGAATAATATATTCTTTTCCTTTCACCTGTTGACTTCATTCATTATTATTTTCTTTATTTTATTTTCATTCCTCATTTCATTCTTCTCCATCCAAGCTCCACAAGTTTCTTCTCCCTCCTGGCTCTCCATTATAACATCTACCATGTTAGAGAATTTAACTAATAATTTTTTTTTTTTTTTCGGAATGCTTCACAGTGTAACGAGTCAATTATAGCACCGTCCGATCGAATAATGCGTTGAATCAAATTATTCGTAACATCGAGGTCGTTGAATCAATTCCGTGGCCACTGTACTCGATATACATTAATATATACATATATATCTATAGATATATCTACATACAAGAGGGAACAATTGACATACTCACATATAGTGTAATAACTCACGTACATATCGGTATACCAATGTACAAAATTTAATATGTATTATCGAAAGAGATGGAGACAAATAATAGAGATGAAATGCAACTTGTCATGTTAATCGAATCATTCAATTTACTAAATTCACCATGAACTACATTTTAAGATGTGGATTTAATATCCCCTTATATCTCATTCATTCAATTTTATTTTCTTAGAAAATTAATCATTAAATTAAATATTATATATATATATATATATGAAGTATGCAGAATTTTCTGAAGACAAGTTTAGAGAACGTGGTCCTTGCTTCGTATTTTGTTGTGGTGTTGGAAATTGTTGGTGGACGTTCTTTTCACTCCCTCCTTTCCAGTGTATATCGTTGGGGCCTTTACCACTGAGGCACACGGTACCAGGCTGTGCAGCCAAGCTGCCTGGCACGAGATCCCCAACACGAGAGTACACAAAACCGCTCTGTTACTGCACTTCAGAAGACGTGTACATAGCATAGGCATAGAATCTCAATCTCTCTGTCTATCTCATTTCTACATTCAATTCTCTATCTTTTTCTTTACTCTGTCTCCATACTACTTTGTCTTTCTCTTGAGATGTAATTTTTGAAGTGTATATGGCTCCTCTCATCATCTTCCTCTATACACAGATGAATTTTTCGTCTCACATACTGTCTTACTTTTTTTTTTTGAGAGAGAGATGCCTCGTCTCACTCTGATGCATTACTAAGTGATTCTATCAAAGTAAATTTTCTCAGATGTCTAGTCTCTTCTCTCACCTAGAGCCATCAAAGGCCCCTCCCCTATCTCCTGTCAGCCTTTTAGATGCACAAGACGAATAAAAGGTGGAGGAGAGAGCCCTTCTGTACAAGACTCATCTATGTTTGGCCAATTAAGGGGAGAGGGGAGTGGGGAGGAGGACTAAAAGGGAGAAGAGGAAGATTTATAAAAATTGTTAACTGATATGACGCAACGTTTACTGACACAAATCAACGCGGATCGTCAATCTCTTCTGCTCCAGTAAATCTAATACTTTATCCTCATTTTCTGCAGTCTATTTAAAGAAAATTTCACCACTTTTTTTTCTTCTAGTTTTTATTTTATCGAGACAAGACAGTATTCAATTAATTGATACATTTGAATTCTTCATTCTTACCAAGAATTTTATCTTGATAATAATGTTTTAATTAAGTGCCTTGATATTGAGGTGGGAATATGAAGAAATTACTTTTAATTTTAATACTTCAAGATGATGAGATTTAAAAAAAAAATAAAGAGTAAATGTGAAAGGGTTTCATATTGAAAGTAATGATGACCCTTTCACCTATCACGACTACGTTCTTCGATCGTTATTTCTCTAATTTTTTTTTCTCCTCTTCTTCTTCTTCTTGTTCTTCATCTTCTCTAATTTTTTATTTATTTTTTTTTTCTCTCTTTCTTTAATAGACGATGTGGCATCAGGCTGTGCAGTGGGAATGTTCAGGTGCTCGGACGGAAAGTGCATACAGTCACTAGCGGTATGCAACTATCAGAAGGACTGCGAGAATGGCGAGGACGAAATGCAGTCGTGTCGTAAGTTCATTTATTATTATGATTATATTTCATTTTTTTCCCTCATTTTTTTAAAAAGTCATTTTCGATTGTTTCCACACAGCCGGATGAGGAAATATCGAAATTTCTAGTTTTTTTTTTTTTTTTTTAATACGTTGATGATTTCCTGCATGCAAGAGTGATTATACTTCCGGTTATTGAAAATAGAACATGTTCATGAGTTTTATTAATTCGTGATTATGAAAAGAATTTTTTCATTTTTTTTAATGGAATTTTTTTCTTCATTCAGCACCACCCGAGTGTGACTTGGGCCAATTATCGTGCAGTCAATACATCTTCAATAAAACTTACTGCATACCACAACACCAAAGATGTGACATGACAGTAGATTGTGTAGATGGTACTGATGAAGCAGGATGCAGTAAGTATTCTATTTTTCTAATTTTTTTATTTTTTATTACTTCTTGTTTGTATGTACTTTGATAATGTGACTTGCTTTCATTATTCATTATGTAATTCATCAATTATCCATCAGAACGGAAATATTATTATCAAGATAGAGAGAGAGAGATAAACATGTTTGATATAAAAAACAAAATAATAGTTGAGGGAAATAAAAAAATTGCATCGATCGTGTCTCGTTCACTTGGTCAATGCCAAGGTCATTTGGAAATAATAATTTCACTGTTATATATCACGCGAGGAAATTCTATCGGGAATTTTGTGTCACACGGTCAGATGTCAATAAGGATATCGTAGAAAAAATTGTGTTGCATTATGATTATAAAGTTTTCAGGCAAATGGACTTGATTAAATCGGTAGCATTTTGAAAATATCTGGGAAATTGAGTGAGATGGAGCGATTTTACCCTATTTAAAAAAAGATAATGACAAAATTGCCCTATCTCGCTTAGATTCCAGGATATTTTGGAAGAAATGATGACATAATGAAATTAATTTGTCTGCAAACTTTATAATCTTTTTCTACTCATATATATTTAAGGGACAAATAAACCTGTAATGGTTTTATCATTTTCATTCAACTATTCTCTCCTTTAAAATAACAGAATTAATTGTTCGGTAATTGATGACAAAATCGTGTCGATTCATTCGGAGAAATATCAAGGAAATAATGTAGAGTGCATTTATTTTCTCTCCACAATAATTCTTGGTAATTTTTCGCAATTAAATTTCACTGTAAAATTGTAATTCACAATAAAATAAAAAAAAAACTACAGTTTTATTGAGTCATATGAAACTTCATGTATTCAACTCCATGTATTCATATTTTTTTGTTCCATCCTGTCGCAAGGCCAAGTGAATTGCTTTGTAATGCTTCCAGACTTGCTCACAGTGAAAAATATTTATGAAAAATTAAGAAATACTCGTGGGAAATTTCCAATTTTTCATTTCTGCTTTAGAGGGAAAAAAGTGAGAAAAAAAATGAAAATCTCCTGCGAATAAATGAAATTGTTGGATGATTCTAGTAATTGCAGCGGAAAAAAATTCCAACATTTTCACACTATTCTTGATGAATTAAAAGTGATTGTTTACATGTTCGATGTATTCTGAAAATAATCCTCTTCTAAATTGCTTAGTCACAATTGCTCAATCGATTTCCAAGGATAAGCAGTAAATCATCCCAGTATTAAAGTTTATGAGTAGAGGAGTATATTTTATTTACCTTGATGCTGATGAGAATCAAGGAAAACTTCATTCAAAAAAATTTCATAATGTAGACCTATTGATTATTCAATTGCTTTGATGATAAATGCACTCAATACGACAGAGAATTCACATGTTTTTTTTAGGCGAGCACAATTAAATTGCTCAGAAAATTTATGCTTTAAGAGTTCACGAGATTAAATCATGGTTCATTAAATCTGAAAAGCATATTTAATTTTTAACAAAATTCTCTCATTGTTTAGTATACAGAAAGTGTCAACCAGACGACTTCAAATGCAACGGTGGCCTCACTCCGGAGCTCTGCATCCCAAAGGAGAAAAAATGTGACGGTTATTTAGATTGCAGAAGTGGAAAAGATGAAGAGGATTGTCTACCAACTGCAAAACCTGCCTGTAGATTGGATCAATTCAGGTGTAATTCAACTCAACGATGCGTTGAACAAAGTGCAAGGTGTAATCACAAGGATGATTGTGGAGATAATACCGATGAGGAGCACTGCAGTGAGTAATTTTCTTCCCCCACACCATAATTACCAATTACAATTCACCAAATAAATAATCAATGAACTAAGATAAATATTCAATGCATGAAAAAGTAATAAAATTTACAAGCAATGAATTGATAATTTAATGAATATAAAAAATGAATTCATCGCATTAATTAAGAAATATTATTCTTTCAGGTTTTCCACAATGTACAACTGAACAATTTAGATGTGAAAATGCACTTTGTATACCACGTGCATATAAATGCGATGGACACAAAGATTGTCAAGATGGTTCTGATGAAAAATCCTGTACAGTAACGGTATGTCCTGGTAATAAATTTATGTGTCCAAAGGGTCTTGATGGCAAGCCACTTTGCATCGAAAGATCACAATTGTGCGATGGTAAAGAGGATTGTGCTGATGGTGCTGATGAAGAGGCAGCATGTTCAACGAGCATGTGTTCAACATTGAGATGTTCTTACAAGTGTCAGGCATCACCAACTGGTGGTACATGCTATTGTCCAGAGGGCCGTGTACTAGCTAATGATTCAGGCATCTGTATTGACAGAGACGAGTGCAATGAATGGGGTTTCTGCGAGCAACTTTGTGAGAATACTGATGGCTCTTACATATGCCGATGTTCACCAGGTTACAATCTAATTGGTCGTAATAAATGTCGTGCACAGAATAATCAACACTGGCCAGCTGTTGAACTATTGCTTGCACAGGATCGTGCACTTTGGCGTATGCATTCAAACGGTGATAATCGTAGAATAATTGCCAACACAACTGGCGCCAGTGGTATTGACTATTTACTCTCGGAAAATTTATTATTTTGGAGTGATGTTAAAACGAGAAAAGTACATTCACAATCACTAATACCAACAGAATCAGCTGTTGAACAAGTTGATATAGCACCACCTGGATCATGGGCACCAGTAGCAATTGCCATTGATTTTATTGGTAGAAAATTGTATGTTGTTGATTCAATTGTACAAAAAATTGATGTTTTTGAATTGGATGGACGCTATCATGGAATTGTACTGGGTTCAAATTTAACAAGTCCAGCTGATATTGCACTTGATCCAACTGTTGGCCTTATGTTTATTGCTGATAATAAGCAAGTTTTACGGGCTAATATGGATGGAACTAATGCATTTTCAATTGTATCTGAGGCTGCTTACAAAGTTTCTGGAGTTGCTGTTGATATGATTGTCAAGAGAATATACTGGTGTGATTCTTTGCTTGATTACATTGAAACTGCTGATTACAAGGGTGGAAAGAGAGTTATGGTACTCAGGGGATCACAAGTACCTGCACCAAATAGGCTGAGTGTCTTTGAGAATCGGGTTTACTGGACTGATAGCACGAAACAGGCTGTCATGAGTGTTGATAAGAATATTGGAGGTGGTAATATCAATACTATATTCAAATTACGTGATGCTAAAGCTATTAAGGCACTCCATCCATTGGTTCAAGCAACTGGGAATATTAAAACTCCGTGCGGCAATAATAATGGTGGATGTCAACACATGTGTATTGTAACTGCTGCTGGTGGTCGTGAAAATGGTCTTGGATACAGATGTGCCTGTAATATCGGCTGGAGATTATCAGCAGATCTGAGGAATTGTAATTTGGTGCAAGAATTCTTGATGTATTCGCAGCAACGTTTCATCAAAGGCAGAGTACTAGATCCAGTTATGGAGGGATTCAGTGATGCCATACTTCCAGTTGTATCGAGAAGAGCTAGATTCGTTGGACTTGATTATGATGCACATGAACAGTATATTTACTACAGTGATGTCCTTCAAGATGTCATCTATAGGGTACATCAGAATGGTACTGGTAGGGAAATTGTATTGGCAAGCCAGAATGAGGGAGTTGAGGGACTTGCTGTAGATTGGGCAGCTAAAAATTTATACTACATTGATTCAAGAAAAGGTACACTCAATGTTTTGAGCACGAGAAATGTCACATACAGAAGAACATTATTGAAAAATCTCAAGAGACCACGTGCCATTGTTATTCATCCAAATCATGGATATATATTTTTCTCAGAATGGGATCGTCCAGCAAATATAAGTCGTGCTCATGCAGATGGATCTGGTCTAGTTGTTTTTAAAAATTTAACACTTGGCTGGCCAAATGGTTTGGCTATTGATTTTACCAAAGACAGATTGTACTGGTGTGATGCATTATTAGATCATGTGCAACATGCAAATCTCGAGGGTGGTGATGTAAAAACAATAAGTCCAAGATTGATAAGACATCCATTCTCAATTGCTATACATGAACAATGGATGTACATAACTGATTGGAGATTAGATGCAATTATTAGATTACATAAAGAAACAGGAGAACAGGAGGCTATACTTGTTCGTGAACCAGCTACTAATAGATTGTATGGAGTTAAAGTTTTCAGTAAAGAAATTCAAAGGCCATCAGATCATCCTTGCTCCATTAACAATGGTGGCTGTGACAAATTATGCTTTGGTATACCAACAAATATGACAAATAGATTTTCCGGTTCTGTTCAACTTGCCAGAGTATGTGGCTGTCCATATGGAGAACGTTTAATGGCCAATGAGAGAACCTGCACTTCAGATCCTGAGGCAGAGCCACCACTTCAAGCATGTCCAAATCCATGGGACTTTACATGTGCAAATCAAAGATGTGTACCACAGTCATGGGTCTGTGATGGTGACGATGATTGTCTTGATAATAGCGATGAAATGCAGAATTGCACAAAACCAACATGTGGAATCAATGTATTCCAGTGTAAATCAGGAAGATGCGTGCCAATGAGCTTTAGATGTGATTCAGAAAATGACTGCGGTGACTACAGTGATGAAGCTAATTGTCCAAATGTAACATGCAGTTCAAGTCAATTTGCATGTGACAATAATCGCTGTATTCCAGCATCATGGAAATGTGACTCGGAAAATGATTGCGGTGATAGTTCTGATGAGGGTGATTTTTGTGCTGCTAAAACATGCTCTTATTTCCAATTCACATGTCCAAGATCTGGTCATTGTATACCACAGTCCTGGGTATGTGATGGTGATAATGATTGTTTTGATCAACAAGACGAAATGGATTGTCCACCAGTGACTTGTTTGAGTACACAATTTACCTGTGCTGATCGTAAAATGTGTGTCCTTGAGTCATACAAGTGCGATGGTTTGTCTGATTGTAATGATGGTAGCGATGAAATTGGTTGTCCATCATTAGCACCAGATCAGTGTAATCCAGATAAACAATTTCAGTGTGCTAGCTCGGGTGTTTGTATACCAAAGAGTTGGTACTGCGATGGAACACCAGACTGCAGTGATAAATCAGACGAACCAGAATCATGCGGACAGAGATCGTCTGGATGTCCAGCTGACTATTTCAAGTGTGTCTATCCAATTAATCAAAATTGTGTATTTAAAACTTATATTTGCGATGGTAAAGATGATTGTGGTGATGGCTCTGATGAGGATCCATTGCTTCATGCTTGTACACCGCCGCCATTCAAATGTGAATCGAATCAATGGAAATGTCCCAATGTCACTGATAGATGCATCAACATTACCAGTGTCTGTGATAACAAACCGGATTGTCCAAATGGTGCTGATGAAGGATTGGGCTGTGATTTGGCAGAGTGTGCTCATCAAGGTGGACTCTGCAGCAATGAATGTATTCAAACACCTCTGGGTGCACAGTGCATATGTCCAATGGGCGAAGAGCTCGATAAAGATGGCTACACCTGTCATGATACTGATGAATGCCATCCACCAGGTAGATGCTCTCAAACTTGCACAAACACAAAGGGCAGCTTTGTTTGCAGTTGTCTCGAGGGATACACTCTGGAGATAGATAACCACACGTGTAAAGCATTCAATCATTCATCTGCCTTCCTAATTATCTCAAATAGGCACACGATTCTCATTGCTGATCTTCAAGAACAGGCACTGGAGAGAGTACCAATTAATGTTGAGAATGTTGTTGCAACTGCTAGTAATATGCACACAGGAACGATATTCTGGTCTGATATGAAACTGAAGAAAATCTCGAGATTAGAAAAAGGCGGTGATCCAATTGATGTTATTTCAACCGGTCTGGATCTTGTTGAGGGGCTTGCTTATGATTGGATTGGGAAAAATCTTTATTGGCTGGATTCGAAATTAAATACAATTGAAGTTGCGAGGGAAACTGGTGAATACAGAATGGTTCTCATTAAAGAAAATATAACGCAGCCTAGAGGTATGTGCTTAGATCCAAGTCCAGAGGCAAGATGGCTATTTTGGACAGACTGGGGTGAGAATCCTCGTATTGAGAGAATTGGAATGGATGGAACGAATCGTTCTACGATAATAAACACGAAAATTTATTGGCCTAATGGTTTGGCACTTGATACTGCCAATAAGCGAGTCTACTTTGCTGATAGCAAGCTCGATTTCATTGATACCTGCAAGTACGATGGTTCTGAGAGAATTCAAGTACTTGCTAGTTCCCATTATCTTCTGCATCCTCATTCTTTGACTCTATTCGAAGACACCATGTATTGGACAGACAGACAGCTGAATCGTGTTTTATCAGCTCACAAATTCAGTGGTAATAATCAAACAGTTGTATCCCATTTAATTTCCCAACCATTGTCGATACATGTACATCATCCAGTACTTCAACAGATTCAACCTAATCCATGTGATAATACAGGCTGTCAACATCTTTGTCTACTTTCACCAAGCACTACGTTAGGATATACATGTAAATGTCTTGTTGGTTTTAAATTATTATCCGATGGCCGTTGTATTGAAGAAGAAACACCGTACTTGATGACATTACATGGTTCACAAATTATTGATATATCATTGACACCAGGGGACAGTAGAACAGGCTACATAACACCAGTTGTTGGTGTTGAGAATGGACTTCTTATTGATTATGACAGACGAGATAAAATTATTTATTGGCTTCAGGGTAAGGATGGTGATGATGAGAATGGTACGATTTATACAATACCATATATCGGTGGTAATAAAACAGAATTTCCAAATCCATCTGGTGATTCTGGAATCGTTGGTTCACCATCTACAATGGCATTTGACTGGCTCGGTAGAAATCTATTCATTGGCAATAAATATGCATCAAACATTGAGGCAATTAAGATCGATGGTAAACCAAGATACAGAACAATTGTATTGGCAAATGATGGTAACAAGACTTCAGTAGCTAGACCCAAAGCAATGTGTGTTGATCCACTTGAGGGCCATGTATTCTGGATAGACGAGGGTGGATTTGGTGTGCCTGAAAAAATTGGAAGAGTTGATATGGATGGTAAAAATGCACTCATTCTAGTTAATGACACTTTCAAATTAGAAGCAATTACTATTGATATTGCTAATAAAAAAATTTACTACAGCGCACAGTATCCAAGCTGTGTCAAATCAATCACGACTGATGGTCAAGATAAACGGGATATTTTGTCAGCTGAAAATAATATAGCACTACCAAAATCACTGGCTGTACATGATTCAAAATTATACTTTTTGGATCCAATTTATGATAAGATCGAGAGAGTTGATCTTCCAAGTGGTAAAAATCCAAATACAATTGTTGATAATGATGCGACATTGAAGACACTTGTTATTTACAAGAAACGCGTCACTGGTTCACATCCTTGTTTGGAAAATAACGGTGGTTGTGAGCAAGTCTGTCTACCATCGGCTGGTGGTACCCGAGTTTGTGCCTGCAGTATGGAATTCAGAATGGTTGGTGGTACCAAGTGTGAGCCCTTCAAGACATTTGCTGTTGTCACACAGCTTGATGTAGCAAGAGGATACAGTTTAACTGATTCAAAGGAGGCAATGGTACCAATTGCTGGACCTGGACATCACATTCTTCATGTTGATGTTCATTATGCTGCTAACTGGATCTATTGGGTTGAATTTAATCGCGGTGTTTGGAATGGTATATTCAGAGTACGACCAAATGGCACTGAGCTAACACCAATCATCAAATTTGGAATTGGATCAAATGGAATACGTGGATTAACGATCGATTGGATTGCTGGAAATCTCTATTTCTCCAATGTCTTCCCGCATGATAATTATGTTGAAGTTTGCAGGCTCGATGGTAGCCACAGGAAAGTCATCGTCAAAACAACAGCCGATGCGCCACGAGAACTTGCTGTTAATCCCATCAAGAGAACTCTCTATTGGATTGACTATGGTCAACATCCAAAGATAGGTAAAGCTAATTTAGACGGTAGCAATTGGACACCAATCGTTGTAACAAGAGTCAGTACACCAAGAGACATTACAATTGATCCAATTACACACGATGTCTACTGGGTGGATTCTAAACTGGACATGATTCAGAAAGTATCTTGGATGGGTGGCAATCAGCAAGTGATTCGCCGAAATCTTCCGAATCCAATGGGTGTAGCTGTTTTTGGTGCTGATGTCTACTGGGTTGATCGCAATCTTCAGACTGTTTTCAAAGCAGATAAGTTACCTGGTAATATCAGTTTACCAATTCAGATCAGAACGAATTTACAAAAACTCAGGGATATCTCTATCTTTGATGCTAGCAGTCAACCACCGGATGATTTGAATCCTTGTTCACGCATACCAAATGGTGGCTGTTCACAGCTCTGTTTTGCTTATCCATCTGAAACTGAGCCGAAGTGTGATTGTGCTATTGGTAAATTATCCGAGGATCGTAGGAAATGCGAGAATATCGATGAGTATTTGGTATTTGCAACGAGAAATGAAATTCGAGCTATCAATTTGGATCCACAATCAACGAATCTACCATTCAAGCCAATTGGTAACTTGACCAATGTTGTTGGTATTGATTTCGATTATCAGGACAAGAAGATACTGTTCACTCAGATAAGACCGTGGGCACAGATAGCCTGGATATCATCAGAAAATCCATCGTCAACGGATATCCACAGTTTGATCAACAAAGGCATTAATCCAGAAGGTATTTCTTACGATTGGACCCAGAAGAAAGTGTACTGGACTGATTCATCGAATAACAGTATCTACGCTATGAACATAGATGGTTCAAATTTGGTGATGATCGCAAGAGTAGAAAGGCCCAGAGCAATTGTTGTTGATCCTTGCAATGGATCACTTTACTACACTGACTGGGGACGTTTTGGAACATCCGGCAAGATCTTCAGAACGACAATGGCTGGCTCATTGAAGAAAGCAATAATTGAAAAGGATTTGTCACAACCAAGTGGTTTAGCTATTGATTACGAAGATCATATGCTCTATTGGACAGACGCAGTAAGGGAAAAAATTGAGCGATCTGATTTAGATGGTAATAATCGTGAAGTACTAGTTTCTGCAACAATTTATCCATTCGCAATAACTGTATTTAGAGAGCACATTTACTGGACTGATCTTCAATTGAGAGGAGTCTATCGTGCTGAAAAATATACGGGAGCCAACAAAATTGAGATGGTGAAACGTCTGGAAGATTCACCCAGAGATCTTCACATCTTTTCAACAGCAAAGCAGCAGTGCAGTGTGAATCCTTGCAATATCAACAATGGTGGCTGTTCGTACTCATGTCATCCGGGATTGAATGGTAATGCTGAATGCAAATGCGATGAGAATAACAGGCTTGTTAACGAAGAGAGAATGTGCGTACCGAAAAATGTTACCTGTGATGCTAGTAAATTTTCATGCAGAAATGGAAGATGTATATCACGTATGTGGGCATGCGATGGTGATGATGATTGTGGTGATGGTACTGATGAGGACAAGACATACTGTTCACATCATTCTTGCAGCCCGAATGAATTCAGATGCAATAATGGAAGATGTATATTTAAATCATGGAAGTGCGATCATGAAAATGATTGCCGTGATGGCAGTGATGAGGAGGGCTGTGTCTATCCACCCTGTGCATCTGGTGAATTTACTTGTGCTAATTATCGTTGTATACCACAGGCGCAAGTGTGCAATGGTGTTAATGATTGTAAAGATAATGTTACGTCAGATGAGACACACGAAAGATGTCCAAGGAATAATACCTGTCATCCAAATCATCTTCAGTGCAAGACAACGAATATTTGCGTTGAACCATACTGGTTGTGCGATGGCGATAATGACTGCGGTGATAACAGCGACGAAGATCCAATTCATTGTGCCCAAAGAACATGTCCACAAAATAGCTTCCGTTGTCCCAATCACAGATGTATACCAGCTACTTGGTACTGCGATGGTGATGATGACTGTTTGGATGGCTCGGATGAACCACCGGGCTATTGTCAATCAGAAGGACGTACTTGTTTCGGCGATTTATTCACCTGTGACAATGGCAATTGTATACCGAGAATCTACATATGCGATGGTGATAATGACTGCTTGGATAATTCAGACGAGGATGAGAGACATCAGTGCAATGACAGAAAATGCGACGAAGAGACTGAATTCACTTGCGATGCTAATAAAGTTTGGAATCGTGCACAATGTATACCGAAGAAGTGGCTATGTGATGGTGATCCAGATTGCGTTGATGGAGCAGATGAAAATGTAACACTTCATCATTGTCCACCAGCTCCACCATGTCCTGATAGTCAATTTAAATGTAACAATGGCAGATGCCTCAATAAAAATTGGCTGTGTGATCATGACAATGACTGTGGTGATGGTAGTGATGAGGGAAAATTCTGTAATTCACAGTACAAAACATGTTCACCAACAGAGTTTACCTGTCAGAATTTCAAATGCATCAAGTTACAATTTAGATGCGATGGACAAGACGATTGTGGTGATCGTTCCGATGAAGTTGGATGCCCATCGAAAATTAAGAATACAACGTGTCCTAATTCACATGACTTTAGGTGTGACAGTGGAATGTGTATTAATCAACAGTTGGTCTGTAATAAAGAGCCAGATTGTCCGGATGAGAGCGATGAACCGCCACACTGTAATGTCGATGAATGTGCTACAGTTGAATTGAATCAATGCGGTCACAGATGTGTTGATACTCGAACAAGTTATTACTGTGAATGTAATCCAGGATACAAATTGCTTGATGATGGTAAAGCTTGTGCTGATATAGACGAATGCATAGAAACACCATCGGTGTGTAGTCAACAGTGTGAGAATACACCTGGTGGATTTTATTGCAAGTGCAATGAGACATGGTACGAGAGAGCTGCTGATGAACATACGTGTAAACGTCGTGATAAAATCGAGCCCTGGATTATTTTCACCAATAAGTATTACGTCAGAAACATGTCAATTGATGCATCCAAGTATTCCGTTATGCACCAAGATCTTATCAATGTTGTTGCACTAGATGCAGATTACGCAACACAAATGTTGTACTTCTGTGATGTTACTGCGAAAACAATTTATCGTGCACCACTAGCTGGCGGTGAGAGGGAAGCTATAATACGTCATGATAGTCTTGGCTTGGAGGGTATCTCCATTGATTGGGTGGGAAGAAAGCTGTACTGGTTAGACAGACATGCTAAACATCTCGATGTTGCTGAACTCGATGGAACTAATAGGAAAACTCTCAAGAGTGGAATTGCTGATCCACGTGCTATTGTTGTTCATCCAGGTACTGGCTATCTGTACTTTACATCTTGGAATCTTCAGGCCTACATCGGGAAAATGGGAATGGACGGAAGTAATTTTACGAGGATATTAACGTGGGAGGATGACATAGCATGGCCAAATGCACTAACTATCGATTATTTCACGGACCGAATTTTCTGGGCTGATGCTCATCTTGATTACATTGCATTTGCTGATCTCGAGGGACACCATCGAAGAGTTGTTCTATCTGGTGCAACTGTACCTCATGTATTCGCCATTACTGTTTTCGATGATCACATATTCTGGACTGACTGGAACTTGAAGGCCATCAGCAGAGCTGATAAATTTTCTGGGACAAATTTGAGAATCCTGAGGAATACAACGCATCGTCCTTACGATGTTCATACGTATCATCCATTGAGACAATTACCATATACAAATCCATGTGCTCAAAATAACGGTGGGTGTTCTCATCTTTGTCTCATTGCACCACCAGCATCCTCGTATCTTCTTGAAGGCTTTGGACAACCAGGTATTACATCATTTGCCTGTGACTGTCCAAATCAATTCTATCTTGATAAAGATAAGAAAACTTGTATTGCAAATTGTACATCTGGTCAGCATCTTTGTGGAGTACCTGAAGAAAAATGTATACCATGGTTCTGGAAGTGTGATGGTGAGAAAGATTGCAAAGATGGCTCAGACGAGCCAGCATCATGTCCAGCACGTGTATGTAGACCCAGTGTATTCCAGTGTGCTAATGGAAACTGTACACCAGCCGTTACTGTCTGCGATGGCACTGACGATTGCGGTGATAAGAGCGATGAAGCTAATTGCTCGCATGAATGCCCAGAGTTAGAGTTCAAATGTAAATCAAATGGTAGATGTATTCATGGTTCATGGAAATGCGATGGTGATGCTGATTGTAGAGACGGTAGTGATGAAGATCCTGAGATTTGTCACAATAGAACATGTGATCCTAGTACAGAATTTAGCTGCAAGAATGGTAAATGTATTCCAAAATTATGGATGTGTGATTTTGATGATGATTGCGGTGATGACAGTGATGAGCCAGCTTACATATGTAGACAGAAAAATTGTACAACTGGCTGGCAACGTTGTCCAGGACACACGAATTACAGGTGTATACCAAAATGGCTATTCTGCGATGGTAAAGATGATTGCCGTGATAAATCAGATGAATTACCAGAGAGTTGTCCAGTTTGTGATGCTAATACGGAATTCAAGTGTTCAAATAATCGTTGTGTACCGAAACAATGGCTCTGTGATTTTGCTGATGACTGCGGTGACGGTAGTGATGAAGCTGAAGCAGTGTGCAAGGGCAAGTACAGATCATGCTCAGAATCTGAATTCCATTGTGGTAATGGCAAATGCATTGCATCAAGATGGCGTTGCGATAATGAGGATGATTGTGGTGATAACAGTGATGAGGTAGACTGCAAGGTATTCGTGTGTCAGGTGAGTTGTGGTTTCCATTATTTGCATTGAACTAAATTTACATTCATGTGATATTTCGACTGTAGGTGAATATCTGGTCTGACATGGTACTTGATTTTACAGAATGATAGCTATCAGTGTGCCAGTGGTCATTGTATTGCTTCCTCTCTTCGGTGTGATGGTACGAGAGATTGTCGTGATGCGAGCGATGAGATTGGATGCCCACCGAAATATCCTGATGGACGCTATTGTCCACAAACTAAATTCCAATGTGACAATAATCTCTGTGTTTCCCTGTCGGATCGATGTGACGGTAGTGACGATTGCGGAGACGCTTCCGATGAGAGTCCTACACTTTGTGGTGAGTATATTGTCAATATCGTCACTCTAGAAGGAAAACGGCGTAAGTGCTAAAAAAAATCACTTCTCAAAAGGAAACGGGCGTATATCCGAAATACATCTCGAAATGTTTTTCATGAGGTAATGAATAAAAATAAACTAAAAATTTAAGTAAGAAAAATGTAGCGTAAATAGGGCATATGTTCCAAAATTACGCCCTTCTGTTATTGGTAATTTTTCCAATTGTCCAAATATCTTTTAACGGTAGATAATAAGGAATGGGCTTATCATCGGTACTTACGCCCTTTTGTTATTCAAAAAAAAAAAGCGGAGAAAATGCAATCGTGCCCTTTTGCTTCTAGGACAATGATGTTATGCAAATCAATAATTATCCTAGAAAATTGACGAATTAACTTGAAAATATTAATTTTATTCTTAATATTTCAGCCAACTTTACTTGCGATATCCTACGAAGATTCCAATGCTCAAATCATCGATGCATACCAAGATATCAACTGTGTGACGGTATCGATAATTGCGGTGACGGCTCAGATGAAAATAATCTCACAATGTGCGCAAAGAGAGTACGTCCATGTGATCCAAGCAATGAATACCAGTGTGCAAATAAAAAGTGCATTGATCGTACAAAAATATGTGACTTTGCTGATGACTGTGGCGATGAGTCTGATGAAATCGGCTGTCATCCATACAAACATTGCAGTCCAGCAAATAAGGGCGGTTGTGCTCACTACTGCCAGAATGTCACAGACGGTGGCTATATATGCGCTTGTTATCCAGGATACATAACATCACGAGAAAATAATAAACTCTGCGATGACATTAATGAATGTCTAACTGGTGCACATCATTGCACTCAAATATGTACAAATGTTAAGGGTGGATTTTCATGCTCGTGTAGAGATGGCTTTGAAATTGTAGATAATCACAGTGGTGTTTGTCGTACAATTGACGAAGAGGGTGCATTACTATTTGCAAATGGACCAGAAATACGTGCTTACAATCTCCACAAGAAAGAGGAATTACCAGTTATCGCTAATGAAAAACGTATACGTTCAATTGAAATTGATCCGAAATTAGAGTTAATTTATTGGATTGATTCACACGATAATACGATAAAACGTTCGTACATGATTGACGCTAAAGAGGGTAAAGCTAAAATTGGATATGCGCAGGATTTGAAGATACAGAGCGATGCGAAACCCCTGAGTTTAGCTGTTGATTGGGTATCAGATAATATTTATTGGGGTGAAATTGATACAACTGGTGCACGACAGTACGGAAGAATAATGGTGGCTAAATCAGATGGTAGATATCGAAGAAGTTTAGTTAGTGCTGGACTGGAGAGTCCAATGGCTGTTGCTGTTGATCCACAGTTGGGTACTATTGTATGGACTGATGTTGGTAATTTACCGAAGATTGAGATCTCGTGGATGGATGGAAGCAGGCGAAAAGTTTTGGTTGCTGATAAATTGAGTCGACCATCGGCTCTTGCTATTGATCACGCAATGGATCACACTATTTATTGGACAGACAGCAAGCTAAATTTGATAGAGTCTATTGCACCCGATGGCTCTAATAGGAAGATCATAATCCGGGGAGATACTTTGAAGCATCCAATTTCATTGGATGTCTTTGAGAATAATCTCTACTGGGCAACCAAGTACACTGGTGAACTTTTGAAACAGGACAAATTCGGCAGGGGCGTTGTGGAAACTGTCGTAAGGAATTTGATGGTACCAGCTGGCGTTAAAATTTATCATCAGTTGAGATACAATACAACTTTACGTGATCCATGTCAAAGTGCTAGGTGCACGCATTTGTGCGTTGGCATTCCCTCTGGCTACAAGTGCCTGTGTCCTGATTCAGCTGGTCCAAGATCACCACAGACTAGTGAGAGAATCTGCGATGCTACTGTGGAACGGCCAAAACCATCACCGAGAATATGTCCATGCGAGAATGGTGGATACTGTCAACAGTCGGAGGACAGCGAGCTTTTGTGTGCCTGTCCTGATAGTTTCCATGGTGATCATTGTGAGGTGAATCTCATGTCATCGAGAACGGGTAGCTCGACTGCTGCTATTGTTATACCTATTGTTGTTGCATTGCTGATTCTACTTGCTGCTGCTGCTATTTTCCTTGTACTGAAAAAACGACCTTTGTAAGTCTTTTATTCTATGGAATTATCTCAATTTACTTTTGTTGGAGAAAGATTGAAAATGTTTTTTTTTTTTTTGCAGTGGAAAAGCTGGAGGTCTTGGTGGTTTGACTGCTCAGAGTGTATCGTTCAGGCAAGGTAGCAACGTTGAATTCGGTGGCCCGGTGCATGAAAGAATGGTAAGCGATTCAATTACTTTAATCAATAAAAAAGAAAAAAAAATTACTTTAATCAGAGTTCAGAGGAAATTGTCAAAATACTTTTTCATTTAAAATTAAAAATTTAAGGATATCCAAGCAGCAGGTCCAAATAATCTACTTTTGTTTTTTCATTTTTCTAAACTATCATCAATATTCTAATTATCACGATTTTGTAACATTTTACCTGTATTGAAAAGATATTGAGATGTCCACGATAGTAAATTTTCATTAAGTAATATTATAAATATCCAATATTGTTCCAAATTTGTTTCGATTAATCGTCGCTAATTGTCCGGTAACAGGCATTTTTTATGATTTGAAAAATTAATAGAGATTCTGATGAACAAGAATGTATATGGTTATATAAGAAAAAAATAGGTGTGTGACCATGAATTGTTGTAGTGAAACTGAAACTGATCTTTGCTTATGAAGTTCTAATATTAATTTAATTTCTTTCAAAAATTGTTTTTGGCTTAATTTGTCCGATACTACGGTATAAAGTAGATGTTTAAAAAAAGTTCACATGCTACTCTATTGAAAGTGACCAAAATTGTAGAGGAAAAATGAATTATCGGAACTACTTGGATATCCTTGAACGAAAAAAAAGACTTGGAGACTTGAAAATATAATTTAAATCTCAATTCATAGGAACCCCTCGACGTTGAGTACAATCTTGGTGATGTGAGCACTAAAAATCGTGACTTTAGTAATCCAATGTATGACGCAGTTAATCTAGAATCCACAAATGGAACGAGTAGTTCAATATACGAAGTACCAGCTGAAATGAAACCATCAACAATACAACACAAAGAGCCACCCCAGTTACACCTAAAACGGCGTGAATTAGATCCCACGCCAATTGACTCAGGCAAGGATACCCAGCAGTTGGTAGAGGAAGATAAATCCGAGTGCTGAGTTTCCATCAAATTTTTATTATTATTATTTTTTTTTCTTTTTCTTTTGTAATATCATTCAGTAGATGATTTTTGTTCACACCTATTGTAGCTTGGATACGTATTGTCCTTTTCTCTTACAAATGAAAAATTGACAGCTCGTTCAATGTTGTTTTTATCATCAAATGGTTGTTGGAATTATATACATAATATATAGATGTTAATTATGAATTAATTGTTTACGTCTCGAGCTACAATAGGCACGATATGATTGTGTCATTATTTTATTTTTTATTTTTATTAGGTGTGATTTTTTTAAGTCCTTGTAAATATTAATGACTACGAAAATTATTAATTTTCATGTTATCCGTGTACCATAAAAGCGCAACCACCACATTCCACTGGATTTTTTTTTTGTTTATTATTATATTTTTTTTTTAAATATTCGAAGGCTGCTGAATCCAAGGATGATAGTGATAGCACTAAAAGAGGAAAAATATATATATATTTTTGTCTTTGTTGGAGATAAAGTTGATATAAATATTATGTATACATAATTATATAATTGAGTGAAAAGTGTAAAATGTCATATGTGGGACCAATAAGTTTTATAACATTTTAATGAGTAAGAAATACTTCCGAATTAGAGAAGAAAATAATATGTGGGACTGAAAGAGAAAAATCAATAATTTTTTTTTTTTTATTCAAGAGCAAATACTATAAGTAATTACAGTGGCAAGAAAAAAAATTGATGCGCATTATTTCTCATTTTTTTTTCTTTTTCGTTTTTATGGTGAATGGACTTGCGTAATTTTCGATTGAAAATAACGAATTATTACGTTTGTTTTTTTTTTCTTTTTTTCTCCTATATTTCTATTCTTTCTCTCTCACTCATTTTCCTCTCTTTGTAACATTTCAATTAAAAAATTTATTTCTGTAGATGTTAAAGATGCAAGTTGAAAGAAAAAAAAAGAGCAATTGAAATATTGTATGAATAAATGTTTTCTCATTAAGTGTCAAAGCTCAGCAATTGTTTGGTCAGCCTCAGCGACATTAATTGTAAATTTTACGTTGCAATTTACTCGTTCACCATCACAATACGAGTGAGAAAAAGAAATTAATTATGATGTTAAAATTAATCAAGTGAATTTGGGCAGTAAAATAATTGTATCGCTGACAAGACCAATGTGCACAAATAATTATATACACAAGAGTAAATTTTCTTTTTATAAATGAAATATATATTTTGTTGATTTACAAAAGAAAGAAAGAGGAAAAAAAAACATCTGACACTGGGCCGGGCTCCATTTGTCGCATTATTTTTACTATACATCAGTATTTTCTGTAATTAAAAAAAAAAAAAAAAAAAAAAAAAGAATTATGAAATTTACGAATTAGTCAATTATAAAAGAAAATGAAATAATAACTGATAATTGTTAATATATACTGTGCAAATATCAAACTGAAACCGTCCAGCAATAAAATTAAAAGACAATTTTATGAAAAAGAAAGAAATTTAAAGAAAACACAATACTTGATTATTCGAACTAATCATGAATACAAACTATTCACACTTATGTACACAAATTAAAAAAAAAAAAATTACTTTGAAATCATTCAATACTGAATGAGACGAAACAAGGCATCGACGTTCTCCTTCTCGGATTCTTTTTGTCGTACAATATGTATTTCCTCCTCACCAATTAGAACTTCCTCAAAAGGTGTCTCAATTGATGTTCCCTGATCAACAATTGCAGTCTCACTATCATCCCTATTACTACTCTCTCTCCTCAATCTACGTGTTTTCGGTTTTCTTTTTCTCGGTTTATCACTGTGTATTTTCATGTGACGATTCAGATCATATCTACCAACAAATCTTGCCTCACAAATATTGCAACCAAGTGGTTTATCATCTGCATGTACCCACATGTGTCTTCTCAATGCAGCTGAGAATGTAAATGCAGTATTACAAATATTACAAACATATGGTTTTTCACCTGTATGTAATAAACTGTGATCCTTTAGTGTAGCCCTTTGATTAAACCTCTTACCACACACTTCGCACGTATAACTACGTGGATTTGAATGAATTCTCATGTGATTTAATAAATTACCCTGCTGCGAAAATGATCTGCCGCAGACTTTACAGGGATATGGTTTTTCACCAGTATGAACTCTCATGTGTGTCTGTAATGTTCTATTGTTCAAAAAACGTTTACCGCATATTTCACATGGATACTTGGGTAATCGAAGACCCTGTGGATCCAAGTGTGATATCAAGTGCCTCTTGTAATTACCCTTGTGATTGAATATTCTCTTGCACTGACTGCAAGAATACGGTGCACCGTGCAGATGACTTGTAGCATGCATTTCAAGGTCTGACTTGACTTTAAATCTTTTGCCGCATTTGGCACAGCGGTATCGGGAAAAATCTGTGTGACATACCATGTGGCGTTTCAAGTATCTCTTCGTCGTATAAGCCTTGTCGCATATGAAACAAGAGTAAGGACTCGTTCCTGTGTGCGTCTTTACGTGGGATCGAAGATCTTTCTGGGACTCGCAGTCCTTTTCACAGACAACACAGAAGAATGGACCTGTACTTGGTATGTGATTTTCGACTGTGTGGGTTAAGACATCAGATAATTCTTCGTAATTCTCCATGCACAAAGTACATTGGTACTCAGTTACTCCTGAATCTGTCTTGATCTCCTTGATTTTAACGACTGTGTCATTTACACTACCCACTACGTTACCCGATTGCTCAGTACAATCATCCGAGTCCGAATCAATTTCTTCGTAATTATCAGTTGAATTTTTCTTATCAATTTCTTCAGATGATTCAGATTGTATTGATGATGCTACTTGTGTAATTATATTGAATTCTTTTTCATTTGACTCAGTATCTGTGTCTTCATTCAGTGCAAATTCAATTTGTTCTGAGGGAATGTATAAAAATGTGTAACCAGTGTCTTCGGAATTTAGGATTTCTTGGAGTTCTGGTGGTATTTCATCTTTACTAACTAGTTCACGTTTGTCAATTGAAAATGGTGCTGTGAGAAATTCATTGATATTTTCGACTGAATCAAGCTCGTCTATTTCGGAGATTATTTTTACTTCTTCCTCTGTTTTAAGAGGAAATTCTTCTGGATTTGATTCAGGATTTGGACTGTCGAAATTTTCTTTGATCTCGACTGGAGGATCTTCGTCTATTTGAGAAATTATTTCTGTGTGTTCTTCAAGATTTTCTTCTTCGGATGAGGAATTTTGAGTTATCAGTTGATCCTGGATTGTGGAACTTTGGAACATTTTTGAAAGCTTTTCGTGGCTGCTTCGTACTTGATTCTTGAATTCGTAAAATGCTTGGGTGCGGTAAGCACATTTCGGACAGAGAACTGTTGGTAGACCATCTTCTTCAGTAATCTGCAATGTTTATTCAATCAATTATTCGTTGGATTTTACGACTGGGAAATTTTCAGGTAAATCAATTTCATTTTATCGTCAGTTTTATGAGAATATCTCGGAAACTAAACGAGATAGAGCAATTTTTCTCGAATTCTTTTGGTAGCTCCTGAATTTTTCTACAGAAATGAATAACGAAAATCGCTCTATCCCACTTAATTTCCGAGATATTTCGAAAAAACGCAAGTTTGTTTTCGAAAAACTGGTGACAAAACAAAATCAATTTGTCTGAAAATATGAAAATAAAATTAACACACGTCTAAACATTTTTTGGATTTTTGTTTGAAACAAATAAATGACAATAAAAACAAAATTTTTTAAAATTTGTACCTAAAGTGTTTTGAATTTTCTATTTTTGTATATTTTTCACTTTTTAAAAATAATTTATTTGACAAAAAAAACAAATAGGAATTGTCAGGTGTCTGTAATTTTTAGTATCATTTGAAAATTTCATATTTTTTGTTTTTTTTTGAGGGATTTTTTATTCAAAAAAATAAAGAATTTGTCAATCTCTATTTTCACAAAATCCATCAACAAATCAATGTTATTCTGGCATTACAATACGAGATATCATAGAAAAAATCGCGAAAAAAAAGAGGCATAAACAAAATTCCGCCCAAAAATGAATCAAACAATTACCTGAATATCAGCAAGATCGGCCAATTTATCCGACAAATTTTTCTGTTCCATATCATCTCCATAGATTGGCAAAAATTTACCATCAATTTTCATGCAGGCACGACACATAAGTATAGTCTCCACTTCCATGCTCATTGTGTGTTGCATAAATAATCTATCATCACATTTAAAGAAAGCCGGAAAAATCCATTCTATTTAGTTTTTAAGATGAAAAAATCGATGAAAAATATCATTGAATCTCTTCTATGACAGGTAAGTATTTGGCAGTTTTTTTCCCCCACAAGTGCAACATAACCTCGCTTTCCCGAATTCGATGACAACGCCAGTGGCGCACCAGATCCATTTTTTTGAATTAAATCTTTGCCTCAGAAACAAAGGGGCGTAAGTGCACGCTTATACACAGCACTTACGCCTCTTTGTGTTTCTAAAGCAACGAAATAATCTTTCTCGTACCCGAATAGAGTGAATCACTGTTTTATCTACACTGTTAAAAATTTCCGTCTGAATTATTTCGTGCAAAATCCCGGAAATTCCTAACAAATCACATTTCTACTGAAATTTCAGATAATTTCGTCATTGAAAAATGAGCAAATCATCGATTTTCAAATAATTTCATGCCTGAATATCAATGAAATTTGTGAATTTCAGTCTGATTTTTTTCTTCAAATTTTAGTAAAAATAGGAAAATTCAAAAAAAAATTGAAAATTCAAGGCATTCCGATTCAGAATATTCATGTTCAGTTGAAAATTCAAGTAAGTTGTAGAATTTTCGTCTCAATTCTACTTAAGACTCGTAGATTCCTTTGAATTTCGTCTGAAACTCACAGATTCCATAACCATCTTCTCATTAAAAAAAATTTAATATTACGTTTATGAAAATTCTCATCAAATTGTCTATGAAATTTCCATTTTTTTCCAACAGTTGACTTGATTGAAAATGAAAATTAATAGAAAATAAGGGGGTGAAGGGGGGAGGGGAGGGGGGTTAATGTGGCGCTGGAGGATATTCTCCTTCTTTTGCACCCTTCATCGGCCGAAAAAAGCCAATCCAAAATTTTTTTGAGAGCTTGAAATTTCACTTGTACTATCGGAATAAAATGTGGAATAGGGGGAGAGCTTATACCATTTGCGCAAGTCCACTGGAATTCATAAAATGAGCTTACATCTGTAGCGGGACTTCAGTTTGGCCGCGGTTGTCGGGTACCGTGGTTATGAATTCTAATAATTACGTTAATTGTTTTTTTGTTGATTTTCTGAATTGTTTGTTAATAAGTCATTGAAAAAAATTCATTTGCAATTAATTGGAGATAGATCCAGAAATAAAAGTGGCACAATGTACGTCGTGTGAAGGTTTTTATTTGAAGAAAAAAACAGGAGATAGGAAATTTTTGCACGACGTTTTTAGGCACTCTTCATTACACTGATGTACGTTAATGTAAAGGAATTTTTTGAAAAAAAAAATATCTCATTTTTGTTCTGATAATTTTTTGCGAAATTTAGGAATTTTTATCCGAGCTTTTATGGCCACTTTTTAATGCTCATCCTACCGTGGATGTTTCAATCTAAATGAATTCTTCTCTTTTTTTTCTCAATTTTCCATCAACGAAATAGCCGCGCAATCCGTGAGCAAAACATTCGTTCGGTAGAATGAATTTATTACATTTCGGTCCATCTACATCCATTCAATCTCATATATCAATATTTGTATTTTTCTTTTGATGAAAAAAACAAAATAGAGTAAATTCATTATTATTATTCAGTATTTTTTTTTTATAAAGAAAAACAAATTTTTTGATCAACAGTTATATTCATTCATCGAAGGATTTTCATAAATTTCTGGATTTTTCTATTTAATCCACTTTGAAGTTATTTTGTCCTTTCGTTCGAGTCAATGACAATGATGAAGCGCAAAGAAAAATAAGCAGCCTCATTGCTGTGATTGAAAAGTTAATGAAAAAAATTCGTTGGTCCTCTGCGTAGTTGCTCTTTTCGTTTTCACACGTCACTGCTTTTTTCAGGATTAATGGTAAATTCGAGATACGTGTGTGTTATTCGTGATACATAGCGCATTGGCCCGTAAACGTGAGGCCAATGGAATGACATGAGAGAGAATAATTCTCCAACTTCCACGGTAATTTAACTGAACAAATGGAGAGTACATTGACAAACAAAACACAGTATATAAATATATCAGAGTCAAACACTGGCCTGATACTGGTTTACCAGTGTCGATGAGCCTGAAGAATTAACAGACCAACAAGAAAATAAAAAAAAAGGAATCAAATTGATGAAAGCATTTGCACTGTTTGAATTTTCCCCGTAAATCGTGTGAAAATTCACCGGAAATCCGTGAACAGTGGTGAATTTTTTATTTTTTTTTTCAACCACCAATTGAGTAAATAATTACGAATTTAGTTGACACAGTTTGTGATGACACGAGGTGTATTTCGCAATCTCGTAAATTGAATAAAATTTGGGAATTGAGAGGAGAAAAAAAATGAATTAATCCAACTACTGTTCACACGAGAATAAAAGTGTTGCAAAATCGTAACGATAAATTCAACGTTATCATTGCCTTTTTTTTTTTGTGGGGAGGGAGAGGGGAGGGGGGTTGATGGAAAAAGGGGGAAGTCCTGGGATTAATCTCATCACTGCCAAACGATCTGTTGCTTTAAGCCTGTTCCGAGGGATTTATCGCTTATGGAACACTGCCAAATGTCTCCGATTGAAAGTTTTACTGGAGTTTCTTCAATGTACTTAACTTTGGTTCATCTAAAGATGAGCGTGAAGAATGAGAATGTCCTAATAAAATTAGAGGGTTTCGAGAAAGAAGAAGTTTCAATGTGTGCATATGAAAAAAAGAAAGAGAAAAAAAAGGGAATTATCCCTTTTTTTTATCTCAGGATAAATGTTAACTTTAATGTTAATGCCTAGAGTTTTGCGGAGGGAGTGGCAGTTGAATTGAACGAGTAACAATAATCATGAACTAAACACTAAAATTTATGTTGAATTTTTTTGATCAATACTCAACGAGAGTGTTTGAATCAATATATCCGACATTTAACGATGATTCTGCCACGAGTGTCACTGATTCAACGTAGAGATACTCCAAACAGCCAGTGTTGGATAAGTAAATTAGTGTGGAGAAAATGTGTGTACTGAAATGGGAGTGACATTTTCCAATTTAAATGATTCTACACATAAAAGCCCTGTATCGATGATATATCTCGCATGTGAATATGTGCTGGAAGAGGAGAAGGAGATGATACCAATATAACGTATGCACACTTGGATACATCCCCATCGAGTGTAGGATAATTAATTTTTCCCCTATTCTCGAAGCCTCACGTTTACGTCAGTATAATTCACATCTCGTATTCTCCCTATCAATTATCCAATCTTCGGTATTCTGAGCATGTAAAAATAGCCTAGTTATGGTTAACGTTGTTATGTACAAAAATGAAAAATTCACTTTTTTAGGTACAGATTTTTATTATTTATTAATAGGGAAAGTCGGGGCGAAATGGACCCCCCAGGCGATATGATGCACGATTTTTTTTTGGAGCGAAGGCCTTCGACTGGAAATGTTAAAAAAATTCACCTACAAAGTAGATATGCTGGAGCATCTCCTCAAATTTTTTCAGTTTTTTTTCGCAAAGTCCGTCACTCCGAAAAAAAATTGTAAATCATTCCGACCTGGGGGTTCATTTTGCCCTGGTTTCTCTTAATATATTTTACAACTTGAACGATTGGAACTTTTTACGCGTGAAATGTGTAATTGACAATAACGTTACAAGTTCTGTTGCAGTATCGTGGTGACCCCGGTTTCTGACAGTGTCCCAGTAACTGACAATTTTTGTACATTTTTCAGTTATATTTAACCCTCACAGTACATAACTCCGAACAGAACTTAAAAGCACACACGGGGTCAATTACTGACCTCACTTCATTTTTCCAGGGTTATATCTCGAAAATTATGTATTTTTTCGTAACGCAGGTTACGAGGTTTTTTGTAGGTAAAACAATATCATCACTTTGGAAACAAAGGGGCGTAAGTGCTGTGTATAAGCAGAACACTTACGCCTTTTTGTTTTTAAGGCGTCGATATACTCTGGAAAACAATAATTTTTAGATCAAATTAACTAGTTTTTGATGCTGAAAAAATTGATCGAAATTGAATCTTTCTCCTGAAGTGAAGTGATTTGAATGGAAAACCGTGTAAGCGTTGAGACCAGGTATTTCAAATATTTCTATCCATTTCATCATATTTTAGGGCAAAAATTTTTTTGAGGTCAATATGACCCCCTGTATGATAATGGAATGAGAAGACATTTGACAATTTATTGGATTTTTTTATTCAATAAATTATTATAAAGGAATTATTTTTAAAAATTTGCATTTTTAGATTTTTTAATTTTCTATATGTGCATATGTTTTATTTCTTTCATAATTTATCTGTTAAATGAGAGGAAAAAGCTCAAAATTGTCGAATGTCTGCTATTTTCAGTATCATCCTCCTGTGTACTTTAAGGGTTAACCCTCGGAGTATACACTTCTGACCAGAGCTTCGGAGCCCACACGGGGTCAAATTGACCCCACTCCATTTTCTGAGTGCTACATCTCAAAAACTGTGCATTTTCTCGGAACTTATGAGGTTTTTTGTAGATAAAACAATGTACTTCTGAATACAATCATCATTGGTTTGATTTAACTATTTTCTGATGTTGAAAAAAATTAATCGAAATCGGACCTCTTCCCTAAAGTCGGCTAATTTGAATAAAAAAAAGCTTATAAGCGTGGGAGCCGAGTATTTCAAATATTTTTATTCATTTCATCATATTTTAGGGCGAAAAAATTTTTGGGGTCTAAATGACTCTCAGTGTACTCAGAGGGTTGAATGTCCAGTATATTGTTCAATAGTCAATTTCTGAGCGCCTTTAACGCAACGAATATTATCTTAAAATAATTAAATTACATGCGATTAACAAATAGTTATTGTCTTCGATTTATACTGTGAGAAACTAGCTCTAACTGCCTGACTTTTTGATAGTTGGGAGGCATTTATCCCAGTTTTGGAGATAGTAAGAGAAAATCTTTTTCCAGAGGCTTCTTGGGTTTTTCCTTTACTGTTATTTATTTAGGATTTTGGGTTCCTAGGTCAGTTCATTTTTAGGCTGTAGATCATTTCGGGGAGGTTTGAGGTTCAGTTCAAATCGAATAGCTAGTCACTAGCTGCTAATCACAGCAGCTAGTGTATCCCCAGTTCCAATTTCAGATGAAACTTGGAACCCAGCTGCATCCGTGGTCAATTGAATTTGTTTCTTTTGTTACTGACTAGTTGGCATTCCACCTGGTGATTTTATTTCGATTTTATTAGATTGATTATTGAATCATTTCTCGTCCTGGCGTCCAGAATTCGATTTAGTTATTGATTTTTGAATTTATTTTGAGTTGCACAGAATCATTCGATTCTGTTTTCGGAAACTTGTGACAAATTTTTGCCAATGGAATGGCAGATGAACTTGGGATAAATAATTTTTTTCATTTATTTAAAGGGATAAATAATCTTTGATAACATTGTGCGCTTACAATTAACACTGTTTTCTGAACTTTGGTAATGGACTATATCCTAGTAAATAAGAAAATATGGTGGGTTACACAACAACGTCATGTTGCTTGGTGCTGAAAGAGAGAAAGGGAGATGGAAGTGGATGAACTTGCGATGATTATTAAAGGAAAAATGAAGAAGTGAGATGATAAAAGAGGTAATAAAATAATCGGAGACGATTAACAATGTTCACATTGTAATTATCTCCGGGTGAAACAAAAGTTTTGCCTTTTTAAAAAACTCTTTTTGCCTCTCATTCGCGTGGAGAACAGCGAATACCGGGATTAGAGGTGTGCACTTATGGCGCGGGTGGGTGTATACACCCGGAGAGAGCCAAGTAAAGAAAGTGAGAAAGAGAGAGAAGAAGCATGAGTGCGGTTCGCCTCGTTGACAGGGATAAGGGGATTGAGGGATGGGGGGGAGATTTAGCCCTCTTGTCCGGCCAATGCGGTGGGAGCTCTTTACCCAAGCGCCCTTTTGCACAACGCAGAAAGCATACTGTAGTGGAATTAATAATTGGCAAATTATGGAGATAATAGTACGTGATTACAATACTGAAATAGCAGAAAATTGTTATCCCGGGGATTTTAACGATGGCTCTTCAACATTGTTACATGTTTTTTTTTTTAAATCTATTTATTTATTATTGGCCTTCTTGGAGATCTTGGAGGAAAGTACGATCAGGAGCTTCATAATATTTGTTATTTTTTGTAGCTAGAGTTAGGGGAAATCGATGAGGTCGTTTGCAGAAATAAAGTTACTTTTATGTATGAACACTATGAAGATCTATATATTTCGTTACGCTGCATTAAATCGAGTGGTCATGCGCAACGTTGGGTAAACAACAGTTATTTTGTATTCGCATTTTATCAAAATGTATGTATTTATGGATGCACAGAGTAAATGCGGATGAAGTATATTTCACTGTTAGCCAGATGGTTAAATTCTGGGCTCTTTTGTTGTATATATACAGCCAATTGTGAATTTTCATCATTGAAACTCTGTATATCTCTGTTTGTAATTTTTCAACTCAACGGACGTAGCTCTTGTACTTTCTAACATTCTCACAATTCCAAGCTATAGCCGGTAATGAGAGCTTTACGAAACAATTCCAATTACAAGTTGGAATTTCGACGCGTGATGTCATGGAACTTGCAGATTCAGGGTTTATTGTGGCTCTTTGATTATTGTGGTTCTGTTTACTTGAGGTTTTTGGATCGTTATAGACTATCTTTTAGTCGTACTGAATGTCCCTGTGCTGAGAAATTTGACGGAATTTTGGGATGATCCGGAAGTGAGGAAAATCATGAGTTGCGAGGGCGATAAATATTTAGAATTCTTCATTCTCTCCGTTTTATTGATCCCAAGCTGGTTAACATAGGTGACTTAACGTCTTCGGTTTGATAATAGGGGATTCCCTGCATTGTTATTTCGGCAGCGACATTGCCGGATCTACTCTACACTACCTAAACGCGTTTAGCGAGTTTTCGGCAACATCGCTCACCAGATAACTTGGTTCATCATGAAACAAAATTTCGGTAGCCACTACAATTTATTTTATTTTCTTGTCAACTACATAGGATAAGCGATGGATCAATCACAAGAAAATGAAAACAGTGGGATGTGGACAATCCCTCGTAGGACGAGCAGTTTAGGGTTAATACATATACCTTCTCTATTAATTTCCGAATTCTTGTTGAGGGCCTGTTTCAAAGCTGGTTCCGATTAACTAATGAAAATTAAAGGGAAATTAACTTGAGAAACTTTCAAGTCAGTTGTTTTAGTCTACTGCCTCATTTCTATTCTTCACGGTGGAAGCTTATTTTCCAAGGAAGTTAAGTTGTAAATTCATCCCTACCGGCAGATAAATCGCAAAAGGTTTCAGTGCCTTACATAATAGAAAAAAATGAAAATTCATTCCTACTTCTTTCATATTTCTCTTCATCATTGAATTGAGATGATTTGAACATAAATTAATCTTGACTTAATTCCACTTGAAAATTAGTCAATTAAAATTAGCTCTTTTGAAACAGACCCTTTTCGTTGAATTAGAATTCGTCTCGAAACCATTCCTATTTTCCTGATAAGGACTCTGACAACAATTCTAACGAAGAAGTTTCTCTCATTGAATCACTATTGCAAATAATCTAATTGCACTGTTTTACTGAAGGAACATCAATTTTCCTGATCATCATATTAGAAAGTATCTTTTATTTTCACAAAAAAATTCTTTATATTCTTCAGAATCTACATTATTCTGTATTTAAACTGTTTGGTATACCTCTCTATTGACATTTTTTTCACACCGAAGTTTTCTTTTTTCTCTCATAAATTACAACCTTCGTTAGGATTATTCCTCTGTGAAAATTCTCCTGGCTTACTTCTTCGTTGTATCCTGTTTCTTTTTTACTTTTTTATTGTTGCTCACGTTTTTGTTTGTGGGACCTCTTTGTGTCTTTTTACGTGTGCATGGACGGAGATAAGAGAAATGGATGCTGCAGGTTGGTAAATGAATATCAACAAAGGAAGTAAAAAAGTTGAGGATGTGGATTTTTTTTTTTTTTCGTTCACAATGCAACTTCAAAGTTTGTGATGAGGAATTTTTTTTTATGGAATCTCCGTGGTTTGTGGAGTTGGATTTTTTTAATTTTTTTTTCATTTCCAAAGTTGGATACACGGAAGTGGGTATGGGGATGCAATATAGAGGGAAATGTTGAATCAAGTTGACAAGAATTAAAGTGAATTTTGGAGATTTTTTTATTTTTTCAGTAAAATGAACTTTTTAATACTTTTATGGTAAAGTCCTGAGAATTTTCATTAAACGATTTTGATAGAAATTTTTTATTATACCGGAAGTTATGAACTGCTGTTGAAAGGAAAATCAGGAAGCTTGACGTTTAATATTTGAAATAAGTTCCAGAAGTATTCCATTATCGGTAATATTATGCTTTTAACATCAATAATTATTTTTCCCTTGGCAATGCACATTCTGCTGCACCTAATTTCCTGTCGATTTAATCCATACATTCAAGTACACAGAGATGAAACGAAAAGCCAGTTAATTACACGTCATTGCGTGGGTTCTATTGACTAACTGTGTGGCAAAAGAATTTTATAGTAAAATGGATAAGCCACAAAATCAATTGGAAATTATTTTCACTGTGAATTTTCATTCACCAGAGATAACATTATCTCAATGGATATCTTTTCGTTCTCTTTAAACTTAACTTTTTCATTTGAGGCGTAGAAATTTTTTAGGTCAATTAGTCTTCAACAGAAACAGATGGCAATTAATAACTCCTTAAAAGATTGTAAGAAGACCAACTTAGATGAAAAAGAAGAACTTCAACAGCTGTCACGCAGGATTACGGCTTAATTACTACTTAATTTCTCAAGAACTTTTTATCGATCATAGGAATTTAAGTAGAAAAATAATGGAGAAAGGAGAAAATTTTCACGAAATGATCAGATAAAAAGGAAATATGTATTTTATTCATTTTATTTCTTAAAAAAAAGTAATGACTGATGAAATTTCTGTGAATTTGAAGGGAAAATCTGCAGAAAATTGGAGATAAAAAAAGCTGAAAAGGAAGAGTTATATTAGAGATAAAAATATAGTCGATGGAAAAAAGAATTTTTTCCCCTTTTTTCCTTTTCATAATACAACCAAAATTCCATCTTCAATCTAATGAAAAAAAAAATGTGAGAAAAAAATGAAATTCTCTCTCTGTACGAGAAAAATTTTGAATAACTGAGGCAGAGAATATTTCTGAATAAAATCTGGGGCTTATCAAATGTCGTACGAGCACTGGAGCTCCCACGTAAACCAGAGACCACCAGTATGGGAGAATTCAAGATTGCTATCCATTATGCAAATCTTGTTAGGTGGATGAAGGAGAGAATACAGTGGACAGCTCAGTGACTGAGTGTAAATTCGTATATAATAATGATTTCAGGGTAGAGATTACACTTGAAAAAATTATTAAGTAGCAATCTGACGGAAAAGAAATGAATGAAAAAATTCACTATCTTCTCTGTTCTCAAGAATTTAATACTCGTTGCCAGATGGCTGGAAAAGTGTTTAAAAAAAAAAATTGTGTGAAAATGTCATAAAACTCGAGAAGATGAATTCGCCAGATGGCACTTGTATCCAAGTGACTTTTTATTTAATTCTAGAGGCTAAGTGAGGGCTGAATCATATTGTGATGTTCGTGAAAATAAGAGGGATGGTGAGGGCAAGAGATTGTACACGTTCATTATACTTGAATTGGTGGCTGGTTTTTGTGGTTGTTAAATGGTACTTGAAATGAATTGATGTCTTATTTATGGATGATAAATACTGGGAGAGTATTCATTTAATTTAAGTGAAGTGGATGATTCTTTTGTGGAAAATTTCCACTGTTTTTTATGATCTCTTCTTTTTTTTATGGCATCAATTCATTAGTAAAGAGGTAAAGTGGATGAAAATATTTTTTTGTCATTCATTTTTTTAAGAATATTTCGGAAATTACGCGAGATAGGGCGATTTTGCCCTCGAGTTTTCTAAGTCTTCTTTTGTAGCTCTTGACATTTTCTACGAAGAAGGATTGGGAGAAAATCGCACTATCTCGCTTAGGTTTCGAAAGAGGAGAAACCGGGGCAAAATGTTACTCCAGAGCAAAATGATCCAGGACTTTTTTTTGGGAGTGAAAGAGTTTGTCAAAAAATCTGAAAAAATTGAGAAGCTGCTCCAGCATGTAGGCATTGTTGGTGAATTTTTTCAATTTTTTTTGTGAAAGCCGTTGCTCCCAAAAAAATCTGAGATCCCTTTACCTAACAGGCCCGTTTTGCCCCATTCTCCCCTATTTTAACACATTATGAGCAGACTCAACTTATCCTGTTTTAAATTATCTCTATTTAATTTCAATGATGCTAAAGTTGATGATTTTCTCAATTTTGAAAAATTGACGACTTTTTTTTAGTGCCCTTTGTTTTCTTAATTCCAGTAGATCAGTTTAAAAATTAGATAGAGTTTTGTCTATAAAACATTATTTTCCGAGTGATTAACTCTATATTGACTGAGCAAATTTACACGAAGCTTATCATCATAATGCGAGTGCTTATTTTTATCACGACAGAGTTATTTATAAAACTTCCTTCTGTTCATTGCATTGAAGTGAAAGTTCCCATATTTTTATTTACCTTTTCAATTACGGAATGGAAAAATGTTTTTGAAAGAGTTCTAAAAAATTCATCAAAGTATCAAATATTATAAAAATTCTGATTAAATTTTTTTTGAATATCATTGTAATAAAATTTTCAATGGAAGGATGTTATTTCCCTACTGAAATTCTTTTCCTGCAAAAAAAAGAAGATAGAAAGCTCCATTTTGCTAATCCAAAGACATGTGAAAGCTTTCGTCGTTAATGGAAAAAAAAGGCAAAGAGTATAAAGTTAATAGTATTTTTTTTTTGAGACTTCAAATGAAAATATCTCATGAATTTTATTTCAACACTTGGAGTATGTATCTTCACAATGAGCCAAGTGGAAAGAAAAATATTAACTTATATTTACCGAGATAATATTTGACATATCTGTAAACTGAATTATCACGTTACTGAAATACAACATTAAACTTCCTACAATTTGATGATTGTTGAACTATCAAAACATAAACGAATTTCAGTACAAATATTGTTGGTAGATACTTGATAAAATTTTCTTTATTCCCGACAAAATATTGATTTTTATTCTATTGCACAGCGAAGTTTGAATTGTCCCGAGAAAAAACAAAAAAAAAAAATTCGACACTTCAGTGCTCGGGTAGAATGATCAATGGACTCCAATAACGCGTGAAGTATTGGTATGTTTAGTCGTATAAAAAACTATCGAAAAACATTGAAAAAAAGCAATTTAATGTATCTGTAATATATTGTGCGAAGAAATTCTTCACTGCACTGTGAAAGTTTTTTGGAGTCACGAACTCGAAAAGTATTTGTCAAAAAAGACTTTGTCTATAAAAATATTATTAGTAAATATTATGATCAGAAATAGAAATTTTCATTCTGAAAAGTAACTTTATTAGCTTCAAGTATAACTATCAGATATTAAACATGAGTATGAGCTGTTGGTTCATTTTATGTGAAATTCGACTGACATAGTTGTGATACAGGATTAGTTATGCAAACTAAAAAAAAGCAATTTATGATTTTTCACTTTTTGAAAAATTTTACAAGTTCATTTAGGCGTTGATTGGGATATTGGACAATTAAATGAATATTCGAAGTCAATCTTCACATTTATTTTCTAGAATCGCGACATTTTGCTCCTGATTAGGAGCTTTTTCAGGCTTTTTCAGCAAACAGTATGTGTTGATATTGAACGTGTTTTAAATACCTTTAGCTTAATGTAAATTGTCATGATAATATTAAACTTAAAGAATGGCTTCGTATTTTAACACGTTTTTATTTTTTACAAGTTTCTTCTAATTATTTTTCCGCCAAGGAACTCTTTAGAGAAATTTGAAATTAATAAGAAATTTACATAGATAGAATTTTCACTTACTCAATCATTAGTAGTTTAAATATAAATTCATGGATTCTGTTCTATTTCAGTCGAACAATCCTTCATAGAGCGTGGGTTTTGATAGGGGAATCGCTAACAGAACTAAAATAGTATAACGCGTATGCTTACACGTCTCGATTCAATGTAATCATCTAAAACAGTGACTCTAACATTATAATTATGGGCATGATAATTAATCTGAAATAGTTTATTTTGACTATTGAAAAGATAATCATGAAAACGCCAATAATTCAAAATGACAAAATGTCCAGGCGACAAAATATCCAGAACAAGCAAATAGTAAAAATCCGGCAAAAGTAGTTCATTTTGTTTTTTTTTCCATGGCAGTACGAAGAAATTCCCTTAGTGCGAACTACTGCGATTCCAGATAAATCTTTGCATTAAATTATTGATTGCATTGAACTTTCCTTTCTTCACCTTACTCTCGTAACGCTTGCACTTAATGAACAGGCATTGTGATAGTTGAATGGAATCTTCTTCCACACAGGTTTTGTTATGGCTCTTATCGACTTACCATTCATACTGTCATTCAGGCCAATGAATATCTTAAGCTTCAACATAAACAGATACAGTATGGTCAGAAGGGCTTATGTCACTTTATCTTCCTTCTCATGCTTAAATTCACTTGAATATCACATGCTCACTTGTAAAAGATTGTAATATCTTCTATTGTGGAGAAATACTGTAGTACCCATCCAGTAGTTCAACTGTGGACATGTCAGACACGATGGGAATGCCAATTCAATGTAGTCTCCTACCTAGTGAACTCGAGTACAGTTAGCCCCTTATTTTCTTTATTCCCTATCAAAGATAATGTTTTTTCACAGTTTCTGAAGTTTTTCATAATTTTGATCCGTGTAGTTTATGAGATATGAATTATAAAATTGTCGTTTAAATCACCACCATTTCATTATAACCAAAATAAATAATTATTTTCAGTGAAAAAAAATATTCTTTCATACTTTATGACCGTATTAACAAACGCAGAAAATTTCATTCAATTATATCAAGTAGCTATTGAGAGAAAGATTCCAAAAAATCTTCATTTTTTTAAATCTGAGATAGGAGAATGACCCCTCGAACAACTAAGTTTCATTCCAAGACAGAGTTCTTCAATTTTAACTTGCAAAATTTTAATCAAGTATTCTAATATTCGCATTACTTGGAATTTCATTCTAGCGCTGAAAGTGAAACTGAATTGTTAATTTTTTTCTTCACTTCCTGCATAAGTTAATCTATTAACTCGTTAGAACCTGTTTAAAATTTCAAATTAACTTGGTATTTTCCGTTGGAAGTGATGAAATTGCTGTGGATTCATTTAACTTTTTAAGTTGCTTTATCTTGATAGGTTATTCTTAAAAAAATAGTTTTTTTCTCGTCAAATTCATTTTTTTCATCATTAGCATTTGTAGAATATCTCGGAAACTAAACGAGATAGCGTTATTTTGAATCCTTTTTTGCAGCTTTCAAAATTCTAAAACTACGAAAGAAGATCAGACAAAAATCGTTACATCTCGTTTAGTTTCCAGAATATTCTCAAAAATATAAAATTTCTTGTTTTTTTTGTTTCAATGAATTTTTTGTTTCTCTTCATGAGAAAATTTAGAATTTTCTGAGAAAAATTGATATTGGGGAAACTGGAATGAGTTTCGAAAGGATGCAGAAACACATTTTGAGGCATTAAAAGAAATGGAATGTAAGCAGAGAACAAGAGTCAACTTTATGAATTCTTAATTACATGTAAAGTACTAGGGAGTACTTTCCACTCGTCAGCTTTTCATAAATACGAACTTGACCCTCGCTGCTCTTTTTCAACTTGACGCCCCTGCCTTTTCTTCTATCTCAGCGAATCCCTCTTTTTTATTTGTTGATTATCATGATGAAGTCCCTTCTACAGAATTAAAGTTGGTTAGTTACCAGCAATTGCAGAAAGGATAATCATGCTAGCTGTATAGTTTTCACTATGTCCATTCTTCCAGCACGTGAATAGCATCGGGCCTCATGAATTCCGGTTGGATTAAAATTAATGAGATAGAAGGAAAGATAGAATGTATGATGAGAGCAATTCATTAAATAAATATTCCCTTTTCACTTTTTAGTGAGACCAAGTGTGGGAGTGTGTGGGCGTATTTGTGTTTCAAATTGACAGTGACATTTTCAATGATTGAATATTTTAAATAATAATTTCAATTTTTTTATTTCACCTGTCAATTCAGTAGTGAAGTAAAAAATTTCCTACATTAATTTTTTGAAAATATCGCGGAAACTAATCGTGATAGAGCAATCTTGACTTTTTGTGGCTCTTACAATTTTTCTATAAAAGAAGATTAAGAAATCGCGCTATCTTGCTTAGTTTCCGAGATGTTCTTCAAAAAGGATTGATGAAAAAAAAATCGACTTATTCTGCGATAAATTGTGGAAAAGTGTAAAAGGAAATTAGATCGAAGGTTTTAGCATCAACTGAATTTCATGAATTTTATGAACATTTCAATAGCTTTAGGACATCTTGGTGGCCCCGGTTTCTGACAGTGCCCCAGTAATTGACAATTTCTAGAAATTTTTCAGTTATATTTAAATGTACAGTAAATTGTTTAATATTCAATTTCTGAGTTCAGTTAGTGCAATAAATATGTATTAAAATAATTAAATTACATTCAATGAGCAGATAGTTATTGCCTTTGATTTATGCTGTTAGAAAGTAGCTCTAAAGTGTCAGAAACTAGGTCCAGCACGGTATCTCGTAAATCTCTGAAAAAAATTTGTTAATGTTCTACATGTCATTCTATAATCTATTATTTTTTTCCAGTGAAAATGTCAATGCATCTCGATTATTCGACATCGAAGAGCGCCATCAGAGCACGTGAAGTATTATTGTGGATGTGCCTATTCCTGTCTGTTTTTCTGACTGACTGCTACAGGGATTTCAGTGAACACATTGAAGAAGACAGCTCAAAGCTCATACGCATCGATGGTGATATTATATTTGGTGGAATTTTTCCAATGCATGAACAGGTATATACAGTTATAATCTTATATTTCCTTTCTTATCCATTCGCTTTTTCTTCGTTTTTTTTTTTAATAGTAAATTTTCAATTTTCTTGTACAACAAAGAAAAGGAGTGGGGGGGGGGGGGCGGGGATTTTCACGCTTCCATGGCGAAAATGCGCAGTCATTTTTTTTTAGATTCAAGATGAGAAAGAGGAGGGATGGAAAGAGTGATCGAAGTTCAAATTTATGACACTGTTTGCCAAACGTTTTACCCTAGTCTCTGTACGTGTCTTCTGTAAGGGAACAATCTTGTGTCGTGAAACTATTTATCACAATTGACGGTGAAAACTTGGAAGGAATATACATTAGCGTGAAGTTTTCTCCAGAAAATTTTTCAGAGCGGTTTCTAGAGTTCATGTGAAAAATTTTCAGTCGGTTTCAACTCTTAGCGTTTCTTTTTTTTTTACAAGAGTTCGAATTAAAATCGTTGATTTTCCAATTCTGAGTAGGATTTTCAATAATCTATAGTGTCCTGGTGAAATTTGAGAGATAAATCTCCAATAAAAAAGAAACTATGAAAGAGTAAAATGATTGAGGATTTTTTTTCCAAAGTGAAGTGTTCCATGATAAAATTTGAAAAAAATTGAGAAGATACTCTAATATGTTTATATTGGTGGGTAATTTTCTCAAATTTTTTTGTAGAAGCCTTCACTCTCGAAAAAAAATACCCGATCATTTTCCTTTAAAGGTCCATTTTTTCCTGGTCTCCCCAGTTTCTGAAAATGGGAAAAACCGAAATTACTACGTAAGTTTTTTATTCCCTACGCGGAGAGAAAAGAAATAGTAATGGTTGCTATGTTATAGCAATGGTTACTATATCACATAGTACTGAGTGCTATGTCGCCATAGTACACACTACATAGCAATGAGTCCTATGGACATAGTAATCATTACTATGTTAAAATAATCCAGATTACTATGTTCATAGTACATACACACAGGTTAACCCGGGTAGGAAAAATTCATTGGGCCAATATTGGCCCAGCGCTGGGAGCCAATGTACCAATGCTGGTGCCCAATTCTCAGCCAAGACTGGCCCAATATTGATTGAGCATTGGATGATAACATTGTACCAATGCTGATTGCCGGAGCCTGGCCAAGCCTCGATAACGAGCATTGGGTACTATACTGGTCCCAATGTTCAGCCAATGTTCGTTTTATTGTAGATTTTATGTTAAATAGATGAATTAGAAGTATTTGAGTCTTCTGAAGCACATAAGAATGATCAAGATCCAATATTATTTGAATTAAAAATGGAAAAAAAAAGCCGGCACTTAGGATCGAACCCTGGACCTTCTGATTACCAGTCTGCGACCTTACCGTCCTAGCCGTTAGGACATTTCGTACTTTCTGAACTAAATTTGATCCTCATAACTTTATCGCCGTTTACCTTGTTCGGAGAAATAAAATTCGATTGGAATTGTTCAGAAGTTATTTGATAATGTGAAATGATTTAATCATATCAAAAGATAGAAAAAAAATTGGACCTTGGCAGTACATTATTGGCCCGACGAGTGGCCAATGCTCAGGAGCCAAGCCTTGGAAGTCCAAATTTTGAACAACGCTTGGCCAATTCTGGCAGGCCAAACTACGGTGCATCATTGCTCAGCCGATCCTGAACGCCCGAACTACGGTGAACCGATGCTTGGCGTAGGTTTGGCCGAGCCGTGGCTACCAGGCTTTGTCATGCAAATTCTTGGCCGATGTTCGGCCAAGAGTTGAGCATTGGGGGATTCCTACCCGGGTAATACCGGATCAGGAGGGAGTTTCTCCAGTTTTTTGTCAATATCTCGGTAAATAAGTGAAATGGACGTCCATATAGGATCACCAGGGAGTTTTCCCAGTTTTTCGTGATTATCCCGGTGAAGAAGCGAGATAGAGCAGAATGGACATTAATTTGGGATCAGGAGGAAGTTTTCTCAGTGTCTCGCAACTATGTCGGTGAATAAGCGAGATAGAGTGAAACGGACGATAATGTGGGATCAGGAGGATATTATTTCGTGTAGAAACTCGATCCTGATCCCAAATGAACGTTCATTTCGCTCTATCTTGCTTATTCAACGAGAAAATCACGGAGAACTGGAGAAGCCAGTTCCCTTCTGATTCCAAATTAACTTCGTTTTTCTCTATCTCACTTATTCACCGGTAGAGTCGCGAAAAAATGGAAAAACACCCTCCTCATCCCAAATTAACGTCCATTTCGCTCTATCTCGCTTATTCACCGAGATAATAATGAAGAACTAGACGAACTCGCTTCTGATCCCAAATTAACGTCCGTTTCGATCTATCTCGCTTATTTTCCGCTATAATCGGCAAAAACTAGGAAAATTCCCCGTTGATCCCATATTAATGCCCATTTCGCTCTATCTCGCTTATTTATCGAGATATTGACGAAAAACTGGAGAAACTCTCTCCTGATCCGGTATTAACTTGTGTGTATGTACTATGAACATAGTAATTTGGATTATTTTAACATAGTAATGATTACTATGTTAACATAGTAATTATCGCTATGTAGCCCGACGTGAAAAAACCATTACTATGTTGAACATAGTAATGGTTACTATGCTATTTCTCTCCGTATAGGTGTAAAAAATACTTTATCGCCCTTGTTAGGTAATATACTATTTCTGTGCACTAGAACGCGCAATTGGTGTTCACGAAAAAATGCTGATTTCCACTGATCGCTAAATTACCTGCAATTGTTATCGGAGCCAATCTCAGTAGTAAATACTCCATTGCTCTTTATCTCTGCATACGCGGCTGATAAATAGACATATAGATATTAATAATATTTCTGGCTGAGTGTAGAATAATATTTGTGGTATATTCTCTCCTATTACTCATACGAAGCGATTTTATTAGTTGAGTAGATTTTGATTTAGACTGAATGATTTCGTGGAATGTTTTGATTAATTCACCCAATTGGAATCATTATTCATTGAAATGAAATATCTATTGTAGTTGAAAACCATGAAATTCAGTTCTTTGTTGTTCTTGGCCTACTTCCAAAGCTAATCAATGAAATAGAATCAACCAGCCACTATTTCCCGTCGTTTTGGTCAAATGAATGGTGGAGAGAAACAAAAAACAAAGATATATTTGATTGTACGTTTAATCGATTGAATAGATCAGGGGCATTTCAATGAGGTAAATGTACCTATTTTATATATTTATTTATAATTATGAAAATCCCCATTTTTGTTTTTCCGCGTTGTCATCAGGAATGGAAGGACTGAATTAACATTTTAAAAAACTCATTTTCTTCTTTTCACACTCTCTTTTTTCATAACACATTGTGCATTAGGGAGAATATAATTAGAACCGGTGGAAAAGTTTTGATACAAAGCAATTATTACGGAATTACTTTATATGATTAAGGTTCAAGTACTCTTGTATGCAGAATTTCTGCGTTTTCAGTTAAAAAGATGAATAATCACTCAGAACGAATTTTTAACCGCAGTGAAACAAGAAGAATAATTGATGTAATTATTTTCTTCATTCGTGTTATGACAAATAGGATTGTGATATTAGCAGACAGATGACAGAATACGCAGGATTCCTCTTTAGAATTTCATCTTTTTGAAAATATACGAGAAGCAATTAGTCTTGCATGAAAGTAGTGATGGTTGATTTTTGATCGATCTCGTGAGATTAATTCTTTTCTCCTAAAAATATTTTTTTTGGGCGATTTCAAGAAACTCGAACCATCGATTTTTTTGCCCTCTAAACTTTTTCCTTCAAATTAAAATAGGTGCAACGGAACTATCGTGTGTTATGCAATATCTCGAATTATTGCGAGATATCGCATCAATTAATCGATATTGAAAATGATCGATCGTGAATATATGTGATATTGTCCTTTTTTATATATATTGATTAAAACTGATTCGTCGATTTTCACGTTTCAATTTTACTTTTTTTTGAATAATTGATTCTAAAAAAATTGCATTTTGTAAAGATTGATTCTTCGACGAAAATCGATTCCTTTCTCGGGAGATCGTCCATGACTACATGAAATCAAGAAACAGTGGGAAATTCTCAATTTCGAGTAACTCAAATAATTTCCAGTGATTTTATTTGTATTTAACCTCCTAGAATATTTACAAAATCAATGTTACAAAGAAAAAAGCGAAATTAATAGGAAAAAATAGTAAACTGATGCAGAACTTCATTTGTATAGAACTGTTATGTCGAAATAAATTAATAAATGATAGTATCAAATTCCAACTAAAATATGGAATATAATTATTGATGAAGATCAATATTATGAGGCAATTAATTCTGAAATAATGCTCCTTAAGGCGTCGAATTTTCATGTAAATATTATTCATGTAAACATTATGAATAATGGAACAATTCATGATAAACAAAGTTTTAATTAACAATTCATCTTATCAAGAATTGTGTGTTTTTATTAATGGAACGTACATATTATAATCATAACTTATGACTGTTTGAAATTCACAGGTCGCAGGTATAGGTGGTGAATCACCTTGTGGAGCTGTTAAAGAAGAAAAAGGAGTGCAACGGCTCGAGGCAATGCTCTTTGCTCTTGATGAGATAAACAAGAGTGACGAATTACTACCCAACACAACAATTGGAGCCCTGATACTTGACTCGTGTAGCAGTGACACATATGCACTGGATCAGAGCATGGAGTTCGTTAGGTCTTACATGAATCAGGTAAATATAATCCCATGATTGAATAAATCACAGCCTGTGGAAAAGGATCCATTTCACAATGTCGTTTCCACGTAATTTTGCAAATCACGACAAAATAACGCAAAAAATCATGGAAAAAATGTCCCAAAGAAAAAAAAATAACGACATGATAAAATTGAAGAATCACCCAAAAAAATCGACTAAGTTGTATTTTTATAGTAATATAAAAGAAAAAGAGTAAAACTAGCATGTATAATTACAATTCAAGATCGACAGGAAATTATGGAACAAAGTGTGAAAGAACACCAAAATTAAGTTGAAGAGTGAAAGAATTATTATTTTTTTAATTATTTTATCGTGAATCATTCAATTCATAATTTTTTGTTCATGAGTCATTATTGGAATAATTATTCGAACACAATTTATTTTTCTTGACATCTTTCATCGGTTGTTATTTAATCGTTAGTATAATATTACGTAATAGTAAACTGTCAGAATGAATGACTTGGAGAATATTCGAAGTGAGTAGAGTTTGGCTTCTCCGTTCTTTCACGTATTCTGATGGTATTCATGCGAGAGAACGTGTTACATTGAAAATCTCTCCGACAATTTTCTTCAGAATACTAAATAAGAATGTTCTTTGACATCAAACTATTTTTCATTATAATTTATCAATGTTCGTACGTGTTTGAAATTTTTTATTCTCGAAGTTTTGCAACAAAGAGTTTTTTGAATTTGGGAGAATCGTTTTTACGGAGATTCAACGAATTTTTGAGGGCTGAGGGATGAATAATTATCATCTGAGATTGGGAGTTTATTTTATTTGACTTTATACTGGAGGCAAAAAAAAAGAGCAATCGATTATGTCTTCGATAGGAATTTATTGGAATTGTAAGAAATTCCTCGAGAAATTTCCCAATTTTTTCAGCTGCGTAATAGACCAAGTGTTCAGTGATGAATCAAAAAAATCACCAATGGTTTTTTTTTTCTAGAAAGTATGCGGAAGAAATTTCTTTCTAGGCTGGAAGGAAATGAGAGAATGATTTTAAAAAATTGGCGAATTTATGTGAAAAAGAATTCGTAAAATGTGCTGTACACTAGTTTAACTGAATTACAGTTATTACGTAAAAATTTTCTCTAAATTTAGTGACAGTTTAGCAACGGTTGTTAGGTCGTATAACTTCTTGACGACTAGGTGCTACTCCTGAAGCAATTTAGTCAGCTTCTAATTTTGTTCTTGCCAAATGACAGGAGTAGCCTCTACGAAGAAATTCAGTGAATGTTGGGAGTCATCAATTATTTAAGGAGCTATTCATTCTATTATCTATATTCCGGCATTTTATTCATTTTTGGTTCAAAATCGACGGCTATACTCCTTTTTGTTTGAAACTTTTCACTTTATTATCATTTCCAATTCCGATTTTTAGGGGATAACTTTTCTTTTTCTTTTTATCGAAAAATCATTTTCTCAAAAATGGAGAGAAAAATTGAAGAAAAGTTAGAAAATTTGAAAAAAAGAGAATATTATTTGATTTTTCGATCAAAGAAATTTTATTATTCTCAAACCCACTGAATTTTCCTCCAGAAGCTCCATTACTTCTATCTGACAGGAGCAAAATTATAACCCAGCTAAATTGCTTCGGGAATAGTACCCTAGAGTTTTGATGGAATTAAAACAAAATGAGAAAATACATGAATTCATTATAACTGTTATTTCAATTGCACACTAATTCAATTTTATTAATAAAATATCATTTTCACGTAGAGGTGCCTCGAGCTACAAAATTCATTTCGAAAATTCACAGATTTGCATGAATATTTCCATTGGGTCCTTTATCATAATAATCGTGTGTTTTATCCATCAAATTATTGATATTTAGTTAATCAATTATTATTATTATTTTTTAAAACGAACAGAATATTGGATTAACTTTCACAAAATATCATTGATCCACATAAAAATATCATTTTCCAAACAAAATAGACTATTGTTCTTTTTTAGTTCATTTTACCAAATTATCTTGGCGTATTATACGGGTTCTCTGGATATAGATGCACGAAAAGAATATGATTATTTTTTTCGCAAATTTCACATAGTAATTTTGTATTAAAAAACATGGTACTGATGAACCATACCAGACATTATATTAAAATTTGCGATACAACATAGTAAATTTAAATTTGAGTCGGTAACACATAAAGGATCATTCTTATCTCACATAGTAAAATTTCCTCAGTAAGTCCTTGGAAAAAATATTTTGCAGATTTTAATTTTCATACTTTGTAAAATTAAAAATTTCTACACACTCTAGCAGTTTTTATTAGTTTTACTCGTATTTATATTGAACGTAGTAATTTTTATTCTGCAGCAGTAGATTGTTATTTTTGTTCTGAGTGATTTTTCAACTCCCCGCAAACAAAAAATGAAACAAACCATCGTTTTAATTCATTAATTATACATATATGATGTTATGAAAAAAAAATTGAAATGTTGCATAAAAAATATGGTGATGCAATATATCTCTTTTAACTCAATACATTGCATAATGTATTCTTCATTGAATAATTTTTCCTATTGTCCATAGTTTTTCTCAAATTTCAACAAAACAGAAATCGAAAATCAGAGATTTTTTTACTAAGCAAATCGAAGATTACTATATTCAATGTGGAAAAATAAAAATAAAAAACACAGTGATTAAAAAAACTATCAGAAGAAAAACCATCATGATACCAGTATGGTCCACCAGTATTATGCGAACATAGTAATTCTCCTAACAATATTTTTTCCATGTAGACTGCAACGGAATGGTATATTACGTTATAATTCGTAGAACAGGAGGGCAAGCCGAGTGATGTAATCACAATCGTCAAAACTGCCCTCGCCGACGTGTAACGTTTATAGTTTTACTTGATTTTGTGTGAAAATGGCATTTAACCGGGCGCGAAGCGCGCGTTAAAGGCACAATTCCGCACATAGCCAAGTAAAAAGATTAACTGCACATATTTTTTTCCACAAAAAGTCTATAAAAGTGCGCAACGCTTTGCGGCGTACTTGTGCTTAAAGTGAACTTTTAAATGATTCGAAAAGATTTAGTGTAGTATTTTGAAAGTTTTTATTTATTTTTCAGAGTTTTTCTCCAATTTCCATGAAACGGCCATTAAAAAAAAATCAAAAACTGGATAATTATCATGAATTGTTCGAAAAAGCTGTTAATAATCCTCAACTCCTTTTTTTTTTTTCTTACAATGAAACTCCATCTGTTTGAATGAATATAAATTCGAATCAGCCATCAGAATGAGGAATAAATTTTCCATCTTCACTTGATGATAACTTCTGTGGAATAGTTTCAACAGAATGCAAGAGATGTTTCAAACACTTCTAAAGAGTACTAAGTTTGTCAAGCTTAAGTAGAATACTCGAGATTATAAAAATAGTTTTGAGTGCATTACGCAATTAGCGTGAATTTATCTCGTTCCTCAGCAAATATTGAGGAAAAGAACGAGAGAGAGAGATAAAAGTTTTTAGAAGTGAAGAAATTGTGAGGTGAATTGAAAAGAACACTTTGAGGTACATTAATTAGGGGCTAAGAAAAAGTCATTGAATCAGACCAATTTTGCCAATTTTCCGAGTATACAATTTCGTACAATTCCGAAGGAGATTGATTGGTTAGCCTCTGGTTGTCCAGTGAATAGAATGCTTTAGCACTTCCACCCTCCAGGTAAAGTGATGTTTGAAACGGTAACGCACACATTTTGTGCTTACACCATGTGCCACTTGAGTCGACCCCGGTGTAAACAAGGCCACCTATGCTTGTAAAGCACACAATTCAATACGAGTGATTGTGGCTGAATGAAGGATGGAAGGGGGGGGGGGGGGGGAGGTTTGAGAAAGACTTCAATCAACACATTTCATGTGCTATCCTTTGTGCAATTAATTATTTGAGGAAAACATTGAAATTTCTATAATTCTCTGGGGATTGGAATGAAATGAATTCAATTGAATTCCATTGATTACAATAGATGCATTTCGACTTGGGAATTGGGAGAATTCTTTTATTCATGAAGCATAATAATTTCAATTAAGATTCATAGCGAAATTCTACCGGCAATGTGAATTATGTTGATTCGATTGCTTCGATCCAATTAATTGTACTTAGCTCATGAATTTTAGGTTTCCTGCACGGAGAGGAAAAAGTAGTAGGAGTGATGCAATGAATTGTTTCAATGATCCTTAACGAATAATTTTTTTCAACAATTACTTTTTTTTTATTTCAACGAAATTGACCTAATTCATCATTTGTTTAATTAGCTTCGAACAAATATTTGTTCTCAACAATCCAAAAACTTGTTGATTTTGATAAATTTACCAAATTCAACGAATGTTTAATAACTTGAAACAAATATTTGTTGAGGACTATTGAAGCAAGTCATTTCATTATTTTCACCACTATTTTTTCCTCAGTGTAAATAAATAGGGGAAATTTATTTGAACACAAGGATTGTTCCAATTATAATGGAATTTCTGAATATAATTTAGTAATGAAGAGGTCAAAGTCTATTTTCGACATTTTTTTTTTCTTTTTGAGGAGTTCTCGACAATAAGGGCCTGACGACAAAATCGCGCTATTTCACTTAATTCTTCGAGATATTCCATTGAAAGTGATCACAAAGATAAACTCATTTGTTCTGTTCTATCTTTTCATTAAAGAATTATGATTGAAATAATTAATCTCGAGTGGAAGAAATAATTCACAGTTATTTCACACAAGTAACTTCAAGTTCTTCTATTATTCCTAGCTTCTTACCTTCACAACTTGTCGCCCAAGGCATCTGAATCTCTCTGAGGTGTTGACCTCTGCCATAAATTTGTATGCAGCCGACATTGCCAAAAAATTCACACTAACATGAACAAATAAAAATAAGTTAATAAATAAACTCCCCAATTTCCGGACGTGTATACGTGTCCATAGTTTCTCTGTGAGAGAGATAACTAGAAAAAAAAATAGGACAAAAGACGTGGAGGATCCACGTGCGTAGAATCTCCGTCGAGTGGTTTTTGGCATACTGCCAATTTCCCGTTGTTATTTGCCACTCGTTCATATAAACTTTTGGCCCACGTTACTGTATATCACCAAAACCCCTCTACTTCATCTTTCCTCTCATCTTCCATCCGTAAAACTCATCGGACGCGCCACAGACGGTTGTTGCAATTTTCAAAAGCCCCGCTATCCTCTACTCGCTCTACAATTCCAACTGGTCCATTGGAATTTTTTTTATCTCTCGTACTGTTCTTCTTCTTCTTTTCTTGTTAATCTACAGAATCATTTACATAGCAGCTATATTTATATTTATGCAGAACACGCCAGACTCTGTGAATACGTCATTCAACTAGGAAAATGTAAATATTTCATGGGAAACAAATTTATTGATCATGTCTATCAAATAAGTCAATTTACCGTTGAAACAGAATAAATCCTATTTTCTTGTTAATCATTTTGGGATAATATTTTGGAAACCAAGCGAATTAGCAAAATGTTGGTAGAAATCTTCTTTGGAGCTTTCAAATTTTTTGTAATAATCAAATTGATTTTGAAATAATCAAATATATCATTCTCAATGTTGAAGTTCTCAACACTTTCTGAAGCCTTGTAGCGTAGTCTCGATATTTCTTTTTCTTTTTTCTTTTTACTACTTCTTTAATCAATATATTGGCCTAGTAATGGGTGATGGATTTGATGAAAATAATGGACATTTTGAGTGAGCTTTTTTCTCGTCTATCATCGAATATTTTCAATATCATTTATTCATGTGTTAATTTTGGAGGTGATGATTATAAAAAAGGGTGAATTTGACTTTTGTTACATTTGTTTTGTGATCAGTTTTTGTGTTGGATTTTATTGCGTTGAAAGACGTTCTGCTGTTTAGAAATGTAGCCGTTTTCTTCTTCAGTCCTAAATTGAGAGGACTTCAATCCTTAATGACACCTAAAGATGACTCTAAATCTTCGAGAAAATTTTGGGACAGAGATTAGAGCCTCGGGCGTTTAATATTGCATTCATCAAACATATCGATGTATCCAACTAGACACACGTGTACAGAAGATGCACAAACATGTGTCCAATGTGATCAATAATTCGAGTTAATTACACCAAGTGCCTGGAGAGCCTCCAGTGTCTACTGACTGAGTGAAGCTCAACTGGTCAGGTCTGGGCCAAGGCTTCACTGAGCCTTGATTAATTCAGATTGTTCGTCTCTCCAGGTGGGAATTGATGACAAGAAGCTTGCTGCACCCAATCAACAACCCTGACGCTTCCCTTTTCCCGCTATTTCTCATTGAAATATGACAGTTCCTTTGTGCGTGATGCCACAAACAGTTTTCTGCATCAATATCTCATCAACAGCAAGTGTCGGACTACAGTAACAATTTACTACTGAAGATGGATTCAGACATCTCTCTGATACAGCCAATCTCTCAAGCTATAAATCAATATGAATTAATATATCGTCACTTTAGAAACAAAGTGGTGTTATTGCTATATATGTAATGAGAGTATGAGTGGTCTCTCTGTGCATGTTGCTATGGTTCCCTATCCCTATATGGTAGCTCTCCATCTTCCATCCATGAAGACTGTTTAGGTTTGGAATTGCGAGGCTAGTTTCGAAAATATGAGAGTCAAAAGTAGGCATCGCACCAATAGACTCCTTATGAGTTGAGAATGTTGTAGAATATTACAGGATGTTTTCATACGTTCGAGAATGTTCTAGACGATTCTGCACGATCAATGGACTTTTCGTTTCCCGAATGTTCAAGCACATTCTAGAATGTTCCAGTCGATTCTAGATTATTGCCAGAATTCTCGGTTCCAGAATATTCCTGAAGTAGAAACCGGAAACAAAAGTCCAGAATCTTCTGAAACATTCTTGACTGTTCTGTTGTCCGGTTGTGGTAGTGATATGTTCCAGTTCAGTAAAATATACATAAGCGATGGTGAAACTATTGAAAATATGATGATTTAGTTTAGTTTTATAATTTTGATATTTAAAGGTTTATTTTTTGAATCCCCATTCGATGAGAACTGGCCTGTTAATTCCAGCTAATTGATCATATCAAAGTTTCCCATCGATTTTTCAATAAATACACATAAACGCACTATCCATCACGTTTCAGATAAAGAATAAAAACACAAGAACTAAAAGAGAATAGGAATGAACAGTAGACGTAGATTCTTTCTACGTGCTCACGATTTTCAAGGAACGTGTTTCGAATTGTCTGTAAGGACATGAAATTACACTAGAGGATAGGAATTTTTTGTAAAGTTTTTCGTATTCTCAGTCACAGTAGAATCTTGGCTGACGCCAGACAGTTGATAATATGTTTGAAACTTTTGTCGTGCCAGTAGTTCGAGTCGACAATCCAGTCAGACAACTCTATACTCGAATTTCATATATTTTTAATCTTTCTATTTTTCTTATTTTTGTTTGCTAGCCTCCATTCCAGAAATGGTTTGATACTGTAGAGAGCATCGTCGAAAGTTCGGGAAATTGTGCATCTACCAGTGGTTATCAGTGGAATAGAAGAGTGAGTGGGGGGGGGGGGGGGGAATGGTAGAAAGTAGAATGATAGAAGAAGAAAAAAACTGAGAAAGGAAAAGGGAGTTAGGGAGAAAATTCTGCTCTCGTTACGGTGACTTGGTTCAGGAAAATAGAAACACCACTGGATTCAGGCTCATGGACAATCCAACGATACACTCTACTCTCTATCTTTTTCAATTTTCCAGTGTGCGAATAGTCTGGGAGAAGAGGGGAGAAGTAGATCGCTCTCGAATCGTCGTTGGTAACTGCGTCCCGGTATTACATAGACCTTTATACCGAAAATCTGCACTGGTGCATATTCTCTATTCTATGAATATTTCAACATTTCATTAACATTCAAATTACTAGGGAATATCATCAGGTATTTCATTTATTGTTTTCTACTAATTCAATTTATTGGGCTTTGCAATTTTATTTGATTACTCTGAACGAGTTTAAATTGTGGGATGGAAAGAAACGTCGAGATTTATTTAATTCTGACATAGTTGATGATTGGGAAATTCGAGGGATGAAAAAGACAAGTCGATCTATCTTTGAGATCGCGAAATTTTTGTAATAGTTCTCCCAATAATTTTCCAGAAACTAAAGGAGAGATAGGGTGATCTTAGCGTAATTTTTCTTTACCTTTTAAGATTCTCTACAAAAAAGAACTGAAAAAAAATCGACCCATCCAGGTTCTTTCCTCCCTACTGGAATAATTTAATTCAATTCTTATTATACCTCTCTGGAATAACCTTCACTATAGTCTATCCTTCAGAAACATCGCGAGCATGTTAGTAGAAATATCAGCAAGGTTAAAGTAATGATCCTATATCCATGCCGTAATCCTGCTAAGGTAACTTCATCATTACACGAATTGAAAGATTAAAATATGAAATAAATCTTAAATGAAAGTTTGTGGAAAGCTGAATGATCTCGTGAAATTTCAAGTCGACTGACTGTTTTGTACTGTCAAAAATGAATAGACGAAAAATAAAAATAACACGGCGTCTTACGGAGCACAATGCTCATTGAGTATTTGAAATAGTCATTCATGTACATTCAGCACAAATTCAGTACCTGGAGAGCTCCACAATCTGTATCGAAAACATTATCACAAATCCCAGCATTGTTAATGGTAATTATACAGAATAGTGCCTATTTCATAAAATTTGATAATCTCAGAATCAAATTTCGAAAAAAATAGGAAATGTGTGAGCGAGATCTGAACTCACATCCTTCAAATTACCAGTCTGCTGCTCTACCAATTGAGCTATTGCGAGTTCCGATATTTACCTTCGAATTTTTGATTCTGATATGTTACCGTATTTACTCCGCCCCCCCCCCCCTTCCTGAGGCAAAATCAAATTAATTCAAAATTATTTCTATTTTCTGGGCTCTATTATGCATATTCACATTGATAATTATTTCAATTAATTGGGGGAGACCGTGGCGAAATGATCCTAATTTTTTTTGAGAGTGAAGGCTTCCACGAAGAAAATTTTAGATAATTACTCAACAAGATGGACATATTGGAGCATCTTCTCAATTTTTTTCCATCATGTCCTTCACACTGAAAAAAAATCTCGATCTTGAATCAAAATATTAGGATATTTTACGATTCACCTGATCAATTTTAATACTCAATTTAATTTTTCCATCATCTCTTACTTTATACACACTCCTTCATTCATCTCATTTCCAAGCTCATGTAATTTTCAAGCTACCGTATGCATCATTTTATGGAAATGGATATAAAAATAACAAGCGAGAGAAAAAAAGACATTTTCTACGTCAACGACCTCATTGCCGTTAAACAGAAAAGTCGAGTGATTATCGTTAACATGTTATGAGTCTACCGGTGGATGGCACGTTAATTGGATCGTCTGTATTTTTCCAAGCGCCTTCAGAGTCACGTCCTAAATCAATTGTGCCTTTTCCGCTTTGTATTTTCACGCTCGTTCTTTCATGTATGTTCAATGAATTTCGAGGAAAGGTAACAGGCATCGAAGAGTACGCGAGAATGGATGTAAAAGCGGAAAATATAGGAAAACAATGGAATTCAATCAATTTTATTTTTTTAAGTGATGATGGGTAACTTTTGAAGAATTTCGAGATTTTCTTTTACCAGAATAGATTTAAAATAGCGGAAACCAGAAAAAAAATGATATTTTTTCCGATTTTTTAATGTAATCTTTTAGTCCGAATAAAATTCCACCATCAAAAAATCCAAAATTGTCATAAAAATTCAAAAATAGATGAAGGTTGTTATCAGACAATCTGAGAAAAAATCCTGGCCCATTATGCCCCGCTCACCCCAATGAATTCATCATTTTTTATCAGATTATGTCTCTACCGCTATAAATTTAAGCTCCACGGCTACTACCCTGTGTTTTTCTCTCGACCTAAATTATCTATCGAGTGATAATCGATGAAATTCCCTAGTTTCATAGGAACTAGCAGACGCTCAACGATTAAAATTTATTCTACCCAAATTCATAAACCTCGATAGACTCCCTTGAACCAAGGAAACTTTCATAGATTTGCTTGTGTGACGTGTGGAGTAATGACCCGATTCACCCAAGAGGGTTGAAGGGTTAGACCACTGCAACGGCCTAAAAGAAAAAGGGCTTTCTAGGCATTTTTTTGGAGGGAGCAAGAAGGTTAATGAATTTATAACAATCCGGGGACTTATTGGGCATATCTTTGAATTCCCAAATGCGAAATTTCATGGCGAAAGATCAAAAAATGGCGACATGACAACCATTTCCCCGAATCTCGTCTAATTTTCGGCGCTCCACTGCACGCAGTATAGCCGATATAAATTTGAATTAGAAGAAGAAAAAAAATTGGCTTACTCTACATACCCACAGCTAGCGGAATTCCCGGCCGAATTTGAAAATATTACTTTCTCAGTAATTAGCGGGCATTGGAATAAGTACATTCAATTTTTTACCAAGAAAACGGTTACTTTTCCTTAATAAAAAAGGGTTAAATCATCATTTTGAAAAAATCCCTCGTTCTTCTCTTCAAAATGTCGTTTGAAAGATGCTGTCAGCAATTCAACTCAAAAGAATGAAAATTGTTTGAGTTATGCTGCGTGCAGTTTGAAAAATCGTGTTTCGAGATAAACGCATTTAAAGTTTTAATATGTGCTATGGATATGAAGGAATGCTCAAGGAAAATTTCGAAATTTCATTAGAAAAAATGGGTATTAGGTGATGAACTTCCTCCCTACACCTTTTCGTGGACCCAAACTATTTTTTGAGCCGAGAAGAAAGAAACGATCTTTTGAAAATTCTACTGTGGTCTCACCCCTTAATGAAGAGAATTTTTATTTTATGGAAAAGACGCGAAATAAGCATTTTCGGCCGTGAATGCAAGTCCAGTACTTCTACAGAGCTGTTTGACTGCGGAAGTCCGCTTTCTCCATATTTTTCGTGAGAAAAAGCCTGGCCAATGCGTGGAAATGCTTATGAAGCGTTTTAAGGAATGTGGAAAAAGGGATTAGATCACTTTTTCCACAGACCACAGGAGAACTTTGAATTGCGCAAGTCACGTTTGGTTGTCAGCTTCGCGAACGGAGGAAGACTAATCCTTGTAATATTTTATCGATTCGAAGATTATATTATAAGTTACAATTAATATTGATTGTTATCATTTGAAAGTTATTCTTCTATATTCCTTAAGGAGGTCCAAGCTGCAGAACCAAATGATCTACTTCATTTTTTTTCCTGTCAAAATTTTCATAATTATCGGAGTTATCCCGATTTTGTAATATTTTTTCGATATTCGAATGATGTCCATGATATTAAATTATTAGGGAATATCATGGTAAATAATTAATATTGCTCTGCACTTGACTCACGTTGTCCCAGTTTCTAGGACTGTGATTGGAGGATTCTCGGATTTTAAACATCCAATATGGCCGCCATGATTTCTTCATGTAATTAATTAAATTGTGGCTATTTGTCCGGTAACAGGTATTTTTATAATTCGAAAGAATAATAGACACTCTAGCGAACGAAAATATATACGATGATATAAAGGAAAAAAAATGGTGTGTGACTATGGATTGTTGCAGTGAAACTAACATTGAATCTTGCTCATGGAGTTTAGTGTTAATTTGATTTTTTTTTCAAAAATAATATCTGACTGAAAATATTCGGTAACACGGGGTAAAATTGATCTTAAAAAAATCTTCTCATACTCCTCTATCATAAGTGACCAAAATTGAAGAGACAAAAATTATATGAACTACTTGGACCTCCTTAAAATCCCAAAAAAACGAATGAATCCACCCGTGAGCCCTTCTTTGTTGAGCTAACTGAAGAGACATCGTCAACACCTAATTGGATACACGGAGAGAAAAGAAACAGTAATTATTGCTATGTTACAGCAATGGTTACTATGTGACATAGTACTGAGTGCTATGTCATCATAGTACACACTATATAGCAACGGGTTCTGTGCACGTAGTAATGATTGCTACGTTGGATATAATAATCATTGCTATTTTGGACATAGCAATGAATGCCATGTTAACATTGTCGTTACCGCTATGTCGCTCGACCCGAAGGAACCATTATTATGTTAAACATAGTAATGGCTACTGTTTTTTTTTCTCTCCGTGTACCAGGTGAAGGTTTGTTGATAGCAAAAGAATACTTTAATTGTTGTAGGTGGCCTTTTAAAAAAGGGGTTACCTATCATAATATCACACCCTCAGAATATCACATAAAAATATCACAGTTTGAAATAACTCACAAATAATAATATCACACCCAAAAATATCACAGAATTTAGTTATCACTAATTTTTATTTATTCAATTTCTTTTCAATCATACAATTTATAATTGAAGAACATAGTAATCGTCAATTTATATTTATATTTCAATATTGTGTGCTATACTACGCAAATAATCTGAAACATGAGTATCATTATCAAAATTATTAACCAACGCAAAGAGACGTTCATCATGATCACGATATTTTTTGCGTTTTCGCCTGATGAATCAATCAGTACTGTTGAACTATTAGGATATCATATTAATAAAAATTACGATAAATTAGTTGCCATACCACTTCTACGAGAAGATGGAGTTTTAATGAAAGCATTGCACTTGAATTTAGTACCGTGCTCAATGCATCGCCATGTCACCACTTTAGAACTCGCATTTTAAGTAAATAACTTTTTTTCTATTTGAGTAAGTACAAATTGGAGACTCATATTCATGTTTCCACCACAGAGAACAGTAATTGACTGAATGATTAAGAGAGAAATAAGGCTCATGGAGCTACTTAAGTTTATAAAAGAAGTAAGCACATCAACAAAATCAATATAATGTAGTAATTGTGTTATACTTTTTTTGTGATATTATAATTACGTGATATTATGACGTGCCATCAAAAAAGGCAAAAGAATACATTTTCAGAACTGTCAAAATAACTCCAAACGTAACACTTGAAAATTTAATAGGAATGAAATTCGTTGATCAGTAGTCAAAAATTAAGACGAATTCTATCAGTCTATTGAAGACAGCTCTTGTGATAGGGGTAGTACAGAAATCACTTCTTACAGCCAAGTTTTGAGCTACTAGAGTAGTACAGATATCTAGCCTTCATCTGCAGAGGTGGATTAATTATTACAAAGTTTTCGAGTAACCTGAGAAGAGTTCGTACCGTTCTATGCACCCTGAAGACAGCCATAGCAGTTTGCTCCAAGTGCATTCGTGGTACATTGAAAATCGTATTGATTCTTGAGTTTCACAAAGTTTGTAGGGATCTTCAAAGTATGAGTGAAGACTCAACGCTACTGGGAAATTTTCAGAGTACTTTCATTGAAAAGTCACGAAAATTGTTTCAACTGCTAAAACAGACAGACTCAATTGTCAGATCAGCCAAGTAAGAAACGAAATTTCAGTTTTTATTTGAAGCTCGTAGAAAATCAAAGTTTCTATTACATTATTTGCGTATAAAATAATCCTTTAAAAAATACACAATAGCAAAATAAATTCTGATGAGAAATTACCAGAGCTATCTCTTGCAGCATCAACTCGTGTAATTGGAGATCCTGTGCCTGCAGACTGCCTTTGTTATCCCAATATAATTAACTTGAAATTGACGAATGAAATGATTGAGAGATAATACGAGAGTAAAACGTGATGAGGAATGAGGTGCAAGTGAGAGAACAAAATGAATTCTCTCTTCGCTGGATCTCAAGACAGAGCAGAGTGGTTTCTTAACTTAATTGAATTTCACTGGTGAAACGATCGCTTAATGCAGAAAGTCCTCTACTTCATATGTTCATATATATTGGTTGAGGCAACACTAAAGATAATAGTTATAGGCATCCGCATTATGCGAGAGACAAGCGGAAGCTTTGATAATTTTAAAAGGGCTTTCGGTAAATATCGATTGGCTCTTCATTCACTGACATGCTGAGAGCCATTTGAAGGATAAGTTTTGAAATTGAAACGGGCGAAAGAGAGAGAGAGAGAGAGGAGAGAGAGGAGAGAGAGAGAGAGAGAGAGAGAGAGAGAGAGAGAGAGAGAGAGAGAGAGAGAGAGAGAGAGAGAGAGAGAGAGAGATATCTGGATCCTCTCCAACTAGTATCCAAGCTTCATTAAAGGACTCAAAGTACAAGCATCCGATCGGATTTCTGCCATTTACCCGTAAGCTCAGCAGTATTTTGCTTTTTTATGGGAGAATGAAGGAACTAAAATTCTCACATTATTATTATTGAAAGTTTTCTTTGCTCTTGTAGATAGAATGTTTTATTCTGGAAGGAATTATCTATAATTACGGAAAAATTGCTATATGATTTCCGATGAAGTCCTGCTTAATTCAGGCGGAAGCGTTTCAAAATTCAGGGAAATTGCTCTGAAATTCAACAGGAATCCTTCCTAAATTATGTAGGAGTTCCCTCCGAATTATCCAAGTCATTCTCTAGCATTATGGAGGAATTTCTTCTGAATTGTGCAGGAATTCTTCTGGAATTGTGCAAGAATCCCTTCTATGTCATGCTGAAATTCATCTTTAATTATACAGGAATTCTTCTTAAATGAGCTGGGTATTCTCCCTAAATCTCGAAAGTATTTCTTCGAAATTGTGTATGAAATTATGGAGACATAATTATCTAATTATATAAGAGTCCTCCAGAATTATACAGGAATTTCTCCAAAATGCATAGTTTTTTTCACTCATTCATCAGCTCATGATGACATTAGCATCATTATGAATAGGTAATAGATCACAGTATTCAAATATTTTCTTAATTCGCTATTTATTTTGGAAAGTACAATTTTCCGTATAAACCTGGACGATTCTGAGGCGAGTACGATAATTGCAATCTGATTTAATAAAGTTATTTGAGGTTTTTTTTCTATGATTTTTTTCTTCGTTTTCCCGTACGCTCCGCTATTCAAGCGACGCTATAGGGTAGCGTTCTACCGAACATATTTACAGAATATTGAGTTATGCACAGGGGCTAGAGTCTATTTTCTTTTTACATGGATTTATTCATGTCTTCATAAAAAAATGTAGTTATCCCCCAAATTCTCTTGGAGAAGAAATAATTTATGAGAATTCATCATTCTCAGTTGAATCCAAAAAATAGAGGGATAGTGATGGGCAAATTTACTTCTGCCGAATAAATTTATTAGGGGTAAATATTATTTCCGGTTTTTTGCTAGATAAGCAAATTAAGGTATTATCTCAGAGTACGGTCGATAAAACAGAAGAAAATCAAGATTCGTAGATTAGTTTGCTATTAATTGCTAATAATTTGTGGAAAAATGCTTCAACTTGCTCGCAAAAGTAGTTAAACTATTCGAAAGTCATATCTTCAGCTTGTGAATATAATTATTTTGGTTTCTCGAATTCTTTTTACATTGCTAATGACCTATCACATGCATGAGATAGAGATTTGATTTGATTTGAAATATGCGCTTGTTCAATGGTTACATGCTATTTGTGGCAATTTTGACTGTACTCGAGTTCGCTGGGATATTATCTTAATATTACAATACTGACAGAAAAAAATTATATTACACTCTAAAAAAAATATACTACTGTGTAGTATCTCCAGGTACTTGGCAGGAGTATACTCACCAGAAGTCTAAAAAATACTAGAGATGAGTCTCACCTGGATACTCATGACTAGTATAACGCTCACACGTGAAGTATGAAAAATACTTGTCACAAGTCTAAAAGATACTTGTGACAAGTATCTTTTATACTCGTCACAAGTATTTTTTATACTTGTCACGAGTATCTTTTATACTTGTCATAAGTATCTTTTATACTTGTCACAAGTATCTTTCATACTTATCACTAGTACCTTTTATACTTGTCACAAGTATCTTTTATACTTGGCACAAGTATCTTTTATACTTGGCACAAGTATCTCTCAAACTTGGCACAAGTATTGACTAAATAGATTTTTTACAAGTTCCGTATGTAAATTGTGAGAAATTATTAATTTGATTAAGTGTATCAATTAATTCCAGAAAAAAAAGTGTTTCTCATTGAGTCTCGCTCAAAAATTTCGACAATACCATAATTATTTTGTGCTTGTGTTTAAAAAAAAACATGTGTAAGGTACTTCTCAGTATTCATAAGTTTTTGCAATTTCCCGTTTTTTTTAGCTCAAATAAATGCTTATTTTCTATTTTCTTTGGTTCTTTTTCAAAATTATAAACATAATTGTTTGAAAATGTTGAAGAAAAAGGTGATGAAGTGTTTTTACGATGATTTAGCAGCCATACACAAAAATGAATATAATCTAGGAATGCAGAAGTAATGTTTCATGGCGGCTAATATTCTCAAATTGGCTACTTTTCTTCACCCACTGTCTTTAAGGGGGGGGGGGGGGGGGTAAGGGTTTAAGCGTGAAAAAAAACGCTTTTTTCATGAATTTTTTTTAGACGTATGGATTATGTAAATTAAGTGAAACCTTTTGAACATTATTAAGTATGGATTCAACAACATGAAGTAATTTTTTTGTACGCAAATATCCACAAGCATGCCGGAGACAGACCCGGGTAGGAAAAATTCATTGGGCCAATATTGGCCCAGCGCTGGGAGCCAATGTGCCAATGCTGGCGCCCAATCCTCAGCCAAGACTGGCCCAATATTGATTGAGCATTGGATGATAACATTGTACCAATGCTGATTGCCGGAGCATGGCCAAGCCTCGATAACGAGCATTGGGTACTATACCGGTCCCAATGTTCAGCCAATGTTCGTTTTATTGTAGATTTTATGTTAAATAGATGAATTAGAAGTATTTAAGTCTTCTGAAGCACGTAAGAATGATCAAGATCCAATATTATTTGAATTAAAAATAGAAGAAAAAAAAAGCCGGCACTGGATCGAACCCTGGTCCTTCGGATTACCAATCTGTTACCTTACTTTTTTTTTTTTTTTTTGATATCAACAGTTTTTATTAACACTTAAAAAAGATAATATTTACATATGTACAGTATAAAACAGTGAAAAAAAAACTATAATCATTAACATCATAACTTATGATTAATGAAGTTAATGGATGTTGAACATCTCTCAAACTTCTACATTTTATCAATATGGAGTGTTGATGTAGGGGAAGAGGAGCATATGTACTCTTTCGAACATCATCCATAAAAAACAATTTATATAACTTTATGTGTATTGTAATAATTTTTGTATTATAAAGTAATAATTATATTTAGCGAGATATAAAAAAATTGTGTTAACAAAAAAATCTTTTATCGCTTTCATTAATTTTAAAAAAAGAGAGACCGCACCATGACAGCGCAGTGACAGATCCTACGAAAGATATTGTAATAAAAATTTGAATTTTCTTTATGGTTGCCATTGAAGGAAAGAATAATAATAAAATGGACATGGTCCAACAATATTACCCGAAGGGTTAGTGTCCTAAGGAGGACGAATATTATGCCTATTGGCAAATCTGTTACCTTACCGTCCTAGCCGTTAGGACCTTTCACACTTTAATGACTAAATTTGATCCTCATAACTTTATCGCCGTTTACCTTGTTTGGGGAGATGAAATTCGATCAGAATTGTTCAGAAGTTATTTGATAATGTGAAATAATTTAATCATGTCAAAAGATAAAAGAAAAATTGAAGCCTTGGCAGTACATTATTGGCCCGACAAGAGGCCAATGCTTAGGAGCCAAGCCTTGGGACTCCGAGTTTCGAACAACGCTTGGCCAGTTCTGGAAGGCCAAACTACGGTGCATCGTCGCTCAGCCAATCCTGAAGGCCTGAACGACGGTGTACCGATCCTTGGCGAAGGTTTGGCCGAGCCATGGTTGTCCGGCTTCGGCATGCGAATTCTTGGCCGATGTGTGGCCAAGAGTCGAGCATTGGGCAATTCCTACCCGGGGAGCTAGACGATTTGCTGTGATCACTGTTTCTCAGCTGGAAATGATCAGAAATAAAAAACCATTGAAAATTAGTCAAAGTATCATTAAATCCTCCCCCCAACGATCTCTGATTATTTTTTTTTTAATTTTTTAATTTTTGGTGGTCATTTAAAGTAAAAACTGCAATTTTTTTACAAGAAATTGCGCCATTTCGTCGGTGGAAAACCCCCTTAATGTAGAAAAAAATAATCAGAGGACGTTGGGGGGAGGATTTAATGATACTTTGACTAAATTTCAATGGTTTCTTATTTCTGACAATTTCCAGCTGAGATACAGTGATCACCGCAAATCGTCTATTTCAAAGAAACGTTCTTGGAAAAGCCGGCTTGGTTGTGGATATTTTCGCATAAAAAAATTATTCAATGTTGTTGAATCCATGATTCATAATGTTCAAACGGTTTCAATGAATCTGCTCAATCCATACGTCTAAAAGAAAATCGTAAAAAAAAGTGTTTTTTTCTTAACGCGTAAACCCTTCCCCCCCCCCCCCCACCCCTTAAGGAAAACGCAATATTAAATGCATATTCTATTGCCTCCATTAATTAGAAACGATTATGTAATGTATATGTAAATTGAGGAAACTTTCAGATGCAAAGAGTATCGGGCAATGGCAAGCTGATAATTGAAAAATGAGTAAATTCATTCTGGTATCAATTAACAATTCAATCAATTGAAGTAAAGGGAAATGATATAACTCCACGGGATTATCTTGGAATCTGAGGAAAATTTTCGAGGAATTGTTCTAATGGGAATTAACTCTCCCATTTTTGCTGAAATTATGAGATTCAACTGAAAAAAAGAGATTAATGCCATCCAAAAATTCGTTAATCTGTAATCCATAAAATTCGCAATGAAACTCGCATGATCTTCTTGACTCGAAGGAGGAATAAATTAATAATTAAAACAGATTTCCATTGAGCTGCAAATGCCCTTGCATGAGTACCAAATAGAGCCAAAAAAAAATTTCATCCAACTCTGATATATAAGTTGGTATAGGCTTTCATTCTCATGTTAGTTAGTGATTAGTTTATGAACCATACTTTGAGAAAAAAATTCTGCAGAGAAGATATTTCGAAATTTCTCTCCAAGAAACGTGTTATTTCTACTTTTGTTATTTATCCAAGACCGAATCCAATATACCACTCTGCAAGAAAAGCCCTGAATATGAGTATTTTCGATTTATGAAGCAAGTGCTTCATGCTCCTCTAAATCAACATATAAAAAGGAGAGGATATCGAATCGAAAATATATCGATACTGCGTAAGATGTAAGATGTAAGAACGTAAGGGCGAAACCGACGCGACATCTATCGGTCATTTCAGCTTCACTTTCTTCGAGCCCGATGCTTGGATGGGATATGTCAAAATGTTTCGAGTTTCATTACGTGATAGTGTTAATTATGGTGTCTTCGAAAATTAAATACGCTATCAGTCAAATAATTAATAATCTCGATGTGAGAGCCAGCCTCATGTATGTTCGGAAAATATTTGCAGTTTCCCATAATTCCTGCAACTGAAGCATCCTAACCTCTCACTGTCATGGGAAATGTAACAAATCCATTTATTGTACACCTACACAACGGTCATTTGATGTGATTAAACGGCGACAATAAGAAATAGAGAATTCTAATGACTGAATCTAATTAATAAAATCAAGTTATTGTGTGAAAAAAGATGGAGATCCCAGAAAGAATAGGAATTTTTCAGAGGAATTAATTTCACCTGATAATAAAATCAGCACACGTCTGACAATTTTTTAGACTTTTCAAAAGGATAAACTATTATTTAAAAATATTTAGAAGATTTAAAATTCATAGTTTTCTAAATTCTCTGCATATGTATATTTTAATTTTTTCAAGAATAATTTATTTGTGCAGAAAAAGAATTATGAGAAATTGTCAGATGTCTGCTATTTTATGATATTAAAAATAGCAGAAATCTGACAATTTTTAGATTTTTTTCTTCTTTTAACAGAGAAATTATTTGAAAAAAAATATGCACAGATAGAAAATTTAAAAATTCATAAGTGTAAATGGCTTACATATTTTTTTTATAATGATTTATTACTTTAAAAAAATGCACAAAGTTTTCAGATGTCTGCTCATTTCATTATCATGTTATTTTCAGTATCATGATTTTATTTCGTCGAGAATTTCTCTGAATTATCTCGGTATCTAAATGAGATTTCACAATCATTATATTCACCTTTTTTGTAGTTCTTGGAATTCTCTATAAAGAAGCTCATGAAAACTGCTCTTCGTCGCTTAAATTCAGAGATATCCGTAACAAACTGATGATGAAATAAAATCGATGATGATGAAATTATCGAAATTCACCACCACCACACGTGGAGATCATTGATATGCGTCCTTCTACCAATATAGGCCTTCCAAAGAATTGATTTCATTATGGTAGTTTTTTTGGAATATCTCAAAATCTAAGGAAGAGAGGGAGATTCTGCTCCAGAGCTTTGTCATAGTGGATTTTAAGAGCTGAAAAAAAGGATTCGGACGCAATTGCTCTATCTTGCTCAGTTTCCAAGATATTCAAAGAAAACTAATGATGAGATAAAATCTGTCTGAAAACTTTATTGTCATGTTATTTTCGCTTTTTTTAAGGGATAATATCTCAGTAAATAATGAAGATGAGGGAAATTCTGAAGAAGCCTTTTTTGGAGAGGAGAGTGACAACTACAAAAAAGATTATTATGAAAATTCTGTCATCTCGAATGTTTATTGAGATATTCGGGGATCTCAATTTTTTCTATGGAGAAACTATCATAGTTGTGGGATTTTCTATGAAATATCTTAGGGAATAAAGGAGATGCAGGATTTTCGTAGAGACCTTTCTTGCAGAGGACAATGCAAGCTATAAAAAAATATTATGAAGATTCCGATATTTCTAACAAATTATGAAATAATTAGGCATTTATCTTTTTGTTGGAGACAGTTTGATAGGAATTTCCGTGGAATATCTGGGTAAAAACTGGGAATACAAGATTCCATGTGGAACCGTTTTTGTAGAGGAGAATGAGAGCTGCAAATAAAATTATTATCAAAATCGCTCTATCTCTCTTAATTTCCGAGGTAATCCAGAGAAGGCGAATTTTGGATACTTCATCTGTATGTTGGATGTTACTCTCAACATGAGGAACATGGTGGCTGGCTCAAAAATTATGAATATTTCTGTGATGTCGATGGATGCCAAGTTGGAATTTGCCATTTAGCTGGCAGCCACGCGAAAACAGTTATTTGATCAAGTTGTCAAAATAATTGGTACAAATGACGTTTCCCGAGTCGAAAAATTTACTGGCTTTGAACGAAGATTCTACCAAACTTCGAGTATTCATCCGATTTTCAACCGATATTTCTTTGATGCTTCATTAAACAGCTGCGATTTCAACGTATTTTTGTACGTTCAAATTTTGTTGAAATTTGAACGAGGATTTCAACGTGGACTTCAACGTTCATATTTTATTTCGTATTCAAAAACTTGATGAACTCAAAAGAGGAGAAGAGGGGGAGAGGGAGATGAAGGTGATAGGATGATAAGGGATAGATGTAGGGAAAGGTGGGGTAAAGTGAACACATTTCAGTTATGATGTCGATTTTATAAAAAAAAACACTTGAAATTAATTTAGAAAATTAGAGATTTTTTTTTTTTTCATAATTCCGTTAAAAAACTGTGGAAATTCGCAGTGAAAATCATGTACTCTACTATTTTTCAATAATTTTACTTTTTGGTCAGGATTTGAAGGGATACTCCTTTGCATAACCTTTTGCATTTTCAATTTTTCGGAAAATTCGATTTTTGGGAAATATCTCCAGTTCTATTGTCTGTAGTCTAAAAAACTCGAATAGAGGTGAAAGGTGGGATCATTCGCCGTGATATTGTGGATTGTAATGAAAAAATATCAATTTTTAGAATATTCATGTAGGAAAAACTGTTTTTCATGAAAATAGCCATAAATACTGAAAAAATCGATATTTTTCAATTGAAAAACGCATAAATTGACGGCAAATGATCTCACCTCCCCCCTCCATTCAGAATATGCATGCTATGATTAATAGAACCAGAGTTATTTTTAAAAAAGTAATTGGGAAAAAAAAGTTGAAAAATTAATTCTGGCACATTTTTCCACCTCAAATTTTATGATACTGAAGATAGCAGACATCTAACCATCCTTATATTTTTTATTTTTTCAACAAATAAATTATTGAAAAATAAATAAAGAATATGTACATGTAGAAAATTCGGAAAACTAAAAGTGCAAATTTTTTTAATATTTCTTCTATATAATAATATATTTGTTTACAAGATGCAAAAAAATCATAAGATTTATGCTAATTTCACTATCGAATTTTCTCATTTCTCGATGGAATCATCAAAAAAAAGTCTATCTCCAACTATTCCATTCGAATGTCAATTTCACCCCGCTTTCCCCCCAATTAATATTCAAAATTAATATGAAAGAGAAAATGATAGAGAAAATGTAAAAAAAAATATTATTAATATTCATGTTTTCTTATGAAGGAAAGATGAAAATTTTCTACTACAAGAAACAAAGCAAAAAATGAAAATCTTCAGCGGGCTTTTCCACTGATTTTTCAAAATCAATTTTCAATACTCATTGCAAACAAAATCATTGCTAAAATAATCCTTCCCGATTTTCAATGAGTATTAAAAATTGATTTTGAAAAATCAGTCGAAAAGCCTGTTGAAGATTCTCATTTTTTTCTTTGTTTCTTTTAGCAGGAAATTTTTATTTTTCCTTCGTAAGAAAACATGAATATTGATAATATTTCTTTTGGACATTTTCTCTATCATTTTTCATTTCATATTAATTTTGAATGTCAATTAGGAAGAAAACGGGGTGAAATGAACATTAGCAAGGAAAGGTTGAAGATAGATTTTTTTCAATGATTCTATCGAGAAGTTGAGAAACCTTGAGGTGGAAAAAGGGAGCCTGAATGGAGATGGGAGGTGAGATCATTTGCCATCGACTTACGGGGTTTTCAATTGATAAATCGTGATTTTTCAAGTATTTATGGGCACTAAAATACTTCAAAAATTGATATTTTCTCATTCAAACCCACGAATTCACAGCAAATGATCTCAACTTTCACCTCCATTCGGAATTTTCAGGTGACGACCAATAAAATCGGAGATATTTCTGAAAATTTGAATGTTCCTAAAAATGCAGAAGGCTATCCCATCAAATCTTGACCAAAAAGTGGAATTATTGAAGAATCATAGAAAATTATCTCTAACACTAATTTCAAGTATTTTGCATAAAATCGACATCATTTTACCTAGACTTTCCCTATATCTATCTCCTATCCTCTAATCATCTCCCTGTCCCCCTCTTTTTCTCTATTGAGTTCGTCAATTTTTTAAATACGAAATAAAATGTGAACGTTGAATTTACGTTCAAATTTCGTTAAGATTTGATTGGACAACGAAATGCGTAGAAATCCACGTTCAAATTTCAACAAAATTTGAACGAAATGCGTTGAAATCGTGATGGTTCAATGAAACATCAAAGGAATATTATCGGTTAAAAATTGGGCGAATAAGTAAATTTTCCGATTTGGGAATCTAGAGGAAGTCTCAACTAAACTGCCCTGTTCCACGTTGAACGTTCGTTCAAAATACATCGGGTGTTCCAATAACATTCAGCGTACTTTCAACGGATTTCAACGAATATTCATCCGTCAAAAATAGGCTCAATGTTCGTTGGAATACGTCGAAAAATTTCGACTAGGGTCGGTTCATTTAACTTCAATATATGATATTGAGGGTGACTTAACGTGGATCAAGCCTTATGAAAAGCTGATGGATCAGGAGGTAAAACACAAGAATCCAGTGCCGTTTAAATTTCGCAAAATACTCTCCAGGGGAGATTGTTGAAAAATTCGTACAAAAGATTACGCTATTTGCATTGTAAAATATATTGTTCTCCTGTAATTTCAAGATTTCAGGAACCAGGATCAATATTTTTTCACATCTCATTGTACAAACGAATACAAACGAGTTTTGCGATATATTTATTCTCGAAAATTTCAAATTTTCATTACTATTTAATTATATAATAAATATACGATAAAAAGAAAGGACGGCGCGTGCGTAGCACGCGCGGATCCTCTCGTTCTGAAAAATACTTGATCCAAGTATCTCTTATACTAGTGACAAGTATCTTTTATACTGCTGTTAAGTATAAAAGATACTAGTGGCAAGTATCTTTTATACTACTGTCAAGTATAAAAGATACTAGTGACAAGTATCTTTTATACTGCTGTTAAGTATAAAAGATACTAGTGACAAGTATCTTTTATACTAGGACTGAGTATATCTTAGACTCATCCCAAGTATTTCGCGGATCAAGTGGATATACTTCTGAGGAGACTATTCACTACTACTAACAAGTATAATTAATGAATTCTCGCAAGTTTCTCAAAAATACTTGCCAGTAGTATAATTCATACTGGAGAGGAGTATACTTTTTTTTGAGTGTATCAGTAAAATAATTTCTAGCACCAAATATATGAATTGTTGGATGCGAAACAATTGGGAGAAGAATATCAAAACATTCCTTACCACCAATAAATCTTATCCCAAGCAAGAACTCTTCTTATTCTTCTAATAAACAGATTGAGTTTCTGTCTTGTAATTCCATAATTATTTGCTGACGCAAATAGCCATGTTTGAAATGTACAGTGCGTCACAGTATTCGCTGCATTTGTTCATGATCCAAAGAAAGATAGAGGGTATTTTACGGGAGTAGTGCTTCAAACACAAATTCTTGGAGTCTGCAATATTATTCGTGCATGATGGAGAAACGAGGGCTGGAGCAAGCAAAACAGCTATGCAGCCCTCTCTTCCTCTCTCTATCTTTCTCTCTCATTCTCAAGCAGATGGGGTGGCCTCTGCACGTTTCGCTGAGCATACGAACTCATACTGGCTTCGAAATTTCTCATTCCACTGGTCTCCATTTCCCTCAGACTATTTCAACATAGATCGAGTAATTCTTAGTAAAATGGGATACTGGAGAAAAGAGTGGGTAAATCCCTGATGGTTATGAAAGGTCTTCAGATAGAGCCATGGATTTTTCTAGATAATCTGTTAGTATTGGATATGCAAATATTTGTCGTCTGGAATTATTTAAACAGTATCTCTTCTTTTACTTGCCGTTTTGGGGCTCTCACTGAGCTCGAGGATTTCCTCTTATCTTTAAAGGAAATGTGCTTTCAAAATATTTTTATTAGTGCGGTATAATTACAGGTAAAATATTTGTTTTTGAAAAATAACTATTTTATTGAAAATTGATAATTGTTTGGATAGTAGCATCACTTAAAAAGAAAAAACAGGTACACTAATATCCAAAAAATTCGAATATTGAATAATTATACGATAGTTACTAATGCAAATATCACTGAATTGAAATTTTTTTAAGAAAATGCCAAAAAATGTTTTTTGTGGAGAATTTGATGAATTACAAAAAAGGTCTCTTGACATTTTGCGCTAAATCTGCGCAATTCATAGATATTTTTACGAGAAGCTATCTGTGAATTTTCCAAAAACTTTTGTCACAGAATTGTTCATTGGATCATTAAAAAATTTTCAAAATGAAATTCATATAATTTCATTCAATTTCTGGTATCACATGCTCTGCGAAATTGGATGGATTTCGACTGCAGAGGAACTAATCCAAATAACACAAATGTCGTCACATTGACGTGATATTTCCCTTCCCATGAAAATTTATTGTTCCAGCTCTAAAAATGGCAAAGTTTCACTCCCCTTTTTCGTATGAATTGGAATTGAAAATGCTGACGCATAAAAATCAACGATATTTCCATCAATAGGGAAGCCCGGGGCAAAATAATCTACGTTTTTTTTTTTAAGTGAAAGAGTTTGCGAAAAAATCTGGGCAAAATTGAGAAAAGCTTCTAACATGTCTGCATTGTTCAGTAATTTTTTTGAATTAGTCCATAAAAGCCTTGACCCTCAAAAAAAATTCCGTCCTATTTTACGTCTCAGATCCATTTTTTTTTCAAATTCAAGTGCAGATAATAATTCCCATTTAGTTTCAAATAACCTGGAAGCATCGGAAAAGTTTCTCGTATCTATCCATCTTATCAGGGGGTTAACTCGTCACATTGATACTCGATTAACCTCTCGTCCTCTTTGCCCCAGTCACTCTCCTCAATATATCAACTTCTTCCACTCTTTTTTTTTTCCTCGTCTCATGGAAAAACATAACTATCCTGATCGAAAAATTTGGTATACATCCAGAGAATCAGAGCAAGAGAGGGAAAATGAAGTTGGAAAATATTGGTCTGAGGGTGAGAGGAAATGAAATGTATAAGCGTCGTAGCAACGTAACTTTTTCCTCCAACAGCGACAGTATACAATTTCATTTTTTTTTCTTCTTCCTTTTTCTCTCTTTTGATCCGATTAGTTTATTCACATTTTCTCTACAACGAGACGTCGCGTCTGGACTCCCAACTGCGTCACATTTTCACCACCAGTGAGTTTGCATTTATTTTTGTGTTGAGAGGAAAAAGAAAAAAGTGATGGATCTGAAACTGAAACTGTCACTTCATGATTTTTTTTTTTTTCGTGCAAATATTAAATTGAATTTAATTTTTGGGAGGATCGTAACCTGCAGTAAACTACGTATTTTTTTTTAGAAGAAGTGAGACAATATGATAAGTTCTGCTGCTCCATGCTGACGTTGCTTAATGTTACTCAGAAAGTGACTTCTTGGGGAATTAATTAATCTTTTCTTCTCGTGTACTGCAGTTGATCTTATTTCTCTCATTTACTTGATTAAAAAAGGATCCTGGAAAGATATAAATTGAATATGCTTTTTTGTAGTCAGTGCTGTAATACAAATATGCTGGTGGGCGACGTCAAAACGCTATGACGTAGGAAAGAAGATAATTGGGTTGAGGAGAAAATTATTACTAATAAGTAAAAATACTTATTTTTGGATTTATTCTACAAAATTGAAATTGAAATGAGTAGGATTATAGAAAATTCGGCCAAAATGGACTTTATGGGAAAATGATTCAAAATAATTCTTTGTAGTGAAAAACTGAAGAAAAATAAGAAAAAACTCGTCAAAATGCTTCAACACGTCTTCATTGCTGAGACATTCTTTCGTGAAAGCGTTCATCCCAAGAAAAAAATCCGGTTCATTTTATCCGGAGGCGCATTTTGCCCCCACTTTAGACAGGATATTTGCGATGATTCCATTGGAAAGTTGAGGAAATTTCGGACAAAAACATGTGTCATAATCGATTTTGGAGATTTTTTTAAAAATGTGAGGGTCACTCCTTTTTATCTATGCAAATTTTCATCTTTTTGCGAATATTTTCAGAGCCAAATGTTGCAATTCTTTTTTCGGAGTGGAGAGCTCTCAGCAGGATGAATTTCTAATGCAAGCTAAACTAAATAAAAGGAAAAAAAGAGCTCTTCGAAAAAATTGGAAAAATCTGAACAGATGCTCCAGCATATCTATATAGTTGGGTAATTTTTTTTGTAGAGACCTTCCCTTAGTAAAAATCCTGGTTCATCAAGCCTTGTCGTTTCATTTTGTCCTGATCTTCCCTAATTGTTGAGAAAATCATCAGTAATTTTATGAAACTCGAAGTTTCCTCCATATGTACCTTAAAAACGATAGAAAATCACTTTCGACTCAGACAAATCTGTAGATATACTCAAACAACTGAGAATTATCAAAAATTAAAAAGGATGAGTTTTCCATTCTCAAATGAGAACGTTCGATTTCCAATCTGAACCTGATTAATTTTGCTGGAATGAAACTTGTTCCATACTTTTTAATATTTCCAACATAACCCACTAATTCTCGGATTTCATTATCTAAAAATTAAAAAAATAATTCTTCCTCAATTCCATAATATTGATTTTTACCTTTAAAAAAGCAATATCCTCCTCAAATTGATATGTCCTTTACTCTCACTGCTATCACTGTAATAAAAATCATTTTACGTGCAGATGAATGCACTTGTCTTTATTTTAAAAAAATAAAACTTTTACCCGAGAACTGCTCAGGGCATTATTCTTCTACCCTCTTTTTTATCACCCTTTTTCTTCATTTTCCTCTACTTTCTCTTATTCTCTCTCTCTCTCTCTCTACTGTTCGAGTCGTTACAAAGTGTCGTTCGTATACTCACTGAGAAAACTTTGTTTCTCTTCGCTTGAGGATATTGGTTATACTAGATTGTTCAACACGCTTGTAAGGACACTACTCTCCTACATCTGTTGTCTTCACAACTTAAACTTCGGGGAGACCGGGTTAAAATGATCCAGAAATTTTTATTGGAGTGGAAAGACTTTATGAAAAAATCTAAAAAAAGTTGAGAAGATGCTGTAATATATTTTTGTCCTTGTGTAATTTTTTCAATTGTTTCCAAAGAGGCCGTTATTCTCAAAAAAAAAAAAAGCCTGATCACGAACTCTATATTTTTAGTAAAAAATTCGAGAAGAAATCTCCTATTAAGTTATATATTGATAAAATCCTATTGTGAAATGTATATCCCTCTTTTTCATTGAGAAAATACTCACTAGTGATAGCCCAGAGCCACCAAAGTTATCCGGCATGTATCCGATAATTACTGGAAGAAAAAAATAAATAAAAGTAAGAAGTATCGAATTTCTTCTCACTTTGTTAATTCCTCGAGGCAAACTTTCTTGAATATTTCAATGTTCTCACCAAATTTCATGTTTGTAAAAAAATTTGAAGGACAGCTTCTTTCAACTCTGAAATTACTAGAGAAAAGAAATTCATCGGCAAGTACAATTTCAAAATAGGTCACTAACTTTGTTCTCAATTTTAGTTTGAAATATACTCGACCTCTCGATTGTACTTCAACACTCATCGATCCATACGTGGATAAACCGCAATCACGGCAGTGCACACACATTACCAATGTATCATGTGTATCTGTTGTTATGACGTTGAGTAATATAACTATAATGTGTAGAGCAAAGAGAAGTGGCTTCGTCCGATAGAAATTGAAGACTGAGGAAATGGAGAGATAGAAATACAGATAGAACTTCCCGATGGACGTCTGATTGTAATAATATTCCCTGGGGTCCGTCGTTTTCAGCTTCTCGATAAGAAAATTTATTGTATTTATTGGCCCTAAAAATGAAAAATCTATTATCTATGGATCTTCAGACTTTGAGATCACCACAACATTTTCTGATAGTATTCAAGTTCACTGAGAAAAAACAATTCTTGTTGCAAGAAAATTGCCTTTTAACAAAATTTTCCTTCACAATTTCTATATCTATATCGTCGGTTTAGAAACAAAAGGGCGGAAGCGCCAAAAAACACACTTTTCAAAAGTAAAAGGGCGTATGCTCGAACTGCCTCTGGAAATGTTCTTTATGTTCCAATGATGCAAAAAGAAAGAATTCAAAATTTGAGTAACAAAAGGGCGTATTCGCCAACGCTAGCGGGAATAGGGCGTATGTGCAACATATACGCCTTTTTGTTATTATGTTTTTTTTGCTTGATCTCCCTGATCTATTTAATACTAAAAGGGCGTATCTTCCAAATATACGTCCTTCTGTTATTAATTATGATAGTAAATTTTTGGAAAGTTATGAGATTTGATAACAGTAGAAGGGCGAATTTTCAGTTCATACGCCTTTTTGTTACTAGTTATTTTTCCCATTGTCCCATTCACTGTAGCTGACGTTTTTCAGCCCGCAAACATTACTATACCGGATATGGAGCATTCCTGCACTCTGCATTTGTCTTTCTTCCTCTAAATCCCTCAGAATGCCTTCTATGGAGTCCGAACTTGCCTGACGCAAGTGGAAATTATGATCCGGGATGTCCCCCCCCCCCCCCCCGACGAATGTCATTTATTTTAAGAACCAATTTCAAAAAAATCTTCAACAATAAATAAGCAGGCGTGAATCGCTATTCCTTCTCCGTTATCCGTCAAATCTCTCTTTCTTCCTTTCAATAGGGAACTTGCATATTTATTTTTTATTTATTTTTTTCATTTCTATGCATTCTACAGTATTGTCTGAGATTAGCGAATTTTTGTTTTTGTTTTTAAACTGTTAATTATGGAGAAATTTACAATTAAAAATCTCCAAATTTCATACTGCTCTAAAACGGCTCTGACGTCATAATACCACATGCGTAATTCAAGCTGTGGCCAGTGATGGCGCGGCTAGAGGATATTTGAATTTTCGATGCGCGATACTCATAAAGAGGTTATGTGTATAAATTTCTTTGGAAGGAAACACATTTTGAATTGAAATTCTTTAAACAATGTTTGAAGTAAAGAAGAGGAAAATGAAGAAATACGCATTTTTTGACAATCAGCATAACCTTTGTACGCCTGTCAATGAGTAACGACAGGTGACTACACATGGCGCACACAAAGATTTTGGTATTCTGACGTCATGTCCGATTTGGAGACGTTCAAAAAAATGATTTTTTAATTAATGTTTGTGAATTAATTAACGAATAAAAAATTTTTCTCTTGCTTTTTCTGTTAATCACTATCAATAAATATTGAGAAAAAAAAATAAAAGAAAAATATGCAAGTTCCCTATTCCTGCTAATGATTTAGCAGGATGTTCCCGAATGGTTCTTCATAACTTCTTTCTAGCATCTCTCTCGAGAAAAAATTATATACCAAATTTCACGTAAAAAATCACTTTTTCACTTCTCATATTCTCTTTTGGGTACAGTTTCTGATTGTCCGATTTCTGCACAATTGCTATATTTCTGAAACCATTGGGCTGATCTTGCTGAAATTTTTATGGAACATACACTTTATCAAAACTGATATCTGGTCAAAATTTCAGATTTTTATCTCTACTCTGACCGTTCTCGAGTCAAAGAGAGTCGTAAAGTCGTCAATACAGATACACACGCATACATGTCTACTTTTTTTCTCATTATGATTCATCGACGCTTCGGATCATTTTGAGTCGTTTCCAATGACTAATTTTGAAACTGTCATTCTGAAAAAAATTGCGAAAACATCTTTTCAGTATCTCATGAATTCTTCATTAAAATAGGGGATTTTTCACGAAAAACTTCTCATAATTTTCAAATCGGGAAGAAAACAAGAAAGAAAATCGCTATATATATATATGTATCCCATACCATACTAACCGATTTCGAGGCTTCACAAAGAAGGCCAAAAAAAGGCCATGTATTTTTTTATTTAGGATATTTGATTCATCTGCCTCATAAATTATTGAAGTCTCTTTCAGTTTCAATTCTGTAGCTTTTAAAATTGCATTTCCCTCTCTGTGAATTCATTTTTGAAAATCTGACGATTTCATAATCGTGAATGGGCTTGAATGTGGAGAGTAAAGTTTTTCGAGTGAGTGAAATGAGTGGAGTGAGAGTGAAAAAGTGCACTGAAGAGAGGGTACAGAGAGATGGTATGTGTGTGACGGGCTTAGGAAGTGTGATCGATCGGTAACAATCTCACCGAAGAAGCGGTCTCCCCTCCACGAACTTCAAGCGGTTTGGGAATGGTTTTATAGACAGCGAGGAGCTTATCTTATGTGAATCGCGCATGACCTCAACATCCCTCGGTCATCCTCTTCCATTATCGTCTACCTCGCCGATTTTTTTTTCAAGCATAAAAAAAAGTGCTAATGGTAGAGATGCCTTTTTTTAGATTCTGTGAAATATGTGCGTGAATTTGTACAACAATTCTATGAATTTTCACTTGTAAACGAACAGATGAGGCATTTTATCAAGTGGACTTGAAACTGCTCTCTTAAAATTCAATAATGTTTTTCTTGAGATTTCAAATTTCCTTAAGAAAAAAAATTTACTCTTTACGGTGAATAATTATTTATTCTATTCCATTATGTTATCCTGATAAAATGAGTTATTCATGAAAATATCATGAATTATTCATTAAGTGGAAGAATATTTTCATTCACTGAGAATGTACTTAGAAAATAAAATATCATCTATTTTTCTTCGCTATCGGAGAAAAAGCAATTTCTCGTTAAATCTTATAAAAATCATAATTTTTTCCATTTTCACTGTGGAAAGAAGATGAGTAGGTGAGAATAGACTGTGATTTTTTTTAAAAACGAAAATTTAAAACGGACATCCGGAATATTTTTTGAAAATATTGTGCTGTTTCTGTTTTTTTTTTCAATGGAAAATTCAATATCCATATGTCAATTAAATGTGAATACATATCACACTTGAATTTTCATTGTATAAGAGAAAAAAAGAGGATAGAATCATATATATAAATTCAATTTTTCCATCGATCGAAAATTGGAATCAACAGTCCATTGAATTTTCATAAATTCCCTCTCCAATTTCCGACAAATGAATTCCATTATTTTCTTTTACCACTGTGATCTTCTTTATTGGAGCTCATTAGTTCCGATGCATGTGGAAAAGAAGAAGAGAGTATTGTGACAAATATACTTAGAGAGATATTTCATATTATAAAAATATGAAATATCTCTGAAAATCGATATTCTTAAATTGGTTAAACAGATTGAAGGAAAGCCTATTTGACTTGGAAGCTGATTCTTCCTTAGCTGAGCTTAAGGATGTAGTCTGGAGCTTTTGCACTTTTTACGAACATATTTCAGCAATTTTCTTTTACAACTAAATAAAATGCGATCATTCCAAACTTTTCAGATGTTCTGATTGACATCTTTAACTTCACGAAAATATTTTTTTTAAGTTCATCTCACAATATTTAAATAGCCTTTGTTATGGCCAAAGTAGCCACAAAAAAAAAAGATATGTGACTGGCCCGGGTGCTAGCGTTGGTGCACGTACTTCGAAATAGAAAATTCGAATGAATCAGTGTTCTGTAAGCTTGTCGTTATCGCAGGTGCCAGATTCAGACATTTTCATTGAGAAAAAAGAAAATGGTGGACTTTTGAAAAAAAAAAATCAAAAACTGCGATATTTTTCTTCGAAAATTCGGGTAAAAAATAGGAAATTTTCATTGGAAATTAATAATTGTGGCACCTGCGAGAACTATTCCAGTGTAGAATAACATATCCAAATTTCAGCCCAATCGGTTCGGTAGATTTTGTTCTTTGCCCCGGGCCGACCGAAAAAATGTTGTTTCGAAAAAAACGCGTTTTAAGTTTTGATAACAGATATCTAAGACTGTAAAATGCTTTCGAATATGTGTTATAACTTCCTCAATATTCAGAATTCTGGTCTAAAATTTTTACAGTATATTCTCCACATATTGTACTTTCAAAATAAATTATGAAAAAAAATAGATTTTATAAACCTCGAGCTCCGGATTACATCCTGAGAATTTTAGTAACACGTGTTTGAGACTGTGAAGCGCTTTCGTATATGTATATAACTTCTATAATATTTCGAATGTCGGTTTGAAATTTCTACAGTATACTCTCCATATATTTTCCTTTCAAAATGAATTATAAAAAAAAAATTAATTTTCCAAATCTGAAGCTCCAGACTACATCCTTAAAGAGTCTCTTCTCTTTACCTCATTAGCGCTGAATATTTATGATTTTATCTTTCAGCTACTGAATTTTATATATAATTGAATTAATTCTGAAAAAAACATTGCGATTCAGTAGCAAAATAGAAAAAAGCGCTTTCTTAGCCGGTAGTTTTTTGGGAACATTTCGCAAACTAAGCGAGATAGTGCGCTTCTGTTCGGATCTTGCTTTGCAACTTTTCTAATCTTTGTATGAAAGAATTAGGGCAAAATCGCACTGTAATTCGCTCAGTTTCCAAAGTATTTTGGGAAGAATTATTAAAAAACAATTGACTCATATTGTCTTACCTCTTCGCGATTAAATTGATCGAATCCTGAAAGAAAACATTATAATTTAGGAGCAAGGCACTGAAATAGGATAAGTCCTTCATGAAAAAATTTGGAAAAATTCCCCAACAATAGAGACATATTGGAGCATCTTCTCAATTTTTCTCAGATTTTTTCTGTGGAGAGACCTAATTTCTTGACAATATTTTCTGCAAGAGCTTCAAAAAAGAAGATGGGTAAAATCATCCTATCTCGCTTAGTTTCCGAGATTTTTTCAAAAAAAAACATCGTTTCAAGTCGTCTCAACTTTTTCACTACTGAATTATAATAAAAAAAACTCATTATAATCTCAATCAATGCATAATACGATTAAGTATTAATTCCGACGTATTTGAAAATTCGAACGTAATCCCCATCTCAAATCCCCAGATAAAACCATCAAATCTAACTGATATGCTTCAAGAATTCAAAGTAGCCGTCTCTCATCATAATTTTTCCTTCTCAATTGTCACGGAAGATCTCAAGATTCACTCTAAATTCACCAATCCATTCTCCCTATTCTCTCTCTTACTCTCTTTTTTTCTCCTTCTATTCCATCTCAGATAGCACTGAAAATTGGAGGTTTACACAAGCTCAGACGGATGGAGATCGATAGAGTGTCCGTTCGACAGAGAACACTAGCACTATCTATCAAACCCCTTTGGCCATCTCAGGCAACTGCATCCCCACTGGGGAAATGAGAGTGTCGATTAGCGATTAAGCCAGCTAATTGCTGCTTGAAGCGCATGTGATCGATTCTCCATTGATCTGTGATAATTAGCCACTGAGTCAACCTCTGTGCTAATCATGATACAGAGTCTAAATCACTTGGGTATACTTTACAATTCTCATTACACTTGCTTGCCATCACTGGGTCAATGTGGAATTGATTTATTCTTAATTTGTATCTGCCATTCATCATTAATTTCAACATGTTGGCTTTTTTTGGTTGAAAATTAATAGACGTGTGTTAGCATTATAATTCGATTCTCTGGAGATTGTAATGGATATGAAAATTTCGATGGACTATTAATATGAAATTTGCAAGGGAAATTGCATGTGGGTGATTCTGAGGATAGTTGGAAATTTCAGAGGGTAATCATTCGATCGATTTTATCGTTTTTTGTCATCAATTTTCCTCCATTCACGCCATATTTCCAAGAGAATCACAAATTTCCCGAAGAAAAATCATAATTTTGATGAAAAATTCCCGGGATTCCCATCAACAGAAATGATTTAGTGTTGTGCTGACAGCAGAATAGGCCATAATTCACAGAAATGTGGTCTGATGAGACAATTATACGTTCTTTGGCCCATATCGCCCTGAAGTCTGGTTCTGACACATAAGAGAATTTTTCTTTCAAAGTGACATCTAGTAGTGCAGGTCAGATGTTATCTCCTCTTTAGTCTCGTCTTTCTCGCCAACTGGGAAAGCTCTGCAAAGGGTGTATACAAGAGATTATTCGTGGCTTTCTCAACTAAATAGTATTTTAGCAGATAATATTATTGTAGGGTGAGTGTGAAAATGGAATTTTTTTTCAAAAAATCATGTGTTTTATCACTAGATTATGATTGCTAGAAATCAAGAAAGGGAGTCATGCGAATTGTTAGAAATTTTATCGATTTTTTTAAATGAATAAATCATTAATAAATTCTGAAAATAATTCATGAATTTTTTTTTTTAAATAATAATTGAAATATATTTACTAAAATAATTTTTTTTAATCCAAATTTAATCTGTGAAGATTTCGTGTAAATTGATGAATTTCTCAGAAATCTTGAAAAATGTAGAATTAAAAATAAAATATGATAATCAAATTAGCACAAATTTGACTATTTTTTGGATTTTTTTGGACAAATAAATTATGTATAAAAAAAACTGCACTCATAGTTTTTCAAATTTCCAACATGCACATATTCGTCTTTTCTTCGCATAATTTATTTGTTTAAAAAAAAAGGTAGAAGACTTCTGCTAATTTCCGTATCGTAAAAAATTTAAACAAAAGAATTGCCATTTTGTTCATGCAAAAAAGAGTTCCTGCACTTTCATATCAATTTATTTATGCTGTGTACTTTTTTTCATGGCTTCGTGTTGTTGTAACGTGAAGGATAAGAAGAATCTACAGAATTTGCAAGTACTCGTAAAATATCGGAGAATGGATTATCTTTCCTTCTTGAATTCTTAAGATCCATTATGCTGCACACACTGAGGCATCGTCTGAAAAGTGATGTAGAATCATGAATTGTTTATGTCTCGTTGTTGGGTAGTGACTGATAGTTAGCTCTCATGTTCAGAAGTGGAAGTGATAAAAATTGCGGTAATAATCGAGAGAAGTCAGAAATATTCCACATAAAGTTCGTGGAAATGTCAAGAAAAATAAATGAAAAATCGAACTACTGCAATACAGAAATAGAAACTTTTTATCTAATAAAAGTGGAGAAAAAATTCAATTTCTTATGTAAAAACTTTACTTTATTCCAAATTTAACATTATGTAAATTCAAAATCGAATGTAAAGTACAATATTAGATAGTTACGGTCTCAAGTTCAATAAATTCAATTTATCAGACGAGAATATGCAAATTCAACCGATCGAGATTATTCTTTATTTGGATAATGGAGAAACTTATGAACGTGTAATAATTTCGAATGGTTCATCGAAGCGTCCATTGGGACATGTTAAATCATAAGTTGACTAGGTAATTCCCCTCAGGATTTGGAATGATTGGGGTTTACCGAGGCTTTAGCTCGATCTCTAGATGCTCTTCCAATCATTAGAGTACTAAGAGGCTTTGTGGTAAATTCTCCATTAGAATTATTTTATTCTCAAGATATTTTTATTCTTAAAAAAAATGAACTAGAGAAACCACATTTCTATTTTATTGATTGATCTGATTGCTTTTGCCTCTGAATCGAAACGGCAGTAGACTTCCAAATAAGTTTACATGTTCTTGGCTGGAAAAATAATAATAAAAAACTTTGGAAAATTTGAAAAAAGTGAATAATTGTAAATTGCGAGGCGAACGGTGGTCTGTTTGGTAGACTGTCAGATTGGTAATTCAAAGCTCCGAGTTCCAAGCCCAGTCTCTGCGGAATGATACAAGCACCACTGTAAAATTATTTGCAAGTGCTTTGTCCACAGACCCACCATGACTCTCTGTCGCTAATTGGCTTAATCTTAGCGTAAAGATGGCGACGTTAAATGAGTATAAGAAAAAAAAATCATAAATTGCCTCTTCTTAGTTACTATAACTAATCAGACATTTTAACCCTCGGAGTACACACCTCTGAACAGAACTTCAGAGCACACACGAGGTCAAATTGACCCCACTCCATTTTCTGAGTGCTGTATCTCGAAAACTATACATTTTTTCGGAATACATGTTATGAGGTTTTTTGTAAATAACACAATGTACTTTCGAATACAATCGTCGTTGGTTTGATTCATTTATTTTTTGATGGTAAAAAAATTAGTCGGAATTGGACCTCTTTTCCAGAGTCGGCCAATTTGAATGGAAAAGCTTCTAAGCATCGGAGTCGACTATTTCAGATATTTTCATCCATTTCATCATATTTTAGGGCAAAAAATTTTTTGGGGTCAAAATAACCCCCAGTGTACTCCGAGGGTTAATTATGACAATTGAATTCCACATAACAAGAACCAACAGTTCGTAATCATTTCTACTATCTCATAGTTATACTTGAAGCTAATAAAACTCATTTTCAGAATAAAAATTCTTATTTCCGATCACGATATTTACTAACAATATTTACATAGTCAAGGTCTTTTTCTACCATACTTTTTGAGTTCGAGACTCCAAAAAATTCTCTCACTGTGTGCAGTTTAATGCAAAGGATGCTAAAATATGTTCAAAAGTGTATTTGAAGTGCCACGATCCTAAATTTAATTTTAATTAGCCTTCACTCCAATTCTTGATGATTAGAGTAAGGTAGCCAACTAGAACCTTTAATGGAAGAATCCTGGGAACTTTAACGAGAGAGCTACTTTAATCGGTGTAACTTCATTGGAAATCTACTGTATTCGGGTGTAATGTTTTTTTTTAATTTCCCAAAAAGACTACGTGCGATTTTGTTATCTGTTCATGCGAAGGATGAGTATTAACTCAATCTCTGAGGTAGGAATTGGAAAATGATGTGCGAATACTGAAGTTCCATTTTTCAAATCTCTGATAGAAAAAAATGCAAATAAAAATCTGAAATAATTAATAAAAATTATATTTGGGAAAAAAGGGAAGTCGGGGGACATCCAGAGCATATTTTATGGAGAAATCTGGACGTCCCCTGACTTCCCTTTTTTCCCAAATATAACTTTTATTAATTATTTCAGATTTTTATTTACATTTTTTATTTTAATCTTTTTGTCGGGGGTTATTAAATGTCAATTTTTATTTTTCCTTTCTTTTTTATTTTAAGATCTTTTAATAATGCATTTTCTCGTTTTCGGTCATTTGTAAACAAAAATTTTTCCCGCTTAAAAGACGTATCCCCAATGCCAGTGCAAAACCGCAAGGGTACCAACTCATTATTTTTTTTATTTGCGTGGGGGATTTCAATCTAAGTTACTATTTTCTGAAAAATCATTTCTTTCTTCGCAATTTTCAGGAAAATGCGAGCCGTAATCTTTATTAATATATGCCTAAAACCATCTCTGGACAAATCCTTACATTTTGAGTCGAGAAGTCCATATTTTTTGATTCGTTTCCAATAAGATAAGGCGTTACAAACGCGTTCTAATACCAATGCATTCCATGTCAAACGCATATACCCCTCTGCGTTGCTGTCGCGGGTAAAAATGGAAAGAGGCAAATTAAATACCACATAATATTGTAGAACAAAATGAATGAGAACTGCAGAGAAAAAAAATAAGCAATGCACAAGATGGGAAGAAATGCCTTGCTAAACTTTGCCCAAAGCTGGAATTTGATTCATAATATAGGGGTTATGTGAGCCAAATTCCGACTTGGAATTAATTTCATTAGCCGTAAACGGATAATTTTTCCGTGGAAAAATTCCTGTTTACGATATGGATTCCACGTGAAATAAAAATTCTACTGCGTCGAGAATAGACCAAAAAAAACCTGGGCTAATAATATTGACCGCCTGTGCTCCCCTAATTTTCAAAAAATCGTTTCACTCATTAATTGTAATTACTAGAAAAAAGTGGAAGATTATCGCTTTACTGTCAAAGCAGCGTGAGTGATACGCTCATACATTGCACTTGCGCTACTTTGGTTCTAACATGACGATATTAGATTATAAGTTTCCAAGCGATGAGACCATGTTTAAGAGAAAACTTGAAGCAAACTATTTTTATTGTTTAAGAAATTTATTGAAGTCAGGTTTTCTTCACTTCCCTCTTTTCCGAGAAAATTACAGGAGATAGGAAAAGTCATAGGATTTTTTCCGTAGAGCATTAAATTCTCAACAATTGAGGTAGAGGCTTAAAATCCCATTTGCTGTATCTACACGTATGAAACGATAGCTTTGTAGAAGGATTTCAACCCGTTGAGATTGTTCTCTTTCAAACAATCCATGTCCGAAACATATTTCTCGCTTGCCATTATAACCCCCAGAAATCATCGGAAATATAGAAATCGCATATAACCTTTTCAATTCAATAATTTTCCTTTCAGTGCTTCGAAACGACCGTTAAAATCACTTTATCCAATGCAATGAAAGAATTTCTCACATTAACAAAACTTTATTTGATAATTCAAAAAATTCAAATTCTTTTATATCACAATCTCATTTGAATATACGTTAGCTCCAAGCCCTCCATAAACTTTATCCTCCAAAGAATTTATCAGATTCGCATGAATTTTATACTCACGATAAAACTTTTCCACGGCTGTTAAATTTTACTACTCCATTTTTACGTATTTATACTACATAGTGTTCCTGTTTCTTTTTTTTTTTTTTCCTCTACTGCTTTTACTTTTAGGATATGTCAGAATACAGATGTGAAGACGGCAGACCACCTCAATATACGCCTCACAAATCCGTGACAGGAGTCATTGGAGCATCTTTCAGTGTTGTTTCCATAATGGTAGCCAACATACTTCGGCTTTTCAAAGTAAGTAGAAATCCCAAATGTTTAAATCTTGACGTATACATGTATTTTCCGGACTTTCTACATACCGACAGTTTCGAAGAGACTTTTTGAAAAGGTCAAAAGTGAAGTTACTGTGGGTTGACTGTAGATGACAACTACGTGCTTAATCTTGCTGGGCTCTTGGTTATCGATTACAGAAAGGTTTCATGAAGACTCAAGTGCCAAACTGACTAACAATTGAGTCTTCAGGGTGTTCTGAAATGAATAAAAAATACAATTGCATCGGGAAAAAATTTGAGGCTTCATTGCAAAGGAATATGAATTTTAAAGAAACCATTCATTGTCAATTGTTAGTGGGGAATAACGACTATCAATATTTATTTGAATTCTATTGCGAAGAGGTAAAACTGAATAAGTCTATTTTTCTGTCTATAATGTCTAGAGAATATCTTGGAAATTGAGCGAGAGAGCGCTTTTTTTTTCATTCTTTTTTTGGAGAAAAGTTCGAACACTACCAAGACAGATTCGGAGGCAATAAAAATATTTCGCATAGTTTCTAAGACACTCTCAAAAAATGAATCATTTTTGTATCCGAATGGAAGCTTTCAAACGTTGGAATTTCTGATTCTGATTTTTTTTCTATTGGAAGTTACTTGAAATGATCTAAAAAGATCGAAAATGATAAGTAGAAAAAAGGCCTGTGTGTGTGTCGGTGCGTCTAATGTATTTTGTTATTACTCATGAATGGTTATACTTGGGACTCTTATTTTTTTTTCATAATTATTCTGATTATTCGATGGTTATTCTCATTTCAGTTCCTTTCATTTATAACCGTTAATTATAATTGATACCCTCGAAAGAAGTTTCATCCATCTTAGCTTCTACAAATTATCGGACAATGTGAGCTTTCTTGATACTATAATTAACTCTTGTATTTACCAACTGAGATAATTTAATAGTTCGAGAAGAATTAGAAGAATTTTATTCATAAACAGCTATTATTATGCTGCTTTAATAACATCCATTATGTTATTAGACTCAAGTATCTTTAATATCTACGAAAACTCCATCCGGTTCAAGAGTTGAGGATTAATAATAAATTAATGAAAATCTACAGGATTATTCTGTTTTTCTCGGAGTAAAATATTTCGGAGAACTATTGATCAACTCGATTCAGCAAAAATCCCATACTTTAATGTTATTAAAAGTGGTAATTCATCAATTTTGAAGTATCTTACTCGAGAGCTCCTTCAAATATTATAGAAACAAGCAATTTCGTAAAAAACATCAAGGCGGTAATCATAACTAATGAATTAGCAATGGCTGCATCATCGGTAGGGGAGAAGGGGGTCAATTGAACCAAAAATTCTTTCACAATTTTTTTGGAATACAATTTTTAGAAATAGATAGTTTTTTTTCCATGGAATAGTAGTTTGTTATTCACTTCATCATTTCTGATTGGTAAATTAATCAACGAATGATTGTTATTTTAAAAAAATATATAATTATATCACCGCGTCAAGTGGTTCAACTGTCCCTAGCTCAGAAGCAATTGAACCACTAGCGGGGGTCAATTGAATCGAAAGTATTGGGAGCAAAAATACTTTGCTAAAAATATATTATTATATCACTGTTTTTTTGTAGTTTTCATTTTATTTTTTTCCACTACTACACATTTTTTCATTTTTTTTGAGGAATCCATTTTTCACGGTATTTTATATGTTGGTTTTCTGTCTCTATTCCTAATTTTTCTCGAGTATCGGTATGAATGACAGTTTGCCTAGTGCACGACCCTTTCTACTTTTGCTACCTGATATGGCTTTCGGTAAAAGACGTATTGGTTATAGTTCAACTGACCCCATGTGTTTTAGTGACGGTAATTAGCGCATTCAAAATTATTACATAATTATTTCCGTATAAATCGAGTTAAAAGTGATGAAATATAGCTATCTTGAGACATTAAAATTGATATTCCATGATGATATCTGAAAATGAAAATATTATCAAAAATTTCGTCGAGAGTTGAAAAAAAAAGTTTGCATGCCCAAAATTATAAAAATTGGAATTTTTCAAAATTGAATAGTCATAATGATTCCAAATTTTGGGCACATCAAGAGTTGATATATTAAGAGCTCATTCTGAAAGGGCACATTTTTTCCAAATTCTTTCCTATTTTTCAATCGACTGGTTCAATTGACCCCCATCTCTCCTATGAGAAATGATCCATCATGTGAATGCGGTCACGGTGAAGAACAAAATATCGATTACATTATATGACAATGTTTGAAGTATGAAGATGAAAGACTGTAATAAGTGGAGGTATCACTACATTTATTGGAGAAGTGCAAATTCCGGATACAATCAGAAATATGTATCAAGGGGTAATGGAAGACTCAGCAAATTATCAATCGTCAAACCCATTGCTTGGCAATAATTATAAATTTTTCGATGAAATAACAAAAGCATCAACTTTTTAATTGCCTCCCTCAGTTGTTTACACTCTTTTATAATAAAAATATCAATGAATATCGTCGAACAATTCTTTCAAAAATTCAATATATACAAGGCTTTCCAATACCCCTTAACATAGTACCAGTGATACTGCCCTAGTCAGTGGTTATAGTATCTCGTTTGATTCATGTGGTGTTTACATACTAGATAGCGTCCCTAGTGAGTTAGCGAGAGAGAGAAAAAAAATATAAAAAGTACAGTTTTCATAATTATTCACTAATTACTACTATCACATACTTTGAAGCTGCATTTTCCAGGCTTTATCCATTTCCCTTTTTTTAATCCAAATCGGAACAGTCAATTTTGTAAAATATGATAAAATGTGCGATTTCCCATAAGGCTCAATGTTAAACTCGTGAAATTTCAAGTGTCAATATTTTTTGACTCGTTCTCTGTAGCCCTTTCAAAATTCAACTGGATCATTACTTTATAATAATCTACGAATGTGCCACATTTCAGAATTTCCGGAACGATCAATCGAGAACCGGCGGTACTCCCTCAAAGCAGGATGGTTAAAAGACAGTTAAGTCGTTGAGTGTCTAGGAAGTAAAAAACGACAAGAGTACCTAAAAATTATTAATCATTATTGAAACCCTTCTTCCTGATATTAAAAGTAAATTGGAACAAGAGTTAATGAGAGGTTAATTACATTAAGTATTCGTGAATTATCATTATTATTATTCTCAGTTGATCAGCTTTGAAGACGTTATTGAGTTACTCGTTTACTGTGGGTGCAAAAATACATAATATCATACATTTTCCTATGCAAGTTTGTACATAGTAATTCGTCAATTATTACTTAAACAATAGTATGCCATTTGACTCGAAGATTCACGTCTGTGGCAATGCTAAAACAACAATTATTTATTACGAAGTTATCAGACGATCAATACTTTTTATATTAGATCGCAATACATTTCATTTTCTAGATTTTTATCTTTCCCCTAATCTCAAAGCTCAAATTCGGATATTGACCTATAAGACACTGTGTCATTACTACTTTTTGTTATTAATCACTATTTATTGAGAAAGTAGAGTTTTATTGAATCTAAACAGTATAATTACAAGTTGTAGCGAAGCTCTCTTACAAACTACAATAACTTATTGTATTGAAACTATCCTTCGTTGTGCCTGTCGATTTCGATAGTTGACTTTACTCTTAATTTTAATTTGTGTTGTCTTTATCTACTAAGTGTTCATGAACTAATTTCTATCATACTCTATCAAGTGATCATTCTTTGGTAGAACATCGAGAAAAAATGCAAAGGGCTCTATTTATTTATATTAATCATTATTGACCATACAGAACGGTGAATTGACTCTAAATTTTATCATATTGTTCAGATTCATATAAACTTCCATTTGAAATTCCTTTGATATTATGATCTTTCAATTAGATTCATGACCAAACTCCTTCAAGTATTGCAATATATTAAAATACTTGAAGTAGTATGGCCATAAATTCAAACGATCATGAATTATATAATTCACGATCATTATTATTGTTATATTTTCCTCAGTTGATGAATTAATTTTATGACCTTGGAAATGCGATTTAGCGATGTATTAGCATAATTTGATTGTCGACGTGGAGAGAGGTAGATAATTAAAAAAACTTTTGAGCAGTGACGAGGCAAATGTTTTGAACTGGAATATTCAAAGTTGAGCTGAATACCCACTTATGCGAATATATTGCGACTGCTCTTTCGCTTGAAAAGTGATTGTCATCAACCTAAAAGATTTTTTTTTCAAGCGTGAAGCCAATTTCGTCCCCTCTAACAGAAGAGAGAGATGGCAACGATTTTTCAGCGAAATATCGGTGGTATTAGTATTCACAATAGGAAGAGGGGAATAAAATAAGCTGCGGAACTGATGTTTCCTGAGAATTTATTCCCTTCCAAATTTGAACATAACGTCCTCCGGTTCGGATGGAAGAATAAGACCGATTGCACTTGATGTAGACATGCTGGAGCCATACCGGACATCTGTACAATTTTTTTTGCAGGTTCTTTCATAAAGTCCCCAGTTCCAAGAAAAAAATATCTCTTTTTCGATCTACAGGTCCGTTTTGTCTGAACCTCATTCAATATTTTCAATTCCATGAGTGAAATTCCCGAATGGCATTTACAACAACGAAAAAAAAAATAGAGTGACAAAATCCATTGCAACTCACCCCTTTTTGTTCTATGCAACATGATATATATGTGATGGAAGTGAATATGTCAAACGGACCATACAAAACCGCTGATATGTCCAAATCCACTGAAAGAATTCGAGAGAAATCTACTTCAACAAAAAAACTCTTTTATTTTTCGAACTTCACATTCAATAGAACCCATTTTGCCCCGTTTTCCTCTATAATTTATATCAAACGTGACTAAATAAATTGTAACACTCAATCCAGTTTCAAGCACTTAACAGTAACACAAACTTCATTAACTCTCCAACAATACTGTACAAATGAAATTGCACCTCCACAGACACCAATTAAAGTAAGATGAAACATAATTTAAGATGTCAAGTTGTATTTCGTGTGTAGCATCTAAGAGTACCTTCGTTATATCCCACTCTAATTACATCTGGCTTATCAATATGCTGTAAGACAAACTCAATATAACTCAAACTTCAAAGACATTCTGGACTCTGGCTAAAGCCATCAACATGAGAATTTTGAATTTCCCTTGCTCTAACGACAAATCCACGTAAATCTGTCAAATTCCCCGTTTCTATGACGTGAATCAGAATATTCAGTAATACGTGTCAAATATTGATAAGCATCATCGATAATGCCAACATCAGCAGGCAACTTTTATCAAGATTCAAATTTTCATCCAGAAAGTGTTCCATTTTTCTTCTCCCTCCTGAAGTCTTTGGTTCTGCCTTATTCAACTGACAGTTTGAGTAATGAGTTTCAATTGGGAGTACAAAATAGGTGTAATCATTTTTTTTTTCAACACAATATAAAAACCGTAAATTTCGTTTAATTCTGGATGAAAGAGACGGAAGAAAATGGGGAAAACTTGGTGGGTTGGAATGAACTATTGGTGAGGCGAAAAAGGGGTCAGGTGATCGATTCTAGAGGGATAGAAGATCACGGAATGAGGAAGAAAGTTGAAAAGCCCCTAGTGAATAAATTACACAGAGGTTTTTCTCAATTCAATGGAGCTGTTAATTAAGCAAATCGATTAAATTATTTTGTACAATTTTAAAAGTTAATTATAGTAGTATGGTCATGAATTGAATGGAAAGATTAACATATGAGAAGAATTTTAAATTAAAGTTTATATAAATCTGAACAATCTGGTAAAATTCAGAATTAATCGAACGTTTTATATTGTCAATAATTATTAATGAAAAAATAGTAAGAGTACAGTCTCTAATGGGTCAATACAATATTTTAGGCTTCCAGGTTGAGGAAAAGATTAGAGTCTAGGAAATTTCTCGAAAAGGAACAAAAATTTATATCTCATATCAAAATTATTGACCAACGAGTCACATTGCTGTTAACGTTAAGAAAATTCAGTATAGCTCCATTCAGTATTGGAATGTTCCTTGCTGAATCTATAGGGTTTTTGTTTTGAATAATTTTCCCTATTGAAATTTTGTTCCTTTTTTTCTTTAATCATCATGTATACACAACAACGAAACATTATGATAAATATGAGTTAAAGCCCCCGGGCTGTTGCCATCGATTTAGTCTCTGATATCTCTTTGTAAATAAATGTACATAGATGCTGTATATATGTTAATAAAAATTTCTAAAATGTTAAAAATGTTAAAAAAATGTTCCTTGCTGATTCTAATGTGAAGGCCTTCGAATATATATCTTTTCCTTAGAAAGATTCAACATTAAAATATGAAAGAAATTTCAACAATGTCATGTCAAAAATGAAGAAATAATTTATATCGATGGCTAAATAACAGAAAGTATATCAGCTGTGCATAAGCATGTGCGATACGTTGATTTTTTACTTAGCCATCGATATAAAAATCCAATTTTTTGTATCTTGCTGAATTAGCTTTAAACAAAGCTACAATAGCTTAATAAAAAAAATCTCAAAATTATTGACCATCTTATAACTTTGTAATAAATAATTGTTATTGCTTCATTACCACAGACATAAATACACTAGTCAAAAGGTATACTATTGTTCAAGTAATAATTAATGAATAATTGATATAATTCTACTAATTCTTCTTCGAATTCACCTAATGTCAGGAAGAAGCTTTTCAATAATAAATAATACTTCCTAGGTGACTGAACATTTCAACAAATCAATTCTATTTATCCACTTCCCATTTTATTTAATTATTGTTAATCGAGTTTCATCGAATTATTTATAAATGTCAGTGGAGTTGAAAAGTTTATAGCAGGCTTTATTTCTGCATTGACTGAAGCACAGAATAGGAGGAGAGAGAAGAGGATTGAATACGTGGGAAGTGTCCTGGGGAATGGGATAAAATAGAGGGAAAGGATTTAGTATAAAGTTAGAGATATAGGCAACTGCGCAGATGTGTTGCATGAAGCTTTTGGCTAGTTTCTCTCTACCTCTAATAGTCCACGGTCTTATCCTTCTCTCCAATATATACGGATATATCCGTATCGATCCCGATAAATAACACAGCTATCCTCATTCGAATTTCCTCGTTTGTCTCTGTAAAATGTACGCGTACACTTTACAAAGTCATAGTAAGCTTTATCAATTTTCTTTTTCCTCTATCCTATTTTCGCTTTATACTTTTCCCGGGTTTTTCATCAATACGCCCGATGATCCAAGTTAATACAAATACGTGAGCATTATTGAGAATCTAGTTCCATCAATTTACAACAAATTTTAATGCTCGGCAATCTTTTTCCGCTGTAGGATCAAACTCTTTGAGGAATGGGAAAGATTTATTTTAAATGGATAAACAAATTATATTTAAATTTATCATCGGGCTATAGCGAAGCTTTATCATTTCGCGAGTTCCTTAGCTTAAATTAGAGTCACAGACATTTCACTGTGTATCTATTCAGGAGAATGAACTTGACGGTTTGAAATCCATATGGATTTTAAACTGATCTTAAATTAAAAAGAAGAAAAATGATAGAAAGAATGAATACACTGAATACAAAATAAGGTCTTCTCTCGACATCAGCCTACAGTGGAACTGATTCCTGCTTCGACCTCTCATTCAAAACGTAAATTCATTCTCTCTTTATTTCAAAATATTTTTCCCACGCACATTTTCATTCGTCTTAGTCTTCGTCCAATCCAAGCAATAACCTCTCTGTAAAGCCACTCTTGCACACAGGAAAAGCTGAGCATAGAATATGAACTGAGCATTTCATACAATATGATTTGGCTTTTGATGTACAATATGGTCCAGTTATGTATGTTTTATACACTCGATTTTTACATAAAATATGTACTATTGCACATAAAATATGTTCTAATAGGGGCAATTTTATGTTAAAAAGAGTGCATGATTTTCGCGGTCAGAAGAGCATATTTGATGCTCTATGTATTTTTTCTATGTCATGTATCGAAAAAATTACATAACACTTTATCGCTCTCAACACTAGTTCCACAGCGTTATGTAACAATATCTCATGTTATGTTCAATGAGTAATAGCTAACCTCATCGAGATCCTTCTGCCTTCGATGCATGCTTGATCGTTCATGCTTCTTGAAATATCTTCCTCTATATTTTTCTCTATTCGATAGAAATGCATTTTCCTATTCTCTTTTGATGAATAGGACTACAATGGATTTTTGAATTCATTCTTCTGGTTTTCTTCGAAGCGTGACCGCAGTAGAGTGATTCCGAAAAGTGGTTTCATCCATTTTTTCAATACTACAGAGACCCCGAGTTGAATCGCTTTTCGTGTGATTGAGAGCTAGTGGAGGAAACGATTTTACTTCATCGTATTTCAAAGAATTTGCAGAAATGACTGAAGTTTCTGTGAAAAGAAGTGAGAAATATAATTTGTAAAGTGAAAAATCGGGCAATTTAAATCTAATTCTATCAAAAATCCTGAAAAAATAATTAATTTAACTTCATCCGACCTTTATCCTATTATAAAAAGGACAGGGCATTTGACAATCGAACATGGCGGATTTCATCTCGAATTGAAGATAATCGAACTCGAAAGTGAAAAAAGTCGAACTCGAATCGACAAAAGCGTATTCTGGTGGACATTACGGAAACTAATTTTTTCGAATTATTTAGTCATCAAAATACTTAGCAGATAGAAAAATTATTTTCAATTTCAGCTAATCCTAAACGTTTAGGAATAGTTTGGAGAAATTTAGGAAAGCATTTTTATAATTTGGGGAAGAGTCATTAATTTATTATTAATTAAAACTTTTTTTATGTATAGATAGCAGAAATAATTTAAAAAATATTGAAATTATTTTCATCTATTTGGAAGTCATTTGGGGATATTAAGAAAATCAGTTTCATCCTTTAAGAATCAATAATTATTTAATTAAAATGAAAATTATGTCTTGAGCCTCCAAGCGCAATAAAATCTATATAAAACAAAAATAGCAATCTATAATTGCTTTCCTAACTACCCCTAAACTATTCCCAAACATGCTCAGCCCGAATTCTAACTAATCCTAAACGTTTGGGAATAGTTGAGGGAAGTTGAGGAAAGCATTTAGAGATTGCTATTTTTGATTATGTAGCCTGGCTGAGCCCTGGCTGAGCCTGAATCCTAACTAATCCTAAACGTTTGGGAATAGTTGAGGGAAGTTGAGGAAAGCATTTAGAGATTGCTATTTTTGATTATGTAGCCTGGCTGAGCCCAGGCTGAGCCTGGCTGAGCCTGGCGAGCCTGGCTGAGCCTGAATTCTAACTAATCCTAAATTCTGCTATCTCTGATAGCTATTTCTGCTATCTATACATAAAAAAAGTTTGAATTAATAATAAATCAATGACTCTTTCCCAAATTATGAAAATGCTTTCCTAAACTTCCCTAAACTATTCCGAAATGTTCAAGGATTAGTTAGCTTTGAAAATAATTTTTCTATCTGCTAAGTATACGGAGGTATCATTAAAATTTAAAATAAAAAATAGAAATCTACACTAATCAACGGAGGCGGCCGCTTGCGGCCGCCGACGGCACTAGTTAATTCGTAAATAATTGAAATTTGGCCTTTTTGGTCGTTGCTTCTGTGACCAAAAAAGCCAATCTCCAATTATTAACGGAAAAAAGAAATGATTAAAACTTTCCAAATGTTCTTGAATGAAATTACTATGTCAATCAGTTCAACATTTTTTTAGCAATCATTTGTTTGGCAATATGTCAGAAACTAAGTGAGATAAAGCGATTCTGCTCTAATCTTTCTTGTAAAAAATTTCAAGAGCTACAAAAAAGCATGAATGCAAAATTTCTCCATCTTAGTTTCCGATATATTTCGAAAAAAAAGTACTGATAAAAAAAATAACTTCATCCGGTTCTATCTCTTCACCACTGAGTTGACAATTGAATGACAGTGCTATCCAATTAATTTCAGCTTTCCAGAATTCCGTTGATGAAATTTCCCAAAGAATATCTAAAGTGCATTCATCCAATTCAATTATCTTCATGTCACTCTTACAAAAGTCTCTCTCTCTCTCTCTATCTCCACAATTTTTACCATAAAATAAACACGTACATCACAGTATTTATCAAAACTATCTCACTCTATTGTGTGACATTGTACCTGAAACAATTACATTATTCATCCTCATGAGGGATGCAGATAAGGAGTTACAGTTGATATTCTCTGTGGCACTGGGTAGGTGACATTTTTACTCCGATATTTCACGCACGTATCTAGTTGTCGTGGAATTGTGGCGAGATACGAGGGAAGAACAGGGAGTAAGAGAAATTCCCCAGCAATTCCTTCCTTTCATTGGTTTTGTGAGGGTGAAACTTGGTGGAAAAAGGTGGTGGAACGGAGAAGGAGGAGGGGGCAATGGATGAATCGAAAGATCGAGTTTCCGGAGAAGCATGGATCCAGGAGAACCAAGGAAACTGTAGTGTAGATCCTCATGTCAGATACAAGCCTCACCAACACTTCAGATACCTTAACCAGGCTCTTCTTCCCTTTCTCGTATCCGTTATCAACGAGACTTGCCACCATCGCACTTACGTATTGTGTTCACATTCTCAATGTGTGTTATATAACTGTGAGAAGCTCTATCCCACTTTTCTCTTCTCCTCCTTCATTTCCTCCTTTCCTCATGGATCCTTGATTATGACCGAATGCTTCTTAGAGTCTCTCACTTATTCTCCCTCACTTTTCTCTGGCCTCATTCAAATGCCCTTTGTTATGCGGCGTTAATAATCTCCTTGTGTTAACGAAGTACACGAGAAGTATGAGTTCCAGAGAGTGGGGAGAGATAATGAGAATAAGTTTGAAGATTTTTTGAAGAATTTCATCGTGAAGTTTGTGGTTAGAGAAATTTTTTTTCAGTCATTTCATGCAGAATTAATTATTGGAAATTGGAGAGTTACTTGGGGTATAATGGACGATTTTAGAGAGATTTTTGGGGAATTTAGTAGTGAAGAGGTAAAGGAGATAAAATCTATTTTTTTGAGAATATCACGGAAATTAAAGGAGATAGAGTTGGCTTATGTAGAAGGTTGACACACACATACTCAACAAAATATGATGTATTATGTTTGAGATAAAGTTAGCCAAGCTACGAGCGGTTTTTACGCGGATTAGAAGGAGATTCTGGAAAGAGCAGTGGTGACCTAAAGACGGCTTTTAGTGTGAATCCCGCCATTTTGCGGTCACAAAATTGTCTTACAGAATGCCATTTAGCAGCCACATATGCACATGTTCTTAAATACTGCCTTCAACACACCTAACTTTCTCTCTCGATAATCACTTCGTTTAGATGCTGTAAGATTTGCAGACGTGCCTCGTACATTCAGTTAAGACACACTTTGATTACCACGTATCAATTGTATCATTCATTGATAGATATACCTCCAATAGGTAGAAGGATTATGCTCCAATCCTCTTTTTTTATATCTTGAAATTCTCTACAAAAAAGGATGAGAGCAAAAACGGCGTAACTCCATTAGTAATCCATGATGAGAAAGAGAAGTCGACTTATTCGGTTTTGCCTCTTCACTATTGCGATATTCTATTGGAAAAATAATTTTTCGGAAATTCTACGGTTTCGGGTGAAAACTGAAGGCTTAACTCTTTTCCATTATTTATTTTTCAATTTTTTGAGAATATTTTGGAATGTTTCAAAAATTTGTGAACTGGTTTTCTCGAAATTCGTTAGGAAATATGTCCGACATCAATGAAAACTCATTTTATACCACATAAAACAATGGAAAATGAGCTCACGCTCACAAAAATTTAACAAAAAATTCAAAATCAAAAGCGTCAAATCTTCAATTCATCGCTAGAACTGTCAAATTTTCGAAAAAAAAGTCGGGAAAATTAATTCTAAAATAGTTTTCCTATCGACAATGTCCTCAGTTTGTCAATAAAATCATCAAGAATACTCTATCTCAAGTACTTTTCATTGCGTAGAGCATCAAATTCCAACTAAAATCCAATGTTTTAATTACACCAAATCTGTAAGATAGTAATTGACAATTGATTGATTGATGCATGTGAAGCCCTTCAGAAGCCCCAATATCAGACATAAAATCCATTCACATTCGTTAACTACATATTTAATTGGTCACTCTAATTAAAATATAATGGATGAGTTCGTTCACTTTCGTCCAATTTCCCGTATCTCTGATGACATAACGCCAGGAAAAGTCTGTTAGTGTAATTATTTTCACAGAACTTCTTCTCTACAATGTTTCATTCATGCTCGTCTTTTTTTTTCCTTCATCTTACAGATACCTCAACTGAGCTACGCTTCCACGAGTACTGAGCTTTCAGAGAAGAGCCGCTTCGAGTACTTCAGCCGTGTCGTGCCACCGGATAATTTTCAGGCACAGGCAATGGTAGAAGTAGTGCATCAACTTGGATGGAAATACGTGTCAACTGTAGCTGTTGAAGGCGATTACGGAGAGAAAGTGAGAAAAACTGATTTTGATTAAATTGCTTGTGTACGTTTAGATATGTTTTAATTGCTGGAGATGGGGCAATTGTCAGAGGTTTCTTTAATTGGATTAAATCCTGCAATACAGATCTTTGAATGATTCAAATGATACTTCCACTTTATTTTTGTTCAACGTAAGAATTCCTTGAGTCTCAAATGATTTTCAAGTAATTAAAAATTATTCAAATAAATAGAAAATCATTTATGATCTCACAAAAATTTGAATGCTTCGAAAGAATCGAAATGCTATAGGATTTTTTTCGGGGTGAGGGAATTTGGGAAAAATCTAACGAAATTTGAGAAAATACTGCAAAATGTCTTTTTTGATGGGTAACTTTTTCAAATTATTCCGTAGAGGTCTTCACGCCGATCTCATTTATCAGGAGGGGGAGTTTGGTGAAATAAATCTCCGCGGCAAAATAAACCGGAATTTTCTTGAGAGTGAAGGCTGCTACGAGAAGATTTCAAAAAATTACCCAATGATTAAGACATGCTCAGACATATTCTCAATTTTTTTCTGATTTTTTCGGAAGAGTTCTTTGTTTTCAAAAAAATAGCAGGATCATTTTGTACTGAAGGTCCATTTTACTCCGGTTTCCACTATTATTAAAATTCGTTTAATTTCTCTATTTTTTCAGAAATATTTGAATTTCATAATTTTAGAATTTTTTATTATTCCTTTAGTTGCATTGATGAGTTCTGCATCCACTTCAATTACTAATTTCCATCAAATGAATCTCCAAACTTCCGTGATGTCGCAATTTGTGCGCTATGTTATTTGAAATGGAACTGTTACGATGTTAGTGAAAGTCAAAACTAATTAAAACATCCTATGATCATGGAAATAATATTGTTATTGTGTCTGAAACAAATGAGAAAAATTTTGTTCAAACTTTACTCGTGTGCGTAATTGCAACATTCGAATAACCAAATAATTAATCATAAAAATGAACAGCAATTGTTGATTGTAGATACGATGAAGTACATATAGATTACAGTTCAAAAGTAAATTACAAAAGTTTGCCGTATCAAATGATCCACAGTGTGGTATTAAAGCAGATATTCTCCTAATTGCAGTGAAAGAGATAATAAAAGTGGCGGAAGGAGAAAAGAAAGAGGGGAGTATGAGAGAAACGACAGTGACCCAAGAAAACTATGATATAAAACATTAAAATTAATTCACACAAAGATTTTATGATTGTGCACGAAAATTTTCGGAATTACTGGACAATGAGAATCTTGATTTCTCCTTGGTTAAGATGTTGAAGAAAGTTAAATGGTACTTTGGTAGTTTTCATCCAAAAGTTTTGACTTAACAATTATTAATCGTACAAACTCTTGTTGAGAAAATTTTTCACAGTTATAATCCTTATATTATGCGTATCATCACATTTCTCCTCATTTTGAAGGAGAATTAGAACTGGAATTTTTCAAAGTTCAGACCTGAGTTATGACTCCAATTCTCATTGTACGAAACATTGTTCTGGTTTATTTCTGAAGTTTTCTCGAGACTTGGAAAACAGATGGAGTAAAATAAACCTTAGGGGTTTGAGAGAAACTTGAAATTATTGAAAGTGTTTGAGAGAGGATATTCCCGATGATTCTATCGAAAAACTGGAAAAAGTTTGCGGTGGAAAATAGTTTTTTCAATCTTTTCTTGAGAAATTATTGAAAATTCGACGATTTTAGACTCTCTTTTTATCATTCTTCGGGAATACAATCCAAAAATAGTAGAAATTTTACACACAGAAAACACTGAGCGTAGAAGACGCTCAGCAGTGCGTAGTCACTGCACACGCGTGCGTACTTCACGTTCTCACAATCGAACGTGATGTACGCACACTGGGTGCGTGATATACGCACAGCTGCGTGTGATGTACGCACACTTGTGCGTGATGTACGCACACTTGTGCGTGATGTACGCACACTTGTGCGTGATATACGTACGCGAGTGAGTGATGTGCGCACAGCTGTGCGTGATGTACGCTCACGTGTGCGTGATATCCGCACTTGAGTACGTGATTTTTTTACTCTCAGTATATACTTTTCTGAGAGATTTTCGCTATTATCTCGGTAAATAAGCGAGATAAAGCGAAATAGATATCAATATGGGATCAGGAGAGTTTTTTCTTCAGTTTTCCGCCATTATCTCGGTGATTAAGCGTGATAGAACGAAATGGACGTTGATTTGGGATCAGGAGAGAGTTCCTTCAGTTTTTCGCTATCATCTCGGTTAATAAGCGAGATAGAGCGAAATAGACGTTGATTTGGAATCAGGAGAGACTCTATTGAGTTTCTCGCTATTATTTCGGTAAATAAGCGAGATAAAGCGAAATGGACGTTGATATGGGATCACCAGGGAGTTTTTCGTGACTATCCTGGTGAATCAGCGAGATAGAGCGTAGTGGTCGTTAGTTGGGATCGGGAGGGATTTCATTCAGTTTCTCGTGACTATATCGGTGAATAAGCGAGATAGAGCGAAATGGACGTTAACATGGGATCACCGGGAAGTTTTTCCAGTTCTTCATGATTATATCAATGAGCAAGCGAGATAGAGCAAAATAGACGTTAATATGGGATCAGGAGGGAGTTTTTACATGAAAAAATTCCTCCTGATCCCAAACCAACGTTCATTTCGCTTGTTCAATTATATACCTGGATCTCGATATATTTTATTTGAGATGAACGAAATAATTATGGATTAAATAATGGAGCGTGGAGCGTGAAAAATAATGAGCGCGAACACGATTATTTTATTAACAACACTTTTATTTAACAGTTTAAATAAATGTCTCTAATATTATAACACTTATAATTAACTTTTGGATTCTATTGAGTTTATTATTAAATGGTTGAGAAGTTCGATTGGTTTTAAGAGATTAACTGATAATTAAGAAAATTCCGAGAAACACTTGTCACGATGTTTGCACTGAGAGTTCTTAGAAACGAGTGAGAAAGAGACAATAAATCAAGATGGCAGGTGTCTAATTTGGCGCGTGCCAAGACACCTGTCCATCATGTGGCGCCTCAGGTGCCCGAAATAATTAGGTCAGTGTCGAGAGGCCGATGACCGATAAAGCAGAGTGAGGAAATCAGTGTGTGTGTGTATATGAGTGTATGGGCCAGCTGTAATCTGGTCCATAACCAAACATCGCTCTATCTCCGTTGTTCACCGAGATAATCACGAAAAGCTGAGAAAGCTTCCTGGTGATCCCATATCGACGTCCATTTCGCTCTATCTCGCTTATTTACCGAAATAATAGCGAAAAACTGGAGAAATTCTCTCCTGATCTCATATTAATATTCATTTCGCTCTATCTCGTTTATTGATCAAGATAATCACGAAAGACTGAAAGAACTTCCTGCTGATCCCAAGTTAACGTCGATTTCGCTCTATCTCGCTTATTTACCGAGATAATCATGAGAAACTGGTAAAACTCCCTGGTGATTCCATATAAATGTCTATTTTGCTCTATCTTGCTTATTTACCGAGATAATAGCGAAAATCTCTCACAAAAGTATATACTGAGAGTAAAAAAATCACGTACTCGAGTGCGGACTTCACGCACAGCTGTGCGCACATCACTCACTTGTTGTTTGTTATTTGTGCTGCTTGCGCAGCTGGCCTTCAACAAATCTATGTTATACAGCCAATGTTACTAATTTTTATATGATAAACTGTGCTCACAGACTTTTTTCTGTTGTTATGAGCTACACAACTCTATCCAGTCGGGCTCGAACCCGGGTCTACCGCATGTGAATCTACAGTCCAGTCCACTGCGCCAGACAACTGGACTACATCACTCACTTGTGTGCGTAAATTACGCACAGCTGTGCGCACATCACTCACTCGTGTGCGTACATCACGTTTGATTGTGAGAAAGTGAAGTACGTCCGCGTGTGCAGTGACTACGCACTGCTGAGCGTCTTCTACGCTCAGTGTTTTCTGTGTGTAATAATCACAAAAATAAATTTCAAAGTAGTATCCCTGTAAACGCGACTATTTCATAATTTTTGTCCGTGTAGTTGATGAGATATGAATTATCACAGTTACTAAAAATAGCGGTGGTGGGGATGAAAAGCCCTAAATCAGACAGAAAGAACGAAATCACTATGAGACCACACAGTTGACCCATCATTAAAAAACTATTGGCGAAAAGAACAGCATTTTAACTAAATGATAGGAAAAGAAATTCAATTCTCCGTATAGTTATTGAGAAGTTTCAATTAGAAGGTAGTCGTAACTATTTGCGTCTCTCTCTATCTCATGCATGTGATAGGAAATTAGTAATGTGAAAAAAAAATTCGAGTAACAAAAAAAAGTTATATTCACAAGCTGAAGATATGACTTACAAATAGTTTATTCATTTTTTTTTGGTAACTTGAAGCACGTTTTTCCGAATTATCAGCAATTAATTGAAGAATAATTTACGAATTCTCTTTTTTTCCTGTTTTATCGATCGTACTTAAGGATACTACCTTAATCACTTTTTTAACTTCCCGATAAGGAAGTTATTGTATTTGCCCCGAAAATCGATTCTCGATTTTTCATCAGATTTCGATGTTTCAAGGTGCTGACATGAATTTCTGAGATTTTTACGTGTCCGTGTCCGTGTCCGTGTCCGCACGTGTGTGTGTGTGTGTGTGTGTGTGTGTGTGTGTGTGTGTGTGTGTGTGTGTGTGTGTGTGTGTGTGTGTGTGTGTGTGTGTGTGTGTGTGTGTGTGTGTACGTATGTATGTATGTGCGTATGTGAGGAAATTTTGAAAAACGATTGCACCGCCATTACTCATCCGATCAAAATTTTTTTTAATGGAATAGAATCATCTTGATGTAACTTAGCCCTGATTAGATTATGAGCCATGTCAGCTCATTAGTTTCTGAGTTTTTTACGGAAAAGTGATGAAAAAAATACGAAATTTGTGAAAAATTCCCGAATTTCAATCAAAAATACGTCACTAGTAGAGGATGATGGGGCAAAACGGACCACCCTGCGGTAAAATGAAACCGGGAGGGGAGGGGGTGAGCCTTATGGTAAAACGAACAGCCCTTTCACATAATAAAAAAAATCTGTAGCCAGACAATGAATGAATCGGGAAGTTTTTTTTGTGACCCCTGAAAGGTCAAACACATTCTAAAACCAACACGACAACACTCCTCCATTCACGAACGAGCGTAGCGAGCAAGCCAGAACGTACCCCAACTCGCGAGCGAGCGTAGCGAGCGAGCAACAACGCAACCCAATTCGCGAGTTAGCAATAACGCACCCCTCGTTGAACTTTAATTTTCCTTAGTTTTTCAATAGAATCCTTGAGAAGAAGCAAATCTGACACTGTTCTATCCATGTTACCAATATTTTCATTCATTATATCCACAATTATAAATAGTAATTGACTAAAAGTAATCTCTATTTACTTTCAAATCCAATTATTTTTATTATTTTCTGTAACACAATTTCTCTTTCTGTGAATTCTTCTAAATTCTCTTTTTAAATTGCCTGCGATTAATCCAAAGTAATTGTTCGTAAAATTGCCTATATTTATTTCTTTATTTCCACTCTCATTTCCATTACCACAATAGTACCACAATAGTACCTCTCACATTCAGAAAAAACTAGAAGAAAAATTAAACGATAAATCAATGTTAATTTCTTCACAAAAGAAAAAAAAAACTAATTGAAATCATAAATGTTAGAATAGTGGAAGTAAATGAACAAATGGTCGTTAATTAATGGTTATAAATCGTAATGAGGTTTTTCCACTCGAATGTCAATATTTTTCCTCCAATTTCCGCTTCCTTTCTCTTTTATTGATTCTTAATAATTACCTAGTTTGAGTTGAATGAGATGAAGTGAAAACTAGAGTTGAGAATAAAGTGATCTCAAGAAAAAGAGAAAGAGTGAGTGAGGAAGTAAAGACAAAGTGAAGAAGAAAAAAACATGACGTTTTATTCCGCAGCTATTACTAGTATGTATTGGTGAATTCAATGGGATACTTTCGAAGATTGAACGGTTGGTCGAGTGATTCCAGTATCGAGATAAGGGTTATAAAATACAGCTGTGGAATTTCAACCCCTCGCCGCAAAAGAAATCACGAGTCACGATTGTTCCTTATATATTCTCTTTATCCGTAAAGAGAGAGAGAGAAAGGAAAAAAGAAAGGAAGTAGTAATACATGACTCTTGTGAAACAAAACGATGGAAAAAAAGAATGAAAATCCTTCAACACTTCGACGGTATCACGAAAGAAAAAAAAAGAAGATTTATACAATTTATACCATGAACATGAAACTTCTCTTGTTTTTCCTCTCAATTTCACTGATTTATTCTATTTTTTTCCTTCTTTTGCTCTTTTTTTCAGGGAATCGCAAGTTTCATCGGTCTTGCATCTGAGTACGGTATATGCGTTGCAGTGAGTGAAAAAATCTTGAGAAACTCCAGGAGCGAAGACTTCGATCGTATAATTGAACGATTAAACTCCAAGCACAATGCAAGAGGAGTTGTACTTTTTGTTGATGAGGATAATGTGAGGTAAATTTAATGTAAATTTTATTAACAAACTTTGGTGCGAGTTAGTGAATCGTAACGAATTACTTGTATGAAAATATATATTTTTTTTTTACCCTTTAAAGTTTGATTATTATTTGTGGATTGTTGGATGCTACCAGAGGACTAACGAGGCAGCTTCCGTAAACTTTTTTTTTCACTCACTTTATTCCTTTTTTCCATTTCGTTGATTTTCTCGGGGTGAGAGGGAAAAGGGCTGTCCCCAGGCACGTATCTTCTAGAACTTTTATTACCTTTTTTTTTCATTCTGCACTTCTTTTTTTGCTTTAGTTATCTGGTTTGGAAAGTCAATTTAGTAGTGAAGAGATAAAACAAGATAATTCAATTTTTTTGACAATTTTTTTTTGAAAATATTTCTCTTGGAAATCAAGCGAGATAGCGAAATGTTGCTCAAATCCTCTTTGTGGAAAATTTCAAGAGCTACAAAGAAGAGTTTTGGATGAAATAGCCTTATCTCTCTTAGTTTCCGAGATATTGAAAAAAATAAATTGGTCAAAATAGAGTGATACTATTTTATATTTTCGCAAACGAAAGGTCTTCATTTATGTTTAATGCCTTTCCATTTACGTGCTCCTCCTGTTCTCTGAATCTTTTACACTTGATTTACGAACAATAGTTGTAATTGAATATCCGGAAACAGTAGGAATTGGAGTATTGTACTGTTGAGATAATAGGAATTGTCTCAGCATCACGTACTATCTCGAGAAGTGTTTTTGGTTTTAGTTCAATCCAGATATTCACTGGAAGTCTCAGTTTATTTTCATCATTGCAAGTGCTATTCATTATTGGCCTAATAATGAGTTGAATAATGAATGGAGCCGGGGTCTTTATGTTTTCTCGAGTCTTGTGTAGTGGCTAGGGTGTTCGAGGACATAAACAACTCGAAAATTATCATACGATAATGAAATTAGCACAAATCTGATTTTTTTTTCAAACAAATGAATTATTATAAAAGTAATATTGAAAAAATTTGCACTTATAGTTTTATCTTTCTAAAAATAATCTATTTGCTAGAAAAACTAGCAGAAGCTTACTCCTTGTGCGTTACTTAAGATTTCAGTACTATTCTCTAATTTAGTATTCTGTCAATGTAATTGGCAGGAAGCTTCCGAATGGAATTCTCAATTTTTTAATCCGATAATGATCACCCTGATGAATCCGAATTACGTTAGCTTGCGAGATTTTGCATAAGTTACAGTAATTACCGTAGATTGATATAAGATATCGTAAGTTACAAACAATTGACTTCAACATATTTGTGATATTTCAATTCATCTTAGGAATTAAAATTTAGGACAAAGTAGAATTTTTTTCATATAATGTTTTTCAAAGTCACAAAAACAGACTTTCCATTCATATCCCATGTCTTTAGAATAATATTTTTAATGTATTGCCCGTACATGGAAAAGCATAATGAAATTTCCTGCCCTAATAATGAAAAATTCAAATAATAGAATAACGAGTGAAAAATTAATAATTTAATTTAATCATTTAAATGAATGAAAAATTAATTTCAAAATGAAAACAATAATGACGGCTTCTCATTTCCCTCTCCGTCATTTCGTGTTTCGGAGTAATTCATAAATTAGAGAATACGAAAACTCTTTTACAGTTGAATCAAGAAATATGATGAATGTGAAACCTCCATCAATTCACTCATTATGATTGTTAACTTCGATAGCCTGAGCAGCAAGGAATCAATCAAGAAGGAAGTTCGGAGGAACTCCTTAGATAAACTTTAATCATCAAAGCGATCATGATCATTAATAATGGAGAGACAGTGGGGTATATTCTTTCGGAATAAATTGCTACAACTTTCGGCACAAATCCTCAACCAGACTAGAAATGTGTGGAGAACTATGACTATCAAAGAAGTTCTCGAATTCCTCGATAATTTATGGCTAGTGCCTTTTTTTTCTAATGGAAATTTGTGATTCTCCGGAGTACAAAGAGGAAACTTTTAATCCGGTGCTTTTAAGTATTCAGACTCTTTGAGGATATTCTGTAAATGCAGAGAATTTTTGTAGATTGCACTTTTAGAAAAATTAATTGAAATTTTTTAAAAAAGTTTTTAAAAGATTCTCATGAAAGAATCCCCTTGAACTATAACAGGTGAAACGGAACTATCGAATGAAATGCGATATCTCGGATATAATGCGAGATATCACATCGATTAATCGAAGTTTTGAAATCAATCGATTGAAAGCTGATCCACTTCTCCTCAAACTAGATTAAGTGAAACGGAATCGAAGTATCGGTCGATATCAAATTCGATCAATCGAATTTTGGCATCGCTATTAAATTCGAGTGATTGAAATTTCAAAATTGAGGGATTGGAAGTCGATACCTTTAGACTAAAATAGGTAAAACCGAACTATCGAATTATATGCGATGGCTTAAATTTGATGCACGATATCGCATCGATGAATCGATTGTTGAAAATAATCGATCGGAAGTCGCTGTTTTTGGAAGGAAGAAATGCTGATGCCAGTGCGTGGCACGCGCTTCTTAATTGCTTATTTCATCGATAAAGTAAATGGAAACCAATCAAGGTCTCTTCTTCAAATCATCCAATCGATTCAGTGCTCGCGATGAGTGGGAATGAAAAAAAAAATAAATTAAGTTGTTGGAAAAAAAAATTATAAGAGAGAAATGAAAAGGTGATGTGACGTCATTCGGTGCGAGTTAGTTCGAGGCAAGAACTGCGCTGTTGTCAAGTGCTCCTGATTTCATTTCACATATGTCACGCTGTACAGTAGTAAAAGACACTTGATAACAGCGTATTCGATTCGAGGCTCGGTGAATTGTCGAGACTAACGAAGGGTTAATTGAGAACAAACTGTTTTTCACTTTTAATAGATTCTTGAGTGAAATTTTGTTCATCAATTTCAGTGCAATTCTCTGTTACACTCTCTTTTCACATTTTCATTTTTATCCAACAATATTCAGGGGATAATACGAAATTTAATACATTTCGAAACTGCAGCAGCTCATTGATCGAATTAGAGTCACAAATTCAATATTTATGGACTTTACAGTAGATGTTACGAAATTTTCATACCAATGAAATTTCAGGTAATTTCGAAAATAATTACTGCCAGGCAATTTCCAATAAATGCAAATTTGCATCAATTTTCTCCCAAAGGTTGATGGGATAACCGATGTAATAACGAATTATCATAATTGATATTGAAAATTGAATAAAATTCTGAATAAGCTTGTCAATCATAAAAAAGTGTAAATATTCACATGATTGAAGATTGAAAATACAAACACAGTATAAAAAATCATACGAAAACTGTTTCTTCACACTCTGTATTCATAAGAGTTGATAAAAGCAAATATTCCCATTTTACGTGATGTTTGCATCATCTATCATGTTCACAAAAAACAATCTTCAAATGATGAATGTGATGGAATAACAAAAATTATGCAAGATAGTCTCTGTACAATATACCTCGTACCGTGACATTTTCCAGGGGTTGAAGGCATTGGCACTGTCTTCACTCTATCTTTTCTTATCCTTCCACACTGAGAAATGGAATCGTTGAATATAAACTCGTGGATTGAACGTAAAACTGTTGAGAAATTGAATCTTCTAGACATGCATTTGAAGATGTTATGGCAAATTCTCGCAATTGAATGGTTTTTATTGGCGTTATGGCGGAGAAATATTACATAAATTAAATAACGTAATTATATCAATTTCGTTTTCGATATCTGTAGTCATATCACATTGGCGGTAATTCATTGAGGAGGTCCAATCGCTACGCATGTTAAATAAAAAATATTATATAATACTAAAAATCAATGTTTTAGATAATATAATTTGTGTCATTACCTATACTATCGCAGAATTTTAATTAACCGTGCCGTGTAAATTTTAGAGAATTGAATTTTCAAAAATGTAAATTTTTTGACAGAATATTATGGGAAATCAGAATCTTGGCACTTTCCTTTGAGTGATACCATCATTTGTCGATAAGATAAGGTTGTAAACAATAAAAATTAGTTTTTTGGAATATATAAATGTCTTTTTTGTAATAAAATATTCAACTTACAATGGAACTTACTGAATTAAAAGGAATTACAGAAAATTCGAGATCGATAGATTGCATTAAAGTGGAATCCAAACGTTTGACAATGTTGTATTCAATTACTTTTTCATGATAATATTTTCAATTTCAATAATAAATGCCTTGCAAACTATTTATTCCCAAATTAGATTTTTTTAAATTAATTTTTTTATTCGATTTGTCAAATTTTGGGTAATGCACTTCCTTGAACTCATGTACAGCAATTGGACTTCCTTAAGGTAGTTCCAGCTTGAAATCACATTTCGATACATTTTTTTAGGATTTTGTTTATAGCCTAAGAATAACGTCTACTAATAAATCTCGAACTTCCAGGATCTTTGACTGTTCAGAATGCGAGATAATTAAGAAAATTGGAAATTGTCAGGCTGCTATTTGAAGCATGTAAAACTTTCTAGCTATTCAACATTTTTTTATTATACCAAAATATCTGTCAATAGAATTTCGAATAAAATTAGAAAAGTGAAAAAAGTGGTTTTCAAACATATAAAAAACGAAAAGAATATGTATCCGTTTCGTTTCCGAGATATAGTAAACTCTCGCAAGTTGTTTGGATACGGGTCTATAAAGTCATCGAGCTCCGAGAAAAACGCAACTTGCGGTCGTCCCCACTTTACGGCCACGTCGACTCTGATTCTGAGAAATTTAAAGGCCCACTTACGAATGTTTATAGTTGAGAGACAAAAGGAGATTGAAAACACAAGAGGAGAAGTGATACGGTGTGTGGTGGTGAGAGAAGTAGTAGAACAACAGAAAAAGGTATTAGGGGAATTTCGAGCAACTTGCGAACGTGCAACTTGCGAGCGTCTACTATATAATTATCAAAAATAGCATTTATTTCTTAATTCCAGCCCGTTCCTTTGATAGTCAATGGTGATCCGAAGTGCGTATGCAGGGGTTTTTCATTTCTGACAATATAAAATGGTCTGACTATACTATACCACGCTGGAACTACTTTAATTACAAAGAGCCAATTATTTTATAGCAGATGAAATCGTTTTTCCGATATTTTAAAAATCACAAAAGTTCAGTGTTCAACGGCAAAGAGAGAAAAGTCTTGTCTGATTGGTGACTTTAAAGAATAAATGTTATATTTACAATGTACCATATATGCTGTTTAGTGGAATACGTGAAGAGAATATCTCCTGCACTTTTGTCCTTCCAGAAAAGTAGTAGTATCCAAACGCCCTTACTTCCACGAGCATTTTCAGGCTTGGCTGCACATGACGTTTTCCCAACTATTTTATACCTCAGGTTATTTATCACAGTAAAACATGGCAGATAGTTTTTTTTGTTTTTTTTTCACTCTGATTTTTCTCTTTTTATTCGTTTTGGCTTCTAGTACAAGAGAATTATACACTTCCTGTTCTGTAAATTAGTACAACTTCTATTAAACGGAAATGATGCTTTTTCCTTTGAAGTTTTCTTTAAGACTTCTTTTTTCCATTATTTATTCATATGATTCCATTTTCTGGTTGGACGAATCATATCTCATTATGCAGAGAGGAAGTAAATTTTACTGAGAAATTTTCTAACAAAGAAATTGGATCATTGCAGAATATTTAACATTAATGAAATCGTATTTTCTGCAGTCATCAACAACAATTCAATTTCTTGGAAATAATGGGATCTTCTTTATTCTCTTCATTCATAAATTTTTCTTCATTGAATCGTTCGGAGTATGGGACAATTTCATGAACAAATAGAATATTCACAATGAAAGCAAGAGACGAATAATCCTTCATAGATAATGTAATTCAATCAAACTTGTTCAATAGAACTATTGGGAAAGCTTTAAAATTCAAGCCAGATGTATCCATATTATAAAAATTCGTGCTCGGTAGAATGAAGCGATAGGCTCTTAGGGACTCGTATTGAGATAGTATCTCTCTAGTAGAATGACCCCTTATTTTTTTGATTTCGTACCAAAGATATTTTTTTACATTATCCTGAGTTTTTTTTTTGTAATTCTTGTTCGTTTAGTTTATGAGATATGAATGATCAAAGTTACTGAAAATAGCGGTGGTGGGGATGAAACGCCCTGAATTGGTCGGTAAAAACGAAATTACTAAAAAAATAAACAGTTGACCCATCATTCAAAAACTTTTGGCGAAGAGAACTGCATTTTAACTAAATAATAGAAGAAAAAAAATATTCAATTCTTCGTTTAGTTATTGAGAAAATTTAATTAAAAGGTAGTCATAACTATTTGCCTCTCTCTCTATCTCATGCATGTGGTAGGAGATGAGTAGTGTAGAAAAAAACTCGAGAAACAAATAAATATTATATTCACAAGCTGAAGATATGACTTTTAAACAGTTTAATCAGTTTTTCGGATAAATTGAAGCGCGTTTTTCCGAATCATTAGCAATTGATTGGAAACTAACCTACAAATTCTAATTTTTTTCCGTTTTATCGACCGAACTTTTTGATACTACCTTAAGTATCTTTCCAAGTTCTTTTTTTTCACTGAATTCACTTTATCACGCTTTCATCATGCATTTTTCACCTCCGCGTGTATTAGTGTCCATGCATTTCAGGCCTTTTCAGTCACGAATAATGCTTTCAGCGCAAACACAAAAAGTGTACTTGAGAGTTCAAATGTAATGGAGGTTAAAATTTTATGTTAGAGGGAATAATTTTCACATTTCTTCAAAGTCAATCAGGAGAATATTTCCAAGAATTCTTCTCCTGGTTTTTTTCTCCTAAATGATGCAGCCTAAAAGAAGACTTTTGAGTGTTCATTTAGCTTTTATCTTCGAAATGCTGGAGTTTATGTTCAGCAAATGTTTGGAGGTCACACAGGATCACATGCAAATTTGCATCGTTATCGTTACTGCGGGCCATTTGCTACAAGGATCGTTAAACCGAGACTTAAATGAACCGGATGAGATTGAGTCAAAGAGAATTTGAGATTGAGGTTAAGGGGGGACACTATTTATCTAACAGGCAATATAATGTATTTTCGTATGAATTATTTATCGTGTTTAATTCTATATATATTTTCAATTACTCGTTATTTCATGTGGTGGTAAGTTGGAAGATTTGAATTTAAATCATTGAGGCTTCCATTTTGTTTTGCAAGATATAGAGCTCAAATTGCAGGCAAACATTCTCAGAGTCTGTAGGTTTCGGTGTAAGTTAGGATACTTGTTATGCATTTGCGGTAAATATGTAGCTTCAAATTTTCTGCTTACATTTCTTCTGCAAGTTTCATATTTCTTGAATAAATGATTCATGGTTGTAAGCATGCTTATGGGTGGGTACGAACTGTTTCAAAATCAAGGAATTATATGAATCTGGCAGAAAACAATGTTAGTAACATAATATAAGTACAGCCTCTCTATTTGCATATGAAGTAAAAAAAATAGAATTTGGCTTCAGCGCACTGAGGGAATTTTCCCTACTAGCATGACTATCCCTTAAAAATTAAAAGAAACCATTTTCTTAATTAATAATCGCACCTAGAATTATAACTAGAACTACCAGTCTATAGTAATGCGTACGATCTCATAGTTATACTTGATAAAAGCTAGTTCACTGCTAATATTTTTTATAGTCAAGGTCTTTGCTACTATATTTTGAGTTCCACATTTCGGAAAATTCTCTCAGTGTGTGGAGACCTTTATGGAAAATTCTGAAAAAATTGTGGAGATGCTCCAGCATGTCTTCATTATTGTCGATTGTTTTTTACATTAGGAAGACCTTCGCTGTGAAAGAAAATCTGTCTCGTGTCATCGCAAAAACTCAACCACTTTCAGTTTTTCTAAACTCAACATAAATAGTCGATGAGTTGCATGTTATAAGGAATTTTGAGAGCAACCATTTCTAATGCCAAATTCTTGTTGCTAAATGTGTGCAAATAATCGAATGAGATGAGTTATAACAATATTTCCTCGCCGTCTCTGCTGTATCAGTTCACCTTATTCATGATTGGAAGCCTTTTTTCAGATATTAAAAGTGAATTCGAAAAAAAATGAATGAAGTATATGAATTATTTGTTATCTATTACTTAACCGATAGTATGTGATTCGACTAGTGTATTCATGTTCTTGACAACGCAGCAACAACAATCATTTCATCACCTTAAAATCAAAGTGGCGTGAGTGCTATGCATAAGCATAAAATTTACGCCATTCTGATTCTAAGAAGCTGATTCATTACAAAATTATCAGACGGTCAATAATTTTCATATTGCATCGTAAATTTTCGTTTTTTCCCCTTTCTTTTCAGATATTTTCCAGGTTTCAATATTTTGCCGAGCCTAAAAGCATAAAATCTTGCATTAGCCCATGAGACGCCGTGATATTTCTATTTCGTTTCTATTTATTATTGACCATGTAAAACCGTCAATTGACTCGGAATTTCACGAAATATTTCAGATTCATATAAACTTTCATTCAAAATTTATTGGTTTCAGTGCCTTAAATAATAAAAAAAATTTAAAGTTTATTTCATATTTTTATCTTTAAATTTAAGTCGTGAACATATTACTTTAAAACCTAAAGCAGTCTCAACCTCCAATTTTAAAGCTCAAAGGTTGTGATTAAATGACGACAAAGCTGAATTTTACATAACCGTTCTTAATTTCAATTTCAGAAAGCTGTTGCAGGCGACCATTAGAGCGAATCGAACAGGCCACTTTATGTGGGTAGGAAGTGACTCTTGGGGTGCTAAAGTCTATCCCGTACGAGACCAGGAGTTTGCAGCTGAGAGCGCAATAACTATTTTGCCCTTTCGTAATTCCCTTCAGGGTGAGTACACTCGTAAATGTATATACATTTGGTAGGGATGGAACTCTAATATAACTCACACAGAATTCATTAAAATTGGATCAGTATATATTTCATTCTTCCAGACGGATGCACTCCATTTCTGAAAAATTAAAAAGGATCAGAATAAAAATGACTCGACATTTGCCATTCTCTCGTATAGTTTTCCGTTCAAACAATCTGAATTTTAGAATGAAAATTTCTGAAAATTCTTGTATTAATATCATATCGTCGCTTCAGAAATCAAGTGACGTAAGCCCATTTCTTTCCCCGAAGAAACAAAATGACGTATGTTTTTTTTCGCTCTAATCGCTTTTTCTCAAAATTTCATGCAATAGTGATGAAGAAGAAAACTAGAACGTATATTCGCAAGTGACACTTGCTACCAACACAAAGACAGATCTCTGACACTTACGCCTTTTGGTTTTTAGTTTCATATTCAATTTTTTCTGATCTTTGAAAGAATGCTAATAATAAATAGGTCTATCTTCTGCACAGACATCAGTTCTTCATTTTACGATCATGTGTGTGTGTGTGTGTGTGTGTGTGTGTGTGTGTGTGTGTGTGTGTGTGTGTGTGTGTGTGTGTGTGTGTGTGTGTGTGTGTGTGTGTGTGTATGCGTGTGTGACCAATTTTTTCGTTCACATTCTCTCATTGATCAATAACGCGATCGAGATGATCAATGTTGCAATCGAAGCATCTCGATATAGATTTGATCTGATTAGTTTTTGATTAAAATCAATACCATTCTTTCTTATTTTTTTGAGAAAAACATTATTGAATTTTTCTTAACTTCTCAGTTAGTGAAGTCTATGTACTGACCCCGAAAAGGGAAAATCGATTTTTTTATGGATCTCCATATTTTGAGATCTCTCGAACATTTTTTGATAGTTTTTACGAGTATGTCTGTTGTTATTTATCGATTTTTTTGATCGATAAATTATTGTGCAAATAGCCAGGACTTTTTTTTTCAAATCTATGATCAAATATTTTTATAATTTTTTCATCCCATATGAAAATATTTGGAATTACGTCCTTTTGTTTTTTTCTCCAATTCGTTATTCAAATTATGGCACTCACGCCTCTTGATTCGTCTTGTTCTTTTTGAGATTCTTTTTTGTTGAACTTAGAGAAAGAACAAAGAGAGGTCTGTGCTGAAGATACGCCTCTTTGTTATTATTATGTTTCTAGTGATAAAGAGAAGTTCAATTTAAAAAAAAACAGAAAACAAAGAGTCATACCTCTAGCACTTACGTCTTTTTAACTTCCCGATTAGGGGTTGAAAATTCCGAATGATCTCATCTCTCATCTCCAGTCAGAATTTTTATACTACGACCAATAAAACTGAAAATATTTTGAAAAACTTCTTCTTAATTTCGTTGTTTGCATTCGTTTTTTTCATTCATCATTTTTTCTAATAGTAAGTGAGAGAAATTATCGGGAAGTTCTTAGTGCGGCTCGAAGAGTCACACTCATCACAATACATTCTTACAAATTCCTTCTAATCAGCAGTAACGCACTCCTCCATTCGCGAGCGAGCATAGCAAGCGAGCAGCTACGCACTTCTAGTTTTGAATTGATAGTAACAATGAGGTGTATCTCCAGTCCAGGCCTGTTTTAGTAACATCAGGCATGCTTGTATTCCATCCGAGCATTTTATTTTTCATTATAAAATTTCAAAAACAAATGGGCATAAGTCCAAGAAAACAAATTTTCATAGAAAAACTATAAAAAATAACGGGTGTAAGTGTTATGATACGACATCTTTAGGTAGAGAATTAAAAAAAAAACAGAGACGTAATTCTATGTATTCTCCTATCATATGAAGAATTTATGAAAAACAAAAAGGCATAAGTGCCAAATACGGATTTCTTGGTTTTAGAAGAAACGCCTCTTTCACTCCAGAATCGAGTGTTTTTAGCACTAAAGTTACTTTGTTTCTGAGCCGACGATATGTATTTAGCCAAGAGATAAAAGAATTGTCGAATTCGCGGAAAAAATTCAAGCACTCGCTGAATGTGCAGGAAAATTAGATTTTCCACTGCAAATTATCCACAAGAGTGAATAATTTTCATCTAATTACTATTTCCCATTCTCCTCAACTATTAACAGCTCATTCCTAATTAAAATCCTGACTCTGAATTTTTTTTTCTCCATCAGAGCTTTGAAAAAAGAGAGACACAATTTCCAACCAGATTGTTAGTATTCAAAGATGATCCTTTAATTATTTCCAACCATGGATTTTTTAATCCAGAATTCACTTCTCTCTTTTTTTTCCCCTCCCATTTCTATTCTACTCTTTTTCCACTTTTTCCTCGTTTCTTTTCAATTATTCTCTTTTTCACGATACTCATAGTACAAGTACCCTCCTCTTTTTCCGTTACGTTGGAACGATTTCAAAGTGAAATAAAAGTGACTATCCTTCAGTTTCTTTCGAATCATACGCCTCTATACTACTATCAGTGCATATAGAAGTGGCGTCCGATTGCAGAAAAAAAAGGAAAAATCCTGTAATACATTCTCTATAGTTCGAATGATTTACAATGAATGAAGGACAGAAGAAAAAAAATTGGATTCAGAACATCATATGGGTTTTGAAGTAGCGCATTGGGTCTCTGAGGGGTCGTCATTTCATATGCGGCCGATCAATAATTCCTATACACGAAGCATCTATCCACATGCTCGTGCTTCATGGAAATTTGAATATGTGCCTCGAATAAAAATTTCCTTCAATCCAATACTGATAAATTTCTCTCTTTTCTTTTTGTCACATTACAAACGATAGTGCATTTGCATTTCCCGTAAAAATTATTTTAACGTTTTTATACATTATTTGATTTCGTAAAATTCATAGGCTCATTTATTTGCCGAACACGTTTTTGGTAATATTTCGAATTTCTCTGCATAATTGTGCAATCAATCTCCGATCAAAGTGAAATTCGCGGGGAATCATTTAGAGTTGCATTCAGTAATCTAAATGTTTTGCGGTTTTTCGTTTGAAAATGAATTACTGTAGGAAAATGTGAAATTCGAGTATTTCATTGGATAACTGAATAAATTTCAGGATTGGAAATCGATGATTTATAATGAACATTAAATTTTCGGAGCAGTAGGAGAAACCGGGGCAAAATGGACTTCTGGGGCAAAATGATCCAGAATTTTTTTTTGAAGGGAAGGATTTTATGAAAAAATTTGGAAAAAATTGAGATGATGCGCTAGTCTATCGATATTGATATTTAATTTTTTTCTAATTTCTAGCAGACGCTTCCACTCTCAAAAAAATTTCATGCCTCTCAAATATGAGTGCTTTTTCTGCTCCTGATGAGACGCAACAAAGAGTGATAATAATCTGTTCTAGTATGAATAAATTATCACATATTTGAAATTTATCAGATAGCTGTAATCTGATACATTAGTACCTATAGTAATTTGATATATTGAAAATTTCGTGAGAAATTTTGATGTAAATCATCAAAACTTTACTTTTGTTGCAAACATAGGAAACTCAAATTTTACGGGAATAATTTCTGAAATTTGCGTGTTTCGGTATAACTCCAGATGGTGTTTACAATCTGAGGTAAATATGAACCACCTAATTTTCAAAGTGAATATCTCTCAACAAGTTTCATATTTCTTCGAACAAATTTGTATTTTGGTGATGAGTATGGTTTGGAATTAGCACGAACTACTTTGTCAGTAACTTGAATGCCAAAATTTGCCCTGAATAGAAATATGATCGAATTTCTCCATAATTTAGACCAATTCTGTTCAAAATTTACACTTTAGAATATAAATTGTCGCATATTCCCATTTATTTCCAGAAGTTATCAGACGAAAATCAGTAGTGAAGCGGTAAAACAGGACAAATTGAATTTTTTATGATAATTCTCAATTAAATATCTCGGAAAGTAATGGAGATACGCTCTTTTCCCCTATCTCTCTTTTTCTGTAAAAATTTTGAAGAGCTACAAAAAAAAGGTCAGATCGAAAGAGACGCATCTCCCAAATGTCCGACATTTTTTGAGAAAAAATGAGTGACAAGAAAAAGACTTATCCCATTTTACCCCTTCGTTACTGAAATGGATTTCGGTTGCCCCAAATCATTAGTAAATAGCATAAAAACTCCTAACTTCTAAAAATTAAACCAAAGAATATTTAAAATATATTCCATTTCATTGAGATAAATTACTGCAGTCTGTGAGTTCCTTAACTACAGGATCAAACTTTGGTCATTTATCTGAGTAATATATAATGGATTCTTCAACAGTAACCAGCAAGTTTCCAAATTTATTGAATAATCAAACTGAATTACAATTATATCTCATATTCATTAATTTCCATTCATTCACGTGGCTCTAATGAAATGGTAAATGACTTTCCCCACAACTTTGAACCAATCAATAACATTGATTTTTACTATCCTTCTTCCACACATCATTCACTGCTACATGATTCTGAGTGCAGAAAATTGGATTACATGAGAGTGGAAATAGCGCGAGTCTAACGATATTGACAACCGCACAATATGAGTAAATTTCTTTAGAATTTCAGATTCAATAGAAAAGAAAAACATAGCAATTACGGTGTAAAAAAAAATGTTTCGTGATTCGAGAAATGTTTGAAAAACTCGATCAGCACATTCGCTCATCAATTAATATTAATTTCCTTTTTTTTCCACGTTTTTATAACAATTTTTAGAATTGAGTTGTTAGCAGAGGTTTATTCAGTATTTCTGCACTAACAGATTTATTTAAATACTGTAGTAATACCTCGAGAGCTCCAAAATTATCGGATATTCCTCGACAGCTTCGTTATATAGATACATGAGCTTTATGGATAAAAAAAAACTAAAATTTGAAAAAAGAAGAGAAAAAGTGAAACGAAAAAACATCACATTCAGGGAAACGTTATTCTTTATCACGTGATATAATAGATAAAACGTTATTCATACCGAATTTTTCTCATTTCACGGGTTTATTCATAATTTTGATGATATTACAATAGAAAAATGTTGAAAAAGTCAGATACTCTTGTTGTGCTCCATAAAATGGGGAAATGAACCAAATTATTATTGAATATCAAAAAAAAAATGATGAACGAAATGATGATTTTGTTTTTGATCCTTTTCAAAGGATTCATTTTTAGTCCAGAAAATTAAAATCATATTGTTCATAATATCCATAAATCCGGGAGAATTCGGAAGTGATTGCATGGAATATTCAAATATAGTTCCATCGAATCAATTCAAATAATTGTTTTCAATAAAAAGAGAAAGAAAAATTTTGATTGAATAATTCAATAACAAAATTTTGGTTTTTAATGTCAATAATAAATTTTATCGAATAACCGAAATTTCTTTTATTCATCATTGAACGATAATTCGGGAGTTTTATCGAGTGCAATTCAGAAATATTTTATTTTATGTGTTAGCTCAACTATTGTTAATGATAAATTGATTTCTCACGTAGAGAAAACGTCTTCATTCTTATAGACGTCGTAAATTTTTATTGATTCTGCAATTGATTGAATCAATGGCATCAAATCACTGGATATTTATCCATGAAAGATAGAAGTGGACGTAAGCGATTTTACGAGTGAATATATATATATACCATTCAACTACGAAAACCATAAATCATTGCAGCATTTTATTCTGCTCTTCATTGAGACTGGAAAAAAAAACCTTCAACAAAAATTGGATTTCGACAAAAAAATTATTTCAAAAATAAATCAAATTAAAACAGATTTTAATATTCTTTCAGATTTTGACAATTATTACGCTAGCCTGAGTCCACGAGTTGGTGATGAGTGCGGTGGTCAGACCGAGAAAAATGTACCACATCCAAAAAATCCACAGAGAACAGTAAATTGTAGAAATGTATGGTTCCGTGAATTCTGGTCGCAGCATCACAAGTGTACATTTGCTGGACCAACAGCACAAGCTGGGTTAAAGCGTTGTACCGGAGATGAGAAACTACACGAGTACGATCAAGAGGGTCTAGTGCCTTTTGTAGGTAAGGGTTTTTCTTTTTTTCCTCTCTTTGTTTTTGTTTTTTTCCTTCTACATTATATCTATTTCTATTCATCCATGATGCCATTCATTTTTATTACAGTTTCACCCGTGCTTTTGTAACCGTGAAGCAAATTGGCGTTACACGTCTCAGTCGTGACGGAAATGATATTTACGGTTGCCTTCATTCCATGCTTTTTCCTTTGCTCAGTGAATTTTTATCATGGAAAAATTTCTTGTTAGGAGAATTGTTCTGTCACGTTGGTACCTTATGTACTTATGTATTGTAGATTGAATGGTAGGGTACAAAATATGTTACTCTCATGAGGGACAAATGGCAGGTGTTACGGATATACATTTATCCTCAACCCCTAAAGAACTGAAACATTTGTATATTTGTTTCCCTTTTTTTTTTATTCATTCAATTCAAAACGAAATTCTCAACCCGTACATATTCTCTCACTTAATCTCCTTTTTTTTCTTCACTCAAATACTTCTTTCTCCTTTACCTTTTCTTCTCACCGGGAAATTTATAAATGGTTCTACTTTCACGAGTCTTCTGGTAGTCATCATTTTTCTTGGAGAAGCGTTTGAAAGCCTCACACGCTCGTGACAGCTGAGAACTTTCAGGGTTTTTCGATTTTTTTTTGGTCCTCTTCATCGCCCATTTTTCATCGTTTTCTCCTATTTTCTCTGAAACAATGTGTAGGTATCACGTGTTTTTTTTTCTTTTTTTGGTTGAAAACTAAATTACTCCCTCAGTCATGGCAAATTGATGGATTGAGATGAAGGCAATTATTTTGTGAAAATCCTTCTTGCCTGATTTTCATCGAATTTTTGGAGGGTGACAGATTAAATTATGTTTGTTGAGGGTGAAGATAATTTCATTGGAATTTAGCGTCTGAGAGTGGAGGAAGAATTCGGAATTATTGGCTCAGTCCATACGGCGAGGATCAATTTTGTGGAAAAAAACATCTTCAAGCATGTTTTCAGGAGGAAAAAATAAGGGAATCGTGCGAGAGTCGAGTATAATGGCGCCACAATTCACTTCTTCAATGCACAATATGATAGTGTAATCATGATTTTCTTACGCCTGTATTTAAAGGTTGACTTTTATGTAGTCCCAAGGGGTGGGAGGGGGAATGAAATGTGAACCTTCCCCTATAGTATAACTGGGTTTTTACGATCTTCGTTACGGAAATTATTGTCCTATCACCTCGTAGAATAATAAACGAGAATTATCCAGTCTCGTGAGGACATGTGTCTTCTGCCGATTATACCTGAGGATATCACAATAAATGCAAATGCAGCTGAACATAACCTCGGGTTGTTCGATTCTGACGAAAAATTCGATCTTGTCAATCGAATCGAATCAAGCTGTCACTTATCAGTTTTGAATTGAATTAATGACTAAAGAATAAATTCTTGTCAAATCTATTTTCTTTCAATTCTTCAACTTTTATAAATTGTAAAAAATTGAAATTCAATAATGGGAACAATAGTAGGATTATATGAGTCTTATATTATTCATTCATAAAATTATTCCATTATAAAATCGCTCAAAATGGATATTTTTCCGTCATATATTCCGGAAAAAAATAATGTGAGGAACTTTTTTTATGATAATAAATTCAGCACACCTATGGCAATTTTCATATTTTTTCAAACAAATAAATTATTTGATGAGAAATATTTGAAAAATTTACACTTATAGTTCTTTGGGTGAATGGAATCCTGTTCTCTGGTAAAAATCTGCTTTTTAAAATCTTTTCATTAAAAAATTCCCCGGAAAAAATCCCTCTATTTAAAATTTTCATATTAATCTCCTGAGTCATAATAATTTTGGAGAGTTTAGTTACTTTGCGTGAATATTTTAGCAAAGAATTATTTTCTGCTTTCAACGCAAAATTCTACTGTGTGCATATTTTTTATTTTTTTTAAAATAATTTTTTATTAAAAAACAAAAAGCCTAAAAATTGTCTGATATCTGCTATTTTCAGTATTATTTTTGTTTTTTATAAAAATAAATCTGAATAAAATTCTGAGAAATTCAATTGAATATCTTCATTATTTAATACTCATTACATGAAATGAAAAGAATCGTTCGAAGGCACAAACAAATATTTATGTCCATTTAATTTTCGTAAATTGTCACAGAATTTACCTGTTAACATTCATATAAAAATTCTTCATATGATAATATAGATCTTCTTCTCTTTTGTTATGGCTCTGATCAGTAGGTCATCCGGCCGTGATAATATAGATTATAAAATGTTGAGCGATTTTTAAAAATTAATAATCCGATTAATTTCTATGTGTGTAGTAATCAATTAAATATCATTGGAGATTGGAAGGTTATGAATACAATACTAAAATATTCTCAATTCGCGATGTTTCATTTATAATTTAAGCTTTTTCAGGCTTGTTAAGAATTCCCCAACTCTTTGGTCATCAATTCTTACTGAGAAACCAGATGCAACTCGCTTGGTTTCTCGATGAGATTCTTCTTATAGTGAACTGTATTTGATACTAATTTAAATAGATTTTCTCAATGATTCTAAGGGCCAGTTTGTGGAGGTAAAATTAGCGCTAACCGAGGGTTAGCGTAACTTCAACTTTGGGACCAATATCGCTAACTGCGCGTTGATGTAACTGAGAATTTTTGGATTAAAAATGGTGAACAGCCGTGTTACCCTTCAGTTTTGATTCCTTACCGTCATTCTAGACTCAACGGTCAGTTACATCAACCCGCGATTAACAAAATTCATTCCAAAGTTACAGTTACGCTAACCTGCGGTTAGCGCTGATTTTACCTCCACAAACTGGCCCTAAAACGTGATTTATATCAAAATAACTCTTCAATAGATAACGAGACTAGTTACTAACTCAATGATAATTTTCCTGCACTGATTCTACATTACACTCTCTGTGATAATCCTCTCTTTGTTTTATTCTGATTCTCTCAACACTGCACACATCATTTGATACCGGGCGTAAATTATTATTAAACTATTATGCGATCACTGACTCGATTCTGAACTCAGCGGATCTGATTCATTCTATCAAACTTTCCTATTATCTATCGATTAGGCTTCAGCATCGCAATAGTTGTTTGATACTTCACATGAAGTTAATGATGCTGCGACTCGCAGGATGTGAGACCATGTTGACTCAATCAGGTCCTCGCGAAGAGTAGTTTACTCGATGAAGTTCACGTGATTATTTGTTATTTGTGCTGCTTGCACAGCTGGCCTTTAATAATTATGTTATACAGCCAATGTTACTAATTTTTATGTGATAAACTGTGCTCAGGGACTTTTTTCTGGTGTTATGAGCTACACAAACTTTCTATCCAGTCGGGACTCGAACCCCCTTGTCTTCCGCATGTGAATCTACAGTCCAATCCACTGCGCCAGACAACTGGAAGTTCACGTGATGAGTAGAATGATTTTTAGGACCACGCAGGTGTGAACCCCCAGATTACTCCTGGTGTCGATATGGATAATTATCTCACTGCGATTGACCTCCTGATCCCGGGGTAATTCAGGATCAATTGGTTACTTGCTACTTTCTGAACAAGGCTCTTGACATTCTTAGTATTTTGTCAAATTAAACTTAAATAAATTCATATTGAGTCCCAACAACACTGCAAATTATTCCAAACAATAAAAACACAATCCATTTATTTTACAATATTCTCCTCTTGATCCATTCCTGAAGAGGAGGAGAGGAGAGAAAGAGAAGGGGGGGGGGATTAAGACGAGTACAATAGTGTAAAATGAATTGATTGTGTATTTATTGTTTGGGATAATTTGCAATATTGGCGAGACTCAACATGAAATTATTTAAGTTCAATTTAACAAAATACTGAGAATGTCAAAAGCCTGAAGAAGCTTAAATTCTAAGCAAAAGGTCGTTAATAGACAATATTTTAGTATTGTATTTATAACCTTCCAATCTTCCATGATATTGAATCAATTTTTTTTCAAATTTATTAATAAAGAAGGAAAATTGATCAACAAACTTCCAAGTGTCAATCTTCAGAGGTGAAAATTCATATTCTTCAGCTCTTGAGTTAGCAAGGAAAAATTGAATCGATCTCACCACAAAGGAATCGATCCATCGACTGTCAAAGATCGATTCAAAAAAAGTAGAAAATTGGCAAGAGAAGAATCGATTTGAGTGAAGCTCAATTTTGAATCGAATAACCCTAAGTGAGGCGTAACTTCTTAACCCGTCAGCGGTAGCGCTATGAGGGATTCCCTCACATTAACTTTCAAGGTATAGGAAAGTTATCGTTAAAATGGGTTTGCAAGCGGGAAAATTTTTGTATTCCTCAAAAAACCCTTCTAGTTTATTTTGGTGAAAAAAAAATCATTTGTGTGTTGTTGTTTAGCTGATAATAGTACATTACATACCGAGGCCAGTAAAGTAAGAAATGTCTCAGAGCACATGTAATTGCTCAACAACAAACATGTGCTCTGAGACGTTCTTACTTTGCTAGTCAAGGTGTGTATACTATTTCTCTGCCCGACGAAGCCGGAAAGCGGCAACTTCGGTTAGTGCAGCGGCCCGAAAGTTGTCACTTTCCGGTCGGAGGGCAGAAAAAAAATATTTTCTATGACGCCGTCAAAATTTTCACGTGTTACGCATACGATTTCTGCTGAGATTTTCATGGAACAGCACCGCCTATGGCGAAATTGAGCAGCATTCTCCCATACAAATAACATGGTAAGAGAATCCTTCACGGCACGACCGAAGAACGCTGGTGAGATAGCGCGACCGCTGACGGGTTGAGGAGGAACATCAGCTTTCGTACTAAAACAAAAAACCCCTTACGTTTATATGAAACTTCGAGGACACGTTCATTGAGTAATCCAGAATATACCATAATTCTTTTGAATTTTTCCACCGCCGAATAATAAACGAAAATGATTAGCAACGTTGGAACTTATGTATAGGACGATATGAACAGAGAGGGAACTTAGCTTCATTCCCCCTTTACCAATGCGCTGGTGGAGTAGTAATTTTGCTGAGTTCCCTCGCTGTTCATATCGTCCTATACATAAGTTCCAACTTTGATAATCGTTTTCGTTTATTATTCGGCGGTGGAAAAAGTCAAAAAAATTATGGTATTTCTGGATTACTTAATGAACTTGTCCTCGAAGTTTCATAGAAACGTAACCGTTTTTTGTTCTAGTACGAAAGCTGATGTTCTTCCTCAACGCAAAGATAAGATATTTATCACTCTCAAATAAATCAAGCAGCGAATTACGGTCAATATTCGCGCTTAGTGTCCACCGTTCAATGTAAAACCTGTCTCCCTCTCTCTCCACTTTTCCCGCCACAAGTCAAATGTCTCAATCGATTATTTCAATGTGGGATAACATTAAAGTTCATTCAGAGAGAAAAAAAAAAGGAAGGAGAAAAAGATGGAAACAGGAAAAAAGGGTAATCTCTTCCGATAAAATTCAATATCACTGAAAGAGCCTCACGGATGCCAAGATACAGAAATTTCTTTTTGAACCACTGAGAAATTCCATAAATTGTTGAGATTAACTTTCTGAATAGTATAATGGAATAAAGATATAGAGGAAGTTGCCAACACACTCACAGCCATTTCCTTTTCTACTTGACCGTTGTAACATCACCCACGGGTATTTCCGGCTGAAGGGGAAAATTTCATATTCACTTTTACGAGGTTGGAAAATTACATAGTAACACCCAACGGGATGAACATTTTTCACGTGATTTATCGTAGGATAGGATTAATGCATTCTCCAGTATTTGAGAATAAAAGATTGTAGCTTCATTTTTTAAATAAAATTCTGTGAAAAAATTTGAATAATTTATTTTCTGTCACTGATTTTATGTTAGTAGAGAAGAGTAGAGAAAAATGCAGATTTTTCGCTAGTAAAAGCTTCCACAGAAAAATTTAATAACAAATGATCCAAAAGTGTAGACATGTTGGAGTATCTCTCAAATTTTGTTAGATTTTTTCATGAAGTCCTCTTTTTACTTTGCAAAAAAATTCTGAATAAAATTTTAAAACTTGAATATTTTTTCAATTCTCATGGAAATGCAATTACTGCTGTTTTCACCAAACCACGAGTTTTTCAAAAACTGTAAATAAGAGCGGAAAATTTTCATAAATTTTGATTTAATTCACATGAAAATGTAAATAAGTTATGAATTTTGTTTCCTTTTGGCTTTCAGTGGATGCAGTTTATGCAATGGCACATGCAGTACACAATTACATAGACGACGAGTGTGTTAAAGAAGCAGAATTAATACACCACTTGTGCGACAAACTGACACCAGCTCCACCCGGTCAACATCTCCTTCAGTACATAAGAAATGTTACATTCGTAGGTCAGTAGTAAGATTCACTATCACTAATTTTAATGAAACAATGAAAACAACAGCTTGCACTATTGTGCTGTGACCATTAATTTCAGCGAGTGTTGAGAAGAGTGAGAGAGGGGGGGGGGGGGGGTGGGAGAATGAATATTCGACATGATGTCCCACGAGACCTTTTTAAAATATACAGACAACTCTATTCACATTCATAAGTCAAGTTTGAATTGCCTGGGAATGAAACTATCTCAACTGTACAATTTTCAACATAAAAATTCGTAGGTTAATATTAAGCTCAACTCTTTCTGACATTTTTCAAGTTGAAAGAATAATGTCAGTCACATTTTCTCTGATGTTTCTTACTTATTCATTTTTCTTCACTACTTTTGTTCATTCAATTTCATCTTTTTCTCTTGTTTTCTTCAATTCACGTGGAAATAAAAAATTCCATGTAAAAAGTTTCATTTTTACTGTTGAGAATAATCACAAGATGAGAATTGAAATGTAAAATTCGTGAAAGTTTTAATAGTAAAGACAGTGAATAATTTCTACTCATAATCCCATTATGTGATAATTCTCAAGATTTCATTAAATACAGATAGAAAATTTATGCAAGAATTTATGCAAAAGTACATAACTAATTATTCACGTAACAATTTTAATTCTAAATTAAGGTAGTATCCCATAGTAAGGTAGCTATCTACCGAGAAAAATGAAGATTTGTAGATTAGTTTCCAATTAATTGCTAATAATTCGTGGAAAAATGCTTCAACCTGCTCGCAAAAGTGATTAAACTATTCGAAAGTCATATCTCCAGCTTGTGAATATAATTTTTTTTTTGTTTCTCGAATTTTTTTTACATTATTCATCTCCTATCACATGCATGAGATAGAGAGAGAGGCAAATAGTTACAGCTACCTTCTAATTAAAATTTCTCAATAACTATACGGTGAATTGAATTTTTTTCTTCTATTATTTAGTTAAAATGCTGTTCTATTCGCCAATATTTTTTAAATAATGGGTCAACTGTGTGGTTTTTTTTAGTACTTTCGTTATTTCTGTCCGATTTAGGGCGTTTCATCCCCACCACCGCTATTTTCAGTAACTTTCATAATTCATATCTCATAAACTATACGAACAAAAATTATGAAAAAATTCCGAATAATGTAGAAAAATATCATCTTTGATACAACATCAAAAAATGAGGGATTAACTGTACTAGAGTTGGCTGGGATACTACCTTCGATGGAATACTAATTGCAATAGAGACTATTGTGAGCCTAATATCTACTGATAGCTTAATGTACCAGGAATAAATTAATGAATAATTGTCAACGTTACTGAGGAAAATTTCCACTAAGTAGGTAAGAGAATTGAGTAACGAGTCGTCTTTCCGCAGGTCGTCAGGGAACGGAAATAAGATTCAACGCCGATGGTGATGCCTTCGGATACTACAACATTTATCAATATCAGAGAAATGAGGAGGGTCGTTTCGATTATACGCTCATTGGCTCATGGAAAGAAGTGTACGTAAATTGAATTTTAAAGGAATGATTATAATGCAATGATACATCATATTTTATTTATGGAATTTTCGTCATTAATCATACGATTAAAGGGAAAATAATATGAAAATCATTATTAAAAATTTATAATGTGCTATTTTTGGAGGATTCAGAGGGAAATACGTTCTCTTGAGGCAATTAGGGGAAGGTGGGGTAAAATAGACCGTGCAATTGAACGGTTCGAATTAGAGGTTTTCTAATGATTCCATCTGGAAGCTGAGGAAATTTTAGGTAGAAAACATGTAAAAAAATGACTTTTATCATTTTTTTGAAAATTCTACTTTTTCGGGCAAGTTTTGAGAGGGAAATTGGAGAAAAATCCCTTTTTCGATGATATGTCCGGTTCTGTTAGTTATAGCGATCTGTAATTGATCTCAAATGAAAGGCGAGCCCATTTCTCATCGAATGATCTCTATATCGTTCAATTTTTTTAAATCAGTTTTTCAAATTCTTATACACCGTTTTTTGAAAATCACTTTTTCCCCTGTAAATACTTTTAAAAAATTGATAATTTTTTTTTCATCACATGAATTGATAAAAAATGAGCTCACTTTTCATTTAAAGTGAACCCAGGGTCGCTAAAACCAATAGAAACGAAGATATTCCACGGATGACTGAAATTTTTCAAAAACAGAAGAATTTTCACCCTCAGCTCGTGAGCAAAAAACAGAATTTTTTGAAAATTAAAAAAAAATATCTTCTAACATATGATTTCCATAGAAAATTTTCTCAGTTTTCCAATTAAATTTTCAGAGAAAATTTATCTTCAATATTTGCATCGATTTCGAGTAATTTTCATAGTATAAAATACCAAAAAAACACACGTGTCCGTTTTACCCCTCGCGTCTATGTTATATCACCTTCCCCTAACTCTTGCATCAATTTCTTCAATTCTGAAATGAGTATGACTGCCGTTAGAGTAAAATCAACAGGTACAATGATATAATCTTTTTAACCAACTGCAAGAAAAAATCATTAATTCAAGTGACTCACTAGTGTCTCAATAGATCTCGACTCTGGAAACAAGAGCTGTGCGTTTCACTCCTTTTCAACGTCTGCAGACTGATATCTGATAACTGAAGATTCTCCTTTACATATATGGATATAGAAGCGTATTTCTTTTATATGTCTCTGCTCATGTGTTACAGTCGTTTAGATCTAAAGTGCTACTTCTCTCACTATTTTCCTTTTCAAAGAAACACATGGAACAATAGGCAATTCGTGTAATGATTTGTTTCTTTTTATAATAATAATGTGAACAAGTTTCTTATAGTTAAAAATTTATAATTTCAGAAGGTTCAATTTCATGTTAAATAAAAAATAATTAGATAATAATGAAAATCAATAAGATAGCTAAATCCGAGGCTAAATCGGCCATTATTACAGTCACTAATATCTTTAATTTATTTATTGGAAAAAAATCACAAACGCATTACGTTTCGACCACATTTCAGCAGAAACTTACAGAATGGAAATCATTTTTTCGACATCGCTACTACTTTTACCTCGGGTTGGAAAGATCCTTTCTTTTAACTCGTTAACGGGGAGAGGCACAGTTCGCCACTCGTAGAACGCAATATCACTGTTAGAATGTGTACGACAGGGTTTTTCAGCTCGTATGATTGACATCCCTTGGCACACCAACGTCACACTTGTGAAAAATCCGACGCACTTGTATCGAAATATGATATTTTTATAATAATTCAAATCGTTACCTATACTATCATGGAATTTCGATAATCCTTACCGTGTAAATTTTGACAAATTGCATTTTCAAAAATGTGGAGTTTTGTATATAGTCTCATGGGAAATCAGCATTCTGGCATTATCTTTTGAATCATACTATCATTTATCGATTAGATGAGGTTCAAAAAAACTAAAAGTTAGCTTCATGAAATATACGAATTCCTTCTTCTTGCAATTGAATATTCACCTTACCGTGGAATTTACTGGATTCATGAAAAGACATCAGATGAAATTTAAGATTAATCTGCATTATCGTAGACAATGAAACGTTTGGCAATGCTGTATTTAATCTTTTATCCTAATAATGGTTTCTATTAATATTTTCTATTATCTGATTTTTCCTATGTCTCGCAAAATATTTTTTCTTTAATTATGCTTCTTCTCATTAATATTTTAATCTAATTTGTCAATTTTTGGGTGCTTACTTCATTCGACCCATGTACAGTAGAGATCCAATCTCCTTGAGGAATTCTTTCAGCATAAGAGCATGTTCTGTGGCACTTTTTCCGCGTTTACATAAATTTGTTGAGAATATTCTTGAAAAATGATTAATCAAGTTCTCGTAAACTTTGAAAAGAAAATTCTTCAAGAAATATTCCAGGAACGTAAAGAAATGAGATATTTTAATTAAATGTCATTGGAGAAGGAACCGAAGCAGGATGTAACTATCGAGAGACCTCAGCTTTGTTTACACTCCACTTCACATCGTCTCTTTTCTCCTCATTACTCAATCGCAATTCCAACTAAGATGTCTGTATCGTTAGCCTCCGTAATCAGTCACTACTGGTACAAAAGAAATTCGAAAATAAATTATAATAGGAAAGGACAAATTGAAATACGGAGTAATTTACTCTATCCTTCGTTTCGCTTCATCCTACCTTTGATATCACTTCGTGTTCCATTTCTCCCTGACATTCTAATTTTCCCTCTTACTATTTTTATGTTGAGGCTGTATCTTCTGGAATGAGCTACTAAAGTCTACAGTGGTTGTTTGGATCTTGGAGAAAAGAAGAGAAATAAATTTAGTAGAAAATTCTATTTTATTAGGCAATTATCCACCTTGGTTAGTTCATTTAATACTCTTTACAAGAAAATAGGAGAATGTGTATTGAGAATTTGTAGTGTCATGGTACGATTATTTTCGCAAAGTTTCATTTTACGAACTCATGCCAAAGTATTTTCATCCTGATAACAAAATTATTCCAATAAAAAAAATCGAAAAAAAACGAACTTCTAAAGTGGAATGATTCAGGATTTTTTTAAGGGTTGAAGAAGTCAATGGAAAAATACAGAAAAAAATTTAAAAAATGCTCCAACATGTTTATATTATTGTCTAACTTTTCCTAAAAATTTCATAAAGTCCTTCACTTTGAAAAAAAATCCGCATTTATTTTATCCTGTAGGTACGGTTTGCGATAATTTTAATCAATGCATTGACCTTTTTCAGATAGTCACTAGAAGAAAATCCGAAAATTAATGAAATTTCTAGAGAGAGTTTCTACAGTTCGTTGGTCTGGCTTGCGAAAATTGGGATCAATATTCGAGGATAACTGTTGGAAGATGCCAAGTCAGTCGTGTCCTTCAAACATCTCACTGATGGACTCAGTTTTCTTTGCTTCTCATTCTCCAATTACCCGTGAATTCAAATAACTCGGAAATTCCGAGAAAGTCGAGTGGCCAACGATATTGGATTTTTGGACTACGAAATGTAACTGTTTATCGAGTTGCTCAATTGTCAAGGAGATATGTCGATGTTCAAATAGACAATGGAACAATGTTCTTGAGTTCTCTCTAGAAGATAAATCTTGGCAATCCTGGACAATATTACTTTTGGAGGAGAGAACTCTACAGAAAGACAGAAAATTCTACAGAATTTCCATGGTTGCAAGTGGATTAGTCAGTTTCTCCCTCGGGTTATACGCCTTTTTGCCCCTTCTCGGTTAATTAATTCCCTCTTCCTATTAATTCCGCTTACCTGAGTTTCATCGCACTTTTATTGCCTGTAAATCTCAGGCGCTCTGTTAATATCACTCGAACCTAGAATCGTCTTCTTGATTCTAACAAATTGTCAGTTAGGCAATAAATTAAGTGAAATGTGTAAATATTTTTTTCAGCATTTAAAAAAAAAATTTATCAGGATTAAATTTTGAAAAAAATTCTTTGCAGCTCGACACTATTTTTTATTGGTTGTCACTGCTTTCGATATTTATTGTTGAAGAATGATGATAATATCAGCATACATCTAACAAAGTTATTCATGAAAGAGAAAAAAAAATTAATGTTTCAAAATTTGCATTCATAGTTTTTTGAATTTTGTACAACTGCATAGCTTTCAATTTTTTTCTTTCATAATTTATTTGAAAAGAACAAAAATTGTCAGATATCGGCTATTTCTAAATTATGCTGAAAGAATTACATTTCGATCGTCAATCACACCCATTTCAATATCGAAAGAATTCATCCAAAAGACTATTCCTTTCAGAACAAAGTTTTTCCCAATATGCAGTCTCCCTACAATTGGTCTTACTCTCTCGCTTTCTCTTCAAGGCGAAATACTATGAAATTGGCAGCCCGAAACTGTAAACGCTGGGGAGATTCTACTATTAGTTGAACGTTTAACTTTAACCCTCCGAGAAGAATAACTCCCGGAACGACCCGTGAGACAAGAAAGAGGAGTGGCGAATAGTATTGTATATAAAGTAAATGGAAGAAACATTGAATTCACCCCAGAGTCTTAATTGTGTGTTTTGAATTCAAGAGTACATACTGAAGAAGTTCTCAACATCTGACAAATGTAATGGAGAAATTATTTGAAAATTAGGAAATATCATGCAATTGAAATTTTGTTTAATCTAAGAGAGCTCATGAAATTCTCTTGAAAATGATTTCATATTCAAAAGATTTGAAAATCAAAATTTTCAACTACAATTCCATTTTTTTTGGTATCTGAAATTAAGTGGAAATGATTTCTGAAATATTTTGTCAAAAAAAAGAGGATTATGAAAATTTATGAAGAATCTTTTTTTATAGAAAATTTCGTGAGAATTTTGTAGAAATTTTTTTTACAACTAATTCGGCTGAAGAAAGAACGTCTTTTAACATTTTTTCCTACACTTAGAGAATTTTTCGAACTGTGGAACTAATAATATAATAGAAGAGACTTTGGACTATAAGTATATATTAACAATGAATTTCATCGAATTCTTTTTAATTTAAAATAGTTCGTTTTGACTATTAAGGAATAGTCATGCTAGGAGGAAAGAATCTCCGCAATGTAAAGCTATTTGTATGAAAGATATTTGCAAAAACGAAGTTTCATGTGCTATTTTCCCTCATCCTCCTTCACCCCTTCTTCCCTGAATTATCATTAACACTTCCTCATTATATTTATCTTCACCCAAATTCCATTATTCTACTCTAATAAATAATTTTCTCTGCAGTTAACTACAAAGACTCATTAACAGTTCTCCAGTACGCATGAGCTATCATTCTTCTCTTTCAACAAAAATAATGAATTTAATACACGAATGATGAAAAACAAAACTCTTAATTGAATTTGTTGAAGAGCGAATAAAAAAAAGATTGATTTAAAAAAAAAACTTTCATTTTTCAACTATTTTCACTTTGTTATTCTAATTAAATTCTCCTATTCCAGAATAAACCATCAATCAAATTCTTTTTCAAAGAGTTTGGTGTTCTCCCTGAAAAAGAATTTGATAAAAGCCAAACATTCACCTCCTCCTCTTTTCATTTTGATACAAACATTGAATCCTCCAAAAAAAAAACTATAGAAAAAAATCTAATTAACTTAATACGTCAGTACAGACGTCACGAGTTTTTCATTTCATCCATCTCTACAATTTCATTAATTTTCATTTTTTAAAGAAAACAAAGTTAAAACTTCTGTTATTTCAACATGTTATTTTTCACTTTTAGACTCACTCTGGACATTAATATGACACGGTGGATGGGTGGTCCTGGTGAGGCCAATATACCCCGAAGTACTTGCAGCGACAATTGTCCACTGGGTCACGTTCGTAATTTTCAGGTAATCCAAACGTTTCGCAATAAAAAAAAAGTAAATAAAATAGGAGAGAAAAGAAAAATAGATAAACTCAAAATGGAACGAAAGAGAAGAGATATTAAAGATGAGAAAAAGTTGATGGAGAATAACAAAAGAAAATCGTATACTTCGACTTTATTATTACTATTATTATTATTATTATTATTATTATTTTTCTGTACAATATCAGAGTGGTAAAGGACACTGGGGAATCAAAACAGGATAATAATTCTGTCGTTGTGGTTGGTCATATCAATTTAGCCGATGACGTCTATACCCCCTGGTTGTACACAAACTATTGGAACTACGGTGATGAAAAATATTCCATTCTTTCATTCTTTTTTTCCTCTTTCCATTTATTCTATGAGACACACTTCCAATTCAATAATTCATTCTCACGATAATTCCAAGTTCTCTGTTTTTTTAGTAATATTCGCGATACTGAAAGTAGCAGATATCTGATCATTTTTTGTTTGTTTTTCATTAAATACCGTGGTGGCCCCGGTTTCTGACACTTTGGAGCTAGTTTCTGACAGCATAAATCAAAGGCAATTATTTGCTCATTGGATGGCATTTAATTATTTTAATACATATTGGTCGCGATAAACGAGCTCAGCAATTGAATATTAAACGATTTACTGTACATTTAAATTTAAATGGGAAATTTGCAAAAATTGTCAGTAAGCACCACAAATTGGTCAATTATTTTAGGAAAAAAAACAAGCTTATGTAGAAAATTCAAAAAACTATGAGTGCAAATTCCAATTTTTTTTTTCATGATAATTTCTTCATTTAAAAGCAATTAAAAAAATGGTCGGATGTGTGTTCGTTTCATTAACATTAATATTCAGCATTGGGGGAGGTACATGCATGATTACCAGTGTTATTTCAAAATTTATAATGGACACAAAAGTAAATACGTAAATTCGCGGGAATATTCAAGTAGTTTTAAGGAATTAGAGAAATGTCATCACTACTTTAGCAGCACTAATCAAATACTAGAATTGTACAAATTCTCAGAAACCAGAATTTGCACTGAGTATTTACCAGAGACTATTTCCCACACTTGTCTGCAGATTATACAGTGTTAGGATGATTCAATGCTATTTTATTTGATGTTAATACAGAATAACGTTAGCATTTTCGTTTTGTGTTTAAATTGTCGGTGAGATTTAGAAAATTACGGAATTTTCACTTTGGATGGTGCTTGAAGTTCTATCCAATGTTATTGAGGAAAAGACGGGACGAGGAAAAGCAAATATTGTCACTGGACTTTTAAACAATTTTTCGCTTACTAAAAATATTACAGCTGTATGAAATTTCAGTGATATTCAATATCTTTGGATTTTCACATTTTCGTCACTTTGAGGATGAAAATTTTACAATTTCCCTGAGGGAAACTGATATTCTTGAAAAATTACGGGCGACAGGGAATTTAGTAATAAAGATGTGAAACAGAACAATTCTATTCATTTTTAAAAAAGAGGGGCAAAATGGACCTTTGGGAAAAAATCATCCAGGAATTTCTTTCGGAGTGAAGATATCTACGAAAAAATCTTTTAAAAAATTGAGAAGATGCTTCAACATGTCTATATTATGAGAGAATTTTCTCGAAGTTTTCCATGAAGACCTTCGCTCCGAAAAAAGTGCAATTTATGTTAACAAATACAAAAATTTGACGCCCCGACTAGAAATTTTTATCCGGGTCTCATCCGGACCTGATCAAGCTGGCCTGACTCCGGACGTCAGGCCCTTACTTGGATGCCTTATCCGGTCCAAATCTGGACTGTAACCTCTGTCAAGTCAGGGCCTGACTTGGATCTCCAACTCAGGACTGGATAAGGCATTCCAGATCAGTGCCGGACGAAAAATTCCCTACATGATCCAGAAGACTATAAACATTAATTAATAACAAAAAGCAATTTACTCATTCACTTTCAATTGATTCATCGTTGTATTTGCACATGAGATGACATTTTTCACTGAAATTAGACATTTTAAATTAGGAAATTAATTTGCACTTAAGCTGACCCGCTAACCACTAGACTACAGCTCAGTTATAGCATTAGTCGGTCTGATCATTTACATAAACTTCTTCCGTAGGGATATTAATAATTTTCAGAAGTAAATAATGAATCTGTGGGAAACTCAGAATGATTCATTAGCTGTTTATGATAAAATTGATAGAAATTGATAAACATCCGGGGCACCTGATATGGTCCTGATCATGTCCGGATCAGGAGAAATTGATCGGACTTAGATTTTTTTCACAATTCTCAATCAGGTTCTCAAATCCGGGGGATGTCAGGGCCAGGCCAGGACAGTCTCATTAGAGTTAGCGTTCCCTCCGAAATTCTTCAATCAGGCTATCTTGATGTAATACTGATCAAGGCCATCTTTGATCAGGCGTGACCATGCAATACCGGATCCGTATTTAATCAGGTATGCTCTTGCTGTACCGGATCAGGATAGCCATGTCCACTCCAGATCAGGATTTGATCCGGCGTAACCATGACACGCCTGATCAGAATAACCATATTCACTCCAGATCCGGATTTGATCAGGCATGCCTATTCTATACCGGATCAGAATAACCGTATTTATTCCGGATCCGTACCAAGTGTGACAGCAGGCGTGCCGGGTGAAATTTCTAGTCCGGGCCATTTTCAATTTTCAAAGATGAATAGCAGAAAGAATAGTCTACTTTTTCACTACTGGATTATTCCCTCAGTGCAACAAAGAAAAGTCGCCCGAGGTTACACCATCACGAAAAGCTAAACATCAAACAGCCCAAACTCGTATTTCCACTACTGCAGGCAGTTTTCCTGCTTTACGACGTGTTCACGTTATGCAGCATTGCCCGTACGCATCCTCCACCCTATACTCACCCAACAGCCATTGTAGAATCACCTTAACCCAAGTTTATGGCACGAAGAAATTGTAAATCCATGTCGTGCAAAATCTCTAGTTAAATCAAAAGACCTTCTCTAATATTTCATAATATTATGCATAAAACATTTAAGGTACTACTCCTATGTAAAACACGTTTTTTGAAAGAATTTTTATGAATTTTGTTTGAATAAGAAAATGCAATACAATCTTTCTAATCTCTTTATACATTATTATTGACATTTAATAAAGTACCAAAAAAAATTTCAAGTCAATTTTACAATAATTAGCACGGCCAGGGCCGTGTATCCGACCTGTATCGATACATGTAGATATACATTTTGCATTGGGTAAATTTTTTTGTATTCTTTTTTTAAGACAAAATTTAAAATGAAGAATAAGACGAAATTCAAGTTAAAAAATGAAACAAGACAAGACCGATTATTGGAATACTGCCGATTATATGTATTGCCCTTTTTTCACATGTATTATTATTTCCCGTTCCATATCCTGATAATTAGTCATTGATTTATACAGTCAAAGTGGAGCCTCAGAGAAAAAAGACAAGGATGGCGGGATACGTCTAGAGGCTGTTATAGTGATCTGAAACAAAAAATTTAAAGTGATTATTGTTGAGTAGGCTTGCCGCTATTACCTGAAAAGTGATAAAGATTTGAAAAGATTGTTTTGCATTTTCTCATTGTAGAATAATTTTTCAAATAACAACTGAGAAGTAGGGGCCTTTTGTTTCGGTGGCACGACTAAACTTTAGTAACTCATGTCATCTCGCGTCACCTGGGAGCGTGAAGTTCGATAACTATAGTTATTATTATAACTATAGTTATTATTACCATAGCTATTACTAATTATAATTATAGAGTTCGGAATGAAGAGAGTGCGAGTAAGGTCTGTCCTCGCACTTTACTTTTATTAAACTTCAGTCCATCAAATGAATAGAATGAAACCATTCACGCCATGCTAAAACGTCCTTACATTATTGAAAAAACAATTCATGAAAATTCTCTAAAAAAACTAAAGTGTTTTACATGGGGTAGTACCTCAATTTTCACCGAGAATTTGTAATAGTCTCTCGAGTAACAAAAAAGTGAATCCAACTTTTCACACACTTTGTAAAATTCAACTTGTGTGTATGTTTGTGCTCTAGCCATGATTTCTCCCGAGACAACCAGCAACAAAAAAACAATAGTTAAAATATTTTATTTTTTGTGCAAAAAACCATTTTAAAAGTCTCACTGACTCTTCAATAGTTTTATACACCCATTAATTCTCATTCTCAATCGCTTTTATTCTTGATTTTTCTCCCCTGTATTTTATTGAAGTAATAAATTCTTTTTTCCTCTCATTCTCATTAAAAGAACCGAGAAAAGACTAGAGAGCAGAACAGAGTAAAAACCACTTAGAATCGATGGCTCTCCATTTGCCACTGTATGTCCAGTCAATTTCTCCATTCGTCTGCCCAAGAAAACAGAGCACGTGTTCACTACATTTTGGCTTTTCTTCTTTTTTTTTCTCTCTCTCTCTCTCTCCTTTTATTCCGCTATTTTCTACAATAGCTTACGGATAAAGCTCCAACAGCGAGTTTATTTCATGTCCAGGGGTTTGCCTTTTATTTTGCCTCTGAACAATGTATGAAAGCCCCATAGCAAGTGACGTGAAAATTTTTATATCACACAACCAAACATCTACTGTTTTTTTCCTATTCGTCTGACCACTGATATACCTGCTTCACTTCATAACTCCTTTTTTTTATCCCGTAATTGTAATTTCAATTTCACCATTTTATCATTCCACATTCATAAATATTTATGAATTATTCCACTTTCTGTTTTCTCTTGCAATTTTCCTATTTTCATTAATCCATACAAGCAGTGAAAATTTTTCAATAATGGAATAGCCCATCCCATCATCTGCTTTTCACTACTTGTCTCCAATGCGCCAGCCGTTGCAATTCTCATCCAAAGCATTTACCTTTTTTTTTTTGTATTTCCCCTGTATTTCGTTTCTCCATGCTTTTTTCGTCCATTTCTCTCTGTTTTATTTCCCTTTAATTTCAGAGAGCTATCTCACTTTTTTTCCTCCCCATTTCCCAACCTTTATCAACGCTCTCTACTCAATTTTTTACTTTCATTAATCCCCACTGAGTATGAAGAAAGGAAAAAATACCCGAGTTCGTGTCTCGAAGGAGATATTTCTAATGGATAATGTATGTAAAATGCTTGTAATAAATGCACTTTAATTTTTGTTACAAGGATGCATGCTGTTGGAGCTGTATGCCATGCTCTGAGACCTCATATGTCTTCAATGACTCCTGCAGAAGTTGTGAGCCTGGTTGGGCACCAGATTTCACAAAATCTAGATGCATAAAAATACCAGCTGAAGTAATACCATGGCACAGTCCATGGGCAATTGTACCATTAACATTTGCAAGTATCGGTATACTCAGTGCACTATTTATCTTCATGGTCTTTTTACGGTGAGTCTTTACTATATTCTTTACTTCATGTACCTTTGTAATTTTTTTTTAATCACTTAATTTCACTTTTCTGAATTTTTCATTGCATTAATGGTAATTTCTTTGAAAGATAAACGTTGAGTTCTTCTTCTATTATTATTATTATTAATATTTTATGTTGATTGAAGTGAATATTTTAATCTCCTCCTTCCATGTCCTTCAAAATCTAGTGTAGAAGTAGAAACATCCTGTGCTCATTGATGTTACTGAAAATAGCGGACATCTGACATTTTTTTTTTTAAATAAATTATCTACAAAAATGAAAAAGATGCACATGTAGAAAAATTAGGAAACTATAAGTGCAAATTTTTCTGGAATTTTTTTATAATCATTTATTGCTGAAAACAAATTCAAAAATTTGTCATATGTGTGCTTATTTCATGATACTAAAAATGACAGACATCTGACAATTTGTTTTTTCTTAACAAATAAATTGAAAGAAAACAATGAAAAGAATGCACAAGTAGAAAATTAAAAAAAAACGGTAAGTGCAAATTTTCGAGAAAATTCCTTTATAATCATTTGTTTTCTTAGAAAAATCCAAAAAATTGTCAGATGTAGACTAATTTCCTTTCGATCTAATTTCATTCTTATTGCTCATTGCTTTCAATTAGATTGCAGTACAGCCTCGCAATTAGCAAATTTTGCACATTCCACGTGTTCCTTCTAATCTCTATTAAGAAGAAAAGAGCACGCGTACACTCATGGTTTTAGAATTATGAAACAAAGTAATTTGAAGAATTTAGATTGTTTCCAAAATATCTCATACTACCATGCACATTGTCAATGAGAAAAAAAACATGCAAATGAAGAGGTCGTACTGCACTAAAAAATAAATAAAATAAAGGCATTTAGTTAATTACATTTGATTGTAACATATGGTATTTTTGAAGGTTCAATGATACGCCAGTGATAAAGGCATCTGGACGAGAATTATGCTATGTCTTATTGATTGGAATTTTGTCATGCTATGCAATGACTTTCATCATACTGAGTGAACCAACAAGTTGGAATTGCACGTATCTACGCATTGGATTGGGTTTATGTTTGAGCATATGTTACAGTGCTATTTTGACAAAAACAATTCGTATATCACGTATAATAAATGTGGACAAAATATCTGTAAAAAGGCCATCTTACACATCACCAAGAAGCCAAGTAGCAATTGCAATCGGTGAGATTGCACTTATTTCTCATTCTTTTTTTCATTTGCATTTTGTTAACAATTGTGAGAGAGGAAAAATGCAAAAAAAAAGGGAATAATAAACTGCCCTTTTTTTTGCAATCGTATTTCAAAGCCTCTGGTCATCTCTCTTTGTGTTTTTTTTATTCTCTCTATTTTTATTCTATTCTACATTTACAGGAATCACTTCAGTTCAACTGGTTGGTGCTATTGTTTGGCTTATAATCGAACCACCAGATATAAAAGAAATTCATCCAAGCATATTAACAGCTGTACTCACGTGTCGTGTATCAACATTTTCACTTATGATGTCACTAGTATACAATATGTTACTAATACTCATGTGCACGTTATATGCATTCAAAACACGTAAAATACCAGCTAATTTCAATGAGGCAAAATACATTGGCTTTACAATGTATTCAACGTGCATCGTGTGGCTTGCATTTGTACCAATATACTTCAGTACTAATAATGATTATACAGTGAGTTCTATTCATTTTTTTTAAATAAGAGGAAAAGAAATGATCAAAAAAAAAACACCTTGTTTCATTTTTTTTTATCACTCACTTTGTCTCTATCGATTCTTCTTTCATCAGATTCAGATAGCGAGTATGTGTATGTGCATCAATATCTCAGCTACAGTCGTTCTCGGCTGTCTGTTCACGCCAAAAGTGTATTTGGTACTTTTTCAACCGGAAAAAAACATCAGGCCCGGCCATCCGAACGTAAGTGCAATTTCAGGAAAACATCCTAAAGAAAAAGAACAAAAAGAAGTCGAGTCAATAGTAAAGATGGTATTTACATTATTTTGCGAAATATCTTCCAAACTGTTGGATTCAGGGGAATTTATGAAGAAATTTTTTTTGTAGTCTCTAAAATTTTCTACAATAAGTGTCTTTTGATAAATTTTCCTCAATCTACTGGTTTCCAAAGTTTTTTTTTTAAAAGGTGCATGAAATTTTCGAGCTCTTGAATTCAGTAGTAAAGAGGCAAAATAGAACGACTTATTTTTCTGATCATTCTCAGTCGAATCTCTCGGAAAATAAGCGAGATAGAGGAGTTTCTGCATGAATCCTTCTTTATAGAGAATTTCAATAGCCACAAAAGAGCTCAGAGTAAAAAAGGCGTATCTTCAATGGACTCGGGGGTATCCTCAAAAAACAATTCACTGGAAAAAAAGACTTATCCTGTTTTACCTCAAATTACTAAAGTAGTATCCCAGCGAACTCGTATACAGCTGACTTCTTATTTTTTTGATGCAGCATCAAAAATATATGTTTTTATATTTTTTAGAATTTTTTCATAAATTTTGTACGTTTAGTTTATTAGATATGAATAATCAAAGTTACTGAAAATACCGGTGGTGGGAATGAAACGCCCTGAATCGGATAGAAATTATTTTAAAAACTATTGGCGAAGAGAACAGCATTCTAACTAAATAATAGAAGAAAAAGATATTCAATTCTCCGTATAGTTATCGAGAAATTTTAATTAGAAGGTAGTCGTAACTATTTGCCTCTCTCTCTATCTCATGCATGTGTGATAGGAAATTAGTAATGTAAAAAAAAAATCGAGGAACAAAAAAAAATTATATTCACAAGCTGAAGATATGGTTTTTGCAATAGTATAATCATTTTTTCAGGTAAACTGAAGCGCATTTTCCCAAATTATCGGCAATTAATTGATAACTAATCTACAAATCCTCATGTTTCTCTGTTTTATCGACCATACTCTGGGAAAACTACCTTAATCTGCATTATTAATTTTTATGGAAACTTAATATTGATTAACCACTTTCAGATGCTTCCGGGCATACCCGGTGGCCCCGGTATTGGATCAGGTCATCAAGGTATTCGGCCAAATTACAGTATGCGCTTCACTGCACCAAGGAGTCAAACAATGCAGAGTGTGACATCGTGTTCACGTAGCAGTCCAACTAGACAGAGCCATGCTGATATTAAGGCAATCAATGGTGAATCACAATTACCAGCAAGCCCATCGTGCGAAGAAACTTCATTCAGCTAGGCCGAAATAATCCTCCCCTCTTGTCCAAAACAACAGGACAATGAGAATTATGTACCAAGAGGGGAGGTTGAATTGAAAAACAATAGTGAATTAAATGGTACTACTGATGATGGTGGTATTCAATTCACAGTACCAGAACTACATCATTTACCCAAAATCCACGATTTTCATGAGGTGAGCAAGATAAATGAGTCCTGTCTACCTTAATTCCCTTGGATTTGTTCCTTGTAGCAATGACTAGGTATTTTTCTCTGTTGTAGTGCTTTCATTTTTCTTCTTCTTTTTTCTCATTATCTCCCCTTTCCACAAGATTGCTGAAGAATTTTTTCATTCCACTTCATTTATATGCATAGAATTCAGCAGGAAAGTAGCTGAGGGAGATGATCGAGAAGTTTTCAGTATATTCGCTGGTGAATATCCTTGAAATTAAAGGATCTAAAGGAAATTGACAAAAAACTTTTTTTTTTACCGAATTTTGTGGGCTAGAAAAAAGGCATGTGATTATATTCTCGCTTTAGAAACAAAGTGGCGTAAGTGCTGAGAACGCTCGATTTTGGAGGGGAAGAGGCGTATCTGCCAAAACCACGGCAAAATATTTTTTATCATGACCCTGACGTTATTTGGGTAAATGAAAATTAGAATAATAGAGTAGCGTAATTGCTAATGTTGAAGTCAAAAGGACGTATCTCCGCATTTACATACCTTTTTTTTTACTTATTTTTCAGGCTACGTCTTAGACTTACGTCTTTTTAGTATTTGAATTTTTTTATTTCTAGAGGTGCTAATTTGGCACATACGTTTTTTTGTTTTTATAGGAATACAAGTGGGCCTTGCGCTACTTGTAACAAAAACAGGCATGTACTGGAGATACGCCTCTTTGTTACTAATAATTCAAAATAACAAACAGACGTATATGCCGCAGATAGACCTATTTGTTATTAGTATTCTTTTGGAGATCAGAAAAAATAAGAATAAGAACTAAAAACAAAAAGACGCAAGTGCTGGAGATACTTTTCTTTGTTAGTAGTAGGTGGCACTTATGATTATATAATACATATTTTTGTTGTCCACTACTATTGCATGTAATACCCAGGAAACCCGATTGGAGCGAAAAAAAAATATACGCCACTTTGTTTTTTCGGAAAAAAATGGAAAAAATGGCACTTGCGCCATTTTGTTTCTGAAGCGACGATGTATTTTCCTAATTCCCGTAGTTCCTGAGATATTTTCATCTTTGGAACAAAGGGCTATGGAACATACTCTATGATGGATAATTGTGCCCGGAAATCTTTTTATTAGTTACCAATTTTGCATGGAATTTCTTCAATTCAAAAATCTTCACTGATGAAATAGTAAATTGAAGAAAAATCATTTTTTCTAGGAATTTTTTTTACAAATGTCTTCGAAACCTCTGGCTCCAAGAAAATTCATCACAAAACTTTTTTATAGAGGCTTTGATGGACTTAAATGAGCTCCAATGATGAATTCTCCTGAACCTCATTATTTCACAGATATTTACCAAATTACATGCCCTTGATTAATCATCCTCTATCACTTTAGACACTAAATATTTTTCTTCCCCATATTTTTTTTTTCCTCCAGTCAGCTGAAATTGAGGAGATTACTTACGGCGTTGTGCGCACGATATCAGAGAGGGTCAGTGAAAATTACGAAAATGGAAATACACCCTCAGGCGACAGTGGTACACTCGTTATGTCCAGTCCATCGCCAACATTCTCTGAACTTTCATCATAATTTTACTTAAATTAATCATAATTATTCGCGAATAATATACTAGGTGAAAGCCAAAAAAACTATTGTATCGTCTTCCATGTGATTCGAACATTTCTGTTTCCTGATTTCCTATTTTTTTGCTGTGATTCAATGCGAGGAAGTGAAAAAGAAAAGGGACAAGAATAATACTGTTACAAGTGATATTAATAAACACTAGACTAGTTAGGAGAATTATGGAGAAAATGAGATATTAAGAGAGTATCAGTATCCCTCCATTATATATCGACTATTTCTGAAATTCGACACCAGAAAAACCTCGCCCTCCTCCAATCATAAGAGTAAACACAGTATAAGAATAAAGAGGAAGATGAAAAAAAGCAAAAAAAGAGGAAAAAAAACCTCTGGATCTTTTCTCACGGTTGAGTGCTATCTGTCATGAAAGGCTTTACCTTCTTCTGTATATTTTCCAAGTGCTATCATTTCTTTTCGATGATATCTTATACGGCCTTCGATTCAAAATACGGGAAAGGTCAGGGCCTATTTCATTCAAGTGATCCGGCAGATCAATGAAATTTTTACTTCTTTGAGGAAAAATATGATTTTTGATACAGAAATAACTGGAGCATACAAGCATTTTTAAGCAATTCGGCAAAAGAGCATCAGCTTTTAATTTCTAAATCCAGAAAAGGGTTGTGCAGTAATAAAGAGAGATAGAATTGAAAATATCGTGTTGAATTGCGGATATTTTCGCGAAATGAGCGAATTTAGAGGAAAATGTGAAAAGTGAATTCTACTTAGAGAGACCCGCTTTTTAAAGGAAATTTAAGAGGTACAAAAAAAGGTCTCTAAATAATTTCTCGTAAATTCAATAGTTTTTACGATATTCGCGTGAAAAATCAGTAGCAAAGCTGTAAAACAGGATAAATCAATTTTTTGCTTTCAAAATTTTTTCACGAATATCTCAGAAACTAATGAACATACATCGTCACATTAGAACCAAAGTGGCGTAAGTACTGTGTACAGGCATATTACTTACGCCCCTTTATTTCTAAGGTGACGACATGACATTGAAAATAGCAAACATCTGACAAATTATTTTTTCTTCCAATCAATAAATTATGAAAAGAAAAATGTAAAATATCCGCATTGAAAAAACTCAAAAAACTATGAGTGAATTTTTCAAATATTCATCTTTACAATAATTGATTTTTTTTAAAGAAAAATACGGGAAATTTTCAGATGTATGCTAATTTCATTATTATTGGAGATACACCCTTTTCGTCCAAATTCATTTTTGCAATTCTTTGCAAGAATACGTTAGCTTGGAAAAAAAGTATCTCCACTAGTTTCCGCAATTTTCGAGAAAAAAATATCAGTGAAAAAAAAAAACGAGTTATTCTCTCTGTTTTACCTCTTCACTACTGAATTCAAAAATCAATAAAAAGTCAACAATAAAACCAATCACTTGCTCATCGACACAATAAAAATGTAATTTTTGTCTGTAATTCTAAACTTGAGAAATAACTGGAATTAAGGCAAAAAAAACAAATCGAGGAAATGAAACGTTCGAAGACATCGCAGTTCACTAGGCATATATCTACGAATTAGTTTAAATAGATTATTAAATTAAATTATTTAGCAAATAAATGATCAAAAGGTAAAAAAAAGGGGTAAAATTTTGTGAAGGAAGAAAGACATAACACCGGCATTTGGTTTCCGTTGTTCGTGTAGTAAATCGCAATTGCGGGGACGTATTATAATAGTGTTAAACTGAACGAACACCAACCGGGACTGGGCTCGTTTGCCTCGCAAACGCGTATCACGGGGACCAAACTAAGTATCCGGTGGCCTCGTTTCCCACGAGCCCTGTTTTAATACCATGCAATGCCCGCAGACTGCAATTTTGTACATAAATTTTTATCGTTGTAGACAATTAAATAGATAGTACTTAAAATATATAAAATTGATAAATTTTTTTCAGGTTTTTTTTTCTTGTAATAATTAACGATAATTGTAAAGTAGATTTAAATGTTAATTACTTGAAAGTGTCGTTTGATTTTTTACACATTGATTAATGACTTATTGACATGCACCGAGATTTCGATTGCCGATTTTTTTTCAAGAAAATTGTTTGTTTTTTCTAGCGAATTAGGAGGAAAGGGGTTGTTTTTCAGTGACATCTCGGGAATCAAGCGAAATACGAAAAATTTTGTAGAAACCTTTTTTGTAGAGGAAAAAAAAGGTTTCTATTGAAACCTTGTATCTGTGATGCTTTAGGAGATATTCTTTAAAAAAAACAGAATTTGATCAAAATTACTTTCTTATGATATGGAATTCTCTCCATGATGATGATAATCAGATTTGTTTTCACTATCGTGATGTTTTCATTGATCTTTCAATAACATCGATAATTATTATTTAAAAAGTGCTGTTGAAATCTCGTGCATCATTGCAGCACGAAACGAATTGCTAGGTAAGATGAAATTCAAAAACTATATATATATATATATATATATGAATTCTCGATTCATAAGGTGGTATTATAGATAAATTAATGTAAACTAAGCTACAGTCAATTTGATTCTTCGTAAAAATACCTTTAACTAAAGATAATGAAAATTATGAAATTCATGTAATTTGAACGTATATTCAAGGGAATACTGCGATAATGAAGTGGTGAGAGGAGATAAGTCGGAGAATTTAATCGATTTTTTTATGAATATCTTTAGAATTAGTGGATTTTGAAAAAAAAATACAACAGACTTTTTCTGTAGGAAATTTCATGGACTAAAAAAATTCTCCTGAATTCAATAATTTTAAAGAATTCTCTTGAACCGAGAAATGTAAACAAGAAATCATTGTAATTTCTTTTGTGAATATCTCTGAATCGAACAGATGTTGAAAAAATGATCACGAGACCTTTCAGTAGAAAATTTAATGACTTTACAAAGAAGATTTCTTGATAAATTCTATTAAACCTAAGGAATGATACCTGAGATATTTGCAAAATTAATTGCGATTGTTCTCATTCGCTTTTCGTCACCACTTCAATACTGACGAAATTACTCACTAATTATTTCATTTATAAATATTCAGTGTTTGATATGACAAATAAAAAAATTGCTCATAACTTATTTCTATCAAAGTGAGAAAATAATAATCTATCAACCTGAGAAAATAATAATAATGAAATAAATTCTAAGATAAAGTTTTAACGTAAGGCCCAATAATTCCTGCGAATTCGGGATGCACGATGCTTGAGGAAATGAAGCTTTAGAATGAAAAAAATTTAGGTAGATCATTTAGATATATATAAAGTACAATGTCAATGTAAATAGAGTCGCCATAACTTAAATATTAATGTGTCTTATCAATAAACTTATGTAAATGTAGCGTAACTTCAGTAGTGAAGTAAAAGACGATATAATTTTTAGTATGACACTAAAAATAGCAGATTTTCAACTTTTCCCATTTTTTTTTCATAACAAGTAAATTATTTTTGAAAGAACGAAAAATGTGCACATGTAAGAAATTCAAAAAACTATGAGTACAAATTCTCGTAATATTTTTTTTATAATAATTTATCTGTTTAAAAAAATCCGAAAAATTGTTAGATATATACTAGTTTTATGATAATGAAATCAACAGACATCCGACAATCTTGTGCATTTTTCTAAAGTAATTAATTATTATAAAGAAATATATGAAAAATTCACACGTATAGATTTTTGAAGTTTCTAAATGTGCATATTTTTTATTCATTTTTAACAATCCATCTGTTAAAAGAAAAGAATCTAAAAATGATCAAATATCTGCTATTTTCAGTATTATCTAGTTTCATCATTATCTTTTTGTGGTTTTTTGTGCGAATATCTTACGAAAGTATCTGGAATCCTATTTCGTAGAGAATTTAATGGGCTATAAGAACTGTTTGTTGATAAATTCTCTAAAATCACTTTATTCTTGGGATATTTGCAGAAAAACCACGTGCAATTTTCTTAATTTATTTTCCCTCGCCACTTCACTACTGAATTGAACTTTAGCAGTATCATCTATCATCAAACTGTCTCGATAATGTAAATATGTTCATACACATAGGAGCCCAATATAATTCATCTTGAATATGACAATGTCATTTTTTTAATAATAACAAAAAGTGAAAAAAAAGCTTGTTATCAATTTTTTAATTTTGTTAAAAAAAACATGTTGTAAAAAAGGGGAAAAAAAAACTCTCTCCCAACACACAATAACCAGAGAATATGGTTGAAAGTCTACTTAATAAATCAAAGTGAGCGTGCCAAAGATAAAATTGATTAATTCATTTTTTCTTATAGAAATATATATTAAAAAATTAAATTAAATAATTGTTAAAATGAAGTTAACAATAATTTTTACATGTAAATATTGTATACGCTGGATAAGTGTTAATGAGTAGATTGTTGGAAATCTATGTGAATGTTATACGTCGAAAAAAAAAAAACAAAAAGTATATATAGAATATGCAGGCCATTGATATTAATGATGAAATATGAAATCAAAAATGTCGATCAAAATCACGTTTTATGAATTCTTAATGTTTAATTATTGAATGGAATTTATTAAAAACAAATTATTACTCAAGAATAAAAAATGAAAGAAAAGATAATTATTAAATGTACATTTCTTTTAAATTTATTTATCTTACAAATTTCGTGAGAATGTAACAATCAACAATGAAATGTTCATCTCCAAAGTACATTTACATTTGTTTTTTTTTCTTTGTTTTTAATTTTATTTGATAAACCACAGTCACTGACAGTCTTAAATTCATTGTAATTTAATGGAAAATAGATCAATTTTTTTTCAACACAAATTATATATACAGAACAAAATAAAAGAAAAATCAAAATATCAAATTTCAATATGTTTTTTTCATATATTTCTTTGGTAAAACGAGTGGTATATCGAAATGAGAAGGAAAATACATTTTAAAAAGTCATTGCAGATTCATTGCACTTGTGGAAATCTTCGAAAATGATACTGAAAATAGCAAGCATTCACAATTTTTTTTTTCAATAAATGGATTATCTTTGAAAAATGAAAAATATGCACATGTAGAAAATTCGAAAAACTATGAGTGCAAATTTTTCAAGTATTTTTCTTTAAAATTATTTATTTACTCAAAAAAAAGACCAAAAATTGTCAGATGTGTGCTAATTTCATTAATCATTTTTGAAACAAATAAGTTTAGGCATAATTTTCGAGACCATTTCTGCAGAGAATTTCAACCCTAAACCGTTATCATTCCCAAGATTTTTCCAAAATAAACCACACATGATTTATTCTGCAATTATTCTCCTTCGCCACTTTCCTTGAATCGACTCATCTCGTTTTATCACCTCCTGAATTATTTGACTGTACGATTCAGAGTATTCATGGTTTCATGTATCTACCACGTTGACGATCCTGATGATCGCAGTACTCTGTGAAAATGAGCTTGCAGAGGAACATATGAAAAACAATAATGAGAAAACATATGCTAACCCAGAAGAATGTTGGTAAGCCACCCAATTGATGTCCATGCTTGTGAAGTGCCATTACATGATGATCATGAGCTGGTGCTTCATCAACAGCATGTACATGCAGTGCATTTCTCAAGTCTTGCATATGTTGATAATCAGATGTAATATAGAGTATAGCAGTCAATGGTTTTGTCAATTTAACTGGAAAATTTGTGTAGGTTTGACTGAGTAATACTGGTGAGTCCAGGCATCCAGCATCACAACCGTAATAATCACTGTCACTATGATCCAATGCAACACCAAGTACTGCACGATTGTCTTCATTAACTGTCACTGAGATATTAACGTGTGTAACATTTCCATAGCTGATTCGTCTGGAAAGAAGAATGAAAATTTGATGAATTACTTGTTAATTCTACTGCAAATGATAAAAAAAAAGAAAAAAATGGATTTGGCAAAAATTCTGAAGAGATCTTTCTTGTAGATAATTCAATGGACCATAAAAAAAAATAATTTGATAAATTAAATACTATTGAATCAACTCACTTGAAATGTATTCAATTTTGTGGAATATTATGGCCGTGGAGTGAAAGAGGCGTAAGTTTTATGCTCATACATAGCACATACGCCACTTTGTTTCTGGGGCGACAATATCATTTACATCATGGGTACAAGAATTTTTACATTAATTAGACAATAATAGAGCAGCAAATGAGGGCACATCGAATGCATACTATCATCAACATCACTCTCCACGATGATTCAAACGAATTTTGAGGGCAATCATTACAGCAGATTTTGATGGCTTCAGTATTGGATTGGAATTTGATCAAATTATCGGGGAAATTCGATGATGATAGTACGAGCACTCGATGCTACCCCAGTAGCTCCATTATCCGTAAAATATCAAGATTTCAGATAAATCATTAAAAATTTTTTTTTACAGAATCGCAAGCAAATAAGCAATTTTTAACAAAAACAAGCAACTCAATAATTTTGATAGATTCACCTGAATAGATAATCTCTGTGTAGATATTGAGGATCGATGTTAAATTCCAAATGTTGATTACTAAATCTCAGACCACCAAGACTCAGTAAAATTGCCTGCTGCACTGCACTTGGTCCACCAGTCATCAAATGATGACATCCCTGTGTCTCTAATGTTATCAGCCATGCCTTAACAATTGAGTTAACTCCATCAATCGTTGACGTATCCTTCCACAATTTCGTAGCGTCTCTATTAAACACAGAACATCATCAATTACATTTCACCTATCTATAATCTGATTTATGTATCAATTTCATTGAAAAATTTTTAAATGAAAAAATTTACAGTGTGTGGTGACCGGGATAGCAGCCCTCATTATTGGAAACAGATTTTTCAACATTAGCGATGCCTTTGGACACTTGGGAAAGAACGTAATAAATTGTTGAGTTTATTTTGTGGCCATTCAATGCACCCTTGGCCTTCGATTTACTTATACTGAAGCCCGTATGCCAATAATTTTTCCACGTATCAACATGCTGATCTCTCAATCCCTCTTGTTGTGCAGTCAATGCTTTTTTCATTGCCTGAAATCAGGAAAAATGGAGCATGAAAGATTGTTTTCTGAAGAGATGTAGGAGAGAACGGGGTAAAATGGACCAGTGAGGCAGAATCAAAGGGGATTTTTTTTAAGAAAGAAGGAATTCCTGAAAAAATTTCAAAAAATTAGGCAATAAAGTAGACAAGTTGGAGCATCTCGCTGAATTTTTTCAATTTTTCTTGCAAAGTCCTTCATGCCGAAAAGAAAATTCTGGGTCATTTTGCCCTGGAGGCTCATTTTGCCTCGGTCTTTCTTGTATATTTTTTTAGATATTCATTCATTTCAATTGAATTCTTGACTAATGAACCATTTAATGAAATAACAGTGGAGAGAGTGTTACATACATCAATAGCTCTTCTCTGAGTGACGTCACGTTCTGCTGCATATCTTTTAACAATCTGGGGTTCGCTGTATGCGATACTGGTTAGAAACTCAAACTTCATTGAACTTCTTGGTTTAACTGCAACGCTTCTCTGTGGAGTTTGGTATAATATCGATACGACTATAATTTGATTAGTGTCGGATAAAGGAAGATAACCAGATGAGAGGATGTATTCCTGGTTTTTGCCATCTATTTGAATGCTGCAAACAAAAATAGGGAATTATTTATCAACGATTATTTTTTCATTAGAAAAAAATGATTTTTTCATTGAAAAAAGAAGGTTTTTTCTAAAAATAAAATTCCAATGAATTTCCTCTTATAAATACTAACTTAACATTTTTCGTCACATAATCAGTCCAATGCGGTAGAGCATTGAGCCTGAGTTGTATCTCCTGAGTTGCTGCAGATGGATTGGATATCGTAATGTCCTCGACAAGTACATTATCAAATATTCTGTGTGCATAGTATTGTGTATCAATGTGATAACCACTTCTCAGGCACTGATATTTGTACACGATTCCGTTTGTCAGATGCATAACAGTTGCTTGACGACTTGGTATACCATCAGGCAGGGGAATTGAGACGAGAGGATCCCATTGTGCAAACATAGAGAGTGTACGTCCATGACGTATGTACAAACGTCCAACTGGAGAAACTTGAACTCCAAATACACCATTGCCAATGTATGGTAGATATTTTGGATTGGTCTCGTCATGTGAATCATCCAGTATTGTTGCATCATTATTTGATACATCGTTATGAAAGTTGAGCAGTCTTTCGCTCATGCATCTATCCTCAAAGGCTGAAATCAGATGTTTAAGTTATTTCGTTAAAAAGATCATTGGGAAAGGAGAAAATCTAGAGGATTTTATTCTTTATGAAATTTTGATGAAAACCTTTTTTAGATGATAATGAAATCAAGACACATCTGACAATTTTTCGGATTTTTCAGAACAAATAAATTATTTTGAAAAAAATATTTAAAAAATTTGCACTTATAGTTTTTTGAAATGTTTACATGTGCATATTTTTTTTTTGAAAATAATTTATTTCTGAATAAAAAGAAATTCTAACAATTGTTACATTTCTACTATTTTCAGTATAATTTTTGCAGAAATGAGATATCTTCAAAGTAATGAATTTAAAAAAAGTAGTGGTGATAACTTGAAAATTTTCTTTCATATTCAATTGGAAATATTTCTGAAACGAGTGGGTTTGAGAAAATTTATCAGGATACCTTTTTGTAGAGAATTTTCTGAGCTAAAAAAAGGTTGAGTAATAAATTTCACTAAATCCCGTTGTTTTCGAGATATTTTTAAAATCATCTTCATTACTGAAATTAAAATTATCATTTTTTTTGCTACACCTTCGCTGAATTACGTTTTTAATGCCTTCCTAAAAATATTAATTTACCTTCATCGAGCTCACGACTACCAGAGAACAGCCACTGTGCAAAAGGCTGACCGAAATACAAAATAAAGCCACCAATAATAATGAAGAAGAGTAAAATTTTACGATACGAGTAATTTCCATCGAGAAATCTTCGTACACGTTTACCAAACTCACGCACATCGAACATACCACCAGTTCTCATTTTTATTTAATAATAATTTATCAATAAATAATAATTGTATGGAAGAATTTAATAAACACCGTATCACAAGACTAGTACACATAACCTCACTCGATCCTTGAAACACAATAATAAATGATGATTTTAGTTGAATTTTTTTCTTTATTTGAGATTCACTTGTGTATGATTGAAGATGCAATGATAAATTACATATCGTTATAATCATGGAATTTTTCTCACTTTATTTGAGAAACTTTCTGTTTTCTCAGTGATACTGTCACACTGTAAATAAACGTCATTTTACGAGGTTAGGTTGACATTATCCGGCAGTAATGCATCATTTTGCTACATGAGTGCGCACCTGTCGTTTGATTATAATTTGAAAATTGGCGCTAAAAAAAATCGGGCGGGCTCTACGAAGGAAAGAAATCATTAAAAATTACTGGAAAAATAAGTAAACAATACTGATTCATTGTCAAACGCGACGTTACGCTGATAATTTAAGCTGCCTCAAACTCTTCACGTTCATGGTATATTGCGAAATTAAAACTAAGCAAATTCATGATAAAACTAATAATTTGCAATTAATTATTGGTAATAACTTTTTTAGAATAAAAAATTGAAACAGAGCAAACACATTATATGAACCACTTAGACCACCTTACTCTGGTAAGGTGGTCCAAGTCGTCCATATAATGTTTGCTCTTTTTGCTTCCGAATGGAAGCTATGTAATCATGAAAATTTTCGATTGTGATTTTTTTGATAGAAAATATTTAAAATGGTCTAAAAAGAGAGAAAATGATATTTTTAGCGCATGTCTGTGTGTGTGTGTGTGTGTGTGTGTGTGTGTGTGTGTGTATGTGTGTGTGTCTGTATGTGCATAAAAGTCTCAACTAAAGCAAAACGGTTTTATAGAAAAATTTCATATTTTGTGGAGAGCTTTCTCTCGAAGAACTCTATTCTTCAAGCTTTATTTGAAGAAAATCCGATCGGTACTTTTTGAGATATGTCCATTTTTCGAAAATCAGTTTTCGATGGAATTTCTGGAAACTATTCAGCTGATGTTATTTATACTCAAATATTATCTCGAGAGTTGTATCAGCTAAATGCCTCTCAATTTTGAGCTCATTTGCATGGATAGTTCTCGAGTTATCGCTGTTTTAGTGAAATTTACAAAATTTGATATTTTGATGATGGTTTCGAAAAAGTTGTATCAGTGCTTTTGAGGGTATCTAGGCTCTGAGTGAATAGAGAATGAAATGTTACATTGATTGAAATCACTAATAGATCTGCCAGATCACTAGATTAGAGAAGAATTCATGAAATACATCGACCTGAGAAACTTCTGTTTCCAGCCATTATTGAGTTCTATACTTTAATGGATGACGAATTCATAAGCCAAATTTATCCATCGCTAGTATATTATAATACTTGAATGATGATATAATTTTTTAATTTTTTCTAGCCATGTATAACCTTTTGGTTTTTTACAATTTTTCTTTTCCTTTCCCCACCCCCCGTGCGACTCCATGGACCGACTTCTTGCCATACTGCCTGCATTTGTCGTGGACCAAGAAAAACCATGGAAAACCCTGATCAGTGCAGTCGGATTCGTACAGAGCCTTGATGTGCCTTTCTGTCACGCTGACGAGAAAAGCACACTAATTCTCTATAGTCACACCAACCGTATGGTTCAGTTTGTCATTCGAATCTGTGTACGGTAAGCGGTCACCCATCCAAGTAGTAATCAGACGCAATGCTGCTTAACCCGGTAGATCCGCCGAGCCGTACACAGACCGAACAGCCAAACTGCCGGTTCGAATGATGATATATTATATCATCTAAGTATCAATGAAAAGTCACAGTTGTAATAAACGAATCGTCATAAATGATCTCTAAAAATAGAGAGCAGGATGAAACGAATAACTTCAACCAATTCAGATAGCAACTGATTATCGATTAGTAAAAGAATAGATTAATACGAAAAAGACAATTACAGAATATCTGAAAAATCAGATGGAAACATTAGTCCAAGCATGACGTCACTGTAAAAGACGGAATCTACATGAAATAAAGTAATTTTCCGGTGAATGCCATTCGTTAAAGGGGCATATTCTGAGCATAATGCCGAATTTGAGAAGTCCCTCAACACCAGGGGGCGCCACTATCGATAAAAACGCGGTTAATTCGATATCTCGAGAACGGCTCATGCTACGTGAAAGATTGAGGAGACCTTTTCACTTCATAATTGAATTTCCTATGTTTTTCATTCGAAATTTTGTTTTTTTTAAATCAGTATTTCTTGAGTTATTGCGTTCGTAACACACGAAATTAGCTTTTTCCTGCGTTTTTCGCGATTATTTCCCTAACGATCCATTTTGCAATTTTACCAATCATCAAAGTTGTTGATCTTTCAATTTCCTACAACTTTTGTCAGAGACTTTTTCGTCTATCAACAATACTTCTTCAGTTGTTACTCAATTTATCGAGGACACTGCAAATCCAGGGGTCTCATTTTGAGACCCCAAAGGTCTCATTTTGTAGACACTTTTGAGACCTCAAGGGGTCTCATTCTGAGACACAATGGCGGCCGAGCTGGGGAATTTTGTCAATAATGCAGAGATAGAATTCCCCAGTTATGTAGGATAACGCTCAATCTTAATTATATAAAGAATTATAGAATTGAATTTTGAACTCTGCGTAATTATTTGTTAATATTCATCAGAAAATTCGAGACAAAATCTTGTGGCGTTCGCTAGAAAATTATGTTACCTTTTTCTCCCTTCTCCTTTCCATCCAGAAAATCCTTCTACATGTTATCTGGAATACGCTGAGAAAAAAAAGTTGTAAAAAACATCAAATATCAGTTTTTCCATTGGTCAACTAATAAATAGAAAAATTGTTGGATTTATTGAATTTTGCTCATTTAAACAAATCAATTTTCTAAATTTATTAACTTTCGTTCATCTAAACAAATGAACTGTTTGAATAAACGAAATTCAATAACTTCTTTAACTATTTCGAAAAAATATTTTTTAAGGACCAATGGCACAAATATTTGAAATATTTGAAAAACTCATAGGTTTCAATTTTTCTATGTAACTTATTCTGTTGAAATTCTTTCTATAGAAATTTCTCGGCATAAGTTTCCTCTCCATTCTTTTTTCGTTTTTTTATTGAGAACTTCAAACTAAACAAGCCAGGGATTTTCAGTCAAAGAATTTTCAGCAAAAAAAGAGACAGAATTAGTTGTATCAGAAACTCAGACTATTGTTTTTTTTCTATTCAATTGCTTTATTATAAATGATGCTTGGGAGGATCGTAGCATTCTCAATAGAATTGATTCCGTACGATGACATTGATTGTCATCGTACGAACAAATTGATTTCAAATCCTGAAATAATTTAATAAATTTAGAAAATTGATTTGTTTGGATGAGCAAAATTCAGTAAATCCAACAATTTTTCTAATTATTAGTTGACCAATGGAAAAACTAATATTTAATATTTTTTACCACTTTTTTTCCCTCAGTATATTTCACATAATGTATAGGAGGATTCTCTGGATGGCAAGGAGAATGGAGAAAAAGGTAACATAATTTTCTAGCGAACGCCACAAGATTTTGTTTCAAATTTTTTTATGAATATCAACAAATAATTACGTGGAGTTCAGAATTCAATTCTATAATTCTTTATATTATTAACATTGAGCGTTATCCTAGATAACTGAGGAATTCTATCCCTGCATTATCGACAAAATTCCCCAGCTCAGCCGCCATTGTGTCTCAGAATGAGACCCCTTGGGGTCTCAAAATGAGACCCCTGGATTTGCAGTGGAAACAGATGTTCCCCGTAACACTAACACATGTAACAGCGCGTCTATGAACGCGCGTAACAATCAAAGTGCGGTATTCGACACATAAAATAAGCAATAACTGAAGAAGTATTGTTGATAGACGAAAAAGTTTTAGACAAAAGTTGTAGGAAATTGGAAGATCTGGCACTTTGATGATTGGTACAATTGCGAAATGGATCGTTAGGGAAATAATCGCGAAAAACAGAGGAAAAAGCTAATTTTGTGTGTTACGAACGCAATAACTCAAGGAATATTAATTGAAAAAAAACAGTTTCGAATAAAAAAGATAGGAAATTCAATTATGAAGAGTAAAGGTCTCTTCAATTTTTCAAGTAGCATGAGCCGTTCCCGAGAGATCGAATTAAACGCGTTTTTATCGATGATGGCGCCCCCTGGTGTCGAGGGATTTCTCAAATTTGGCATTATGCTCAGAATATAGCCTTTTAACGAATGGCATTCATCGGAAAATTACTTTATTTCATGTAGCTCGATTGAGCTAATGCTTGGACTACATCCATTGCGAATTCAACGATAATTGTTGAGAAATTGAATGGATAACTTCCATTCGAAGGCATATTGCTGAAGTACTAGCAGAAAAAGCTATATCTGTTAGAAAGCAATGCTATTATCCACTTGTTTCGAGGATAAAATTGGAAATCTAATCTTCATAAAAGCTAAAGCTCAGAATTTAGCCTCTGCAAAGGCTCAAATTTAACATCAAGCCTCTATAAAGTCTAGAACTCAAAATCTAGCCTCTACAATGGCTAAAATTCAAAGTTTAGCCTTTATAAAGACTAAGACGGAAAACCTAGCTTTCAGAAAATGATTAGATACAAATCTAGCCTTTGGCCCTCACAAGGGGCAAGAAACCAAAAAATGGCCCAAGGTTGGGCCAAAAATAGAAAAATGGCCCAAGGTTGGGCCAAAAATTGAAGAAAGGCCCAAGGCTGGGCCGAAAATCAAAAAATGACCCAAGGCTGGGCCAAAAATCAAAAAATGGCCCAAGGTTGGGCCGAAAATAAAAAAATGGCCCAAGGTTGGGCCAAAAATAAAAAAATGGTCCAAGGCTGAGCCAGAAATCAAAAAGTGGCCCAAGGTTGGGCCAAAAATCAAAAAATGGCCCAAAGTTGGGCGAAAAATCAAAAAATGGCCCAAGGTTGGGGCCCTTAACCCTCATTCTTTCTGAAAACCCAGACGGAAAATTACAGAGAAAGAATAGGTTTCGACTCTAAATAATGTCACTATGGTTACTTGGTAATCGGTGATAACAATGATATTTTAACGTCATCCGTGGATTCAACATCAGTTCATCTCTTAGATAGGAAACCATGGCAGAGAATAAGGTCCATTAGAAGTAGCTTTCAGTTCATCTCTTGAATGGAAGAAGGTTTACTAGATAGAGCTTTCAGGAAAACAACATAATTTCAATTCTCGTCCCTTATAAGTGATGGAAATCAATTCTCGTCACTTATAAGTGATGGAAATCAATTCTCGTCACTTATAAGTGACAGAAATCAATTCTCGTCACTTGTAAGTGATGGAAATCAATTCTCGTCACTTATAAGTGACAGAAATCAATTCTCGTCACTTATAAGTGATGAAAATAAATTCTCGTCACTTATTAGTGCCAAAAATCAATTCTCGACACTTATAAGTGACAAAAATCAATTCTCGTCACTTATAAGTGATGAAAACGCATTCTCGTCACTTTTAAGTGACCAAAATCAATTCTCGTCACTTATAAGTGACGGAAATCAATTCTCGTCACTTATAAGTGATGGAAATGAATTCTCGTCACTTATAAGTGATGAAAATGCATTCTCGTCACTTATAAGTGACGAAAATGCATTATCGTCACTTTTAAGTGACCAAAATCAATTCTCGTCTTTCATAAGTGATGGAAATCAATTCCCGTCACTTATAAGTGATGAAAATGCATTCTCGTCACTTTTAAGTGACCAAAATCAATTCTCGTCACTTATAAGTGATGGAAATCAATTCTCGTCACTTATAAGTGATGGAAATCAATTCTCGTCACTTATAAGTGATGGAAATCAATTCTCGTCACTTATAAGTGATGGAAATCAATTCTCGTCACTTATAAGTGATGAAAATCCATTCTCGTCACTTTTAAGTGACCAAAATCAATTCTCGTCACTTATAAGTCATGGAAATCAATCCTCGTCACTTATAAGTGACAGAAATAAATTCTCGTCACTCATAAGTGATGGAAATCAATTCTCGTCACTTATAAGTGATGAAAATGCATTCTCGTCACTTATAAGTGACGAAAATGCATTATCGTCACTTTTAAGTGACCAAAATCAATTCTCGTCTTTCATAAGTGATGTAAATCAACTTTCATCACTTATAAGTGATGAAAATGCATTCTCGTCACTTATAAGTGATGGCAATCAATTCTCGTCACTTATAAGTGACAGAAATCAATTCTCGTCACTTGTAAGTGATGGGAATCAATTCTCGTCACTTATAAGTGACAGAAATCAATTCTCGTCACTTATAAGTGATGAAAATAAATTCTCGTCACTTATTAGTGTCAAAAATCGATTCTCGACACTTATAAGTGACAAAAATCAATTCTCGTCACTTATAAGTGATGAAAATGCATTCTCGTCACTTTTAAGTGACCAAAATCAATTCTCGTCACTTATAAGTGATGAAAATGCATTCTCGTCACTTTTAAGTGACCAAAATCAATTCTCGTCACTTATAAGTGATGGAAATCAATTCTCGTCACTTATAAGTGACAGAAATCAATTCTCGTCACTTGTAAGTGATGGAAATCAATTCTCGTCACTTATAAGTGACAGAAATCAATTCTCGTCACTTATAAGTGATGAAAATAAATTCTCGTCACTTATTAGTGTCAAAAATCAATTCTCGACACTTATAAGTGACGAAAATCGATTCTGGTCACTTATAAGTGATGGAAATCAATTCTCGTACCTTATAAGTAACAAAAATCAATTCTTGTCACTTATAAGTGATGTAAATCAATTCTCGTCACTTTTAAGTGATGGAAATCAATTCTCGTCACTTATAAGTGACAAAAATCAATTCTCGTCACTTATAAGTGATGGAAATCAATTCACGTCACTTATAAGTGATGGAAATCAATTCTCGTCCCTTATAAGTGACAGAAATCAATTCTCGTCACTTATAAGTGATGAAAATAAATTCTCGTCACTTATAAGTGACAGAAATCAATTCTCGTCACTTGTAAGTGATGGAAATCAATTCTCGTCACTTATAAGTGACAGAAATCAATTCTCGTCACTTATAAGTGATGAAAATAAATTCTCGTCACTTATTAGTGTCAAAAATCAATTCTCGACACTTATAAGTGACAAAAATCAATTCTCGTCACTTATAAGTGATGAAAATGCATTCTCGTCACTTTTAAGTGACCAAAATCAATTCTCGTCACTTATAAAAGACAAAAATCAATTCTCGTCACTTATAAGTGAAAGAAATCAATTCTCGTCACTTATAATTGATGAAAATAAATTCTCGTCACTTATTAGTGCCAAAAATCAATTCTCGTCACTTATAAGTGACAAAAATCAATTCTCGTCACTTATAAGTGACAAAAATCAATTCTCGTCACTTATAAGTGATGCAAATGCATTCTCGTCACTTTTAAGTGACCAAAATCAATTCTCGTCACTTATAAGTGATGGAAATCAATTCTCATCACTTATAAGTGATGGAAATCAATTCTCGTCACTTATAAGTGATGAAAATCCATTCTCGTCACTTTTAAGTGACCAAAATCAATTCTCGTCACTTATAAGTCATGGAAATCAATCCTCGTCACTTATAAGTGACAGAAATCAATTCTCGTCACTCATAAGTGATGGAAATCAATTCTCGTCACTTATAAGTGATGAAAATGCATTCTCGTCACTTATAAGTGACGAAAATGCATTATCGTCACTTTCAAGTGACCAAAATCAATTCTCGTCTTTCATTAGTGATGTAAATCAATTCTCGTCACTTATAAGTGATGAGAATGCATTCTCGTCACTTTTAAGTGACCAAAATCAATTCTCGTCACTTATAAGTGATGGGAATCGATTCTCGTCACTTACAAGTGACAGAAATCAATTCTCGTCACTTGTAAGTAATGGAAATCAATTCTCGTCACTTATAAGTGACAGAAATCAATTCTTGTCACTTATAAGTGATGGAAATCAATTCTCGTCACTTATAAGTGACAAAAATCAATTCTCGTCACTTATAAGTGATGGAAATCAATTCTCGTCACTTATAAGTGATGGAAATTAATTCTCGTCCCTTATAAGTGACAGAAATCAATTCTCGTCACTTATAAGTGATGAAAATAAATTCTCGTCACTTATTAGTGACAAAAATCAATTCTCGACACTTATAAGTGACAAAAATCAATTCTCGTCACTTATAAGTGATAAAAATGCATTCTCGTCACTTATGAGTGACGAAAATGCATTTTCGTCACTCATGAGTGATGAAAATCAATTCTCGTCACTTATAAGTGACGAAAATGCATTATCGTCACTTTTAAGTGACCAAAACCAATTCTCGTCTTTCATAAGTGATGGAAATCAATTCTCGTCACTTATAAGTGATGAAAATGCATTCTCGTCACTTTCAAGTGACCAAAATCAATTCTCGTCACTTATAAGTGATGGAAATCAATTCTCGTCACTTGTAAGTGATGGAAATCAATTCTCGTCACTTATAAGTGACGGAAATCAATTCTCGTCACTTATAAGTGACAGAAATCAATTCTCGTCACTTGTAAGTGATGGAAATCAATTCTCGTCACTTTTAAGTGATGGAAATCAATTCTCGTCGTTTACAAGTGATGGAAATCAATCCTCGTCACTTATAAGTGACAGAAATCAATTCTCGTCACTTACAAGTGATGGACATCAATTCTCGTCACTTATAAGTGATGAAAATGCATTCTCGTCACTTATAAGTGACGAAAATGCATTATCGTCACTTTTAAGTGACCAAAATCAATTCTCGTCTTTCATAAGTGATGTAAATCAATTCTCGTCACTTATAAGTGATGAAAATGCATTCTCGTCACTTTTAAGTGACCAAAATCAATTCTCGTTACTTATAAGTGACAAAAATCAATTCTCGTCACTTATAAGTGACAAAATTCAATTCTCGTCACTTATAAGTGACAGAAATCAATTCTCGTCACTTGTAAGTAATGGAAATCAATTCTCGTCACTTATAAGTGACAGAAATCAATTCTTGTCACTTATAAGTGATGGAAATCAATTCTCGTCACTTATAAGTGACAAAAATCAATTCTCGTCACTTATAAGTGATGGAAATCAATTCTCGTCACTTATAAGTGATGGAAATTAATTCTCGTCCCTTATAAGTGACAGAAATCAATTCTCGTCACTTATAAGTGATGAAAATAAATTCTCGTCACTTATTAGTGACAAAAATCAATTCTCGACACTTATAAGTGACAAAAATCAATTCTCGTCACTTATAAGTGATAAAAATGCATTCTCGTCACTTATGAGTGACGAAAATGCATTTTCGTCACTCATGAGTGATGAAAATCAATTCTCGTCACTTATAAGTGACGAAAATGCATTATCGTCACTTTTAAGTGACCAAAACCAATTCTCGTCTTTCATAAGTGATGGAAATCAATTCTCGTCACTTATAAGTGATGAAAATGCATTCTCGTCACTTTCAAGTGACCAAAATCAATTCTCGTCACTTATAAGTGATGGAAATCAATTCTCGTCACTTGTAAGTGATGGAAATCAATTCTCGTCACTTATAAGTGACGGAAATCAATTCTCGTCACTTTTAAGTGATGGAAATCAATTCTCGTCACTTATGAGTGATGAAAATCAATTCTCGTCACTTATGAGTGACAAAAATCAATTCTCGTCACTTATAGGTGATGAAAATGCATTCTCGTCACTTTTAAGTGACCAAAATCAATTCTCGTCACTTATAAGTGACAAAAATCAATTCTCGTCACTTATAAGTGACAAAAATCAATTCTCGTCACTTATAAGTGATGGAAATCAATTCTCGTCACTTATAAGTGACAGAAATCAATTCTCGTCACTTGTAAGTGATGGAAATCAATTCTCGTCACTTTTAAGTGATGGAAATCAATTCTCGTCGTTTACAAGTGATGGAAATCAATCCTCGTCACTTATAAGTGACAGAAATCAATTCTCGTCACTTACAAGTGATGGACATCAATTCTCGTCACTTATAAGTGATGAAAATGCATTCTCGTCACTTATAAGTGACGAAAATGCATTATCGTCACTTTTAAGTGACCAAAATCAATTCTCGTCTTTCATAAGTGATGTAAATCAATTCTCGTCACTTATAAGTGATGAAAATGCATTCTCGTCACTTTTAAGTGACCAAAATCAATTCTCGTTACTTATAAGTGACAAAAATCAATTCTCGTCACTTATAAGTGACAAAATTCAATTCTCGTCACTTATAAGTGATGAAAATGCATTCTCGTCACTGTTAAGTGACCAAAATCAATTCTCGTCACTTATAAGTGATGGAAATCAATTCTCGTCACTTATAAGTGATGGAAATCAATTCTCGTCACTTATAAGTGATGGAAATCAATTCTCGTCACCTATAAGTGATGGAAATCAATTCTCGTCATTTATAAGTGATGAAAATGAATTCTCGTCACTTATCAGTGACAAAAATCAATTCTCGTCACTTACAAGTGATGGAAATCAATTCTCGTCACTTATAAGTGATGGAAATCAATTCTCGTCACTTATAAGTGATGGAAACCGATTCTCGTCACTTATCAGTGATGGAAATCAATTCTAGTCACTTATAAGTGATGGAAATCAATTCTCGTCACTTATAAGTGATGAAAATAAATTCTCGTCACTTATAAGTGACAGAAATCAATTCTCGTCACTTGTAAGTGATGGAAATCAATTCTCGTCACTTTTAAGTGATGGAAATCAATTCTCGTCGTTTATAAGTGATGGAAATCAATCCTCGTCACTTATAAGTGACAGAAATCAATTCTCGTCACTTACAAGTGATGGAAATCAATTCTCGTCACTTATAAGTGATGAAAATGCATTCTCGTCACTTATGAGTGATGAAAATGCATTATCGTCACTTTTAAGTAACCAAAATCAATTCTCGTTCTTCATAAGTTATGGAAATCAATTCTCGTCACTTACAAGTGATGGAAATCAATTCTCGTCACTTGTAAGTGATGGAAATCAATTCTCGTCACTTATGAGTGATGAAAATCAATTCTCGTCACTTATAAGTGACGAAAATCAATTCTCGTCACTTATAAGTGATGGAAATCAATTCTCGTCACTTATAAGTAACAAAAATCAATACTTGTCACTTATAAGTGATGGAAATCAATTCTCGTCACTTTTAAGTGATGGAAATCAATTCTCGTCACTTATAAGTGATGGAAATCAATCCTCGTCACTTATAAGTGACAGAAATCAATTCTCGTCACTCATAAGTGATGGAAATCAATTCTCGTCTCTTATAAGTGATGAAAATGCATTCTCGTCACTTATAAGTGACAAAAATCAATTCTCGTCACTTACAAGTGATGGAAATCAATTCTCGTCACTTATAAGTGATGAAAATCAATTCTCGTCACTTATAAGTGATGGAAATCAATTCTCGTCACCTATAAGTGATGGAAATCAATTCTCGTCATTTATAAGTGATGAAAATGAATTCTCGTCACTTATCAGTGACAAAAATCAATTCTCGTCACTTACAAGTGATGGAAATCAATTCTCGTCACTTATAAGTGATGGAAATCAATTCTCGTCACTTATAAGTGATGGAAATCAATTCTCGTCACCTATAAGTGATGGAAATCAATTCTCGTCATTTATAAGTGATGAAAATGAATTCTCGTCACTTATCAGTGACAAAAATCAATTCTCGTCACTTACAAGTGATGGAAATCAATTCTCGTCACTTATAAGTGATGGAAATCAATTCTCGTCACTTATAAGTGACAGAAATCAATTCTCGTCACTTATAAGTGATGAAAATGCATTCTCGTCACTTTTAAGTGACCAAAATCAATTCTCGTTACTTATGAGTGACAAAAATCAATTCTCGTCACTTATAAGTGACAAAAATCAATTCTCGTCACTTATAAGTGACAAAATTCAATTCTTGTCACTTATAAGTGATGAAAATGCATTCTCGTCACTGTTAAGTGACCAAAATCAATTCTCGTCACTTATAAGTGATGAAAATGCATTCTCGTCACTTTTAAGTGACCAAAATCAATTCTCGTTACTTATAAGTGACAAAAATCAATTCTCGTCACTTATAAGTGACAAAAATCAATTCTCGTCACTTATAAGTGACAAAAATCAATTCTCGTCACTTATAAGTGACGAAAATGCATTATCGTCACTTTTAAGTGACCAAAATCAATTCTCGTCTTTCATAAGTGATGTAAATCAATTCTCGTCACTTATAAGTGATGAAAATGCATTCTCGTCACTTTTAAGTGACCAAAATCAATTCTCGTCACTTATAAGTGATGGAAATCAATTCTCGTCACTTATAAGTGACAGAAATCAATTCTCTTCACTTGTAAGTGATGTAAATCAATTCTCGTCACTTATAAGTGATGAAAATGCATTCTCGTCACTTTTAAGTGACCAAAATCAATTCTCGTCACTTATAAGTGATGGAAATCAATTCTCGTCACTTATAAGTGACAGAAATCAATTCTCGTCACTTGTAAGTGATGGAAATCAATTCTCGTCACTTATAAGTGACAGAAATCAATTCTCGTCACTTATAAGTGATGAAAATGAATTCTCGTCACTTATTAGTGTCAAAAATCAATTCTCGACACTTATAAGTGACGAAAATCAATTCTCGTCACTTGTAAGTGATGGAAATCAATTCTCGTCACTTATAAGTGACAGAAATCAATTCTCGTCACTTATAAGTGATGAAAATAAATTCTCGTCACTTATTAGTGTCAAAAATCAATTCTCGACACTCATAAGTGACAAAAATCAATTCTCGTCACTTATAAGTGATGAAAATGCATTCTCGTCACTTTTAAGTGACCAAAATCAATTCTCGTTACTTATAAGTGACAAAAATCAATTCTCGTCACTTATAAGTAATAAAAATCAATTCTCGTCACTTATAAGTGACAAAATTCAATTCTCGTCACTTATAAGTGATGAAAATGCATTCTCGTCACTGTTAAGTGACCAAAATCAATTCTCGTCACTTATAAGTGATGAAAATGCATTCTCGTCACTTTTAAGTGACCAAAATCAATTCTCGTCACTTATAAGTGATGGAAATCAATTCTCGTCACTTATAAGTGACAGAAATCAATTCTCGTCACTTGTAAGTGATGGAAATCAATTCTCGTCACTTATAAGTGACAGAAATCAATTCTCGTCACTTATAAGTGATGAAAATAAATTCTCGTCACTTATTAGTGTCAAAAATCAATTCTCGACACTTATAAGTGACGAAAATCGATTCTGGTCACTTATAAGTGATGGAAATCAATTCTCGTACCTTATAAGTAACAAAAATCAATTCTTGTCACTTATAAGTGATGTAAATCAATTCTCGTCACTTTTAAGTGATGGAAATCAATTCTCGTCACTTATAAGTGACAAAAATCAATTCTCGTCACTTATAAGTGATGGAAATCAATTCACGTCACTTATAAGTGATGGAAATCAATTCTCGTCCCTTATAAGTGACAGAAATCAATTCTCGTCACTTATAAGTGATGAAAATAAATTCTCGTCACTTATAAGTGACAGAAATCAATTCTCGTCACTTGTAAGTGATGGAAATCAATTCTCGTCACTTATAAGTGACAGAAATCAATTCTCGTCACTTATAAGTGATGAAAATAAATTCTCGTCACTTATTAGTGTCAAAAATCAATTCTCGACACTTATAAGTGACAAAAATCAATTCTCGTCACTTATAAGTGATGAAAATGCATTCTCGTCACTTTTAAGTGACCAAAATCAATTCTCGTCACTTATAAAAGACAAAAATCAATTCTCGTCACTTATAAGTGAAAGAAATCAATTCTCGTCACTTATAAGTGATGAAAATAAATTCTCGTCACTTATTAGTGCCAAAAATCAATTCTCGTCACTTATAAGTGACAAAAATCAATTCTCGTCACTTATAAGTGACAAAAATCAATTCTCGTCACTTATAAGTGATGCAAATGCATTCTCGTCACTTTTAAGTGACCAAAATCAATTCTCGTCACTTATAAGTGATGGAAATCAATTCTCATCACTTATAAGTGATGGAAATCAATTCTCGCCACTTATAAGTGATGAAAATCCATTCTCGTCACTTTTAAGTGACCAAAATCAATTCTCGTCACTTATAAGTCATGGAAATCAATCCTCGTCACTTATAAGTGACAGAAATCAATTCTCGTCACTCATAAGTGATGGAAATCAATTCTCGTCACTTATAAGTGATGAAAATGCATTCTCGTCACTTATAAGTGACGAAAATAAATTATCGTCACTTTCAAGTGACCAAAATTAATTCTCGTCTTTCATAAGTGATGTAAATCAATTCTCGTCACTTATAAGTGATGAGAATGCATTCTCGTCACTTTTAAGTGACCAAAATCAATTCTCGTCACTTATAAGTGATGGGAATCGATTCTCGTCACTTATAAGTGACAGAAATCAATTCTCGTCACTTGTAAGTAATGGAAATCAATTCTCGTCACTTATAAGTGACAGAAATCAATTCTTGTCACTTATAAGTGATGGAAATCAATTCTCGTCACTTATAAGTGACAAAAATCAATTCTCGTCACTTATAAGTGATGGAAATCAATTCTCGTCACTTATAAGTGATGGAAATTAATTCTCGTCCCTTATAAGTGACAGAAATCAGTTCTCGTCACTTATAAGTGATGAAAATAAATTCTCGTCACTTATTAGTGAAAAAAATCAATTCTCGACACTTATAAGTGACAAAAATCAATTCTCGTCACTTATAAGTGATAAAAATGCATTCTCGTCACTTATGAGTGACGAAAATGCATTTTCGTCACTCATGAGTGATGAAAATCAATTCTCGTCACTTATAAGTGACGAAAATGCATTATCGTCACTTTTAAGTGACCAAAACCAATTCTCGTCTTTCATAAGTGATGGAAATCAATTCTCGTCACTTATAAGTGATGAAAATGCATTCTCGTCACTTTCAAGTGACCAAAATCAATTCTCGTCACTTATAAGTGATGGAAATCAATTCTCGTCACTTGTAAGTGATGGAAATCAATTCTCGTCACTTATAAGTGACGGAAATCAATTCTCGTCACTTTTAAGTGATGGAAATCAATTCTCGTCACTTATGAGTGATGAAAATCAATTCTCGTCACTTATGAGTGACAAAAATCAATTCTCGTCACTTATAGGTGATGAAAATGCATTCTCGTCACTTTTAAGTGACCAAAATCAATTCTCGTCACTTATAAGTGACAAAAATCAATTCTCGTCACTTATAAGTGACAAAAATCAATTCTCGTCACTTATAAGTGATGGAAATCAATTCTCGTCACTTATAAGTGACAGAAATCAATTCTCGTCACTTGTAAGTGATGGAAATCAATTCTCGTCACTTTTAAGTGATGGAAATCAATTCTCGTCGTTTACAAGTGATGGAAATCAATCCCCGTCACTTATAAGTGACAGAAATCAATTCTCGTCACTTACAAGTGATGGACATCAATTCTCGTCACTTATAAGTGATGAAAATGCATTCTCGTCACTTATAAGTGACGAAAATGCATTATCGTCACTTTTAAGTGACCAAAATCAATTCTCGTCTTTCATAAGTGATGTAAATCAATTCTCGTCACTTATAAGTGATGAAAATGCATTCTCGTCACTTTTAAGTGACCAAAATCAATTCTCGTTACTTATAAGTGACAAAAATCAATTCTCGTCACTTATAAGTGACAAAATTCAATTCTCGTCACTTATAAGTGATAAAAATGCATTCTCGTCACTTATGAGTGACGAAAATGCATTTTCGTCACTCATGAGTGATGAAAATCAATTCTCGTCACTTATAAGTGACGAAAATGCATTATCGTCACTTTTAAGTGACCAAAACCAATTCTCGTCTTTCATAAGTGATGGAAATCAATTCTCGTCACTTATAAATGATGAAAATGCATTCTCGTCACTTTCAAGTGACCAAAATCAATTCTCGTCACTTATAAGTGATGGAAATCAATTCTCGTCACTTGTAAGTGATGGAAATCAATTCTCGTCACTTATAAGTGACGGAAATCAATTCTCGTCACTTTTAAGTGATGGAAATCAATTCTCGTCACTTATGAGTGATGAAAATCAATTCTCGTCACTTATGAGTGACAAAAATCAATTCTCGTCACTTATAGGTGATGAAAATGCATTCTCGTCACTTTTAAGTGACCAAAATCAATTCTCGTCACTTATAAGTGACAAAAATCAATTCTCGTCACTTATAAGTGACAAAAATCAATTCTCGTCACTTATAAGTGATGGAAATCAATTCTCGTCACTTATAAGTGACAGAAATCAATTCTCGTCACTTGTAAGTGATGGAAATCAATTCTCGTCACTTTTAAGTGATGGAAATCAATTCTCGTCGTTTACAAGTGATGGAAATCAATCCTCGTCACTTATAAGTGACAGAAATCAATTCTCGTCACTTACAAGTGATGGACATCAATTCTCGTCACTTATAAGTGATGAAAATGCATTCTCGTCACTTATAAGTGACGAAAATGCATTATCGTCACTTTTAAGTGACCAAAATCAATTCTCGTCTTTCATAAGTGATGTAAATCAATTCTCGTCACTTATAAGTGATGAAAATGCATTCTCGTCACTTTTAAGTGACCAAAATCAATTCTCGTTACTTATAAGTGACAAAAATCAATTCTCGTCACTTATAAGTGACAAAATTCAATTCTCGTCACTTATAAGTGATGAAAATGCATTCTCGTCACTGTTAAGTGACCAAAATCAATTCTCGTCACTTATAAGTGATGGAAATCAATTCTCGTCACTTATAAGTGATGGAAATCAATTCTCGTCACTTATAAGTGATGGAAATCAATTCTCGTCACCTATAAGTGATGGAAATCAATTCTCGTCATTTATAAGTGATGAAAATGAATTCTCGTCACTTATCAGTGACAAAAATCAATTCTCGTCACTTACAAGTGATGGAAATCAATTCTCGTCACTTATAAGTGATGGAAATCAATTCTCGTCACTTATAAGTGATGGAAACCGATTCTCGTCACTTATCAGTGATGGAAATCAATTCTAGTCACTTATAAGTGATGGAAATCAATTCTCGTCACTTATAAGTGATGAAAATAAATTCTCGTCACTTATAAGTGACAGAAATCAATTCTCGTCACCTATAAGTGATGGAAATCAATTCTCGTCATTTATAAGTGATGAAAATGAATTCTCGTCACTTATCAGTGACAAAAATCAATTCTCGTCACTTACAAGTGATGGAAATCAATTCTCGTCACTTATAAGTGATGGAAATCAATTCTCGTCACTTATAAGTGATGGAAACCGATTCTCGTCACTTATCAGTGATGGAAATCAATTCTAGTCACTTATAAGTGATGGAAATCAATTCTCGTCACTTATAAGTGATGAAAATAAATTCTCGTCACTTATAAGTGACAGAAATCAATTCTCGTCACTTGTAAGTGATGGAAATCAATTCTCGTCACTTTTAAGTGATGGAAATCAATTCTCGTCGTTTATAAGTGATGGAAATCAATCCTCGTCACTTATAAGTGACAGAAATCAATTCTCGTCACTTACAAGTGATGGAAATCAATTCTCGTCACTTATAAGTGATGAAAATGCATTCTCGTCACTTATGAGTGATGAAAATGCATTATCGTCACTTTCAAGTAACCAAAATCAATTCTCGTTCTTCATAAGTTATGGAAATCAATTCTCGTCACTTACAAGTGATGGAAATCAATTCTCGTCACTTGTAAGTGATGGAAATCAATTCTCGTCACTTATGAGTGATGAAAATCAATTCTCGTCACTTATAAGTGACGAAAATCAATTCTCGTCACTTATAAGTGATGGAAATCAATTCTCGTCACTTATAAGTAACAAAAATCAATACTTGTCACTTATAAGTGATGGAAATCAATTCTCGTCACTTTTAAGTGATGGAAATCAATTCTCGTCACTTATAAGTGATGGAAATCAATCCTCGTCACTTATAAGTGACAGAAATCAATTCTCGTCACTCATAAGTGATGGAAATCAATTCTCGTCTCTTATAAGTGATGAAAATGCATTCTCGTCACTTATAAGTGACAAAAATCAATTCTCGTCACTTACAAGTGATGGAAATCAATTCTCGTCACTTATAAGTGATGAAAATCAATTCTCGTCACTTATAAGTGATGGAAATCAATTCTCGTCACCTATAAGTGATGGAAATCAATTCTCGTCATTTATAAGTGATGAAGATGAATTCTCGTCACTTATCAGTGACAAAAATCAATTCTCGTCACTTACAAGTGATGGAAATCAATTCTCGTCACTTATAAGTGATGGAAATCAATTCTCGTCACTTATAAGTGATGGAAACCGATTCTCGTCACTTATCAGTGATGGAAATCAATTCTAGTCACTTATAAGTGATGGAAATCAATTCTCGTCACTTATAAGTGATGAAAATAAATTCTCGTCACTTATAAGTGACAGAAATCAATTCTCGTCACTTGTAAGTGATGGAAATCAATTCTCGTCACTTTTAAGTGATGGAAATCAATTCTCGTCGTTTATAAGTGATGGAAATCAATCCTCGTCACTTATAAGTGACAGAAATCAATTCTCGTCACTTACAAGTGATGGAAATCAATTCTCGTCACTTATAAGTGATGAAAATGCATTCTCGTCACTTATGAGTGATGAAAATGCATTATCGTCACTTTTAAGTAACCAAAATCAATTCTCGTCTTTCATAAGTTATGGAAATCAATTCTCGTCACTTATAAGTGATGAAAATGCATTCTCGTCATTTTTAAGTGACCAAAATCAATTCTCGTTACTTATGAGTGACAAAAATCAATTCTCGTCACTTATAAGTGACAAAAATCAATTCTCGTCACTTATAAGTGACAAAATTCAATTCTTGTCACTTATAAGTGATGAAAATGCATTCTCGTCACTGTTAAGTGACCAAAATCAATTCTCGTCACTTATAAGTGATGAAAATGCATTCTCGTCACTTTTAAGTGACCAAAATCAATTCTCGTTACTTATAAGTGACAAAAATCAATTCTCGTCACTTATAAGTGACAAAAATCAATTCTCGTCACTTATAAGTGACAAAAATCAATTCTCGTCACTTATAAGTGACGAAAATGCATTATCGTCACTTTTAAGTGACCAAAATCAATTCTCCTCTTTCATAAGTGATGTAAATCAATTCTCGTCACTTATAAGTGATGAAAATGCATTCTCGTCACTTTTAAGTGACCAAAATCAATTCTCGTCACTTATAAGTGATGGAAATCAATTCTCGTCTATTATAAGTGACAGAAATCAATTCTCTTCACTTGTAAGTGATGTAAATCAATTCTCGTCACTTATAAGTGATGAAAATGCATTCTCGTCACTTTTAAGTGACCAAAATCAATTCTCGTCACTTATAAGTGATGGAAATCAATTCTCGTCACTTATAAGTGACAGAAATCAATTCTCGTCACTTGTAAGTGATGGAAATCAATTCTCGTCACTTATAAGTGACAGAAATCAATTCTCGTCACTTATAAGTGATGAAAATGAATTCTCGTCACTTATTAGTGTCAAAAATCAATTCTCGACACTTATAAGTGACGAAAATCAATTCTCGTCACTTGTAAGTGATGGAAATCAATTCTCGTCACTTATAAGTGACAGAAATCAATTCTCGTCACTTATAAGTGATGAAAATAAATTCTCGTCACTTATTAGTGTCAAAAATCAATTCTCGACACTCATAAGTGACAAAAATCAATTCTCGTCACTTATAAGTGATGAAAATGCATTCTCGTCACTTTTAAGTGACCAAAATCAATTCTCGTTACTTATAAGTGACAAAAATCAATTCTCGTCACTTACAAGTGATGGACATCAATTCTCGTCACTTATAAGTGATGAAAATGCATTCTCGTCACTTATAAGTGACGAAAATGCATTATCGTCACTTTTAAGTGACCAAAATCAATTCTCGTCTTTCATAAGTGATGTAAATCAATTCTCGTCACTTATAAGTGATGAAAATGCATTCTCGTCACTTTTAAGTGACCAAAATCAATTCTCGTTACTTATAAGTGACAAAAATCAATTCTCGTCACTTATAAGTGACAAAATTCAATTCTCGTCACTTATAAGTGATGAAAATGCATTCTCGTCACTGTTAAGTGACCAAAATCAATTCTCGTCACTTATAAGTGATGGAAATCAATTCTCGTCACTTATAAGTGATGGAAATCAATTCTCGTCACTTATAAGTGATGGAAATCAATTCTCGTCACCTATAAGTGATGGAAATCAATTCTCGTCATTTATAAGTGATGAAAATGAATTCTCGTCACTTATCAGTGACAAAAATCAATTCTCGTCACTTACAAGTGATGGAAATCAATTCTCGTCACTTATAAGTGATGGAAATCAATTCTCGTCACTTATAAGTGATGGAAACCGATTCTCGTCACTTATCAGTGATGGAAATCAATTCTAGTCACTTATAAGTGATGGAAATCAATTCTCGTCACTTATAAGTGATGAAAATAAATTCTCGTCACTTATAAGTGACAGAAATCAATTCTCGTCACTTGTAAGTGATGGAAATCAATTCTCGTCACTTTTAAGTGATGGAAATCAATTCTCGTCGTTTATAAGTGATGGAAATCAATCCTCGTCACTTATAAGTGACAGAAATCAATTCTCGTCACTTACAAGTGATGGAAATCAATTCTCGTCACTTATAAGTGATGAAAATGCATTCTCGTCACTTATGAGTGATGAAAATGCATTATCGTCACTTTTAAGTAACCAAAATCAATTCTCGTTCTTCATAAGTTATGGAAATCAATTCTCGTCACTTACAAGTGATGGAAATCAATTCTCGTCACTTGTAAGTGATGGAAATCAATTCTCGTCACTTATGAGTGATGAAAATCAATTCTCGTCACTTATAAGTGACGAAAATCAATTCTCGTCACTTATAAGTGATGGAAATCAATTCTCGTCACTTATAAGTAACAAAAATCAATACTTGTCACTTATAAGTGATGGAAATCAATTCTCGTCACTTTTAAGTGATGGAAATCAATTCTCGTCACTTATAAGTGATGGAAATCAATCCTCGTCACTTATAAGTGACAGAAATCAATTCTCGTCACTCATAAGTGATGGAAATCAATTCTCGTCTCTTATAAGTGATGAAAATGCATTCTCGTCACTTATAAGTGACAAAAATCAATTCTCGTCACTTACAAGTGATGGAAATCAATTCTCGTCACTTATAAGTGATGAAAATCAATTCTCGTCACTTATAAGTGATGGAAATCAATTCTCGTCACCTATAAGTGATGGAAATCAATTCTCGTCATTTATAAGTGATGAAAATGAATTCTCGTCACTTATCAGTGACAAAAATCAATTCTCGTCACTTACAAGTGATGGAAATCAATTCTCGTCACTTATAAGTGATGGAAATCAATTCTCGTCACTTATAAGTGATGGAAATCAATTCTCGTCACCTATAAGTGATGGAAATCAATTCTCGTCATTTATAAGTGATGAAAATGAATTCTCGTCACTTATCAGTGACAAAAATCAATTCTCGTCACTTACAAGTGATGGAAATCAATTCTCGTCACTTATAAGTGATGGAAATCAATTCTCGTCACTTATAAGTGACAGAAATCAATTCTCGTCACTTATAAGTGATGAAAATGCATTCTCGTCACTTTTAAGTGACCAAAATCAATTCTCGTTACTTATGAGTGACAAAAATCAATTCTCGTCACTTATAAGTGACAAAAATCAATTCTCGTCACTTATAAGTGACAAAATTCAATTCTTGTCACTTATAAGTGATGAAAATGCATTCTCGTCACTGTTAAGTGACCAAAATCAATTCTCGTCACTTATAAGTGATGAAAATGCATTCTCGTCACTTTTAAGTGACCAAAATCAATTCTCGTTACTTATAAGTGACAAAAATCAATTCTCGTCACTTATAAGTGACAAAAATCAATTCTCGTCACTTATAAGTGACAAAAATCAATTCTCGTCACTTATAAGTGACGAAAATGCATTATCGTCACTTTTAAGTGACCAAAATCAATTCTCGTCTTTCATAAGTGATGTAAATCAATTCTCGTCACTTATAAGTGATGAAAATGCATTCTCGTCACTTTTAAGTGACCAAAATCAATTCTCGTCACTTATAAGTGATGGAAATCAATTCTCGTCACTTATAAGTGACAGAAATCAATTCTCTTCACTTGTAAGTGATGTAAATCAATTCTCGTCACTTATAAGTGATGAAAATGCATTCTCGTCACTTTTAAGTGACCAAAATCAATTCTCGTCACTTATAAGTGATGGAAATCAATTCTCGTCACTTATAAGTGACAGAAATCAATTCTCGTCACTTGTAAGTGATGGAAATCAATTCTCGTCACTTATAAGTGACAGAAATCAATTCTCGTCACTTATAAGTGATGAAAATGAATTCTCGTCACTTATTAGTGTCAAAAATCAATTCTCGACACTTATAAGTGACGAAAATCAATTCTCGTCACTTGTAAGTGATGGAAATCAATTCTCGTCACTTATAAGTGACAGAAATCAATTCTCGTCACTTATAAGTGATGAAAATAAATTCTCGTCACTTATTAGTGTCAAAAATCAATTCTCGACACTCATAAGTGACAAAAATCAATTCTCGTCACTTATAAGTGATGAAAATGCATTCTCGTCACTTTTAAGTGACCAAAATCAATTCTCGTTACTTATAAGTGACAAAAATCAATTCTCGTCACTTATAAGTAATAAAAATCAATTCTCGTCACTTATAAGTGACAAAATTCAATTCTCGTCACTTATAAGTGATGAAAATGCATTCTCGTCACTGTTAAGTGACCAAAATCAATTCTCGTCACTTATAAGTGATGAAAATGCATTCTCGTCACTTTTAAGTGACCAAAATCAATTCTCGTCACTTATAAGTGATGGAAATCAATTCTCGTCACTTATAAGTGACAGAAATCAATTCTCGTCACTTGTAAGTGATGGAAATCAATTCTCGTCACTTATAAGTGACAGAAATCAATTCTCGTCACTTATAAGTGATGAAAATAAATTCTCGTCACTTATTAGTGTCAAAAATCAATTCTCGACACTTATAAGTGACGAAAATCGATTCTGGTCACTTATAAGTGATGGAAATCAATTCTCGTACCTTATAAGTAACAAAAATCAATTCTTGTCACTTATAAGTGATGTAAATCAATTCTCGTCACTTTTAAGTGATGGAAATCAATTCTCGTCACTTATAAGTGACAAAAATCAATTCTCGTCACTTATAAGTGATGGAAATCAATTCACGTCACTTATAAGTGATGGAAATCAATTCTCGTCCCTTATAAGTGACAGAAATCAATTCTCGTCACTTATAAGTGATGAAAATAAATTCTCGTCACTTATAAGTGACAGAAATCAATTCTCGTCACTTGTAAGTGATGGAAATCAATTCTCGTCACTTATAAGTGACAGAAATCAATTCTCGTCACTTATAAGTGATGAAAATAAATTCTCGTCACTTATTAGTGTCAAAAATCAATTCTCGACACTTATAAGTGACAAAAATCAATTCTCGTCACTTATAAGTGATGAAAATGCATTCTCGTCACTTTTAAGTGACCAAAATCAATTCTCGTCACTTATAAAAGACAAAAATCAATTCTCGTCACTTATAAGTGAAAGAAATCAATTCTCGTCACTTATAAGTGATGAAAATAAATTCTCGTCACTTATTAGTGCCAAAAATCAATTCTCGTCACTTATAAGTGACAAAAATCAATTCTCGTCACTTATAAGTGACAAAAATCAATTCTCGTCACTTATAAGTGATGCAAATGCATTCTCGTCACTTTTAAGTGACCAAAATCAATTCTCGTCACTTATAAGTGATGGAAATCAATTCTCATCACTTATAAGTGATGGAAATCAATTCTCGCCACTTATAAGTGATGAAAATCCATTCTCGTCACTTTTAAGTGACCAAAATCAATTCTCGTCACTTATAAGTCATGGAAATCAATCCTCGTCACTTATAAGTGACAGAAATCAATTCTCGTCACTCATAAGTGATGGAAATCAATTCTCGTCACTTATAAGTGATGAAAATGCATTCTCGTCACTTATAAGTGACGAAAATAAATTATCGTCACTTTCAAGTGACCAAAATTAATTCTCGTCTTTCATAAGTGATGTAAATCAATTCTCGTCACTTATAAGTGATGAGAATGCATTCTCGTCACTTTTAAGTGACCAAAATCAATTCTCGTCACTTATAAGTGATGGGAATCGATTCTCGTCACTTATAAGTGACAGAAATCAATTCTCGTCACTTGTAAGTAATGGAAATCAATTCTCGTCACTTATAAGTGACAGAAATCAATTCTTGTCACTTATAAGTGATGGAAATCAATTCTCGTCACTTATAAGTGACAAAAATCAATTCTCGTCACTTATAAGTGATGGAAATCAATTCTCGTCACTTATAAGTGATGGAAATTAATTCTCGTCCCTTATAAGTGACAGAAATCAGTTCTCGTCACTTATAAGTGATGAAAATAAATTCTCGTCACTTATTAGTGAAAAAAATCAATTCTCGACACTTATAAGTGACAAAAATCAATTCTCGTCACTTATAAGTGATAAAAATGCATTCTCGTCACTTATGAGTGACGAAAATGCATTTTCGTCACTCATGAGTGATGAAAATCAATTCTCGTCACTTATAAGTGACGAAAATGCATTATCGTCACTTTTAAGTGACCAAAACCAATTCTCGTCTTTCATAAGTGATGGAAATCAATTCTCGTCACTTATAAGTGATGAAAATGCATTCTCGTCACTTTCAAGTGACCAAAATCAATTCTCGTCACTTATAAGTGATGGAAATCAATTCTCGTCACTTGTAAGTGATGGAAATCAATTCTCGTCACTTATAAGTGACGGAAATCAATTCTCGTCACTTTTAAGTGATGGAAATCAATTCTCGTCACTTATGAGTGATGAAAATCAATTCTCGTCACTTATGAGTGACAAAAATCAATTCTCGTCACTTATAGGTGATGAAAATGCATTCTCGTCACTTTTAAGTGACCAAAATCAATTCTCGTCACTTATAAGTGACAAAAATCAATTCTCGTCACTTATAAGTGACAAAAATCAATTCTCGTCACTTATAAGTGATGGAAATCAATTCTCGTCACTTATAAGTGACAGAAATCAATTCTCGTCACTTGTAAGTGATGGAAATCAATTCTCGTCACTTTTAAGTGATGGAAATCAATTCTCGTCGTTTACAAGTGATGGAAATCAATCCTCGTCACTTATAAGTGACAGAAATCAATTCTCGTCACTTACAAGTGATGGACATCAATTCTCGTCACTTATAAGTGATGAAAATGCATTCTCGTCACTTATAAGTGACGAAAATGCATTATCGTCACTTTTAAGTGACCAAAATCAATTCTCGTCTTTCATAAGTGATGTAAATCAATTCTCGTCACTTATAAGTGATGAAAATGCATTCTCGTCACTTTTAAGTGACCAAAATCAATTCTCGTTACTTATAAGTGACAAAAATCAATTCTCGTCACTTATAAGTGACAAAATTCAATTCTCGTCACTTATAAGTGATAAAAATGCATTCTCGTCACTTATGAGTGACGAAAATGCATTTTCGTCACTCATGAGTGATGAAAATCAATTCTCGTCACTTATAAGTGACGAAAATGCATTATCGTCACTTTTAAGTGACCAAAACCAATTCTCGTCTTTCATAAGTGATGGAAATCAATTCTCGTCACTTATAAATGATGAAAATGCATTCTCGTCACTTTCAAGTGACCAAAATCAATTCTCGTCACTTATAAGTGATGGAAATCAATTCTCGTCACTTGTAAGTGATGGAAATCAATTCTCGTCACTTATAAGTGACGGAAATCAATTCTCGTCACTTTTAAGTGATGGAAATCAATTTTCGTCACTCATGAGTGATGAAAATCAATTCTCGTCACTTATAAGTGACGAAAATGCATTATCGTCACTTTTAAGTGACCAAAACCAATTCTCGTCTTTCATAAGTGATGGAAATCAATTCTCGTCACTTATAAATGATGAAAATGCATTCTCGTCACTTTCAAGTGACCAAAATCAATTCTCGTCACTTATAAGTGATGGAAATCAATTCTCGTCACTTGTAAGTGATGGAAATCAATTCTCGTCACTTATAAGTGACGGAAATCAATTCTCGTCACTTTTAAGTGATGGAAATCAATTCTCGTCACTTATGAGTGATGAAAATCAATTCTCGTCACTTATGAGTGACAAAAATCAATTCTCGTCACTTATAGGTGATGAAAATGCATTCTCGTCACTTTTAAGTGACCAAAATCAATTCTCGTCACTTATAAGTGACAAAAATCAATTCTCGTCACTTATAAGTGACAAAAATCAATTCTCGTCACTTATAAGTGATGGAAATCAATTCTCGTCACTTATAAGTGACAGAAATCAATTCTCGTCACTTGTAAGTGATGGAAATCAATTCTCGTCACTTTTAAGTGATGGAAATCAATTCTCGTCGTTTACAAGTGATGGAAATCAATCCTCGTCACTTATAAGTGACAGAAATCAATTCTCGTCACTTACAAGTGATGGACATCAATTCTCGTCACTTATAAGTGATGAAAATGCATTCTCGTCACTTATAAGTGACGAAAATGCATTATCGTCACTTTTAAGTGACCAAAATCAATTCTCGTCTTTCATAAGTGATGTAAATCAATTCTCGTCACTTATAAGTGATGAAAATGCATTCTCGTCACTTTTAAGTGACCAAAATCAATTCTCGTTACTTATAAGTGACAAAAATCAATTCTCGTCACTTATAAGTGACAAAATTCAATTCTCGTCACTTATAAGTGATGAAAATGCATTCTCGTCACTGTTAAGTGACCAAAATCAATTCTCGTCACTTATAAGTGATGGAAATCAATTCTCGTCACTTATAAGTGATGGAAATCAATTCTCGTCACTTATAAGTGATGGAAATCAATTCTCGTCACCTATAAGTGATGGAAATCAATTCTCGTCATTTATAAGTGATGAAAATGAATTCTCGTCACTTATCAGTGACAAAAATCAATTCTCGTCACTTACAAGTGATGGAAATCAATTCTCGTCACTTATAAGTGATGGAAATCAATTCTCGTCACTTATAAGTGATGGAAACCGATTCTCGTCACTTATCAGTGATGGAAATCAATTCTAGTCACTTATAAGTGATGGAAATCAATTCTCGTCACTTATAAGTGATGAAAATAAATTCTCGTCACTTATAAGTGACAGAAATCAATTCTCGTCACCTATAAGTGATGGAAATCAATTCTCGTCATTTATAAGTGATGAAAATGAATTCTCGTCACTTATCAGTGACAAAAATCAATTCTCGTCACTTACAAGTGATGGAAATCAATTCTCGTCACTTATAAGTGATGGAAATCAATTCTCGTCACTTATAAGTGATGGAAACCGATTCTCGTCACTTATCAGTGATGGAAATCAATTCTAGTCACTTATAAGTGATGGAAATCAATTCTCGTCACTTATGAGTGATGAAAATAAATTCTCGTCACTTATAAGTGACAGAAATCAATTCTCGTCACTTGTAAGTGATGGAAATCAATTCTCGTCACTTTTAAGTGATGGAAATCAATTCTCGTCGTTTATAAGTGATGGAAATCAATCCTCGTCACTTATAAGTGACAGAAATCAATTCTCGTCACTTACAAGTGATGGAAATCAATTCTCGTCACTTATAAGTGATGAAAATGCATTCTCGTCACTTATGAGTGATGAAAATGCATTATCGTCACTTTCAAGTAACCAAAATCAATTCTCGTTCTTCATAAGTTATGGAAATCAATTCTCGTCACTTACAAGTGATGGAAATCAATTCTCGTCACTTGTAAGTGATGGAAATCAATTCTCGTCACTTATGAGTGATGAAAATCAATTCTCGTCACTTATAAGTGACGAAAATCAATTCTCGTCACTTATAAGTGATGGAAATCAATTCTCGTCACTTATAAGTAACAAAAATCAATACTTGTCACTTATAAGTGATGGAAATCAATTCTCGTCACTTTTAAGTGATGGAAATCAATTCTCGTCACTTATAAGTGATGGAAATCAATCCTCGTCACTTATAAGTGACAGAAATCAATTCTCGTCACTCATAAGTGATGGAAATCAATTCTCGTCTCTTATAAGTGATGAAAATGCATTCTCGTCACTTATAAGTGACAAAAATCAATTCTCGTCACTTACAAGTGATGGAAATCAATTCTCGTCACTTATAAGTGATGAAAATCAATTCTCGTCACTTATAAGTGATGGAAATCAATTCTCGTCACCTATAAGTGATGGAAATCAATTCTCGTCATTTATAAGTGATGAAGATGAATTCTCGTCACTTATCAGTGACAAAAATCAATTCTCGTCACTTACAAGTGATGGAAATCAATTCTCGTCACTTATAAGTGATGGAAATCAATTCTCGTCACTTATAAGTGATGGAAACCGATTCTCGTCACTTATCAGTGATGGAAATCAATTCTAGTCACTTATAAGTGATGGAAATCAATTCTCGTCACTTATAAGTGATGAAAATAAATTCTCGTCACTTATAAGTGACAGAAATCAATTCTCGTCACTTGTAAGTGATGGAAATCAATTCTCGTCACTTTTAAGTGATGGAAATCAATTCTCGTCGTTTATAAGTGATGGAAATCAATCCTCGTCACTTATAAGTGACAGAAATCAATTCTCGTCACTTACAAGTGATGGAAATCAATTCTCGTCACTTATAAGTGATGAAAATGCATTCTCGTCACTTATGAGTGATGAAAATGCATTATCGTCACTTTTAAGTAACCAAAATCAATTCTCGTCTTTCATAAGTTATGGAAATCAATTCTCGTCACTTATAAGTGATGAAAATGCATTCTCGTCATTTTTAAGTGACCAAAATCAATTCTCGTCACTTATAAGTGATGAAAATGCATTCTCGTCACTTTTAAGTGACCAAAATCAATTCTCGTTACTTATAAGTGACAAAAATCAATTCTCGTCACTTATAAGTGACAAAAATCAATTCTCGTCACTTATAAGTGACAAAAATCAATTCTCGTCACTTATAAGTGACGAAAATGCATTATCGTCACTTTTAAGTGACCAAAATCAATTCTCGTCTTTCATAAGTGATGTAAATCAATTCTCGTCACTTATAAGTGATGAAAATGCATTCTCGTCACTTTTAAGTGACCAAAATCAATTCTCGTCACTTATAAGTGATGGAAATCAATTCTCGTCACTTATAAGTGACAGAAATCAATTCTCTTCACTTGTAAGTGATGTAAATCAATTCTCGTCACTTATAAGTGATGAAAATGCATTCTCGTCACTTTTAAGTGACCAAAATCAATTCTCGTCACTTATAAGTGATGGAAATCAATTCTCGTCACTTATAAGTGACAGAAATCAATTCTCGTCACTTGTAAGTGATGGAAATCAATTCTCGTCACTTATAAGTGACAGAAATCAATTCTCGTCACTTATAAGTGATGAAAATGAATTCTCGTCACTTATTAGTGTCAAAAATCAATTCTCGACACTTATAAGTGACGAAAATCAATTCTCGTCACTTGTAAGTGATGGAAATCAATTCTCGTCACTTATAAGTGACAGAAATCAATTCTCGTCACTTATAAGTGATGAAAATAAATTCTCGTCACTTATTAGTGTCAAAAATCAATTCTCGACACTCATAAGTGACAAAAATCAATTCTCGTCACTTATAAGTGATGAAAATGCATTCTCGTCACTTTTAAGTGACCAAAATCAATTCTCGTTACTTATAAGTGACAAAAATCAATTCTCGTCACTTATAAGTAATAAAAATCAATTCTCGTCACTTATAAGTGACAAAATTCAATTCTCGTCACTTATAAGTGATGAAAATGCATTCTCGTCACTGTTAAGTGACCAAAATCAATTCTCGTCACTTATAAGTGATGAAAATGCATTCTCGTCACTTTTAAGTGACCAAAATCAATTCTCGTCACTTATAAGTGATGGAAATCAATTCTCGTCACTTATAAGTGACAGAAATCAATTCTCGTCACTTGTAAGTGATGTAAATCAATTCTCGTCACTTATAAGTGATGAAAATGCATTCTCGTCACTTTTAAGTGACCAAAATCAATTCTCGTTACTTATAAGTGACAAAAATCAATTCTCGTCACTTATAAGTGACAAAATTCAATTCTCGTCACTTATAAGTGATGAAAATGCATTCTCGTCACTGTTAAGTGACCAAAATCAATTCTCGTCACTTATCAGTGATGAAAATGCATTCTCGTCACTTTTAAGTGACCAAAATCAATTCTCGTCACTTATAAGTGATGGAAATCAATTCTCGTCACTTATAAGTGACAGAAATCAATTCTCGTCACTTATAAGTGATGAAAATGCATTATCGTCACTTTCAAGTGACCAAAATCAATTCTCGTCTTTCATAAGTGATGTAAATCAATTCTCGTCACTTATAAGTGATGAGAATGCATTCTCGTCACTTTTAAGTGACCAAAATCAATTCTCGTCACTTATAAGTGATGGGAATCGATTCTCGTCACTTATAAGTGACAGAAATCAATTCTCGTCACTTGTAAGTAATGGAAATCAATTCTCGTCACTTATAAGTGACAGAATTCAATTCTTGTCACTTATAAGTGATGGAAATCAATTCTCGTCACTTATAAGTGACAAAAATCAATTCTCGTCACTTATAAGTGATGGAAATCAATTCTCGTCACTTATAAGTGATGGAAATTAATTCTCGTCCCTTATAAGTGACAGAAATCAATTCTCGTCACTTATAAGTGATGAAAATAAATTCTCGTCACTTATTAGTGACAAAAATCAATTCTCGACACTTATAAGTGACAAAAATCAATTCTCGTCACTTATAAGTGATAAAAATGCATTCTCGTCACTTATGAGTGACGAAAATGCATTTTCGTCACTCATGAGTGATGAAAATCAATTCTCGTCACTTATAAGTGACGAAAATGCATTATCGTCACTTTTAAGTGACCAAAACCAATTCTCGTCTTTCATAAGTGATGGAAATCAATTCTCGTCACTTATAAGTGATGAAAATGCATTCTCGTCACTTTCAAGTGACCAAAATCAATTCTCGTCACTTATAAGTGATGGAAATCAATTCTCGTCACTTGTAAGTGATGGAAATCAATTCTCGTCACTTATAAGTGACGGAAATCAATTCTCGTCACTTTTAAGTGATGGAAATCGATTCTCGTCACTTATGAGTGATGAAAATCAATTCTCGTCACTTATGAGTGACAAAAATCAATTCTCGTCACTTATAGGTGATGAAAATGCATTCTCGTCACTTTTAAGTGACCAAAATCAATTCTCGTCACTTATAAGTGACAAAAATCAATTCTCGTCACTTATAAGTGACAAAAATCAATTCTCGTCACTTATAAGTGATGGAAATCAATTCTCGTCACTTATAAGTGACAGAAATCAATTCTCGTCACTTGTAAGTGATGGAAATCAATTCTCGTCACTTTTAAGTGATGGAAATCAATTCTCGTCGTTTACAAGTGATGGAAATCAATCCTCGTCACTTATAAGTGACAGAAATCAATTCTCGTCACTTACAAGTGATGGACATCAATTCTCGTCACTTATAAGTGATGAAAATGCATTCTCGTCACTTATAAGTGACGAAAATGCATTATCGTCACTTTTAAGTGACCAAAATCAATTCTCGTCTTTCATAAGTGATGTAAATCAATTCTCGTCACTTATAAGTGATGAAAATGCATTCTCGTCACTTTTAAGTGACCAAAATCAATTCTCGTTACTTATAAGTGACAAAAATCAATTCTCGTCACTTATAAGTGACAAAATTCAATTCTCGTCACTTATAAGTGACAGAAATCAATTCTCGTCACTTGTAAGTAATGGAAATCAATTCTCGTCACTTATAAGTGACAGAAATCAATTCTTGTCACTTATAAGTGATGGAAATCAATTCTCGTCACTTATAAGTGACAAAAATCAATTCTCGTCACTTATAAGTGATGGAAATCAATTCTCGTCACTTATAAGTGATGGAAATTAATTCTCGTCCCTTATAAGTGACAGAAATCAATTCTCGTCACTTATAAGTGATGAAAATAAATTCTCGTCACTTATTAGTGACAAAAATCAATTCTCGACACTTATAAGTGACAAAAATCAATTCTCGTCACTTATAAGTGATAAAAATGCATTCTCGTCACTTATGAGTGACGAAAATGCATTTTCGTCACTCATGAGTGATGAAAATCAATTCTCGTCACTTATAAGTGACGAAAATGCATTATCGTCACTTTTAAGTGACCAAAACCAATTCTCGTCTTTCATAAGTGATGGAAATCAATTCTCGTCACTTATAAGTGATGAAAATGCATTCTCGTCACTTTCAAGTGACCAAAATCAATTCTCGTCACTTATAAGTGATGGAAATCAATTCTCGTCACTTGTAAGTGATGGAAATCAATTCTCGTCACTTATAAGTGACGGAAATCAATTCTCGTCACTTTTAAGTGATGGAAATCAATTCTCGTCACTCATGAGTGATGAAAATCAATTCTCGTCACTTATGAGTGACAAAAATCAATTCTCGTCACTTATAGGTGATGAAAATGCATTCTCGTCACTTTTAAGTGACCAAAATCAATTCTCGTCACTTATAAGTGATAAAAATCAATTCTCGTCACTTATAAGTGACAAAAATCAATTCTCGTCACTTATAAGTGATGGAAATCAATTCTCGTCACTTATAAGTGACAGAAATCAATTCTCGTCACTTGTAAGTGATGGAAATCAATTCTCGTCACTTTTAAGTGATGGAAATCAATTCTCGTCGTTTACAAGTGATGGAAATCAATCCTCGTCACTTATAAGTGACAGAAATCAATTCTCGTCACTTACAAGTGATGGACATCAATTCTCGTCACTTATAAGTGATGAAAATGCATTCTCGTCACTTATAAGCTACGAAAATGCATTATCGTCACTTTTAAGTGACCAAAATCAATTCTCGTCTTTCATAAGTGATGTAAATCAATTCTCGTCACTTATAAGTGATGAAAATGCATTCTCGTCACTTTTAAGTGACCAAAATCAATTCTCGTTACTTATAAGTGACAAAAATCAATTCTCGTCACTTATAAGTGACAAAATTCAATTCTCGTCACTTATAAGTGATGAAAATGCATTCTCGTCACTGTTAAGTGACCAAAATCAATTCTCGTCACTTATAAGTGATGGAAATCAATTCTCGTCACTTATAAGTGACAGAAATCAATTCTCGTCACTTGTAAGTGATGGAAATCAATTCTCGTCACTTATAAGTGACAGAAATCAATTCTCGTCACTTATAAGTGATGAAAATAAATTCTCGTCACTTGTTAGTGTCAAAAATCAATTCTCGACACTCATAAGTGACAAAAATCAATTCTCGTCACTTATAAGTGATGAAAATGCATTCTCGTCACTTTTAAGTGACCAAAATCAATTCTCGTTACTTATAAGTGACAAAAATCAATTCTCGTCACTTATAAGTGACAAAAATCAATTCTCGTCACTTATAAGTGACAAAATTCAATTCTCGTCACTTATAAGTGATGAAAATGCATTCTCGTCACTGTTAAGTGACCAAAATCAATTCTCGTCACTTATCAGTGATGAAAATGCATTCTCGTCACTTTTGAGTGACCAAAATCAATTCTCGTCACTTATAAGTGATGGAAATCAATTCTCGTCACTTATAAGTGACAGAAATCAATTCTCGTCACTTATAAGTGATGAAAATGCATTCTCGTCACTTTTAAGTGACCAAAATCAATTCTCGTTACTTATAAGTGACAAAAATCAATTCTCGTCACTTATAAGTGACAAAAATCAATTCTCGTCACTTATAAGTGACAAAATTCAATTCTCGTCACTTATAAGTGATGTAAATGCATTCTCGTCACTGTTAAGTGACCAAAATCAATTCTCGTCACTTATAAGTGATGAAAATGCATTCTCGTCACTTTTAAGTGACCAAAATCAATTCTCGTCACTTATAAGTGATGGAAATCAATTCTCGTCACTTATAAGTGACAGAAATCAATTCTCGTCACTTGTAAGTAATGGAAATCAATTCTCGTCACTTATAAGTGACAGAAATCAATTCTCGTCACTTATAAGTGATGAAAATAAATTCTCGTCACTTATTAGTGTCAAAAATCAATTCTCGACACTTATAAGTGATGAAAATCAATTCTCGTCACTTATAAGTGATGGAAATCAATTCTCGTACCTTATAAGTAACAAAAATCAATTCTTGTCACTTATAAGTGATGGAAATCAATTCTCGTCACTTTTAAGTGATTGAAATCAATTCTCGTCACTTATTAGTGACAAAAATCAATTCTCGACACTTATAAGTGACAAAAATCAATTCTCGTCACTTATAAGTGATGAAAATGCATTCTCGTCACTTTTAAGTGACCAAAATCAATTCTCGTCACTTATAAGTGATGAAAATCAATTCTCGTCACTTATAAGTGACGAAAATCAATTCTCGTCACTTATAAGTGATGGAAATCAATTCTCGTCACTTATAAGTGATGAAAATGCATTTTCGTCACTTATAAGTGACGAAAATGCATTATCGTCACTTTCAAGTGACCAAAATCAATTCTCGTCTTTCATAAGTGCTGGAAATCAATTCTCGTCACTTAATAGTGATGAAAATGCATTCTCGTCACTTTTAAGTGACCAAAATCAATTCTCGTCACTTATAAGTGACAAAAATCAATTCTCGTCACTTCTAAGTGACAAAAATCAATTCTCGTCACTTATAAGCGATGGACATCGATTCTCGTCACTTATAAGTGATGGAAATCAATTCTCGTCACTTATGAGTGATGAAAATCAATTCTCGTCACTTATAAGTGACGAAAATCAATTCTCGTCACTTATAAGTGACGGAAATCAATTCTCGTCACTTATAAGTGATGGAAATCAATTCTCGTCACTTATGAGTGATGAAAATCAATTCTCGTCACTTATAAGTGACGAAAAACAATTCTCGTCACTTATAAGTGATGGAAATCAATTCTCGTCACTTATAAGTGATGAAAATGCATTCTCGTCACTTTTAAGTGACCAAAATCAATTCTCGTTACTTATAAGTGACAAAAATCAATTCTCGTCACTTATAAGTGACAAAATTCAATTCTCGTCACTTATAAGTGACAGAAATCAATTCTCGTCACTTGTAAGTAATGGAAATCAATTCTCGTCACTTATAAGTGACAGAAATCAATTCTTGTCACTTATAAGTGATGGAAATCAATTCTCGTCACTTATAAGTGACAAAAATCAATTCTCGTCACTTATAAGTGATGGAAATCAATTCTCGTCACTTATAAGTGATGGAAATTAATTCTCGTCCCTTATAAGTGACAGAAATCAATTCTCGTCACTTATAAGTGATGAAAATAAATTCTCGTCACTTATTAGTGACAAAAATCAATTCTCGACACTTATAAGTGACAAAAATCAATTCTCGTCACTTATAAGTGATAAAAATGCATTCTCGTCACTTATGAGTGACGAAAATGCATTTTCGTCACTCATGAGTGATGAAAATCAATTCTCGTCACTTATAAGTGACGAAAATGCATTATCGTCACTTTTAAGTGACCAAAACCAATTCTCGTCTTTCATAAGTGATGGAAATCAATTCTCGTCACTTATAAGTGATGAAAATGCATTCTCGTCACTTTCAAGTGACCAAAATCAATTCTCGTCACTTATAAGTGATGGAAATCAATTCTCGTCACTTGTAAGTGATGGAAATCAATTCTCGTCACTTATAAGTGACGGAAATCAATTCTCGTCACTTTTAAGTGATGGAAATCAATTCTCGTCACTTATGAGTGATGAAAATCAATTCTCGTCACTTATGAGTGACAAAAATCAATTCTCGTCACTTATAGGTGATGAAAATGCATTCTCGTCACTTTTAAGTGACCAAAATCAATTCTCGTCACTTATAAGTGACAAAAATCAATTCTCGTCACTTATAAGTGACAAAAATCAATTCTCGTCACTTATAAGTGATGGAAATCAATTCTCGTCACTTATAAGTGACAGAAATCAATTCTCGTCACTTGTAAGTGATGGAAATCAATTCTCGTCACTTTTAAGTGATGGAAATCAATTCTCGTCGTTTACAAGTGATGGAAATCAATCCTCGTCACTTATAAGTGACAGAAATCAATTCTCGTCACTTACAAGTGATGGACATCAATTCTCGTCACTTATAAGTGATGAAAATGCATTCTCGTCACTTATAAGTGACGAAAATGCATTATCGTCACTTTTAAGTGACCAAAATCAATTCTCGTCTTTCATAAGTGATGTAAATCAATTCTCGTCACTTATAAGTGATGAAAATGCATTCTCGTCACTTTTAAGTGACCAAAATCAATTCTCGTTACTTATAAGTGACAAAAATCAATTCTCGTCACTTATAAGTGACAAAATTCAATTCTCGTCACTTATAAGTGATGAAAATGCATTCTCGTCACTGTTAAGTGACCAAAATCAATTCTCGTCACTTATAAGTGATGGAAATCAATTCTCGTCACTTATAAGTGATGGAAATCAATTCTCGTCACTTATAAGTGATGGAAATCAATTCTCGTCACCTATAAGTGATGGAAATCAATTCTCGTCATTTATAAGTGATGAAAATGAATTCTCGTCACTTATCAGTGACAAAAATCAATTCTCGTCACTTACAAGTGATGGAAATCAATTCTCGTCACTTATAAGTGATGGAAATCAATTCTCGTCACTTATAAGTGATGGAAACCGATTCTCGTCACTTATCAGTGATGGAAATCAATTCTAGTCACTTATAAGTGATGGAAATCAATTCTCGTCACTTATAAGTGATGAAAATAAATTCTCGTCACTTATAAGTGACAGAAATCAATTCTCGTCACTTGTAAGTGATGGAAATCAATTCTCGTCACTTTTAAGTGATGGAAATCAATTCTCGTCGTTTATAAGTGATGGAAATCAATCCTCGTCACTTATAAGTGACAGAAATCAATTCTCGTCACTTACAAGTGATGGAAATCAATTCTCGTCACTTATAAGTGATGAAAATGCATTCTCGTCACTTATGAGTGATGAAAATGCATTATCGTCACTTTTAAGTAACCAAAATCAATTCTCGTTCTTCATAAGTTATGGAAATCAATTCTCGTCACTTACAAGTGATGGAAATCAATTCTCGTCACTTGTAAGTGATGGAAATCAATTCTCGTCACTTATGAGTGATGAAAATCAATTCTCGTCACTTATAAGTGACGAAAATCAATTCTCGTCACTTATAAGTGATGGAAATCAATTCTCGTCACTTATAAGTAACAAAAATCAATACTTGTCACTTATAAGTGATGGAAATCAATTCTCGTCACTTTTAAGTGATGGAAATCAATTCTCGTCACTTATAAGTGATGGAAATCAATCCTCGTCACTTATAAGTGACAGAAATCAATTCTCGTCACTCATAAGTGATGGAAATCAATTCTCGTCTCTTATAAGTGATGGAAATCAATTCTCGTCATTTATAAGTGATGAAAATGAATTCTCGTCACTTATCAGTGACAAAAATCAATTCTCGTCACTTACAAGTGATGGAAATCAATTCTCGTCACTTATAAGTGATGGAAATCAATTCTCGTCACTTATAAGTGATGGAAACCGATTCTCGTCACTTATCAGTGATGGAAATCAATTCTAGTCACTTATAAGTGATGGAAATCAATTCTCGTCACTTATAAGTGATGGAAATCAATTCTCGTCACTTATAAGTGACAGAAATCAATTCTCGTCACTTATAAGTGATGAAAATAAATTCTCGTCACTTATTAGTGTCAAAAATCAATTCTCGACACTTATAAGTGACAAAAATCAATTCTCGTCACTTATAAGTGATGAAAATGCATTCTCGTCACTTTTAAGTGACCAAAATCAATTCTCGTCACTTATAAAAGACAAAAATCAATTCTCGTCACTTATAAGTGAAAGAAATCAACTCTCGTCACTTATAAGTGATGAAAATAAATTCTCGTCACTTATTAGTGCCAAAAATCAATTCTCGTCACTTATAAGTGACAAAAATCAATTCTCGTCACTTATAAGTGACAAAAATCAATTCTCGTCACTTATAAGTGATGCAAATGCATTCTCGTCACTTTTAAGTGACCAAAATCAATTCTCGTCACTTATAAGTGATGGAAATCAATTCTCATCACTTATAAGTGATGGAAATCAATTCTCGCCACTTATAAGTGATGAAAATCCATTCTCGTCACTTTTAAGTGACCAAAATCAATTCTCGTCACTTATAAGTCATGGAAATCAATCCTCGTCACTTATAAGTGACAGAAATCAATTCTCGTCACTCATAAGTGATGGAAATCAATTCTCGTCACTTATAAGTGATGAAAATGCATTCTCGTCACTTATAAGTGACGAAAATAAATTATCGTCACTTTCAAGTGACCAAAATTAATTCTCGTCTTTCATAAGTGATGTAAATCAATTCTCGTCACTTATAAGTGATGAGAATGCATTCTCGTCACTTTTAAGTGACCAAAATCAATTCTCGTCACTTATAAGTGATGGGAATCGATTCTCGTCACTTATAAGTGACAGAAATCAATTCTCGTCACTTGTAAGTAATGGAAATCAATTCTCGTCACTTATAAGTGACAGAAATCAATTCTTGTCACTTATAAGTGATGGAAATCAATTCTCGTCACTTATAAGTGACAAAAATCAATTCTCGTCACTTATAAGTGATGGAAATCAATTCTCGTCACTTATAAGTGATGGAAATTAATTCTCGTCCCTTATAAGTGACAGAAATCAGTTCTCGTCACTTATAAGTGATGAAAATAAATTCTCGTCACTTATTAGTGAAAAAAATCAATTCTCGACACTTATAAGTGACAAAAATCAATTCTCGTCACTTATAAGTGATAAAAATGCATTCTCGTCACTTATGAGTGACGAAAATGCATTTTCGTCACTCATGAGTGATGAAAATCAATTCTCGTCACTTATAAGTGACGAAAATGCATTATCGTCACTTTTAAGTGACCAAAACCAATTCTCGTCTTTCATAAGTGATGGAAATCAATTCTCGTCACTTATAAGTGATGAAAATGCATTCTCGTCACTTTCAAGTGACCAAAATCAATTCTCGTCACTTATAAGTGATGGAAATCAATTCTCGTCACTTGTAAGTGATGGAAATCAATTCTCGTCACTTATAAGTGACGGAAATCAATTCTCGTCACTTTTAAGTGATGGAAATCAATTCTCGTCACTTATGAGTGATGAAAATCAATTCTCGTCACTTATGAGTGACAAAAATCAATTCTCGTCACTTATAGGTGATGAAAATGCATTCTCGTCACTTTTAAGTGACCAAAATCAATTCTCGTCACTTATAAGTGACAAAAATCAATTCTCGTCACTTATAAGTGACAAAAATCAATTCTCGTCACTTATAAGTGATGGAAATCAATTCTCGTCACTTATAAGTGACAGAAATCAATTCTCGTCACTTGTAAGTGATGGAAATCAATTCTCGTCACTTTTAAGTGATGGAAATCAATTCTCGTCGTTTACAAGTGATGGAAATCAATCCTCGTCACTTATAAGTGACAGAAATCAATTCTCGTCACTTACAAGTGATGGACATCAATTCTCGTCACTTATAAGTGATGAAAATGCATTCTCGTCACTTATAAGTGACGAAAATGCATTATCGTCACTTTTAAGTGACCAAAATCAATTCTCGTCTTTCATAAGTGATGTAAATCAATTCTCGTCACTTATAAGTGATGAAAATGCATTCTCGTCACTTTTAAGTGACCAAAATCAATTCTCGTTACTTATAAGTGACAAAAATCAATTCTCGTCACTTATAAGTGACAAAATTCAATTCTCGTCACTTATAAGTGATAAAAATGCATTCTCGTCACTTATGAGTGACGAAAATGCATTTTCGTCACTCATGAGTGATGAAAATCAATTCTCGTCACTTATAAGTGACGAAAATGCATTATCGTCACTTTTAAGTGACCAAAACCAATTCTCGTCTTTCATAAGTGATGGAAATCAATTCTCGTCACTTATAAATGATGAAAATGCATTCTCGTCACTTTCAAGTGACCAAAATCAATTCTCGTCACTTATAAGTGATGGAAATCAATTCTCGTCACTTGTAAGTGATGGAAATCAATTCTCGTCACTTATAAGTGACGGAAATCAATTCTCGTCACTTTTAAGTGATGGAAATCAATTCTCGTCACTTATGAGTGATGAAAATCAATTCTCGTCACTTGTGAGTGACAAAAATCAATTCTCGTCACTTATAGGTGATGAAAATGCATTCTCGTCACTTTTAAGTGACCAAAATCAATTCTCGTCACTTATAAGTGACAAAAATCAATTCTCGTCACTTATAAGTGACAAAAATCAATTCTCGTCACTTATAAGTGATGGAAATCAATTCTCGTCACTTATAAGTGACAGAAATCAATTCTCGTCACTTGTAAGTGATGGAAATCAATTCTCGTCACTTTTAAGTGATGGAAATCAATTCTCGTCGTTTACAAGTGATGGAAATATCCTCGTCACTTATAAGTGACAGAAATCAATTCTCGTCACTTACAAGTGATGGACATCAATTCTCGTCACTTATAAGTGATGAAAATGCATTCTCGTCACTTATAAGTGACGAAAATGCATTATCGTCACTTTTAAGTGACCAAAATCAATTCTCGTCTTTCATAAGTGATGTAAATCAATTCTCGTCACTTATAAGTGATGAAAATGCATTCTCGTCACTTTTAAGTGACCAAAATCAATTCTCGTTACTTATAAGTGACAAAAATCAATTCTCGTCACTTATAAGTGACAAAATTCAATTCTCGTCACTTATAAGTGATGAAAATGCATTCTCGTCACTGTTAAGTGACCAAAATCAATTCTCGTCACTTATAAGTGATGGAAATCAATTCTCGTCACTTATAAGTGATGGAAATCAATTCTCGTCACTTATAAGTGATGGAAATCAAGTCTCGTCACCTATAAGTGATGGAAATCAATTCTCGTCATTTATAAGTGATGAAAATGAATTCTCGTCACTTATCAGTGACAAAAATCAATTCTCGTCACTTACAAGTGATGGAAATCAATTCTCGTCACTTATAAGTGATGGAAATCAATTCTCGTCACTTATAAGTGATGGAAACCGATTCTCGTCACTTATCAGTGATGGAAATCAATTCTAGTCACTTATAAGTGATGGAAATCAATTCTCGTCACCTATAAGTGATGGAAATCAATTCTCGTCATTTATAAGTGATGAAAATGAATTCTCGTCACTTATCAGTGACAAAAATCAATTCTCGTCACTTACAAGTGATGGAAATCAATTCTCGTCACTTATAAGTGATGGAAATCAATTCTCGTCACTTATAAGTGATGGAAACCGATTCTCGTCACTTATCAGTGATGGAAATCAATTCCAGTCACTTATAAGTGATGGAAATCAATTCTCGTCACTTATAAGTGATGAAAATAAATTCTCGTCACTTATAAGTGACAGAAATCAATTCTCGTCACTTGTAAGTGATGGAAATCAATTCTCGTCACTTTTAAGTGATGGAAATCAATTCTCGTCGTTTATAAGTGATGGAAATCAATCCTCGTCACTTATAAGTGACAGAAATCAATTCTCGTCACTTACAAGTGATGGAAATCAATTCTCGTCACTTATAAGTGATGAAAATGCATTCTCGTCACTTATGAGTGATGAAAATGCATTATCGTCACTTTTAAGTAACCAAAATCAATTCTCGTTCTTCATAAGTTATGGAAATCAATTCTCGTCACTTACAAGTGATGGAAATCAATTCTCGTCACTTGTAAGTGATGGAAATCAATTCTCGTCACTTATGAGTGATGAAAATCAATTCTCGTCACTTATAAGTGACGAAAATCAATTCTCGTCACTTATAAGTGATGGAAATCAATTCTCGTCACTTATAAGTAACAAAAATCAATACTTGTCACTTATAAGTGATGGAAATCAATTCTCGTCACTTTTAAGTGATGGAAATCAATTCTCGTCACTTATAAGTGATGGAAATCAATCCTCGTCACTTATAAGTGACAGAAATCAATTCTCGTCACTCATAAGTGATGGAAATCAATTCTCGTCTCTTATAAGTGATGAAAATGCATTCTCGTCACTTATAAGTGACAAAAATCAATTCTCGTCACTTACAAGTGATGGAAATCAATTCTCGTCACTTATAAGTGATGAAAATCAATTCTCGTCACTTATAAGTGATGGAAATCAATTCTCGTCACCTATAAGTGATGGAAATCAATTCTCGTCATTTATAAGTGATGAAGATGAATTCTCGTCACTTATCAGTGACAAAAATCAATTCTCGTCACTTACAAGTGATGGAAATCAATTCTCGTCACTTATAAGTGATGGAAATCAATTCTCGTCACCTATAAGTGATGGAAATCAATTCTCGTCATTTATAAGTGATGAAGATGAATTCTCGTTACTTATGAGTGACAAAAATCAATTCTCGTCACTTATAAGTGACAAAAATCAATTCTCGTCACTTATAAGTGACAAAATTCAATTCTTGTCACTTATAAGTGATGAAAATGCATTCTCGTCACTGTTAAGTGACCAAAATCAATTCTCGTCACTTATAAGTGATGAAAATGCATTCTCGTCACTTTTAAGTGACCAAAATCAATTCTCGTTACTTATAAGTGACAAAAATCAATTCTCGTCACTTATAAGTGACAAAAATCAATTCTCGTCACTTATAAGTGACAAAAATCAATTCTCGTCACTTATAAGTGACGAAAATGCATTATCGTCACTTTTAAGTGACCAAAATCAATTCTCGTCTTTCATAAGTGATGTAAATCAATTCTCGTCACTTATAAGTGATGAAAATGCATTCTCGTCACTTTTAAGTGACCAAAATCAATTCTCGTCACTTATAAGTGATGGAAATCAATTCTCGTCACTTATAAGTGACAGAAATCAATTCTCTTCACTTGTAAGTGATGTAAATCAATTCTCGTCACTTATAAGTGATGAAAATGCATTCTCGTCACTTTTAAGTGACCAAAATCAATTCTCGTCACTTATAAGTGATGGAAATCAATTCTCGTCACTTATAAGTGACAGCAATCAATTCTCGTCACTTGTAAGTGATGGAAATCAATTCTCGTCACTTATAAGTGACAGAAATCAATTCTCGTCACTTATAAGTGATGAAAATGAATTCTCGTCACTTATTAGTGTCAAAAATCAATTCTCGACACTTATAAGTGACGAAAATCAATTCTCGTCACTTGTAAGTGATGGAAATCAATTCTCGTCACTTATAAGTGACAGAAATCAATTCTCGTCACTTATAAGTGATGAAAATAAATTCTCGTCACTTATTAGTGTCAAAAATCAATTCTCGACACTCATAAGTGACAAAAATCAATTCTCGTCACTTATAAGTGATGAAAATGCATTCTCGTCACTTTTAAGTGACCAAAATCAATTCTCGTTACTTATAAGTGACAAAAATCAATTCTCGTCACTTATAAGTAATAAAAATCAATTCTCGTCACTTATAAGTGACAAAATTCAATTCTCGTCACTTATAAGTGATGAAAATGCATTCTCGTCACTGTTAAGTGACCAAAATCAATTCTCGTCACTTATAAGTGATGAAAATGCATTCTCGTCACTTTTAAGTGACCAAAATCAATTCTCGTCACTTATAAGTGATGGAAATCAATTCTCGTCACTTATAAGTGACAGAAATCAATTCTCGTCACTTGTAAGTGATGTAAATCAATTCTCGTCACTTATAAGTGATGAAAATGCATTCTCGTCACTTTTAAGTGACCAAAATCAATTCTCGTTACTTATAAGTGACAAAAATCAATTCTCGTCACTTATAAGTGACAAAAATCAATTCTCGTAGCTTATGAGTGACAAAATTTAATTCTCGTCACTTATAAGTGATGAAAATGCATTCTCGTCACTGTTAAGTGACCAAAATCAATTCTCGTCACTTATAAGTGATGAAAATGCATTCTCGTCACTTTTAAGTGACCAAAATCAATTCTCGTCACTTATAAGTGATGGAAATCAATTCTCGTCACTTATAAGTGACAGAAATCAATTCTCGTCACTTGTAAGTGATGGAAATCAATTCTCGTCACTTATAAGTGACAGAAATCAATTCTCGTCACTTATAAGTGATGAAAATGAATTCTCGTCACTTATTAGTGTCAAAAATCAATTCTCGACACTTATAAGTGACGAAAATCAATTCTCTTCACTTATAAGTGATGGAAATCAATTCTCGTCACTTTTAAGTGACCAAAATCAATTCTCGTCACTTATAAGTGATGAAAATAAATTCTCGTCACTTATTAGTGTCAAAAATCAATTCTCGACACTTATAAGTGACGAAAATCAATTCTCGTCACTTATAAGTGATGGAAATCAATTCTCGTCCCTTATAAGTGACAGAAATCAATTCTCGTCACTTATAAGTGATGAAAATAAATTCTCGTCACTTATTAGTGACAAAAATCAATTCTCGACACTTATAAGTGACAAAAATCAATTCTCGTCACTTATAAGTGATGAAAATGCATTCTCGTCACTTTTAAGTGACCAAAATCAATTCTCGTCACTTATAAGTGATGAAAATCAATTCTCGTCACTTATAAGTGACGAAAATCAATTCTCGTCACTTGTAAGTGATGGAAATCAATTCTCGTCATTTATAAGTGATGGAAATCAATTCTCGTCACTTATAAGTGACAGAAATCAATTCTCGTCACTTGTAAGTGATGGAAATCAATTCTCGTCACTTATAAGTGACAGAAATCAATTCTCGTCACTTATAAGTGATGAAAATGCATTCTCGTCACTGTTAAGTGACCAAAATCAATTCTCGTCACTTATAAGTGATGAAAATGCATTCTCGTCACTTTTAAGTGACCAAAATCAATTCTCGTTACTTATAAGTGACAAAAATCAATTCTCGTCACTTATAAGTGACAAAATTCAATTCTCGTCACTTATAAGTGACAGAAATCAATTCTCGTCACTTGTAAGTAATGGAAATCAATTCTCGTCACTTATAAGTGACAGAAATCAATTCTTGTCACTTATAAGTGATGGAAATCAATTCTCGTCACTTATAAGTGACAAAAATCAATTCTCGTCACTTATAAGTGATGGAAATCAATTCTCGTCACTTATAAGTGATGGAAATTAATTCTCGTCCCTTATAAGTGACAGAAATCAATTCTCGTCACTTATAAGTGATGAAAATAAATTCTCGTCACTTATTAGTGACAAAAATCAATTCTCGACACTTATAAGTGACAAAAATCAATTCTCGTCACTTATAAGTGATAAAAATGCATTCTCGTCACTTATGAGTGACGAAAATGCATTTTCGTCACTCATGAGTGATGAAAATCAATTCTCGTCACTTATAAGTGACGAAAATGCATTATCGTCACTTTTAAGTGACCAAAACCAATTCTCGTCTTTCATAAGTGATGGAAATCAATTCTCGTCACTTATAAGTGATGAAAATGCATTCTCGTCACTTTCAAGTGACCAAAATCAATTCTCGTCACTTATAAGTGATGGAAATCAATTCTCGTCACTTGTAAGTGATGGAAATCAATTCTCGTCACTTATAAGTGACGGAAATCAATTCTCGTCACTTTTAAGTGATGGAAATCAATTCTCGTCACTTATGAGTGATGAAAATCAATTCTCGTCACTTATGAGTGACAAAAATCAATTCTCGTCACTTATAGGTGATGAAAATGCATTCTCGTCACTTTTAAGTGACCAAAATCAATTCTCGTCACTTATAAGTGACAAAAATCAATTCTCGTCACTTATAAGTGACAAAAATCAATTCTCGTCACTTATAAGTGATGGAAATCAATTCTCGTCACTTATAAGTGACAGAAATCAATTCTCGTCACTTGTAAGTGATGGAAATCAATTCTCGTCACTTTTAAGTGATGGAAATCAATTCTCGTCGTTTACAAGTGATGGAAATCAATCCTCGTCACTTATAAGTGACAGAAATCAATTCTCGTCACTTACAAGTGATGGACATCAATTCTCGTCACTTATAAGTGATGAAAATGCATTCTCGTCACTTATAAGTGACGAAAATGCATTATCGTCACTTTTAAGTGACCAAAATCAATTCTCGTCTTTCATAAGTGATGTAAATCAATTCTCGTCACTTATAAGTGATGAAAATGCATTCTCGTCACTTTTAAGTGACCAAAATCAATTCTCGTTACTTATAAGTGACAAAAATCAATTCTCGTCACTTATAAGTGACAAAATTCAATTCTCGTCACTTATAAGTGATGAAAATGCATTCTCGTCACTGTTAAGTGACCAAAATCAATTCTCGTCACTTATAAGTGATGGAAATCAATTCTCGTCACTTATAAGTGATGGAAATCAATTCTCGTCACTTATAAGTGATGGAAATCAATTCTCGTCACCTATAAGTGATGGAAATCAATTCTCGTCATTTATAAGTGATGAAAATGAATTCTCGTCACTTATCAGTGACAAAAATCAATTCTCGTCACTTACAAGTGATGGAAATCAATTCTCGTCACTTATAAGTGATGGAAATCAATTCTCGTCACTTATAAGTGATGGAAACCGATTCTCGTCACTTATCAGTGATGGAAATCAATTCTAGTCACTTATAAGTGATGGAAATCAATTCTCGTCACTTATAAGTGATGAAAATAAATTCTCGTCACTTATAAGTGACAGAAATCAATTCTCGTCACTTGTAAGTGATGGAAATCAATTCTCGTCACTTTTAAGTGATGGAAATCAATTCTCGTCGTTTATAAGTGATGGAAATCAATCCTCGTCACTTATAAGTGACAGAAATCAATTCTCGTCACTTACAAGTGATGGAAATCAATTCTCGTCACTTATAAGTGATGAAAATGCATTCTCGTCACTTATGAGTGATGAAAATGCATTATCGTCACTTTTAAGTAACCAAAATCAATTCTCGTTCTTCATAAGTTATGGAAATCAATTCTCGTCACTTACAAGTGATGGAAATCAATTCTCGTCACTTGTAAGTGATGGAAATCAATTCTCGTCACTTATGAGTGATGAAAATCAATTCTCGTCACTTATAAGTGACGAAAATCAATTCTCGTCACTTATAAGTGATGGAAATCAATTCTCGTCACTTATAAGTAACAAAAATCAATACTTGTCACTTATAAGTGATGGAAATCAATTCTCGTCACTTTTAAGTGATGGAAATCAATTCTCGTCACTTATAAGTGATGGAAATCAATCCTCGTCACTTATAAGTGACAGAAATCAATTCTCGTCACTCATAAGTGATGGAAATCAATTCTCGTCTCTTATAAGTGATGGAAATCAATTCTCGTCATTTATAAGTGATGAAAATGAATTCTCGTCACTTATCAGTGACAAAAATCAATTCTCGTCACTTACAAGTGATGGAAATCAATTCTCGTCACTTATAAGTGATGGAAATCAATTCTCGTCACTTATAAGTGATGGAAACCGATTCTCGTCACTTATCAGTGATGGAAATCAATTCTAGTCACTTATAAGTGATGGAAATCAATTCTCGTCACTTATAAGTGATGGAAATCAATTCTCGTCACTTATAAGTGACAGAAATCAATTCTCGTCACTTATAAGTGATGAAAATAAATTCTCGTCACTTATTAGTGTCAAAAATCAATTCTCGACACTTATAAGTGACAAAAATCAATTCTCGTCACTTATAAGTGATGAAAATGCATTCTCGTCACTTTTAAGTGACCAAAATCAATTCTCGTCACTTATAAAAGACAAAAATCAATTCTCGTCACTTATAAGTGAAAGAAATCAACTCTCGTCACTTATAAGTGATGAAAATAAATTCTCGTCACTTATTAGTGCCAAAAATCAATTCTCGTCACTTATAAGTGACAAAAATCAATTCTCGTCACTTATAAGTGACAAAAATCAATTCTCGTCACTTATAAGTGATGCAAATGCATTCTCGTCACTTTTAAGTGACCAAAATCAATTCTCGTCACTTATAAGTGATGGAAATCAATTCTCATCACTTATAAGTGATGGAAATCAATTCTCGCCACTTATAAGTGATGAAAATCCATTCTCGTCACTTTTAAGTGACCAAAATCAATTCTCGTCACTTATAAGTCATGGAAATCAATCCTCGTCACTTATAAGTGACAGAAATCAATTCTCGTCACTCATAAGTGATGGAAATCAATTCTCGTCACTTATAAGTGATGAAAATGCATTCTCGTCACTTATAAGTGACGAAAATAAATTATCGTCACTTTCAAGTGACCAAAATTAATTCTCGTCTTTCATAAGTGATGTAAATCAATTCTCGTCACTTATAAGTGATGAGAATGCATTCTCGTCACTTTTAAGTGACCAAAATCAATTCTCGTCACTTATAAGTGATGGGAATCGATTCTCGTCACTTATAAGTGACAGAAATCAATTCTCGTCACTTGTAAGTAATGGAAATCAATTCTCGTCACTTATAAGTGACAGAAATCAATTCTTGTCACTTATAAGTGATGGAAATCAATTCTCGTCACTTATAAGTGACAAAAATCAATTCTCGTCACTTATAAGTGATGGAAATCAATTCTCGTCACTTATAAGTGATGGAAATTAATTCTCGTCCCTTATAAGTGACAGAAATCAGTTCTCGTCACTTATAAGTGATGAAAATAAATTCTCGTCACTTATTAGTGAAAAAAATCAATTCTCGACACTTATAAGTGACAAAAATCAATTCTCGTCACTTATAAGTGATAAAAATGCATTCTCGTCACTTATGAGTGACGAAAATGCATTTTCGTCACTCATGAGTGATGAAAATCAATTCTCGTCACTTATAAGTGACGAAAATGCATTATCGTCACTTTTAAGTGACCAAAACCAATTCTCGTCTTTCATAAGTGATGGAAATCAATTCTCGTCACTTATAAGTGATGAAAATGCATTCTCGTCACTTTCAAGTGACCAAAATCAATTCTCGTCACTTATAAGTGATGGAAATCAATTCTCGTCACTTGTAAGTGATGGAAATCAATTCTCGTCACTTATAAGTGACGGAAATCAATTCTCGTCACTTTTAAGTGATGGAAATCAATTCTCGTCACTTATGAGTGATGAAAATCAATTCTCGTCACTTATGAGTGACAAAAATCAATTCTCGTCACTTATAGGTGATGAAAATGCATTCTCGTCACTTTTAAGTGACCAAAATCAATTCTCGTCACTTATAAGTGACAAAAATCAATTCTCGTCACTTATAAGTGACAAAAATCAATTCTCGTCACTTATAAGTGATGGAAATCAATTCTCGTCACTTATAAGTGACAGAAATCAATTCTCGTCACTTGTAAGTGATGGAAATCAATTCTCGTCACTTTTAAGTGATGGAAATCAATTCTCGTCGTTTACAAGTGATGGAAATCAATCCTCGTCACTTATAAGTGACAGAAATCAATTCTCGTCACTTACAAGTGATGGACATCAATTCTCGTCACTTATAAGTGATGAAAATGCATTCTCGTCACTTATAAGTGACGAAAATGCATTATCGTCACTTTTAAGTGACCAAAATCAATTCTCGTCTTTCATAAGTGATGTAAATCAATTCTCGTCACTTATAAGTGATGAAAATGCATTCTCGTCACTTTTAAGTGACCAAAATCAATTCTCGTTACTTATAAGTGACAAAAATCAATTCTCGTCACTTATAAGTGACAAAATTCAATTCTCGTCACTTATAAGTGATAAAAATGCATTCTCGTCACTTATGAGTGACGAAAATGCATTTTCGTCACTCATGAGTGATGAAAATCAATTCTCGTCACTTATAAGTGACGAAAATGCATTATCGTCACTTTTAAGTGACCAAAACCAATTCTCGTCTTTCATAAGTGATGGAAATCAATTCTCGTCACTTATAAATGATGAAAATGCATTCTCGTCACTTTCAAGTGACCAAAATCAATTCTCGTCACTTATAAGTGATGGAAATCAATTCTCGTCACTTGTAAGTGATGGAAATCAATTCTCGTCACTTATAAGTGACGGAAATCAATTCTCGTCACTTTTAAGTGATGGAAATCAATTCTCGTCACTTATGAGTGATGAAAATCAATTCTCGTCACTTGTGAGTGACAAAAATCAATTCTCGTCACTTATAGGTGATGAAAATGCATTCTCGTCACTTTTAAGTGACCAAAATCAATTCTCGTCACTTATAAGTGACAAAAATCAATTCTCGTCACTTATAAGTGACAAAAATCAATTCTCGTCACTTATAAGTGATGGAAATCAATTCTCGTCACTTATAAGTGACAGAAATCAATTCTCGTCACTTGTAAGTGATGGAAATCAATTCTCGTCACTTTTAAGTGATGGAAATCAATTCTCGTCGTTTACAAGTGATGGAAATCAATCCTCGTCACTTATAAGTGACAGAAATCAATTCTCGTCACTTACAAGTGATGGACATCAATTCTCGTCACTTATAAGTGATGAAAATGCATTCTCGTCACTTATAAGTGACGAAAATGCATTATCGTCACTTTTAAGTGACCAAAATCAATTCTCGTCTTTCATAAGTGATGTAAATCAATTCTCGTCACTTATAAGTGATGAAAATGCATTCTCGTCACTTTTAAGTGACCAAAATCAATTCTCGTTACTTATAAGTGACAAAAATCAATTCTCGTCACTTATAAGTGACAAAATTCAATTCTCGTCACTTATAAGTGATGAAAATGCATTCTCGTCACTGTTAAGTGACCAAAATCAATTCTCGTCACTTATAAGTGATGGAAATCAATTCTCGTCACTTATAAGTGATGGAAATCAATTCTCGTCACTTATAAGTGATGGAAATCAAGTCTCGTCACCTATAAGTGATGGAAATCAATTCTCGTCATTTATAAGTGATGAAAATGAATTCTCGTCACTTATCAGTGACAAAAATCAATTCTCGTCACTTACAAGTGATGGAAATCAATTCTCGTCACTTATAAGTGATGGAAATCAATTCTCGTCACTTATAAGTGATGGAAACCGATTCTCGTCACTTATCAGTGATGGAAATCAATTCTAGTCACTTATAAGTGATGGAAATCAATTCTCGTCACCTATAAGTGATGGAAATCAATTCTCGTCATTTATAAGTGATGAAAATGAATTCTCGTCACTTATCAGTGACAAAAATCAATTCTCGTCACTTACAAGTGATGGAAATCAATTCTCGTCACTTATAAGTGATGGAAATCAATTCTCGTCACTTATAAGTGATGGAAACCGATTCTCGTCACTTATCAGTGATGGAAATCAATTCCAGTCACTTATAAGTGATGGAAATCAATTCTCGTCACTTATAAGTGATGAAAATAAATTCTCGTCACTTATAAGTGACAGAAATCAATTCTCGTCACTTGTAAGTGATGGAAATCAATTCTCGTCACTTTTAAGTGATGGAAATCAATTCTCGTCGTTTATAAGTGATGGAAATCAATCCTCGTCACTTATAAGTGACAGAAATCAATTCTCGTCACTTACAAGTGATGGAAATCAATTCTCGTCACTTATAAGTGATGAAAATGCATTCTCGTCACTTATGAGTGATGAAAATGCATTATCGTCACTTTTAAGTAACCAAAATCAATTCTCGTTCTTCATAAGTTATGGAAATCAATTCTCGTCACTTACAAGTGATGGAAATCAATTCTCGTCACTTGTAAGTGATGGAAATCAATTCTCGTCACTTATGAGTGATGAAAATCAATTCTCGTCACTTATAAGTGACGAAAATCAATTCTCGTCACTTATAAGTGATGGAAATCAATTCTCGTCACTTATAAGTAACAAAAATCAATACTTGTCACTTATAAGTGATGGAAATCAATTCTCGTCACTTTTAAGTGATGGAAATCAATTCTCGTCACTTATAAGTGATGGAAATCAATCCTCGTCACTTATAAGTGACAGAAATCAATTCTCGTCACTCATAAGTGATGGAAATCAATTCTCGTCTCTTATAAGTGATGAAAATGCATTCTCGTCACTTATAAGTGACAAAAATCAATTCTCGTCACTTACAAGTGATGGAAATCAATTCTCGTCACTTATAAGTGATGAAAATCAATTCTCGTCACTTATAAGTGATGGAAATCAATTCTCGTCACCTATAAGTGATGGAAATCAATTCTCGTCATTTATAAGTGATGAAGATGAATTCTCGTCACTTATCAGTGACAAAAATCAATTCTCGTCACTTACAAGTGATGGAAATCAATTCTCGTCACTTATAAGTGATGGAAATCAATTCTCGTCACCTATAAGTGATGGAAATCAATTCTCGTCATTTATAAGTGATGAAGATGAATTCTCGTTACTTATGAGTGACAAAAATCAATTCTCGTCACTTATAAGTGACAAAAATCAATTCTCGTCACTTATAAGTGACAAAATTCAATTCTTGTCACTTATAAGTGATGAAAATGCATTCTCGTCACTGTTAAGTGACCAAAATCAATTCTCGTCACTTATAAGTGATGAAAATGCATTCTCGTCACTTTTAAGTGACCAAAATCAATTCTCGTTACTTATAAGTGACAAAAATCAATTCTCGTCACTTATAAGTGACAAAAATCAATTCTCGTCACTTATAAGTGACAAAAATCAATTCTCGTCACTTATAAGTGACGAAAATGCATTATCGTCACTTTTAAGTGACCAAAATCAATTCTCGTCTTTCATAAGTGATGTAAATCAATTCTCGTCACTTATAAGTGATGAAAATGCATTCTCGTCACTTTTAAGTGACCAAAATCAATTCTCGTCACTTATAAGTGATGGAAATCAATTCTCGTCACTTATAAGTGACAGAAATCAATTCTCTTCACTTGTAAGTGATGTAAATCAATTCTCGTCACTTATAAGTGATGAAAATGCATTCTCGTCACTTTTAAGTGACCAAAATCAATTCTCGTCACTTATAAGTGATGGAAATCAATTCTCGTCACTTATAAGTGACAGCAATCAATTCTCGTCACTTGTAAGTGATGGAAATCAATTCTCGTCACTTATAAGTGACAGAAATCAATTCTCGTCACTTATAAGTGATGAAAATGAATTCTCGTCACTTATTAGTGTCAAAAATCAATTCTCGACACTTATAAGTGACGAAAATCAATTCTCGTCACTTGTAAGTGATGGAAATCAATTCTCGTCACTTATAAGTGACAGAAATCAATTCTCGTCACTTATAAGTGATGAAAATAAATTCTCGTCACTTATTAGTGTCAAAAATCAATTCTCGACACTCATAAGTGACAAAAATCAATTCTCGTCACTTATAAGTGATGAAAATGCATTCTCGTCACTTTTAAGTGACCAAAATCAATTCTCGTTACTTATAAGTGACAAAAATCAATTCTCGTCACTTATAAGTAATAAAAATCAATTCTCGTCACTTATAAGTGACAAAATTCAATTCTCGTCACTTATAAGTGATGAAAATGCATTCTCGTCACTGTTAAGTGACCAAAATCAATTCTCGTCACTTATAAGTGATGAAAATGCATTCTCGTCACTTTTAAGTGACCAAAATCAATTCTCGTCACTTATAAGTGATGGAAATCAATTCTCGTCACTTATAAGTGACAGAAATCAATTCTCGTCACTTGTAAGTGATGTAAATCAATTCTCGTCACTTATAAGTGATGAAAATGCATTCTCGTCACTTTTAAGTGACCAAAATCAATTCTCGTTACTTATAAGTGACAAAAATCAATTCTCGTCACTTATAAGTGACAAAAATCAATTCTCGTAGCTTATGAGTGACAAAATTTAATTCTCGTCACTTATAAGTGATGAAAATGCATTCTCGTCACTGTTAAGTGACCAAAATCAATTCTCGTCACTTATAAGTGATGAAAATGCATTCTCGTCACTTTTAAGTGACCAAAATCAATTCTCGTCACTTATAAGTGATGGAAATCAATTCTCGTCACTTATAAGTGACAGAAATCAATTCTCGTCACTTGTAAGTGATGGAAATCAATTCTCGTCACTTATAAGTGACAGAAATCAATTCTCGTCACTTATAAGTGATGAAAATGAATTCTCGTCACTTATTAGTGTCAAAAATCAATTCTCGACACTTATAAGTGACGAAAATCAATTCTCTTCACTTATAAGTGATGGAAATCAATTCTCGTCACTTTTAAGTGACCAAAATCAATTCTCGTCACTTATAAGTGATGAAAATAAATTCTCGTCACTTATTAGTGTCAAAAATCAATTCTCGACACTTATAAGTGACGAAAATCAATTCTCGTCACTTATAAGTGATGGAAATCAATTCTCGTCCCTTATAAGTGACAGAAATCAATTCTCGTCACTTATAAGTGATGAAAATAAATTCTCGTCACTTATTAGTGACAAAAATCAATTCTCGACACTTATAAGTGACAAAAATCAATTCTCGTCACTTATAAGTGATGAAAATGCATTCTCGTCACTTTTAAGTGACCAAAATCAATTCTCGTCACTTATAAGTGATGAAAATCAATTCTCGTCACTTATAAGTGACGAAAATCAATTCTCGTCACTTGTAAGTGATGGAAATCAATTCTCGTCATTTATAAGTGATGGAAATCAATTCTCGTCACTTATAAGTGACAGAAATCAATTCTCGTCACTTGTAAGTGATGGAAATCAATTCTCGTCACTTATAAGTGACAGAAATCAATTCTCGTCACTTATAAGTGATGAAAATGCATTCTCGTCACTGTTAAGTGACCAAAATCAATTCTCGTCACTTATAAGTGATGAAAATGCATTCTCGTCACTTTTAAGTGACCAAAATCAATTCTCGTCACTTATAAGTGATGGAAATCAATTCTCGTCACTTATAAGTGACAAAAATCAATTCTCGTCACTTATAAGTGACAAAAATCAATTCTCGTCACTTATAAGTGATGGAAATCAATTCTCGTCACTTATAAGAGATGAAAATGCATTCTCGTCACTTTTAAGTGACCAAAATCAATTCTCGTCACTTATAAGTGATGGAAATCAATTCTCGTCACTTATAAGAGATGAAAATCAATTCTCGTCACTCATCAATTTTTGTCATTCATCAGTGACGATAATTGATTTCTGTGATTTATCAGTGACGAGAACTGATGTCTGTAATTTATCGGTGACGATAATTGATTTTCATCTCTTTTAATTGACGAGAATTGATTTCCATCACTCATAAGTGACGAAAAATTATTTCCATCACTTACAAGTGACGAGAATCAATTTCCATCACTCATGAAAGACGAAAATTGATTTCCATCACTTATAGTGACGAGAATTGATTTTTGTCACTTATAAGTGACGAGAATTCATTTTTGTCACTTATAAGTGACGAGAATTCATTTTTGTCACTTATGAGTGACGAGAATTGATTTCCATCACTTATAAGTGACAAGAATTGATTTTTGTTACTTATAAGGTACGAGAATTGATTTCCATCACTTATAAGTGACCAGAATCGATTTTCGTCACTTATAAGTGTCGAGAATTGATTTTTGACACTAATAAGTGACGAGAATTTATTTTCATCACTTATAAGTGACGAGAATCGATTTCTGTCACTTATAAGTGACGAGAATTGATTTCCATCACTTACAAGTGACGAGAAATGATTTCTGTCACTTATAAGTGACTAGAATTGATTTTGGTCACTTAAAAGTGACGAGAATGCATTTTCATCACTTATAAGTGACGAGAATTGATTTTTGTCACTTATAAGTGTCGAGAATTCATTTTTGTCACTTATAAGTGACGAGAATTGATTTTCGTCACTCATAAGTGACGAGAATTCATTTTCATCACTCATAAGTGACGAGAATTGATTTTCGTCACTTATCAGTGACGAGAATTGATTTCCATCACTTATAAGTGACGAGAATTGATTTCCATCACTTATAAGGGACGAGAATTGAAATTATGTTGTTTTCCTGAAAGCTCTATCTAGTAAACCTTCTTCCATTCAAGAGATGAACTGAAAGCTACTTCTAATGGACCTTATTCTCTGCCATGGTTTCCTATCTGAGAGATGAACTGATGTTGAATCCACGGATGACGTTAAAATATCATTGTTATCACCGATTACCAATTAACCATAGTGACATTATTTAGAGTCGAAACCTATTCTTTCTCTGTAATTTTCCGTCTGGGTTTTCAGAAAGAATGAGGGTTAAGGGCCCCAACCTTGGGCCATTTTTTGATTTTTCGCCCAACTTTGGGCCATTTTTTGATTTTTGGCCCAACCTTGGGCCACTTTTTGATTTCTGGCCCAGCCTTGGACCATTTTTTTATTTTTGGCCCAACCTTGGGCCATTTTTTGATTTTTGGCCCAGCCTTGGGTCATTTTTCGATTTTCGGCCCAGCCTTGGGCCTTTCTTCAATTTTTGGCCCAACCTTGGGCCATTTTTCTGACAAAAATCAATTCTCGTCACTTATAAGTGATGCAAATGCATTCTCGTCACTTTTAAGTGATGCAAATGCATTCTCGTCACTTTTAAGTGACCAAAATCAATTCTCGTCACTTTTAAGTGATGGAAATCAATTCTCGTCACTTATGAGTGATGAAAATCAATTCTCATCACTTATAGGTGATGAAAATGCATTCTCGTCACTTATAGGTGATGAAAATGCATTCTCGTCACTTTTAAGTGACCAAAATCAATTCTCGTCACTTATAAAAGACAAAAATCAATTCTCGTCACTTATAAGTGAAAGAAATCAATTCTCGTCACTTATAAGTGATGAAAATAAATTCTCGTCACTTATTAGTGCCAAAAATCAATTCTCGTCACTTATAAGTGACAAAAATCAATTCTCGTCACTTATAAGTGACAAAAATCAATTCTCGTCACTTATAAGTGATGCAAATGCATTCTCGTCACTTTTAAGTGACCAAAATCAATTCTCGTCACTTATAAGTGATGGAAATCAATTCTCATCACTTATAAGTGATGGAAATCAATTCTCGTCACTGATAAGTGATGAAAATCCATTCTCGTCACTTTTAAGTGACCAAAATCAATTCTCGTCACTTATAAGTCATGGAAATCAATCCTCGTCACTTATAAGTGACAGAAATCAATTCTCGTCACTCATAAGTGATGGAAATCAATTCTCGTCACTTATAAGTGATGAAAATGCATTCTCGTCACTTATAAGTGACGAAAATGCATTATCGTCACTTTCAAGTGACCAAAATCAATTCTCGTCTTTCATAAGTGATGTAAATCAATTCTCGTCACTTATAAGTGATGAGAATGCATTCTCGTCACTTTTAAGTGACCAAAATCAATTCTCGTCACTTATAAGTGATGGGAATCGATTCTCGTCACTTATAAGTGACAGAAATCAATTCTCGTCACTTATAAGTGACAAAAATCAATTCTCGTCACTTGTAAGTGATGGAAATCAATTCTCGTCACTTATAAGTGACAAAAATCAATTCTCGTCACTTATAAGTGATGGAAATCAATTCTCGTCACTTATAAGTGACAGAAATCAATTCTCGTCACTTGTAAGTGATGGAAATCAATTCTCGTCACTTTTAAGTGATGGAAATCAATTCTCGTCGTTTACAAGTGATGGAAATCAATCCTCGTCACTTATAAGTGACAGAAATCAATTCTCGTCACTTACAAGTGATGGACATCAATTCTCGTCACTTATAAGTGATGAAAATGCATTCTCGTCACTTATAAGTGACGAAAATGCATTATCGTCACTTTTAAGTGACCAAAATCAATTCTCGTCTTTCATAAGTGATGTAAATCAATTCTCGTCACTTATAAGTGATGAAAATGCATTCTCGTCACTTTTAAGTGACCAAAATCAATTCTCGTTACTTATAAGTGACAAAAATCAATTCTCGTCACTTATAAGTGACAAAATTCAATTCTCGTCACTTATAAGTGATGAAAATGCATTCTCGTCACTGTTAAGTGACCAAAATCAATTCTCGTCACTTATAAGTGATGGAAATCAATTCTCGTCACTTATAAGTGACAGAAATCAATTCTCGTCACTTGTAAGTGATGGAAATCAATTCTCGTCACTTATAAGTGACAGAAATCAATTCTCGTCACTTATAAGTGATGAAAATAAATTCTCGTCACTTGTTAGTGTCAAAAATCAATTCTCGACACTCATAAGTGACAAAAATCAATTCTCGTCACTTATAAGTGATGAAAATGCATTCTCGTCACTTTTAAAGGACCAAAATCAATTCTCGTTACTTATAAGTGACAAAAATCAATTCTCGTCACTTATAAGTGACAAAAATCAATTCTCGTCACTTATAAGTGACAAAATTCAATTCTCGTCACTTATAAGTGATGAAAATGCATTCTCGTCACTGTTAAGTGACCAAAATCAATTCTCGTCACTTATCAGTGATGAAAATGCATTCTCGTCACTTTTAAGTGACCAAAATCAATTCTCGTCACTTATAAGTGATGGAAATCAATTCTCGTCACTTATAAGTGACAGAAATCAATTCTCGTCACTTATAAGTGATGAAAACGCATTATCGTCACTTTCAAGTGACCAAAATCAATTCTCGTCTTTCATAAGTGATGTAAATCAATTCTCGTCACTTATAAGTGATGAGAATGCATTCTCGTCACTTTTAAGTGACCAAAATCAATTCTCGTCACTTATAAGTGATGGGAATCGATTCTCGTCACTTATAAGTGACAGAAATCAATTCTCGTCACTTGTAAGTAATGGAAATCAATTCTCGTCACTTATAAGTGACAGAAATCAATTCTTGTCACTTATAAGTGATGGAAATCAATTCTCGTCACTTATAAGTGACAAAAATCAATTCTCGTCACTTATAAGTGATGGAAATCAATTCTCGTCACTTATAAGTGATGGAAATTAATTCTCGTCCCTTATAAGTGACAGAAATCAATTCTCGTCACTTATAAGTGATGAAAATAAATTCTCGTCACTTATTAGTGACAAAAATCAATTCTCGACACTTATAAGTGACAAAAATCAATTCTCGTCACTTATAAGTGATAAAAATGCATTCTCGTCACTTATGAGTGACGAAAATGCATTTTCGTCACTCATGAGTGATGAAAATCAATTCTCGTCACTTATAAGTGACGAAAATGCATTATCGTCACTTTTAAGTGACCAAAACCAATTCTCGTCTTTCATAAGTGATGGAAATCAATTCTCGTCACTTATAAGTGATGAAAATGCATTCTCGTCACTTTCAAGTGACCAAAATCAATTCTCGTCACTTATAAGTGATGGAAATCAATTCTCGTCACTTGTAAGTGATGGAAATCAATTCTCGTCACTTATAAGTGACGGAAATCAATTCTCGTCACTTTTAAGTGATGGAAATCGATTCTCGTCACTTATGAGTGATGAAAATCAATTCTCGTCACTTATGAGTGACAAAAATCAATTCTCGTCACTTATAGGTGATGAAAATGCATTCTCGTCACTTTTAAGTGACCAAAATCAATTCTCGTCACTTATTAGTGACAAAAATCAATTCTCGTCACTTATAAGTGACAAAAATCAATTCTCGTCACTTATAAGTGATGGAAATCAATTCTCGTCACTTATAAGTGACAGAAATCAATTCTCGTCACTTGTAAGTGATGGAAATCAATTCTCGTCACTTTTAAGTGATGGAAATCAATTCTCGTCGTTTACAAGTGATGGAAATCAATCCTCGTCACTTATAAGTGACAGAAATCAATTCTCGTCACTTACAAGTGATGGACATCAATTCTCGTCACTTATAAGTGATGAAAATGCATTCTCGTCACTTATAAGTGACGAAAATGCATTATCGTCACTTTTAAGTGACCAAAATCAATTCTCGTCTTTCATAAGTGATGTAAATCAATTCTCGTCACTTATAAGTGATGAAAATGCATTCTCGTCACTTTTAAGTGACCAAAATCAATTCTCGTTACTTATAAGTGACAAAAATCAATTCTCGTCACTTATAAGTGACAAAATTCAATTCTCGTCACTTATAAGTGACAGAAATCAATTCTCGTCACTTGTAAGTAATGGAAATCAATTCTCGTCACTTATAAGTGACAGAAATCAATTCTTGTCACTTATAAGTGATGGAAATCAATTCTCGTCACTTATAAGTGACAAAAATCAATTCTCGTCACTTATAAGTGATGGAAATCAATTCTCGTCACTTATAAGTGATGGAAATTAATTCTCGTCCCTTATAAGTGACAGAAATCAATTCTCGTCACTTATAAGTGATGAAAATAAATTCTCGTCACTTATTAGTGACAAAAATCAATTCTCGACACTTATAAGTGACAAAAATCAATTCTCGTCACTTATAAGTGATAAAAATGCATTCTCGTCACTTAGGAGTGACGAAAATGCATTTTCGTCACTCATGAGTGATGAAAATCAATTCTCGTCACTTATAAGTGACGAAAATGCATTATCGTCACTTTTAAGTGACCAAAACCAATTCTCGTCTTTCATAAGTGATGGAAATCAATTCTCGTCACTTATAAGTGATGAAAATGCATTCTCGTCACTTTCAAGTGACCAAAATCAATTCTCGTCACTTATAAGTGATGGAAATCAATTCTCGTCACTTGTAAGTGATGGAAATCAATTCTCGTCACTTATAAGTGACGGAAATCAATTCTCGTCACTTTTAAGTGATGGAAATCAATTCTCGTCACTTATGAGTGATGAAAATCAATTCTCGTCACTTATGAGTGACAAAAATCAATTCTCGTCACTTATAGGTGATGAAAATGCATTCTCGTCACTTTTAAGTGACCAAAATCAATTCTCGTCACTTATAAGTGACAAAAATCAATTCTCGTCACTTATAAGTGACAAAAATCAATTCTCGTCACTTATAAGTGATGGAAATCAATTCTCGTCACTTATAAGTGACAGAAATCAATTCTCGTCACTTGTAAGTGATGGAAATCAATTCTCGTCACTTTTAAGTGATGGAAATCAATTCTCGTCGTTTACAAGTGATGGAAATCAATCCTCGTCACTTATAAGTGACAGAAATCAATTCTCGTCACTTACAAGTGATGGACATCAATTCTCGTCACTTATAAGTGATGAAAATGCATTCTCGTCACTTATAAGTGACGAAAATGCATTATCGTCACTTTTAAGTGACCAAAATCAATTCTCGTCTTTCATAAGTGATGTAAATCAATTCTCGTCACTTATAAGTGATGAAAATGCATTCTCGTCACTTTTAAGTGACCAAAATCAATTCTCGTTACTTATAAGTGACAAAAATCAATTCTCGTCACTTATAAGTGACAAAATTCAATTCTCGTCACTTATAAGTGATGAAAATGCATTCTCGTCACTGTTAAGTGACCAAAATCAATTCTCGTCACTTATAAGTGACAGAAATCAATTCTCGTCACTTGTAAGTGATGGAAATCAATTCTCGTCACTTATAAGTGACAGAAATCAATTCTCGTCACTTATAAGTGATGAAAATAAATTCTCGTCACTTGTTAGTGTCAAAAATCAATTCTCGACACTCATAAGTGACAAAAATCAATTCTCGTCACTTATAAGTGATGAAAATGCATTCTCGTCACTTTTAAGTGACCAAAATCAATTCTCGTTACTTATAAGTGACAAAAATCAATTCTCGTCACTTATAAGTGACAAAAATCAATTCTCGTCACTTATAAGTGACAAAATTCAATTCTCGTCACTTATAAGTGATGAAAATGCATTCTCGTCACTGTTAAGTGACCAAAATCAATTCTCGTCACTTATCAGTGATGAAAATGCATTCTCGTCACTTTTGAGTGACCAAAATCAATTCTCGTCACTTATAAGTGATGGAAATCAATTCTCGTCACTTATAAGTGACAGAAATCAATTCTCGTCACTTATAAGTGATGAAAATGCATTCTCGTCACTTTTAAGTGACCAAAATCAATTCTCGTTACTTATAAGTGACAAAAATCAATTCTCGTCACTTATAAGTGACAAAAATCAATTCTCGTCACTTATAAGTGACAAAATTCAATTCTCGTCACTTATAAGTGATGTAAATGCATTCTCGTCACTGTTAAGTGACCAAAATCAATTCTCGTCACTTATAAGTGATGAAAATGCATTCTCGTCACTTTTAAGTGACCAAAATCAATTCTCGTCACTTATAAGTGATGGAAATCAATTCTCGTCACTTATAAGTGACAGAAATCAATTCTCGTCACTTGTAAGTAATGGAAATCAATTCTCGTCACTTATAAGTGACAGAAATCAATTCTCGTCACTTATAAGTGATGAAAATAAATTCTCGTCACTTATTAGTGTCAAAAATCAATTCTCGACACTTATAAGTGATGAAAATCAATTCTCGTCACTTATAAGTGATGGAAATCAATTCTCGTACCTTATAAGTAACAAAAATCAATTCTTGTCACTTATAAGTGATGGAAATCAATTCTCGTCACTTTTAAGTGATTGAAATCAATTCTCGTCACTTATTAGTGACAAAAATCAATTCTCGACACTTATAAGTGACAAAAATCAATTCTCGTCACTTATAAGTGATGAAAATGCATTCTCGTCACTTTTAAGTGACCAAAATCAATTCTCGTCACTTATAAGTGATGAAAATCAATTCTCGTCACTTATAAGTGACGAAAATCAATTCTCGTCACTTATAAGTGATGGAAATCAATTCTCGTCACTTATAAGTGATGAAAATGCATTTTCGTCACTTATAAGTGACGAAAATGCATTATCGTCACTTTCAAGTGACCAAAATCAATTCTCGTCTTTCATAAGTGCTGGAAATCAATTCTCGTCACTTAATAGTGATGAAAATGCATTCTCGTCACTTTTAAGTGACCAAAATCAATTCTCGTCACTTATAAGTGACAAAAATCAATTCTCGTCACTTCTAAGTGACAAAAATCAATTCTCGTCACTTATAAGCGATGGACATCGATTCTCGTCACTTATAAGTGATGGAAATCAATTCTCGTCACTTATGAGTGATGAAAATCAATTCTCGTCACTTATAAGTGACGAAAATCAATTCTCGTCACTTATAAGTGACGGAAATCAATTCTCGTCACTTATAAGTGATGGAAATCAATTCTCGTCACTTATGAGTGATGAAAATCAATTCTCGTCACTTATAAGTGACGAAAAACAATTCTCGTCACTTATAAGTGATGGAAATCAATTCTCGTACCTTATAAGTAACAAAAATCAATTCTTGTCACTTATAAGTGATGGAAATCAATTCTCGTCACTTATAAGTAACAGAAATCAATCCTCGTCACTTATAAGTGATGAAAATAAATTCTCGTCACTTATTAGTGACAAAAATCAATTCTCGACACTTATAAGTGACAAAAATCAATTCTCGTCACTTATAAGTGATGGAAATCAATTCTCGTCACTTATAAGTGATGGAAATCAATTCTCGTCACTTATAAGTGACAGAAATCAATTCTCGTCACTTATAAGTGATGAAAATAAATTCTCGTCACTTATTAGTGACAAAAATCAATTCTCGACACTTATAAGTGACAAAAATCAATTCTCGTCACTTATAAGTGATGGAAATCAATTCTCGTCACTTATAAGTGACGAAAATCAATTCTCGTCACTTATAAGTAATGGAAATCAATTCTCGTCACTTATAAGTGATGAAAATGCATTCTCGTCACTTATAAGTGACGAAAATGCATTATCGTCACTTTTAAGTGACCAAAATCAATTCTCGTCTTTCATAAGTGATGGAAATCAATTCTCGTCACTTATAAGTGATGAAAATGCATTCTCGTCACTTTTAAGTGACCAAAATCAATTCTCGTCACTTATAAGTGACAAAAATCAATTCTCGTCACTTATAAGTGACGAAAATCAATTCTCGTCACTTATAAGTGATGGAAATCAATTCTCGTCACTTCTAAGTAACAAAAATCAATACTTGTCACTTATAAGTGATGGAAATCAATTCTCGTCACTTATAAGTGATGAAAATGCATTCTCGTCACTTTTAAGTGACCAAAATCAATTCTCGTCACTTATAAGTGACAAAAATCAATTTTCGTCACTTATAAGTGACAAAAATCAATTCTCGTCACTTATAAGTGATGGAAATTAATTCTCGTCACTTTTAAGTGATGGAATCAATTCTCGTCATTTTTCAGTGACAAAAATCAATACTTGTCACTTATAAGTGATGGAAATCAATTCTCGTCACTTATAAGTGATGAAAATGCATTCTCGTCACTTTTAAGTGACCAAAATCAATTCTCGTCACTTATAAGTGACAAAAATCAATTTTCGTCACTTATAAGTGACAAACATCAATTCTCGTCACTTATAAGTGATGGAAATCAATTCTCGTCACTTATAAGTGACAAAAATCAATTCTCGTCACTTATGAGTGACGAAAATCAATTCTCGTCACTTATAAGTGATGGAAATCAATTCTCGTCACTTATAAGTGATGGAAATGCATTCTCGTCACTTTTAAGTGACCAAAATCAATTCTCGTCACTTATAAGTGATGGAAATCAATTCTCGTCACTTGTAAGTGATGAAAATCAATTCTCGTCACTTATTTTTTTTTTTTTTTCATATTATTTACCGTCGCATTTTGACACCTTAAATTGGCGTATTTAACGACTGATCAAGACTTTTTGTACTGGTTAGATCTCACCAGTGTCACCGGTGGGGATCGAACCCGAGTCTACCGCGTGTGAATCATTGACTATATCCACAGCGCCAGACCGCCGGATGCTCTCTCGTCACTTATAAGTGACGAAAATCAATTCTCGTCACTTATAAGTGACGGAAATCAATTCTCGTCACTTATAAGTGATGGAAATCAATTCTCGTCACTTATGAGTGATGAAAATCAATTCTCGTCACTTATAAGTGACGAAAATCAATTCTCGTCACTTATAAGTGATGGAAATCAATTCTCGTCACTTATAAGTAACAAAAATCAATACTTGTCACTTATAAGTGATGGAAATCAATTCTCGTCACTTTTAAGTGATGGAAATCAATTCTCGTCACTTATAAGTGATGGAAATCAATCCTCGTCACTTATAAGTGACAGAAATCAATTCTCGTCACTCATAAGTGATGGAAATCAATTCTCGTCTCTTATAAGTGATGAAAATGCATTCTCGTCACTTATAAGTGACAAAAATCAATTCTCGTCACTTACAAGTGATGGAAATCAATTCTCGTCACTTATAAGTGATGGAAATCAATTCTCGTCACTAATAAGTGATGGAAATCAATTCTCGTCACCTATAAGTGATGGAAATCAATTCTCGTCATTTATAAGTGATGAAAATGAATTCTCGTCACTTATCAGTGACAAAAATCAATTCTCGTCACTTACAAGTGATGGAAATCAATTCTCGTCACTTATAAGTGATGGAAATCAATTCTCGTCACTTATAAGTGATGGAAATCAATTCTCGTCACTTATAAGTGATGGAAACCGATTCTCGTCACTTATCAGTGATGGAAATCAATTCTAGTCACTTATAAGTGATGGAAATCAATTCTCGTCACTTATAAGTGATGAAAATAAATTCTCGTCACTTATAAGTGACAGAAATCAATTCTCGTCACTTGTAAGTGATGGAAATCAATTCTCGTTACTTTTAAGTGATGGAAATCAATTCTCGTCGTTTATAAGTGATGGAAATCAATCCTCGTCACTTATAAGTGACAGAAATCAATTCTCGTCACTTACAAGTGATGGAAATCAATTCTCGTCACTTATAAGTGATGAAAATGCATTCTCGTCACTTATGAGTGATGAAAATGCATTATCGTCACTTTTAAGTAACCAAAATCAATTCTCGTCTTTCATAAGTTATGGAAATCAATTCTCGTCACTTATAAGTAATGAAAATGCATTCTCGTCATTTTTAAGTGACCAAAATCAATTCTCGTTACTTATGAGTGACAAAAATCAATTCTCGTCACTTATAAGTGACAAAAATCAATTCTCGTCACTTATAAGTGACAAAATTCAATTCTTGTCACTTATAAGTGATGAAAATGCATTCTCGTCACTGTTAAGTGACCAAAATCAATTCTCGTCACTTATAAGTGATGAAAATGCATTCTCGTCACTTTTAAGTGACCAAAATCAATTCTCGTTACTTATAAGTGACAAAAATCAATTCTCGTCACTTATAAGTGACAAAAATCAATTCTCGTCACTTATAAGTGACAAAAATCAATTCTCGTCACTTATAAGTGACGAAAATGCATTATCGTCACTTTTAAGTGACCAAAATCAATTCTCGTCTTTCATAAGTGATGTAAATCAATTCTCGTCACTTATAAGTGATGAAAATGCATTCTCGTCACTTTTAAGTGACCAAAATCAATTCTCGTCACTTATAAGTGATGGAAATCAATTCTCGTCACTTATAAGTGACAGAAATCAATTCTCGTCACTTGTAAGTGATGGAAATCAATTCTCGTCACTTTTAAGTGATGGAAATCAATTCTCGTCGTTTATAAGTGATGGAAATCAATCCTCGTCACTTATAAGTGACAGAAATCAATTCTCGTCACTTACAAGTGATGGAAATCAATTCTCGTCACTTATAAGTGATGAAAATGCATTCTCGTCACTTATGAGTGATGAAAATGCATTATCGTCACTTTTAAGTAACCAAAATCAATTCTCGTTCTTCATAAGTTATGGAAATCAATTCTCGTCACTTACAAGTGATGGAAATCAATTCTCGTCACTTGTAAGTGATGGAAATCAATTCTCGTCACTTATGAGTGATGAAAATCAATTCTCGTCACTTATAAGTGACGAAAATCAATTCTCGTCACTTATAAGTGATGGAAATCAATTCTCGTCACTTATAAGTAACAAAAATCAATACTTGTCACTTATAAGTGATGGAAATCAATTCTCGTCACTTTTAAGTGATGGAAATCAATTCTCGTCACTTATAAGTGATGGAAATCAATCCTCGTCACTTATAAGTGACAGAAATCAATTCTCGTCACTCATAAGTGATGGAAATCAATTCTCGTCTCTTATAAGTGATGAAAATGCATTCTCGTCACTTATAAGTGACAAAAATCAATTCTCGTCACTTACAAGTGATGGAAATCAATTCTCGTCACTTATAAGTGATGAAAATCAATTCTCGTCACTTATAAGTGATGGAAATCAATTCTCGTCACCTATAAGTGATGGAAATCAATTCTCGTCATTTATAAGTGATGAAGATGAATTCTCGTCACTTATCAGTGACAAAAATCAATTCTCGTCACTTACAAGTGATGGAAATCAATTCTCGTCACTTATAAGTGATGGAAATCAATTCTCGTCACCTATAAGTGATGGAAATCAATTCTCGTCATTTATAAGTGATGAAGATGAATTCTCGTTACTTATGAGTGACAAAAATCAATTCTCGTCACTTATAAGTGACAAAAATCAATTCTCGTCACTTATAAGTGACAAAATTCAATTCTTGTCACTTATAAGTGATGAAAATGCATTCTCGTCACTGTTAAGTGACCAAAATCAATTCTCGTCACTTATAAGTGATGAAAATGCATTCTCGTCACTTTTAAGTGACCAAAATCAATTCTCGTTACTTATAAGTGACAAAAATCAATTCTCGTCACTTATAAGTGACAAAAATCAATTCTCGTCACTTATAAGTGACAAAAATCAATTCTCGTCACTTATAAGTGACGAAAATGCATTATCGTCACTTTTAAGTGACCAAAATCAATTCTCGTCTTTCATAAGTGATGTAAATCAATTCTCGTCACTTATAAGTGATGAAAATGCATTCTCGTCACTTTTAAGTGACCAAAATCAATTCTCGTCACTTATAAGTGATGGAAATCAATTCTCGTCACTTATAAGTGACAGAAATCAATTCTCTTCACTTGTAAGTGATGTAAATCAATTCTCGTCACTTATAAGTGATGAAAATGCATTCTCGTCACTTTTAAGTGACCAAAATCAATTCTCGTCACTTATAAGTGATGGAAATCAATTCTCGTCACTTATAAGTGACAGAAATCAATTCTCGTCACTTGTAAGTGATGGAAATCAATTCTCGTCACTTATAAGTGACAGAAATCAATTCTCGTCACTTATAAGTGATGAAAATGAATTCTCGTCACTTATTAGTGTCAAAAATCAATTCTCGACACTTATAAGTGACGAAAATCAATTCTCGTCACTTGTAAGTGATGGAAATCAATTCTCGTCACTTATAAGTGACAGAAATCAATTCTCGTCACTTATAAGTGATGAAAATAAATTCTCGTCACTTATTAGTGTCAAAAATCAATTCTCGACACTCATAAGTGACAAAAATCAATTCTCGTCACTTATAAGTGATGAAAATGCATTCTCGTCACTTTTAAGTGACCAAAATCAATTCTCGTTACTTATAAGTGACAAAAATCAATTCTCGTCACTTATAAGTAATAAAAATCAATTCTCGTCACTTATAAGTGACAAAATTCAATTCTCGTCACTTATAAGTGATGAAAATGCATTCTCGTCACTGTTAAGTGACCAAAATCAATTCTCGTCACTTATAAGTGATGAAAATGCATTCTCGTCACTTTTAAGTGACCAAAATCAATTCTCGTCACTTATAAGTGATGGAAATCAATTCTCGTCACTTATAAGTGACAGAAATCAATTCTCGTCACTTGTAAGTGATGTAAATCAATTCTCGTCACTTATAAGTGATGAAAATGCATTCTCGTCACTTTTAAGTGACCAAAATCAATTCTCGTTACTTATAAGTGACAAAAATCAATTCTCGTCACTTATAAGTGACAAAAATCAATTCTCGTAGCTTATGAGTGACAAAATTTAATTCTCGTCACTTATAAGTGATGAAAATGCATTCTCGTCACTTTTAAGTGACCAAAATCAATTCTCGTCACTTATAAGTGATGGAAATCAATTCTCGTCACTTATAAGTGACAGAAATCAATTCTCGTCACTTGTAAGTGATGGAAATCAATTCTCGTCACTTATAAGTGACAGAAATCAATTCTCGTCACTTATAAGTGATGAAAATGAATTCTCGTCACTTATTAGTGTCAAAAATCAATTCTCGACACTTATAAGTGACGAAAATCAATTCTCTTCACTTATAAGTGATGGAAATCAATTCTCGTCACTTTTAAGTGACCAAAATCAATTCTCGTCACTTATAAGTGATGAAAATAAATTCTCGTCACTTATTAGTGTCAAAAATCAATTCTCGACACTTATAAGTGACGAAAATCAATTCTCGTCACTTATAAGTGATGGAAATCAATTCTCGTCCCTTATAAGTGACAGAAATCAATTCTCGTCACTTATAAGTGATGAAAATAAATTCTCGTCACTTATTAGTGACAAAAATCAATTCTCGACACTTATAAGTGACAAAAATCAATTCTCGTCACTTATAAGTGATGAAAATGCATTCTCGTCACTTTTAAGTGACCAAAATCAATTCTCGTCACTTATAAGTGATGAAAATCAATTCTCGTCACTTATAAGTGACGAAAATCAATTCTCGTCACTTGTAAGTGATGGAAATCAATTCTCGTCATTTATAAGTGATGGAAATCAATTCTCGTCACTTATAAGTGACAGAAATCAATTCTCGTCACTTGTAAGTGATGGAAATCAATTCTCGTCACTTATAAGTGACAGAAATCAATTCTCGTCACTTATAAGTGATGAAAATGCATTCTCGTCACTGTTAAGTGACCAAAATCAATTCTCGTCACTTATAAGTGATGAAAATGCATTCTCGTCACTTTTAAGTGACCAAAATCAATTCTCGTCACTTATAAGTGATGGAAATCAATTCTCGTCACTTATAAGTGACAAAAATCAATTCTCGTCACTTATAAGTGACAAAAATCAATTCTCGTCACTTATAAGTGATGGAAATCAATTCTCGTCACTTATAAGAGATGAAAATGCATTCTCGTCACTTTTAAGTGACCAAAATCAATTCTCGTCACTTATAAGTGATGGAAATCAATTCTCGTCACTTATAAGAGATGAAAATCAATTCTCGTCACTCATCAATTTTTGTCATTCATCAGTGACGATAATTGATTTCTGTGATTTATCAGTGACGAGAACTGATGTCTGTAATTTATCGGTGACGATAATTGATTTTCATCTCTTTTAATTGACGAGAATTGATTTCCATCACTCATAAGTGACGAAAAATTATTTCCATCACTTACAAGTGACGAGAATCAATTTCCATCACTCATGAAAGACGAAAATTGATTTCCATCACTTATAGTGACGAGAATTGATTTTTGTCACTTATAAGTGACGAGAATTCATTTTTGTCACTTATAAGTGACGAGAATTCATTTTTGTCACTTATGAGTGACGAGAATTGATTTCCATCACTTATAAGTGACAAGAATTGATTTTTGTTACTTATAAGGTACGAGAATTGATTTCCATCACTTATAAGTGACCAGAATCGATTTTCGTCACTTATAAGTGTCGAGAATTGATTTTTGACACTAATAAGTGACGAGAATTTATTTTCATCACTTATAAGTGACGAGAATCGATTTCTGTCACTTATAAGTGACGAGAATTGATTTCCATCACTTACAAGTGACGAGAAATGATTTCTGTCACTTATAAGTGACTAGAATTGATTTTGGTCACTTAAAAGTGACGAGAATGCATTTTCATCACTTATAAGTGACGAGAATTGATTTTTGTCACTTATAAGTGTCGAGAATTCATTTTTGTCACTTATAAGTGACGAGAATTGATTTTCGTCACTCATAAGTGACGAGAATTCATTTTCATCACTCATAAGTGACGAGAATTGATTTTCGTCACTTATCAGTGACGAGAATTGATTTCCATCACTTATAAGTGACGAGAATTGATTTCCATCACTTATAAGGGACGAGAATTGAAATTATGTTGTTTTCCTGAAAGCTCTATCTAGTAAACCTTCTTCCATTCAAGAGATGAACTGAAAGCTACTTCTAATGGACCTTATTCTCTGCCATGGTTTCCTATCTGAGAGATGAACTGATGTTGAATCCACGGATGACGTTAAAATATCATTGTTATCACCGATTACCAATTAACCATAGTGACATTATTTAGAGTCGAAACCTATTCTTTCTCTGTAATTTTCCGTCTGGGTTTTCAGAAAGAATGAGGGTTAAGGGCCCCAACCTTGGGCCATTTTTTGATTTTTCGCCCAACTTTGGGCCATTTTTTGATTTTTGGCCCAACCTTGGGCCACTTTTTGATTTCTGGCCCAGCCTTGGACCATTTTTTTATTTTTGGCCCAACCTTGGGCCATTTTTTGATTTTTGGCCCAGCCTTGGGTCATTTTTCGATTTTCGGCCCAGCCTTGGGCCTTTCTTCAATTTTTGGCCCAACCTTGGGCCATTTTTCTGACAAAAATCAATTCTCGTCACTTATAAGTGATGCAAATGCATTCTCGTCACTTTTAAGTGATGCAAATGCATTCTCGTCACTTTTAAGTGACCAAAATCAATTCTCGTCACTTTTAAGTGATGGAAATCAATTCTCGTCACTTATGAGTGATGAAAATCAATTCTCATCACTTATAGGTGATGAAAATGCATTCTCGTCACTTATAGGTGATGAAAATGCATTCTCGTCACTTTTAAGTGACCAAAATCAATTCTCGTCACTTATAAAAGACAAAAATCAATTCTCGTCACTTATAAGTGAAAGAAATCAATTCTCGTCACTTATAAGTGATGAAAATAAATTCTCGTCACTTATTAGTGCCAAAAATCAATTCTCGTCACTTATAAGTGACAAAAATCAATTCTCGTCACTTATAAGTGACAAAAATCAATTCTCGTCACTTATAAGTGATGCAAATGCATTCTCGTCACTTTTAAGTGACCAAAATCAATTCTCGTCACTTATAAGTGATGGAAATCAATTCTCATCACTTATAAGTGATGGAAATCAATTCTCGTCACTGATAAGTGATGAAAATCCATTCTCGTCACTTTTAAGTGACCAAAATCAATTCTCGTCACTTATAAGTCATGGAAATCAATCCTCGTCACTTATAAGTGACAGAAATCAATTCTCGTCACTCATAAGTGATGGAAATCAATTCTCGTCACTTATAAGTGATGAAAATGCATTCTCGTCACTTATAAGTGACGAAAATGCATTATCGTCACTTTCAAGTGACCAAAATCAATTCTCGTCTTTCATAAGTGATGTAAATCAATTCTCGTCACTTATAAGTGATGAGAATGCATTCTCGTCACTTTTAAGTGACCAAAATCAATTCTCGTCACTTATAAGTGATGGGAATCGATTCTCGTCACTTATAAGTGACAGAAATCAATTCTCGTCACTTATAAGTGACAAAAATCAATTCTCGTCACTTGTAAGTGATGGAAATCAATTCTCGTCACTTATAAGTGACAAAAATCAATTCTCGTCACTTATAAGTGATGGAAATCAATTCTCGTCACTTATAAGTGACAGAAATCAATTCTCGTCACTTGTAAGTGATGGAAATCAATTCTCGTCACTTTTAAGTGATGGAAATCAATTCTCGTCGTTTACAAGTGATGGAAATCAATCCTCGTCACTTATAAGTGACAGAAATCAATTCTCGTCACTTACAAGTGATGGACATCAATTCTCGTCACTTATAAGTGATGAAAATGCATTCTCGTCACTTATAAGTGACGAAAATGCATTATCGTCACTTTTAAGTGACCAAAATCAATTCTCGTCTTTCATAAGTGATGTAAATCAATTCTCGTCACTTATAAGTGATGAAAATGCATTCTCGTCACTTTTAAGTGACCAAAATCAATTCTCGTTACTTATAAGTGACAAAAATCAATTCTCGTCACTTATAAGTGACAAAATTCAATTCTCGTCACTTATAAGTGATGAAAATGCATTCTCGTCACTGTTAAGTGACCAAAATCAATTCTCGTCACTTATAAGTGATGGAAATCAATTCTCGTCACTTATAAGTGACAGAAATCAATTCTCGTCACTTGTAAGTGATGGAAATCAATTCTCGTCACTTATAAGTGACAGAAATCAATTCTCGTCACTTATAAGTGATGAAAATAAATTCTCGTCACTTGTTAGTGTCAAAAATCAATTCTCGACACTCATAAGTGACAAAAATCAATTCTCGTCACTTATAAGTGATGAAAATGCATTCTCGTCACTTTTAAAGGACCAAAATCAATTCTCGTTACTTATAAGTGACAAAAATCAATTCTCGTCACTTATAAGTGACAAAAATCAATTCTCGTCACTTATAAGTGACAAAATTCAATTCTCGTCACTTATAAGTGATGAAAATGCATTCTCGTCACTGTTAAGTGACCAAAATCAATTCTCGTCACTTATCAGTGATGAAAATGCATTCTCGTCACTTTTAAGTGACCAAAATCAATTCTCGTCACTTATAAGTGATGGAAATCAATTCTCGTCACTTATAAGTGACAGAAATCAATTCTCGTCACTTATAAGTGATGAAAACGCATTATCGTCACTTTCAAGTGACCAAAATCAATTCTCGTCTTTCATAAGTGATGTAAATCAATTCTCGTCACTTATAAGTGATGAGAATGCATTCTCGTCACTTTTAAGTGACCAAAATCAATTCTCGTCACTTATAAGTGACAGAAATCAATTCTCGTCACTTGTAAGTAATGGAAATCAATTCTCGTCACTTATAAGTGACAGAAATCAATTCTTGTCACTTATAAGTGATGGAAATCAATTCTCGTCACTTATAAGTGACAAAAATCAATTCTCGTCACTTATAAGTGATGGAAATCAATTCTCGTCACTTATAAGTGATGGAAATTAATTCTCGTCCCTTATAAGTGACAGAAATCAATTCTCGTCACTTATAAGTGATGAAAATAAATTCTCGTCACTTATTAGTGACAAAAATCAATTCTCGACACTTATAAGTGACAAAAATCAATTCTCGTCACTTATAAGTGATAAAAATGCATTCTCGTCACTTATGAGTGACGAAAATGCATTTTCGTCACTCATGAGTGATGAAAATCAATTCTCGTCACTTATAAGTGACGAAAATGCATTATCGTCACTTTTAAGTGACCAAAACCAATTCTCGTCTTTCATAAGTGATGGAAATCAATTCTCGTCACTTATAAGTGATGAAAATGCATTCTCGTCACTTTCAAGTGACCAAAATCAATTCTCGTCACTTATAAGTGATGGAAATCAATTCTCGTCACTTGTAAGTGATGGAAATCAATTCTCGTCACTTATAAGTGACGGAAATCAATTCTCGTCACTTTTAAGTGATGGAAATCGATTCTCGTCACTTATGAGTGATGAAAATCAATTCTCGTCACTTATGAGTGACAAAAATCAATTCTCGTCACTTATAGGTGATGAAAATGCATTCTCGTCACTTTTAAGTGACCAAAATCAATTCTCGTCACTTATTAGTGACAAAAATCAATTCTCGTCACTTATAAGTGACAAAAATCAATTCTCGTCACTTATAAGTGATGGAAATCAATTCTCGTCACTTATAAGTGACAGAAATCAATTCTCGTCACTTGTAAGTGATGGAAATCAATTCTCGTCACTTTTAAGTGATGGAAATCAATTCTCGTCGTTTACAAGTGATGGAAATCAATCCTCGTCACTTATAAGTGACAGAAATCAATTCTCGTGACTTACAAGTGATGGACATCAATTCTCGTCACTTATAAGTGATGAAAATGCATTCTCGTCACTTATAAGTGACGAAAATGCATTATCGTCACTTTTAAGTGACCAAAATCAATTCTCGTCTTTCATAAGTGATGTAAATCAATTCTCGTCACTTATAAGTGATGAAAATGCATTCTCGTCACTTTTAAGTGACCAAAATCAATTCTCGTTACTTATAAGTGACAAAAATCAATTCTCGTCACTTATAAGTGACAAAATTCAATTCTCGTCACTTATAAGTGACAGAAATCAATTCTCGTCACTTGTAAGTAATGGAAATCAATTCTCGTCACTTATAAGTGACAGAAATCAATTCTTGTCACTTATAAGTGATGGAAATCAATTCTCGTCACTTATAAGTGACAAAAATCAATTCTCGTCACTTATAAGTGATGGAAATCAATTCTCGTCACTTATAAGTGATGGAAATTAATTCTCGTCCCTTATAAGTGACAGAAATCAATTCTCGTCACTTATAAGTGATGAAAATAAATTCTCGTCACTTATTAGTGACAAAAATCAATTCTCGACACTTATAAGTGACAAAAATCAATTCTCGTCACTTATAAGTGATAAAAATGCATTCTCGTCACTTATGAGTGACGAAAATGCATTTTCGTCACTCATGAGTGATGAAAATCAATTCTCGTCACTTATAAGTGACGAAAATGCATTATCGTCACTTTTAAGTGACCAAAACCAATTCTCGTCTTTCATAAGTGATGGAAATCAATTCTCGTCACTTATAAGTGATGAAAATGCATTCTCGTCACTTTCAAGTGACCAAAATCAATTCTCGTCACTTATAAGTGATGGAAATCAATTCTCGTCACTTGTAAGTGATGGAAATCAATTCTCGTCACTTATAAGTGACGGAAATCAATTCTCGTCACTTTTAAGTGATGGAAATCAATTCTCGTCACTTATGAGTGATGAAAATCAATTCTCGTCACTTATGAGTGACAAAAATCAATTCTCGTCACTTATAGGTGATGAAAATGCATTCTCGTCACTTTCAAGTGACCAAAATCAATTCTCGTCACTTATAAGTGACAAAAATCAATTCTCGTCACTTATAAGTGACAAAAATCAATTCTCGTCACTTATAAGTGATGGAAATCAATTCTCGTCACTTATAAGTGACAGAAATCAATTCTCGTCACTTGTAAGTGATGGAAATCAATTCTCGTCACTTTTAAGTGATGGAAATCAATTCTCGTCGTTTACAAGTGATGGAAATCAATCCTCGTCACTTATAAGTGACAGAAATCAATTCTCGTCACTTACAAGTGATGGACATCAATTCTCGTCACTTATAAGTGATGAAAATGCATTCTCGTCACTTATAAGTGACGAAAATGCATTATCGTCACTTTTAAGTGACCAAAATCAATTCTCGTCTTTCATAAGTGATGTAAATCAATTCTCGTCACTTATAAGTGATGAAAATGCATTCTCGTCACTTTTAAGTGACCAAAATCAATTCTCGTTACTTATAAGTGACAAAAATCAATTCTCGTCACTTATAAGTGACAAAATTCAATTCTCGTCACTTATAAGTGATGAAAATGCATTCTCGTCACTGTTAAGTGACCAAAATCAATTCTCGTCACTTATAAGTGACAGAAATCAATTCTCGTCACTTGTAAGTGATGGAAATCAATTCTCGTCACTTATAAGTGACAGAAATCAATTCTCGTCACTTATAAGTGATGAAAATAAATTCTCGTCACTTGTTAGTGTCAAAAATCAATTCTCGACACTCATAAGTGACAAAAATCAATTCTCGTCACTTATAAGTGATGAAAATGCATTCTCGTCACTTTTAAGTGACCAAAATCAATTCTCGTTACTTATAAGTGACAAAAATCAATTCTCGTCACTTATAAGTGACAAAAATCAATTCTCGTCACTTATAAGTGACAAAATTCAATTCTCGTCACTTATAAGTGATGAAAATGCATTCTCGTCACTGTTAAGTGACCAAAATCAATTCTCGTCACTTATCAGTGATGAAAATGCATTCTCGTCACTTTTGAGTGACCAAAATCAATTCTCGTCACTTATAAGTGATGGAAATCAATTCTCGTCACTTATAAGTGACAGAAATCAATTCTCGTCACTTATAAGTGATGAAAATGCATTCTCGTCACTTTTAAGTGACCAAAATCAATTCTCGTTACTTATAAGTGACAAAAATCAATTCTCGTCACTTATAAGTGACAAAAATCAATTCTCGTCACTTATAAGTGACAAAATTCAATTCTCGTCACTTATAAGTGATGTAAATGCATTCTCGTCACTGTTAAGTGACCAAAATCAATTCTCGTCACTTATAAGTGATGAAAATGCATTCTCGTCACTTTTAAGTGACCAAAATCAATTCTCGTCACTTATAAGTGATGGAAATCAATTCTCGTCACTTATAAGTGACAGAAATCAATTCTCGTCACTTGTAAGTAATGGAAATCAATTCTCGTCACTTATAAGTGACAGAAATCAATTCTCGTCACTTATAAGTGATGAAAATAAATTCTCGTCACTTATTAGTGTCAAAAATCAATTCTCGACACTTATAAGTGATGAAAATCAATTCTCGTCACTTATAAGTGATGGAAATCAATTCTCGTACCTTATAAGTAACAAAAATCAATTCTTGTCACTTATAAGTGATGGAAATCAATTCTCGTCACTTTTAAGTGATTGAAATCAATTCTCGTCACTTATTAGTGACAAAAATCAATTCTCGACACTTATAAGTGACAAAAATCAATTCTCGTCACTTATAAGTGATGAAAATGCATTCTCGTCACTTTTAAGTGACCAAAATCAATTCTCGTCACTTATAAGTGATGAAAATCAATTCTCGTCACTTATAAGTGACGAAAATCAATTCTCGTCACTTATAAGTGATGGAAATCAATTCTCGTCACTTATAAGTGATGAAAATGCATTTTCGTCACTTATAAGTGACGAAAATGCATTATCGTCACTTTCAAGTGACCAAAATCAATTCTCGTCTTTCATAAGTGCTGGAAATCAATTCTCGTCACTTAATAGTGATGAAAATGCATTCTCGTCACTTTTAAGTGACCAAAATCAATTCTCGTCACTTATAAGTGACAAAAATCAATTCTCGTCACTTCTAAGTGACAAAAATCAATTCTCGTCACTTATAAGCGATGGACATCGATTCTCGTCACTTATAAGTGATGGAAATCAATTCTCGTCACTTATGAGTGATGAAAATCAATTCTCGTCACTTATAAGTGACGAAAATCAATTCTCGTCACTTATAAGTGACGGAAATCAATTCTCGTCACTTATAAGTGATGGAAATCAATTCTCGTCACTTATGAGTGATGAAAATCAATTCTCGTCACTTATAAGTGACGAAAAACAATTCTCGTCACTTATAAGTGATGGAAATCAATTCTCGTACCTTATAAGTAACAAAAATCAATTCTTGTCACTTATAAGTGATGGAAATCAATTCTCGTCACTTATAAGTAACAGAAATCAATCCTCGTCACTTATAAGTGATGAAAATAAATTCTCGTCACTTATTAGTGACAAAAATCAATTCTCGACACTTATAAGTGACAAAAATCAATTCTCGTCACTTATAAGTGATGGAAATCAATTCTCGTCACTTATAAGTGATGGAAATCAATTCTCGTCACTTATAAGTGACAGAAATCAATTCTCGTCACTTATAAGTGATGAAAATAAATTCTCGTCACTTATTAGTGACAAAAATCAATTCTCGACACTTATAAGTGACAAAAATCAATTCTCGTCACTTATAAGTGATGGAAATCAATTCTCGTCACTTATAAGTGACGAAAATCAATTCTCGTCACTTATAAGTAATGGAAATCAATTCTCGTCACTTATAAGTGATGAAAATGCATTCTCGTCACTTATAAGTGACGAAAATGCATTATCGTCACTTTTAAGTGACCAAAATCAATTCTCGTCTTTCATAAGTGATGGAAATCAATTCTCGTCACTTATAAGTGATGAAAATGCATTCTCGTCACTTTTAAGTGACCAAAATCAATTCTCGTCACTTATAAGTGACAAAAATCAATTCTCGTCACTTATAAGTGACGAAAATCAATTCTCGTCACTTATAAGTGATGGAAATCAATTCTCGTCACTTCTAAGTAACAAAAATCAATACTTGTCACTTATAAGTGATGGAAATCAATTCTCGTCACTTATAAGTGATGAAAATGCATTCTCGTCACTTTTAAGTGACCAAAATCAATTCTCGTCACTTATAAGTGACAAAAATCAATTTTCGTCACTTATAAGTGACAAAAATCAATTCTCGTCACTTATAAGTGATGGAAATTAATTCTCGTCACTTTTAAGTGATGGAATCAATTCTCGTCATTTTTCAGTGACAAAAATCAATACTTGTCACTTATAAGTGATGGAAATCAATTCTCGTCACTTATAAGTGATGAAAATGCATTCTCGTCACTTTTAAGTGACCAAAATCAATTCTCGTCACTTATAAGTGACAAAAATCAATTTTCGTCACTTATAAGTGACAAACATCAATTCTCGTCACTTATAAGTGATGGAAATCAATTCTCGTCACTTATAAGTGACAAAAATCAATTCTCGTCACTTATGAGTGACGAAAATCAATTCTCGTCACTTATAAGTGATGGAAATCAATTCTCGTCACTTATAAGTGATGGAAATGCATTCTCGTCACTTTTAAGTGACCAAAATCAATTCTCGTCACTTATAAGTGATGGAAATCAATTCTCGTCACTTGTAAGTGATGAAAATCAATTCTCGTCACTTATTTTTTTTTTTTTTTCATATTATTTACCGTCGCATTTTGACACCTTAAATTGGCGTATTTAACGACTGATCAAGACTTTTTGTACTGGTTAGATCTCACCAGTGTCACCGGTGGGGATCGAACCCGAGTCTACCGCGTGTGAATCATTGACTATATCCACAGCGCCAGACCGCCGGATGCTCTCTCGTCACTTATAAGTGACGAAAATCAATTCTCGTCACTTATAAGTGACGGAAATCAATTCTCGTCACTTATAAGTGATGGAAATCAATTCTCGTCACTTATGAGTGATGAAAATCAATTCTCGTCACTTATAAGTGACGAAAATCAATTCTCGTCACTTATAAGTGATGGAAATCAATTCTCGTCACTTATAAGTAACAAAAATCAATACTTGTCACTTATAAGTGATGGAAATCAATTCTCGTCACTTTTAAGTGATGGAAATCAATTCTCGTCACTTATAAGTGATGGAAATCAATCCTCGTCACTTATAAGTGACAGAAATCAATTCTCGTCACTCATAAGTGATGGAAATCAATTCTCGTCTCTTATAAGTGATGAAAATGCATTCTCGTCACTTATAAGTGACAAAAATCAATTCTCGTCACTTACAAGTGATGGAAATCAATTCTCGTCACTTATAAGTGATGGAAATCAATTCTCGTCACTAATAAGTGATGGAAATCAATTCTCGTCACCTATAAGTGATGGAAATCAATTCTCGTCATTTATAAGTGATGAAAATGAATTCTCGTCACTTATCAGTGACAAAAATCAATTCTCGTCACTTACAAGTGATGGAAATCAATTCTCGTCACTTATAAGTGATGGAAATCAATTCTCGTCACTTATAAGTGATGGAAATCAATTCTCGTCACTTATAAGTGATGGAAACCGATTCTCGTCACTTATCAGTGATGGAAATCAATTCTAGTCACTTATAAGTGATGGAAATCAATTCTCGTCACTTATAAGTGATGAAAATAAATTCTCGTCACTTATAAGTGACAGAAATCAATTCTCGTCACTTGTAAGTGATGGAAATCAATTCTCGTTACTTTTAAGTGATGGAAATCAATTCTCGTCGTTTATAAGTGATGGAAATCAATCCTCGTCACTTATAAGTGACAGAAATCAATTCTCGTCACTTACAAGTGATGGAAATCAATTCTCGTCACTTATAAGTGATGAAAATGCATTCTCGTCACTTATGAGTGATGAAAATGCATTATCGTCACTTTTAAGTAACCAAAATCAATTCTCGTCTTTCATAAGTTATGGAAATCAATTCTCGTCACTTATAAGTAATGAAAATGCATTCTCGTCATTTTTAAGTGACCAAAATCAATTCTCGTTACTTATGAGTGACAAAAATCAATTCTCGTCACTTATAAGTGACAAAAATCAATTCTCGTCACTTATAAGTGACAAAATTCAATTCTTGTCACTTATAAGTGATGAAAATGCATTCTCGTCACTGTTAAGTGACCAAAATCAATTCTCGTCACTTATAAGTGATGAAAATGCATTCTCGTCACTTTTAAGTGACCAAAATCAATTCTCGTTACTTATAAGTGACAAAAATCAATTCTCGTCACTTATAAGTGACAAAAATCAATTCTCGTCACTTATAAGTGACAAAAATCAATTCTCGTCACTTATAAGTGACGAAAATGCATTATCGTCACTTTTAAGTGACCAAAATCAATTCTCGTCTTTCATAAGTGATGTAAATCAATTCTCGTCACTTATAAGTGATGAAAATGCATTCTCGTCACTTTTAAGTGACCAAAATCAATTCTCGTCACTTATAAGTGATGGAAATCAATTCTCGTCACTTATAAGTGACAGAAATCAATTCTCGTCACTTGTAAGTGATGGAAATCAATTCTCGTCACTTTTAAGTGATGGAAATCAATTCTCGTCGTTTATAAGTGATGGAAATCAATCCTCGTCACTTATAAGTGACAGAAATCAATTCTCGTCACTTACAAGTGATGGAAATCAATTCTCGTCACTTATAAGTGATGAAAATGCATTCTCGTCACTTATGAGTGATGAAAATGCATTATCGTCACTTTTAAGTAACCAAAATCAATTCTCGTTCTTCATAAGTTATGGAAATCAATTCTCGTCACTTACAAGTGATGGAAATCAATTCTCGTCACTTGTAAGTGATGGAAATCAATTCTCGTCACTTATGAGTGATGAAAATCAATTCTCGTCACTTATAAGTGACGAAAATCAATTCTCGTCACTTATAAGTGATGGAAATCAATTCTCGTCACTTATAAGTAACAAAAATCAATACTTGTCACTTATAAGTGATGGAAATCAATTCTCGTCACTTTTAAGTGATGGAAATCAATTCTCGTCACTTATAAGTGATGGAAATCAATCCTCGTCACTTATAAGTGACAGAAATCAATTCTCGTCACTCATAAGTGATGGAAATCAATTCTCGTCTCTTATAAGTGATGAAAATGCATTCTCGTCACTTATAAGTGACAAAAATCAATTCTCGTCACTTACAAGTGATGGAAATCAATTCTCGTCACTTATAAGTGATGAAAATCAATTCTCGTCACTTATAAGTGATGGAAATCAATTCTCGTCACCTATAAGTGATGGAAATCAATTCTCGTCATTTATAAGTGATGAAGATGAATTCTCGTCACTTATCAGTGACAAAAATCAATTCTCGTCACTTACAAGTGATGGAAATCAATTCTCGTCACTTATAAGTGATGGAAATCAATTCTCGTCACCTATAAGTGATGGAAATCAATTCTCGTCATTTATAAGTGATGAAGATGAATTCTCGTTACTTATGAGTGACAAAAATCAATTCTCGTCACTTATAAGTGACAAAAATCAATTCTCGTCACTTATAAGTGACAAAATTCAATTCTTGTCACTTATAAGTGATGAAAATGCATTCTCGTCACTGTTAAGTGACCAAAATCAATTCTCGTCACTTATAAGTGATGAAAATGCATTCTCGTCACTTTTAAGTGACCAAAATCAATTCTCGTTACTTATAAGTGACAAAAATCAATTCTCGTCACTTATAAGTGACAAAAATCAATTCTCGTCACTTATAAGTGACAAAAATCAATTCTCGTCACTTATAAGTGACGAAAATGCATTATCGTCACTTTTAAGTGACCAAAATCAATTCTCGTCTTTCATAAGTGATGTAAATCAATTCTCGTCACTTATAAGTGATGAAAATGCATTCTCGTCACTTTTAAGTGACCAAAATCAATTCTCGTCACTTATAAGTGATGGAAATCAATTCTCGTCACTTATAAGTGACAGAAATCAATTCTCTTCACTTGTAAGTGATGTAAATCAATTCTCGTCACTTATAAGTGATGAAAATGCATTCTCGTCACTTTTAAGTGACCAAAATCAATTCTCGTCACTTATAAGTGATGGAAATCAATTCTCGTCACTTATAAGTGACAGAAATCAATTCTCGTCACTTGTAAGTGATGGAAATCAATTCTCGTCACTTATAAGTGACAGAAATCAATTCTCGTCACTTATAAGTGATGAAAATGAATTCTCGTCACTTATTAGTGTCAAAAATCAATTCTCGACACTTATAAGTGACGAAAATCAATTCTCGTCACTTGTAAGTGATGGAAATCAATTCTCGTCACTTATAAGTGACAGAAATCAATTCTCGTCACTTATAAGTGATGAAAATAAATTCTCGTCACTTATTAGTGTCAAAAATCAATTCTCGACACTCATAAGTGACAAAAATCAATTCTCGTCACTTATAAGTGATGAAAATGCATTCTCGTCACTTTTAAGTGACCAAAATCAATTCTCGTTACTTATAAGTGACAAAAATCAATTCTCGTCACTTATAAGTAATAAAAATCAATTCTCGTCACTTATAAGTGACAAAATTCAATTCTCGTCACTTATAAGTGATGAAAATGCATTCTCGTCACTGTTAAGTGACCAAAATCAATTCTCGTCACTTATAAGTGATGAAAATGCATTCTCGTCACTTTTAAGTGACCAAAATCAATTCTCGTCACTTATAAGTGATGGAAATCAATTCTCGTCACTTATAAGTGACAGAAATCAATTCTCGTCACTTGTAAGTGATGTAAATCAATTCTCGTCACTTATAAGTGATGAAAATGCATTCTCGTCACTTTTAAGTGACCAAAATCAATTCTCGTTACTTATAAGTGACAAAAATCAATTCTCGTCACTTATAAGTGACAAAAATCAATTCTCGTAGCTTATGAGTGACAAAATTTAATTCTCGTCACTTATAAGTGATGAAAATGCATTCTCGTCACTGTTAAGTGACCAAAATCAATTCTCGTCACTTATAAGTGATGAAAATGCATTCTCGTCACTTTTAAGTGACCAAAATCAATTCTCGTCACTTATAAGTGATGGAAATCAATTCTCGTCACTTATAAGTGACAGAAATCAATTCTCGTCACTTGTAAGTGATGGAAATCAATTCTCGTCACTTATAAGTGACAGAAATCAATTCTCGTCACTTATAAGTGATGAAAATGAATTCTCGTCACTTATTAGTGTCAAAAATCAATTCTCGACACTTATAAGTGACGAAAATCAATTCTCTTCACTTATAAGTGATGGAAATCAATTCTCGTCACTTTTAAGTGACCAAAATCAATTCTCGTCACTTATAAGTGATGAAAATAAATTCTCGTCACTTATTAGTGTCAAAAATCAATTCTCGACACTTATAAGTGACGAAAATCAATTCTCGTCACTTATAAGTGATGGAAATCAATTCTCGTCCCTTATAAGTGACAGAAATCAATTCTCGTCACTTATAAGTGATGAAAATAAATTCTCGTCACTTATTAGTGACAAAAATCAATTCTCGACACTTATAAGTGACAAAAATCAATTCTCGTCACTTATAAGTGATGAAAATGCATTCTCGTCACTTTTAAGTGACCAAAATCAATTCTCGTCACTTATAAGTGATGAAAATCAATTCTCGTCACTTATAAGTGACGAAAATCAATTCTCGTCACTTGTAAGTGATGGAAATCAATTCTCGTCATTTATAAGTGATGGAAATCAATTCTCGTCACTTATAAGTGACAGAAATCAATTCTCGTCACTTGTAAGTGATGGAAATCAATTCTCGTCACTTATAAGTGACAGAAATCAATTCTCGTCACTTATAAGTGATGAAAATGCATTCTCGTCACTGTTAAGTGACCAAAATCAATTCTCGTCACTTATAAGTGATGAAAATGCATTCTCGTCACTTTTAAGTGACCAAAATCAATTCTCGTCACTTATAAGTGATGGAAATCAATTCTCGTCACTTATAAGTGACAAAAATCAATTCTCGTCACTTATAAGTGACAAAAATCAATTCTCGTCACTTATAAGTGATGGAAATCAATTCTCGTCACTTATAAGAGATGAAAATGCATTCTCGTCACTTTTAAGTGACCAAAATCAATTCTCGTCACTTATAAGTGATGGAAATCAATTCTCGTCACTTATAAGAGATGAAAATCAATTCTCGTCACTCATCAATTTTTGTCATTCATCAGTGACGATAATTGATTTCTGTGATTTATCAGTGACGAGAACTGATGTCTGTAATTTATCGGTGACGATAATTGATTTTCATCTCTTTTAATTGACGAGAATTGATTTCCATCACTCATAAGTGACGAAAAATTATTTCCATCACTTACAAGTGACGAGAATCAATTTCCATCACTCATGAAAGACGAAAATTGATTTCCATCACTTATAGTGACGAGAATTGATTTTTGTCACTTATAAGTGACGAGAATTCATTTTTGTCACTTATAAGTGACGAGAATTCATTTTTGTCACTTATGAGTGACGAGAATTGATTTCCATCACTTATAAGTGACAAGAATTGATTTTTGTTACTTATAAGGTACGAGAATTGATTTCCATCACTTATAAGTGACCAGAATCGATTTTCGTCACTTATAAGTGTCGAGAATTGATTTTTGACACTAATAAGTGACGAGAATTTATTTTCATCACTTATAAGTGACGAGAATCGATTTCTGTCACTTATAAGTGACGAGAATTGATTTCCATCACTTACAAGTGACGAGAAATGATTTCTGTCACTTATAAGTGACTAGAATTGATTTTGGTCACTTAAAAGTGACGAGAATGCATTTTCATCACTTATAAGTGACGAGAATTGATTTTTGTCACTTATAAGTGTCGAGAATTCATTTTTGTCACTTATAAGTGACGAGAATTGATTTTCGTCACTCATAAGTGACGAGAATTCATTTTCATCACTCATAAGTGACGAGAATTGATTTTCGTCACTTATCAGTGACGAGAATTGATTTCCATCACTTATAAGTGACGAGAATTGATTTCCATCACTTATAAGGGACGAGAATTGAAATTATGTTGTTTTCCTGAAAGCTCTATCTAGTAAACCTTCTTCCATTCAAGAGATGAACTGAAAGCTACTTCTAATGGACCTTATTCTCTGCCATGGTTTCCTATCTGAGAGATGAACTGATGTTGAATCCACGGATGACGTTAAAATATCATTGTTATCACCGATTACCAATTAACCATAGTGACATTATTTAGAGTCGAAACCTATTCTTTCTCTGTAATTTTCCGTCTGGGTTTTCAGAAAGAATGAGGGTTAAGGGCCCCAACCTTGGGCCATTTTTTGATTTTTCGCCCAACTTTGGGCCATTTTTTGATTTTTGGCCCAACCTTGGGCCACTTTTTGATTTCTGGCCCAGCCTTGGACCATTTTTTTATTTTTGGCCCAACCTTGGGCCATTTTTTGATTTTTGGCCCAGCCTTGGGTCATTTTTCGATTTTCGGCCCAGCCTTGGGCCTTTCTTCAATTTTTGGCCCAACCTTGGGCCATTTTTCTGACAAAAATCAATTCTCGTCACTTATAAGTGATGCAAATGCATTCTCGTCACTTTTAAGTGATGCAAATGCATTCTCGTCACTTTTAAGTGACCAAAATCAATTCTCGTCACTTTTAAGTGATGGAAATCAATTCTCGTCACTTATGAGTGATGAAAATCAATTCTCATCACTTATAGGTGATGAAAATGCATTCTCGTCACTTATAGGTGATGAAAATGCATTCTCGTCACTTTTAAGTGACCAAAATCAATTCTCGTCACTTATAAAAGACAAAAATCAATTCTCGTCACTTATAAGTGAAAGAAATCAATTCTCGTCACTTATAAGTGATGAAAATAAATTCTCGTCACTTATTAGTGCCAAAAATCAATTCTCGTCACTTATAAGTGACAAAAATCAATTCTCGTCACTTATAAGTGACAAAAATCAATTCTCGTCACTTATAAGTGATGCAAATGCATTCTCGTCACTTTTAAGTGACCAAAATCAATTCTCGTCACTTATAAGTGATGGAAATCAATTCTCATCACTTATAAGTGATGGAAATCAATTCTCGTCACTGATAAGTGATGAAAATCCATTCTCGTCACTTTTAAGTGACCAAAATCAATTCTCGTCACTTATAAGTCATGGAAATCAATCCTCGTCACTTATAAGTGACAGAAATCAATTCTCGTCACTCATAAGTGATGGAAATCAATTCTCGTCACTTATAAGTGATGAAAATGCATTCTCGTCACTTATAAGTGACGAAAATGCATTATCGTCACTTTCAAGTGACCAAAATCAATTCTCGTCTTTCATAAGTGATGTAAATCAATTCTCGTCACTTATAAGTGATGAGAATGCATTCTCGTCACTTTTAAGTGACCAAAATCAATTCTCGTCACTTATAAGTGATGGGAATCGATTCTCGTCACTTATAAGTGACAGAAATCAATTCTCGTCACTTATAAGTGACAAAAATCAATTCTCGTCACTTGTAAGTGATGGAAATCAATTCTCGTCACTTATAAGTGACAAAAATCAATTCTCGTCACTTATAAGTGATGGAAATCAATTCTCGTCACTTATAAGTGACAGAAATCAATTCTCGTCACTTGTAAGTGATGGAAATCAATTCTCGTCACTTTTAAGTGATGGAAATCAATTCTCGTCGTTTACAAGTGATGGAAATCAATCCTCGTCACTTATAAGTGACAGAAATCAATTCTCGTCACTTACAAGTGATGGACATCAATTCTCGTCACTTATAAGTGATGAAAATGCATTCTCGTCACTTATAAGTGACGAAAATGCATTATCGTCACTTTTAAGTGACCAAAATCAATTCTCGTCTTTCATAAGTGATGTAAATCAATTCTCGTCACTTATAAGTGATGAAAATGCATTCTCGTCACTTTTAAGTGACCAAAATCAATTCTCGTTACTTATAAGTGACAAAAATCAATTCTCGTCACTTATAAGTGACAAAATTCAATTCTCGTCACTTATAAGTGATGAAAATGCATTCTCGTCACTGTTAAGTGACCAAAATCAATTCTCGTCACTTATAAGTGATGGAAATCAATTCTCGTCACTTATAAGTGACAGAAATCAATTCTCGTCACTTGTAAGTGATGGAAATCAATTCTCGTCACTTATAAGTGACAGAAATCAATTCTCGTCACTTATAAGTGATGAAAATAAATTCTCGTCACTTGTTAGTGTCAAAAATCAATTCTCGACACTCATAAGTGACAAAAATCAATTCTCGTCACTTATAAGTGATGAAAATGCATTCTCGTCACTTTTAAAGGACCAAAATCAATTCTCGTTACTTATAAGTGACAAAAATCAATTCTCGTCACTTATAAGTGACAAAAATCAATTCTCGTCACTTATAAGTGACAAAATTCAATTCTCGTCACTTATAAGTGATGAAAATGCATTCTCGTCACTGTTAAGTGACCAAAATCAATTCTCGTCACTTATCAGTGATGAAAATGCATTCTCGTCACTTTTAAGTGACCAAAATCAATTCTCGTCACTTATAAGTGATGGAAATCAATTCTCGTCACTTATAAGTGACAGAAATCAATTCTCGTCACTTATAAGTGATGAAAACGCATTATCGTCACTTTCAAGTGACCAAAATCAATTCTCGTCTTTCATAAGTGATGTAAATCAATTCTCGTCACTTATAAGTGATGAGAATGCATTCTCGTCACTTTTAAGTGACCAAAATCAATTCTCGTCACTTATAAGTGATGGGAATCGATTCTCGTCACTTATAAGTGACAGAAATCAATTCTCGTCACTTGTAAGTAATGGAAATCAATTCTCGTCACTTATAAGTGACAGAAATCAATTCTCTTCACTTGTAAGTGATGTAAATCAATTCTCGTCACTTATAAGTGATGAAAATGCATTCTCGTCACTTTTAAGTGACCAAAATCAATTCTCGTCACTTATAAGTGATGGAAATCAATTCTCGTCACTTATAAGTGACAGAAATCAATTCTCGTCACTTGTAAGTGATGGAAATCAATTCTCGTCACTTATAAGTGACAGAAATCAATTCTCGTCACTTATAAGTGATGAAAATGAATTCTCGTCACTTATTAGTGTCAAAAATCAATTCTCGACACTTATAAGTGACGAAAATCAATTCTCGTCACTTGTAAGTGATGGAAATCAATTCTCGTCACTTATAAGTGACAGAAATCAATTCTCGTCACTTATAAGTGATGAAAATAAATTCTCGTCACTTATTAGTGTCAAAAATCAATTCTCGACACTCATAAGTGACAAAAATCAATTCTCGTCACTTATAAGTGATGAAAATGCATTCTCGTCACTTTTAAGTGACCAAAATCAATTCTCGTTACTTATAAGTGACAAAAATCAATTCTCGTCACTTATAAGTAATAAAAATCAATTCTCGTCACTTATAAGTGACAAAATTCAATTCTCGTCACTTATAAGTGATGAAAATGCATTCTCGTCACTGTTAAGTGACCAAAATCAATTCTCGTCACTTATAAGTGATGAAAATGCATTCTCGTCACTTTTAAGTGACCAAAATCAATTCTCGTCACTTATAAGTGATGGAAATCAATTCTCGTCACTTATAAGTGACAGAAATCAATTCTCGTCACTTGTAAGTGATGTAAATCAATTCTCGTCACTTATAAGTGATGAAAATGCATTCTCGTCACTTTTAAGTGACCAAAATCAATTCTCGTTACTTATAAGTGACAAAAATCAATTCTCGTCACTTATAAGTGACAAAAATCAATTCTCGTAGCTTATGAGTGACAAAATTCAATTCTCGTCACTTATAAGTGATGAAAATGCATTCTCGTCACTGTTAAGTGACCAAAATCAATTCTCGTCACTTATAAGTGATGAAAATGCATTCTCGTCACTTTTAAGTGACCAAAATCAATTCTCGTCACTTATAAGTGATGGAAATCAATTCTCGTCACTTATAAGTGACAGAAATCAATTCTCGTCACTTGTAAGTGATGGAAATCAATTCTCGTCACTTATAAGTGACAGAAATCAATTCTCGTCACTTATAAGTGATGAAAATAAATTCTCGTCACTTATTAGTGTCAAAAATCAATTCTCGACACTTATAAGTGACGAAAATCGATTCTGGTCACTTATAAGTGATGGAAATCAATTCTCGTACCTTATAAGTAACAAAAATCAATTCTTGTCACTTATAAGTGATGTAAATCAATTCTCGTCACTTTTAAGTGATGGAAATCAATTCTCGTCACTTATAAGTGACAAAAATCAATTCTCGTCACTTATAAGTGATGGAAATCAATTCACGTCACTTATAAGTGATGGAAATCAATTCTCGTCCCTTATAAGTGACAGAAATCAATTCTCGTCACTTATAAGTGATGAAAATAAATTCTCGTCACTTATAAGTGACAGAAATCAATTCTCGTCACTTGTAAGTGATGGAAATCAATTCTCGTCACTTATAAGTGACAGAAATCAATTCTCGTCACTTATAAGTGATGAAAATAAATTCTCGTCACTTATTAGTGTCAAAAATCAATTCTCGACACTTATAAGTGACAAAAATCAATTCTCGTCACTTATAAGTGATGAAAATGCATTCTCGTCACTTTTAAGTGACCAAAATCAATTCTCGTCACTTATAAAAGACAAAAATCAATTCTCGTCACTTATAAGTGAAAGAAATCAATTCTCGTCACTTATTAGTGCCAAAAATCAATTCTCGTCACTTATAAGTGACAAAAATCAATTCTCGTCACTTATAAGTGACAAAAATCAATTCTCGTCACTTATAAGTGATGCAAATGCATTCTCGTCACTTTTAAGTGACCAAAATCAATTCTCGTCACTTATAAGTGATGGAAATCAATTCTCATCACTTATAAGTGATGGAAATCAATTCTCGTCACTTATAAGTGATGAAAATCCATTCTCGTCACTTTTAAGTGACCAAAATCAATTCTCGTCACTTATAAGTCATGGAAATCAATCCTCGTCACTTATAAGTGACAGAAATCAATTCTCGTCACTCATAAGTGATGGAAATCAATTCTCGTCACTTATAAGTGATGAAAATGCATTCTCGTCACTTATAAGTGACGAAAATGCATTATCGTCACTTTCAAGTGACCAAAATCAATTCTCGTCTTTCATAAGTGATGTAAATCAATTCTCGTCACTTATAAGTGATGAGAATGCATTCTCGTCACTTTTAAGTGACCAAAATCAATTCTCGTCACTTATAAGTGATGGGAATCGATTCTCGTCACTTATAAGTGACAGAAATCAATTCTCGTCACTTGTAAGTAATGGAAATCAATTCTCGTCACTTATAAGTGACAGAAATCAATTCTTGTCACTTATAAGTGATGGAAATCAATTCTCGTCACTTATAAGTGACAAAAATCAATTCTCGTCACTTATAAGTGATGGAAATCAATTCTCGTCACTTATAAGTGATGGAAATTAATTCTCGTCCCTTATAAGTGACAGAAATCAATTCTCGTCACTTATAAGTGATGAAAATAAATTCTCGTCACTTATTAGTGACAAAAATCAATTCTCGACACTTATAAGTGACAAAAATCAATTCTCGTCACTTATAAGTGATAAAAATGCATTCTCGTCACTTATGAGTGACGAAAATGCATTTTCGTCACTCATGAGTGATGAAAATCAATTCTCGTCACTTATAAGTGACGAAAATGCATTATCGTCACTTTTAAGTGACCAAAACCAATTCTCGTCTTTCATAAGTGATGGAAATCAATTCTCGTCACTTATAAGTGATGAAAATGCATTCTCGTCACTTTCAAGTGACCAAAATCAATTCTCGTCACTTATAAGTGATGGAAATCAATTCTCGTCACTTGTAAGTGATGGAAATCAATTCTCGTCACTTATAAGTGACGGAAATCAATTCTCGTCACTTTTAAGTGATGGAAATCAATTCTCGTCACTTATGAGTGATGAAAATCAATTCTCGTCACTTATGAGTGACAAAAAATCAATTCTCGTCACTTATAGGTGATGAAAATGCATTCTCGTCACTTTTAAGTGACCAAAATCAATTCTCGTCACTTATAAGTGACAAAAATCAATTCTCGTCACTTATAAGTGACAAAAATCAATTCTCGTCACTTATAAGTGATGGAAATCAATTCTCGTCACTTATAAGTGACAGAAATCAATTCTCGTCACTTGTAAGTGATGGAAATCAATTCTCGTCACTTTTAAGTGATGGAAATCAATTCTCGTCGTTTACAAGTGATGGAAATCAATCCTCGTCACTTATAAGTGACAGAAATCAATTCTCGTCACTTACAAGTGATGGACATCAATTCTCGTCACTTATAAGTGATGAAAATGCATTCTCGTCACTTATAAGTGACGAAAATGCATTATCGTCACTTTTAAGTGACCAAAATCAATTCTCGTCTTTCATAAGTGATGTAAATCAATTCTCGTCACTTATAAGTGATGAAAATGCATTCTCGTCACTTTTAAGTGACCAAAATCAATTCTCGTTACTTATAAGTGACAAAAATCAATTCTCGTCACTTATAAGTGACAAAAATCAATTCTCGTCACTTATAAGTGATGGAAATCAATTCTCGTCACTTATAAGTGATGGAAATTAATTCTCGTCCCTTATAAGTGACAGAAATCAATTCTCGTCACTTATAAGTGATGAAAATGAATTCTCGTCACTTATTAGTGACAAAAATCAATTCTCGACACTTATAAGTGACAAAAATCAATTCTCGTCACTTATAAGTGATAAAAATGCATTCTCGTCACTTATGAGTGACGAAAATGCATTTTCGTCACTCATGAGTGATGAAAATCAATTCTCGTCACTTATAAGTGACGAAAATGCATTATCGTCACTTTTAAGTGACCAAAACCAATTCTCGTCTTTCATAAGTGATGGAAATCAATTCTCGTCACTTATAAGTGATGAAAATGCATTCTCGTCACTTTCAAGTGACCAAAATCAATTCTCGTCACTTATAAGTGATGGAAATCAATTCTCGTCACTTGTAAGTGATGGAAATCAATTCTCGTCACTTATAAGTGACGGAAATCAATTCTCGTCACTTTTAAGTGATGGAAATCAATTCTCGTCACTTATGAGTGATGAAAATCAATTCTCGTCACTTATGAGTGACAAAAATCAATTCTCGTCACTTATAGGTGATGAAAATGCATTCTCGTCACTTTTAAGTGACCAAAATCAATTCTCGTCACTTATAAGTGACAAAAATCAATTCTCGTCACTTATAAGTGACAAAAATCAATTCTCGTCACTTATAAGTGATGGAAATCAATTCTCGTCACTTATAAGTGACAGAAATCAATTCTCGTCACTTGTAAGTGATGGAAATCAATTCTCGTCACTTTTAAGTGATGGAAATCAATTCTCGTCGTTTACAAGTGATGGAAATCAATCCTCGTCACTTATAAGTGACAGAAATCAATTCTCGTCACTTACAAGTGATGGACATCAATTCTCGTCACTTATAAGTGATGAAAATGCATTCTCGTCACTTATAAGTGACGAAAATGCATTATCGTCACTTTTAAGTGACCAAAATCAATTCTCGTCTTTCATAAGTGATGTAAATCAATTCTCGTCACTTATAAGTGATGAAAATGCATTCTCGTCACTTTTAAGTGACCAAAATCAATTCTCGTTACTCATAAGTGACAAAAATCAATTCTCGTCACTTATAAGTGACAAAATTCAATTCTCGTCACTTATACGTGATGAAAATGCATTCTCGTCACTTTTAAGTGACCAAAACCAATTCTCGTCTTTCATAAGTGATGGAAATCAATTCTCGTCACTTATAAGTGATGAAAATGCATTCTCGTCACTGTTAAGTGACCAAAATCAATTCTCGTCACTTATAAGTGATGAAAATGCATTCTCGTCACTTTTAAGTGACCAAAATCAATTCTCGTCACTTATAAGTGATGGAAATCAATTCTCGTCACTTATAAGTGACAGAAATCAATTCTCGTCACTTGTAAGTGATGGAAATCAATTCTCGTCACTTATAAGTGACAGAAATCAATTCTCGTCACTTATAAGTGATGAAAATAAATTCTCGTCACTTATTAGTGTCAAAAATCAATTCTCGACACTTATAAGTGACGAAAATCGATTCTGGTCACTTATAAGTGATGGAAATCAATTCTCGTACCTTATAAGTAACAAAAATCAATTCTTGTCACTTATAAGTGATGTAAATCAATTCTCGTCACTTTTAAGTGATGGAAATCAATTCTCGTCACTTATAAGTGACGAAAATGCATTATCGTCACTTTTAAGTGACCAAAATCAATTCTCGTCTTTCATAAGTGATGTAAATCAATTCTCGTCACTTATAAGTGATGAAAATGCATTCTCGTCACTTTTAAGTGACCAAAATCAATTCTCGTCACTTATAAGTGATGGAAATCAATTCTCGTCACTTATAAGTGACAGAAATCAATTCTCTTCACTTGTAAGTGATGTAAATCAATTCTCGTCACTTATAAGTGATGAAAATGCATTCTCGTCACTTTTAAGTGACCAAAATCAATTCTCGTCACTTATAAGTGATGGAAATCAATTCTCGTCACTTATAAGTGACAGAAATCAATTCTCGTCACTTGTAAGTGATGGAAATCAATTCTCGTCACTTATAAGTGACAGAAATCAATTCTCGTCACTTATAAGTGATGAAAATGAATTCTCGTCACTTATTAGTGTCAAAAATCAATTCTCGACACTTATAAGTGACGAAAATCAATTCTCGTCACTTGTAAGTGATGGAAATCAATTCTCGTCACTTATAAGTGACAGAAATCAATTCTCGTCACTTATAAGTGATGAAAATAAATTCTCGTCACTTATTAGTGTCAAAAATCAATTCTCGACACTCATAAGTGACAAAAATCAATTCTCGTCACTTATAAGTGATGAAAATGCATTCTCGTCACTTTTAAGTGACCAAAATCAATTCTCGTTACTTATAAGTGACAAAAATCAATTCTCGTCACTTATAAGTAATAAAAATCAATTCTCGTCACTTATAAGTGACAAAATTCAATTCTCGTCACTTATAAGTGATGAAAATGCATTCTCGTCACTGTTAAGTGACCAAAATCAATTCTCGTCACTTATAAGTGATGAAAATGCATTCTCGTCACTTTTAAGTGACCAAAATCAATTCTCGTCACTTATAAGTGATGGAAATCAATTCTCGTCACTTATAAGTGACAGAAATCAATTCTCGTCACTTGTAAGTGATGTAAATCAATTCTCGTCACTTATAAGTGATGAAAATGCATTCTCGTCACTTTTAAGTGACCAAAATCAATTCTCGTTACTTATAAGTGACAAAAATCAATTCTCGTCACTTATAAGTGACAAAAATCAATTCTCGTAGCTTATGAGTGACAAAATTCAATTCTCGTCACTTATAAGTGATGAAAATGCATTCTCGTCACTGTTAAGTGACCAAAATCAATTCTCGTCACTTATAAGTGATGAAAATGCATTCTCGTCACTTTTAAGTGACCAAAATCAATTCTCGTCACTTATAAGTGATGGAAATCAATTCTCGTCACTTATAAGTGACAGAAATCAATTCTCGTCACTTGTAAGTGATGGAAATCAATTCTCGTCACTTATAAGTGACAGAAATCAATTCTCGTCACTTATAAGTGATGAAAATAAATTCTCGTCACTTATTAGTGTCAAAAATCAATTCTCGACACTTATAAGTGACGAAAATCGATTCTGGTCACTTATAAGTGATGGAAATCAATTCTCGTACCTTATAAGTAACAAAAATCAATTCTTGTCACTTATAAGTGATGTAAATCAATTCTCGTCACTTTTAAGTGATGGAAATCAATTCTCGTCACTTATAAGTGACAAAAATCAATTCTCGTCACTTATAAGTGATGGAAATCAATTCACGTCACTTATAAGTGATGGAAATCAATTCTCGTCCCTTATAAGTGACAGAAATCAATTCTCGTCACTTATAAGTGATGAAAATAAATTCTCGTCACTTATAAGTGACAGAAATCAATTCTCGTCACTTGTAAGTGATGGAAATCAATTCTCGTCACTTATAAGTGACAGAAATCAATTCTCGTCACTTATAAGTGATGAAAATAAATTCTCGTCACTTATTAGTGTCAAAAATCAATTCTCGACACTTATAAGTGACAAAAATCAATTCTCGTCACTTATAAGTGATGAAAATGCATTCTCGTCACTTTTAAGTGACCAAAATCAATTCTCGTCACTTATAAAAGACAAAAATCAATTCTCGTCACTTATAAGTGAAAGAAATCAATTCTCGTCACTTATTAGTGCCAAAAATCAATTCTCGTCACTTATAAGTGACAAAAATCAATTCTCGTCACTTATAAGTGACAAAAATCAATTCTCGTCACTTATAAGTGATGCAAATGCATTCTCGTCACTTTTAAGTGACCAAAATCAATTCTCGTCACTTATAAGTGATGGAAATCAATTCTCATCACTTATAAGTGATGGAAATCAATTCTCGTCACTTATAAGTGATGAAAATCCATTCTCGTCACTTTTAAGTGACCAAAATCAATTCTCGTCACTTATAAGTCATGGAAATCAATCCTCGTCACTTATAAGTGACAGAAATCAATTCTCGTCACTCATAAGTGATGGAAATCAATTCTCGTCACTTATAAGTGATGAAAATGCATTCTCGTCACTTATAAGTGACGAAAATGCATTATCGTCACTTTCAAGTGACCAAAATCAATTCTCGTCTTTCATAAGTGATGTAAATCAATTCTCGTCACTTATAAGTGATGAGAATGCATTCTCGTCACTTTTAAGTGACCAAAATCAATTCTCGTCACTTATAAGTGATGGGAATCGATTCTCGTCACTTATAAGTGACAGAAATCAATTCTCGTCACTTGTAAGTAATGGAAATCAATTCTCGTCACTTATAAGTGACAGAAATCAATTCTTGTCACTTATAAGTGATGGAAATCAATTCTCGTCACTTATAAGTGACAAAAATCAATTCTCGTCACTTATAAGTGATGGAAATCAATTCTCGTCACTTATAAGTGATGGAAATTAATTCTCGTCCCTTATAAGTGACAGAAATCAATTCTCGTCACTTATAAGTGATGAAAATAAATTCTCGTCACTTATTAGTGACAAAAATCAATTCTCGACACTTATAAGTGACAAAAATCAATTCTCGTCACTTATAAGTGATAAAAATGCATTCTCGTCACTTATGAGTGACGAAAATGCATTTTCGTCACTCATGAGTGATGAAAATCAATTCTCGTCACTTATAAGTGACGAAAATGCATTATCGTCACTTTTAAGTGACCAAAACCAATTCTCGTCTTTCATAAGTGATGGAAATCAATTCTCGTCACTTATAAGTGATGAAAATGCATTCTCGTCACTTTCAAGTGACCAAAATCAATTCTCGTCACTTATAAGTGATGGAAATCAATTCTCGTCACTTGTAAGTGATGGAAATCAATTCTCGTCACTTATAAGTGACGGAAATCAATTCTCGTCACTTTTAAGTGATGGAAATCAATTCTCGTCACTTATGAGTGATGAAAATCAATTCTCGTCACTTATGAGTGACAAAAAATCAATTCTCGTCACTTATAGGTGATGAAAATGCATTCTCGTCACTTTTAAGTGACCAAAATCAATTCTCGTCACTTATAAGTGACAAAAATCAATTCTCGTCACTTATAAGTGACAAAAATCAATTCTCGTCACTTATAAGTGATGGAAATCAATTCTCGTCACTTATAAGTGACAGAAATCAATTCTCGTCACTTGTAAGTGATGGAAATCAATTCTCGTCACTTTTAAGTGATGGAAATCAATTCTCGTCGTTTACAAGTGATGGAAATCAATCCTCGTCACTTATAAGTGACAGAAATCAATTCTCGTCACTTACAAGTGATGGACATCAATTCTCGTCACTTATAAGTGATGAAAATGCATTCTCGTCACTTATAAGTGACGAAAATGCATTATCGTCACTTTTAAGTGACCAAAATCAATTCTCGTCTTTCATAAGTGATGTAAATCAATTCTCGTCACTTATAAGTGATGAAAATGCATTCTCGTCACTTTTAAGTGACCAAAATCAATTCTCGTTACTTATAAGTGACAAAAATCAATTCTCGTCACTTATAAGTGACAAAAATCAATTCTCGTCACTTATAAGTGATGGAAATCAATTCTCGTCACTTATAAGTGATGGAAATTAATTCTCGTCCCTTATAAGTGACAGAAATCAATTCTCGTCACTTATAAGTGATGAAAATGAATTCTCGTCACTTATTAGTGACAAAAATCAATTCTCGACACTTATAAGTGACAAAAATCAATTCTCGTCACTTATAAGTGATAAAAATGCATTCTCGTCACTTATGAGTGACGAAAATGCATTTTCGTCACTCATGAGTGATGAAAATCAATTCTCGTCACTTATAAGTGACGAAAATGCATTATCGTCACTTTTAAGTGACCAAAACCAATTCTCGTCTTTCATAAGTGATGGAAATCAATTCTCGTCACTTATAAGTGATGAAAATGCATTCTCGTCACTTTCAAGTGACCAAAATCAATTCTCGTCACTTATAAGTGATGGAAATCAATTCTCGTCACTTGTAAGTGATGGAAATCAATTCTCGTCACTTATAAGTGACGGAAATCAATTCTCGTCACTTTTAAGTGATGGAAATCAATTCTCGTCACTTATGAGTGATGAAAATCAATTCTCGTCACTTATGAGTGACAAAAATCAATTCTCGTCACTTATAGGTGATGAAAATGCATTCTCGTCACTTTTAAGTGACCAAAATCAATTCTCGTCACTTATAAGTGACAAAAATCAATTCTCGTCACTTATAAGTGACAAAAATCAATTCTCGTCACTTATAAGTGATGGAAATCAATTCTCGTCACTTATAAGTGACAGAAATCAATTCTCGTCACTTGTAAGTGATGGAAATCAATTCTCGTCACTTTTAAGTGATGGAAATCAATTCTCGTCGTTTACAAGTGATGGAAATCAATCCTCGTCACTTATAAGTGACAGAAATCAATTCTCGTCACTTACAAGTGATGGACATCAATTCTCGTCACTTATAAGTGATGAAAATGCATTCTCGTCACTTATAAGTGACGAAAATGCATTATCGTCACTTTTAAGTGACCAAAATCAATTCTCGTCTTTCATAAGTGATGTAAATCAATTCTCGTCACTTATAAGTGATGAAAATGCATTCTCGTCACTTTTAAGTGACCAAAATCAATTCTCGTTACTCATAAGTGACAAAAATCAATTCTCGTCACTTATAAGTGACAAAATTCAATTCTCGTCACTTATACGTGATGAAAATGCATTCTCGTCACTGTTAAGTGACCAAAATCAATTCTCGTCACTTATAAGTGATGGAAATCAATTCTCGTCACTTATAAGTGATGGAAATCAATTCTCGTCACTTATAAGTGATGGAAATTAATTCTCGTCACCTATAAGTGATGGAAATCAATTCTCGTCATTTATAAGTGATGAAAATGAATTCTCGTCACTTATCAGTGACAAAAATCAATTCTCGTCACTTACAAGTGATGGAAATCAATTCTCGTCACTTATAAGTGATGGAAATCAATTCTCGTCACTTATAAGTGATGGAAACCGATTCTCGTCACTTATCAGTGATGGAAATCAATTCTAGTCACTTATAAGTGATGGAAATCAATTCTCGTCACTTATAAGTGATGAAAATAAATTCTCGTCACTTATAAGTGACAGAAATCAATTTTCGTCACTTGTAAGTGATGGAAATCAATTCTCGTCACTTTTAAGTGATGGAAATCAATTCTCGTCGTTTATAAGTGATGGAAATCAATCCTCGTCACTTATAAGTGACAGAAATCAATTCTCGTCACTTACAAGTGATGGAAATCAATTCTCGTCACTTATAAGTGATGAAAATGCATTCTCGTCACTTATGAGTGATGAAAATGCATTATCGTCACTTTTAAGTAACCAAAATCAATTCTCGTTCTTCATAAGTTATGGAAATCAATTCTCGTCACTTACAAGTGATGGAAATCAATTCTCGTCACTTGTAAGTGATGGAAATCAATTCTCGTCACTTATGAGTGATGAAAATCAATTCTCGTCACTTATAAGTGACGAAAATCAATTCTCGTCACTTATAAGTGATGGAAATCAATTCTCGTCACTTATAAGTAACAAAAATCAATACTTGTCACTTATAAGTGATGGAAATCAATTCTCGTCACTTTTAAGTGATGGAAATCAATTCTCGTCACTTATAAGTGATGGAAATCAATCCTCGTCACTTATAAGTGACAGAAATCAATTCTCGTCACTCATAAGTGATGGAAATCAATTCTCGTCTCTTATAAGTGATGAAAATGCATTCTCGTCACTTATAAGTGACAAAAATCAATTCTCGTCACTTACAAGTGATGGAAATCAATTCTCGTCACTTATAAGTGATGAAAATCAATTCTCGTCACTTATAAGTGATGGAAATCAATTCTCGTCACCTATAAGTGATGGAAATCAATTCTCGTCATTTATAAGTGATGAAAATGAATTCTCGTCACTTATCAGTGACAAAAATCAATTCTCGTCACTTACAAGTGATGGAAATCAATTCTCGTCACTTATAAGTGATGGAAATCAATTCTCGTCACTTATAAGTGATGGCAACCGATTCTCGTCACTTATCAGTGATGGAAATCAATTCTAGTCACTTATAAGTGATGGAAATCCATTCTCGTCACTTATAAGTGATGAAAATAAATTCTCGTCACTTATAAGTGACAGAAATCAATTCTCGTCACTTGTAAGTGATGGAAATCAATTCTCGTCACTTTTAAGTGATGGAAATCAATTCTCGTCGTTTATAAGTGATGGAAATCAATCCTCGTCACTTATAAGTGACAGAAATCAATTCTCGTCACTTACAAGTGATGGAAATCAATTCTCGTCACTTATAAGTGATGAAAATGCATTCTCGTCACTTATGAGTGATGAAAATGCATTATCGTCACTTTTAAGTAACCAAAATCAATTCTCGTCTTTCATAAGTTATGGAAATCAATTCTCGTCACTTATAAGTGATGAAAATGCATTCTCGTCATTTTTAAGTGACCAAAATCAATTCTCGTTACTTATGAGTGACAAAAATCAATTCTCGTCACTTATAAGTGACAAAAATCAATTCTCGTCACTTATAAGTGACAAAATTCAATTCTTGTCACTTATAAGTGATGAAAATGCATTCTCGTCACTGTTAAGTGACCAAAATCAATTCTCGTCACTTATAAGTGATGAAAATGCATTCTCGTCACTTTTAAGTGACCAAAATCAATTCTCGTTACTTATAAGTGACAAAAATCAATTCTCGTCACTTATAAGTGACAAAAATCAATTCTCGTCACTTATAAGTGACAAAAATCAATTCTCGTCACTTATAAGTGACGAAAATGCATTATCGTCACTTTTAAGTGACCAAAATCAATTCTCGTCTTTCATAAGTGATGTAAATCAATTCTCGTCACTTATAAGTGATGAAAATGCATTCTCGTCACTTTTAAGTGACCAAAATCAATTCTCGTCACTTATAAGTGATGGAAATCAATTCTCGTCACTTATAAGTGACAGAAATCAATTCTCTTCACTTGTAAGTGATGTAAATCAATTCTCGTCACTTATAAGTGATGAAAATGCATTCTCGTCACTTTTAAGTGACCAAAATCAATTCTCGTCACTTATAAGTGATGGAAATCAATTCTCGTCACTTATAAGTGACAGAAATCAATTCTCGTCACTTGTAAGTGATGGAAATCAATTCTCGTCACTTATAAGTGACAGAAATCAATTCTCGTCACTTATAAGTGATGAAAATGAATTCTCGTCACTTATTAGTGTCAAAAATCAATTCTCGACACTTATAAGTGACGAAAATCAATTCTCGTCACTTGTAAGTGATGGAAATCAATTCTCGTCACTTATAAGTGACAGAAATCAATTCTCGTCACTTATAAGTGATGAAAATAAATTCTCGTCACTTATTAGTGTCAAAAATCAATTCTCGACACTCATAAGTGACAAAAATCAATTCTCGTCACTTATAAGTGATGAAAATGCATTCTCGTCACTTTTAAGTGACCAAAATCAATTCTCGTTACTTATAAGTGACAAAAATCAATTCTCGTCACTTATAAGTAATAAAAATCAATTCTCGTCACTTATAAGTGACAAAATTCAATTCTCGTCACTTATAAGTGATGAAAATGCATTCTCGTCACTGTTAAGTGACCAAAATCAATTCTCGTCACTTATAAGTGATGAAAATGCATTCTCGTCACTTTTAAGTGACCAAAATCAATTCTCGTCACTTATAAGTGATGGAAATCAATTCTCGTCACTTATAAGTGACAGAAATCAATTCTTGTCACTTGTAAGTGATGTAAATCAATTCTCGTCACTTATAAGTGATGAAAATGCATTCTCGTCACTTTTAAGTGACCAAAATCAATTCTCGTTACTTATAAGTGACAAAAATCAATTCTCGTCACTTATAAGTGACAAAAATCAATTCTCGTAGCTTATGAGTGACAAAATTCAATTCTCGTCACTTATAAGTGATGAAAATGCATTCTCGTCACTGTTAAGTGACCAAAATCAATTCTCGTCACTTATAAGTGATGAAAATGCATTCTCGTCACTTTTAAGTGACCGAAATCAATTCTCGTCACTTATAAGTGATGGAAATCAATTCTCGTCACTTATAAGTGACAGAAATCAATTCTCGTCACTTGTAAGTGATGGAAATCAATTCTCGTCACTTATAAGTGACAGAAATCAATTCTCGTCACTTATAAGTGATGAAAATGAATTCTCGTCACTTATTAGTGTCAAAAATCAATTCTCGACACTTATAAGTGACGAAAATCAATTCTCTTCACTTATAAGTGATGGAAATCAATTCTCGTCACTTTTAAGTGACCAAAATCAATTCTCGTCACTTATAAGTGATGGGAATCAATTCTCGTCACTTATAAGTGACAGAAATCAATTCTCGTCACTTGTAAGTGATGGAAATCAATTCTCGTCACTTATAAGTGACAGAAATCAATTCTCGTCACTTATCAGTGATGAAAATAAATTCTCGTCACTTATTAGTGTCAAAAATCAATTCTCGACACTTATAAGTGACGAAAATCAATTCTCGTCACTTATAAGTGATGGAAATCAATTCTCGTCCCTTATAAGTGACAGAAATCAATTCTCGTCACTTATAAGTGATGAAAATAAATTCTCGTCACTTATTAGTGACAAAAATCAATTCTCGACACTTATAAGTGACAAAAATCAATTCTCGTCACTTATAAGTGATGAAAATGCATTCTCGTCACTTTTAAGTGACCAAAATCAATTCTCGTCACTTATAAGTGATGAAAATCAATTCTCGTCACTTATAAGTGACGAAAATCAATTCTCGTCACTTGTAAGTGATGGAAATCAATTCTCGTCATTTATAAGTGATGGAAATCAATTCTCGTCACTTATAAGTGACAGAAATCAATTCTCGTCACTTGTAAGTGATGGAAATCAATTCTCGTCACTTATAAGTGACAGAAATCAATTCTCGTCACTTATAAGTGATGAAAATGCATTCTCGTCACTGTTAAGTGACCAAAATCAATTCTCGTCACTTATAAGTGATGAAAATGCATTCTCGTCACTTTTAAGTGACCAAAATCAATTCTCGTCACTTATAAGTGATGGAAATCAATTCTCGTCACTTATAAGTGACAAAAATCAATTCTCGTCACTTATAAGTGACAAAAATCAATTCTCGTCACTTATAAGTGATGGAAATCAATTCTCGTCACTTATAAGAGATGAAAATGCATTCTCGTCACTTTTAAGTGACCAAAATCAATTCTCGTCACTTATAAGTGATGGAAATCAATTCTCGTCACTTATAAGAGATGAAAATCAATTCTCGTCACTCATCAATTTTTGTCATTCATCAGTGACGATAATTGATTTCTGTGATTTATCAGTGACGAGAACTGATGTCTGTAATTTATCGGTGACGATAATTGATTTTCATCTCTTTTAATTGACGAGAATTGATTTCCATCACTCATAAGTGACGAAAAATTATTTCCATCACTTACAAGTGACGAGAATCAATTTCCATCACTCATGAAAGACGAAAATTGATTTCCATCACTTATAGTGACGAGAATTGATTTTTGTCACTTATAAGTGACGAGAATTCATTTTTGTCACTTATAAGTGACGAGAATTCATTTTTGTCACTTATGAGTGACGAGAATTGATTTCCATCACTTATAAGTGACAAGAATTGATTTTTGTTACTTATAAGGTACGAGAATTAATTTCCATCACTTATAAGTGACCAGAATCGATTTTCGTCACTTATAAGCAGGGACTTGGAACGTTACTTTCGTTTAGTTTAGTTAGCGGGCGCGTAACGAAACGAAATTAATAACGTTAGTCGCAATATCAAAAGTAGTAACGAAAGTCGAGTAACGTTAGTCGCAATATCAAAAGTAGGAACAAAAGTCGAGTAACGTTAGTCGCAATATCAAAAGTAGTAACGAAAGTCGAGTAACGTTAGTCGCAATATCAAAAGTAGGAACGAAAGTCGCGTAACGTTAGTCGCAATATCAAAAGTAGTAACGAAAGTCGAGTAACGTTAGTCGCAATATCAAAAGTAGTAACGAAAGTCGAGTAACGTTAGTCGCAATATCAAAAGTAATAACGAAAGTCGAGTAACGTTAGTCGCAATATCAAAAGTAGTAACGAAAGTCGAGTAACGTTAGTCGCAGTATCAAAAGTAGGAACGAAAGTCGAGTAACGTTAGCTGCAATATCAAAAGTATGAACGAAAGTCGAATAACGTTAGTCGCAATATCAAAAGTAGGAACGAAACTCGACTATTTTTGTTATTGCTTCCTCTTTCATCTACTCTCCCATCACTGCATGTTCGTCCCGAGAAGCTCGTTTCTTTGAGTTTCATTTTCTCAATATTTCCCGGGAAATAAGCGAGATAAAGCGATTTTGCTTGGGAACTTATTTGGAGCTCTCGAAATTCTCCACAGAAAAACCTCAGGGCGTAATTGAAATATGTTTTTTATTCCTGAGTTTCATTGATATCACATTTTTTCGTTGGAGAAACAAGTTTATTTTGATTTTTTTGAAATCGCATAAAAAAAACAGAATTTCGAGAAGTTGAGTAAAGAATTTTTTAATAAATGAACACAAATCACCACGTAATTTGCATTGTTTCACTCTATTTTCCAGTGAAAATAAGGATATTCAACAATTTTTACCTTTTTTTTTTTGAGTGGATATAAATTATAATATAGAATCATGAGAAATTATTTAATTTTTTCAATTGAGAAATTATAAAATTAATAAAAGAATAACAAATTTTCCATTCCATTTCTTTAGAATCAACTGGGCGTAAGTCCCTTTTTTTACTCACTTTTTTTATTAGAAATCATTTCCATGAAATTAAAATATTTCTAATAACAAAGGGGCGCGGCTCCAGAACTTGCGGCCTTTTTTTCATTAATAATTAACAATTTTACAAATTGTATTTTCATGAAAAAATTTTATGATTGGTTTTTTCTCTATAACTATTCGAAAAATCAATATTGTGGAAGTCTCGATGATATAAATCGATGGAAAATGATCTCAGCATTCATTTCAGACTAGTTTCGGGTTGCTACGACGCATAGAACCAGAGATATTCGCAAAAAATTGAATTTACTCAAAAAACAGAAGGCTAACAAGTACCCAAGAAAACAAAATCTCAAAAAATACCAGAAAATCATTCAGCGCACCAATTTTCCGCATAAAAATTCGCTCATCTTTCCAATGGAGTCACCAAAAAAAACTCTATCTCCCACCCTTCCATTCCAATGTCCGTTTTACCCCACCTTCCCTTATGTCTATGAATAATTTGAAAAAAATACCAAGCCAAAAAATATAGAAAACATTATCATGTTAATAATATGTTTTTTTTTATTCATTAATTATATAATTAAGTGAATAGAGGGTCCATAATAATAATAAAGTAAGGAAAGAAATGGAATGGAAAATTTGTTATTTTTTTATTAATTTCATAATTTTTCAATTGAACAAATTAAATAATTTCTCATGATTCTATTTTATAATTTATATCCACTCAAAAAAAAAAAGGTAAAAATTGTTGAATATCCTTATTTTCACTGGAAAATAGAGTGAAACAATGCAAATTCAAAATAAACTTGTTTCTCCAACGAAAAAATGTGATATCAATGAAACTCAGGAATAAAAAACATATTTCAATTACGCCCTGAGGTTTTTCTGTGGAGAATTTCGAGAGCTACAAATAAGTTCTCAAGCAAAATCGCTTTATCTCGCTTATTTCCCGGGAAATATTGAGAAAATGAAACTCAAAGAAACGAGCTTTTCGGGACGAACATGCAGTGATGGGAGAGTAGATGAAAGAGAAAGCAATAACAAAAATAGTCGAGTTTCGTTCCTACTTTTGATATTGCGACTAACGTTATTCGACTTTCGTTCATACTTTTGATATTGCAGCTAACGTTACTCGACTTTCGTTCCTACTTTTGATATTGCGACTAACGTTACTCGACTTTTGTTACTACTTTTGATATTGCGACTAACGTTACTCGACTTTCGTTACTACTTTTGATATTGCGACTAACGTTACTCGACTTTTGTTACTACTTTTGATATTGCGACTAACGTTACTCGACTTTCGTTACTACTTTTGATATTGCGACCAACGTTACTCGACTTTCGTTACTACTTTTGATATTGCGACTAACGTTACTCGACTTTCGTTCCTACTTTCGTTATTGCGACTAACGTTAGTCGACTTTCGTTCACACTTTAGTTTCGATATTTTTATGTTCCCAGTAACGAAACGCGAGAAACCGAGTTTCGTTTCGTTACTGACTTTCGTTCCCAGTCCCTGCTTATAAGTGTCGAGAATTGATTTTTGACACTAATAAGTGACGAGAATTTATTTTCATCACTTATAAGTGACGAGAATTGATTTCTGTCACTTATAAGTGACGAGAATTGATTTCCATCACTTACAAGTGACGAGAAATGATTTCTGTCACTTATAAGTGACTAGAATTGATTTTGGTCACTTAAAAGTGACGAGAATGCATTTTCATCACTTATAAGTGACGAGAATTGATTTTTGTCACTTATAAGTGTCGAGAATTCATTTTTGTCACTTATAAGTGACGAGAATTGATTTTCGTCACTCATAAGTGACGAGAATTCATTTTCATCACTCATAAGTGACGAGAATTGATTTTCGTCACTTATCAGTGACGAGAATTGATTTCCATCACTTATAAGTGACGAGAATTGATTTCCATCACTTATAAGGGACGAGAATTGAAATTATGTTGTTTTCCTGAAAGCTCTATCTAGTAAACCTTCTTCCATTCAAGAGATGAACTGAAAGCTACTTCTAATGGACCTTATTCTCTGCCATGGTTTCCTATCTGAGAGATGAACTGATGTTGAATCCACGGATGACGTTAAAATATCATTGTTATCACCGATTACCAATTAACCATAGTGACATTATTTAGAGTCGAAACCTATTCTTTCTCTGTAATTTTCCGTCTGGGTTTTCAGAAAGAATGAGGGTTAAGGGCCCCAACCTTAGGCCATTTTTTGATTTTTCGCCCAACTTTGGGCCATTTTTTGATTTTTGGCCCAACCTTGGGCCACTTTTTGATTTCTGGCCCAGCCTTGGACCATTTTTTTATTTTTGGCCCAACCTTGGGCCATTTTTTGATTTTTGGCCCAGCCTTGGGTCATTTTTCGATTTTCGGCCCAGCCTTGGGCCTTTCTTCAATTTTTGGCCCAACCTTGGGCCATTTTTCTGACAAAAATCAATTCTCGTCACTTATAAGTGATGCAAATGCATTCTCGTCACTTTTAAGTGATGCAAATGCATTCTCGTCACTTTTAAGTGACCAAAATCAATTCTCGTCACTTTTAAGTGATGGAAATCAATTCTCGTCACTTATGAGTGATGAAAATCAATTCTCATCACTTATAGGTGATGAAAATGCATTCTCGTCACTTATAGGTGATGAAAATGCATTCTCGTCACTTTTAAGTGACCAAAATCAATTCTCGTCACTTATAAAAGACAAAAATCAATTCTCGTCACTTATAAGTGAAAGAAATCAATTCTCGTCACTTATAAGTGATGAAAATAAATTCTCGTCACTTATTAGTGCCAAAAATCAATTCTCGTCACTTATAAGTGACAAAAATCAATTCTCGTCACTTATAAGTGACAAAAATCAATTCTCGTCACTTATAAGTGATGCAAATGCATTCTCGTCACTTTTAAGTGACCAAAATCAATTCTCGTCACTTATAAGTGATGGAAATCAATTCTCATCACTTATAAGTGATGGAAATCAATTCTCGTCACTGATAAGTGATGAAAATCCATTCTCGTCACTTTTAAGTGACCAAAATCAATTCTCGTCACTTATAAGTCATGGAAATCAATCCTCGTCACTTATAAGTGACAGAAATCAATTCTCGTCACTCATAAGTGATGGAAATCAATTCTCGTCACTTGTAAGTGATGAAAATGCATTCTCGTCACTTATAAGTGACGAAAATGCATTATCGTCACTTTCAAGTGACCAAAATCAATTCTCGTCTTTCATAAGTGATGTAAATCAATTCTCGTCACTTATAAGTGATGAGAATGCATTCTCGTCACTTTTAAGTGACCAAAATCAATTCTCGTCACTTATAAGTGATGGGAATCGATTCTCGTCACTTATAAGTGACAGAAATCAATTCTCGTCACTTGTAAGTAATGGAAATCAATTCTCGTCACTTATAAGTGACAGAAATCAATTCTTGTCACTTATAAGTGATGGAAATCAATTCTCGTCACTTATAAGTGACAAAAATCAATTCTCGTCACTTATAAGTGATGGAAATCAATTCTCGTCACTTATAAGTGATGGAAATTAATTCTCGTCCCTTATAAGTGACAGAAATCAATTCTCGTCACTTATAAGTGATGAAAATAAATTCTCGTCACTTATTAGTGACAAAAATCAATTCTCGACACTTATAAGTGACAAAAATCAATTCTCGTCACTTATAAGTGATAAAAATGCATTCTCGTCACTTATGAGTGACGAAAATGCATTTTCGTCACTCATGAGTGATGAAAATCAATTCTCGTCACTTATAAGTGATGAAAATGCATTCTCGTCACTTTCAAGTGACCAAAATCAATTCTCGTCACTTATAAGTGATGGAAATCAATTCTCGTCACTTGTAAGTGATGGAAATCAATTCTCGTCACTTATAAGTGACGGAAATCAATTCTCGTCACTTTTAAGTGATGGAAATCAATTCTCGTCACTTATGAGTGATGAAAATCAATTCTCGTCACTTATGAGTGACAAAAATCAATTCTCGTCACTTATAGGTGATGAAAATGCATTCTCGTCACTTTTAAGTGACCAAAATCAATTCTCGTCACTTATAAGTGACAAAAATCAATTCTCGTCACTTATAAGTGACAAAAATCAATTCTCGTCACTTATAAGTGATGGAAATCAATTCTCGTCACTTATAAGTGACAGAAATCAATTCTCGTCACTTGTAAGTGATGGAAATCAATTCTCGTCACTTTTAAGTGATGGAAATCAATTCTCGTCGTTTACAAGTGATGGAAATCAATCCTCGTCACTTATAAGTGACAGAAATCAATTCTCGTCACTTATAAGTGATGAAAATGCATTCTCGTCACTTTTAAGTGACCAAAATCAATTCTCGTTACTTATAAGTGACAAAAATCAATTCTCGTCACTTATAAGTGACAAAATTCAATTCTCGTCACTTATAAGTGATGAAAATGCATTCTCGTCACTGTTAAGTGACCAAAATCAATTCTCGTCACTTATAAGTGATGGAAATCAATTCTCGTCACTTATAAGTGACAGAAATCAATTCTCGTCACTTGTAAGTGATGGAAATCAATTCTCGTCACTTATAAGTGACAAAAATCAATTCTCGTCACTTATAAGTGACAAAATTCAATTCTCGTCACTTATAAGTGATGAAAATGCATTCTCGTCACTGTTAAGTGACCAAAATCAATTCTCGTCACTTATCAGTGATGAAAATGCATTCTCGTCACTTTTAAGTGACCAAAATCAATTCTCGTCACTTATAAGTGATGGAAATCAATTCTCGTCACTTATAAGTGACAGAAATCAATTCTCGTCACTTATAAGTGATGAAAATGCATTCTCGTCACTTTTAAGTGACCAAAATCAATTCTCGTTACTTATAAGTGACAAAAATCAATTCTCGTCACTTATAAGTGACAAAAATCAATTCTCGTCACTTATAAGTGACAAAATTCAATTCTCGTCACTTATAAGTGATGTAAATGCATTCTCGTCACTGTTAAGTGACCAAAATCAATTCTCGTCACTTATAAGTGATGAAAATGCATTCTCGTCACTTTTAAGTGACCAAAATCAATTCTCGTCACTTATAAGTGATGGAAATCAATTCTCGTCACTTATAAGTGACAGAAATCAATTCTCGTCACTTGTAAGTGATGGAAATCAATTCTCGTCACTTATAAGTGACAGAAATCAATTCTCGTCACTTATAAGTGATGAAAATAAATTCTCGTCACTTATTAGTGTCAAAAATCAATTCTCGACACTTATAAGTGATGAAAATCAATTCTCGTCACTTATAAGTGATGGAAATCAATTCTCGTACCTTATAAGTAACAAAAATCAATTCTTGTCACTTATAAGTGATGGAAATCAATTCTCGTCACTTTTAAGTGATTGAAATCAATTCTCGTCACTTATAAGTGACAAAAATCAATTGTCGTCACTTATAAGTGATGGAAATCAATTCTCGTCACTTATTAGTGACAAAAATCAATTCTCGACACTTATAAGTGACAAAAATCAATTCTCGTCACTTATAAGTGATGAAAATGCATTCTCGTCACTTTTAAGTGACCAAAATCAATTCTCGTCACTTATAAGTGATGAAAATCAATTCTCGTCACTTATAAGTGACGAAAATCAATTCTCGTCACTTATAAGTGATGGAAATCAATTCTCGTCACTTATAAGTGATGAAAATGCATTTTCGTCACTTATAAGTGACGAAAATGCATTATCGTCACTTTCAAGTGACCAAAATCAATTCTCGTCTTTCATAAGTGCTGGAAATCAATTCTCGTCACTTAATAGTGATGAAAATGCATTCTCGTCACTTTTAAGTGACCAAAATCAATTCTCGTCACTTATAAGTGACAAAAATCAATTCTCGTCACTTCTAAGTGACAAAAATCAATTCTCGTCACTTATAAGCGATGGACATCGATTCTCGTCACTTATAAGTGATGGAAATCAATTCTCGTCACTTATGAGTGATGAAAATCAATTCTCGTCACTTATAAGTGACAAAAATCAATTCTCGTCACTTATAAGTGATAAAAATGCATTCTCGTCACTTATGAGTGACGAAAATGCATTTTCGTCACTCATGAGTGATGAAAATCAATTCTCGTCACTTATAAGTGACGAAAATGCATTATCGTCACTTTTAAGTGACCAAAACCAATTCTCGTCTTTCATAAGTGATGGAAATCAATTCTCGTCACTTATAAGTGATGAAAATGCATTCTCGTCACTTTCAAGTGACCAAAATCAATTCTCGTCACTTATAAGTGATGGAAATCAATTCTCGTCACTTGTAAGTGATGGAAATCAATTCTCGTCACTTATAAGTGACGGAAATCAATTCTCGTCACTTTTAAGTGATGGAAATCAATTCTCGTCACTTATGAGTGATGAAAATCAATTCTCGTCACTTATGAGTGACAAAAATCAATTCTCGTCACTTATAGGTGATGAAAATGCATTCTCGTCACTTTTAAGTGACCAAAATCAATTCTCGTCACTTATAAGTGACAAAAATCAATTCTCGTCACTTATAAGTGACAAAAATCAATTCTCGTCACTTATAAGTGATGGAAATCAATTCTCGTCACTTATAAGTGACAGAAATCAATTCTCGTCACTTGTAAGTGATGGAAATCAATTCTCGTCACTTTTAAGTGATGGAAATCAATTCTCGTCGTTTACAAGTGATGGAAATCAATCCTCGTCACTTATAAGTGACAGAAATCAATTCTCGTCACTTACAAGTGATGGACATCAATTCTCGTCACTTATAAGTGATGAAAATGCATTCTCGTCACTTATAAGTGACGAAAATGCATTATCGTCACTTTTAAGTGACCAAAATCAATTCTCGTCTTTCATAAGTGATGTAAATCAATTCTCGTCACTTATAAGTGATGAAAATGCATTCTCGTCACTTTTAAGTGACCAAAATCAATTCTCGTTACTTATAAGTGACAAAAATCAATTCTCGTCACTTATAAGTGACAAAATTCAATTCTCGTCACTTATAAGTGATGAAAATGCATTCTCGTCACTGTTAAGTGACCAAAATCAATTCTCGTCACTTATAAGTGATGGAAATCAATTCTCGTCACTTATAAGTGACAGAAATCAATTCTCGTCACTTGTAAGTGATGGAAATCAATTCTCGTCACTTATAAGTGACAGAAATCAATTCTCGTCACTTATAAGTGATGAAAATAAATTCTCGTCACTTGTTAGTGTCAAAAATCAATTCTCGACACTCATAAGTGACAAAAATCAATTCTCGTCACTTATAAGTGATGAAAATGCATGCTCGTCACTTTTAAGTGACCAAAATCAATTCTCGTTACTTATAAGTGACAAAAATCAATTCTCGTCACTTATAAGTGACAAAAATCAATTCTCGTCACTTATAAGTGACAAAATTCAATTCTCGTCACTTATAAGTGATGAAAATGCATTCTCGTCACTGTTAAGTGACCAAAATCAATTCTCGTCACTTATCAGTGATGAAAATGCATTCTCGTCACTTTTAAGTGACCAAAATCAATTCTCGTCACTTATAAGTGATGGAAATCAATTCTCGTCACTTATAAGTGACAGAAATCAATTCTCGTCACTTATAAGTGATGAAAATGCATTCTCGTCACTTTTAAGTGACCAAAATCAATTCTCGTTACTTATAAGTGACAAAAATCAATTCTCGTCACTTATAAGTGACAAAAATCAATTCTCGTCACTTATAAGTGACAAAATTCAATTCTCGTCACTTATAAGTGATGTAAATGCATTCTCGTCACTGTTAAGTGACCAAAATCAATTCTCGTCACTTATAAGTGATGAAAATGCATTCTCGTCACTTTTAAGTGACCAAAATCAATTCTCGTCACTTATAAGTGATGGAAATCAATTCTCGTCACTTATAAGTGACAGAAATCAATTCTCGTCACTTGTAAGTGATGGAAATCAATTCTCGTCACTTATAAGTGACAGAAATCAATTCTCGTCACTTATAAGTGATGAAAATAAATTCTCGTCACTTATTAGTGTCAAAAATCAATTCTCGACACTTATAAGTGATGAAAATCAATTCTCGTCACTTATAAGTGATGGAAATCAATTCTCGTACCTTATAAGTAACAAAAATCAATTCTTGTCACTTATAAGTGATGGAAATCAATTCTCGTCACTTATAAGTGATGGAAATCAATTCTCGTACCTTATAAGTAACAAAAATCAATTCTTGTCACTTATAAGTGATGGAAATCAATTCTCGTCACTTTTAAGTGATTGAAATCAATTCTCGTCACTTATAAGTGATGAGAATTTATTTTTGTCCTTTATAAGTGACGAGAATTGATTTCCATCACTTATAAGTGACGAGAATTGATATCCATCACTCATAAGTGACGAGAATTGATTTTTGTCACTTATAAGTGACGAGAATTGATATCCATCACTCATAAGTGACGAGAATTGATTTTTGTCACTTATAAGTGACGAGAATTGATATCCATCACTCATAAGTGACGAGAATTGATTTTTGTCACTTATAAGTGACGAGAATTGATATCCATCACTCATAAGTGACGAGAATTGATTTTTGTCACTTATAAGTGACGAGAATTGATATCCATCACTCATAAGTGACGAGAATTGATTTTTGTCACTTATAAGCGACGAGAATTGATATCCATCACTCATAAGTGACGAGAATTGATTTTTGTCACTTATAAGTGACGAGAATTGATATCCATCACTCATAAGTGACGAGAATTGATTTTCGTCACTTATAAGTGACGAGAATTGATATCCATCACTCATAAGTGACGAGAATTGATTTTTGTCACTTATAAGTGACGAGAATTGATATCCATCACTCATAAGTGACGAGAATTGATTTCCTTCACTTATTAGTGACGAGAATTGATTTCCATCACTTATAAGTGACGAGAATTGATATCCATCACTTATAAGTGACGAGAATTGATTCTTGTCACTTATAAGTGACGAGAATTGATTTCGGTCACTTATTCTTTCCGAGAACTTTTTAATTTCGTTCTCGAGTGAAACGTTCGCTGAGTACATTTTCATTTTGTTCGTTTGTGCTATCGTTCTTTGCGAGAACGTTATCACCCGATTCTTCGGTAAAAAGTTCTTCTTATTTCGCTCTTAATGCGTTCTCCCGTAAGAACGTTTTCCGCATTTTCCTCTCGTTTCCGTCTTTACGGAGAACGTTCTCATTCCGCTCCGTTCTTCTATCTGCGAATGAGAGCGAACAGCGAACGCGTTCTCAGTCTCTGCTTAAGACCATTGGTCTCCGTTTATCATTGTGTTCTCACACCAACTGTCTTTTTCAGGAAGAAATCGATTATTTCACGACTGCTTCACCTCTCATCATGCCCCCTCCCCCACACTTAATCAAAACAATGAACTCTACTCTCTTTTGAATTCATTATTTTTCTATATTATTCTAAAAAAAAAAAATTCGATAAAGCTAGAATGTTATATTCATTGAGTTGTTGAACACAATGAATAAATTCAAGTTTTTTGACTCGAAAGTAACACTTTAACTTACTTTGTAAAAACATTTTTGTAATTAAAATTTTCGGAAAACAAACTCAATGCGAGCCTAGAATAGGTTCATTGAACACGGCGAATGAAAAAAGTTGCAAAGAAAACGCTCAAAAAACTAATTTTCAGTCGGCAGAGCTATACTGCTAAATTACCAAAAATTCCTCTCCAATCACGAGTCGCATTCTCAATCCTTTTCTCATCGAATGTATAATATCTATAGTGCTCCTGTCCCAAGAAGCTGTTTACTCGATTCTCCACTATTTCACAAGCGATAATCGGAAGATCAGAGAATGGCTCAGGCCATTCTGCCAAATTTTGCCAGTTTTCACCCGATTTTCCCAGAAATTCTTCGCCAATGACGAGTCGAATTTTCAATCCTTTTTCTCAACGAATGTATAATATCCATAGTGCTCCTGCCACCCAAGAAGTTGTTCACTCGATTCTCCAATATTTCACAAGTGATAACCGAAAGATCAGAAAATGGCTCAGGCCTTTTGCCAGATTTTGCCAGATTTCACCAGAAATTCTTTTCCAATCACAAGTCGAATTTTCAATCCTTTTGCTTCTGAATGGAAGCATTGTAAACGCGATTTTTTTCTGATTCCGAGATTTCATCGGAATATGACTCAGAATGTTTCAAAACGCCAGGGAATGACATTCTTTAAAAATGTCTGTATGTATGTATGTGTGTCCGTATGTGCATAAAAATCTCAACTACTTTAAACCGGTTTTATAGAAAAACCTCATATTTTGTGGAAAACTTCCTCTCGACGAACGCTATTTTTTAAGCTTTATTTGAAGAAAATCGGATCAGTACTTTTTGAGATATGTCCATTTTTCGGAAATCAGTTTTCAATGGAATTTCTGTAAACTATCCAACTGATTCCATTCATACTCATATATTATCTCAAGAGGTGTATCAGTTAGATGCCTGTCAATTTTGAGCTTATTTGCCTAATTAGTTCTCGAGTTATTGCTGTTTCAGTGAATTTGTCAAAATTTGATATTTTGATGATGGTTTCGAAAAAGTTATATCAGTGCTTTTGAAGGTATTGAGGCTCTGAGTGGATAGAGAATAGAATGCTGCATTGATTAAAATCATCACTAGTTCTGCCAGATCACTGGATTAAAAAGAAATGCATGAAATACATCCATCTGAGAAACTCTTGTTTTCAGCCATTATTGAGTTCTGAGCTTTGAATAGATGACGAATCCGTAAGCAAAATTCATCTATCGCTTCATAAATGATAGTTTTTAAATATTCAGGTCAGTATTCTGAATTTAGGACAGAATTTATGAGTTAGTTTAGGCAATAGAGGAAACACGGTCAACATTTGCACCTGGTACTCGCCTAAAATATCAGGCAAATACCTCAATATACTATCCTCAATCGATATAATTATTCAATAATATACTGCCAAGGAAGATATTGAAGTCTACTCAACAAATTGAGTTTTTTATTGTAAATAAAAAAACTTAGTGTAAATAAGTAAACGGAAAATTTATCAATTTAATACAATACAAATTTAGAACTTTAACCAAGTATAACGAAGGACGGTCGAATAACTTCAATTTCCCATTGGTACAGCATCGCAAATTAATAAATCATGGGATGGAAATGGAGTCAATAGATTAACGGTGGTTTTGGGATTAATTGTTAGAGTAAGTATAATCACGACTCATTTGATTGCATCTCTGTTCTTTTCCCTTTTCTGGAGTTGTTTCAAATTTTGCGTTCCCATTTTGCAAGCAATTCATCATTCTTTTGTATAAATACATAGATGGGGGCAATTTACCCCGAAAATATTATTTCAACGGAATAAGGTTCCTTTGTGTCCCGTGTTTCTTCCTGAATAAATGTGGATAGTCCATCATTGCAAAAACGATTGTGCAATGAACACATAATCTCAAGCATCAAAATGCCGTTGTTCGTGTTCTTCCTTATTCAATAAAAAAAATTGCATTGTATATAATATTCATAAGTGAATTTCATTTGAAAAGAAATAGGACGACCATTCGGAACCGAATTGCTAATGAATTAGCAGAAAAGGCTACATGATAAGATCTAAAGGCGATTTTCCACTTGTTTTCTTGTAATTTTTGTCTCTTTTTCTTTGCATTTTTCCTTTTTTTTCTATTTTTGATCTGTTTTTTTTTGGATTTTCCATTTCTTTTCTTTTCATTTTTTCATCTCTTTTTCTTTTTTTCTTTTTTCATCTCTTCTTTTCGTATTTTTGATTATTTTTGTATTCGAGAGCCGAGAAACACCATAAGATGGATGAGCACCTCTGGGGCCTTGAACGTAGCTGGGGAGCTATTCTCGCGTCTTGAAATATGTATGATTTTGCTCCCGTCAGAGGGCGATGTGAGTAATACTCAGACATTTTGCCGGATTTTCATATTACTTGCTCATTTCTCCACTACATGAGTATAGAATATTGATAGCGGAAAACATGAGCTACACTTGAAATTATCATTTCAATTCGATTTATTGATAATAAAATGATTCTTTCATTTCAGAGCAATACTACGAACCGTATCTCAACCATCTTAAATGTTCAGTGAAACACATAGCGTTCGTAAGTTTCATCAGTCCGGTTCAATTCCAGCCGAGATTCTTGTCAATTCCTGTAAGATCGTTGAACTGTTTTGCTATAGCACTGAACATGATTTCTGTAATAAGAATGAAATGCACATTATTTAGGTTTCGCATTATTTATATTCTCACAATTATAAATACCATAATTCCCGTAATTCTCTGAAAATATTCAGTGACGTCATCCTGAATTCGTAAGAACAAAATTTCAGAAAAATGTGAGAGAATTGTCATCGTTGAAGTGGAACGAATGATTTCATCAAAAGCAGACCATAATTCGTTCAATGACTACAAGGGCTGATCTGATGGTTTATCAAGCTGAATTCTCCTTTTCGGTCTCGTTTTATGAAGTTCATTATTCAATCAGGAAATAAACAGCTTCCCTGTCAACAATACATATTTCTTCTAAGCGATTCTTCCAACTATATGGAGCAAAATACAAACAATTTTCAATGGGTGAAATTTTTTCAGCGAATAATGAAGGGATTACTTTGAGATGTTCGGGAAAAATTCACTGAAAGAAGGAAATAATAAAAAATTAATCGTTATAATGAATGTGCCTTTATGCATTTTTTTAAATTACATTCTGTACATCTCCAATAGCTCCATAAAACTTAACACAGTAAAAAATGACATCAAAACTCTTTATTATTTTTATTCATATATCTATAATCCTTTTCGTTCAAAGGCAAATATGATAATGAAAACTCGAGATAATGAATCAAAAATTTAAACAAAGAAAAATTAGAACGCGCATAGTTCAATTTGAAAATATTTCCAAAACGAAGTTTAAAAAAATCCGGGAGACCTTTTCTGTAGGTCCCAAAATTTCCTACAAAAAAAGCACATATAATCCACGTCTAAATCGCTTCGTTTCAAAAATGTTCACAAACAAATCTTCAGAGATTCAATCAACTTATCTAGCTTCATTACTAAACATATTAATGTGGTATTCAAGATTTACATGATACTATCATCTCAAAATTTCATTTGGTACGAGCTCTCTTTGCCTCCTGGGAGCTCTCAGTATCACGGATTTCCTTTCCATGATTATCAATAAAATCCCCAACTAATACCTTCAGATGATCAGCTTCATAACGATTAGCTAACGCCAGAATATTTGTAGCATTTTCAAAGTTAATACTATTGTAAATGGAACTTTCACACATGGCATTCAGTCTCTTCAAGTCATACTTGTTAGCAGCATTGAGAAGATACAAGGCTCTGTCCTCTAGATCATTACCTTTACCGGTGTAAATAAATTCCAAGACCTTCTCAACAGTTTCAGCCGTCAAATCTTCAATCTCTACGTTCTCCAAGATACTTCCTGGCATCAAATTTTTCAGCATCTCAGTAAACACAGAACTGCGTGCCATCAAAATTAACTTGTGTGCATTGAACTTCCTATCGCCGACGGTCAGTGTGACATCTGCATTTGCTCCAGCATCGAGTAATCGACCAAAATCGTCAGAGAGCTTGCAAGGGGGAATATCAATGCTGATTGTTGATAAAGTAGGAGGTCCAGTTAGAGTCACTTCACATCCAATCATCAAAGTACCTCCAGGGACATATTTTTCTCTTTGCTCGTGTAATTGATAATGGCTTACGAATGTTGCAGTACCATTGGCTGTTTTTAACTGTGACTCATTTTGATACAAATGGAGAAAATTCCAGTTTGAATCGATGATACCAAGCCGGAGATCGATCTTGAATTTTTGAAGTCTGGGCACATGCAAAAAACGTGAATGCCAATAAATTCCAATTTCTTATCTTTTGGTTCATGAAACTTAATGTACCATTTACTCTTTCCATACTCCTCCGCAATGAATGGAGATGATGTAAAGCTGTTTAGAATACAAGTATCGAAGTTATGTATCTTCCATTCTTTCCTGAAATGAATTCGCTTCGAAACTGGGATACTCCTGCTCAAATCCATTTGTTCCTCGTTAATTTTCTGGTGATATGGAGAAAATTTCTTGAGGACTCTCATTGTTGGATTATTTAACAAAGTTGAAACTGAAGATAATTTTCTAGAGATACTCTTCACAGAAGTGATCAGTTAAAAGTTAGTTTGCACTAAAATTCTAACTCTGATTGTAACTGCGACTCCACTACTGTGTTCCTGAGATGTCTGAGGTCTATCGAGATTAATATGGTGTCATGAGAGGGTGAAAAAGGTAGGGTTTGAAAGTGAGGAGGGAGGAAGACTCGATAGATGATTGAGCAGTTGTGAGGGTAAATTGGGGGAAGGAATTTCGATACCTCCGCAGGGGTTTGGGTCAGTGGAGGAGTCCAGGTAGATTGGTCCTTGGGGAATCAGTGGAAAATCGTTATTACTCTTATCAGGAATTAGGGACCGATGGGTGCAATAAAATGATGGACAAAAAGTTTGCATTCTAGGAATTAAAATAATAAAACGATGAAGAAAATGGAAAAGAGACTAATGGTTAGTTTTTTTTTTTCCTTTTTATATTGTGAGTCACTAACAGGACTAAGCATCTGGCGTTCAAGTAGTGTGGCTTGGGAAAAAAAAAAGTATTTTGGAAAAAACCCAGTTGAAAGGAGTAGGTATACAACGTCTTCATATTTAGCCGTTTGGTGAATCAATAATTCGGAGAATGGTGGACGGTTTGTTGAGAAAGACAAGAACGTGAAAGAACAAGAGAAACATGGAATGAAGAACAGGAAATCCACATGAAAGAATCACCGGCTTTTTTTTGTAAATTCGATCGCTTCAGGGCAAAATAGAATATTCTACCCCTTCGATTTTCGAAAATTTCAAGTTCTATTTGTTTCAGTGTAAAAAAAAAATCAACAATGAGATTTATGACAAATTCGTCTTTCATCAAAATCAGTTTTCCCTTCATAATTTCGCCAAAAATTACTTCTAAAACTGATTAGAAACGATCAAAATCTATAGGAAATAAACTCTTCATCGTGTCGGTTCGTTATTTCCAGCTTCGAAATTGCAAAAAAAAGAGAACCTTGATCTTTGGAAAAACAGTAGATTCAATAGAAAAATGATTCAAAGGAAATTCTGATGAATTTATTTCATTAGACATTTCCTCAGCTGTTCTATAAAATCCTTAATTTTTTTCATCACCCGAGTCAAAATTTTTGGGCTCGTTCACCCTACATTTTGACTTCCAACTTACTTTCAATGTACATTTCTTCGATGTCCAAGAAGTCCCGCCAGAATCTCACCTTCCTTTCGCCGTATTTCAACTTTACGTCTCCAATGTAAGGCGAAATGTAAGGTGAATGAGTTCAACTTACCTGATTCACCTTACTTTCGACGTCTACAACTTATCAGAAATCCAGTGTAGGGCGAAAGGTAAAGTGAATTAGTTCAACTTACCTGGTTCACCTTACTCTAAACTTCTTGAACTTATCGCCAGAAAAAAAAAATGAATAATAAATTCAAAAAAATTTCGATTTTATTTCCGGGAATTTCTATTATTTTTGTTTTAATAACTCTTTTCCCATGTGATTGATACTTCCTTCGCGATCCGATGCATTTTTGTGGTGCATCATGATTGGGGATGCATCTGTAATCGCATGATAATGAGATATTTGTACCCCTCCTCGATTCATTCATTGAATTCTGTTATTCCTCATTTTTGGCCAATATTTCCAAAAATGACCGAGATAGGGAAATTTAGTCCCGATTGCATTTTGGGAAGAATTTCAAGAGCTACAAAAAAGGAGTGTTTAAAACTAGTTGAATTTTTCTGGGTGGATAGTCAGTTGGGTGGTCAGTGGGAGGCAAATAGGATAGTGAAAAATGTTGGGTAGTTGAAGGAAACGCACTCGTTTAGCCGCATGGCAAAACCGTTTATTCAAACGGACAAAAGCCCGGTTGTCGTTCTTGTTGAAATTACAATAAATAAATGACTAGGGTAATGATTGAATGTCATAAATGTTCACTTGATAGTTGATTAACTAACAAACTAAATAGTTGACCGTTACATTAATTCGGAGAGTCTCTGTATAACTTTAAGTAGTTGAGCCGAATTCATACGTTACTTCACTTGTTGAGAGTTCGATGACAACTAACTAGTGGGGGTAATTTTCATCTTGACCGTGGTTCAGGTGTCGCTAGACCCCCCTCTCCCTCGGTCAAGTCTCCCTTGAAACAGCACTAAATTCCACGTGAATTTAGTTGCGTTTCAAACAAGGAGTCAGGTGAAATTGCACTATCTGGCTCAGTTCCTGAGAAATATTGAAAAAACTAATGGAAAAAATCGGCCTCCTTGAATCGCCTGTTTTTTTATTTTTAGCTAATATCTCCAAAAATGAATATCTCGAAGTGAGATTGAATGATTTCACCCTGATTTTTAGGCAAGTGCCCATGAATCCTGGAAAAATCGATATTTTTCAATTGAAAATTCTACAAATTGATCGCAAATGATCTTGTCTTTTACCTCTTTTGAAAAATTTCACGGTATCACCACTAGAGCTGAAGATGTTTTGAAACCATGAATTTCTCAGAACAATAAAAAACTCTCAAAAGCTCAAAAAAAATTAGTTCTGGCGCTCGTTCTCCAGGTGAAATGTATTCTCCATGAATTAATTAATTTATCATTATTTTAGATTTATTATTAATTATTATTATAAATGCGATTCATTATTATTTTTATTCCAAAAAGCCTAAACGGCGCAATGAGAATCGAAACAGATATATGTTTCAGATTAGCAGCAGTCAACGAGAGATCTCCAGGCGGCCACCGAAGTTAAGCAGCATTGGATCTGGTCAGTACTTGGATGGGTGACCGCCTGGACTATCTCGAGAACTACTAGATTGAATTCCTTTTTTTTTTCTTTATTAATTTCATTTAAAAGAAATTAGAATAACCGTTCTGGGGGGCTATTTTTCACTATACAATCGACCGCGAAATCAATCAAAAACGCGAATTTAGGGGGAAAAAAGGCATGAAGGGAGGGGATGGAGGAGAATTTGAAGGAGATTTCAACTTCCTTTGAACTTACAAGGTGGAAGAAACGCACATTTCGGCCGTTTCGTAGGTTCTAAGTGGGGGTGTGCGAAGAGCGTTCGAATCGAATCGAATATTGATATTCGATTCGACTTTCGAAGCGAATAATTCGAAAATCGAATATTCGATCTTTGATCGCCAGTCTGCCGATCTTTGATGGCAGCAGCAATATTTTTCGACCTCTTTTTTTCTAAAAGTTAAGAGCATCAGGAAGTGTCTCAAAATGCTTCGTTTCGAAGTGACTCACTTTCGGATGCTTCTAATTTATAGGCAATAAAGAGTAGAGAAATACCACCGCTGACTTCTTTGTAGAGGATTTAATACTCTTCAAAAAAGGTCCTATGACTTTGATCTCTATCTGTTACCATTTCTCAGAGGGAAGCTGAAAACGGTAAAAAAAACAATTCTGCAAACTTCAACATGTTTTATGAACAAAACCAACAATTTCCCCCCAATTTCCTTCATGCACATGGTTTATTGAGCTTCAAACTTACACAGTCATATTTTTTTTATTTTTCCGGCGCATCTCTGAATTAATATCAGTGGGTTTTATAATTTAGCTGATCTATGAGTTATAATTTACCTTCTCGCTAGTTCTGAACGATTTGGGGTGAGAGCTTGGTAAAATTCACCAAATTTTTACCGGTCCGTTCATTCCGAACACCCCTTCGAACTAATTTAGCAAAAAAAGTGAGCAAACTTTGAAAAAATTGAACGGTTCGGAATGGAGAATTTCTGATTATTCCATTGAAGAGGTGACGAAATTTTAGGTGGAAAACATGAGTTAAAATTCTTCTTTTTCGATTGTTTAGGAAATTTTACTCTTTTTGGCCAATTTTTGAAAGGATACTGTTACGTCCTCGGGGTACGTTAGTACGGTATTTTTCATCCCTAGGAGCTTAACTTATTTCATCCGTTATTTAGCGTTTAACAGAACACTGGGAATTCGTCGTTATTGCATTTTACTAGTGGATTTCAATTATTTCGCGTTTGTTTAACTGCGAAGGTGTATCCGAAATGGTGCACTCGTTTCTGCGCCAATTTCGGGGGGGATTTTAGGAGAAAAACAGTGCAATCGTTTCTGCGCCGTCTTAGGAAAAAGGGAGAAGTGACCACTAGAAGTTACTTTAACTAAATGGCATATTTTATTTTGCTCTCTGGTCTTTTATCAACAAAAATTGCTGTGATCAGCGTCTACGCGCCTCGTATCTTGCTCGTGGTTCTTACAATGTGTAATATTCGTTGTCTTGGTCTGAAGGTAGAGTTTTGCTGATCTGTAAATTTCGGAATGCGCGTGTTTTCAAGCTAATGTCGTCAGCGTCTCGTCTTTTGCGTTTTGTCTTGTCTTTTATAAAATAAAATCTTGTTATTATTGCTTTATTATCAAGAGTTCGTCAATTTATGTTAGTTTAATAATTGAATTCATGAATATATAAGATTTTCTAATTTTTCCGGATGATGCGGTTGACTCAGACGTAACAATATACCTTTCGAAAATCGAAGAAATTCACTTTTTTGGCGATATCTCCGGTTCTCTTAATCGTGGCAACTTGAGGTTAATCTCAAATAGAAGTTGAGTTTATGTCTCATCGATTTATGTGGATCAAATTTTTCTATCCCTTTTCCAAATATTTATAGACGATTTGCTGAAAATTAAGTTTTGCCCTCTAAATACTTGCAAAATTAATAATTCCTTCTAAAACCACATAGATTGATGGGAGATGAGCTCGCCTTTGATTTGAGATCAACCCCAGGTCAGGACGACCAACAAAATCAGAGAAATTTTCGAAAAACTGGAATTTTTCGAAAACAGAAGAGTTTCATCTTCAGGTCTTGCGCAAAAAAATGAAATTTTTAAGAAATGTAATGAAAATAATTTCTGACGTATGATTTTCATGGAATATTTTCTCATCGAGAAAAAAAAAGTGGTGAAAACTATTTAAACTATTCATCAACTATTTGTTCCATTGGTCCTTAACAAATTTTTTTTTTAAATAATTTCAGAAGTTGTTGAATTGACTGAATTTCGTTTATTCAAACAGTTGATCTATTTAATAGAACAGAATTCAGTAAATTCAAAAACTTTTTCAATTATTAAAGAAAAATATTTGCTAAGGACCAATGCAGCAAATATTCGATAGTTTTTACCATTTTGCTTCCGAATGGAAGCTTTGTTTTCGCAATTTTTTTCGAAATGCCAATTTTCATTGGAAACGACTCAAAATGATCCAAAACGTCGAGAAATCATAATGAGAAAAAAAGTAGACATGTATGTGTGTGTGGCTGTGTGTACGACTTTACGACTCTCTATTACTCGAGAACGGTGAGAGATAAAAATCTGAAATTTTGGCAAGATATCAGTTTTGATGAAGTGTATGTCCCATAAAAATTTCAGCAAGATCGGTCCAATGGTTTCTGAGATATAGCAATTTTTTAAAAATCGTATATTTTGAAATTTCTCAATTTGCGTGAGACGAATTCCGTTCAAAATTTCACTCAAGAGTGGCAACCATAATATCTAACTTTTGGCAAATTTTCATGAATTTAATCCCATTATTCTATTAGTTATTAATTTTTTTGTGCTTTTTTTCAAAAACTCGGTTGTACGACGATAGCTCAATGAATAATTGACTTAAAGACTTCAAATTTTTTCTGTATATATAGTTTCTGATAGAGATGGTTGGGATTGAATCTGAGGCATATCGGCCGAACGGTTCTGGAGATATTTTGAATTGAAGTTTTTCCGAAAATTAGCTGTATCTTCCAAACTACTCATCCGATTCCATCGGGACGAAGCTCAAAAGATTCGTCTCCATGAGCTGAACAAACCCTCAATTTTTGAAATTTTTGCATGGAGTTCTCCGCTTATTACATTGAAAAATGTATTTTTTTCTCAAAATTTCCAAAAAAAATCCAAAAAATGCCATTTTTCTCGATTTTTTTGAATGGACACCCCTATTTTTTATTTGGTTTTCTGAAAGAACACATTTTTCTCTTTCGAATAAGCCCCTACTCACTTTCGTAGGACAATCAGAAACTGTACCCAAAAGGGAACATTAAAAGTGAAAAAGTGATTTTTTATGTAGAATTTAGCATATATGATTTTTTTTCGAGAGAGATGGTAGAAAAAATTCAGGAAGAACCATTCGGAAGCATCCTGCTAATTCATTAGCAGAAATTGAAAGGAAGAAATAGCGATTTAAAAGATAACGTAGAAAAAATAGCAGCCAACCCAGCGAGGAACGCCTGCTTGTTTTTTTCTCAGTGTACATATTGGCGGCTCTCCTCAACTTTTTCGAGATTTTTCCGTAAAGACTCTTACTCAGAAAAAAATTAAATTAATAAGGATAATGTTATGATTTAGATTCATTTAAAATTACAATGAGAATTACCTTCGAGCATTAATGACTTTCACCTAAATTTTATATATTTTTTTATTTCCTAAATATTAAATTTAATCATAAATCAGAAATCAACCAAAATCAACTTATTTCAATCTCGTTCTCTTCCCAGAATAGAAAAAATTTAATAAGCATGCAAATGTAGTGATCGAGAAAATTATACCAAACAATTGATAAAAATGAATTTGAATTTATACCAACAAACAAATTACATAAAATATGAATTATACTTTTCCGGAATAAAAAACCCCCATCGATTACAACGATGGTGAACCATAGTTTCCCGCGCCACTTCCGCGCACATCCTCTTGTCATTCGGGATATAGCCTGGGTGTGCTTTACAATATTCCCCTCCTCATAAAAAAAAAAGAAGGAAAAAAAAAGATTCTAATGCCTCCAGTGAAACGAGCAACCCGCGTGCCACCAATTGACCGCCCACAATTATTTCAAATGGTCTCTTCTTTTTTCAGCTCCATTCACAATTGAATTCATTCTAACGATTCAAATACCCACTCAACGTATTCGACTCGATACAATTTCGTTATCAATTCTCGATAAATTGGGCGAATTAATTGAACGAAAAAATCCACAAAAATATTTTTTGCCTTAATCGATCTTCTCTTTCTCTATTATTTAAAGTTATAGAATACAAATTGATAACATTTTCTAATTACAAAGTAATTAATCGAGAGAATGTGATTTCATTGTGATCATTGTGTTAGTGGAGCACGCTCGATACAGCCCCTTTTTTTTTATAACTCCGAACGGATGCGGGGACAGATCGGTGTCACGTGAACCCCTCCGGATATACCCAGCTTCCTAGTCTTGCTCACCTACTCTAAACTAACCGATCCGTTCTATCCTCAGCATCATTTTTTTCCTTTCGAGAATCGCATAAGAAATAAACCCTAGACTGGCCGTTTCATGAGGGACTAAGTAATTAAAAGCGTGCCTGTATCAATATTTTTCCTTTCAAAAACAACAACTTCCGATGGATAATTTTTCAACATCATTTAATAAATAAAGTCTACAATAAAAATAAAAAAACGACGTTGTCGAAAACTTGGTAAACGCGCACGGATAGTCTAGAATGGATTCGGCAACGACACAGTCGAAATTAGCGGAAAGTCCCTGTCACCCGACCAGTCTAGAGATTAAGGGATAATGAAAGAACCCGCGAATTTCAAATATCCAAATTCATTGTTCAGCAATGATCATGATGTTTTCCATGAAATAATAGAAGCATCGACATTTTCATTTTCTTCTCATATCATCAACACTAATTCAGAAGTGAAGCGGCATAACAGATTAAGTCATATAGAATTACCGTATAGTGAGTGTATTTACCTGTTATTTCGCTTCACTGTTGAAGTTATTGAGAGAATTCAATAAATATCGTCAAAAAATCGGTTTGAGAGCTCAATATATACGAAGCCTTCTGGTACTCCTTATCTGATCCTCTCCACCATCTCCAGATTCTCTAATTTCAATAAATCTCCAGAAATCCCCCCAAAAAAAATCGGAGCACTGGAAAAATGAACTGAAATTGGCGGGATCAGAGCTACGAGAATCCGGAAAATCTTTCCGGTTGTAATGAAAAAAAAAATGTATAACAGGCGCCGGATACTCGTGAAGCGAACAATGTCGCACCCCTTCTCTCGTGTCACATATTTTTTCAATTTTTTTTTTTTTGTCATATTAACGATAGGTGGGACAGGGGCCGGGTGAAACCCATGGGCAATACGTTGTCACTGCTTGATGATGATATACCGTTGTGATCTTCGGCTACTACCCCCACTACTCCGCGAAAATAATAAAAAAAAAAAAATTACAAAGCTCCGTGTTAATCATTGCAGCCACATCTCTGTGGCGTTCAATGGTCTTCGGGGAAATTTTTTTTTTCGGGGGCTCCGAGATTTCGTGTGAGGCGCACGGGAAAAAAAAGCCCAGTTGCTCTGGAACCTATCCGACACGGCTGTTTCATCCCTCCCCCATTTTTTTCCATCCAGCATTGAAGAGCAGAGAAGGGGCATGGATCAAGGGGAGACGAAAGAGCCTGCATCTTCCCTTTTCCTATTATTATTTCTCTTTTTTTTTCAAACTGTCGAACTGCCGGATCAAACCATCAGCACATCACAGTTCCTCGCGCGCTGGACAGACGCTCGCACGCGTCTCTGCTATTTTTTAAATCTTTTTTTTTATCCTTCGACTCGAGAAACAAGTTTTTAATTATTTTTTTGTTTAATTTGTAAATGTGAATTTTATGGAAGAATTGAGTGCATTTTTTGAAAAAATTTCATTCAAACTGCATTAATATGATTTTTCATTGGGCTAATTATTAATGAGTAATTTACTGTGAAATTTGAGGAATCGTGGAGCGAGGAAGTTTTTTTTTTATTTGGAATATTTTGGTAACGAGAAAAATATCAAATACGAGAGAAGAGGATTCTCTTGTGCCAGGGGTTCGTATTAAATGGAATCAATGAATTATTTTCTCACCCTTCAAGGTTTCTTCATTTTTTCTTCCACTTTTTTTTTTTTGTTTTTTAAATATCGATGTTTTTCAAGCGATGGATTATTGAGAGCGTAGGATGAAGGCGGATTCGAGGAGACGGTACTTCCTCGATTAATTAGAATATAGCTGTTTTTTATGAGCGTGGAAGAGGAAGAGGGAACATACTGATGGGTGAACCACCGTGATGACACAAGAAGAGGGAGTAGGGCGGGAAGGGAGAGGGAGGGAGAGGTGGAGGAGGTGAGGAGATCTAACTGGGGTTTTGTAGGTGGGTTGACTGGTGATCGTGATATTTATTACGTAGAGCCCCAAGCCGGACATGCGTATTTAACGGTCATTCTATGAAATTAGAAAAAAATATATATATATTAATGATTATTCAGCGTAATATTATTTTGAATTTTGGCTGTTTTTATGATTTTGTGTTGTTGGATTTTTTTTAATAATTTTGTGAGATAGAATTTGTTCCGGTGTGTGCAGAAATTTGTTGGGATTTACACGCGGATGCGCTTTTCTTCGTATTTTGTTTCACGGTTTCGGCAGTGGAGTGGTGATACTGAATTCAGTAGTGGAGAGGTAAAGCGAGATAAATCGATTTTTTTCACCAATATTCTCTGGAGTTTATCTTGGAAATGGACATACGCCTTTTTGATCCAAAGCATTTTTGTAGGGTTTTTCAAGAGCTGAAAATATTGATTAGGGCAGAAAAAAACATATCTCCATTAGTTTCCGAGATATTTACGAAAAACTATTGGAAGAAAAAATCAACTTTATTTTACCTTTTCGTTACTGAATTAATGAAAACTTGGGAATATATCGGGAATTATCGCGTTTGAGGGGACTTATTATAGAACATAAATTCCTCTAAATGTACTTGTGCCAGAGATATTCGCGAATTTTTTTGAGATTTTGTGTGTTGAGATGTTTCCTCAAATCATCACGTGTTGATTATTTTTGTAATATTTCTGAAAATATCAGGCTGAGGGGTATCAATCAAGAACCCTTCTGAGTAGTCCTTGTAATTCTGCAGAAAAAAGGTTTTTCGATGAATTTCCATAAACCCACCAGTTCCCGAGATATTCACGAAATGATGTTCAATTTCTTCTAAGAAAAAAAAATTGTCAGAATAATTGTAATATTTAGTGTAAAATAATTTCAATACAATGTTCAATTCATAATTATATAACATGCAGTATTTGGCTTTGATGGGCCTATAACCCTGGAGTCTTGAACAAATAACCATTGAACATTAAATTAACAAACTTCAGTTGAATGATAAAATAGAACAAAACTAAGTTTTCCTAAAAAAATCCTTAAATATACTCGAAAAATTTATCAAAGAAAAATCCACAAGTCAACATGAAACCAACACACAGAAAAACTCTTTGATGCAATATTTGAAAAATTCCAATACACATTTAATATTCACGCGAAAGAAAGACGACCCAGTTGATAGTTTGTAAAGATTTTTATATCTCTTATTCTTTTGTAAAAGTTTTTTTCATTATTCTCACGTTGTCATCTGTAGATGATCACCGACACTGGTGTCTAATCGTTTTCCGCACATTTGCCTTCCGGGTAGGTCTCCAACGGAAAACGAGTATTTTGCGGATAATACGACAGAAGAGATGAAAAAAAGAGAGAGGGAATGAAGAAGAAAAAAAGAAGAGAGGGAGAAATCAATGAGAAAAATCATTGATTTTTCATAGTTTTTTTTTTTTTGCGTCAATGATTTTTAGTGAAAATAGAAATATCGTGCAGGTCTGGTGTTATGACTCGAGGAAATCGAACCGGCAAACTGTAGGAGACATCGGAATTTTTTCAACGGAAAAGCGAGTTCTTTGAGTGATAGAAAAACTGATATTTAGTGGTTGAAAAATTACGTTTTGGAAAGACGGAGTAGAATGGATAAGGAGACAGCGGATACTTCGAGGGATCCAGAGCTTGCAGAAGCTGAAAATATCGATGAGGTCAGAGCTGCACTTAATCTCATGTGTGCAACAACAACACCAAAACAAAAAAGTTTACCTGACAGAGGATCATGGAGTACGAAGATGGATTTTATCCTGAGTGTTGTGAGTTTGAAGGACAGAGTCATTTTTTTCTATCTAATATGCATTTTTTTCCTTTCTTTTCTGCTGATAAAGAATTAAATACAATTAAATTCTAAATGTCTTTTAAAAGATGAGGTTTATGAGAAAATTTATCGAGAAATCTTTCGTAAAGCTCCAAAAATTGCTCGAAAAAAGGTCTCTAGGCAAATTTTCACAAAATTGATTGCTTCAAGATGGGGGAGACCGGGGGTAAATGGACCTATGAGTCAAAATAATTCGGTTTTTTTTTTGAGAGTGGAGACATTTATGAAAATACTTGAAGAAATTCACCAGCAATGTCCACATATTGGAGCATCTTCTCAATTTTTTTAAAATTTTTTCATGAAGTCTTTCCCCGTCAAAAAATTTCTGAACATATTGCTGTGGAGATCTATTTCGCCCCACTTCCCCTAAATTTCAGAAAAATTTACGTGAGATTAATCGATTTTGCTTTAATATTCATTTTTTAATTTTTTTTCCTTTCATTTAATGATAATTCTATTTTTCCGTTCAACAGTTTCTCTTGAATATTTCAGAAATTAATGAAGATACGTCCTTTTTTACCTTCATCCATTATTGTAGTCCTCGAAATTTCTCTGCAAAAATATATTCGAGTAAAACAGGCGTATCTCCATTAATTTTCGAAATATTCCAGAAGAAAGATCAGCAAGAAACAATCGGTTTATCTTGTTTTACTTTTTTATTGCTAAATTAATTTGCATTGAAGCTGATAATTAAATGTAAAGCACCCGTACCTCTATTAGTTGTGAAATTAACAATTTTTCTAATATCTTAAGGTTTTGCCTGATTTCTTGATATAACTCTTCCTTTCCTTGTTTCTTATCAGGTGGGTCTAGCAATTGGCTTAGGAAATGTGTGGCGATTTCCTTACCTCTGCTACAAAAATGGCGGTGGTGCATTTCTCATTCCTTATTTTCTGGCACTTATATTGGCTGGAATACCAATGTTCTTCATGGAATTAGCACTTGGACAAATGTTGACAATAGGCGGTCTTGGAGTTTTTAAAATCGCTCCACTATTTAAAGGAATCGGTTATGCTGCCGCAGTTATGTCATGCTGGATGAATGTTTATTACATTGTCATACTTGCATGGGCAATTTTCTATTTTTTCATCTCAATGCGACGCAGTAAGTATTTAATATTTCATTATTAATTTTGAAAATCTTTTTAGTTTCTCAATGATTTTATGGAGTTATTGATAGGAAAAAAATAGGGAATCATTATTGAAGTTTTTTTAATTGTAATTAGTCATCTTTTAATGTGTAATTATGGATTGAGAAGTGAAGTGGTGAAATGGGGAAAATCTATTTGATTCTACAATCGATTTTTATCAATGAAAATCGCTTCAAATTTTTGGAATAAATTTGTAATGAAATACGTTTTGATTTTTTTTTTTACAAAATTTGACAAAATTCGTATTCTCGAATTTTCCAGTTTTTTGAGAATTTTTCCGGTTCCAATTGTTGCACCGAGAAAACTTGATAACCACGTGAAAACTGAGCTCATCTCTCATCGATTCATGTAGCTTTTCATTAATTTTTAACAATTTAAAATGAAATTATACGTTATTTTATAAAAATCCATTTTGCCTTCACAAGTCTCTCGAAAATCATGAATAATTGATTTAAAACCCTACGAATCGATGAGTAATGAGCTGACCTTCTCATTGATGAACGATTCTTCATGCTACAAAGAAGAGAACAAAAAAAATTAAAATTTCAAGACGGAAACGATCGAGTTTCCAAAAAAAAATCAGAAAAATGAGTTTTCTTCCTTCAATCAATTTCCTCAAATATCTTAGAAACTGAAAGAAATAGTGTGAGTTTACCCCAATCCTTTCCTGTAGTTCTCGAAATTTTCTACAAGAAAAAATTGGGATCAAAAAGGGCGTATTTCCTTTAATTTTCGAGATATTCAATTATTAGGAGTGATTAAAAAAAAATTATTTTTCCTATTTTACCTTTTCACTGTTTATGAAAAATGAATTCTCGTTCTTCAGCTCTACCGTGGGGAGCATGTGACAATCTTTGGAACACGAGGTACTGTGTAAACCCATACGACAGGAGTCGACTGACCTGTTGGGAGCAGATGGGAAGAAATCACACAATGGTTAAAATGTGTTCAGTCAATCACATGAACATTTCCGTAACCGAACTCACCGATCCTGTCAAAGAATTTTGGGAGTCAGTAACAAAAGAGAACATTAATCATCAGGGGAAAGGTTTCGTACTCGTGTTTTTAAAAATTTTCGTTTTTTTATTGTTCAGACGTCGTGCTCTGCAGATCAGCGATGGTATAGAACACATTGGCACCATAAGATGGGAACTCGCTGGAACACTTCTTCTGGTATGGATCATGTGCTACTTTTGCATTTGGAAGGGTGTCAAATGGACGGGAAAAGTCGTTTATTTTACATCTCTATTTCCCTACGTACTCCTCACGATTCTGCTGATACGTGGAATTACATTGCCCGGTGCCATGGAAGGCATACGCTTCTATATAAGCCCTAATCTCTCGAAACTTAAAGAATCTCAGGTATTTCACTTTTTTTTTAGCTAGTGGAAGAATTTGATGTGCTCGAAGTTATTTTGTTGGAAGATATTTTAGCAGTAAAGGAATTGATTACTTTGGAAATATCTCAGAAAAAATGAGGTTTAGGAGGATTTGTTTCGAGAATTTGGGGTAGTATCCCAACGAACTGGAGTACAGTTAACTACTTATTTTTTTGATGCTGTATCAAAGATGATATTTTTTTACATGTTTCTGAATTTTTTCATAATTTTTGTCCGTGCAGTTTACGGGATACGAATTATCAAAGTTACTGAAAATAGCGGGGGTGGAGATGAAACGCCCTAAATCGGACAGAAATAACGAAATTCCTAAAAAACCACACAGCTGATCCATTATTTGAAAACTATTGACGAAGAGAACAGCATTTTAACTGAATAATAGAAGAAAAAAATATTCAATTCACCGTATAGTTATTGCGAAATTTTAATTAGAAGGTAGTCGTAATTATTTGCCTCTCTCTCTCTATCTCATGCATGCGATAGATTAGTAATGTAGAAAAAATTCGAGAAACAAAAAAAAATTATATTCATAGGCTGAAGATATGACTTTCGAATAGTTTAATCACTTTTTCGAGTAAATCAGAGCACATTTTGCCGAATTATTAGCAATTAATTGGAGAGTACCTACAAATCCTCATTTCTCTCTGTTTTATCGACCGTACTCTGAGATACTACCTTAATGAACTACAAATGAAAAATACTCTAAAATTTTTTTAAAAATATTTTTCCTTTTTTCCAATATCTCCAAAACGGAGCGCGATACGAAATAAAAAAAACTTATTCACAAAAAAAATCAAGATCTACAAAAAATCCCGTATCTCCATTATTTTCGAAGATATTTTCAAAAACAGATTCTCAATAAGAATAAGTTTATTTCGTTTCACTTCTTCACTCCTTAACTTTCTTGATTTACGGCTTCTAGGTATGGATTGATGCTGTTACCCAGATATTCTTCTCATACGGACTTGGTCTTGGAACTCTAGTAGCTCTGGGAAGCTACAATAAATTCACTAATAACGTTTACAAAGATGCATTAATTGTTTGCTCAGTTAATTCATCAACGAGTATGTTCGCTGGTTTTGTTATATTCTCAGTAGTCGGATTTATGGCACATGAACAGCAGAAGCCTGTGGAAGAGGTTGCAGCTTCTGGTCCAGGATTAGCATTCTTGGCTTATCCATCAGCTGTACTGCAGTTACCTGGTGCTCCAGTGTGGTCTTGCTTGTTTTTCTTCATGCTGCTGCTCATTGGATTGGACTCGCAGTTCTGTACTATGGAGGGATTTATTACTGCCATGGTGATTAATTATTTTATTTAATGAAAATAAGGAAATTTTGAGGAGACCCATTTTGGGGAGAATTTTTGTGAGCCGAAAAGCTTTCCATTAGAATAGGTTTCGAATTCGATTCATCGAATCAAATCAAATATCGCTATTCGATTCGAAATTTGAATCAAATAATTCGAATTTTTGAATAATTTTGAATTCTTGAATTATTTTCAATTTTTCAAGTGATTCGGAAACTTTAAATTATTCATACACCCCTAGTTTCCATCAGATTCCTGCCATTTTCTCTAGATTTAAAGATAATTCTCAAAAACTGTCGTTTAAACATAAAATTATGATTTTCAGGTGGACGAGTGGCCTCAGCTTCTCCGTAGACGCAAAGAAGTGTTCATAGCAATTGTGTGCCTGATCTCGTATCTAGTTGGTCTTACTTGCATAACGCAGGGCGGAATGTATGTCTTCCAAATCCTCGACTCTTACGCAGTATCTGGCTTCTGTTTACTTTTCCTGATCTTCTTCGAGTGTATCTCTATAAGTTGGGCATTTGGAGTTAACCGATTTTACGATGCTCTCCGAGACATGATTGGATATTATCCACTCGGATGGTGGAAGTTCTGCTGGATCTTCACAACCCCTATGATTTGTATTGTACGTATTCATTTGTTAAAACGACATTCAGAAATGATTTTTTTAACAATATCTCGCTTCAGGGATATTTACAGGAAGTTATGGAGAAAGTTTTGAGAGTAATTTCTCTTTTCATTTATTACTAAAGTGAAAATAACGGAAGGCTGATAATTTTTTTTTTTTATCCAATAAATTACTTGAAAAAATGACAAATATATTCATGTAGAAAATTTAAGGAAATATAATTGCAAATTTTTTTCATATTTTTCAAATGATCATTTATGTGTTTAGAAAAATTCAAAAAATTATCAGATGTGTGCTATTTATATGACTGAAAATGGCAGATATCTGCTCATTTTTAGATTTTCTTCCTTAACAAAGAAATGATTTTTAAAAAAATGAAAAATATTTACATTTGAAAAATTCAAAAATCTATAAATAAGAATTTTGTAATTTTCAAAAGAATTATCATTTATTTCTTTAAAAAAATCAAAAAAAATTATTAAATGTCTACTACTTCCATCATCATTGCTAATTTTATTATTATTCATTTTCAGGGTGTATTTGTTTTTAATTTGGTACAATGGACACCTATCAAATACTTGGATTATGAATATCCATGGTGGTCACATGTTTTCGGATGGTTTACGGCACTTTCTTCTATGCTTTGCATACCTGGATACATGATTTATGTTTGGTATAAGACACCTGGAACCACAGCACAGGTGAGAATACATCTGCATCCCGAAAAAGTTATCGAGATCTTTTTCATATTCATGGAAAATCAAATGAAATCAACAAATAATATCGAATTTTGCTATTTTTAATTTAAAAATTTTATGGGAGCTTAAAGGATCGAAAAAACATTACTAAATCCTTGCCAATTTCCGACGTTTCGCTTATAATTAAAGCTTCTTCAAGCTCTGCAAGCCAAATAATACGAATTATTATAATATTTGGGCAGAGCCTGAAAAAGCTTGAATTATAAGTGATACATCGCTAATTGACAATAATTTAGTATTGTTCTTAAAATTTTCCAATCGCCCCTGAAATTTCAAATTAAATATATGAAAATTCGATTTTATTCTGCAGTTAATTTACCATGAATATAAAAAAAGTTCTCAATGCTTTTTTTGATATTTGAAATTATTATAATTTTGGAAATCTTTAATTTACGTGGTGGCCCCAGTTTCTGACACTTCAGAGCTATTTTCTGACAGCATAAATCGAAGATAACAACTATTTACTCATCGAATGTAATTTAATCATATTAATGCACATTTATTGCACTTAACAAGCTCAGCAATTGAATATTAAACAATATACTGTACATTTGAATATAACTGAAAAATTTGCAAAAATTGTCAGTTACTCGGGCATTGTCAGAAACGGGAGCCACAGCGGTATGATAATAAGCATGAAAATGAATTCTGTAATAATTTTCCAATTTTTTGTTTCACAGAAATTTAAGTTGCTCATTAGAATAGAGGACGATGTACCAAGTTTGCGGGTAAAGATGGGCCTGCCAGCAGTAGAACTGTCACCACTCTAGATCCATAAAAATTCTGTTTTTTTTTAAATTAAACTAATCATTGTTCATTACAGAAATCCGCGTTAATATCCTTCGTGATAAAACAAATAAAAAAAAATCTATCAGTTCTCTTCACTCAAATGTGCACTGAGATTTTGTTTGACGAGTAGGTGAAAATTACGAAGTGATAATTCAGAATGAGAGCTTGATGAATTAAAAAAAAAAAGAAAAAAAACGCGAATACTTACTAGCCTTAGATGACTAGTATAAATAAACTGTAGGTTCGAAGGTGTTCAATGTTTGAGCGCGATCGCATAAAAATGAAATTAGAAATGAGAAAAAAATTAATTAACAATAACATTTGATTTTTAGTCGTTGCCTGAATAATATCATGGTTCAATTAGATAGTAAAGATGTTTTGCTGCTTGAAAATTAGTTGAAAGCAGCAATCAGAGAAGTAGAATCAAATGTAGGAATAATAAAGGAAAAAAAAATTAATTTGAAAGGAAAAATTATAATACCATTAGTTATTGTCGATCATTGCTCTGTTATTTATAAATAAATATTGTGTAAATGGTAAATCAATGAACTATCTAAACTAGATACTTTAGTCACTATTTTATTTATTTTATTTTCTAATAATCATAATTATTTGTTAATTTTATCACTTCTTACGTGTTTTGAATTTTTTAATAGCAATTGAAAGAAAATGACTTTTTTTTCTCTTAATGTAATCTTGAATGTATTATTGAATTTTTAATTTACAAGTTAATATGAATCAGTGTGTATCGAAATAAAGAAATAAATACTGTTTATTGGAATTTAATTGTTTTTTTTTAAAGAGAATATTAATTAGTTTATTTTGAAAATTTCTAGGAAATCATGAGGTTTAGGGGAATTTTTTTAAAAGATTTTTTTTGTAGCCCCAAACATTCTTTGCGAGGAAAATATCGTTCCAAAGACGTTTGCGAAAAACATCTATCACCATTTTTCAAACTCATCTCTTTCTATCCCGCTAGGAAAGAATAAAATGAATGAGAATTGTAAAAAAATTTATCTTTATTTTCTTTTCATATAATTTCAAACGTTTTTTTTTTTTGTTCGTGTTACAATAGTAAAAGACGAAATTATTTGGTTTTTCTTCTATGAAGATGTATAAATCCGAGTAAAAAATGAAAAAAATGTCACAAATTTGCGCGAAGTCTTGAATTTACAGACTTTAGCATTAGACTCTCTAATTGCAGATATTAAAAGTATTTTTTTTTCTTCTTTTATTTTACGATGAAACTCTGAATTCGGAGCTTTTTCAATAACTTTGTGTTTATTTTTAATTAAAAAAATGTTTCATCCATTGCAGCTCTTTTCAATATGTAATGCACAATGCAATTGACGGAATTATTTATCGTTAATTTTTAATTACAGTACCAAGTACACAACCCATTAAAATATGTCATCATTCAACTCGGCACGTATGGACGGAAAAATTATTTGCTCATTGACGAGCAAGAAAAAAAAATATAATAAAAAATTACGATATAATTACTAAATGATTGAGTTAATATAAAAAATACTCATTGAACACAGATTAATTCTCTGCGAAATTAATTAAATGTTAATTGAATTTACAATTCAAAGAGAAAAAATATCAAATTATCAGATCATTAAATTCAAAATATTTCCAAAAAAAATTTGATTGTATCCTAAAACAATCGATCTACCCTGAGATTAAATTTCCTCAAATATTAAACTAATTAATCCTATTCAATGATGTACAAACTTTGAGAACACTTTAATTATTATCATTTTTTTTGTTAAAAAAAAATTTCAAGCATTCCAGTGATATAAAAAATATTTTTTCATTTACTGAATTCTGTAATAAAGTGATGAAGAAGAAAAAGTTCAAGATCACGAGGTTTAAGAGAATTTATCAAGAAACATTTTTTGTAATTTATAAAATTCCCTGTAAAAAATCTCTGCTGACAAATTCTCCTCAACCCATTCGTTTCAGAAATATTCTCAAAATAATCCCGAAATTTATCGTATTTTATTGTATTGAATGTTTTGAAAATATTTCGAAAAAAAAAATTGAAATTTTTCTCTTTCTACCACCTCCCTACTTGTTAATAAAAGGCTTGAAGAACTAAATAAAGCCTAATCTCCAAATAAGAATAATTACACAAATTCCTAGACCAGCATCGAGAATTTTATTACTCGCGCTGCTCCTGAAAAGCGCAGGATCACCCATTTGGAATGTATTCGGTGGACTAGACATTCTGCCATCTCCACCTCTGCTATAACCGAGTACACGTAAATTATACGTTTTACCAGGGCTCAAATTATAAACATATCCCTCAAGAGTACGACCAGCCGCGACTATCGTATCATTAGCAGTGCTCATATCCTGATCAATCTCCCAAACACGTATTTTATATCCATCAAGTGGTTCTTCATCAAGACTTGCCTGTACATATCTCCAAACAACCCTGATTGTCGATGGATTAACATCATAAACAAAGACAGAGCTCGGTGGATTTTGCGGTGCTTTTCTGTAAGTCCTCTCCAAAAATCTCTCGCTCTCAGGGCCAGCACCAGCTGAATTATACGCCATAACTTTTACATAGTAGCGAGTATCAGGCTGTAATCCAACAATAAGTGCCCATGGTCGTGTTGTACGCGACAGATAATAAACGCAAAGTTCTTCTTTGCCATCTTCAGCCCAGTACTTGAGCCTGTGTCCAATTAATTTACCCCTGAGCTTTTCGCGCGTTTCTTCAATCGGTGCCCACGAGACATTAAGACTCGTGCTATTGTAGCTCAGTGCAGCAATTCGCTGTGGCTGTACCTGCGGCATGTCCTCGGCACTCCATATTGTAGCGATATTGGACAATGGACCAATACCAGCTTCATTTATTGCCTGTACCTGTACCTCGTACTCTGTGTAATAATATTTACTGTCAATTTGTACAACTGCAGTTCCAACATTGCCGTAGTCGACGAGAGCGAGTGATTGGAATTCAGTGTCACCCTTGCGGCGCCAATAGACCTTGTAGTGAATACCACGTCCATGCTGATCAGCTGGTGGTAGTGGCTCCCATGTGATTGTCAAGTCACCGAGTTTACCACCACCTCCACCAAGTTTGGCTGGTGCTTTTGTTGGTTTATCCGGTGGTGTACTAAATTTAGGCGAAGGCAGTGATAATGGCCCGTAACCATACTCGTTTGCTGCTGATACAGCGAATTCATATGTTGTGTAAGGATTTAGGACATTTTCTAAATAAGCAGTTTTACGACCAGTGTATCTGTTTGCATCTTCTGCTGTTATATTCTCCGTTATATTGAACCATTGATCCTGCCATTTTGTTTTAGCAGCTACTGTGTACATGTATATTGGACGGCCGTTGAATGCACCGTCTGTCCACTCGAGGGTTGCTGATGTCTTGACTACATTGACAACTTGTACACCACCAGGTGGTCCTGGAGGACCTTCAACAATCAGGGTTGTCTGACTTGATACTTTACCTACTGCACTCTTTATTGTGCACTCGTAATCACCAGCATCTGATAGAGTTATGTTGATCAGATCTAAGATACCACCGTCTATTTTTAATCGTGGATTGTCCAGCAGATCTTTGTCTCTTATTGTTATGCCATTGTGTCTCCAGATGTAAGCTACATCGAGAAGCTCATCTGTGTCGGCTTGACAGCGCAGCGTCTGATTGTACATGACGGCTGATGTGATCTTTTGCGGAAGCCTTTCTATGAAATTTGGACCACCTAGAATAAAAATTAAAGGTAGAATTTCAGGAACTATTTTTCAAGGTTTGTTTATACAGTAACGGGAACAGAATAGATCCATATCGTTTTACATATTTAGTATTAATGAAAAAATAAAAATTTATTCTTACGTAATACAATGAGTCGTCCACGTGTCTCGTCGTTGCCATACTGATTTGATGCTGTACAGTAGTATGTACCCTCGTCGTCCTGTGATACTGGACTTATTATCAAATTACCATTCTCGAGTATTCTCCTTCTTCCACCACCGCCTATTACATTTCCATCTTTTTTCCACACAAACTTGGGTCTTGGTGCTGCCTCTGGATTACAAACTATCGTAACATTGCCACGTTCAGCTGCATAAGTCTCAGGTTCCATTGGATGTTTTTTAAACGAAGGCTTCAATGCTAGAGAGGGAAAAAAAATATTTTTAACGATCAATCATTTCTGAAAGTTTCGACTATTTTGAAAATATCTCGAAAAAAAATAGATTCCAAACCAGAATTTATCATGAAACCTTTTTTGTAGAGCAAAAATAAAGATCTTCGTAATCAAAACCGTATCTTCATTGGATTTCAAGATATTTACAATTAAAATTTCTACAGAATCATTTTTTTTCGATTATTCAAAACTTTAATTAATGATGACTCACACAAAACTCTCAATTGTGCAGATGAGTAAGTAGTTTTCAGCTGATTTCTAGCACGGCACTGATACATTCCAGCATCTTTATCCTCCACCTTCTGAATCTTCAGCACATTGTCCTGGATAAAGAATCGATCCCTCTCCTCCCCTTCAAGTGTATAATTATCGAGTAATTTTCCATTCTTGAACCAATGATAAGTGACATCAGGAATACCAAATGCCTCACAAGTCCAGGTAAGATCGGATCTGTGATCAACGTGTTTGTCCTCCAGGGGAATCGTGAAATTCGGCATTGCCTGAATAGTAAGCCAGACAGAGTGCTCAATAGATGCTCTGTCATTAGATGGCCTACACGTGTATTCTCCCTGATCTTCCACTCTGACACGTGGTATAATAAGCACACGATTGTAACTAGTTAGTACAGCACTTCTCGGTAATGGAGCACCTTTTCTCGTCCAATTGTATGAAGGCACTGGATACCCAAAAGCAATACACTCTAATCTAACTTCCTCACCAGCAATTGGCGCTTCTGGAAACACTTTTGGAAAATTATTTGGAAACTTCAGTTGTTGATAAGACGAATGAGGATTTACTCGCAGTGGAAAAAAAGGCCCATTTCTTCCAGTGTCAGATGCAATGCTCTGTACATTGCACGAGTAATTACCACCGTCAATTGGCTCAAGTGCAGAAAAATATAGTGCACCATCGTTCGACACAAACACACGCTTGTCTTCTTCAACGAAATTTGGAAAATAATCACGTGCCCAATAGTACTTGACACCTGGAAAATGTTGCGGTGGATCACAGTAAACTGCCTTTCCCCAATTCTGATCTCCACGCTCCTCAGATCTCTTTAAATTGAATTCGAGAATGTAACCGAAGGACAACTCGACACTTTCTGATATTATTTCACCGTATTCGTTGCTTGCTTTGCAGTGATATGAGCCTCTGTCCTCTGTCTGTAAAATAAATCATTGAATTGTTTAGTTAATTAATTTATTCATCTATTTCCTTCACCTTAGAAACAAAATGGCATAAGTGCTATAGATGAGCACTTACGCTATTGTATTTCCAAGGCACCGATTTTCTATTCTATTCCGAATTAGACATCAAGGATGTTTGGGAGGTACAATCGATAGAAAAGTCAATTTTTTGTATAAAATCGTTAATAATAACTCATAAAAAATGAAATTCTCAAATCTCATTCAGTGACCCCATAAAGAATGTAATGAGGAATAAAATAAGCCTTAGAAACTTCAAATTAGTAAAAAATTGAAAAATTTGTATCATTTTTTACATTCCTTCAAATTTTCCAAGATTTGAAGAAATTAAAAAAATGGTAACAATCATTCTTTTTTCAATTAATTTTTTGTTTCTACCGTCTATTTCATTCCTTATTACATTCTTCAAATACTTTTTACTGATTGGACCTCTCAATCATCCTCAGACAGATCTTTCTAAAAAAAACTTAAAATACATAAATACCTGATCAGGATTATATATGATAAGATTACCACCACTGAGTGTATATCTAGTCTGCTCAAATGGATCAATTCTCGTAGCAATGAGTCTTGCATTATCATAATCCTCCCTGAACCATTCATAAGTAGGTGTTGGATAGCCACCAGCAAGACAGCTCAATGAAACCTCATTATTAATTCTTCTCTTTGAAACATCAAAAACCTTGCTAATCGGTTGTCTAATAAAATAAGGACCACGTGGTATTTCCCTTGGATTATCAATTTCAATTCCATAAGTATAATCACGATCGTCCTCAGCCAAATTATGAAGTACAGCTATCTGTGCTTCACAGATATACAAAAGTAGCTCGTGTGAAGTGACTTTTTCCAGGCCCCAACGTTTCAAATTATTGTTGAATGAATAGGCAAGTGAATCACGATCGTAAACACCATCATTTGGCTCTGGTAAAAATGCATTTTCCAAATTAATCAGCTGCGTACCATCGTGCTCATTTGACCAGTATCCGCCAATTTGTTTTGCCCCAGTATACCATGTTCTGTGCTGTGGATCCTGCCACTGCAATTGATGCAAAATAAAGCCATGCTCCTCAACTGAATTAACAGATACTAATTCACTCTGATATGCTTGACATGCACGTTTTGCATCATCTCGTGTCTTCAAGGGGCTCTTTATAAATCTATAGCATGATTCTTGAAATTTAATCCAGTGTCTTGGGCACTTTAACTCATTTTCACCATAATAACTCTGTCCACTGCTGTATGTATTTCTTTGTGTATTACTCCATGAATTTGATGACTGTTGATTGGCCCAATTACCTTGTGCATCTCTCACTGCATTTTGCTGCTGATTAGGCCAATTTGGTGGCTGGCTCGTTTCCTCGCATGTTATTTTAATTATCAGAGTGTTTATGGAGAGAATTAGTAAGAGGCTAGCACGTATCATCGTGCTTTCTTATCCTTTATTTTTGAAAAAAAATAAAAAAAATGAAAATTCATTGATTATTCGCAGTTAGTCACTATGGGTGTGAGTGTTGTGATGAATGAAATATTTTGAGAATTACTCATTGAGTCATGGTATAATTGTAGGTGATGGGTAAGAGGGAGGGGGACACAGGGAGTGGTCAGCGTTTGTGTTGTGATGGTTTGATTTAATTGAAGTATGACGGTTTTTTTGGGTGATTTTAGAGGAATTAGAGGGGATTATAGTTACCTGGGAGTTTTATCAGTTAATCCACACTATTTTAGATAAATACGGATGTTTAGAGCACTCATTACACGGAGACGATGCACCTCGCACATACACAACTGGTTTATGAAATTGTTGTGGTAGGTGGCAGCACTGAAGACTTGCAGGTTGACCAGAAGTTTTTTGCGAGTTTTTGTTGGTAGAATTGAGGGAATTTTTGAAAGGAAGAGAAGGGATTGGCTGAATTAATTTGAGACAATTTATTTAAACAATTCTTTAATTTATTTTTTACATTTGAAATTGATTATTTGATAGTGAGTGATTTTTTCTATTTCATTACTTACCGTTGATTGAGAAAATGTTGGAGAAAATGGTGAAAATGGAAATGAAAGTACTTGTCAATCAAACTAAAAGGAGACATTCTCTATCTAAAACATGACGTTTTCAAATTGATTTAATTTTGACGCGTTTGTTTTTAATATTTCGGAATTCAAACGAGATAGGGCAATTTGGCCCAGATCTTTCGCGGCAAAATCGCTCTATCTCACTTAGTTTCCAAGATATTCTCAAAAAATTGATCAATGGAATAAATTCGATATCTGTTTGAAACCTTCACAGTTGTGACACTTTCCCATAGACATTTGGGAGTCTCAATATATTATAGTTCTCTATTTACCATCTGTAATAAAATTCCTCATTTTCCCCAACAATTACGAATGTGGAGAAAAGGCAAGAACCAAAAAGTCGACCAAAATCACTGCAAATATCCGAGAATTCAGTATTTTCTACTCCTTCGTGATTATTCCTCTTCAATTGAAACGACCAAAATGAGAAGAGCACTCTCTTCGTCGAGATTCGACACGCGAGTGTCAAAAATTGCGCGCGTCCCCCTCTGCGCAGTTGGCGCATGCGCACACGCAAAAAATCCACTGGTGGAAGAGGTTAAAAAGAGAAAGAGAGAGAGGGAAAAAAAAGTTAACCAACACAATTCTAACCCCCGTTGGGGACAATTCCAAGGTGGCGCCTTGGTTATGGCTGGCGGAAACACGCGCGCACGCCATAAGCCAGTGCTGCCTGTGTTTGGATAATATTGCAGCATCCGTATCAGCCTCCGCCTCCACCACCTCTGGCTTGGGCCACCTTCATCGTCCTGTACGAAGGGGAAAAACGTGGGTAAGTACCCTCACTCCAATGCCACCCATTCAGTCTGCACTCGCATGTCCACGAGGTAGCTCACCGGGCCTGGCGGCTTCCTCTTGTCTCTATTTCGCACTGGGTTAAAATACATAAACCTCTCTCTCTTTTTCCCTCTCTCACGTATCACTATATATCTCTTTCTCTCTCTCACTCATATTTGTCCCTCCCCAATATAATACCCACATATAAAATCCACCCATACACTGACGACACCTGGGTTCAGCCTTCTCCTCTTTCTCAGTTTGTCTCTCGACACCGTGGAACAACGGTTGTCATCAGCTACTATCAACAATTTCTCAATTTTTCTCTTATTATCATTCGTGATATTTATTTATTTTTGAAAAAATAAAAAAGAGACCATGACATGTATACAATTCAGATGAGAGGTTAGGTTATTGTGATCGCGGGATTTATTTTCAAATTTAAAAATTAAAACTTGAATTTAATTTTTTTCTAAATAAAAACTTTATTGTTACGTGATTTTTTTTCTCGGTTGTTAATTAATTTTATTTTCATTTATTTATTCGTAGTGTCAATACTGTTATTTTATTTCTTTTTTGGGATTTAAAATAATATATCTTTCGTGAATTGATAACATACATTTGAATAGTGTTGATTGTTGTGCCGGTTTATGAAACGTGCGTGGTGAGAGTGTTTTAACTCGCGTGACAGTCTGAAGGCAGGTTAGGTCTTTTCGTACAACAGTTTGCGCGGGTATTTTTGAAAGAAAAAAAATTCTGATTAACAGTATTTTTTTGTTTTTTGTTCGTCTATGTCGAATATAATTCATTGAGTGAAATAGTGTATTATTAAAACAAATGGATTTTATTCAATGAATTATGAATAATGTGTTGAGACATTAGATAAATTATTATCGTGTCAATTTGAGTGTTTAATTTTTTTTATTGTAAATCATCGGATTGAAGAGGAGAAAATATACGCAGCCATGTGGAAGGACAGCGGTCCAACTGTAACTATTTAATTATTAATTTATAATTAAATTTTATTCATTTATAAATCATCATAAATCTGTTAATTTAATTGTTTCTATGTTAATGGGGTCGAATTAGTGTCATTTCGGTTATTCATATGTGGGTAAAATAATGAAAAATATTGTTTTCCACATGAAAATATCTAAATATTGATTAATAATAAATTTAGAAAATGATTGATGAGTTTTTCCCCGATTAACGAGAACAACATAGGGCAAAAGTCAATGCACAAGGTGGAACAAAAAGCGATTTTGAGTGACCAATTGACAATTATGCGTAAACCACTCTTCCCTCGTATTATATAATCCCATATGTACACACATTTGTATATAGATGAAAACGTCAAAATGTAATATAAAACCAATTTGATTTTGATTTCGTACTGTAATACATTTGGATGGCTATTCCGGTGTTCACGATGCGGAGGCCGTGACCATTGCGGTCACGCGTTTGTCCACGCAATTTGGTTTCGCGTGGTTGGTTAATGCCAAACGTGTGCGATCGATCGGCTTTCAAAATTTCACATTAGTTCACTCACTGCTATTTACTCAATTTTTTTTTATTTTTCTATTTCGTGTCTCTCTCTTCCCTTGTGCATTGCTGTTAACACTCGATTTGACTCGTTATCGTAACATGCAGTTTTGCTTTTAATTGATTTGTTATTTTGACTTTTGGGAATTTGATCTCTTTTCTTCATTGGGTGATGATTTTAATGAATAAATATGAATTAAAAGAAGAAAAAAAAACTGAGAAAGACGAAGATAAAGGTAGACGGAAAACACAAAATAGAGGAAATCGCCCGGTCTGTTTTAGATGGATAATTCGACATACGTGCCGAATCACTTACCACCACCGTCCCTGGTCGTGTTCTCACAGGCCGGGGGTCTCCCCGATGCTCTGAGAATGCAGCGACCCTTCAATCCACAAGTTAGTTTTTTAATGTTTATTTGTCCCTCGTTAATTATTTATAAAAAATAAAAAAAACAGACACAGATATACACGAATTTCAGATTGATGCTCTGCATGAAAATTTCATTGCATGATTCTCTCTCTCTCTCTTTCTATCTCTCTACCTCTTTATTTTTACCATTAAATAAACATGAAAAACGAGTAATAATGAAGAATTGATTGGACATGCTTGAAATTGAAAATTTTTCAGTAATGAATAAGCGATTGGCTCTTGTGTTGTTACACTTTAAAACAGAAAAACTAATTTTCTGGTGCATTTAACTTGTAACGAAGTAATACCAATCGGAAATACATTTCAAAAATCCACGCTTGCATGAATATTTAACAGGGTTGTGTGATGAAGGAGAAAATAGTTATTTAAAAAAAAAAAACAAAAAAAAACAATTGGAATTAATTATTTGCATGATTGCATGAAGGTCTATTGGAATGATATGAAGCAGATTTATTTAGTTTTACCGTATTTTTCATTCGTAAGGTGACGGATTCGAAGGATCTTCACGTGCCATTTAGCACAGCTGCATCACTTGGCTACGGTCTTCATCATATGCTGCACTTGCCACATCAATTTCTTCATCCACTTGATCCACGTTTACCATTCGGTGCATTTAGGCCACTTGGACCATCAGCATTTGCACCACCTAGCAAGTGTCTAAAAGTTGAAACTAGCAGTGCTAGTGTATCATCTGGACTAGCTAGTATTAGTTCATTGTCTGGTATGTCAAATATGTTCTCACCATCATTACCATCTTCGGGTGGTGTTGGGCTAAATCCAACTGGACAAGATGCAGCACCACAGAGTCCAGCTGGTTCAGCAAGTCGTTCACCACTTGGCAATGCACCTGGCTCAACTAGTGCATCTAATCGTGGACAGAGTCCTGATGAGGAGGATCGTGATGCCAATGCAACACCAGGATCAGAAAATACAGAACGGTCAACGCCCGAGGAAGGACGACCCTACAGACGTGAGTAAAAATTAAGCCCTTTTTTTTCTCCATCCCTCCTTTTTTTTGCTAAAAAAAAAAAACAAGATAGTCTCTCGTGCAGGAAAAAAGGGGGAACATATTTCAATTTAAAAAATCATTTGAACACATTCCTTTTTATAAAAGCCAAAAGACCTTAATTGCCGAACGATGAAGCACATTCGTTTGGAGTATCATCTTTGCGGCGTTGCCGTTTCTTTCTATTCGCATTGTCCGTGGTTTTGTGACCACAAGTTTGTATGACGATGAATGCTTTTAATTCTTTTTTCGTGAAAAAATTAATTTTTCTTTAATTCGTGTGTTACTTGAGGTGAACAATTGAATTGAGATTATTTTTGCTCAATTTTTTAATTAGATACTTTGGAAAATACGGAATTGTCTTGAAATTTTTTTTTTCGGCAGGACATTGCGAATTTTTACCCCTCTCGGCAATTATACCTTCATTTAAATCCTGATTAACTACTGGAATAAAAACAAATGAGTTAACAGTCTGAATTTTACCCCAATCTGAAGGATTAAAATTAGGAGAACGAAAGAGAGAAGTGGATGATGCATTTGGACTGGATTATAAGTGATACATTAGCGAGTTGGCAGTTGGCAGGACGGATTGCTTGTTGTCGACGCGATAGGCATATGTATATATATGTACATGTAGAGGGTGGAAAAGGGGGTGGCATTGGAATAGGTAAAATGTTGGGGATAGTTTGGGTAACGTTTCCGAAATAGGGGGGGTGGAAGGGGGAAAAGTGGGGTAGCATAGATGTGCATAGGGCTTGTGGTGCTACGGGTATATGGAACGATATACTCGCCAATATTTCAAGCTCCGCGGTGAAACGGACGTAATATGATGTCGAAATGAAACGTGTCGAGCGAAACTAGTCGATACGTATAACGTAACGATGAACGAGGAGAGCCACCAGTATACACGTTGGGACAGTAGTCGCGTGGGTTTTCAATATATGCTTGCAGATTTTCATTTCACAGTTTACGCAGTTTACTTGCCATACGTATATATATATAAAATCCATGTGTATGTGTTTATTTGTCTTTGTGCAACTATGGAAGCACCGCTGATATTTGTCAGAGAATTGATAACATGAATAAACCACCCTAACTCTCGTTTCAATCTATCTTTCCTCCCCTAATTCTCTAAATTTGACAGTGAGCTTTATGTCATTTAATTTTTTCTCAGTTATTTTCTTTTTTCATAGAAAATTTTCATGTAAATTTCTCATGACTCTAGTTTCAATTGTGAGTGGCTCATTATTTAAATAAACCTCAGATTGCATGGTCATGTCAATGTCTGTATCTAGACCATGACTTGTTGATTAACCAACTGTCATGGCTGTCAGTGAATTTCCACATGTCTCTCGTTTGAATTTCGTATAATTCAAAATCGTATTTCTAGAATATTCAGCGGACGCAATGGGTAGGCAGTATCAGTGGCTATTTTGTGTAGATATATAAACCATGTAACCAGATAGTGGAATCATAGATGACAATTTTTTCCGAATTGACTATTTTCTCCTTGAAAAAAAAAAAAAATCAATCCATATCATTCATAACAACTGTTTACAATGGAAATAGAAGTTTTTATCAGCCTATTTTTCGTTTCTCTTCAGACTGGAAATTTCCGATGTTTTTTTTTCAAACAATGGAGAACATGAGTAACGAGTTAAACGATAATTAGCTGTTTGAATAGTGGAAAAAAAAGAAAATTTCAACTCTTTTAATTGCACTGTAACGCTCTCTGCTCGTTATACATCGTCGCCTTTTCACGCGCCAAAGTACAAAAGAATGCTGCTCTTTTTCTCGTTTTTTCGGTCAGTGAAAGATGTACAAAAAAGGAAGGAAATGGTGGATTTTATTTTTTTTCGCAGGGGATGGGAAATGGCCGTGTGTAAGGAGGAGGGGAAGGGGGGTGGAAAGAGGCAATGACCAATTTGATTATCAAATAATTCTGTGCAACGTAATGGCAAATCGAGGACAGCCCTGGGCCAACGTATCTCGCCCTAAGAATACAAATGAGGCTAAGTGCTTTTCTACTGCATGACAGATACATACGCTAGCGTTTGTTCCACCACGTTTCAGAATATACACGCGTACGTGCAGTCACCATCCGCCAATTTCCCTCTCTGGTCATCTCTGACCAAACTCTCTCCCTTCTACACCCTGTTTCAACTGACGCATATAATATTGATCTCAAATTCAACGAATGCTCATTCATCAAGTTACTTCTTGCGAATGTATTTTATGCATCTTTCATATTTTTTTAAAATTTTTCATTGTTTGAGGGTTTTTTTTTTGTTGGATCTGTGCTGCGCTTACAGGTTCTCATGGGTATAGGTATTGCCGATACGTTATGCACCTGTCTCGGGCGAACGCGACGTTTCTTGATGCGGAAGAAGATCATGAACAAAGAGCATTTGGGTTTTTCGGGATTAATAAAAAAAATATTCTTCTGCGAATTCAATTCAATGATTTTAATTCGATGAATATTTTTAGAATGATGGGACTTAGAGGAAAATGGGTAGAAACTTTTTTTCCTCAAAATGCGATAATTTATGAAAAAATTCTTTAATTAATTCTCTCAAATTTAATAGTTTCTGTGAAATATTCAAAGAATAATGTGGAAGCAGCGGAGTGAGTCACTTCGAAGAATTTTCGATAGATCCTCTCGCGAATATCTTCAAAATGAGTGGGTTTGCCTTTTATATAGAAAATTTTCTGGTCTCCAAAAAAATGTTTCTTGTTAAACTCTCTCGAATCTCATAATTTCCGGGATATTTTCGAAATAATCTACTCGATTTAACAAAAAATGAATTGATTTTTGGACATTTGATAAAAGCAGTGTTAACTGCAAAGGGAGAATTTAGCGCCACAGATAATAAATAATAAGGGACCTTATGTACCCTCTGTTGAGCGCTGTTAATGACTGGATTACCTAAAGATCACATGTGTATACCTCTATAACAGCTCCAAAATTGTCGCTACGTTTTCACCCAGATACTATTTTCTGATTCCTAAACATCTCGCCCCCTCGAAAATCCTCAGTAAATCCTCTCCCCTCGTTATCATTACCATTAGAAATAATTGCCATGAAAAAAAGTGTCTATCCATCGAGACTCGTCCACTACTCGAGAATACCATCGAATCATCAAAAAAATCAGAATGAGGAACAAAAAGGCACCTCTTGCAAATGAATAATATATTATTTCCTCTTCATTTTTCTCTAAAAGCGTTTCTCGCTCTGTTGGTGAAATGTAATACGAGACTCATTAAAACGATGAAACGTTAACGAGCCGACGTTCGAATTACCGTATCACAAACGGAAATTATTGAATTACATGTTCTATATTAATCCTTCTTTTTCCATATTTAATCCCCTTTTTTTCCTCTTCAAACCTCATTTAATATTCCACACGAACGTTGAATCCACCATGAGAAATCTATTTCAATATCCCTGGATATCGGTAGCAAATGCCTATTTATATAATCATCAAATCGCATAAAATCCGTCTGTGTGTCACAGTTATCATCTACTTTTCTCGCGCAACTTTAAAAACAACTTGGCGTCGTATCTCCTCCTCTTCTGTTCTCCACATTCAGAGGACTTTTGAGGAGCTACTGAGGGCGGAGCAGCGCTGGCGCGTTGTACGAACATTGTCTTGAGAGGACATTTGAACCCCTTCCTCAATCCCCCCTCGTGTCCCCCTTGACCTCCCCCCTTCCCCCTATTCTCGGGGGGAAAAAGCCGTGAGAATATGTACCTGTTAGACTTGCGCGAATCAGCATCTGACCACTTCTCTCTCGTCGACTCCGAAGATCGACATGCAACCCTCCCTCCCTCTTTGAGGCATGTACACGGTTTTATCCAGAGGCAGCCGTTGTGTGCCTGAAACATCGGTGGCTAGAAATAGTAAGCTCCGCCTCCTAGAAATTCTCCCCACACACTTTCATCTCTTTCCACTTGATGCTGAATCTGTGTCTATATACACACAATTCTATCCTGTATTTCAATGCACCAAGTGAGTGCCTCAAATCCGGAGGCTAGGGCGTGGTAGAAGGAGGAGTTGCCCTCCTCAGTTTATCTTCAGTCTCATACATATATATAGACATATGTATATATGTGCATGAAGCAAAGTGTTGGTTTTATTACATAACTGGGCTACCAGACGCTCAATTCAACCCCCGGGAATTCTTTTTTTACTCTTTCTTCCTCTTTTGCTCTTTTAATTGGCCTCATGCCACTGGAAGAGGATACGTCACATTGTATTGGGTAGACAATGTTAGCCGCAGAGGTGCGTTGAGACGTGTCCAATGGGCCCACTGTGTAGTAGTATGTCTCTACTCTGTACTCGAGCAACGTTATTTTCCAGGGGAATAACGTATACATGTGTCAACATACGCGTGTACTCCGTTTTATAGTAGACGGGCTACGCTTGACTCGTGACAGAAATTACTAAATGGCTCTATGGGTAAATGTCCAGGGGGAGGCTTGGACTCGGAGAATGGAGAAATGCTGGCTTGTTCCCCCCGGTGAGAATGTGCCTCAGCTTCATCGGGGGGCCCCTGGATGGAATGAGCGAGAAAACCGAAGAGGCGAATTCGAATGCAGAAACGTAGGAGCAGGAGAGAAATTTGTGCTCTTTCCTCTCTCTTTCTCTTTATATTCCTCTTCCCTCTCACGGGTTTTTGGTGCCTCGTGCGCATATTAATCTCTGCAAACCGCACATCAGCCTACATCGCCTCGAATCCTCGCGTTCAGGGTGGTAGAACGCACTTGTCTCGCTCGCACGTTTTCCGTGAGTGAGGCGACCGGTAACCACCTACATAACGCCTGTGGCAAATTGGCAAATCTCCCTGTTCCACCAAAACCAACTCTTCCCCCTCATCCCCCCTTCTCTTACACACTAACGTTTACCTCTCTCTTGTGTGACCATTCTCTTCACCTATCCTGTATGTACTCTCTCGGCTCTTCAACGAGAATCGTTTAGGATTGTCAAATTGAAACGTGACGATATTCTGTGGGTGTTTGAATATCAGCAATCACTTTCGTTCACTTCTAGATTTTCTCAATTGGTGGATTTTTTTAGTTGCACTAATTTAATGGCTTGTCACTACGTGAAATCACTCGGGAAAATCAGGAAAATGAGGTGATATTAATTTGGTATAAATCCTCAATTCTGGAATTATTATTATTGGCCCTCTGTAATTATCGACTTTTTTTCAAGTTTTCTCAATCATTTGTCGATTTTTCATTCAATGATTTTTTGTGAATTTATGAAAAATGAAGGATAACGTAAATCTGTACTGATATTTTTTTTTGCAGAGAATTTCAAGAGCTACAAAAAAGGATGTGGGTAAAATCGCGATATCTCGTTTAGATTCAAAAATATTCTCAGAAAATCATCGAAAAAATCAAATTATCTTCTTTTACCTCTTTACTACCAAATTCATTTTTTATTTATTTCTCTCGAACTGACAGTTCCCCACCACTTAATTTTTGAAAAATGGCTTCTGTTCCATTTTTTGACTAATTTTTTCTATTCCAATATTCTCTCAATTATTCCTCAATAAATCGAATTTTTTCTCCGATGATTTCTCGTGAATATCTCGTAGCTTAATTGAGATATCGTGATCTCACTTCTATCCTTTTTTTAGCCCTTGAAATTCTGTACACAAATAGATTAAGTGAAAAGAAGGCGTATCGTCCTTATTTTCCGACATATTTTCAAAAAAAAATGTAACAGAAAAAAAATCAATTTATCCTCTTCTATTTCTCCAACTACTGAATTCCTTCTCTGGCTGAACAAAAATCAATTAAAAATCATCAATTAAATTCTTTCCCAGTTAAATCGACTTTCCAATTCTCGCATTACGATTGGAATGATTAGTAACAGGTGTTGGAGTACCGAGTGAGAACAGTGAGAGATGCTGAAAAGAGGAAACAGACAGAAATCACAGATGCGGTTTTGCGGTAAACATTTCTAACCGCCGAACACTAAAGTTCGAATTGAACTGTCACCATCAGTGCAAGCCACCAATGCTCGAGAGCGTGACCGCTTCCAATGTATGCGAAATCCCGCGAACGCAAAACGCGTTTTCGTTAGTAATAACTGCGGTCAATGCTACAGGAAATTCTCTAAATGCTTAACTGTTACGTCATTTCATATACAATTTCGTGATAATTTAGCAATGGCAGAAAAAGAAAAATGCGAATGATAAAGCCAATGGGATTTTCATCACTTGAAAATCATGTTTTAGGTAAATCCCGTATTGCTCCTCTTTTTTTCATAGTAAATCAGTTGAGTTGAGACATTTCTGGATTTTCTGCCCGTATTAGACTGATTTATGTTTCTGCTTCCTCTCTACGCGAAATTGCTTATTTTCCTTTTTAAGGGCAAATGCTGGAAAACTCGAGTTTTCTCCTCTTTTTCTTGCTATTATTGTTATTATTCAGGTTGTTGGGCGGGGGGAGTGTTATGGTGTCATTGTCATTGTCATAAAACGATAACACTCAACACGGGATTATCGATGGCTCAGTAGTGCGGGGATTGGTCAGACGGGTTTGACCAGCCATTTCGGGTCTTTTTTCCCCCTACTATTTTGTCGCTGTATTTCCGCTCTCAGACTGACAATGTACAGGAGACAAGTGAAGAGAAGATTCAGCACTACTCATATTCCAATTTTCTTAATGGATCACCGGAGAAACTCGTAATGTTAAGAAAAAAAAAGGAAATACACATCTGTGGGGTAAAATTTTTTCTTGAATTGTTGGAGACGTGTTAGGGTCAATGGGCACGGATATAACTTATTTCGTAATGTCAAATTGAGGTGTATAACTTCTATACCGGATGTCGTTACAAAAGATGTAGGCGGTTTACAAAAGAAGTAGCAGCTCGAGATTTTTTTTTCCCCTCTTTCAAAGCCAAGAGACTTAAGGCTCTCGGGAAGAAGTAAGACATCTTCAACCTTTAGCCCTTTTAGAGCTTGGCACCGTGGAGATATTTACGAGATGAAAAGTTTTCAGAGACGCGGGACGATCTTGTGCTGAGTGAAAAATAGCCTCTTGACAATCAAATGAGATTGTTTGAGAGTTGAGGGATTTATTTTCTCACTTGTTTCGAGGATTTTTGAGGATTAGCTCGGAAAGTAAGCGGGATAACGGAATTTTTGGGGAGATCTCTTTTGTAGCCCTTGAAATTCTCTACGAAAAAGGTTTTTAAGAAATTTCGCTATCTCGCTTGGTTTCCGAGAGTGATGAATTTTTTTGTCTTGGATTATAACATGTCAACAAAAATATCTCGGGAATTATATCACATGGAATAATGTCTCGTGACAAAATGATATTCGTTCATTATATCTCGTGTAAAATATCTCGACGATTATATCTCATTCACGTATTTAGAAGAGATTATATTGATAGTGAATATTTTGTCATAAGATTTTTTTTTCAATTGTGTTTTTCATTTCCATGTTCATAAATTATTATGTAGAAATCATGGGATGATGGGAAAAATTAATTTTTAATTTAAAAAAAAATTTTTTTGAGATATTTTTTCTTGAGACGTCATTTAATGAGTTTTTTTCAATGATTTGTTTTACTGAAATTAAATTGTCCTGAACCAAGGGGGACGATGTGGAAATAAATATTTATTGGGAGTTATATCTCATGAAAAAATTTATCATGACAAAATGATCTCGAACAATAATGTCTCATGTAAATATTTGAATGAGATTATATTGATCAAGATTATTTTGTCATGAGATGTTTCTTCTTGAGATTTTATTAACTGAGATTTTTTGTTTGAGATGAAATGGTCATGAATCGTTTTTGAAATATTTTCAAAAAATGAAGAAGAAAACATTTAGAATGACATTTTCTTCACTCCATTCGTTTTTTTTCTAAAAAAGAGGAAAAAAAGGTACTCTCTCTCTTTGACACGTAAACCGTAGTTCCCAGATTCACTAACCAAATTACCCAATTAGTAATTTTTTAATCTTGTCTCTACGTTGACACTTCGCACGCGCTCATCTCTTTTAGTCGTTGGAAAAACCTCTGGTCACGAATCAGTGGAAAAATAAATTAATCCAAATGCCCGAGGGAGATTAAATCGTTGATTACAATTTTCTCTCCTCTCACTCCTCAATTTTTCTTTTTTTACCCAACCAGTACCTTCTGAATTCTTTTCTTTTTTTCAACTTCTCTCTTCTTTTTTAGAAGCTAAACTCGAGTGAATCGATAAATTACCAGAAACCCGGTCCTCCGTCAGTGTCACAGACGCCTTTGTGCCTCGTCCACGAATTATTTCTACTTGTGTGCTGGCTTCAACCAATAGCTGAAACTTTAAATGTGTGTGTTTCCCATTGGATTGCATTGGATTTACAAAGTTAAAAAATTTAGATCCCCACTACATTCGATTTAACTCCTTGATCTCGAGATTCACACTCGTAAAATTCGCGTGAAGAAAGAATGTTTCTTTATTTTTTTTTATTCTTTATTTATTCATGTATTTTGTTTACACTTAGAGTATCCCACGCATTCCCCACCTTTTCTTTTTCAAGTTCCCCCCATTCAAAAAAAAAAAAAAAGAAGAAAAAATACACCTTTTGTACTCAACGCCCTCTTCTTCTCCGTTAAACTCGGTTTCTCCTCCGAACTTTTTGTTTTTCTCACATTTGACAATTATTCGGTAATTTATCAACGCGCTCGCACACAATGGAGCAGTAGAGCGGGAGCCAACTCTCCACCTACATAAACGGTGTTCTCCGAAGATGAAAAAGAATCCTAAAAAATCTGTGCTCATCTCCCTCTAATTTAAAAAAAAATTTATCCTCAAATTTCAACCCTAAAAATTCCCCTTCCCTCTTCATTTAGTTTTTTCCCCCAAAAATTTGCGGATAATTTCAGGAATATAATGTGCAAATATCGATGAGAAAACAGGCGAATCACCCGGTAGAATTTTCAGAGACACTAAACCACTTGGAACTTGGTAGCCAATCCTGAAAAGAATAACTAAGAGAAATACAAAAGCAAAACTATCTCATTGTGTGTTAATACATGTGGTTCCCTCTCGAGCATCTACCCAAAGCGGTTTCGTCTCATCGTTCCTCCGTGCGCTTTGCACACGTGCGTGTGCAGAATCTTCTCTTTTTTTTTTAAGAGGCAAATCCCCTCTTCCCTCCAGATTCATTTTTTTTCTCTCCGCGACTGCAAAATTCTCGTGGCAAATAGCTCAAGATTTGGAAATAAATAATAAAAAAAAAGGGGCACATGAGAGAGAGGAAAAAAAATTACGAGGAGAATTTTCCCGTCAATTTTTGCCAGCTTAGGAGCAACGTAACTCGTTGAAAAGTAGTATAGGTATGAAGCCAATGCCGAGGTAAGCCCCACATATTGGATCATATCGTATCTTCTCACACCCTATGAATAATGCATCTCGAAAATTCTCCACCTCCATATCGACATTCAGACCTCCCTCCTCCTCTCCTGCTTCTGCCTTCTGAATATTTCTCCGTCTCTCTTCAACTCGTAGTTTATCTTTTTGCCTTATTTGAAAAGCCCTGGCTCCTTCTTTTCTCCTTCACCTACTGGGTAATAAACGGTTTCGCACGCCGCGCCTACGGATCTGTGGGTTTCCACTCGTTTTTTTTTTGTTTTCGCATCCGAAATTCAACGGGCATGCTTGAACTGAAACGATCGGCCCGTTTGTAGATGCCAGCAATTAAATCTGAATTATTTAATGATTTTTATCACGAATTTAATCAGAAAAATTCGGTCATTCGGTGGAATTAATGATTTTTTTAAAGATTATTCTCGAAAATTACTTTTTTTTAAATACTTTTTTAGAGTTGAATTCAGTAGCAAAGCAGTAAAACAGGATCAGTCGTTTGTTCTTGTTCATCTTTTATCGAGAATATCTGGAAAATCAAGCGAGATGAAGTAATTTCATTTAAATTCTCTTTATTAGAGAATATCCGATGCTACAAAAATAGATTTGTGCAAAATCGCCCTATTTCCTTCAATTTTCCTAATATTTTCAAAAAAATGAAAACAGAGGCTTTACGGGAAATCAAACATTCTCTCGAAAAATCTCTCATTTACCATTTTTTTTCTACTCAACTCTCCGAGAATTGAATTAATAAATTAAACTGCGTGTGTCATATGAGCCAACGTGGACATGACGAACGGATAGATGAAAGGCACTTGTTCGTGCGAAAGAGAAGCGAGTGGAACGAGAAAACGAGCAGCAAAAAAAAAGGGGCAATGAATGAAGGAGGGAGGGAGAGTAGTAGCTGAGGGGTGAAAAGCGGTTGCTTAAATTAATTACAAGGAAAAGATCCGACCCCGTGCAGTCCAGGGTCTGGAGTACCCAGAGAGATACTCCAAAGAGAGAAAGAGAGAGAGAGAGGGGGGTTGAGTGAGTTTCTGAGGCTCCCCATTCTCTGACGGTTGCTGGTAAAGTATTCAGGACTGGGGTGGCTCGTTAGGAGCCAAAGAAGTCGAGTAGAAGAAGGTTAAAAAAAAACTGAGAATGATGGGAAAAAAGAGGAGGAGGAAAGACAGAAAGAAGAGGATGAAGAATCTGGAAAAAATTCCAAGGTGTACGTCTAGAAAAGATTTAAGTAGTCTGGCTTGAACTAGGGGCAACAGGGGCAAAATAGACCTTTCGATCAAAACATTTCAGATTTTCTCAAATAATCGGCGCCTCCATGAAAAAATCTCAAAAAATTCACCAGAAATGTAGACATATTGGAGCACCTTCTCAATTTTTTTCAGATTTTTTCGTAAAATTCTTCGCTCCGAAAAAAAAAATCCCGAGTTCGATCAACGCAAACTCTCTCGCCCTCTTCATTTCTCCGATAATTCAACGCTACGTGCGAGATTGGTGCGAGTGTGAAAAGAGAGGAAGCGTGTACTCAAGTAATACAGAATGTAATCCCACGTATAAGCGATCCAAGTCTCGATGACTGCCTTGGTGTATATCACTGCTATAACTTGCTCGTCTCCCCTCTCAATTCAGCCAAAATCCCTTCACCAATCTCTGCAATCCTCAAACACAGCTTCTTCTCCTCTAACATTTCGAAATTCACGTATCTCTCTCTCTCTCAGTTCTTAAGATTTTGAGCATCCCTGCGATTAATTTTAATGTATTGCTTTAATTATATAGAATACTTAAATTGTTGGCATTGGAATTATCGTGTATAAAGTTTTCTCACGCTACAAACTGTTGAAACAATGAGGACATTCATTCGACGTCGTGTGGTGCATTCTATGGCCTCCTGTTTAAGACTTAATCGTTTGCCAGGAATGCCCAATCGTTTCTCAATTTTATTCTCTTTTTTCTTTTTATTCCTGTGAAATGAATTTCACTATTGGAGAAGTATCTGTGTTGGGCTCTTGTTCAACTGCAATTCCTGAATTGGCTCTTTTTTTCGAGTTTGGGAGAGGAAGAACGTCACTGAGGGGGTTTTCGTTCCGGACAGTGAGAAAACGAAGCCCTCGGCCGCCACTTTGTGCGAGAGGACCCGGACGTAAAACCGCACTTGTTCGAGGGCACTTTCGTGATGCAAAACAATATAACGTAATCTATAGTTATACAAAGATGAGAGAGAGACGAGGGAGAGGAGGATAGTGTGTTTCACTGGGCTGTATGAAATATAAACCACCAGTGAAATTTGAACAGCCTGAGAAAAAAACACAGTCGATCGATCACTACCGCTTTCAATTTTTCGGGTATCACGTTAATAAAGTGCATTGGGTCAATGATTTTTTTAAGTAGTCTGATCAAAAGACAGTTGTATCGTTGAGTGTCTAGAAACGAAAAAAATGAAATAAACATCCAAAACTTATTATTTATGATGAAAAACCTTCTTCCTGGTATTAAAAGCGAATTCGAAAAGAATTAGTGAATTATATCAATTATTTGTCAGTTATCACTTGACTAATAGTATGCTATTCGATTAGCGTATTCACAGCTGTAGCAATGCAGCAAACAGTCATTCATTACAAAGTTATCGGAGGATCAATAATTTTGATATTGGATCGTAGATTTTTGTTTTTTTTTCCTCCCTTTTTTAAGACATTTTCCAGATTTTAATCTTTTTCTTAATCTGAAATCTGGCACTGGCCCATGTGCTATTCCCATTTCTCTATTAATTAGTAATGACCATACGAAACGGTCGATTCATGCAGATCTCCACTAGACTGCTCAGGTTCATACAAACTTTTATTTAAAATACAATTCATATTTTAATCTTTGGATTCGATTCATGACTATACTTTTCCAACAATCGGAATTAATATCTTACGTTTTAAGCTCACTTTCTTACTTTCAGGTAGTTTTTATATTATTTTAATCAAAATGAGGATCAATCAGTAGTGAAAAGATAGAAGTGGATAAGTCCATTTTTTAAATCATTTTTTGAGAATATTTTGGAGATTAAGGGAGATAGTGCGATTTCGCCTTCATTCTCTTTTGTAGTTCCAGAAATTTTGTATTAAAAAGGATTGAGGTGAAATTGTGTTATCTCGCTTAGTTTCCGAGATATTCTATTAAAAATTATCATAAAAATAAATCGATTTGTCTTGTTTCACCTTTTTGCTATTGAATTTGATGAAAATTCGCGGATTGCAGGAATAACCAAAGAAATCTAAATTAGTTTGAATAATTGCTTCCGAAAAATTAAAGATCTATTCCTTTCCATTCCAAAAATCTTCAGTTCTTTTCTATTTGTCTCTGGTTTCATTCATAGAAATTCATCTCGAATATCAATCAATCACAATAACTAAAATATTCTCATTAAAAATTCTAATATTGATTAGAATTCAAATTGACATACCGTTTTCCCTCGGCGTACATAGTAATAATCGACTTTTGAATACTCAAATACGGACTATTTATCGTAACCATGCAAATCATCCAATTAATCACAAACATACATTTGTTTTACATTTAAATTCCAAATTATCAATATTGACTTGTACATTCCACTCGTTTACATTTTCAATGTGAAATCCTCTATATAGTATCATCAAAATGTACTTGAAATTCATATATTTTCATGGATAATAAAGTTATATTAATGAAATGTATAATGATATGAGTGGAAAACGATCCTTTAACAGAAGCACATGATTTTGATGGAGAATTAAATTATTGGGAATGATCTTGGGTTAATGGAAATACGTTTTTGTTTTTTTTAATAGCGGAAATGCACTTTTATCGCATAAATATCCCAAGATATTCTGCTATCTTCAAGCGATGTTGAAAACCGAAAATAATTATCTAATAATTATAATTCAGTGAAAAAATGAAACAGGATGTCTATTTATTCATTCGTTTTTTAAAAGGATCTCGGAAACTGAGCGAGATAGCGAAATTTTCGCAGAAACCTTTTTTGTAGTTCTCGAGAGTCTCTACAGAAAAGATCTCTACAAAAATCACGCTATTTCGCTTAGTTTTCGGAATATTCTTCAAAAATAAAAAAAAAACTGTAGTTCTCCTGTTTTATGCTGATAATCAACATCGAAGAAATTGATAGTTATCAGCTAGATAAACGTCAAAATTTATCAATACGTATTGAGTTTCACTCCAAATGAATGTTTGATAAACAACAGCTTTGATGTTTATGTCAGCCTTTCATTGCCTTAAATTTGTGTTCGAATATTGATATTTCCAAAATTAAACATGATTAATCATGAAAACTAGTGGATATCTATTAAACAGATCCAAATGGATTTGCCCTAAAATTTATGATTTGTTGCCTGAGGTTTCTGCCTAAAAAATTTGGAAACATTCAATGGAGAACCGTTTTCAACATGTCTCGACGGTGGAAGGTTACAAGTCCACCGATCTCGTATCACCTCCAACTTCGTAAGAAGGTATTGAATGACAGTATCTCACGGCGTGTACCGAGCCATGTAACTCGACTGCAATTCAACCCACTGTACGCCAACCGAAAGTATCTAAATTTTCTCATCGACTTGACCGAGGAAAAAAAAATGAAGAAGATATTTCCTGTCCTTTTTACATGAAAAATGATTGCTGAAATTGATTTTTGGGATTTTTTCGAAAATTCTCTGATTTTTTCGGATATCTCTGGTTTTAATTCTTGTACAACAGTTTGAATTCATGTGGTTTTTTATTAATTTTTAATAATTTTTGAAGGATTAACGATTTATCGATGATAGAATTTTTATTGATATGAAATATTTACAGTAATAACATACAATATTCACAGAGTTATGACTAAACAGTTATGTTATATGTAGCTACAGCCCTTGGGCTTTTAAAACCCTATATCAAATTTTGGAAGGATTCGACTGAACTCATTTTATAAAAATCTGTTTGGCTCTCAAGAATCTCTCAAAAATCATGAAGGATTGATTCAAACCGACGTAAATCGATAGGAAATTATCTCACCTTTCCATTGATTATCGACTTCTTGCGATGCGACAAATAGAACCAAAGGTATTCCCAAGCACCTCAAAATTTCCAAAAATGGAGAAAGTTACACATCCAATTCAGTAGCGAATAGGTGAAAAACAGGACGAATTGATTTTTCTCCCGCTCTTTTTCAGTGGATATCTCCGAAATTAATGGAGATGCACCCTTTTTGTTTAAATTTTCTTCTGGGCTCTAATGAGAGCCCATGAAACTGTCAAGTATAGCTGTAATCATCAAATTTCTTATGTTTTTTTTTTTTTATTATTTCTTATGTTTGATCATTGGTGTTTGACGAGTCTCATCCGTTCGACCACTGGACTACCACTCACCCTAAAACTTGACTACAAGTTTACCTACTCTATGCCATCGAAGACTGTATAAATCTTCTCATCGACTTGACCGATCTCCTTTCTAAGAAAATCCATTGGGAGATTTGATCGAACTGCGATAATCAGAATCGAATCTATCAAAATTCCGTCCCCCCTAAATTTCATGGGTTGTCAATTTGCGCCGGATATTCAAAATACAAGATATCTGTTAGCAAAAACTATCACAGCTACCCTCTCGCGGCACATTGACGGTTTGATTACCAAAACGCAGACGACCAAAAAATAAATGTTTCGTATCAAGATAGGGGCTGGCTGTTCGTACATTACAAATACAAGGATATTCAAGAAAAAATTGGTTAGTTGAATAGTTATATTTATCGTGTATGATATATTCCATTTCTCCCCATTGATAGAAAAACCATTTACGATTCAAAAGAAGAGGAATTTCTTTTTCAGTTTTGACAAATGATGACGCATGAAAACATGCATAAATATTGGTTAGGTTAAAGGCACAATTCATAAAGTGCAAGGTGCACGCGAAAGGCGCGTCATAATCTAGAGACAAAAAAAAGGGAGAAGATATTTCCTGTCCATTTACATGACGCTGAAATTCCATGTGCATCATGAACATACTGCATCAAGATATAAAACGTGCACAATCTCCAGAGTTATAAACCAAGTGGATGGTGTCCTGTGATGGCAGCGTAAGAGTTACCAAAAATGCCGAGAGAGGGAGGGAGTAACGCAGTCAAAAAGAAGCACTTGGACTGAGAGGAACGACAAAGTCATATGAATAATTCAGGCTTGTCTCTTCCCATCTCTCCCTCTCTTTCTCTCTCTCTTGATACAGTCAACTTGACCGAAAGGATTCCCTACTCTCAATCGCCAGAAAACCTCTCGAACAATCTTTCCTTTTATTCATTCACATTCGTAACTCTTGTCGGACCGTTTCCAGCAGCAATACACTGTACACTCTTCTCTTCTTTCTTCCCTTTTTTTTTTTATTCATCGAACGTCTTTTTATTACCATACATCTACTCCTTGTCGGAGCGGTTCGCGCTCCTTCCGTGAAGAAACTGCACCCAGTGAAGATTAAGATCGCAACGATCTGACTGTCAGCTGCCAGTCTCTACGTCGCACAATCTTTCTCTTCTCGCAATCCAACTTCTTCCATTTCTCCTCCTTGTGTTTGCGCTTTTCACGTGTAACTCCATCTATGGATAAGATGTATATCTCTTTGATATTCACAAAGTGAAGACTGCTTGAAAAACTCTGAACGCGTGCTACTGATCGTTGTAATGCTCATTTTGAATTCGCAGGTGGCCTCATTTTCATATCCACTGGATACCACTGTTTTTTTTTCTTCTTCTTCTGCTTCTTCTTCTTCTTGGAATTAATTATATTGTCTTATTTCTGAATTGCCACTTTTCCATGGACCCCTGACAGCTTTGGCAATCCATCTCTTGGGCTCGTGCGCAGTAGCTCCACTTGGGGATTAGTTACTTTTGTACAAAAAGTCCCAAAAGTAGGGGACACCGGAGCAATGTGTTTCAGGAATTTTTTTTAGAGTTAAAGAATTGCTGGAAAAATTTGGAAAAAATTCAAACAGATGGACCAACATAGCTACATTGTTCGGTAATTTTTTCGGAGAGGCCTTCAGACTCTGAAAATATAGAGACGAAATGGCACAATTCGGGAAAAATGATTCAGGAATTTTTTTTGGAATGAAAGACTTTATGAAAAAAATTGAAAAGAACTGAGAAGATGCTAGGACATATCAATATTACTTGGTAATTTTTTCAAATTTTTCCGTAGCGGCGCCTATCCTGATAAAATATAGGGAGAATCACTCAATTTGGAATAATTACCAAGGATTTGTTTTTAGAATGAAAGACTTGACGAAAAAGTTTAGAAAAATTTGAGAAGATGCTCCGAACTATCAACATTTTCGGATAATTTTTTTCAACTTTTTCGGTGAGACGCTCATTTCTACAAAATATGGGGACAAACCGGCTCAATTTTAGGCAATGATTCAGGAATTTTTTTTGGAGCGAAAGACTAGATGAAAAAATTTGGAAAAAATTGAGAAAATTCTCCACCCTATCGATAATTTTGGGTAGTTTTTAAAAAAAATTTGTGTAGAGTACGCTCCTGTTAAGAAATATAAACACAAAACGGTTCAATTCAAAGAAAAAAGGTTTGCATCCCATCAATGAATTGACAAAGCCAAAATACACCCCGGATAAACGCGTTTCATCTACCTCTGGCTCTTTTTCTCCCCCTCTAGCTTCTTCTCTTCATCTACCTTTAGCATGCGCATCTTTTGAGGTTCCTTTTGCCGCCTAATTGTATCGGGTGTCTTAATCAGCGTGTAAGCTACCAAGTCAAAGGCCGTGCCGAGTGAGTTCGCCTCTCCCTCCGTGAAAAAAAAAAATATTCCATCTTCTTTTCTCCACCTCAGATCCTTTAATATTTCTCTTCTTTTTTTTTTCTCCGTTTTCTTTTTTCCTTCATCTCCATTCCGTCCCGGTGCTCTGCATCTCAAAGACGCAATTTGAAGAGAGTATGTTAAGCCCGTCAGGCATTACAAATTTTATCTACCTTTTGTATAGGATATTTAGGTACTAACGATATGACCTCTGAGAGGGTAATTATTGAAACAGCTTCTCGGCTTGAAGAGAGAATCATTGAATATAGCAGTCATTCGTAGAGTCAATGGATTTTTTTTTAGAAATTTTTATTGACTTAAAAATATTAAAAAAAAAAATAATTCTCGTAAAAACAGGAGAAATCAATTAATTTTTGTGATTATCCTCAATAGAATATATCGGAAACTAAGCGAAATAGCGCAATTTTGTGAGAGATCTTCCTTTTAGAAAATTCCAACGGATACAAAGAAGGTCTCTTCAAAAATTCCGCTTCCTCACTTAATTTTCGAGATATTTCTCAAACAAAAAATTATGAAAAAATTGAAAAAATGTGATTTTTTTCGTGATTCAAAAAACATTTTTGAATAATCTCAATTTTATTAATAAATAAATAAATGAAATTTGTGTTTGCAATCCAAATGATTAAAATATAAATAAACAATAATTCATAAAAAATTCATTTTTGCTGGAAAAAATAATTAATCGAATATTTCACTATTATATAAAATTATTTCCTTTTTATTTTTCCTCAGAATAACTGAAAATAAAAAAGAAATCATTTATGTTATATGATAGGAAAGAAAAAAAATGATGAAAATAAAAATCATACAATCAGTTATCAAGGCAAACCATGTAATGTTTAATAAATATCGATTTTGAGATAAAAGAGACCAAGCCTGGAATGAATGCCTCAAAGGCAAATGAAATTGAAGAGGGGGAAGAGTGACACGTGTCGTATTGTACATACGTGGTGCAGTAAAAAGCAATAAACTTCACTTTTTGACCTTAGTATATCAATTAAATATCAATGAGCCCGAAGTGGATGATAATAGAGTTCCCAATTTGATTCTACAATATTAATTTTATTATTCTGTTAATTTTTTTTTTTTTTTAAGAATTATAGCATCGAGGAAGTGAAGAAGCAATTGTCAAATATGCCATATGATGAGAAGCAGTTTTGGATGATTGGATTGAAAAGCTGACGAATTTCCAGATGGAAGACACGTCCAGAGTGGATTTTTAGGATTTTTTTGGGGGAATTCGACGATTTTTGCAAAGAACTTGAAAATTCAACTTTTTCTTTTTTTAATTTTTTTCTTTCAGTTTTCTGAGGATTTCTCCGGTTTTTATGCTTGAATTGCAGAAATCTGGAAACCAGCAGAAGGGTCAATTCATTTTCCATCGATTTTTGTGGTTTTCAATTAATTTTTAACGATTCTTGAGAAATTTTAGTGGACTGACAGTTCATGAAAATCAGTTTTTCCATCATAAATCTCTCGAAAATCGTGAAAAATTCATTAAAAATCCATTCAAATTGTTGGGAAATCATCTCACCTTTCCACTGGTTATCGACTTTTTGCGATACGACAGATGGAACCAGAGATATTCTCAAAAAACGGAAAATTTCAAAAAGTGGAAAAAGTGACATCTCCAATTTTCAGACCAAAGAAAAAAATGAATTTCAAAAAGTTCCTAAAAATCAAATTCGTTACAACTTTCCATCCGTAATTTCCTCAGCTCTACAAAAAAACCATCACGAAAGATCCACCTTAACCCGTTCCAAAAAAATGTCCATTTTCCCCTACACTGAGAAAAAAAAGTGGTAAAAACTCTCAGCTATTTATTCCATTGGTTCTCACAATTAAAAAATATTTTTTAAAAATGATTTAAAAAAAAACTAAATCTCCTGAACTTTGTTCATTTCATTAAAACAGATCAACAAACTTTCATAAAAATCGATCAAATAAACAAAATTCAGTGAATTCAACAAAATTTTGAATTATTAAAAAAAAAAATTTGCTAAGGATCAATGGAACAAATATTTCGTCAGCTTAGAAACAAAGGGGCGTAAGTGCTGTGTAGAAGCATAACACTTACGCCACTTTGTTTCTAAGGCTACAATTTGATAGTTGTAACCACTTTTCTTCTGTCAGTTTGTTTGCTTCCTCGATGCTGCTGATAATTTGAGTGATAATGATGATGACTGATAAAATCGTTTGTTATTGTGGGTGATTTTTAGTGGGGCCTGTGTTCGGGGGCCGATGCGGTGCAGAGGCACTTGGCTTGGGCCTTGGGCTGTCGTTGGGCCCTGCCTACAGGTTCGCTCTGCCCCCGGGACTCGCTGCCAAGACCACCCGCTGCCTTGCCTTCGACCAAGGTAGGCAATAGCCAGCCATCTCCATTCTCGCTGTATTGTTAATACCCATTTATTATTTCGTATTAATTTAATTATGCAATCTGTTACGTAACACGCACGAGCCACTGATTTTAATTCAATTATTCATTCCAATCAAAAAGAAGAAAAAAAAAATGTTTATAAAATGTTACATAAAAATTATTCGTCGAATAATTAAAAAAAAAATAATGTTTAATTTTTCTGCAAGTGGTGGTAAAATTGAACATTCATTTGCAATTTCAAAATCTCATATCGGGAATTTAATGCAGTAATCTCCCTAATGTACTTTTCTCAATAATTAAAAAAAATAAAAATCTGAAAATTTTCTATTTTATCAATTTAATTTTTTCTGTCACTTTTTCTGAAAATATGATAATAAAATTTGCACACATCTGCCAATTTTTAGGATTTTTTTAAACAAATAAATTAGTACAAAAAGAATATTTAAAAAATTTGCACTTCTAGTTTCTTAAATTTTCTGTATGTGCGTATTTTTCATTTGTTTTTTGAATCAGTCATTTGTTAATAATAAAAAGACTAAAAATTATTAGATATCTGTTACACTGAGAAACGAATAGTGCTAAAGACAATCAGATGTCGATGCAATTGGTCCTTTGGAAATACTTTTTCGAAATAATTCAACAAGCTGTTGAATTTACTGAATTCAGTCAATTCAACTAATTAATCTGTTCAAATTAACTAAATTCAGTAAATTCAACAACTTTTAATTATTTAAAGAAAATATTTGCTAAGAACAAATGGCATAAATAATTAATAGTTCTTACCACTATTTTTTTTTGTGCTTTTTTTAGTCAAATAAAATAACTCGGAAACTAAGAGAGATGAGGCGCTTTCGCTCGAATCGATGTTTGTAGTTCTCGAAATTCTGTACAGAAAAGGTTCGCATAGAAAAGGCATATCTCCATTAGTTTCCCAGATAATCTCAAAAAAAAATGAAAAGAATCAAATTATTCTTTTCAAAAATTTTACTAATGCACAGCATGTTATTCGTTACAAATGTTAATTATTAGAGGCTGATTGAAAGATCTGGTTACTGGCTCTCTGACTATGTGAGCATTGATCGACTCATACCAATCAATATTCCAAATACAAATGGCAAGGGATTCAGAAACGATTAATTAGCATGGTTAGAGAAACAGCGATAACTAATGTGTAAATTGTATGAAAGAGGGCATTGAGCAGTTTTTTTTTTGTAAAAAAAACTGCAGAAATCGGATGGATACTAACAATTACATGATGATCACGTGTGTCTCGTTAACGTTTCGTAATGCGTTAATTTCCTTCATTATTTTCCTGTACTTTGATTTCTCCTTTTTAAAACCCTTTTTCACATCAAAAAATTCGATACTGTCATTTTATTCGTTTTTTTTTTTCATGAAATGAAATTTCATTCCGGCAATATAGCTCTCGGCCAATGGGCAGAATATCATTTTTTTTGCTCCATTTTTTTTGTTTAAACCTCGTATTCGTCAAATCGTATGCTATCAATATCCGGGGATACTTTGCCCGCTATTCAAAATGCCGTATATCAGTATCCATTTCCGCATGACTATGTATATATATATTTTTTTTTATATTTATATTTATGTTTTTTTGTTTGTTCAACTGGGTAACATTGCTTTTCGGTTATTCTCGTGGATTAAAGTGTCGTATTGATTGCGATATGAAACTAAGGATTGTTGTTTTATTGAATAGATCGTTTTACTAGGGGAAAAGTCGTGTTTTTTTTTGAGTTGTGAAGAGTATTTGGGTTATGGATACAAGCAGGGAGAGGCGGGTTACTCTTCTCACTTGCGGTTAACTAGATTTTGTCATGAAACCATTTACGGTCAATTTTTTTAAATTCCTTTATTTAATTCAATAGATTTGCTTGAAAATGAACAATTCATTACTCTCAGTTCTCTGAAAATTCTCAAAATTCATATTATTGAAAAATCGAATTTTTCTTTTTTTTTTCGAATAAAAAATCCATTGCAATTATTGATTCAAATCAGTACCGGAGCGGTAAAACGAGATAAATATCTGCTTTTTTGAATCGAATATCAATTTTTTTTCCAAAAAAATATGAAACGACAAAATGAAACAACTATAAATTACCGTCATACCTCCGGAATTGATTTGTTTTTGAAGAATATTTCGGAAACTAAGTGAGCTAGTGTAATTTTGCAGGAGGCCTTTTTTGTAGAGAATTATAAGAGCTAGAAAAAAACCTCTATTTTCCTGATGAAAAAAAAGTGGTATGAACAATCAAATATTGATACCATTGGCCCTAAGCAAATATCTTCTAATTATATTCAGTTATTTCAAATAATTAATCGGTTTAAATAACCTAAATTCAGTAAATTCAACAACTTTTTGAATTATCTTGATGAAAATATTTGATCAGGACCAATGGTATCAATATTTAATTGTTTTTACCACTTTTCTCTTCTCAGTGATGAAACTAGATAATGTTCCAAGTGGATAGTCAGTTGGGTGGTCAGTGAGAGGCAATTATGCTAGTGGAAAAAGAGTTGAAAGTTCACAAAAGAGTTGAGAATCTGACATTTCAAATAGTTGATCAGTTATGTATCAGGTGAGGTGAGAGCGATGACAGATAAATGAAGGTAATTCGCGTCCTAACCGAGGTCCAGGTAATATATTGCCTCCCTTGAAATATTGCTAATTTTCTGCAAGAACTTAGCTACATTTCAAACACTCTCTACAAAAAATTCGTTATCTCGCTTATTTTCCGAGATATTCAATAATTCAATAAAAATAAACGACAAAAAACTAGAATCACGTGAAAAACGTTTCATTCTACAATTTTTTCGATATCACAGTACTCTGAAAAATAATAATTGGCTGATCCACTTCTTCGTTATAGAGCTATCGATTTAATCTCTTTGAATGAAAAAATCCAAAAGTTCACATTCAATATCGAATATCTACAAAGTTATTTGAACATTCAGAAAGTGTGATGGAAACATTTCAATTTGTTTCGATAGATTTGAGAAAATTGAGTTATCGTGGAATTTCGAATAAATTCAGTTTCATGGATAGGCATACACACACATTTTCGACGAGTGACAGTATCACTCAGGACTTTTAGCTTGTACAGATGTTTTCAAAACAATTTTTCCAGTTATTTCAATCAATTTGTGAATTAAAGAATTTAAATGCTGGAAAATGGTTGAAAAGAAGAAAAGGAAAAAAAAAAAGTAATTTATTTTCTTGAAATCCTTGAAAATTCTTCACTTTTATCACCAAATTAATGTCTTGAACATGATAAAATTATGGTGAACGTAAGTTTACGATTATTTTATATTGAAACAGCCGTAAATACATTCTGTACAACATGTTGAAGAGGCATTTAAAAATTCTGTTGAAACAAAGTAACAATATGAGAATTCTTAAATATTTGGGGATTTTAACTTTTTTTTTTCGCGAATATTTCGGATCGAGGAGGGGAAAAAAATGATGATAAAGAGCGAGAATGGGAAAGTTTGTAAAGTTTTTCAGACGATATCCGGTTGGGAGGGTCGAGGAGATTTTCGGCCTTTTCTCAAGGCAATAATGCCTTAGTCTGAGGGTGCCACGGGAATTCTCGATATTTTAATAAAGAATATTACATGACGTTGGCTCACTTACTTAGTCACACCGAGTGATTACGATAAATTAACAGCCTTTTCACTTTGGCACGCCCCAACTATCTAGACGAAAAATAATTTCGCAAGAAATCATCTTATTAACAATATCATTTGCGAGAAAATTGAATAAAATGTGAATTTCTGGGAAGTTTTTTGCGATGGTTTTTTTTTGATGATTTCTTCGAAGATTTGAGTAAATTTCAAGTAAAAAAAAACATGAGTGACCGTTTATTTATTTTTTTCAATTTTCTACGTTTTTCCCGGAAAATTAGAGGTGTAACCTTTTTCACATTTGAAAATTATCACTTTTTTATTTAAAAATATCTTAAAAACTAAGTTTTCGAAATATTCAGTAAAAAATGAGTGAGAAAAGTTTTATTCTGCAATTTCCTGATATCACAACCCTCTGAAAATAACAATTAGTTGATCCATTTCTTCACTATTGAGCTATCGATTTGATATTTTCGAATAAAAATTCAAAAGCTCGCATTCAATATCAAATTTCTCAAATTTTCAGTTCTTTGAGGATATCTCTAGTTCCATTAGTCGCATCCTAAAGAGCCGATAATTAGTGGAAAGGTGATATTATTCCCCATTGATTAACGTCGGTTTCAATCCATTTCCCACGACTTTTGGAAGATTTATGAGGGCAAAACTGATTTTCGTTATATTAGTCCAATTAAATCCCTTAAAAAAAATTTAAATTGATGAAAAAAAAACCCATGAAATGACGGAAAGTAAATTCATTTTTTCGCTGAAGAAGCTGAGAAAAAATGGCAAATGGCAAGAGTTGGCTTTTCAATTTTCTGCCAAAAATGTCGAATTTTCGAAAAAAAAAACTAAAAATCAATTTGAACACAACCGTTTTTCATTTGAAATTCCCTCAATTTTCTAAAAACCGTCACATACTAATTTAAAAAAAAAACACATTATCCCCTCCATCTATCTCTCATTTCCACCCCCTTAACCCATAAAACTAATTAAATCACTCATCTCTTTCAATTAAATCCGTTCCCAAAAAAAAAAAAAAAATAACACCGTGAAATAAAGCCGTTTTGGACTTTCCACTCGAGCGAGCAAAAGAATTGAAATTATTAAATTGTTTGACGATGCAATGATGCGAGAATTTTTCTCCATGGATGATTCATCTCCCACCAAGTTATAAAAGACTAAAAGGCTGTCGTTAAAAATCACTCCCGCCATTTTCGTGTTTATCCATAATAACGTTGTATTTGATTACAAGCCGGAGCAGAGTAATGCACTCAAATTATTTTCCAACGATTATTGTGCATTTTTGAGAGATCATTGCTACTAGGAAAGCCACTAAGTCCTTGCCGAAAGGCCAAAAGTGGTCAGTACTGATGGGCATTAAAAGAAATGTGTTAGTATCCATTAAATTTCCACTGCATTATAATTCAAAAAAAAAAGTCAACGTCTGAACTTTCGTGAGCATCAAAATATTTAAGAGTCACTTGAATTCTCCTCATTTCTTCATACATTCAAAGCGAGTCAAACCATATTCCCACCCCCCCCCCCCCTCAAAAAAAAAAATAATTCCAGTTGTCTCAGCATCCCAGAGAGTATTTAATTACATTTTCCACCGGTCATAAATGTTAATTGCAGATGAAGTGGTAATAAGGGTAAGATCGAGATCTTTTTCTGTACACTGTCTCAGTGTTTAAAAGTGAGAGAAGTATTCTCCTCTGTGCCTTAATTCTAGAGTCCCCTTAATTTCTTCCAACGGTACTCGACGAACGACCGTCGACCCAGTCGTTATCCGCTCCAGAAAATCCTCTTGTTATTTAATACAAACGGCAAACGGTAGGAGATTAATAAAAGAAAAAAAAAAGAAAAACGCCGAGAAGTGAGAAGAGTACACAAAAGTTTTTTTTTTGAAAAATAAGAAGAAAAAAAGAGAAATAATGTGTTTCGGACGTTGTCACTCGATCAGTTGAAGATGTTGACGCTGGATTTTTCACTGGTGTCTTTGCTGGAGTAAACAGAAGAAAGAATGGAATTTAATTAAGCAAAATTACTGTCACGAGAGGTGAAAGCGTCTTTTTATACTGTATTTTCTCTGTATTTGAAATGGTAGTGCGGCTGGTGAAAAAAGTAACAACGATACCAGTTCAAAAAACAAGAGTTTGACAAAAAAAAGGAAAAGAAAAAAAGAGACAATGAGATTCTGGGTAATGGTAATGATCTCAGCCCTTGATAAAACAAAGTAATAGAAAGTAAACGGATTCGGCAGGGGGAGAGAGAGGGAGGAGAAGATCCATCCCTCTTGTTGGATGGCAATAAACGACTTTAGCCGAAATTCACGACAAACTTTTCCGCCGAAGGCAAGTGCCGTGGAATTTCGTACGGGGAGATTGAGAGTGCAATGAGAAAAAGTGGAAATGATGGTGATAGTGGGATTTTCGATGTTGGAAACATCATGATGATATAACTGTGTCGAAAATTGATAGGAGGGAGGGGGGGGGGGGTGAAGAGTTGGATGGATCGATGAGATATCGTTTTTGAATTTAGACGATACAAAAAATGAAAAATTGGAATTTATGAGAATGTGAAAGGGTTTGGGCTTCAATTTTCGAATAAAAGGATGAGATTTTTTAAATTTTTTCATATTTTCCATGAAGTTGTCGAAAACATCTTTTGTCAAGTATTTTCATTATTTGGAAAAGAAAAATTCCAATGATTTCTTATTCAATCGAATATTTCCTCGATATCTACACTTGGGAAAAAAATGATTGAAACTATCGAATATTTGGTCTATTAGTTCTTAGAGAATATTTTATATAAAATAATTGAAAAAATTGTTGAATTTAGTGGGTTTTGTTCATTCAAACACATCAATTGTTCAAATGACCAAAATTCAGTAAAACTTTTTTAATTATTAAGGAACAGACAATTTGCTAAGGACCAATCGAATAAATATTTGATAGTTTTTACCTTTTTTTCCTCAGTGTGCAACTATGAAAATCTCAGACAAATCGAACGAGATAGGGTGAATTTATCCTCATCTTTCTTTGTGGTTTTTGGAATTCTTCACAAAAAAGAGGATTGGACGAAATCGCCCTATCTCGCTTAGATATCAACATATTAAAAAGAAAAACTGGTCACAAAATAGAATCAATTTATGTAAGAATTCCATATTCTTTAATATCTTCCAAATGAGTGGGTTCAAGGAATATTCCTAAACAGATTCTTTTTGAAGAGGATTAAAGCTGCAAAGTAGATTTCTTGATAAATTATCATAAACCCCGTGATTTCCGAAAAACCCTCAAAAAACTCAAAAATCTCCAAAGCTCGGAAAAAGATGAATCAGATTTTGTTCAGAGTGAATGCGTTTTTGGAAAAATCTGATAAGAATTAAGAAGATGCTCCAATATATCTCCATTGTCGTAGAATTTTTCCAAATCCTTTAATAAGAGTCTTGACTCCGGAAAGAAAAACCCTGGTACCTTATTAACCTCTTGATTAACGAATTGAAATATTTATAATCACAGGGAATGAGCACATGTGCTTACCCATAAATAACCATTCTCAACATTGCCGCACTACATCAGACTCATATCAGAAATTCCCGTAGGATTCATTTTTAAAGCTCTCAAGCAATGCAATCAGTGGATAACGGCTTCATCCCATTTCTTTTTTCCATATGAAAAATAATGCTTGAGAAGACACAAATCGTTTTTCGTGTTATAACTCAGGCAATTTGTCGACAACACGTTTACGTAAAATCTCAGTGTATGTGAGAATGGTGTTAACCCCTGCGGGCTAACGTTTAAAGGGAGACACAAACCCGCACGGAAGGATGAAGCTGTGTATTTGTGTCTGTGTAGGTATGAGAGCACTACTATAACCCCGTCGCCAATACCGACAATCCACCTAAAGCCCTTGCACACGATAAGCGAGCCGATAAGCGTTTCCTCCTCACCTCGGCATCCATCCTATCCATTTCATAGCAACCCATGGGATATTCGCACGCGTCCTCATCGCTCTAAATTTTCAACGATTTTCTTTAAAATCAGCAAACTGGTCCAACCTCCGTATCCCAACAGAATGGAGAAAAAATATATAAATAAAATCAAAGACCAACACATTTCCCCCCCTCTTGCACTGATAGCGTTGACGAATAGGCACGGGCTTTGAGAAACCACACACATGTGTATAGCTTCGGCTGTTTAGAGATTTTCACGAGGTGATAAAGTTTAAATCCGTAGTGAAAAGCCCAAATGCTCTGTGCCAATTCCCAACGATTTCAGGATTTTCATCCTGATTTAGGTTCCCCCCGGTTTTTGGGGAGGTTTGTACTCGAGTTTACATACTTGTTTACTTTTATTTCGAATACATTCGGTTTCAACATTATTTGCGGGAGATTAAGAGGATATCTGAAGAATTATGGTAATTTTTTTAAGGGCAGGGACAAAGAGTGTCTTTCTACGAATTTTTCGTTATTCAGGTATTTTTTATAATTAATGTTTAAGATGAGTCTTTCTTTTAGTTTCATTATTTTGAAAGTATTTCGGAAACTAAGGGAAATGAAGCGAATTTGCCTCAATCCTTTTTTGCAGTTCTTGAAATTCTCTAGAAAGGAGGACAAGGGCAAAGTGTTGTTGTCTTGCTTTGTTTCCGAAATATTCTATTTAGAATGATCATGAAAATGAGTCGATTTTTCCTATTTTAGCTTTTTATTATTGATAACGCTTTTAATGGAGAATTCATTGTCTCAAGCTGAAACTTTTTTTTTTGAATTTTTCTAATCATTCAATTCTTCGAAGTTTCAGAAACTTCAGTTTTTTGGGGACATCAAGAAATTCGAAAAGAAGCTTGAAGGGGAAAAATTAAAAAAAAAAGCTTGAAGGGGAACACATTTGCTATTAAAATATGTGATTTTGAATCAATTTTCAACTCCCACACTGAAAAAAAGAAAAAATAATGAAATGAATTATTTTAATAGTCGTAAACAATTTTTTTTGCAAGAGATTAAAAATCTGATAAATTTATTGAAATCATCAAATTTTTTGATTGGTGAAGGCAAATATTTGTCTGGCACAAATGGCAAATCCTGTAAACTTTGTTGAAATAAAAAAGAAATTAATTGTTGAAAAAAACAATTTTTTAAGAACTATTGAAAGAAATATTGCACTATTTTTACTATTTTTTTCCTCAGTACACAAAAATCAATGAAAAATCAATTCGAAATCCCAAAAAATAACGGCGAATGAGCTTTAGGGTAACTCATATGATTTCGAAAAAAAATTTATCTCTGATCTAATTTTCAAATTTTTGTATTTTTTTTATTAAACTCGAAAATATTTAGAAAAAAAAAAAAAAAATTTCTCTTTAAGGAATTCTAAAAAAAATAAGCAAATGTCTTCTATTAATTTTCAAGATTTTTCCAAGCGAAAAAAGCGCTCGTAATTTATCTCCAAAAATGAGATTTCACAAATTCACCGAAAATGTTGACATTTATAAAGGTAACCGTCGACATTTTCATTTGTCCATGCCATTCCACATATGCTATAAGTGGAAGCGAGAGGAACATAGAACGATTTAACCCTGAGATATTATGTAGCTCTATGTGTAAACCAAACAGTGGTGACAAACGTCCGCAAGTAGAGTCATGAGTGCGCGAACGGGGCACGCCTCGCCGTTCCGTAGCCACTAGCTGTGCGCGTTTCGTGGTGAATGAAAGTGAACGAGGAATATACGTGTTGTATAGCCCTGTAGCAATATGGAAGATCATATGTCATGCAGGAGGAAAAGGGGTGGCTAAGGCCAACAGGGAAAATTGAGGGTGGGAGAGCCCCTGTGACTTCAACCAAGAGGCATAATACCAACTGAAATCGTGTGTTTCTACCCCTTGTCTCTGTATCCATAAACACGGATCTCACCCGTTCTGAGATTCAATTCGTTTCTGCGTATGAACTATGGGATAAAATAAATTTTGAAGAATCCAGAAAGAGAATCATGCCGAATGTAAATATTATTGAAAATTGGAAAATACTTTTATTTTGCAAATATCTTCAGAACGAGTGGGTTTAGCAAAATTTCTCAAGAAACCTTTTCTGTAGAGAATTAGATGCTCTACAAAAAAGTCTGGACAAAAAAGTCTGGAGAAAATCTCCTGAACCTCCGCGCCTTTGAAGTATTCATAAAATAAATCCAAATCCTCAAAAATTCGCTATGAAAGAGGGGCAAAATGGTCCAGGAACTTCATGACAAAATCTGAAAAAAATTGAGAAGATACTCCAACATGTCGATATTATTGTTGAATTTTTTCAAATTTTTTGGTAGAGGTCTTCACACTCAAAAAAATCTTGGAACAGCACTGACTGTCTCAAAAAATGGTGATACTGAAAATAGCAGACATGACAATTTTTTTTCTCTCGACAAATGAATGATTTTTAAAAAATTAAAAACTGCACTTGTAGAAAATTCCAGAAATTATAATCGCACATTAAAAAAAAAATTTATAATAATTTATTCGATTAAAAAAATCAAAAAAGTAAAATTTCCATCATCCTAGAAAATGACGAATGTATTTATTCCCTTTAAAATATTCTCGAGCTCCGTGAAATTAACCTACTCAGTAAAAAAAAAATTGATTTTCAGATTATCAGATAAAATCTCACTTGACTCAATAAAAAAATGCAATTCTTCAAAATGTTGTACACGATTTGAAATAGCACACACTGCATGGTACTTACGAGCGTTCACAGATCCATGCAGAGGGGGTATATATGTGGGAGTAAACGCAAACACGTGATGCATGGTGTTGTATAGGGGCAAGTGGAACGAAGAGAGAACGTTTCGCCGGTTGTGCGGCTTATTAATCTGACGCTAAAGCGATAAAGCGGCTGCCCACGCGACAGCCCAGCGATACTACTTCATCCTAAAAGTCCAATACTACCATAAGAAATTTAGTACACACATCAACCGCAATTTAATTTTATTTTTCATGTTTTCCACATTCTTTTTTTTTTTATCGAGTAAAAAAAAAAAGAGAGAGCAGAGATAGTCCATACACTTGCAGAAGGTCTTGAGGATCGATTTGACAGGGTAGGGGGCTCGTGGACTCTTTTGTCCAACTAACAATATAAGGGTAAATCCTCGACTGAGGGGAATGAGTTTACCACGGATTTATTACAACATTCCAACATGATAATTCTACCACTATAACCCAACTGGGTTATTTCATTCTTATCGTTTGTCATCTATACACAAAGAATGGGGTGAAAATATTTCTTTAATAAAAATCTTTGTAGAAATTTAATGCGCATACAGATATGCACATTAAATTTATCATATTTTTTTTTGCAAATTTTCGGGAAAAAAAAAAATTAGTTTTTCAAAATTAGCTTTAGGAGTAAAACAGAAAAAATCAATCTATCTTTGCGATCATTCTCAATAGAATATGTCAGAAATTGAGCGAGATAGCGTCATTTAACGTCTTACTCATAATTTCTAAAAAAATGAAGGGCAAAATTTAGAAATTCTTTGCATGTGTATTTTTTCTTCAATTAATTGCAAAATTTCCACAACAATTCAATAGCATTAATTTTCTTGATAGAATATCACGGAAACTGAGCGAGATAGCGCAATTCCTCTCGAATCCCTTTTTGTCGAGAATTTCAATAGATATAAAAAGTGAAGTTAGGCAAAATCGCGCTATCTAGCTTATTTTCCAAAATATATTCCGCAAAAAACAACCAAAATTTATTAAACTTATTTGCATATGTATTTTTTCTTCAATTCATTGAAAATTTCTACAATTCAATAACAATAATCTTCTTTGAAGAATATCTGGGGAAACTAAACGAGATAGCGTAATTTTACCTTCATCCTTTTTGTAGAGACTTTCAAGAGCTGCAAAAGGATGAGGTCAGAACTGCTCTATCTCGCTTAGTTTCCGAGATATTATTTTCTTAAAATAAACAAAAAAAATTCCTCATCTTCTTTATTTTCGATAAAAGCTGTCTCCAATTACCAAAACCAATAATAATTAATAAAAAAAACATTCCACTTGAATTTCTCATTCCTCTAACTATTCGCGACCACTAAAATCCACTTGTCAACGAATTCTAACGCCAATCAAACTGTTCACAGTATCACCTGACACATGAACACGGAATACATTTTAAGTTCCCATTATTCATCCCCTCATCTGCATACTCCAATATGTTTCGGTGCAAGAAAAATACAAGAAAAAAGAAAACAAAATGAAAAAGAACCTGATAAAAACAACTAACCGTATAAACCCACAAATACTTAATGCATGCATTTCAATTTTGTATCTCTGGAAATCGAATGATAAATTTACGAGAGCAATATTGCTGCAATACTCTTGTTATGTACAAGAGTATAAGATTGCTTGTGAAATACACGCCTGCTGTGATTTACTTCGAATATAAATAGCAAGCACTAGCGTAACACGGAGTACACCACTACAGCCACTCGTGTTTTTCATTCGATGTAGAGAAAAAAAAAAAGGGGTAAGGAAAAATAAATAATGCGAGGGAGAAAAGGTCCGAGAATCGGACACGGGTCGGATCGTAAGAGAAGATGCAATATCATCGGTGTTATGACAAACCCTGTATTTCTACGGGCGAAAAGAGGAAAGGGTAAATGCGGCTATGACAGTGTACGGGGGAAAAAGCGAGAGAGAGAGAGAGGAAAAAAAATACTATTGGCCTGTTGTAGCAGTATACATAACAGTGCACGGTACACGCATCAATCACTGGCATTTTAATATCGGTCCGTGGTACAATACCACCGGCAAATTCCCAACCAGTCTCCCTCTCTTGAACTCTTGTTCCTCCCCACTCCCTTTTTTTTTCTTTTTTATTGTTCATCAGGTCTTTTTTTTCGTTTCTTTATTATCAATTCTTTTTAATAATTCTTCGTGGCTTTTGGCAGTTGGTCATGGGGTCGATTTTCTGAATGAGAAAAATGGGGAAATTGGAGGGAAAGCTCATTCCGCTGTTTTTGTAGAGAATTTCGAGAGCTACGAAAAAAGTTTTAGAGTAAAATCGCCCCATTTCTCTTAGTTTCTGTAATATTCTTCAAAACACTAGATTAAAATTTTCAGATGAATTGATTTTATGACATCAGTTTCTTTTAGAATATCTCAGAAATCAAGCGAGATAGAGCGATTTTGCCTTATTCAATCCTTTCTCGTAACCCTTGAGATTCTCTGCAAAGAAGTATTTTGAAAAAGTTGACCTATCTTGCTTAGATTCCGAAATAGAGAAGATTGAGGCAAAATGAATCTGATTTTTTTTGAAAATGTAAGCATCTATGAAAAAATTTGGAAAAATTCACCACCAATGTTCACATATTGGAACATCTTCTCAAATTTTTTCAGATTTTTCCAGAAAATCCTTCACACCGAAAAAAATTCCTGAATCATGTTGCCCGGGGCTTCATTTTACCCCACTCTCCGATATTTTTTAAAAAATAGGGTGAGTGGTCCAGTGGTCGAACGGATAAGACTCGTCAGACACCAGTGATCGAACACAAGAAACTCCATAATAACTGATATATTTAATAATTTCATAGGCTTTAATTTGAGTTGTTGAACTTCATATTGTGTTTCGAAGATAAGAAAAATGATATTTCACTGAATTACCAATTTTTCCAGAATAAATACGTTGAATAGTTCGATCACTGGACGAGTTCGAACACTGGTCAATTCACCCTAGTAGCAAAATGAAATCAATTTGTGTGAAAATTCTATATTTTTAACATCCTTTAGGGAAAAAAATCGACTTATCCCGTTTTACCTCTTTGCCTCTGAACTATCTTGTAAATTAATGAGGCTTACGAGAATTTGTCGAGAGACTCTTTTTTCAGCTCTTCAAATTCTCTACAGAAAAAATCTTCTAACATGTTTTCCCAAACTCACGCAATTTGCTACATATTCGTGATTTTTTAATGATGAATTAAAATTTATTGAGAATGTCAAAGTTTCTAGAAACTAGAAAAGAAGAAATTCTTAGTTACACGCAAACAAACTCGAAGATTTATTCGCGTCATTCACGCACTCAATGATTAATTTAAACGTAACGTGGAGAAAGCCGCAATGTTTTTCTGCGAGTTCACCGTAGTCGAGGAGACTTCATTCTTGAATGTTCTTGAGGGTGCTTTAACTGATTCAAAAGCTTGTTACGACAGGTGATTAATCGGATAGTTTAGTTTCTGAGGATTTTTATTTACAGTTAATTACTATTTGTGACATGTGAAAGTCGAGAGCTTTGAAGTTTAATCTTCCCTTCTTTGTAGCTCTATTAACCTTTTGATAATCGAAACATTTCACAATTTTTTTTTTTTAGAACGAGGAGCTAAGGAGATCTGATCGCTATTCATGTTAAATGAAACATAATAAATAATGATGAAGGTCGATTTTTCAATAATAATTCAGCATGTAAATTTTTGAAAATTGAATTTTCAAAAATGTAAAATTTTATACTGAGTTTTATGGAAAATCAGAAACTTGTCACTATTATTTGTTGATCAGATGAATTTGAAAAAAATAAGATGATGATTAAGAAATGAGCACATATCTAAAAAATTTTAGATTTTTTTTAAACAAGTTGATTATTATGAAAAAAATATTTGAAAAATAAGCACTCATAGATTTTTCAATTTTCTTCGTGTGCATGTTTTTTTTTCAATAATTCATTAGTTAAAAAAAATTGAAAATCGTCAAATGTCTCTTTTCAGAACATACGGGTTTCTTTTTTTTTCATTAGGATATTCAACTTACTTTGGAATTTATTGAATTAATAAAAAAAATCACAAAATTCAAGATTAACCTGCATTACAATGGAGTAAAAATATTGGACAACGTTGAATTAATTATTTTTTTTCAATAACATTTTCTATTCCGATGATGAATACCTTGCAAACTATCAATTTTTTTAAAAAATTATCTTTTTTATTAATTTTTTAATTTAATTTGTCAAATTTTGGGTATTCAACTCCATTCGCTCCATCTCCACCGATTGAACCTCAAGCCTCAAATTCCTGAAACAATAATTCTTCTCAAAACAAAAATGTTCAAAAATAAATATAGAACTTTGCCCAATTAATCAACTGCAACACTCGTATTTATTTTCTTCACATGATTTAAGGACATAACAATCATCTGATGATTGTTTCAACACGTGCCACTCAAAACTCCAACATTCCATTGAAAAAAAAAGGCATCTCGTCTTCCGTTCTCTGAAAACTTCATAAATGACAACAATAACAAATTCACCCCATAACTCGAAGAAACTAAAGGAAATTTGATGGAATAATAATTCTAAATTTTCCACATTTTTTTTTTAAACTTGGAAAATTTAATGAGATTGATGTAGCCTCGTAAAACAGACGATCCGACAAATAGAAGCCCTCTTCTTCGAGCCGGCTGCGTCTTTTCTCAAGTACATACACACACACACTCAAGCAAAGATAGTATTTTCCTCACTCCCACGTCGATCTTACCTCGTCTCATCCTCCTCCACTTGGCTCACTCTACGGTTATACGAGGGTGTTAAGCCCGTCTTCATACCCGTACGTATTTTAAAACTTCTTTGCATATGTATTTTTTTTTCTCTTCACTCCACTTGGAGTTGAGGGAAGAGGATGTAAAAACATCTCTCATCTCGAAAGCTCGTGCAGAATATTTTCAGTGCTTATTTTTCTCTCTTTCATTGATAATGGGAGAAATTTCATTCGATTTCATGTTTTTGCGTGAGTTTCACTGAAAATTTTTGGTCATTTAGTACCGAATTTTTTTTGCCGATCTCTTTCTGGAGGATATTTTGAAAATCGGTGGAGATACATTCTTTTTTGCTCTAATCATTTTAGGGGGAGAATTTTTAGAGCTAGGAAGAAGATTTAGAGCAAAATCGCGCTATCTCGCTGAATCTTCACAAAATTCCACATTTCTTTGCATATGTATTCTTTTTTCTTTACTCCACTTGGAGTTGAAGGAAAAGGATGCAAAAACGTCTCATCTCGAAAGCTCGTGGAGAATATTCTCTCTGTTAATTTTTTTTTCTTTCATTGATAAGGGAAGAAATTTTATTCAGTATTGATAATCTTATTGCGTGAAATACGTCGAAAATTTTCAGGATCGATTTTTTTTGGCTACATTTTTTTAAAGAAAATATCTCGGAAACTAGCGGAAATACGCCCTTATTGTTTCAATTTTTTTTCAAGGATTTCAAAGCCACTAGAAAAGATTCAGGCAAAATCGCGCTATTCCGCTTAATTTCCGAGAATTCTTAAAAAAAGACTAGCAGAAACGGACTCATTCTGTTTTATCTCTTCGCCTCTGAATTCATCAATCTCGATCTCTTAACAAATTTGAAGAATATCTCGAAATGTATCGGGGACTAAGCGAGATAACGTAATTTTATTCCATTCCTTTTTGACAGTTACAAAAAAAAGATGAGAAAAAATCGCTCTATCTCGCTTGAATTGCAAAATATTCTCAAAAATCATGAAAAAAAAAATTCCTAATTGATCTCTTGACTACTGACTCCGTCCCTTCCCCCTTTTTCCTTCAACGTATTGAACAGTAATTTCTTCAAATAGACTTGAAATTTCCAAGTTCACATTCTATTTTACCCCAGACTTCTAATATCTCCCTATTTCCTGAAAAACCCCAATAAATTCATTAAACCGAAATTTTCTCAGTCGTCGAGAGCCCTTTTTCACCCCTTTTTACATCGTCAATAAATACTCCCGTAAAAATCAATCTGTCAAACGACACCTAATACCGCCAGTTGTGTTCCATGAGTCAGTAAAAATAAATACACTCATAAATTTCATTTTCGAGTAGAAAAAGAGAAAAAAAATATATAAAACATTTTATTTTTGGGGATAAAAGTAGTTTGTTAATGTGTCTCATGAGAATAGAACTGTTTGGTTTTGAACGAGCACACGAGTGAGATATAAACGGGTTAACGTACAAATATATATGTATATATATATATAGTTGTACTTTGGATGGAATATAACCCAACGAAATGCTGCTGAGGCCCAGTGTATGTGTTTGTATGCAGTAGTTCCCCTAGAACGAGTTATAACAACCGATAATCAAAGCTCGGAGAGTACGAGATATAGGCTGACTATATATAATTGATGTTTTGGATACATACAGGTAGTTAGAGTATGGTTTCGGTAGGTAACGCTGTGGTATGAGTGTTGCGGGAGATTTAATTTCGCCAGTGGGCCATTCAATGTCTCTTTTTCCCCTCCCCCCTTCCCCTCAGCATCGTCATCCACCTCACCCCCCTTTCAGTCGCTTCTACTGTACTATCAGTGTATGAGCCAACTCGACAGGGATATCATTTCATTTACCATTAAACTCATTGCTGAATACATTTGTTATTAATCAATAAAAGGTGAACCAATGCTGCGAGTCATATTGAGAGTACGAGTGATGAATACAGTTCAAGTCCACTTGAATTATGGAGTTTTCAGAGCTTTTGGAATCCATGATCTATATGAAATTTATATCCACTGGCAGTGGTCAATTATTCTTCATGGAATTATTCATTCCCTACTAATTTCTGTTCGGGTTATTTTCATTATTTTATTCAAAAAATTTTGATTTTTTTGATTTAATGCCTTTTTTTATACTAAAACTGGTGTGATGGAGGTATTGAATCTTTATGCGATATTCTCAATTTAATTCGAAATATCGCGTCGATTATTAATCGAATATTTGAGACTGATCGATCGAAAATTCCCTTGCAACTGAAGCAGAACTATCGAATCAGATGCGTAATTTCGAATTTGATGCGAAATATTGCATCGATTAATCGAATGTATTTGAAATTGATCTATCGGAAATTGATGAGATAATTTTGCTATGTCATTAGATTATGTCAAGAAATTATGTTAAAAATTTGCAGGTATACGCAGCGTTCTTCTAATTGCTAGTTTTTCTCATTTAATTCTTCTATCGCATCGATTAATCGATATTTGAAAATCATCGATCGGAAGCTGATGTGATTTTTTGTTTGGTCGCAAAAATTGGTTCGACGTGACTTTTTTTAAAAACTGTTTTCGGAAGGAATTAAAAGAAACGCGCTTTTAATTGTTAGTCCCTCAAGAAAATAGTGAAAATCTGCTTAACATTTTTTTTTGAGGGATCATCTCAAAATCTGAGAAAAAAATATGAAACTTTGTGGTTTTTGTGATTATAAAACCCCAAAAATCGCTTAATTTCATAAATAAAGGTCCATATTATTCCACCTCATTGACAAAAAATTATTATTTACATTAAATAATTCACACAAAAATCCATCTTTGTATGAATCCCAATGAATGATTATTTGATTCATGTTGAATAAATACACACTCTCACTGATAAAAAATTGAAAAATTTCATTTTAATACTTTATAAAATCACGAATAGCTGTGTTGACCATTTGCTGCAAAACACAAAATGCAAAATCGAACTCGTGGAAAACCTAGTGAACGAATATCCCAAGCCCATAGGCCGTGTGCGTCATCGGGGTTATGAGGAAAAAAGTGGAAATAAAACTGTCAACGACGAAAAAAAGTGATTTTTTTTTTGTTTTCGTCACTGTCATATATCGGCATTTTTTTTTTCATTCGTCGCTACTGGGAGTTTATTTTCATCCACGTCAATATTATCCTCGAGATTGCACCAGCTCGATCTCTCTATCTCTCTTTTTAAATCTCGCAGTCAGCTGTTTTTTTGGTCCTGTGTGTATGATCCCATAAAGCCCTCTTTTGCCTATCCCCCCTCTCCCCGCCTGAGTTTACCAAAGGTTTTTTTTAATTTTGGTGTTTTTTCCATATTTTTTTCAAAGTCCCACTCCCAATTTGAGAACAAAGAGTTAAAAAAAAAAAATGAAAATCAAAGCCGATATTGGAGGATTTTTCTGTTTGACATTGAATGACACGAGTAATTCGCATTTGTAGGGATTTTGTTAGTTTCTCGAAGTAAGTAGAAAAATAAATAGAGGGAAATGATTTTTTTTTCACTGAATATCATCAGTTACGAGAGTAAAAATTAGTAAATTTGTGATTCCAATGGTTTTGGTAAAAATTCACCTGTTACACTGGGTGAAATATTTCGGTAAATCAACATCAATTGGGTCAACGAATTTATTACGCGCGGAGAATAAAATATTCACTTGTATCAACAATTTTTTTTTGTTTTAATTTGAGAGAGAATCAATGGATATTCAAGAAAATTTTTGTATTTTTTTAATTATTCATTTTTAGAGAATATTTTTGAAACTAAACAAGATAACGCGTTTTTTTGATGAATCCGTTTTGATTCCGGATAAAAGCTTTGTAATCGTCATGTTTTTCGAGTTTGAGATTTCATCGGATTATGACTCCAAATAAACTAAAATGTTGGATAATACAATTTTTTTTTAAATGTCTGTGTGCATGTGTATATATGTGTGTGACGACACATTTCATCACTTTATTCCGAAACGGCTGCATGTATCGATATGAAATTTTAAGGGCATACTACATCAGCGCAATGTTCTCAGCAAAATTTGAGCTCATTCGGTTCAATGGTTCTCGAGAAAGAGCGAATTGTCAAAAAATCGTTTATTCGAGTTTTCTCAGCGAAAACCCAATTTACAACATGTATCCTCCACGAGGAGATGCGCACTGATAGGGCAAACATTCAACCCTCGGGGTTGCGAGTGCTCCGATTTTTGGTTTATTTATCATATTTTCTTTTACGGTGATTTTTGAAAAACCGCCGTTATTGCGATAATTTAAGAAATATTTTAGTTAGAAACTTGAAATTTAGTGGGTTTGTACATCTTATGAGTGCCAACTTTGGTATTGGATTTCAGCGAAATCAAACTAACAGTTCCTGAGATATTTGCGAAAAGCTATTTGATGAAAAGAGAGTATGTATACGGAACTACTAACCCGATTACATTCAAATTAAGCTTAAAAGATCAATTTAGATGAGCCTCACCAATCCTAAGAGTTTTAGATTTTTCAAAGGATTCTTCTATACGAATGTTGAAAACAAATTGCTTTTTCAGAAATTCAAATTTTTCTCAATTTTTTTCTAAGAACACTAGTATTTCTTATTTCATCATTAGAAAGCAGATAATTTTTGCTAAAAAATGAAATTGTATTCATCCTGATATAATAACGAGAAGAACTGGAAATAATTTCTGAAACCTAAACTATAATTGTCGACGTTTTTTTATATCAAAATTATTTCTTAATTTTTAGTTTTAAATTTATGAAAAATGAAGAGTTGTAAATTCCATTCGGAAGCTTTATACCAATTAAATTGACATAATATTGAATGCTCTTCGTGATAAATTTTTTAATAGTAAAGACATTATCAAGTAAATAATGATGGCTAAAATTTACGAAGAATGCCCATGGGATGGAGCTCCTTTACTTTCTGAGATATTCTCAAAGAACGATGGACGAAAAAAGTAGCTTTATTCTATTTCACCATTTCGTTACGGAAATAATGAGTTTCCACAAAGAAAATTGATTGAGATAGTATCCCAGAATATAGTCGATGAGACAAAAAAAATGAGGATTTGTAAGTTAGTTCCCAATTAATTACTGATAATTCGGGAAAATGTGCTATAATTTACTCAAAAAAGTCATCAAACTATTCGTAAGTCATAACTTTTAGCTTGTGAATATAATTTTTTTTTTGTTTCTCGATTTTTTTTACATTACAAATCTCCTATCACATGTATAAGACAGAGAGAGAGGCAAATAGTTACGACTACCTCCTAATTAAAATTTCTCAATAACTATACGGAGAATTGAATATTTTTCTCTCCTATTATTTAGTTAAAATGCTGTTCTCTTCGCCAATAGTTTCTGAAGAATGGATCAACTGTGTGGTTTTTTAGTAATTTCGTCATTTCTGTTCGATTTAGGGCGTTTCATTCTCACCACCGCTATTTTCAGTAACTTTGATAATTCATATATCATAAACTGCACAAACAAAAATTATGAAAAAATGCAGAAAAATGTAAAAAGATATCATCTTTTATACAACATCAAAGAAATAAAGGGCTCATGTATTTGGACAGAATTTTACTCACCAAAACCTCAATCTAGTGATTTTCGGTATGAAATTCCTTGGAATTACTAAAATAATAGAAATTCTCCCGAAAATTCAATTCTTGGAATAAAGAGGCTGTAAAAATTTTCACACTGTTTCTCAAATATTTTCCTCCATGTTGAGTGAGCATATCATCGTTATAAATTCAAAGATGAATACAATATTCCTCAGTCGTTAATTATAATTGAAATAAACCAGCGGTAGAATTATTTGAGGAGCACAAAAATTTTCAACGCTGGAAAAGATGATAAATATACAGGAAAGGAAAAAGGGTAGTGAGAAAATTTTCAAATCCAGTATGGTGACAGTCTCGCATTACCATAGGCAAACCAAAGTCTGGAGAGAGAGAGAGGGAGAGAGAATCGTCTGCCCAAGAAAAATGAATAAAATTATCCAAGCTCTGGTGGCAGAAAATTTTTAGAGAGTGGGGTTTTACGTTGACGTATCAGTTTAGTGAATAAAGAGAAAGAGAAGAGTTTTATAGGAAAATTTATTCTGTGACAAGTGACTAATTGTTCTTAGTTTATTTCAGCTGCGAATTTATGAATTAAATTCACGGATATTGATGAATTTCCGGAAAGTACGTGTTTGAAAATTAATCTATCAATTCAATTGCATAAATATTGAATATTAAATTTCGCTAAGAGGATACTAAAAGCATGCGTGTTTCCGGTTGAGTTGAATGGAGTACATGTGAAAGAAAATTTGATTTCATAATAATATTTAATAGAATTATAGAAAAGAGAATTTGAGAATATTAAATAGCTTATTTTGCGGTTATCTCTGAAATGAGTGGATTTATCATGAAATCTCATGAAACTTTTTTTGTAGAAAACTAAATTGTCTGTGAGAAAAGGTTCGTAACGAATTACCCTGAACCCACTAGCTTCCAAGATATTTCTACAATAATGAGCATTTTCGAGAAAATTCCTTGAAAAAAAATCTAAGAACTCAGTTTATCTAAAACGGTTTTCCGATTTTTTTCTCAGAATATCCTAATAACTTATGGAGGTACGCCCTTCTTTCCCAAAAGTCTTTTTGTAATCCTTAGGATTCTACATAAAAGAGGATTGGTGCAAAAAGGACGTTTCTCTACTAATTTCCGAAATATTCTCAAAATGATCGGCATTCCAATTTTTTTTTTTTTCCAAAAATAAAACAAAAAATCAATAGCAAAGCGCTTTTTCGATCTTTTGGTGAATATGTACATGAGCGGCCTCCAAAAAGGCCTTTAATGTACATATATATCATTCTCCTCCACGAAAGAATGTTGTCAAGATTCTAAAAATAAAATAAATATTCCCAACAATAACTATTATAAATAATTATTCCAAAATGATCAGCATTTCCGAAAAAATTTCTGAAAATTTACCAGCAAAGCGTTTTTTTTTAAGTTTTCCTTCAAATATCTCCGAAGAAAGGATCAGGGAATCTTCCGTCCCTGATCCTTTCTTGTGGCCTTGGACATTATCAACAACGAAAGCTCCAGTTAAAAAGGGCGTATCTCCATTATTTTTCGAGTTATCCTCAAAAACTCATAGCTACCGAATTTTCTTCTGCAAAAGAATGTCGTCAAGATTCTAAAAATAAAAGGAAAAAAGCGAGCACCGAGCTGCTTTGAAACGAGGGGTGAATAGTAGTGAGCGATGCCTGGATATAAGTCAGAATGCGGACAGACGCGTGGTTAAGGGGAATGAGAAGTTTAAATGGCTCGCCCGTATGGTGCTACTCCTCATCCCTTGATCTCTCTCCTCTGCGTGAGGCGCAACTCACTCGCACCCCTTTTCACCCTACATTAGCCTCGCGAGCTTTGTAACACACAGGCGAAAACCCTATCCACAAATTTTGGACTATCCAAACGCTTACTGCACAACGTCAGAGGCATATACTCTCGCGTTATTCAATTTTATTACACGTCGATATTAATTCATTTATGCTCCACGTCCGTTCGTACGGATAATATTTCCGTCCGCGCTTCGCGTTGAATATCCGATAGTGCTGTACAGGAAGAGAGGGAGAGACTTCTCTGTGTCCTCTGCTGTATGTACTATTATATACCCTCCAGCCCCCCCCCCCTTCCCCCCTTACGGTTGATGCTAGTAGAGTGGTGGAAAACACGTGAATTCAACGGTGGTCCATTCGCGGGCGATCATACCATATTCAATTTCATGTTTTAATTATAAAAATTATATTAACGAGGAAACATTAAATAAATGAGGAAAATCCATGGATCAGGTGTTTTATATCATTTTCCGAGTGTACTTGGGATTATTATGTGAGGCGCTTTATTCTCGGAGGGGAAATTGATACTCTAATTCTTTGATAGAAATCATTTTTCTCAGCTTTTCATCTAGTCTTTGATTTATTCGTCATTTTTCGCATCGCAGTCCCAGCTCATGCCCATCGAAGCCAAGTTGAATAAAATGTATTCAATATATGGTGTAGAAAAAATATATATATATATGGTGTACTATGTCTTATGGCATATATTAATGGTTGATTATAGGTTGAATATTGAATATTAACAAAAGTTTATGTGAGAGGTAAAGATAGAAGTGACAGAAGAGGAAAATAAAATAGGAAACACTCCAATTTTAGATAATTAACAGTTCTCATGAATTGCATCAGTTCTTGAAAATCTCTATATCTTGAGAAATTTCACCTCTGCTAAGAGTATAGGCTGAGTTGACCAGTGTTCAAACTCGTCCAGTGATCAAACCATTTAACGTATTTATCCTGAAAAATTTGCTAATACAACAAAAATATCATTTTGCCAATCTTTGGAACCCAATATAATATTGGTCAACTTAAATAAGAGCCCATGAAACTGCTAAATATATCAGTAATTATCGAATTTCTTATGTTCGATCATTGGTGTCTGACGAGTTTTATCCGTTCGACCACTGGACTGCTCAACCTATCCAGTAGATGATGGGAACAGAGTAGGTTGAAAGTAGCATGGGTGTTCGTGGTCCTAATCTCCCCAGATGATGAGTTCTAGAAGCCAATTAAAAAACAATGAATCAGTTTTTCATGAATGTCTCGTAAACAACAGGGTTTATGAGAATTTATCAAGAGACCTTTTTTGCAGAACATTAAATTCTCCACAAGATAGATTTCCTAACATTTTTCTATAAGACCTCTCAATTCTGAGATCTCATCTCAAAAATCACTGAAAACCAAATAAATTATGAAAACACTCGTTTGAAAAATTTTCAATTGAGAATCCGGATTCCATAATGCATAAAATCCCATCCGGACGTAGAATCTGTGGTTTACCCTCATCTGAGGTTACTCAGGTACTCTGAATAATTCACCGTGTTTTAATCCTTGCCCGTGCAGAAGGGTGGAAAAAAAATGCCACAGGTACTCGTGCACAAAATACCACAAGATTGTGTACTAGAAAAAGAAAAAAATGTGAAACATCGACTTGACATTCACGAGAAGGAGAAAAAAAAAAGAAATGGGAAGACATTTCTCGTGAAGAGGATGTGTGTTTGCTCTGACACTCGAGGGTGCTCTGACTCGTTCTCTTCCAAAACTCTCGAGAGTTTACCCCAGCCTGTAAACGATACTCCAGTGAAGAGACGGTTTGAGAAAGAGGGGACAGGAGAGAAAATGAAGGCTTACGATCAGCACAGAACTTGTGTCGATTTGTCGCATCTGTGCGTTCTACCTAACTTCCGCTTAAATCACTCTACAAGTGTGTATGGGCTTGTGTGCCTTAAGAGTCTGTGAGACGTGCTGTTGGTATACCTCACGTTTTGGCAAATGCGATAGAATTTTCGTCTAAAACGTTTAACATTATTGCAATCTAGGGAAAAGGCTGTTCTTGAGAGGGCTAGTGGTAAATGAAAGTTTGGACAGGAGAGTTGTGTGAGTTGCAGATTATCAGTGGAGCGTGGAGAAAGGTCCGATGTTATGAATGATACAGCGAAAAAAAAAAAAGCGGTGGAACCCGGGAGGCAGTGCTTGATGTTTTTGGATTGAACGAGTGACCCGTATGAGAGTGAGGGGCGATTAGCACACACACAGCTGGCCACTGGCTAATCTTTACGCAATTATTCTCTACTTGATGCACGGGCATCTCCGGTGGTTTGGACTTCTCTGGACTTTCTTAAAGGACACTTCGAGTGGTTTGGCGAGAGGAAAAAGTAGATACGGATGGCCCTAGTCAGCCATTGATCACCCTTGGATCACTAGAGCCATTCCCCTAATTGTTCGGGGAAGGGGTGGAAGGGGGGAGTTTCGTGTCTAGTTTAATTCGCCTGCAGCATGTTTCTCGATTAGAAGGAGGATTCGATGGGGGCAAAATGGACCTGTGGGGATAAATTATTCGAGATTATTTTTTTTGGAGCGAAGGCTTTTTTGCAGGTTCCTAAGAAAATTCAGTAATAATGTAGACATGTTGGAGCATCTTCTCAATTTTTTAAAGATTTTTTCATGGAGTTTTTCACTTTGGAAAAAATTTTGTGATTCGAGCAGTGGAAAAATTCAGAAAATTTCATATGAATGATCCGGAATTTTTTTTTTTGAGTGAAGTTTTTCAAAGAAATTTGAAAAAAAATTACGCAACGATGGAGACATGTTAAAGCATCTTCTCAATTTCTTGCCGATTTTTTCATGAACTCCTGCATTCTGAAAAAAAAATTCGTGATTCGTGCAGCGGAAAAAATCATAAAAATTGAATTTAAAAAAATTTGCGGAGAATTGGGAATTCACATTTTCGCACTGCAGATTTTTTTCTCTCTCTCTCTTCCTCTTGAGCAACGGTTTTTCCGTCTCGGCGTTAAACGAAACGGAAGTCACTGGCACATCCCGGAGGGTGTACTAGAGCCAACCACAGTAAGGCTTGAAGATTTCTCTGGTAAGCTTAAAAATACGCAATCTTGGTAGTACGTCAGGCTGAAGAATTGATATACGCGAGGACGGGTTTTAGGTCGTCTTTTCCCTCTTTGATATCGTTTGGCCATAATCATTTAATTTCACCGCAACCGACCGAAACCTTGTACACGACGCCCCCACTCTTACCACCAAGATATCTCACACCAATACACTTCTTCTTTACCGCGACTCTTTGGCGGAAGTTCTTTAAAAAGTCTTCTCACGCCCTGGTGATCTTCAATTTTGTCCTCTCTTTATTTTTTTTATATTTTTTTTTTTTCATTGAAGAGAACTTTTCCGATGTTCTTCCTTTTGGTAAAACGAAATTGATTCATAAAAAAATAGAGAGAATATTTTTTTTCTCCTTTTTTTTTCACCTAAAAAAAATAAAGAAATGAAAAATACCCAATTGTGAATTCACGAAGAGAATGAAGAAAGAAAAAAAAGTCAGAATATAAACGAAAGTTTATTAGACTCAGTCTGGCGTTTATCTAACATTAAGGGGAATGAAGAAAAAGGGAAATACAGAAGAAAATAATGCAATATTTGGAGATGTCGAACAAAAGCAAAGGTGGAAGGGCGTCAGTGATATTCTTCACCCCCTTCCCTCCTCCCCATTCCCCCTGTTCTCGTTTTACCTTCAATAGCATCCTAGCGGCGAATAGAAATCCGGGATTTAAAAAGAAAAGAAAAAAAAACGAAGAAGAAAAAACAGTACAATAATATCCCAGAGACACTTTCGATGCAAACTAACGTCTCTGAAAATCCAATCGGTTATTGAAATCGTTAAGCCTCAGCGAATAAAAAGATCTGAATAAGTGAGCCCATATAGCACGTCTTTCTTTCTCTCGTGAAAGCGCCCGAAGGGCAATACAAACACGAGTAAAAGAAGAGGAAAAAAAAAAGAAAAAAATGTCAGAGGGTGAAATAAGAAGTGCAAATAATATTTTGAAACGTTAAAATGTGTCAAGCAACTGATCCCAGCTGACATTTGAATATCCACGGGAGTTTTTTCGGGCGAGGGAAGAGCAGCATGACATAGGCGCCTTCTCTCTTTTCTCCCCCTCTTCTTCTATTCGCGTATACGTAGGGTGTTACAGACCGTTCTGTAATATCCATAAAGCCCACTGTGAATTCGTCATTCTCCGGATAAAAACGAAATATAAAATAAATAAATAAAAATGAATAAAAAAACGTGAAGAGCATGAAAAAAATCTGAATGTCTTCGTGAACATGAGCTTTTACCATGTAATATAAATTGGAGAGAAGTTGAAGAAAATAAGAGGATATGAGGAAACAAAAACAAAAAGAAGAATTATTGTGAAAAATTAGTAGAAAAAGGGCAGTATAAGTTTACAACACCGCTCCAACATGACGATTAAGTGCGTGGTTTAACGATCGATGAAACTTACGACCTGGGCTGAAAGACCGACGGCTAATGGCGAGTGGCCCATCGTCCGGTCATTCTTCCTCCTTTGCTTTTATACTTCTTCGGCTGCTTCCATACTCCCGGAGAATTCATTTGAGTTTTTTTCTTTTTTATCGTGGTCTCTGCGGTTTTTGGTCTCAAGGCGTCGAGACTCAAAATTTCTACTTGACCATTGACATTGGGAGGAATATTGTTGATAAGGTGAAAAGTAGAGTCTAATGAATTGGCCCTAGACTTGCCATTGCATAAGCAATGTGCGGCGTTCCGCCATTTTTATTTTTCTATAATCAATCGGTTCAGCAGAAAATTCAGGAAAAAATTCACTTGTTCATTGAAGTGTTTTAAAAACCATTATATTTTTTAAATGACATATCCTGCAAATTTGATGAAGAAATAAAATGAATTGTAGGAGTTAGCGAAATTTCTTTCATGTTAAGATAATATCCCAGCAAACTCGAGTACAGTTAACCTTTTATTTTTTTGATGCTGTATCAAAGATGATATTTTTTTACATTTTTCTGAATTTTTGCATAATTTTTGTCCGTGAAGTTTATGAGATATGAATTATCAAAGTTACTGAAGATAGCGGTGGTCAGGATAAAACGCCCTAAATCGAACAGAAATAACGGGACCACTAAAAGTGAACACAGTTGACTCATTATTTAAGAACTATTGGCGAAGAAAACAGCATTTCAACTGAATGATAGAAGAAAAAAATATTCAATTCACCGTATAGTTATTGAGAAATTTTAATTAGAAGGTAGTCATAACTATTTGCCTCTCTCTTTATCTCACGCATGTGATAGGAATGTAAAAAAAATCGCAAAACAAAAAAAAATTCAATTCACAAGCTGAAGATATGACGTTCGAATAGTTTAATCACTTTTTCGAGTAAATTCATGCACTTTTCTCCCAATTATCACCAATTAATTCGAGATTAACCAACAGATCGTCGTTTTTCCTCTGTTTTATCGACCGTCCGTTGAGATACTACCTCAAGGAATAACGGGAGATCCAGTAAATTTCAAATTTTCAAATCCATTGTTTAGCAATAATTATGATTTTTTCGCTAGAATAACAGAAACATTGACTTCTCAATTACCTTCTCCAGTCATTGAAAATCTTTTAAAATTGAAAAATATTACTAAACATCGTCGAATAATTGATGGCAAAATTCAATATACACAACTTCTCCCGTTACCTCTTGAATGAAATTTTCGGTGAACGACGTTGCCGAAAACTCGCTAAACGCGCCTAAATTATGTAGAGTGAATTCGGCAACATCGCATCCGAAATAACCCGAAGGCGCATTGCTCATCACCCGAACAGAGTACGATAGCTCGCTCAGTATGACCAGTCTATAGCTAAGTGCATTATTTAATAAATTCTTCATTCTACTGTTTGCAAAAGATTTCCTTCAGTTGAATAGAACTGGTAGGTATAATTCTAGATAATCATTGAGATATCTGCAATTTAAGATCGTAAGAAATATCACAAATTGACTCGCTCCAATCTCAATGTTGCTCAAACGAAATGAGTTAACTTGTTCTACACTTGTTTTTTTCTTATCTCTCGAGAATTTTTACGGACAATTCTCACTGGATTAAATCGGTGAATGAAGGAGTAAAAGGAAAATCAAGTGCTTGAGAGAGAGAGATGAAGAAGGAGAATGAGAAAAAGAGATGCGTGAGGCCAATGTAAATTTGCAACTTTGTTGCTAAGCATACGAGCCCATCTATGTCGTCCGGCAGCGTGAGATGTGGTCCGTCAAAAGACCGTAAAATCTCTCTGGCTCTTCACATTTTTTTTCCCTCATTCTTTTTTATTCAGTAAATGATGCAAAAATATTTTCACTGGCTCCATACATTCTGCCTTTCGTAATGATTGCTTCTTTGAATTTGAAAAAAAAAATGCGAGAAAAAAACAAAAATATTTGAATGAATAATAAAATGAAGAGGAGAAATACATAATAAACATTGACGCTGTTTTCGATCGGCTTCTCGCCATCATAACTCCAGGGGCATCGTTCAATTAAGAGGATCGGCAGAAGTTCTTTCAGCTCTGATGTACTGAACGAGTCGCTCACTCTTTCTTGGTTTAGATTCAACGAGTCAATATCTTTTATCGTTTTCTTATTTTTTTTTCTTTTTTTTTTGCGCGCTTTTTGAATAAGGGGCGGAGGGAGGACGTTTTTTTTTTACTCGAGCTGGGCAATAAAATGACCAGTGTGTTATCCCAACGAGAAATGCAATCGACTCTGGAACTTCTCTTCCGTTTATCGATCCACTTCAATACTTTACGATTTTTTATCTTTAACTTCTCTTCTCTTTTTTCTCTTCTTTGCCTTCAACTCCTTTATATTTTCTTCACACGAGTGTTTGCTACGTGGAGAGATATCGAAGCTGGTCGACTAATAACTCGGAGAATGGCAATGATATTTGAATGCTTTTTTTTTTTAATTGAGTGCATTTTTTTGTTGTTGTTTCAATTGAATTGAGTAGAAAAGAGGTAAAACAGGATTATTCAATTTTTTATAATGATTCTTTGAGAAAATCTATTCTTGAGAAGATGCTCTTGTTGAGAATTCGTAAAGGCTATAAGAGAATCAAAGCGAAATCGTTCTATCTCGTTCATTTTCCAAAATATTTTTAAAAATAGATGAAAAGGGTTTTTCAGAAATATCTCGGAATCTAAGCGAGATAGAGAGATTTTCCTGGTCTTTTTTGTATCCCTCGAAATTCTCTACAATGAAATTTTATGCAAATTGCTCTATCTCGCTTAAATTCCGAGATATCCTCAAGAAACTGACAATAAAATGAAATTGAAAACTTGATAGTCGTTTTTTTTCAATGAAATTTCAACCAAAATTCCACAAATTTTTTCCAATTTTATCAAATTAATGCAATTTTTATCTCAATTATTCCCTCCACTCGAAAAATTCCACATCACTACTACATAATACGCACATACATTATCCTCCAACATAGCGTTGAGTGCGGTCAAACAGTTGAGAATCCTCTGGTTGTCACCCCATCGGCCAGTAGCCTGTATACTCTCACCCTCACAGTATAATTTATCCCGTTATGCTAATCGGAACGATTTGTCTAAATTAAAAGGCGCTCCGGCTTGATCCGTGGTCAGATTTCCCATTTTCTCCTCTCTCATCTCTGACTAAAACTCCACACACACATGTTTATTCCACCTTAATCCAGCGGTACTCTCTCCCTATTCTGCAGAAAATCGGTAGTCGTACTGCGAGCGATATTTGTCGAAGGGAAAAACAGTGAGTGGACTTGTTTCTTCGATGTCCCGAGAATGAGGGAAACAATGCCCCCCCTTATTTTCGCGTTATCACGCCAAATCCCTTCGCGGATGATGAGACTTTAGTTTATTGTACGTGGACGTTTGGGATATAGGTATTTTGTTTCGGACCGGGAGAGAATAATAGAACAAAAGAGAGGAAAAAAAATTATATATATATATATAGTTATACATATAAAGCCGCAATGTTGTGGATTTGTGTTTCTTTTTCGTTTCTCAACCTCCGTTGGATTTACCACCCTCAAATGGTCAGCTTCAAATCCCATCTTTGTACGTGCTCTGACTGCGAAATGAGTTTTTCCTCGAGGTTATACAGATAAATATATGAAAGAACATAAAATGAAAAAAAAAGGAAAATAAAATTTATACGAAATCGTTGGAAAAAGTGAAGATTTTCATGGGAAATTCAAGTCATTATTGATTTGAATGAATTTCTTAATTGGAGTATGTGAAATTTCCCGGGGGGAAATAATGCGGTTATTTTGAGGTTTTTATTGGGTGAATGGGCAACAGCTTGCAGTGACCAAACGACGATTAATTTGGTATCGACCTACTGTCATGGGCTCCACTAGGGTGAATGATAGCTAATGTTAGATTTGAAAGGACAATTTTTTATGTACAGTTTTTTTAATTCGGTAGTAAAGAGGTAAAGCAGGATGAGTCTATTTCTTTTTTTTTGGGAATAGCTCGGAAATTAAGCGAAATGAAGCAATTTCGCCCGAATTCCTTTTTTTTTAACGGTCGAGATTCTCTATAGAAAGGATGAGAATAAAAAGAGGCGTAACTCCATTAGTTTCCAAAATATTTTCCAAAAATCTTGATTTATGAAATTATTTTTATTTTTTTGGGAATACTTCAGAAATGAAAAAATATAAGAAAAATATGGAGGTAAAAAAAGCGCATCCCCATAAACTTCCGAGATATTTTCAAAAAAAATCGATTTGTTGAATGATTTTTCGTGTTTTTTTCGGGAATATCTCGGAAATTGAGCGAGATATGACGATTTCGCCCAAAACTTTTTTTTGTAGCTCTTAAAATTCTCTCTAAAAAAAGGCTTAGAGTGAAAAAAGCGTATCTTTATCAGGTTTCGAAATATTCAATTGAAAATGAGCCGAAAATCAAGTCAATTCGTCCTGTTTTACCTCATCGCTACAAAATCCTTCTGGATGGATAAAAAATTGTCGAATATTCTGTCGCCTCAGAGTTAAAGTGGCATAAATGATATTTTGATCGTTGTCTGGAAAGTTTACAGATGAAATTGAAACATAGTTCATCATTCTCAATGGATAATCTCGAAAACTAACGGAGAACGCGTAATTCCACTTCAATCCTTTTTTCTAAAAAATTTCAAGAGCTACAAAGGAAGGTTCCCACATAAATTTAGCTATCTCGCTTGGTTTCCGGAATATTTCCAAAAAAACAGATGACAAAAAAATTGACTCATCTTAACTCTATCTAAAACTAAAATTTGAGGAAATAGAAAAATTGAATATTCTCGTAAATACGAGCACGGCAAAAAAATGATCGATGTAACGATCGCTCTAGTCTTTATCGGCAATTAATTACTGAAAATTATCGGTGAGCTGATACGCTCGAGGGCCAGTAGTAGTGCCGAGCGATTGGGTATTATCACGCCCGCATGAGCGTTGGCTCGATCTACAGATTCGTCCACAGGTCACACGTTAACGTGGAAAGGCGATAGGTGAGTGCAGCGTTGTGGCATTTGGCCTGAGAGAGATAGAAAGAGACAGAGAGAGAGAGAAAGTGAAATATATACGGCGTCTTCATCCGATTCCAATGGTGTATATATATGTGTTACGTATAGACGGAGAAGAGCCCACCGACTTAAGCCGTATAAATCTGACCATCTTAGCAGTGGCATAAGTCTGAGGATTAGTACGAGTCGCGAACGTCTTCGTAATACAAGAGATACACACTGGCACATTCACAAGTATATAAGTAAGCTCTCACCACTTTGCTATCCGCGAAGAATAACATTCATCCGTTTTTCTTTTTTTTTTTTAAAGGGGCTCTCTTCACTTATTTCATCTGTTCGTATCATGTTAATTTCGTTGGTGAAAACGAGTGGTATGTAATCTTGCTACCTGAAGATTTATCAGATTAAAGTGTTATAATAAAAAAAAAGGGGTTCCACTGTGAGGAAAGTGACTAATGTTTAATATATGAAAATTCTTGAAGATTTATTTACTCAATTTTTCTTCAAAAAAATATTTTTAACGTTATTAATTATCAAATTAAGATGTTTGTGAATACTTGTTTGGGTTTTTGGATTATTTACTTGGAAATTATGAGGAATAATTTATTTTCGGGAATTTCGAAGTGAGAAAGGCGATTTTGTTTTCTGACTTGGTTGAATGTTTTTTTTCTCCACTTCTTTTTGGATTTTTGGGCTTATGAAGAAGCTTGAGGGAGTGTCGATACTTCGAAGAAGAGATTCTCAATTTTTTTCAATGATTTTCAGCTTTTTATCGGTTTTTATTGCAAATTCGAGGACGCAGCGTAAAGTTAAGTAGAAACGGTCATTAGAGGGCAGACATTCATCGTCAGCGCACAAAATTTGATCGTCATCAAAAACATCAAAAAATTGACTCATAATTATTTTTCTTAAGAACAGCGATCTGAGTGGAGTTCAAGAAATTCAATTAATCCATTATTTACTATTCCAAAAAGTCTATACACGTTAAATGTAATGCTAAAACTGTCACGTCTATCCTCATTTCTCACTGATTGACCAAAATTGCACGCTCGATTCAAAAAGCAAAATAGAAACGAAGGATAAAACAACTCTTCAAAGTAATTATAAATCATTAGTAATAGTTTCCAATTTAACTCGAAGAATAATCATCAAAAAAATTTAAAAAAATAAATTTGAACAGAAAAATTATGAGATCATTTTCCGTGCAATGAAGCGCACGATTGGTCTCGTTATTTAAAAAATTCAGAAAATTGAAGTCGATAGATTTTCGTAATCTTCATCAAATATCTCCGAAACTGAGAGAAATAGTGAAATTTTGACATTAATCTTTTTCAACTCTCATTTTCCTCTACGAGAAGAGGCTTTTGGCAAAATTTCCGTGATTTTTCCCGAAAATTCCTAAAAATTCCAAAAGATTCAAATAAAAAATCATTATTTCATTTTTTTCTTCAATTCATCTCATTTTTTTCATTCAATTTTATTTATCGAGAATCCGTAAAACTGGTGTTTGGTATTCACTTTGAGACTGCCCGACATTTCAGTCGAATGCTGTAGTATATAGGCTCAGAAATTGCTATGGGTTAGGACTTATATGCACAAGGGAAGGGAGGGGGGGGGGGCAAGAGAGAGTGTGAGTGAGAGAGTGGGATACAGGTTTCCCGGGGGCGGCTGATGAGGTATTGATGATAGGATTGCGTCAACACCAGCTGAGCCAATTACACGCCTAAATCTCCACTCACCTCTCTCTCGCACTTTCTCCCTCTCTCTCTCTCTTCGCATCATCTACACGTAAATCCCTAACATTTCCACGTGGTCCAACAGCTCATGGACTGTCATCGATACTTTCAATCAATTGCCTTATATTCTCTTCTCCAAACTCTGATCGAATGGAAAATAGCGAATTTTAATATTGGCAAATTCACGCTGAATTGTTTAATCAAAAAATTCACAATGCAGTGATACACTCGAATAACACTGAAGTGTCTTATCCAAACGAGTCATTCTTACCAGTAGCTGTTACACCCACGCTTGACATTCATTACTAATTCCCTTATTTCTTACAAAAACCAGTTTCTTCCTTCAATATATATACACTTATGTACTTATCGAAAACTTCTTCTTACTAATTGACTTGTTCATTTTATTTTCTGTTTCAGGTAAGTTTTGAAAGTTTATTGGGAAATAGAGTGAGCCTCTTTTTATGATCACCAGGTAAGGTCATACTGTGAAAATTAATTTTATTGATGCTAAGTGGTGGAGATAGAAGTATCGAATCAGGTGGAATAAAATTATTTACGTTTTTTATTGAACTTTTCTAAATTTAGCATTAAAAGATGGAAAACATGAGTCAATTCTTTTTTAATTACTGGAGAAACGTCTTTTTTGCTCTAATCCTTTTTTTAAGAGAATTTCTAGAGTTGGAAGAAAAAGTTAGAGTGAAGAGGGCGTATCTCCATTAATTTCCGAGATATTCGTCAAAAAATAGTGACAAAAAAAAATGGTAAATTTTGAAAAAATTCTCTCTTTTCGTAAAATGGAGAAGAAATTCTTCGCAGAAATTCGCTTTATTTTTGCACTTAGCATGAAGAAAAACCGCGAAGCATCGAGAATTAATTTTTCTTTAATTTAGCACTAAAATGATTTAAAAAAGCAGAATAAGTTGATTTTGTTGGCCATTCTTCGGGGAATCTCTGTCAATGTATTGGAGATCCGCCCTTTTTGATTCAATCCTTCCTGGCAGAAGAATCTCAGAGAGCTACAAAAAAAGCTCAAGCCAAGAAGGGTGTATCTCCATTAGTTTCCGAGATATTCATCGAAAACCAATGACAAAAAAATCGTAAATCTTCTTGAATTTTCTATTTTCCTAAAATTGAAGAGAAATTTCTCGCACAAATTTTCTCTAAACTCCTAACTTAACATGAAAAAAAAACCCAGAATGCTGAGAATTGATTTTTTTCTTCAATTGAGTACTGAAAAGATTAAAAAAACAGGATAAGTCGATTTTTTCATAATTCTCCGGCGAATATCTCCGAAATTGCTGGAGATACGCCCTTTTCACCCTAATCCTTTTCCGCAGACAATTTTAAGACCTACAGATAAAGATTATGTCAAAAACGTGCGTATGTTCATTATTTTCAGAAATATTCCTGCAACAAAAATTGAAAATTCACCATAAAAATTCAGCAAAAAATTCCTCCCAATAATTTTCCGTAAATTTCAAACTCAGCATGATAAAAAAAAACCCTAAAGCATCTCGAATATGAAATGAGCTGAAATAAAAAAACATAAATAATACATAAACATCCGGAAGTGGGAGTAAGATACTGGTTTTGAATATGGTGTAGAGAGCACCGGGACCATTTGTCCCGAAACGGAAGGCCGAGGGCTCACACAACCGAGCTGGTTACAAGAATAACAAAGTGCCAGAGAATAACAAACGCTTGGTTATATTGAAATGGCCCGTTGGCTCGTATCTCACAGCCTTTAACCCTCCTCCTCCTCCCACCTCCTCCCTCACCCCCCTCGATACTTTGTGAAATTTCCTCTGAGTGCGACAGTTATCCATGTGTCGGTGTGAGAAAGCGTTGTTGCTTCTTCTCCCGCGAAATCGCCTCCCAAATCTCGCGTGAAAATTACCCTATTGTGTCTAACCCTGAAAAACCTTCGCCCCCCCCTCCTCCTCCTCCTTCTCGTCCTCCGCCTCTTTCGCCACCTCTCAGCCATTGCTGTGGCCTCAGAGGTCTCTTGTGTCCGCTCGTCACCCCTCGTATTTCATCCCTCGGTTACGTAATCGGCTTTTTGTTTCACGTTTTTATCCCCCCCCCCCCCCCTACTCTTCCCCCCTCCCGCTTGTGGATCACCGGGTAAAAAGGAGAAGAAAGAGGGACAAAACATGAGGCCGAATGTCCCTCCCACGGGTTTCACAGTGTGCTCGATTTGTTTCCAAGACCATTTTCACGTGGCGTCGACGATTCAACATCCCTCAGATACCGTTTCACGTGATAAAAGAAAAAAAAAAGGAAAAAAGAAGAGAGAGGATATAAAACAAGGATTGTAGGGATGGAGATCGACGACACGAGTGTGGGAGATCTTCTGAGCTTTTTCTTCTATTTTTCACTGGTTTAGGTGAAGAGCGCATTCTTCATGCGAGGAAATTTCGGAGGAGAGGGAAGCATTTTTTGAGACGGAAATATTTGTTTTCAGTGGAATGACTTGTTTTATTTATTTTGGATGGGGGAAACTATTGGGGAAAGGGAGATTTCAATGAAGCGGTTGGAGATGTGGTTTTTTTGATGATTGTATTGGAGTGTGTCGGAATTTGTTTTCAAGAGTTTTAAAATTTTTTAACACTTTTCATTTTTTGAAATTTTCAATTTTTTGAGAATTTTGAACTAAGATTTTTTTGGAGGGGTGAAGGCCTTCATTGAAAAATTTGAAAAAATTTAAAAACAGTGGAGATATATTGAGGCATTCACTTAATTTTTTCCAGATTTTTTCAGGAAACCCTTCACTCTGAAATAAAATCGTGTTTCGGTTTGCGGCGAGGTCCATTTTACTCCAACTTTCCCCATTTTATTAAAATTAGTTTTTCTTCTATGTCTTCTTCAAAAATCATCGAAATTTTGCGCTACAATTAAAATTCAAAATATCCCACAAAAAATTGGAAATTTTCAAAAATCGATAGGATTAGCTTCAATTTTACCTAAAGCCGTCTGATTCTTCAAAAAAAAAACCTAAAAATTACCTTCAACTCATATTTATTCCTTGAAAAATCATGTTTCTCCTCGAATCATGAATAAAAACATCTCCGTCTCGATTCATCATCCAAATTATCATTTTCTCATGTCTCTTAAGTAACTCAACTACGAGAAAGGAGATATCCGAAGCATTAAACACACGCTGCTTTGACACTCACGACTGAGCATTGATTTGTATCAATTTCTCGATTGCATGCTCAAGTTAAATATCCCCATTTTACTACTCAAACGTGTTAGCTAAGATACCAGCATGAGTGCGAAATTTCCGATTACAAATATCGAAATAAATTATATCCAATCGCTAAATGACTCGTCTTTCTCACGGTATCACTCATAATCATCAAAGACCTCATAATTCCCAATTGAAGCCAAATAAAACACAAATTCTTTAAAATAAAAAAAAATTGAGATCGAATGTTTTTTAAAAAAGCATTGAAATCAAATATTTTTCCCCGAAAAATTCAAATCAAATGTTTTTTCAAAAAAAAGTTGTAATCAAATATTTTTCCCCAAAAAATTCAAATCAAATGTTAAAAGAAAAAAAATTGAAATCAATGTTTTCCCCAAAAAAATATTAACTCATATTTATAAAAGGATAAAAATATTTTTCCATCCCTCGAAACAATAAAAACACAAATGATTAAAAAAAAAAGCAATATTTACCAGATATTCATTGAATGGGTATGAGAAAACTGTAATAACTTGTCATGCTGACAAAGCTATTGTTTAGATTCGATGAAAAAAAAAAGAAATATCTACATTTAGGTGAATGATGTAATTCAACGATATGTGTGTGGATTTTTGGTTAAATACTGTTCCAGTCGTGTGAGAGAGAAAAGCTGAATGTGTTGTTGGACTGTGGACATTATCAGGGGTTATCAGTATCTGCCGAGCGGACAAGTGAACGGAAGGGGTTAGTGAGGGATGAAGAGGAGTCAAATAGAGGGGGGGCAAATGGAATGAGTAGGTCCGGATACCATATGCCGCCAGTATGTTCAACACTCTCTAACCGGACAGCACCGGTCCTCAACTTCGATATCCTCTCTCACTCCTCTCCCCTTTGTCTCTCCTCCTTCCACCATCACTGTCATAATCGATATATTATTACACCGGTCTCTATTTTACTCCAACTCTAAATCCCAAATATTTCCATTCATCTGTCCATTGACATATACCATTGCAAAACGATGTGGTTTGAATTTTTTCCTCCACCTCTCTCTATCTCTCTTTCTCTCTCTCTCTACCTCATTCTCATGAATGTGGTATCTACATAACGTGCCATATCGTTCCCACGCAATTGGCAAATGTCGACAAAACCTGAAAACAAAATTGGACATTTATTCACGACAGAGTGATTGGAAAATAATTTTGTATTGGTATATTTGAAAGAGATGTGCTACATTCTGAATGAGTTCATTGATGGAATTATTATTTTGAAATAGATATCATTGAGTTATCAATGGATTTTATATATTTTCAGGCATAGACATGTGTGTATTTAGATTAATTAGAGGATTGTGTTGATCCGGTTATTGTTTCAAGCAGAATCATCAGGATATGAGGATTGTTGAATATGAGACTGATCGCACGCGGAAAATGATCTCATAATTTTTGTTTTTCAAATTTATTTTTTCAATTTTTTTGATGATTATTCTTCGAGCTAAATTCAAAACTATTACTAATGATTTATAATTACTTGGGAAAATTGTTTCATCCTTCATTTCTATTTTGCTCTTTGAATCGAACGCGCAATTTTTGTCAACCAATGAGGAATGGGGAAAAGACATCTAAGTTATTTAGATTAGCATTACATTCAACATCTATCAACTTTTCAGAATAACAATAAAAGAATTCTTCGAACTGTGAAACTGAAAAAATATGGTAGAAAAGACCTTGGCTATGTATCCATTGTTATTAACTACTTCGGTGGAAAACGGAATTTTTTACTTTGACAATCAATTTTATCAACTTCAAGTATAACTATCAGATACTGAACATGATTATGAACTGTTTGTTCTAGTCATGCGAGATTCTCTTCTCATAGTTGTAATACAGATTTAGTTATGGCAACCAAAAAGAGACAATCCATAATTTTTCATTTTTTAACATTTTTCAAAGTCTTCAATGATTTTTTTCTCTGCGAGGATATTTTTCAGACAAGTTCAAAATGACTACTTCAATGAATTTCTATATTTTTTGTTCAAATCAATCATTAGTACTTCAAGTCTAAATTTATGGATTCTTCATTATCTCCACCGAATAATTCAAGTTGATGACCATTATATTATGTTTCGAAGATTAGAAAAACGATATTCGACTGGAATGATCAATTTTTTCCATGATAAATATGTTAAATAGTTTGATCACTGATCAACTGACCATAGTTTCTTCTAACAATCAACAAATAGGCATGCCAGTAGGAAAAAAAACCCTCTTAGTGAAGACTCGACATATACAATTCACTCGAATGAGGAACTATAACAGGATAGTTGATCCTTCAGTTTTGCGCCAAAAGTTTCATCCAATACGTTAACTTTTCCCGAGTTCTTCAACCACTCAGCGGCAAGATAAAAATGACACAATAACATGAGAAATATTGGGTAGGACAATCACGTCGCATATTGGTAAACTTGTCCAGTACACGGACAGGGGAAGAGATAACTTGGATACTGTGTGACATTAATTTACAATCTTCCATGAGTTTGCGATATACACAGTAACCAACAGCGCCATATGGTTACACCGCAGTAACTGTCCAAGATTTCATTATCGACTACGTTTCCGTATATGACAAGTGTACCAACGAGGGAGAAAGGGATTTTGGGCTCAGTTGATCAAATGACCTGATAACGCACACGGCAATACGATACACCGCTCACACAGACGGATAATCATAGGTGGAGATTTCCGCCTCTCTCTCTCTGTCTCTATCTCTATCTCTCTCTCTTGGTCTTCTTGAGCTCGGGTTTAAGCTGCCACTTACTAATTGCGCGATCGATCAATCCATACTGAATCGTTCATCTTCCTCGGAGGATTACTCAAGTCGATTAGACGAGATCGCTGGACTATTCATTGTAAAAAGAAGGATTTTCGTTCGATGTTTTACTTCGCAGTCGGTGCCTTTTATGATGCCAATTCGACCGGTGGGGGGATCAGTGTTGATGGAAAAATATCATAGATCAGTGATGTTCTTTATTTCTTTGGGGAATTACTGTATGCTGTTGATTAATGTCAGAGGTCATTTATCTAGTTTTTTTATTACTGTATCACATTCGTCGATTATGCAGAGCTCTAGTGTACCTTCCGCGTAACTCGGATGAGCTTGTTGTTCGAGTCCATGAATGGACAAGCGGTCAGCCATCCAAGTAGTAGTCAAACCAATCGTTTATGCACTCGAACAACCAATTTTTTTTTTCATTTATTTTATCATTCAAATTGATTGAAAAGAAACGATTTATTCTTAGTTTCACTGCCATAAAAATTGATTAATGCAAAAAAATTAGGATCAATGAAGAATATTTTTGTCATGTTGGAGTCAGAGCGAGGTTTCCTATTTTTTTTTAAAGCATTTTTAGGTTCTAATCTAAAGAAATTACCTAAAAATGATAAAATACTGGAGAATCTTCAATTTAATGGCCTTCAATTCCAATAAAAATCTTGTTGACGTCCACTTGAATTCACTGCAGCAAATAAAATAGAGAGGGTGTGAAAAAATTACGAAATTCCTGGAGTTAGCTTCTGTAAGAAAACCGCATGGACAATATAAATGTCCGACGTGAGCGTTCTATTTGCGGTGAAAACATGTGTGTACGTGATTTACGCATCAACCACAGAAAATGTGAAAACCTTAAGATACAAGTGGTTGATGCTGATAGTGCTTTTATGCACACTGTGGGATACTGAGAAAGACCGACTAGTAAATTTTGTCGTTATGACATTTATACTCGTCACCTCAGAACGATATTAGTCGTAAATAAATTCAGTCAGCAGAACCTCAGAACTGATTAACTCTCGTAATCACAAACTCTATTCCATAATTTTTCTCTTTATTTTCCTATTTTTACCATATGCAACAGATTTCAAAATTTTGCAGTAATTATCGATTAATTGAAATTTTGAAACTAATCGATTGGACATTGATCCCCCATATACTAAAACTGGTGTTACGAAAGTTGTCGAATGCTATGCGATATATTCGATATAAATGCGAGATATCGCATCGATTAATCGAATATTTGAAAAAATGACGATCGGAAGCTGTGTTTGGAAAAAAAATTGATGCAAGCGTAGCTCGCTTTCAATTGCTGATATTCAATATCGATTGTCGCAGTTTGATAAAATCTCATAATGTGTCTTTTTTCAGAAAGAATTGAAAAAAAGCTCTGATAACTCCAAACGCTCTCGAGATAACACCAAAAATTTTTTTTCTCCTTCCGTAATTGAGTCATATCGATTTCTTGACTCGTGAGTATATCCCATATACATCGAGGGATAATATATACAAGCATTATACACACTGACGCTCTGTTGAGTGCGCGAATGCATCGGCCTGTTGTGTATAGCCTGGGCCCGTGGCACACGGATAGTAAGCCTCCTTAAGTCCGTAACTCTGCGGTGATTTGTGTCCTCTCGGTAGCACCTCACCCCCTTCCTGCCCCTTCGTTGAATCTGTCCTCGCCCTCTCTCGCACATTCACTCGATTCAGTTTCCCTCCGAGCGGGCACACACCCACGCATGCAACACAGTAGCAAGCAGTTTTGTTCATCTCCTCTCTCTCTCTCTCTATCCTGCTCCCTCTACGATACACCTATCCCTCTCGTCGAGTCCTGAATGCCGCTGCCTACCGAGCAATTAACAAGTCCCCCTCGAGGGCTAATCCTGCTAATCCCTTGACTGATGCCCTTCTCCTATTTCTCCTCTTCCTCACACATATAAGCAGACTCTCCTGTTCTAGCTACTTGGCACTTTCCAACCTCCACCTTCCAGTTAGCCTTGTCCATGACCCCGTGCCCGTTTGCAAAATCGTCCCAGTTCGATATTCGCTTTTAGAGAAAAGGAAATTGGCAAAAATTCATTTTTTCAAGGTTTTTTTTGTTGTTCGATTTTTATAGGTATCTTGGAAATTAACCGAGATAGCACTTTTTTTTGGTGAAACCTTTTTTGTGGGGAATTTTAAGGGCTACAAATCTTGCTTAGTTTCTAAGATTTTTTTTGAAAACAAAGGAAGTGGAAATTATGAAAAATTTATTAATTTTTCAATTTTTTTCCAAGGAAAAATTTCAAAATTCAAAAGGTGTTCAATCAATTCAATCCGTTATTTTCCTTCGATTTTCCCGATTTTTCCCACTTTTTCTTCGCCCTTCGTTTCCATTTCTACTCGAAAAAAAAAGGTTGATATTAATTCCACCCTCGTAAACCTCTTATTTTATCCAATGTGCAATTACACGTTAATGGCTCGTTATAATGACTGACTTTGTGGCAATTGAATTACACTCAAACAGTGCCAGTGTGTTTTTTATGAAAAATTAATTAACGGAGATTTAGATCAGTACGAAACTGTTTGTACTGATGAATACATCTATCATGTTTCGATATAAATCATTATTTTTTTTTGTTCTCCAAAATAAATGATTGGACTTTTTTTTCGTAATTTCATTTGATTAAAAAACTGATAAAATATCCAAAGAATTTTTTGTTTCAAACGATTTCCAATCAGATCAATCAAATATAATTGGTGGAATCATTAAATTTCAATGGAAACTGAAACAATACAATCAAAAAATTCCTTTCTTTTGTTTTTTTAATCACAAAAACAGATATTTTATTTCCCTTTATGAAAGAATTTTTAAATTGTTAACTCGATGTCAAAAAAATTGTATGAATTCATATCGAATGAATAATTGTGAAATCTCTTGAATTTTTTTTTGGCTCTCGATCCAGAAGATAGCAGTTTCCAAATAAAATTTCGGTTATTTGAAAATTAGTAGAAAAGACTGGAATAAAATAGACCTGTGGGACAAAATGATTTGAGATTTTTTTTGACAGTGAAGGCCTTTACGCAAAAGCTTAAAAAAATTACCCAACAATATATACATGTTGGAGAATCTTCCCAAATTTTTTCAGATCTTTTGATAGAGTTCTTCACTAGAAAAAAAAATCCTGGATTATTTTAATTCTCAAAATTTTCATAAAATAGGAAAGGAAGGAAAGAAATATTTCAATAAAAAGGATAAATTCCTTCAAATGAATTTCCTCATTTTTCTTCCAAAGAATCTTCATGCAAACCATTAATTACCCACCGAATAAAAAAAGGTGGCCAAATAATTCCCTCTAAATTCAACCACCAATCTCTTGTCATAAATTTCCCAAAACTGCAACTAGTAACATTAACCTGCTGGCAAATTAACAATAGACTACACCCCAGTATCGTTTCATTAACAACGTTAACCATTATACCACGAACCATCAGTCCAGTAGCTGATGCGTATTATTTTACTGACAGGAAAGCCCCAACGTTTTGAATCACGATATGCTCTGTATCCGCCAAACCGAAAGAAATTCTCACAGTAATTATCAATAACCCATGTGCCTTGATTAATTTCCACTGGATAACCATATTGTGATTATTAATTACGCATAACAAATCTGTGATGAATGAATCAACGAAAAAAAATTAATTGCACCAAAAATTCGCGGGGAAAAAGGAAAGGGAGGAAAGGGACGAGTCTATTCGGAAAAAGATCTCGAAAACTAAACGAGATAGCGCAATTTAGCAAGAGATCTTTTTCGTAGATAATTTTCAGAGCTACAAAAAAGGTTTTTGCCAAAATTCTGTTATCTCGCTTAGTTTCCGAGATCTTCTTAATGAAAGTTAAGCAAGGGCAATACTTTTAGTCGATTTTACCTCTTTACTACTGATATTTAAGGTAATGTCCCAGAGTACGGTTGATAAAACAGGAAAAAATGAAGATTAGTAGATTAGTTCCCAATTAATTGCCGATAATTCTGGAAAATGTGCTTTAATTTACCCGAAAAAGTGATTAAACTATTCGAAAGTCATATCTTCAGCTTGTGAATATAATTTTTTTTTGTTTCTTGATTTTTTTTGCACATTACTAATCTCCTATCACATGCGTGAGATAGAGAGAGAGGCAAATAGTTACGACTACCTTCTAATTAAAATTTCTCAATAACTATACGAAGAATTGAATATATTTTTCTCCTATTATTTAGTTAAAATGCTGTCCTCTTCGCCAATAGTTTTTAAAAAATGGGTCAACCCTGTGGTTTTTTATTAATTTCGTTATCTCTGTCCGATTTAGGGCATTTCATCCCCACCACTGTTATTTTCAGTAACTTTGATAATTCATATCTCATAAACTGCACGGACAAAAATGATGAAAAAATTCAGAAAAATGTAAAAAATATCATCTTTGATACGGTATCAAAAAAAATAAGGGGTTAACTGTACTCGTCTTCGCTGGGATAGTACCTTAATATATGCGCGAGTGACAATCGAGAATGGGGGCCGAAAATCGAAAAGATGTTATCTTCTCTTTCTCTCTCTCTCTCTCTGTATTAGAGTATTAATGGCAAATCGAAATCCCCTCGTGTCCGTACACCCCTCCCCCTATTTTCCTGGCTTGTCGGTGGTCTTGTCACCTATTACAAGCCGACAATGGACCCGGGGATCCATTGCAACCTATTATGTCACATTTCGTTCCAACTTCAATACAAAATACCTTCCTCTCCCTCTGCCCGCTTTTTTTTTTTTATTTTCCCAACTCTCAAACACAGAGATACATGCATAGAGTAGCGCATGATAAATCAAACTTTTCGCGCGATACGCTTTTGTCCTCATTGCCCCATCGGAAACATCGAGTTTGTATCCTCTCTCTCTTTCTCCCTCCATTTTTTTTCAACGTGCTTTTTTTTTCATGATCGTACCCATGTGTTCACCCTACGACCCGCTTTGGGGACCAACTACGGTGACTTCGATGAGACAGTAATCCCAGACAAGCATAATTGAAAAAATACACACGACTGTGTTTCCAATAAATCTGGTGAAAGGTAATCGATAAAAAAAGAGCAAACATATCCATGCTATTACATGAAGAAAAAAAACAGAACAATATTTTATCTGTTATTCTTTTTTTCAACTTTTTTTTCAATTGTACTATTAGTTTTGATATTGAGAGAGGTAAATTCTGACAATATTCCAGTAAAAATGGGAAAATTTTCAGTAACTTTTTTTTTACGATTATCAGATTACGATCTTTTGTCTCAAGTATCTCGGAAAATAAGCGAGATACGGCGATTTTTCCCCAATCCTTTTTTTGTAGCTCTTGAAAAAAGGATTAGGACTAAAGAGGTATATCTCCATTAGTTTCTGAGATATTCATCAAAAAAGACTAAACTCTCATTCTTCGGTTTTTTCCCTTTTGAGTTTTTTCATCCATTTTTTGGAGAATATCTTGGAAACTAAGCGAGATAGGGTGATTTTGTTGAAGCCCTTTTTTATAGCTCTTGAAATTTTCTACAAAAGTGAAAAAAGCTTAAAATCACGTTATCTCATTTCATCACTAAAACTAATCATTCCCCCTCATTTAAATTGCCAATAAAATGAATCCCAAGAATCCTCATCACTCCAAAATTCATAATAATTCATCCAGGACCTCCGGAAACAGAATTTCCTGTGACTTACCCCGAACACTTGAGCTCCCCCGATTAACACCGAGCATTGGATGAGTGACATGTAATGCGTTGATTGACCTCTGAGACGCGCCCTAACGAAGATATCACCACGTCCACGCACTTAAGACGTGATGAGGCATAACCAGAGGACAAGTGACACACGCACATAGTGACATACATAAAGCGACACAACACGCGTTTGACATGCTCAGAGCCTCTGTCCTCCTGTACAGGCTCCCTTGATCGTTGAACGAGGGTCATTAGCCCAAACATTACCATAGACTCGTTCATTTCTCAATGGTGCAAAAATCCAGAAGAAATAACTCGACACCTCTTTTTTTTCTCTTTCTCTCTCTCTCTCTCTTTCTGGCGTTTCTTCAAGTTGAAACTACGATTATAACCATTGAGAGTGGCTGAGGGTCGATGGTAGCCCGGGGCTATTAAGACGTTCACAAGAGATAAAAGAAGATGGCCTTTACACAAGCAGCAAAACAGTAAAAAGAAGAAGTGAAAATAAAAAACCAAAAAAAAAAAACAAGAAATGAAAAAACAGAAAGAGTTTTGAGGTTGTACGTTGGGTGGAGAGGGTTTAAAAGGACGTTTTGCCAGTGGACTTCGGGATATATAGAATTCATGCAGAATAAAGAAGTGAAGGAAAAAAAAAAACAAATAAAATGAATGAGAATGAGAGTAAGTGAGATAGGTTACACTAGCCTGGGCCCATACCATTAAAATGAAAAATGACATTCCCACTGACATCCCCGCTGTGGCCTCACTTGCTTCGCTCCGGTAGTTACACAGTCTACCCAACCCCACCCAAAAAGCAAACACAGGGCTTTTCTCCTTTACTCTCTCTTCCTCTCCTCTCCCCACCTTTTGGAATTATTGGTGATTTTTAAAATCTGTTAAACAGCCAGCTCGAGACCGCAGTTGTTGTCCCCCACCCCTTCTTCCTCCTCTTCTGCCCCTTATTTTCACGTTTTTTTTATTCTTCCTTCTATCCTATCGCCCTTTGGAAAGGGGTCTTCCTCGTTTCTCCCCCTGCAGAGGCTTCTCACTTACCACTGCGCTTAGCACCTTGTTATTTATTTTTCAAGCTCAAATCTCTTTTCTCTCTCTTTCTTTCTTTTTTTTCTCTTTGTCCCTCGAGATTTATTTTTTCAGTTTTTTTCACTTTGTTTTCTTCGCTCCGGCGATTTGTATCTGGAGTTATAGATTGGAAGAGGAAGAATAATAACAACGGAAGGAAAAATCGAGCCGCGATGACGGAAATTTCCGGTGTAAACTGTCGACGGTATCAACGGATTTTCCCTTTTTTTTTTTTGTTTTCTTTTTTTTTGAGGAACTTTTTTCTCGGATTTGGCGAGTGACGGTGGGCTTCCGGTGGAGAAAAGATGGATGGGGTTTTTTTTTAATAATTGCTTGTGATATTTTTTCAAGTTGCATTCTAGTTATTGGAGTTTTTGTGGAGGGAAAATTATCGACATCTGAAAATTTCGATGACTATAAAATTAGTACACATCTGACACATTTTTGATTTTTTTAAACAAATGAATAGTTATTAAAAAAATATACAAGACTTTTTTCGGGAGGGAAGGCTTCCCCGAAAATTCTTCGGAAATTACACAACAGTGTAGACAAGTTGGAGTATCTTCTCAATTTTTTCAGATTTTTTCATAAAGTCCTTCACTCTGAAACGAAATCCTCAATCATTTTATCCCGGTCTTCTTTACTTAAAAAAATGCACTCTTTGAATTTTCTACATGTGCATTTTTTTCCATTTTTAAAAATAATTCATTCAAAATATAAAATTATTTGTTTCCATTCCTTGAAATAATCCTCAGTTTCATAAATTTACCTAGCGCATCAAAAAAAAGTGGAAAACCTCAATTTTTCATTTTTTAAGTGAATTTTTGTTGGAAAAAATTGAACGAAAATTTTTTTCCCCAATTTTCATAAAAATTTCACATTTTGCTACATGCAAAGAAACTCAACTCAACTTCCGTCATCGAAAACTCCAAAGCAATAAATTTTTTACTTTCTCGTACATGTCAGCTTGTTCCTCTGAAGCATAACCACATTTCAATTCTTTCCACCGAGTATTGACATGTCACTGTCATCGTCGCGAGACGCCAGAACAAAACCGGTAGTCCCCTGAAGAAACACTTCTCCATTCTCCCCCCCCTACATAGTAGTCGGACGTTTGTGCCCAAAGACCGGTATACCGATGGTAGCTACACGAAGACGATTGTTGAATCGAATCACGAACCATTCCAATTGCGATCATTGGTGCAAAAAGAGGTGTGCCGACGTATGGCTCTTTGAGAGAGGCGCAGTTTTGGTGTGGCGATTCGATCGTTCGCATGTAGCCAGAGCCAATTCGATAAAGACGTTTTTTTTTCCTCTCTTTTTTTTTCTTTTTACAATTCCACAGTTCAATGTTTGTTCTGGTTTGGTCTTGTCCGCCAAAAACCACTGCAACAGAACATTTTATATATATATACGTTGTTACTGATTCCTCGGTACGATTACACTCCGTTAATTTTTCGAAGTAAAATTCAACGCACATGACTCCATGAATTTTTTTCCATCGCTTCTCTTCGTTTCTTCGATTTGCCGCCAGGTGGCGAATTTCTCTCGTGAGTGAAGAATGATTTTGAAACAATCATAAGTAGTAATAGGCGATTTTTCAATTGTTATAATACTGATTAGGTTTCCTTCATGAGATTTTCCCTAAAACCACATGTACATTCATCACACGAAAAACAGTTGAGTGCAATAAAAACCTCTTAGACTGCAAGGTTTTGAATTGATCTTGTAAGATCAATTCTTTTTTCCAAAAATCGATTTTTGTGGGTGATTTCAAAAAACTCGATTAATCGATTTTTTTATTCTTTTTTTTAGAAAACTTGTATTGTTTTTTTTATGAATGAAAAAATAGAAAAATAGGAATCATTGCCCCTTAAATTGAAAATAGTGGAATGGAACTATAAAATGATATCCGATATCTCGAATTGAATGCGAGATATCGCATCTATTAATCAATATATTGATAATGATTGATCGGAAGTAAATGTGATATTATTATTCTTTTTTATTGAAAAAAAATCGATTCGACCATTTTCAGGTTTCGATTTTTTTTTAAATAATGATTTTCGAAAAATCTGGTTTTCGTAAGATCAATTCTTCGAGAATCAATTTTCATTTCGGAGATCGCCCATCACTCGCATTTTCGTGCTTTGATCTGAAAAAAAAAGAAAAAAATTGTCAAGAAAGTCCAAAAAAAATATTTAAAAAATTAATAAGAAAATTAGAAAGATTGGAGAAAATTTCCAGTCAGACCCAGCATAAAATATGAATATTTTTGAAAATTCAATTCTCTAAAAATTCAAACGACGAAACCAATCAAAATTCTGTGATATAAGTGATCACCTGAAAATTATCATAAAAAAATGAATTTCCATCATCATCTAATATTTTTAATTCAACAAGCAATTAAAGACGAATAATCTTCTGTCTCCACTCCACTAGTCGAATCGATTAGAATAAGATAAATTTCACGTGTGATTGAGAGATAATGCTCTCATTCAAATGTCCTATAATAAAATTAAAATGTTAAAACTGTTTATTCTTATTCTCTTTATTTTCAATAAATTAAGAAGTTGAGAAGAAAAATATTACAGCCATTGATATTGGTGTGTTCGTGTATTAAAATACATAAGTGCCGGCGGTCTCTGCGTCTCTGGTGGGTGCGAAGGATTTTTTTCTTGGGCCTCTTATTTGCCCCCTCCGGGCCCCCACCTCACCGAGGGGCCCAAGCAGTATATCAACAATGATAGTTATACACGTACGTTATAATCGTAAATTAGCCAAGGCAACATAATATATTCGTGGGGGCTGTGTTTGGTTCGCGCGTATCTGTTTTATGCGGTTATTATATACGACAGCACCAGTCATACCTGACTGCAGACTCTAACTTTTTTAATTTTTTCATACTCTTCTTCTTTTTTTTTTCATTTATTTATATTTTTTTTTATTTTCTTAGCATCTTCTCATTTAAATTTATTTTTGTTAATCTTCAGTTTCTTTGATGCCAACGAAAAAAACTGGACTTTATCGAAATTAAACCGCACGTGTTGCATTCTAATTGCAAATTAAACAAATTCGATAATTAACTCATTCCTAATGATTAACGCGAAATAATGAAATGATTTAAATCGGTTTTATCCACGTGCATACACAAAATCCCGATTCACAATCTTCCAGTGTTCCTTCCTTTTTTCTTTTTTCCTTTAGATCAGCAGAGCCCCCACGGTCAAAGCAATATTTTAATCGTTCCCGAAAAGAAGATTAAATAAAATAGCTAGAGAGAACAAAATAATAATAAAAAGCCAAAAAAAAACACAATTCCCAGAGTGAAATAAAAAATCTGAAATAAATCAGACTCTGCATCTTTTTACTTTCTTTTATAGCTTTATAACTATTTAAGAGAATAATTGGAGGTAATTGAGTGGTTTTTAGGGCTTTTTGTGGACTCTCGAAAATTCATACGAAATTAAATAAGAAATCGAGAGCAAATGTTTCCAAGAGAATGCCTCATTGGGCTTTAATTTTCGCGCATACCGTTATAATTAGTGTCAGTTGGTACTTGTTCGCGAATTAATTAAATCACTGAACAAAGTTCATTCGAGAATTGAATAATCCTTAGTTATTTCTTATTTATGTAACTCCTTTCATTTCATTAATTTTTCATGAAAAAAAAAACTCATTCCCCCCCCCCCCTTTTTATAAGAGAATTATATTTAATTACAAGCGCCAATGGTCGTGAACAATCTCTCTCGTGGAATCGACATGCGTGATCCATTCTTCTGTTTTTCCACGTGCCCGCCATTTCTTCTGTTTCTTTAATTCGCAAAAACAGTGGCATGTGTGCAGCACCAAAGAATTTACAGTCTCCCTCTTGTGAGGGACAAATTGCCGAGCAGCGTGCGCGTCTCGAATTATTAATTGTTACCGCCATTTTCTTCTTATTTTTATTACATTATTATTATTATTGTTCTTTTTACTCTCTATCTTACCAACTCGTTTCATTATATACGAATGACTCTGTGTTTGTATATCTCACTGTCGGAAAAAGATCGTGTTTCTTCGGCCAAAGCCGTGTATACACATACAGAGGGCATTTGTGCGATTTATTTATTGGCCAAGTGGTTTTAGCTTACTCACATTGGTAACACACGAGTGCAGATGATACAACCGCAGTGGCTACACTTGAGTCATCCAAAGGATTTGCCGATGGATCGTTATCTCGTTGTGATCGGGGGCCCTATGTATCGTGTAAAAGTGAATCTGGCAAACAGTAGCCTCTCTCCAGCAATTTTTGATCGTCCAAACATCTTAATTTGGCATGAATGATTTATCGAATTTGTTGGGTTTCCAATAATGTACTGAGAAGATTTTTTTTCTATGAATATGACGATCCCTCAAAAGTTGGAACGAACTATTTTAAATTGATAGTTGCACTCAGAATTATAACTACATGGAAAGAAAAATCTAATGAAAATCACGGTTCCAGAATCGTAATTTAGGAGCATAATGTTGATTTGATTTATTTTATAGAGAGGAGAATTGAAACATTAAGGCAAGATAATTGAGCTTTAGAGGGTAATTGTTAATTTTTATCATGCTGAATGGTAAATGTGTCAATATCTTTTTACTGGTTCTCTGTAGCCCCTAAAAAATTTTATTGAATCATTATCTTATCATGATCTACGAATGTGCCAAATTTCAGTAAATTCTGAACATTAATTCGAGTATCGGTGGTACTATCTTATTGATTGACTCACAGGACACTTTATTTGGGAGCTATAATTATCGACGGTTTGATGATGTATAGGACGGATTAAGACAACTAATGGATTAATCGTCGCGATATACTGTCAATATCTAAAAACAGAATATTGTAATGCGTGTCGTGTTATAGATGAAGATAATTAGTCTAGAGGTAACAAGAAATTTTGCTGAATACAAGAAATTTGAAAAATTTCATTTCCTTATTTTATTTGTCAATATTTGATACAGGTACTTGAGCATTTTGTCTTGAGAAATTATTAGCCTCCTTGAGTGAATACTCGTAAGTCCTTCTTGTGGATGGCCTCGTAAAAGGGATCGCAATGTCACGAACTTTGGGATGAAAACACCGCGCAGGTTTTTAATAAGCGACAATTAGCTGAAAGTATGGCTTCTACCAAAGACTCTCTCTTCCCTTTTCTCATGCCAAAGTTTATACCTCGTCTTCACTCTTACCTCAGTTCTTCATTTTCTTTGTTTTTTTTATATTTTTTTTCTGCTTCTCTCTGCTTTCTTTTCGGGGCCCTCTGTCGCATATGCGACGACTTTGTCTTTATTTATTTGTGTGTGTGTGTGTATGTATGTTTGTGGTGTAGCCCAACGTGAGGTGACTGCCGCTCGTAAACCCTGTAAAATATTACTTCGCAGTCACAGCAGTGGCGTGTGATATCCCCCTCTCTTTCAGACTCTTTCTTCATTCGGTTAGTCTTGAAACTCAACGTTGAATATTGCCGATAGTTTTTTTTTTCGTCTTTTTGTCGATTGAAAAATTCGTAATACCACCTGCTCATTCACGAGGATATTTCGATTTTTTTTCTTCAGTAGAGGATTCAGGGACGAATTGTTATTTTCATCGTTTGGCACATAGAGTTTTATTTTATTCGAATTTTAGAACAAAACAATTTTTCTCGTCTTTTGCTTCTCAATATTCAGGTGGAAGCACTGGGTTATAAATTGGAATTTTCACAGGGGGTGGAGGTAACCAGAATAATCTGTGTTTGAATGTTCATAGGTTTTGGGAGAGTGAAAAGAATGAGGGGAATGTGAGACACAAGAAAAAGGCCTAAAAAATTGATTTCAATTAGAAAAAAAATAATATCGTCGCCCCAGAAGCAAAAGTGCATAATTGCCATTTTTCCGTTTTTTTAGTAACAGAAGGGCTTTATTTTTTTCCAGTTGATTATTCCCCTATTTTCCCATGATTTACAGAATTCTTTTCTTTTCATGACAAATAAGCGTACATCCAAGTTTTTACTATGAAAGGGATGTATCTCCGGCACATACGCCTGTTTGATTTTAAATATTCCATAGATTTGCAATTCATCGTATGATATTGCTAATAACAAAAATTTTAAAAATTATGCAAGAACTGTTTAATAACAAAGGGCCGTATCTCCTGCACATACTTTTTTGTTCTTATGAAATCTCATAATATTTCGCCAATTTTCTAAAATTATTAATAACAGACGGGCGAATGCTTAGATGATACGTTTTTCTGGAATTATGAACTTCTAGTAAATAAAACCAAAAAAATTAATAACAAAAAGGCGCATGTGTTGAGCATAGGCTGCGCATTATAAATTACGAGCATTTGTTGCTTCAATTTTAAGTTTATTATTTTTGTTCATTGCGTAATGATCAACATTTTGAGATGTCTTTCGGACATACGCCCCTCTTCCATTGAAAAGTGGGTATTTACTTAACATGATAGCATAATGCAAATCTAGAAAATCCTATCCAGTAACATAGCTTGTCTTCATAATAAAAGTCAAGGCTTTAAAAAATCCCAATATTTATAACTTTCTTCACTAAATTAATAAACTACTCTATAAATGTACAAAGCGATATCTCAACGATTGAAAATGAAACAAACATAAAATTTTGATAGTAAGAGACATGAAAAAAATTCCGAAGAATCTCGTGTGTCTGTCGGTAACAAGAAAGTGAAAAATAAAGAATTGAGAAAAAAAAATCCGCAAAAAAACAAAAAAAAAAAAAATAACCACAGAGACTTTATACTTTCTTGTAAATTTGTATTAAAATGCTCAAGCTTTTACGATCGTGTCAAACTACCTACACACGAGTAGAGAAACTCTCAAACATTGTGCGTGAGAGTAAGAACCAAAGCGGGACAAAAATGATGCACTTATGTGTTTTGAGTCACGGGTGGTACTCAAGAAAGAGTAGAATAAAGGAGAAAAAAAGAGAAAAAAAAAAAAGCAAAAACCCATAGAAACATGAAATGACAGAGAAACGATGTGAAACGAGCGCCCCTTGACATCCGCTTGACACGCAGGACTTCTCCCCTCTCTCTTTTCTTCACTTATACGATATTGAATCGCAATTTTATGATCCCAACGGACAGCAAAACGTGTTCGCCTCTTTTCTTTTACCCCGATGGTGTAAAGTTTTATCTGCAAATTTCGAGGAAATCAGGCGAGAGTACGAAAAAAAAAGAAAAAAAATACGAATAAATACATTTCTTCACTTTTAGGATACATTCACAACGAAAATGACGTCGTATATGGATCCCATGAAATGTATCCATGAGACATTTCAAAGGCGCTTGGTGAAAGAGGAGGGAAAAATTTAGAGGAACAGTAAAAAACAATTTGTAAAGTATACTGCATGATTTTACGGCTCCTTGGACTTTTTTTTTTCCTTACCTCACGTCAATCGTTCTGAGAGTATTTTTTTTCTCCTCTTTTTTTTTAAGAGAAGCCGGCAACATTTCCCGCCAACGATGGCAGTTCAACGAGACACAATGCTACGAGCAATGCGTAGAACATTCGGGGAACATTTAGTGTCGGCGATTAGCAGGCTCTCGGGATTTGTACACGCCCTCGAGGAGAAAATAGATATAAAATGTAGTGGAAAGAAATGAGGAGTAGAAGTGGTGAAGGGAATAGGAAGCACATTTTATGCTAAGAGGCTATTCTATAATAAAACAGCTAATTAATGACAACTGTTACCTACGATGTCTTTATCCTTTTTTTCTTCTTTGGTATTTCGGAACAGCTTTTAGATTTTTAGTGTGTAATCAAATTGAATTACTTTTTACTCTCAACATTTAACGAATTCTTATTGAGTTAAGGAAGTTTGCATTTTATTTTTTGAAAAATCAAAATTTTTATTCGTCATTTCAATTCAGTAGTGAAGAGATGTAGTAGGAATTTTCTATTCTTTTAAGAATATGTTGGATAATAAGGAGAGTTTATTATCTCTTCTCATTTTCAAGATATTCCATCAAAAATAACGATAAAAATGAAGCAATACTGGAAATAGCAAACATCTGATAATTTATTTGTTATAAATTATTTTGAAAAATTAAAAAATATGCACATTTAAAAAATTGAAAGAACTACAAGTGCAAATTTTTTAAATATATTTCTCATAATAATCCATTTGGTTAAGAAAATCCAAACAATTGTCAGATGTATACTAATTTCATCATCATACAATAAATCACCACTCGAAATGCCGGAAACATCTATTCTTCCATTATTTCAAAAATAAATGGAAAAATCCACATTTTTCCCAACATCTTCCGAAACTTACGCTCCTCTGACTCTACAACATCACAATGATAGAAAGAATTCGATTTGCCATCATCCCTATTGAAATTTCAACGTTCATTTGAGCGTAATGGATTCTGACATTAAGTCTAATTTTAATATTTCAATTCAAAAGATTTGAAGGGTTGAAGGAAAATTTCTCCGTACCTCTCTGGAAACATTTGTAAGCATTCCAAACGATTGAAAGCCACTGTGAAATCTCTCTTGTAACTGGTAGGCTGTGAATTGTGTTGAAGAGAGAAACTTTCAGATGGTAGAAAGGAAATAGGGAAGTGTACGGATGCGTTGAAGAGAGAAAGAAGAAGAGAGAGAGTAAGAGAGAACGATAGTGGCATCAAACAATTAGCCAAAATCCAAACGGTTCTCCCACACCGAGGTTAAGTTCTGATTGGGGTAGGTTGTTACAACTAATATCTTTGGTCTTATCCTCGTTATTATCCAGCTTCTCCTGGAAGGCACTCCCTCGTTTTAACAGTCCTTCTCTCTTAGTGTTGAACGCCAACGCTCGGGGATATTAAAGCGTCTTCCTTTGGTATAACTAATTTTACCCACCAGCTACTTCCATCCTTTCCACTTTCCATCGTCTTATTTCAAAATTGGAGAATGGGTTAACCGGGTGTGGTGTTCAAACGTTTAATGTCTTTAGGTGACGAGTAAAGACATTCCAACTGCCGTCCATGAAAGTCTATACGAAACGGAAATAAATTCGGGACTGAAGGGAAAAATCATAATCGATCATTCTTTTTTGCAATTGAGATAAGTATTAATATTCTACAAAAAATAATATTCATCTTAATTATTTGGGACTGTCAACCCTGATTCACTCAGATGATGAAGATTGTTTTTTTGACAAAAATAGCAGAATAATGAGTATCTATTTCGATATCAATGCTAAAAAAGCCGAGAACCTGTGTAAAAAGACTAAGTTAGAGCATGATAATCTTGTGAAGTCGACATGAAGTGTAAAACTTCTGTGAATTTTTCAAACAACTTTCCCAATGAACATTCGAAAGCAAATTGCAAATCAAGTAGCAGATAAAACTATAAGCATAACATTAGAATGCGATTTTCCACTTGTTTTCTTCAATTACTTTGCGCTGACATCGATTCCTTTTCAAACGAATTCTAAAGAAAGCATTCATGTTTAATACAATTTAATGGATCGATTAATCATATTAAATTCGAGATATCGCATCATGTTCGGTAGTCCATGTTCTACCTGTTGTAGTTTAAGAGGTCTATTACTTAAAAGCGCGCTACGTGCACCAGGATCAATATTTCTTCCTTCTTTCAAGAACAGACACTTCTGATCGATCATTTTCATACATCGATTAATCGATCGATGTCTCGAATTTAATGCATGATATCGCATATCATTCGATAGTTCCGTTCCGCCGGTTTTAGTTTATGGGGATCAACTTCCAATCGATCGATCTCGATTAGTCGATATCGAAATTCGGATCGATCGATAATTGGATTCCATTTTACCGGTTTCAGTTTGAGGGAAGTAACATTTGATAGCACGCTACGTGCGCCTGTATCAATTTTCTGATTTCCACCAAAAGAAGCATCTTGCAATCGATCATTTCCAAATATCGATTAATCGATGCAATATCTCGCATTGAATTCAAAGTATCACATTACATCCAAAAGTTCCGTTTCACCTGTTTCAGTTTGAAAAAAAAGGTTTCGATGGATTGATCTTTTTTCAAATATCGATTAATCGATACGATATCTCGCATCAAGTTCGAGATATGTACTATCATTCAATAGTTCCGTTCCACTAATTTTTGTTTGATGGAATTTTTCATTTGACGCTACGTCAATGATTTGTAAAAAAAAAAAAAACCTGTGAAAAATCTCTCGACTATTTTTTCCCTGCGCGAGAAAGAGAGGAAGGATGAATGACTCGGGTAGGGGGGAAAAGGTGAAAAATTGAGAAAAGAGTAGGTAGAGAATGTCAGTCGTTAAATTATGGGCAGGTGATGGGAAAACCGGAAGCCTTTTAGTGCCTGCCGCACACTACCAGCTCACTCTCAATGGACCAAGCTAATTCCAACACTGACTTCTGACTGTATAATCCTCGTGGCTCTTTCGGTCACTTGGGAAAAATAGGTATTGTCAAGTTTGGCCCGTTTTTCAATCGTTGAAGCGGCTTGAAAGAAGACTTTCGACTTATTTCGTTTCCGTCTCGTGGGAGTCATTCTTTGAGGGGAAATTCGAAGTACGTGATTGTTGATTTTTTTCAGAGGTTAAAGGGATAAAACAGAGGTCAACATTTCTAGAGGAATCTATGAGGGATATCGATGATAAACGAGTTCTTTGCACTGGAAAATTTTTGAGATACGGTGTAAATATTCAACGATACCATTCGCCAAATGAAAAATTTGAGAAACTGAGATAATTCTTCATTTCTAATTTTTAGAAATTTATGACGTATTTCTCACTTTCAAATTGATTCAAGATTTTTGTTATTTTTTCTTGTGTATTCACAACAAATTTATTTTAAGAAATTGTCACAGTCTATATAATTAATTGATGATAGATATCATAAGAAATTGAATGAATAATTGGAATTTGAAATAAAGGAATTGGTAGCGAAGAGTTAAAATAGGATAAGCGTATTTTTACTCAATTCTTTTGAACATATCTCAGAACCTAAGTGCGATCGAGCAATCAGGTCCTAATCTTTTCTTTGAAATTCTCTGCAAACAAGGATCAGGGTAATAAGAGCATATGTCCATTAGTTTCGGAGATATTCCATTGAAAATGATTGCAAAAAATTTTGACTTCTTCACTACTAAAGTGTATTTTTTTTAAATTCTTCAAAGGTATTACTCAATAAAAACAAAAAGTCTCGTCGTAGATCGAAATTTGATTTTGAGAAATTCCATGGAAATCCTGAAAATGACAGTATCATAAATCCTTCGGTGTAATACATTTGAGATAGGGTTTTGTAAACGATTTTACATAAATAAATATGTACATCCGTGCTCAAGGGAGCACACGATAAAGCGACCAGGCGTATTATGTCGATGTTTTGGCTGGTATGCAGGAAAGGATTAAACCGCGCTCGGACGCCCCCCAACGCAGAATCCTCCTCCCTTCCCTTCTTTCTCACTTTTATAAATGCGTGTATAACGGAAGTATTTTCTCAAGCACTAAAAACATATCTGCATTGTTCGTAGAATGTACAGGGCAACTGAGGGAAAAAGGAATTGGCACGGGCCAGGAAAAGGGAAAGACATGTGTGGCGAGAAAAGTTTGCATGAATGACGCTGGACTGTGAAGTTAGCTGCGGTACGTTGATCTTGGACAAAGGATCAACCCCAGAGTATATGATCTTCAAAAACATTTTGCCCATAAATATACATGTCTTTTTGCACCAGCGCGCAATCATATTTTCACTTCACCTTTCGTGGAGAAAAAAGGAAGGCAAATATTCATGGAGAGGATAAGAGAGAATGGAATTCTTCTGTGAGCCGACAGACAGATTTCAACAATATTTTAACATTTTTATTAACGTCTATCGTAATCACTGTTGGACAGTTAGTTACAAAGCTCGTATTTAGGACTGAGACTATGGCGACAGTCCGAAGACTTCAACACATAATAACAGCGAGATTTCAGTGCTTAAATTCTAGAAAATGAGCATCTTAACTTGAGATATCAATTAGAGAAAAATAGCTTGGAATCAAAGATATCTTAAAACTGTCATTCACTCGAAATAATGTTTTCATAGTATCCTAGGAGTGTCTGCAAAAACTTCATTCCACATTCTGCCATTAGCACATTCTATGAAAAATCAGTATCTTAACTTGAAATATCAGTTAGAGAATAATATCTTAAAACTAACATTCACTCACAATAATGTCACCAAAGTATCTTGAAAGTCTTAACAAAAGTATCTTAATTTCGAACATTTGTTCTTGCAGTGAGGATATGATCATTTGATTCATGACGTTGTCAATGCGAAATTCCTTAAATATGAGAAGAAAAGAAATTGGCCGTTGGACATGACGTGCTTTTCATTCAAAAAACCGTTCAAGCCTGTTTCACTTCAGGCAGAAAGGGTAGTTATGTGTATTTATCGTATATACATGTATACACACACACACATACCCGCACTTCTTCAAATATCGAGAAAGGCCCCGAAGCATTGGACCCAGTGACATCTGTATTAGCGAGATTATGGGGGTCGTTTTCAGAGGGTGCGTGCAAAACCGAAGGATCCCTCTCCCGTGTGTACCAGTGTATAGATGACGCACACCCGGTTTTCTCTACATCCTCTTATGTATATACAGGACACGAAATAGGTGTGGACGTGGATGACGGGTGGATACGCTCCTTGTTGTTATACCAAGAACGACTTTCGGCTGTCTAAAAGCTAGTTCACTAATCTCCCTGTGCACAATGTCATCGTGCAGAGAGGGGGAGATCTCTTTTGTCAAAAACCAAGTCAATTCGTCATGAATAATCGTCATTCTCTATTTTTCTGCCTCTCTGAGTTGAGAACTCTTCTTTAGTGATATCTGATGAATCAAGGAATCGCTGATGGATTCTTACAAGTCTCGTATTTTCATTGAATTGAAACGGTTTGAGATGGTTTTTTGGAATTTTCTGAGAATTCGATGGTTTTAGATGAAAATTGAGGACTTACCCCTTTTCTATTTACAAAAGCTTCCAGTTTTTTTCTAGAACATCTTCAATTCTGATGGTCTCAGCTTAGAAATTCAGATTCATTGATTGATGTAGTTCTTAATTAGCTTTTCATTATTTTCAAGATAAATATATAGGGAAAATTAATTTCTATACACTGGGCTATTTCTTCAAAAATTATTGGAAATCAAGTCAAATATATTACAGATATTCGCGGAAAGAGCCGCAAATTTTTAAGAATGGAAAGGATGACCCTTCAATGTCTCCATCAAAAAATCGTTGTATTTTCAAAAAATTCCTGAAAATCAATTCTCACACATAATTTCTCCGTTTTTTCATGAAATAATTTGAATAAATTTAACCATCTATCAATCATCATAATTGTCCTTCCAAATATTTTATGACCCATATTCAATTTCAAAGAAATAAAAGGAGAAAAATCTAGTATTTCCCCAATTGGAAATTATAACAATTTCCATACAAATTAGCAGCATATAATAATTCAGCAGTTCAAAAAGTCCAAATCACCATCAATACAAAAACCTTTTAACTGCGTCACAAGCATGAATGCAGTTAAATGTGATGGAATAGTTGGAGGCTGAGAGTGTCAATTCAAACGGACAGGTCAATGCGTATCCTTTGAAAGAGAAAAAAAAAGGACGGAAAAAGAGCAGGCCCTAACAGAGTGACGATTTTAGGGGAGCCCTCGTGCAACCGGCAGAGGCCATCATCCCCCTCTCAGTTGTACTACGAGTCACCCTGGAATCAGACAGTCAAAGGGCCCCTACGTATCTTCCCAGTATTTAGTATGTTTCACGATGTTGTGCTAGTCAGTTTTAGTGTTGCTCATACGTGTTCACAACTGCATCCTGTGTTAACCGTTTATCAATACGTTATTCACAATAAAAATTCATTTTATTACAAATATAAATTCTGGAATATGTATCACAACGTTAATCTTGCACTATTATGGAGTTTACAGTGTAAGTAAAGTTGTTTGGTTACTTGAATAAGTTGAGCCGGAAATTCAAACCGATTGAGAAAACCTATCCCGTATCATTTCGCCTACGTTGAAATCTTTTATGATCCAGTTTGAGATACGTATCACTTTTGTATGGGACTTAAACTTTATGCAGGCATTATTTATCGGATTATGGAAGAGTTTCCATTTAATGTACACACATTCACATATATGTCTGTATACATTTGAAGAAAAAAAAAATATATATATATATATATATATATGACTCTGACTATTATTCACCTTTTGTTGAAGAGAAGCTATTTCTCAGTCGTGAAGTTAGTGACAGAGGTGAATATTCTCATATTTATTTTCGTTTTGGATCGACCGGTCTTGGAAACGTTGCTTCCTCGTTTTTATGATGGTGCAATTAAGTCCACAAAGGTGGACTATGTGCCGGTGGATCGAGTGAGGAAGAAATGACGAATGAAAATGGTCATATCGACTAACCAAAAAAAGACGAGAAAATAAAAATAAAAAAAAAAAACCATCACATCTTGGCAGGCACCTAATTTATAAAAAGATAGTCTCACTCGTGGTATTTACGATACAACCAGGGTATCTCGCGCGTATTATACACCCGTGGTGTATCCATCCACGGTATTACGATGTATCCGGATATATCAAAGGTACCGCAGGCACTTTACAACCATCCATATACACTTTACGGCACCTCAAATCTGACATCTATATAAGTGCAACTATTCGGATTTTTTTAATGTTTCAGTTCATTCTATTATTATTTTTTCTTCTGTTTAATAATCTCACTCCTTCTTCGGTCTCTGGGTGTTTGTTCGAGCTCATTAAAAACCACATGAATGTGAATGTTGATGGGAAATCGGCTCATCTTTAAGCTTGGTTCCGAATTTTTCTGCTACGACAACTAGAAACGTATTCTTAAAAAAAACTTTTCTCATAGAATTCAAAGAGTGGATCTTCAATTTGTGACCTAAATCATGAAATCCCATTTCAAAAAACCTAAAAATTAGTTCCAACACATGAGTTTGTTCATTTTCGCCCTTTTGAGATCATTAGATTATGACGCACGCCTCATGCGCACGTTGCGAATTGTGACTTTAAGCAAACCAATATTTGTTAATTGAAAGGGATTTTTTCTTAAATCATAAATGGTCCTTCCTGTTAATAAGGAGAAATGTAACATATTATACAAGCAAACAAATTACACATCATCCAGAACGTATACGGAATAATTCTTTCTAACAGACATAATCCGCACACAATATTCGATGCTTTTGAATATCCCGCGCAAATCGCGGTGGAATTTTGATCAACCAATGAAACTCAAGTGTGACAGGATCTTGATGTATTCGATGTCGATTAACGCATTTCGATCAAATATTGAAATCTATTCCTCTTAGAAAGGATTCTATTCTTCCATGTTGAATAATTCGATTTTCCTCCTCCAATTGATGAACGACTGCACTCAAGACGAATTCCCTGGATTCCAAAAAAAAAAAATTACGATGCATCGAACTCCCCAGCTTATCTTCAAAAAGAATTTCATCCCGATTTACCTTTTTCTCCCGCCCAGATTCTGCAATTAATGATATTAGCAGTGTAGAAGGAAGTTCGAATTAAATTAGTGAAACGAATAAACTTTATCTGAAATCTTGATTTTTGATGTCCAAGAAGCAAAAAAAAATAATTGAGAAACAACTCTACTGCCAATTGGTTAAAAATAATTTTACCAGCCGAATGAAAATAGTAATACTGCAAACTGTATTCTGCAAGAGACTTGTCCGTGTGTTCTCTGGCAAGTGATATTCCACCTTATCTTCAGCCACTACGTCTAAAGTGTACTAGAACTTAAAACCTGATAATATCATCTATATAGTAATACACATTGGAGCCCAGTGCTCCCTGTTATACGCTTGGTAGCGTCTCACTGGAATTTATTTAAATCGTTCTCTTATTGCGGTTAGTTATGTGTTGTATATACATAGTAACCAGTGGTAGACCCATGGAACGCCTAACGTAGTTATCTCAATAATAACAATTACTGGAATTGAAGAGGAAAAGAGATCTCGCACCTCCGATAATGTTATATTATACCGGACTTTGGATATAAAAGGAAGGTGAATGTGAAATGTTTGTACAATGGACATATACAGGAGTGTAGGCGCGCCAAAACTTCCAGGTGCTACACGATTCTTCTCTCATTTTTCCCTCTCTCTCTCTCTCCTTTTTTCTGACCTTTCCGCATTCCTTTTGAGGCAGGCAACCTGACAACTTCTCTCTGCACATTGAATCTGTCTTTTTCCCCCAGAACTAATAAAATTTACCAGCTTTCTAATGAAACTCACTCCACGTCATTTACGTATAAAACTTTTTGGAAAAATGAATTTATTCCTCACTTTCTTTCACTTCTAAGGAAAACACATTAGATCTTGTCGAACTGCTATAAGCGATATGGTATGCATTGAAATCCTGTCACACCTGAATTTCATTGGTTGATCGAAATTCTACGAGTTACGCGGGATATTCAAAAGAACTGGACAATGTGTGTGGGTTATGTATGTTTGTTAGAAAAAACTATTTTGGATGAGTTTTGAATAATACGCGATTTGATTCTTCAAGAGAGGATGATATTAAATCCTTTATTATAATAATACTGATCTTGAAATGGTGTCCGATTTCTTGATCACAGTAAAAAATATGACAGTTTCTAGTCTCATGGGACAGAAAATCATTGTTGAGAATATCCTACTTGCAAAAGTATCATAGTCATCAATATCAAACGTTAAAAACATTGTTAGTAATATAATATATTTTACATCTAAAAATGTAACTCTCAGTTATCATTAAAAGATTATTTGATTTTTCTTATGTGAATTTTTTGTAGGTCCTTTATTTGGTGTAATAATATGCATATGATATTTTTTTGTCGTAGGATATTTTATCTAATGTTCTTTTTCTTCCCTAACATACAATTCTGGTTATGATATTATTGCTTGGGATCGAGAGACCTAAAGCCTTTTGAAATGGAGAAAAACCATGTTTTTTTTTTCATGAGATTTTCATGAAAATTGGGAAAGAAAATCACATGTTACTACGACCAAATCAAAGCTAGCCTCTCACTGCACATTTACGGTTTAATTACCTAAGCGCAGATAAACAAGAAATAAATATATTTCGTATCAAAATATCGTGCATAATATGTTACATTTCTCCTCATTAACCATATATGATTTGAGAAGGAAAATTTCCGGGGCTCTACAATTCGCAAATCGTGATGAGATAAAAGGGGAGAGAGCTTTTATTGCCAAGACTATAAAATCATCTTGCATTAGTAACCAAATACTGTAGGAGCACGAAGTGATTTATTTCTTTTAGAGAAACTGCGCTTCCTTCATCTGAACGAGAAACGAATGGAAAACCAAGAAAATCACGACCATTTGAAAATCTCTTCCGAGAACCAAAACCACATGATCAATCAAAATCGCTCCCTCCTATTAATTCCTCTTCACCTGCCTCCAAAAGGCCCTTCTTCCTGGAAAATCTTGCCGCAATGACGTAACCATCACTGGAAAGCCACAAGTGTGAGGAACACACAAGCGATATCACCTATTCATCCATAACATTTCGCCATTTCCCCTCCCCCTCCCCTTGCCCCGTTTGGAGGTTTAATTAATATTCGCCCAGCAGGTTGGCCAGTTTGATTATCTCGTGCCATCGTGCGTATATACCATTGAACAGAAACGATGCTAATATGCATTACAGTTATGCACAAACAGTACATGGAAATGTACATCTACACATGGGAAAACCAGAAATTGTTTGAAAGCAAGAGTGTGCAGGATTGCTTACAGTTATAACAGAGGAAACGCTCAAATTCCGTACTACCTAACCTATGAATATGTCGGCCAACTGTGTAACATCACAATCATCACAATCCCCCTACCTCCCCCCTTTCTACTCTACCCTTGAAATTCATCCCCTCCCCTTTTGAATATATACAGACACAGAGCGATACGCATTCTGTGTCCATTCGTGTACTCTCATAACTCTGTCTCACTTAGCCCGTCTACCAAAACGTCCTCACGCTTCACCGATATCAAAGAACTAACCTGTCCGGCTGTTATGCCTCTGCGCAATTCCCTCGCCCTCTCAACTTACAAACACATACATCCAAACATACGCATCGTGTTTCCAACCTCAAAAGACAGTTCTGCTAATTAAAAGAATCGCTCGTTTTTTTCATCTCTTTCTCTCTTTGCATCTCTTTCAATTTAATTTTTGCACGGAAAGAAAAAACAAAAAAAAAAAGCAACAACAAAAAAAAATTATAACACTTGCAGCACATGGCTACATATCACCGTCTGCGCAATCATTCTTTTCCACCAATTTATTATCACGACAACGGTAATATGCAGTAGCCAACGTATTTATTATCACAGATAGGACGCCCCGAGAATTTTTGTCTCTCTCTCTCTCTTTCCCTTTCTTTTTAACTCGATTCCAATTACCCCGAGGGGATAGTACGAGAGGGGTGTGTAGAGGGGATTTTTAGTTTACTACCATGAATTCCTTGTTGTTTATCTCACTCCAATGATACAACACAAAACCGGCTCGTTTATGTGTAACTTTTTTGGGATTTTTTTTTTCATTCATAGGATCATCGTTTTGTTGGAGTACAAAAATGCATGATAATAATAATGGATAAGTGAGGACAATTTATGTGTATGTGTATGTGTGTATGTGAGAGAGAGAGAGAGAGTTACAACAGGCAAGATGGGCAGAAAAATGTAATGACGTATCAGGAATTTATGAGAGTTTTGATTTTCCATCAACTTCTTCTTCAAATATCTCTTCAACCCTAGACTGGTCACCTAACGTTCCCCTATGACTTCGGTCCCGTCATGAGGGATTCGCCGCCATGTTATTTTGACTGCGACGTTGCCGAATTTCCTCTACACTGCCCGAGCGCGTTTAGCAAGTTTTCGGCAACATCGCAGACTGAACAATTTCATTTAGCATTGGAAAAATTCCGTCAGCTCCTAGAATTTATCTTATTTCTTCATCAAATTTGCAGAATATTTTATTAAAAAAATATGATAGTTTGTTAACATTTCAATGAATGAATTCGATTTTTTCCAGAATTTTAAGCTCACCCAAATGATGGCGCAAAAACGAAAATGAATAGGTCGAATTGAATAGGTTTAGAAGAAAATGTAATGAGATCTTCTTTTTGTAAAGAATTTCAAGATTTACAAAAAAGGCTCTTAATTAATCTTCCTAAACTTAGTCATTCACGAGATATTTGCAAAATAAACTATACTTGATTTCAGTAGTGACGAGATAAACCGTATGTTAATTCTTTTTGATCAGTAATTTTTTGAGAATATCTTGGAAACAATGTGAGCTGGTGCTACTACAATTTATCATTTATTCCCTAAAAATCATAGACAAAATATTATAAGACAAGATAACATTGAACAAAAAATATCAGTCGACGATATATCATATTAAAAAAAAATATCACGTGACAAAAAATCCAAAACAAAATCATTAAATAAAATATCATGATAGTAAAAAAATTTAATGAATAAAAGACAAGACACAATTTTTAATATCCAGTTGAGTTTCTATTAAATTATATAAAGTTATAATAATTAATCATTTAATGATATTCAGGCTCTTAAAATTCTTTACATTCTCCTTTTGCTTAATTTTGTAGTTACTGTTAATAAAAGATTAGTAAAAAAAAGGAACTCATCTTATTGCACCTCTTCACTCCTGATTTATAGACTCATTCTACTTCACCACTTCACTACTATCATGATCTTTGCCTACTGTATTTCTTCACAGAAAAGCTTGCTATTCCATGAGTTATTAAATCAAATCTATTCCTTCTTCTTGATCAAAAAAGATAAATCCAAATCCACATCACAACTAAAAACGTTTTTTTTTCAAATATTTTCTCAACAAATTAAATTCGTCAATTATGTGAAAATTCGCGGTTTATTGTAAGTGTTAAAACCAAGTGAAACGCATTACTTATATAAAGCATTTGGCTATGATATATAAGGGATTTGTCTCTGTGCGGCAGTGTCGTGCGTCATGTCGCAAATATTAACTCTGATACAGGCCATTCATTCACTTAATTACAAACAGGCGTGATTTAAGGGAAGCGAGAACACCAGGGGGTCTTACTCAAAGTGGAAAAAGAGATGGTGAGAGAGAGGGGGGAAGCCATCTCTTGTATGGCCATGTCCGATCCATGGACGTCTGAGTGTTTGGACCGTGTACCTTTTCTTTACGATCCCTCATTTACACAACAGGAGCCCACCAAGGATTCTTAGAGTTATTCATTTTTTTGGATTTCTTATTTCAAAGAGGGGGGAAAATAAAGCAAGGTAAATGATTATATCTTGGATTAACTGGTGGGAATGAGAAGATTGTGGGATTTACTTATTTCGAGTGATCTTGATTATTGCGAGGGACTTGCGCCCCTTTAACTGTGGAGATGAGGTCATGTCTTGCGTCAAGTTCCACTTGAAGAAATCAATTTTCCTCTCATGATTCATCAATTTTATTCGGAAGAATGGATTTTTTTACTGCTATTAGTAGAGAATATCTCTGGATTTTTTTCAAATATTAATTTTCAAAATTCCTTCATGTCTTCAGATTGGCGCTCAGACAATTGCGCTTTTCTGGCCGGTTGATTCTGGCATGAAGCAAAAAAGAAAGGAAATCAAGGAAGAGAATCCGTGTAGGATGAGAGAGTAGGTGGTATGAGAATAGGGAGAGAAAAGGAATGTCTATATGAGCGACGGATGAGAAGCCGCGAACCGAGAAGTGAAACGCGGTGACGCGTGATACGCCACTCTCTGCACATCGGCCAAAGGAAAGATTACCATCGGGATCTTTTCCATTTGTCCCATTCCCTCATTCTTTTTCCTTTTTTTCAACTTAGAAACTGATGCGTGTATCGGTGCTTCTTTCTATGAGTTTTCCTTGAAATTAGAGTCGACAAATGAGGAATTCAGGTGGAAAAAATTGTAGTTTGCATGTTTGGGAAATTGATGAGAAATAATTAATTTATTGAACTCTTAGTTATTTAATCATTTAAGGAACAATTATTGGGGAAACATATTCATTTGATAAGGACATGAATATTATCGATAACATACATTTCTTTTTTTACATAAGCTTTTCCTACCTATTTTGTAATTGGCAGCTTCTCCTAATTATTCTAATTGTTCTTGCACTTTTCCTGAAATAATTTTTGAATATTAGATTTTTCATTCAAGGTTTAACTTCCAATCAACATCCGAAACGATTATATCTATTTTCCTTCTCATGAATTCACCCAAAAATGATTATCAAAATATTAGCGAAAAAGGAAGAATTTTTGAGATGAAAATCATAATTAAAGTGACTTAGAAAATTCCACATTTGTGGTGAAATTCCACATTTTTAATTAACATGGCTGTTGAAGCACATTACCCCAAATTAAATGATTTAATACCATAACTGACAGATTTTGCTATGAATTTAACACAAAGTAAGTGGTCGTCTTCCTCATCTCTCTAGATATGAGGAAGGTACTATGGTATGCATGAAAGGACTCTCCTTATATCCTTTAGACTTTCCTCATCATCTCCATACAAACCTGCACCCTTGCTCCATCTCTCTTTCTCTTGCACAAGAAGCTACGTAACTACCGAAAACTTACGTAACCCCGAAAACCTGAAGCCATCTACACTCCTTTTCAGTTCAATTCTCGTAATTTAGTCGAAAGAGTCTGAGTATCAAACAGCCCACGATAAATTGAGCGTTATCATTTAATTACATTGAATTTATATATCAAGAGAGGTAAAGAGAGAAATAAAGAAAAAGAAAAGCTTCTGTTATCTAAACAATGTAAACAAAGAGATAAATCCTTTGATTTTACGAATTGGCTTTGAATTTTACAGCTAATTTTAATCTCAATTATTTTAACGATGTGTCAAATTTAATTAGGTGCGGGAAACGTCGACAAAAAAAAATTCAATATTTTTTGAAAATCAATTCAGTAGTGAAGAGGTAAAAGAGGAGCATTTTTCGAAAAATATCACGGAAACTAAGCGAGATAAAACGATTTCGCCTGAATCCTTCTTTTGTAGAGAAAAAAATTTTAAGAGCTGGAGAAAAGAAATCAAGCAAAATCATCTTATCTCGTTTAATTTCCATGATATTTCCAAAAATACTGAATTCTAAATTTGGATCTCATTTATGAGAGGAACATGATTCAGGAATTTTTTTCAGTGTGAAAGACTTCATGAAAAAATCGGAAAAAATTTGAGAAAATGCTCCAATATGTCATCATTGTTGTTGAATTTTTTCAATTTTTTTACCAATGCCTTTGCTCTAAAAAAAATCCCGAATCATTTTGATCTGCAGGTCCATTTTGCCTCGTCTCTCCTATTTACATATTTCGTAAACTAGTTTTTTTTTTAATGCTTCTCCATTTCCAAAAAAAAATCCAATTAAAAAAAAAATGAAATTGCTGATAATTTTCGCTAACACAAAGAATTCAGATTGAGACATCATTTCATCGGAAATTTGTATGTCGAATGTGTATAGACATGGAGCCCCCTGTGGTGTCCTGTGTGTTACGCACGCAGTGTTGAGAGAGAGAAAGAGGTAGAATGAATGCCGTTTGGCGTGGTTACTCACCCCATTCGCGTGACAACAGTTGCGGTTAAACGGCAAGCATGCCCTGGGTATATGTCCCTTCCTCTCTGCCAGTAAAATTCAACGGCGCACGAGTACTTCCACTGTCTCATTTCCACTACCAATGTCCAAATGCTTGAAACAAAGACACCAAGTTTACAGTGTAGAGTGAGACAAAATGCCTACTAGGAGGTTTTGAACACTCCATGGACAACAGGAGTAACCCGTAGCGCCCGGTTATTTAATTAAAACCGGATTAAGCTTGGAGTCTCACGCGCGCGCCTTCCTTGAGCGCATTCTGTCCATATATTTTGGCCTCTCATTTTATTCCTTTTATTATCTTTATTTCTTTCCTTTTCTTTCATTATCCCTCCCCCCATCTACCGTTCTCGTCGATATCACACACTGCCTAATTGCTTAATCCGGATTAAAATGATCAAACACACGGTCTAAATTACTCGTGATAACGTAAACTTACTAACAAAGCATTAAATTTTATGTATGTGCTGGAAAAGTATTTGTACAAGTGCAATCTTTCCTTTTTTTAAATTTATTTTATACTCGTTTCATTCATTTTGGAAGGAGAATATTAGTCAAATATATTTTCGGAGCAAAGGACTGTGGGAAAAAATATGAAAAAAATTGAGAAAGTACTTCAACATATCTACATTGATACCTAATTTTTTCTCATTTTTCCGTGGAGTCCTCACCCGAAAGAAAATTTGGAGAAATCCATAAATTATTTGTCTTAGGATGATGAATTTTAACATTAAATCTGGGAATCCCCAATTTTTGTCATGAGGAGTCGAAAATATGGCCGATAGATGGCAAGATGTGCAGTTTTAGGAAAAAAATCTCCTGTTGTACTATCGTATACTAACGTTAGTATATTAATGTTCGTGAATCTTCTGCTTTTCTCCATTGGAGGTAACTTGCTACTAATGTTGTGGGAGCCACTGATCTTTAAGTCTTAGTAGTAATAGAAGAGGGGACTGTTTTCAAAAATTGAAGACCCCCTATTAAAATGATAAATCCGGCAACACTGCGCATCTGGATGGCCGGAGGGGAGAGAGCTACATTAGACTTATTTGGAAGTTTACTGTAGCTTTTTCGAAACAGGTGCTCAATCGTTTCATTTCGCTATAAGACCCTAGCTATTCGTACCATTTGTACAATTGATGAATTTTTTATATGGACAGATGGATAATAACCAGTATATTCAATTATATCAACGTTTATTCATTATAACTCTTTATCACACTCTTCTGTCCGTCTTAGTCACGAAACTTAGTCGAAATGACACAGAAAACGAAAGATACATGAACGTGCATATATAACGAGAAAGGAAACATATATGAGTAAAATAAGATCGGGAGGTGGCACAATAATTTATTTCCAACAACAATGTAAACTAAGTCTACTTATTGCTTGTTTGTTGTGATCCCATCAAATGTGCTAAAGACCAATCGAGGCAAAAATCGTTTCAAGACCCATTTTTACCCCGAAATGACTAGAAACTCGACCCAATTGAAAAATTACCCATCGAGAGCATTAAAAAAAAATCTTTAAAAAAAAACCAAATGAATAAATAATTATAATATTATTCAGTACAATTGCTGAATAATTCGTCACAACAAAGTAGAGGAAACACATTGTTACTTTAACGGTTGAAATTTACACGTCCCCTTTCACCCCAAGCACATACATATACCTTAGGCATCGAGTGGCCCGTTGATGCTCGCTATTAAATCAAAGAGGCACTCGAACGGCGCCCGATGCGCTGGGAATCCCAAATCGTTGCCCATAAAGACCCGCCTGTATGTTTCTATGTTTGTATGACTATGTGTCTGTGTTTATGTATGTGTAACAGCCACCGCGGAAACACGAATTGTTGCCAAATGTGTCTGTCGTATGTGAATGGTGGATTGTGGAATGAGAAGGAGGGTTTTGGCCTGACGGGACGGCATACACACACACACACACACACACTTTGAATCACATTTGAATCTCACGTAGTCCGGAAAATACGCGCAGGGCCATTTAAACATTTGGGGTGTGTGGGCCATACGCGCGAAAAAAAAAGAAAAAGAAAAGAGTGAGTCTGAGGATAACAAAAAGAAAGAAAGAGGAAGGAGGAGGAGGCTTGAGAGAATAAAAAGAAGAAACGGTTAAAAAGCCACTTAGCGTCAGTCCATAAACCCCGAAACGTGAAATTCAATTTTTTTCCTCTTTTTTCTCGTTTCTCACAGGACTAGAGAGAAGAAAAAGAAAAAAAAAAGAAATGAGAAATTCTCGGTTGAACGTTAGTGTTGATCTTAATATGAAAATGAGTCGTTTAATATCAAAGGGAACAGACGAATTAATGTCCTAGACTCTCAGTTTTTATTAGCTCAAGGGACACTTGGAGCTTCTAATTAAAGATACGAAATCGCTCTATCGCTGGGTGAAAAAAAAGGGGGAGAAGAAAAAAAAGGGGGAGAATCTGAGACAGAGAGAAAAGGTGTCAAGTCCTTTGAAACTCTCCTGCATTCTCTAGCCTCGAAAAGAACTTCTTCTTTTTACTTCAACACACAAAGAGAGGAGAGAGATGGGTTGAACACAAGTAAAAAAAAAACGGGAGCTTTAAAATCCAGAGCTAAGTGTAAATGATAGCGCGCGGTTGGGAGATACTTTCAAAAGAAACGGTTACGACGTCATCCTCCTGAGGGTCGTCTGTAGATAAAAAAAAAAAGAGCGAACAAAAAGCATGAGGGAGAGAGAGAGATGATGTGTATATGATGTAAGGAAGAATAGAAAATGTTTTGAAGAGTTTTTTCTTTATTTTTGTTTAAAATTACGACTCAGTAGATTCTACTGATTTCATTCGGTAATTGTGAAAATTGTCGAGACAACTGGCGCTTGTTTATTCAGAGTTAAAGAATTTTCATTTTTACTCGCTTTATTTGATTTCCAATTGAGAATACGAGATACTTGAACGGCATCTTCTTTTCTTCCAATAAAAAAAAGAGAAGAGGGAGGGGAGGGGGGAGGGGAGGAATGAGGCAAATATCGAAAACAGTGGCACGCACATAAATTTGCTAGGTCACTTAATTGAATGGGGAAAAGAAGAGTATAAGGAGAATACAAAAAGAGAGAGAGAAAAGAAACGTACCTTATTCTCCCTCGAGTTCTCCCTCATTGCCTGGAGGACAAAGACCAGTTGAAATAGTATATCGTTTTCTTTCACAAGATATACTTGTGTTTCAATGGCCATTGGATATGTTAAACGGTTGTGGAATGTAGCTTGGTATTTGATGTACAGTGAAATGGCTTAAAAAGAAAAAAAAAAAGATTATTGAAAAGAAGAAAGAAGTTTTAAGGGAAACTATGCTGTTGAGGATTTTACAATTCCTTTGAATTTCTTCAGTGTTTAACAATTTAATTCAATTCAATGGAATTTCACTAATTATACTGAACACACGAAATTTTTCAAAAAAAAACCGATATTTTTCGTAAAGACAAATTTCTTGATAAAAAATTAAAAAAAATTAAAAATACCAAATGGCACATGTCACACTTGCCCAAGTGATGAAGGAGAATGGAAGAAGACTGAGAATATTTTTTCTTGTAAAAATAGAGGAGAAACGATACGTAAGAGATTTCCGGATAAAATGTTATTTTGTTTTAGCATTGGGTGGAAAAGTAGCGCGTGTCCGGAGACCTCAAAAATTCCTCCGAGGCATATCTCGTTCACAAATAAATAAACAGAGATCCTCGTTTGAGGAGCCACAGCTGCTCCTGTTTCTCTTCTCCCTTCCTCCTGTTGAACGAAAATCTAATCTTCGTTTTTCTTCATTTTTTCTTTTATGATTCTTCATTCGTTACGTATCAGTCTTGTATTTACACGAAAAGTTATGTTATTTTTTTTTTCTAACTTGTTTGTTTTAGGTAAGAAAAAATTTCCAACTGATCCATCCTGCTGTCCGGTATGCAGTGTTACAGTCAGGCCACAGGAATTGGAGCAACACTTTGCTCAGGAATTAGATCGTTTGTACAAAGTATCAGCTAATAATTCGAGACCAAGACCTAGATCAATACTACCACCTGGTATTCAGGATCATCCACATGGACCAATGCTACATGCACCATCTACGGCTGATGGAACGCCGCAAGGGAGATGGGAGACTTACAAGAGGATTCGGGCAAATCGTCAGGTATTTATTAATTTTGTAATATTGTAAGGAAATTAGCGGATTGATAACGTTGCAATCACCAATTTACACGACAATTTAATTTGAGAAATTATCAGGAGATTTCTTAAAAATTTTATATATATTTCATAAATTTTTTCGAAAATTCTGAAAAATCTCAAATATTAGAACCAAACTGATTTTTTTTCTGATTCATTCGAAAAAAATGAATGATTAAATAGGAAGAATAAAATGAAAGATGTTGCTGATTCTTGTAGCAAAGAAAATAGTTCTTCTTCCATTCGATATCGTTTAAATGTGAATTCTATAGATGATATCAAAGCTGAATTCAAATTTGCGGTAGAACATGTCGGAAATCATTAGAAAATTCGAAGTATAAAAGGAGAATTCGCCGATAGGGTGCACCGTTTGTGGCTACTGCACCTTTTTTCGCCACTTCACATTCAAATTCGAATATGAATCATTTTATAAGTACAATAACATTATAAGTTAGATTCGTATAATCATGAAGTTTTCAAAAGTCTCTAGAAATATTATGATTTAAGAATTTTTTATTTACTAAAGTGAACTTTTGAATTCAAAGTGGCCAAAAAAGGTGCAAAAGTGGCCAAAATTGGTATTTCTACCCTATATTAAGATTCATCTGCATTTTTCCTGCCGTTGTATCTAATGCAGCTTAATTTAGAAATTCATGCTGCTAGGTTCATTTGCACATACGTACATTTGTAATTGCACGGAATTAGAGAACTACTCAATTTTCCATCTAGAACTTCAAGAATCATTCTTTGAAAATTTAATAATAATCCCAATGTCTGAATGAATTGTTTGATTTATCTCAGGCGAGGATTCGGGTGAAAAATCGAAAGAGAAAAGCAGACGAGCCAGCCTGTCCGGTTTGCAACGAGCGTTTATCCGGTAGCCCTGAGGAACTAACTCAACACGTTGAAAGATGTCTCAACAAGCACAATGCTGGTAATGGCTCAAATGTCACCATGGATGACGAGGAAGTGGACGTTGAAGGTGATGCAGAGACATTCGAGGAATACGAGTGGGCTGGACAGAGGAGAATTCGTGCAACATCCATGCTAGTTGGTGGCTTTTCTGGTAAGTCAGTTAAATTATACAAAATTAAAGAATAAATATGACAAATGTCTCTGCCTGTGACAGAAAGTTTAACATTTTAGATTTTTTCTTTGAAAACGTCAGAAGGATTTGCCTTTCTTTAAAATAAATAAGCATTCGCAATTTCGAGTGAAGCTGTATTCCCCGAACAACTTCCGTTCAATGCCTTCAATCTGCTCTTATTTTCTCTAAAATAATAAAAACAAGCCTTTATCAAAGCATCACACAGCATAAAACTCCAATCTCATTCAACGACATGATAAAATTTTACTCCATAAACATATAGCTTCATTTGACAACATAAACACTGAACTTTTTATTCTCCAATATTCAAATACTCGTCAAATTTTCCATTTCAATGTTTACTACTATTGTTTTTTTTTTCTACATAGCTGTAGGGCTTGCCACGTCATCGAATAACAGAAGCGGCAATGGAAGTAATCCAAGTGGTCGTCCAGATGAGGAGGAGGATTTAGTAGTTGATGGTGATGATGCAGCACAGTTTGGACCAGCCCAGTATTCAGAGGCCGATGTGATAGCACCAAGGGGCGAAGGAACACTGAGAGAACAGAAAGAGAGAGATGCACTTAGAGAAGCTGTTATATCACCAAATGCACCACTGACCCCTCATACACCGCCTGATCAACCGCACGGTGCACAGGTCGAGGTCAAACCAGAGCCTGGCACTATTGGCCTAAATAATTCACCATCACCATCCTCGACACCTTCGAGGCAACGTACGGAAATTGAGGATGGTTCTACTGCCTCACCTGGACAGGAAATGAGTGATGCACCAGTTGTAGATGCATTGCGCAGTAGAATTCGAGAATTGGAGAATGAAATGAGGGGACAACCTTTCAAGTGTCTCATCTGCATGGTTCGTATGTTTTTTCTTACAATTTATTTGATAATTAGCCTAAAATAAAATAATTGAAATTATTGGATTTGAGGAAAATAAGCAAGATAGACCTGTTTTTAGAGAAATGTTCTTCTTAAGAAAATTTGAGAGCTAGTCTTTACAAAAATTGCCTGAGGAACTAAAAAAATATTACATGTACTGAAAAAATTGGTTTTCATACAAAAAAATTTCTAAATAGATTTTTATCAAGTAAAGTTTCTTTAAAGATGATAAATTTTCATGAATATTGAAACGTGATCATAGTTCAGGAAAAAAAAACAAAAACTCCGATTTGAGAAGTTAATAATCCAAAAGAAGCTAACAAAATGCTTGGAACACTGCAATTTTAGTTGAAAAATACATTGTCCATACTTTGATAGCTTATAGTTATTTTTAAGAGAAAAAAATCAAGAAAGCTGCAAAAAGCCGAGAAGCTAAACATGACTCCTAAATAGAATATAAAATATTGAAATTCAATTATCTTCATATTAAAATCTTTGAAACTATCAATACCTCAGTGTTAAAAAATTTGTCAGATAAAATGAGTCATAAAAAAAATTATCAACTTAAATTTTCATGAAAACAGGAGCAGTATAAAAAACCAGTAACGTCAGTATGCTGTTGGCATGTGCACTGCGAGCAGTGCTGGTTACACACACTGGTCAGTATATCTTTGAATCTCATTCCATTATCATAACCCTCTTTCATTTTAACACATTGAATAAAAGCAATGAAATGTAATAAAAATAATTCTATAAACAAAAAAAAAACATTTATACAATATCCGCAAAGTTTGAAACCACTGGTGAAACCACACAATATTACCAATTTCACTTCGTTAATTGCAATTGAAACCATTTTGTATACATCTGTATAAAATCATGTGGAAATCCCGCATATGTACGACAGTTCATGCGGGTATATATTGAAAACATGAAATGTACAATATGTTATTTCGTTTATTTTACGAATCACAAAAATATAACATTGTGTATCAGTTACGTTGAAGCATTAAAAATGATGGGGAGAATTATACAGAGCTATAAAAATGTGTTTCAATATTTCGAGAGTGTATGTTATCAATCGAACATTTCCAAATTAATTTTTCTAACAAAAATTTTCAATTTCTAAGACTCAGATGAAGGAAAAATTATAGAGAATCATCGAAAATGTTGCTTCGTCAATAAATTCTTATTTTTATGCGAAAAACGGGGCATCTCTTAAAAAAAATGGGAATTTACGATTTTCCAAATTTCAAAAAACTACAATTGGAATGTGTGTTTGGCACGCGTGTCGATTTTTGGAAGTAAATTGAAAATCAGCATAATTGGAATCTAAATATGTTGATTCGAATGTAAATATTTTCGCCCCAAATCCGTCTTCGATATATCGTGATCATCATGTTTTACCTTTCGTCTCATCTCACTCCTTTCACTAATACAAATATTTCTTCAACAAGTCACCAACTATCCCATTGGGTGAACATTTGACAATCATTTTTGAATAATATTTCCAAGGCTTTTCTAAAGAGATAGCAAGTTCTCTTTTTCGATATAATGAAATTCAGTTGAAGATTTGAGATACAAAAAATACGAAAATACGGAATTTCGACACATCTTTTCTATCTATCGACGCTATATATAGCCAAATTTAGGAAAAATAAATTAGTGACAAACCGTTTCATGCTTTTTTTAAAAAGGGATTCATAACTCCATCTCCATTTGGATTTTTTTTCCGCAAAATTCATTCTTAATTGTATTGGGGGAGTTGAAGTCCATCGGAAATTATATATTTTTTTTTTTATTTTTTCTAGCCATGTATAACCTTTCGGTTTTTTACAATTTTTCTTTCCTTTCCCCACCCCCCGTGCGACTCCATGGATCGACTTCTTGCCATACTGCCCGCATTTGCCGTGGACCAAGGGAAACCATGGAAAACCCTGATCAGTGCAGTCGGATTCGTACAGAGCCTTAATGTGCCTTTTCTGTCACGCTGACGAGAAAGGCACACTAATTCTCTATAGTCACACCTACCGTATGGTTCAGTTTGTCATTCGAATCTGTGTACGGCAAACGGTCACCCATCCAAGTAGTAACCAGACGCAATGCTGCTTAACCCGGTAGATCCGCCGAGCCGTACACAGACCGAACAGCCAAACTGCCGGTTTTCCATCGGAAATTATAATTTTTAACATTTACTGTCAATACTAAAATCACAAATTAAATAATTTTTTTTTTTACTTTTTCCAGGGTGCGAAAAAACTCTGTCCCCAGTGTAACATGATCACATCGCCATCAGACTTGAGAAGGATCTACATGTGAGCTTCAACCTGTAAAGCTGAAAGCACTAGGCCATCATCAATAAAGTCTGAACAGACCCTTGTACATTTGTATATTTCTTAAATTAACAAATTTCACGTCCCCGTCACGTATAATTACTACTTAGTAAATTAACAGTTTATAGCGAATAACGAACGAAAAAAAAAAAAGAATTATAAAGATGTAATAATAGTTGTACTATTATCATTGCCCGTTGTCCTCCGAAAATTATCACCAAAATGATTAAAGAGGTATAAAAAAAAATCATAAAGCTAAAGAAATTCATGTTTATCATTAAAAACAATAATGAAAAATTGCACTTTGATATGGAAAATGACACGAAACACTCTACTCCACTCATAAGTGGAGATGAAAAAAAGAAGAAAAAAAGAATGAAAAAAAAAGGCCCAAAATACTTAGATAGAAGAAATTACCACCTTTTTAGCTGGCAATGTGACGAAATCCGTCCGAATTCGATGATGAATTGAAGTGAGAAATGAAATTTCTGCTGAAAATGATACTGAAAAGGTGAATATAATAAAAAATAATTTCCAGTAAATTAAAAAAAATGAAAAAAATCTTGTAAATAAAACGCGCGGGTGCGCGCTAAAATGAAAAATGAGAAAAAAAATCCTGAAGATGTTCTGTATTCAAAAAATAAAGAGACCATGCAAAAAAAAATTATGTAATCAAGACTCTCTCATATATTTCTTTCTCATACCCCTTTCACTTTTTTAACCCTAAATTACCAAGATAAGTGCTCACAATGCAGGCGGTTAACCAGAGACTGAGTGGAAGAGTAAAAAAGAAACAGAAGAAAGAAAATAAAGAGAAATGGAATACCTGAAATAAACAATCTTGAAACAGCCGGTGAAAATGTCACCACCCCGACCTATAAATACCTGCGTGTAATTTCCGTTCTGTTGGCGTTATCATTCCCGCCAACCCCGGTGGTCGTTTGTCGCACAAGACGTCCTAATTAAACTCTACCCCCTCCTCCTTTTTTCTCGCTTCTCTTTTGCCTTTTCTCTCTGTGCATTTTCCGTTTCCTAACTGTGAAATAAATAGCTCAAAACTCGCTGAAAAGAAGTGAAAAGAAAGTTTTTCTTTAGAAAAAAAAAACGCAGCATTAGTAAAACAAAATGGCGGCCACTAGTGTAATATTGCGGGAGTTGGTGTTTGAGACTACCATCTTAAATTTTCAGCCAACCTATTTTTATGTATCACAGTGTTTTTAGATTGAGGAAGGGAGGGGATAGCTCGTACTCGTGTTTATATTCAGCAGAATGATGTCTCTTTTTTCTTTTGCCAGTGGCAAAAAAAGTAAAAAAAGAAGAAAGTGCTAAAAAGAGGTGGACTCTTCGAGAAGACGTGGAGGAGGGGGGGTAAGCTCCGCCTCTGCAGGTCTCACCTGCGTAAGGGCATGAATTCAACTCTTTTCCTATACCACCCACTTTTATTAGTGGATTTTTTTTCTCAATTTCAATTTTTTTGGGTAAACTTATAAAATTTACAAATGCAATTTTTTCTTTTTTTTTTTTTTTGTTGCGTATTCTGCCCTCGGGGAAATGGGCTTGATCCTTCGATGATTCTGGAGCAATTGGAGAAGCAAAACTTTTCGAAGGTAAGCCATCGATTTGAGGAAAATTTTGCACATAATACACATAATTTCTTCGCTGCAGTTGGATGGCTGTTACCTTTAAACTACTACGCAACTCTGGCTGTACTACTTTGCGCAGAGTGTGAAATCACGTGGGTGGGAGAATTCAGGAAACGCCCATCGTCCTATCAAGTTACTTGGTGCACTACGTGGTCTCCTCCAACCGTTGAAAACCTACTCAAATGTCGCTGTTGTTTGGACTTTCAACAGAGTTTATCGCGCATACCTAGGTGGAGAAAAGGTGACCAACACCCTCTGCTGTTTAACCAGCCCCCTTTGTTTTTTCAGTTTTTTTTTTAAGACAAAAATGAACGAAGAGAGATGATTTCTTTGCTGTTTTTGGAATGTAATTTTTCCACTATTTATTTCGGTTTCCATCGATTTTTTTAAGAGTGGGGGACAAGTATGGCTAATAAATACTTACCTTTTACATTTGCCCCTCCCCTCCCCCCTTTTTCTGCATGTACAATGTTCCCCAGTACGCAGACTTTAACTTACTATCTTCATATATTGTTACAAAAGAAACTCAACTCAATTTAACGTAACTTAAAACATAATTAGACTTTCGTGTAATACAAACGAATTTCTTAGGTTTATTTTACGGTTCAGTTAATACTATATTACTAAACGAGTCTTTACATCAGTATTGCCATTGCTTACAAATATTGTCTCCCTCTTTTGCCTTTTTTTGCCATTATCCAGAGGACTGGGAGTTGTTGCTGCCAATTGCAGCTTTGGATTCATGTACTGTTGGAATCTAATGATTTAGAAAGTAGATAAAGCTGGTTTTTATCTTGTGTTACTTTTTTTTTGGAATGACTCAGAAAATAATGGAGATACGACTTTTTTTTGTAGAAATCTTTTTTGTAGGTCTCATTTCCTTTTACAAAAGAGGTTTCCATGAAAACTCTCGTATGTGGCTTAAATTCCGAGAAGTTCAAGGAATTGAATGAGTGGAAAAATTCAATTTTCTTCCTTTTTTGCTAATTATTCCTTCTTTAAGTAAAAATCCCTCCATTTTTCGGAATTTTGGACTTCGAAACCCTTTTAGAGACTCGATATTTAGATTATGTAATGACTATTCACAGAATTTAGAGGATTTTTGAAAAAATCCATTCAGTAATGAAGTAAAAATTTTGAAAAATGACAATTTAATCTCAAATTTCGAAATTCGATACTATATTGATGTAAGAGAAGTCGAAATTTTTTTTACAAATTCAATTGTAGACATCTCGAAAATGGTAGAGTTAATAGAAAATTTTCAAGAGGCCTTTATCGTAGAGAATTCCATCACCTACAGGAAAGAACTCAGCTAATGTTTTCGTAGCTGCCTTCGATTTCCAAATCATTCGAAGGATTAACTAGGTGGAAATGAACTCGTTTCACTCCTCGTCAAAACGGAATATTCCTAAGGATCCGAGGAACTTTGCTCACCTGTTACGAAACAGTGGAATCAATATGTATATATTAAAGTTTATATACTAGCCCTGCCATCACCTCCAACAAGGGAAGATATTTTTTGATATAATAATGATGTTCTTTCAACACTGAAGGAATTTTTTCCTACTAGCATGACTATTCCTCAGAAGTGATAACGAACTATTTTAAATCAATAATCCCACCTAGAATTATAACTAAAACAGCTAAATTATAGTCATGTGTACTATCTGATAACTGTACTTGATAAAAATTTGTTTGCTGTTAATATATTTCATAGTCAAGGTCTTTCCTGCTAAATTTTAGTTCCACAGTTCGAAAAATTCTCTCAGTCAAGAATTGAATCAATAAATATTTTTTAATTTGAACTTGATCATCTTCTTTTGGTTTTTTATTCCCTTCCCTGGCTCTTGAAATCTTGATCAAATGCATACATATTCAAGATGTATACAAAAATGCACTCATTTTTAAAAAGAAAATGATCCAAGAAAGCTTCCCAAAAATATTTATTGAATTCCTCTCAAATTACTAGAAATAATACTTGATGACTGTATTTCAAGGAGTATGAACCTGGTCCAATCCCCGACCAAAACATGTGATAGCGCGAGAAAAATGCTATCGATATAGTTAGGAAGAATTTTAATTTTCAGAAATTTTTATTTTGGTCCAAATATTATAGAATAAAAAGAAATGTCATATGGATATACCCTGACTTGGATCAGACATGGGTCAGACCCGGGTCTATAATTCTCGAGTCAAAATAAAAATGTGTGAAAATTGTAAATTTTTCGAACTGTATCGATATTATTCTTTCCGCGCTATCACGTGCTTCGTGATAATTTGAAGCGCCATCGAAATTTAATTCGAATATATTTCTTGTATTCCTTGAGAGACTGTTAGAAAGCACTATTAGTAATGGCCTGGAGGAAATTTGATGAGTAAATACTCATTTTTGATGAGCAAAAGAATGAAATCAATAAATAGACATTATTTTCGTTGAATATCATTTATTCGAAAATGACATGATCTCTCTAATGACATTAATATGAGTAGATCAAATTCAATGAATTCTGGATGCTGTCCTGCAGACGACGTTCAGTATTTTTCCTGTACTAAAAGTGTACTTTTTTAAATATTTTTCTACACTAATTAACAACATCACTCGATATGTACACTCGTCAACTAAAGCTTGTGAACAATTCGAATGCACACTCCATTCTAATTCGTTGACGAACTTGAGTTGACGAGTGTACACCCACGAACAAGGTAGCCCGAATAAAACTATTCTCAAAACTAGATCTACAGTGTAAAAACCAGTATCTTAATTTGAAATATCAGTTGGAAAAAAATATCTTAAAATCAAAAAATATCTTAAAACTGCGATTCACTAACAACAGCGTACTCAAAGTGTTTTCAAAGTGTCTACAGAAGTATTTTAATTTCAAACATTTGTTTTTACAGTGTAAGGTCCAAATTACGCTCACAGCATGAACGCTTTGAGCGCAATTTGGACCGCGGCTTAAAGTGAGAGACTCGATTCAAATAGCATAAAATCTTGACATTAGATATTCAATAGATGTTTTCTACTGACTTTTGTTTGTATATTCTGTGAATATGTATTGATGCTTTAAATACAAGAAAAATTGAAAACAAAAAGTGCTCCTCCAATGATCCTAGCATTGTGCCTTTTCGAAAATTCTATTTACGGTCACGCCCTTTGCGAAAGAAACAACTTCATTCCGAAAAAAAACTGATATTCTTACAAACGTCTTTGATTCCCCTCGCTCACCTTCTTTTCCAACGGTCATCTGTAACTATCAGGAAAAAGAGTGGATAAATGTTTTATCCACGAGACATTGATCGATTACGTTGTCTCTCTCTCGACGTAGATTCGCAAATGGTAAGGTGGAATAATTTCTGTATTCGATGAAATAAGTCTGTAGTAAAGAGGTAAAACGAAAGACATCAATTTTCCACTCGAATATGATTTTAATCGAAATTTCTGTGACCTTTTTTTATAAAGTAGAAAAAAACATACAAAAAAGGTCCTCCCAACAAATCTCGTATCTCTTTTTGATTCCGAGATATTTCAAGGAAACTTACTTTGAATCTATAATAAAGTGGCAAAGAAGACAAATGGATAAATTTTCATTAAATGGAAAATTTCAATTCGGAAATTCTTTTGGAAAAAGAGAATTATTAATCAATTTTCTAAAACTTTATTATTTCCGAGATATTTAAAAAAATGTAACAATGATTGAGGAAATTGAAATAATTTTTAATCACGCGAGTTTAATAAATATATTAGTTTTTCATATTTTATTATTTATATTTCGTTCTCTTTCATATAACATGTATGTGGTATAATAATTTTCATGAGATGACACATATGCATAATTATTTTTCATTATTTCCTTCATTTATTTTTAATTAAAATTCAAAGGCACATTGGCAATACGTTTTTTTTTTCCTCTGCAAAACGATTAATTGACATTTTCATTATTCTGTACAATTTGTTTACTTTTTTTTTTCCATTAATTTTAAATCAAAAAAACATGAGGCATAATTAAAATCAATTTGTAATATGAATTAATCATAAGTAGAGATGATAATAATTGTAACAATAAAAAGTAGCATTCTTCTCGATTGAAAAAGAAAAAATATATCATTCAAAGGAGATAAAAAATTCAAAAAGGCAAAACGATAAAATATGCTGATAATATCATTTTAACGAATTCATCGAGAAAATTTAAAATCACAACTTGAATTGTTGAAATATTATATAAATTATTATTTTTCTCCATTTATACGAATTCATCTGAGTTAATTCGCAGCTATTTGGCACTTGCTCAAGAATTACCTCAGATTTCCGTTGTTCTTTTTCTTTCTATTTCATCTTAAAATCTTCAACATTAAAAGCATTCTACACATCTACTTTGAATGGTGATCCAGGGATGTGATCATCTCCCCATTTGACGATTACAAGGTATTCACCACGTTCACGAACGAGGTAGCTGACATTGTAGGTATTACGTCCGGCATGTTTAACGTATACCTCCTCGCTTGGTCCTTTGGGTCCGTAAATACCAACGAAGAGCATGTTTTGGCCTGAATAATGACAAATATTACATAAATTAGATGGGAACGAGATAAAACGTGAGATAGGGTAATTTTTATTGCGATTTTTTTTAAAGATTCAAAAAATATTTCTCTCAAAGAAATATTTCGACAAGAATTCATCATTTTCTGATGAATTTTAAAATATATTTGAGAAAAACAGAAAAAGTGAGAAAAAAAATGATGAACTCACCAGCATCTCCAGCATTGACCGAGAATTGATTCTGCTTTCCAAGATACGCTTTCTTCAAGCCCATACCCTTGCTGCTCACTTTACTGGCATCTGATTTGAATTTTGGCATTTGCGGTACATCTTTCTTGGCTTTCGAGAACTTCTGGACTGTCTCTACTACCACAGAACTCGTCTCTGATGCTCCTCTCTCTGCCAAATCAGCTCCTGCAATTACAAAAAAAATTGAAAAATTTTGAAATTACTAAAATAATAAAGAATAAGTTTAAAAAATGACAAACTATTTTGCAATTCATTTTTGAACATTTTTCGCTGAATTAAAGAAAAAACCCACCAGTGCATGGAACCTTGAAAGGTGATCCAGCGATGTGATATCCATTGTATTTGATGCTGATGTAGTAATCACCAGGTACAAGTGGTGTATATCTAACTTTGTATCCCTCCTCTACTTCAGTACAATCCATAGCAACTTTACTCGGTCCATCAACACTGACAGCAAGTGCTCCAACTCCGGCATTACAGGTGTCGACAATAAAATCTGTCTTGTGACCGGTTGTAATCTCCTTCAGTCCATTACCATAAGCATTGATAGCAGCTGGATCAGCATCAACTTTTCCAACTTTAACACGCAATGGACTGCCGTTAATGTGAACACCATTAAACTTCAAGTGTATGTTGTGAATTCCATTCTCACGTGGCATAAATCGGATCGAATATTCTTCAGAGTCAATTGCTTGGATGAAACAGTCATCTTCAATGCCACTTGGTGATACAATCTGGTAAAAAAAAGATTAATCATTAAAAATATATGAATGATCTATTTTTAATGGAATGATGAAAAGAAAGAATTTTTTAAAAAAGTGGAGATTATTTTGCAAATATTTTCAGAACAAAATGATTTAGAAAGAAATCTCAAGAAATCATTTCTGTAGAGAATTTCATAATCTATGAAAAAGATTTCTTGATAAATTTCTGTAAACTCAATCGTTTCTGAGTTGAGGCAGATCGGAGCAAAATGGACTCGCGGGTCGCAATAGTTCGGGATTTTTTTAAGAGTAAAGGTATGTTCGGAAAAATTTGAAAAAATTCACCAATAATGTCCACATATTGGAGCATCTTATCAATTTTTTTCGAATTTTATCATGAACTTCTCCACTCCGAAAAAAATCATTTTGCCCCCATGTGCTGAAGATTCTGCATATTGTAAAGATTAGCAATTGATAATTACTAAAAATAAAAATTTCTTCCAATTATAGAGAAAAAACCGTTTGTTTACGTAAAATCGTGTCAAGGATGTGAAATTTAACAGAGTTTACAGATGACTAATATCGAAGAAATACCCCCGCCTCCGCAGTCACTAGGTGATGTGATATTTTGCAACTTGCCTATATATATTTTTAGATCACGATTTTGCGCAACATCGACATCACAACGTCCTCACATAAATTTTTAGAATAAAACATTATTCCACTTTTTTTTTTTCATCAGATTCAAAAAATAATTGAAACAATTTAGTTACCTTGCCATCAAGCTGTCCTCTGGCACCATTATTACGAACAAGGAAGGTATGTGGTTTATCTGGTTGGACACCGTGCTCAGGGAATTGAGCTACCTCGAGTTTGTGAGCATCACCAACAGCTGGTGATATGTAAACTTTGTGGGGTGAATCGGGTATGTGCTGATCATTGAATTTTATTCCAACTCTGTAGTCACCTGTAAAAAATCAAAGAATAGAGAATTATTTCAAAAACCGACCAATTGTATTAATTAATTAGTAGATAAGGCCATTTTTGTTTGCTGTAATTTATGGAAAAGGATGTAATAATTTTAAAGAATTTTGGTTTGAAAATTTAGCTTTTTTTAAATTTTTAAAAATTAAATAAAAAATTAATTATTACTTTTTAAGATTTCGATACGAAAATTTTGTTTTTTTTTCAATTTTTTAATTCTTCTTCATAAATGCCAGAGACAAAAAATGGCTTTATCTAATAATGAATAGTGAATGAGTCCGGAGAACAATTAAAATTACGAGAATTTATCAAAACACCTTTTTTGTAAAGCATAAAATTCTCTACAGAAAAAAGTGCTCTTGACATTTTTCCCTAAATCCACTCAACTGATGATTAATTTCCGAAAATAAACTCTAAAAATTATTTAATAGATACCATCATCGTCATCATTATCAGAAATGATGAGATCTTTGCAAGCCGTGAATGTACTCATACTGATTACTGATGAATTAAACGAATTGAAAAAAAAAAAAAAAACAAAATCAACGTTTATCTGAAGTAGTAGAGACGAATATAACCGTGGCCACAACTCAACAACATCTAAACTACTCGTTCTCACCAATGAAGATGAGACTCTCCGCCAAAATATGAATTCACCGCAAAAACTAATATAGAATTCATGGATATTTTTAGGTTCAACTTCATAATGTTACAAAGAAGAAACGAACGAGGGGAGTGTTGTGATGTGAGCTGAATCATAACCGATGCGTTTGTATTGCGTCCAAAGGATTCCATTCAGATAAAATCATTGGGTTTGAGGTAAACGAAGATGAGTCTATTTTGTGGTAATTTTTTTGAGAATATCTCGGGATTTAAGGGAGGTAGCCAAATTATTGTGGAAACCTTTTTTGTAGAGCAGAACGAGCTCTATAAAAAAAACTTCAATGAAAAAAATTGTATCTCCATTATTTACTGAGATATTTCCAAAATAATCTGGAGTTTAGCCCAGAATTCACAAATTGCCTATTGTGAAGATATTTGGAAAGGACATTTAGAAGAATTTATGAAGACCTTTATTGTACTCTGCAAAATTCTCTACAAAGAAGGTTCCTTGTAAATCTTACTTAAACCCACTCGCCTCACATTTTCGGGAGATCGGGGCAAAATAGACTTGCAGTGCAAAAGCATTTAGATATTTTTTTTCGGAGTGAAGGACGTTGTAAAAAAATCTTTAAAAAATTGACAAGATGCTTCAATATGTCGTCGTTATTGTGTAATTTTTTCAGATTTTTCCATCAAGTCATTTACTCCGAAAAAAATCCTCGATTCCCTATTCGCAGAAGAATCTCTTCTCTCAATTCTACAAAAAAAAACTCACCAGGCTCACTGACACGATAGCTGACATAGCAAGACCCATCCTTGCGATCCTTGAAGTCAATCTGAGCCCTGCTGGGTCCCTCAACTGAAACCGCCAAAGTTCCAGCGCCTGCCTCTCTCGTCCAAATATTAAATTCGCACGGTTCTCCCTGTTCCCCCCTCTCAAGTCCAGGACCACCAGCATGCACTCTGTGTGCTCCCTCATCTTTCAATGGACCCACCGTGAACTGGAACGGTGATCCAGGTATGTGCATCTCCTTGTACTTAACAGAAACCGTGTGCACTCCAAGTTCCTTTGGCACAAAAGCAACTGCATAAAGTCCATCCTCAACCTCTTTGATTTCAGCATCCTCAGTAACACCTCCGGGTGACGTAACACTCGATGTAAGATCGAAATTGGTGATTCCGGGCATTTTGAACGTCAATTTGCACTGACTACCGACTTCAGTTATCGGTACAGCTTCACGTCGACGCTGTATCTTCTCGCGCTGCCTGTTGGAGCCTTCGCCAGTCACTTTGACAGTAAAAGGTGATCCTTCAACATGATGATCGGCAAATTTGAGGTTCATTATGTAATATCCAGGCTCAGTTGGCTTGTAAGAAATGAGAAGTGTGCCATCGGAATTATCCTTGCACTGTATCTCAGCTTTGCTCGGCCCCTCCATGGAGAGCGAGAGTCCACCAAAACCTGCGTTTCTCGTGTCAATTGCAAATGTGTTCTCCACATGAGTTTTACCAACTTGCAGTGCAGCACCAGACACTTTTACCTTCTTAGCATCACCGACTTCACGATCCTTGACGTCGATTTTAAACGGCGAATTCTGAATGTGCTTGCCCATGCGTTTAACAGCAACCACGTGCTCGCCAGCCTCTCTTGGTGTGAAGGAAACGCACATGTTGCCACTCGGCATTTTCTTGAGGAAGCATGGCTCCTCCAGACCGCTCGGTGCTGTGATTGATGCATTCAACGAGCGAATATCAGCGTCAGAGACTTTTCCAGGCAGCTGCACTTCGCTGGATGAACCGACAGATATTTGATTCCTCTTGCGACCTTCGCCTGTTATCTTGGCGGAGTAAGGACTGCCCTTGATTGGTTTGTCACCGAATTTAACGGAGATTTTGTACTCTCCCGGGGCTGTTGGCAGGTAGGAGACTGAAACAGTGCCGTCCTTGTTGTCGTGACAGGAAATTTCAGCTTTACTTGGACCCTCAACTGCTAGAGACAGGCCACCAGCTCCTGCGCCTTTTGTGGAAATGGTGAAGTTTGCTGGTTCACCACATACACCGAATGTCAAACCTGGACCGTAGGCTGTCACGTAACCGCTTGATAGAGAATCGACGTGGAAATGGAACGGTGAACCTGAAATTTTTTTAAAAAATTAGTTTATTTGGGTAAAAAATGAAGGGATGATATGAGAGAGGAATTTTTGTGGAGAGCTTTTTTGTGGAACTGTTTGATAGCTTCAAAAGAAAGCTTCCAAGAATATTTTCTCATCTCCAAAATTTACTGCATCAAATTGAATCAAGACAAATTTACCTTGAACATGATCTCCATTAAATTTCACGTAAACTTCGTGAAGTCCCTCTTCTCTAGGATCGTACTTGAGTGAGACAGTACCATCATGGTTGTCTTCAATCACTGGTTTGTCCACATTTCCACTCGGCATCTTAACTTCAGCTAAAAATAATTCAATAAATTAGTCCACAGCCACTCTCTTTTCACGGGTATTAAAAATCATGATTTTTTTTATATTTCTCTCATATTCTCCCTCTTTTCTCTACTTTCTTCTTTATGATCTTGTCAATTTTCTAAAAATACGTGTAAAGAATTGCTACTAATGACACACGAAAATTGGAGATCTGCTGATAATTTCTCCTGTCAATACTTCCATTTTTTTAGCTCAAAAAATCAATTAATAAAATAATTTTATCGCAATTCAATGAAACTGCACACCTTGTCGTGATTGAATGTAATAGAGACTCTGGAATTGTATTGGTGTAAAATCTAAACCAGTCTCTTCATTTTCTTCTCCTTCATCGACATTATTATTCTCTAAATCATCTCCTACGTAACATATTGCCCATTCTGGACCATCGCACTCGCTGCAAGTGATACTTTTGAGCCATGCTTTATAATAAACCGATAAATCCAACCAAGTCGCTTCGATTTCTTCCTCCTGATCGTGCCAAAACATTTCAGTAAAAAAAAATTCCCTTTTTTACTGGAAAAATTCCTAAAATCCTTTTTTTCCCTCAAAAAATAATGAAAGCTTGCAACTTTTTCTCTCTCCAACTCTGATTATCTCAAATCTTCACACAATTTAATTCTTCAATTCACACAGAGACAAGAAAATAATGCCAATCAATGAAAATCATTATCAATTAATCCAGATAATTTGACAAATAAATTGACGTTTTTTCTTTTCCTTTCAATAAATAATTCACTGAACATCCCGAGTGACATCCCGAGAACGACTGATCTACGTTGTAACTGAGATTGGTATTGGGCCTCTGATCACTCTAGTTCCTCCCGAGGAAAGAAATTATGTGAGTGACTCCAGAGAAACCAATGTGTGGATATATATCGCTGAGGCATCTTGTGCCACTAACGTCTCACAAATTAACCGTCAGCCAGAACGTATAAAGTTAAACCCACGCAAGCGCGAGTAGCTACTATTAAGAAATATTTAAAAAAAATAAAAAAATGAAAAAAAGCAAATATTCAAACATTTTATTTATTTAATTTAAATCTAACGAAAGAGACTACTGTGCAATTGCCATTCGATCTTCGGCCGATTGAAATCATCTCGGCTCATCAGCATGAAAAGCCTGGAGAAATCTAAATTAAGACGTCAGTGCTATCTCATAAATCATAAAGTCGAGTATTCATAATGATTTCTTTTTTTTTCACATAAAATTCGTTTTTTTATGGCTCGAGTTTTTTCAGAGAATGTTTCCTTTTTTTTGAAATTCATTTCCTCTTCGCCTCCTCCTCCTCTTCCTCTTCTCCTCCTTATTCTTCTTCTACTTGCTCATTTAGCATATTTGAGCTTTTTTAGATTGGGCACAGAATATGAATCATCTGAATGTTGAATTGCGGGCCAAGGGAAATACGAAAAACGAATTTTTAGTGTCCATCTGGTTGATTAATGATCCAGCATCAGTACAGTCGTTATCGCACTGTCCTCCATTTGTCATAGAATGAGAAGTGACGATTCCGCAAGAATTAAGCAAATGTTCTATCATTTGATTTACAAGCTGAGTTGTTTTTTCGTTCATTTTTTGTTCTTTTTTTTTATTATTTTGGAGAATAATTCAATTCTGAATAGACTAAACGACATTTCTGAATGAATGGGTTTAGAGAAAAGTGTCCGGATACCTTTTTTGTAGAGAATTTCATTGGCTACAAAAAAGGTCTCCTGACAAATTCTTGTAAGTGCCATCATTTCCGAGATATTTAGAAAATCGATTAAACACACTGAATTCACGTAATTTGAAACGTTTCAAGCCATTATGAAGTTTTTGGAAAATATCGCGGAATCCAAGCGAGATAGCGAAATTTTGGTTGAAACATTTTTTGTAGAGCAGAATGAGACCTACAAAAAAGGTTTCTGTCAAAAATACCGTATTCTCATCAGTTCAAGAGATATCTCAAAAAAAAAATCAGGTCAAAGTCATTTCATGCTAAAAAATTTCAAATTTCCGGTTCATTTTTCGATTTTTACCAATTATGTTCACCTTGAAATGTATATATGTTTGCTCTTCGATAATGGGCCAAGCACACGAATCGTATGCACCCGGTGGCAGTTAATCAACCAATATTAATAACGCGAATGGCAAACGGTTGGCCTTACGACATCGGTCCAGCTTTTCTCCCTACTTCTTTCTGAGTAAAAGTGGAGAGGCAAACGTGTTCACACGATACTAATAATATTGAGCCAACTAGCATGACTCTCCATGCAACAGTTGGACATGAAACACAGTGATGGAACCTGTCGTGTCTATCATTTTTGAAAATTTCTGGATCCATTTCAGCATCAATGAATAATTTTTTAGGCTCAATATATTTGAATTTTCATTAATTTAAATAATAAAGTAGAATTAATTTCACGCCAGTGAGCCATGAAGTTACATTAATTGAAGAATTTCATCATTGTGAATTTATGACCGGTCTTGGGACATTTTCATTTGAATTATTATAATTTTCATTTCAGTAGAAGAGCTACCGCAAGATAAGTCGATTTTTTCTGTCGATAGTTTTATGACAATGTAATTAGCACAGATATGACAATTTCTTTAGACTTTTGTATAAATAATTTATTATAAAAAACATATTTAAAAAATTGGCACTAATAGCTTTTTGAATTTTCTGCATGCGCATATTTTTCATTTTTTTCAAATAATTTATTCGTTAAAAGTAGAGAGAAAATGTAAAAATTGTCAGATATCTGCTATTTTCAGTATTATATATTTTTTTTGGAAATATCTCTGAAACTAAGCGAGATCGAGTGAATTTGCTGAGATCCTCTTTTGTAAAGATCAAAAAATAAAAATTTTAATATTTGAGATTTTTCGAAATTGTTTTCAATGTTTTTTTGAAATCTTTTTTTTTCAAATTTAATTTGAAAATTTTTTTGAAGATTTTTTCGTTCAAATTTTATTAAAATTTTTTTTTCCAAATTTTTTCAAATTAAACTGCGGTAACCTTCATTTGCCAATATACATTTCAGAAATGAGTTTTATTTTAATATTTGAGATTTTTTGAATTTTTTTTCAAATTTTATTTGATTGCCTTATCTCGCTTAGTTTCCGACATTCTGTTAAAAAAACTATTGAAGAAAAAAATCGATTTTTCCTGTTTTACCTCTTCGTTACTAATTTAATGGCACTGAATTTTTTTGTGAATATTCCTAAATTAAAGGCAAATTGAAAAAAACTTATTCTCATCAAAAATTTCGTGTCTTCATTAGATTAAGAGATATTCGAATCGGTGAAAGGGTAAATAATAGGATGGAGAGGGGGGAAGGAGGGAGGATGGATACTTACAGGTAACTGTGCCGTCAGCGGATGGCAGTGGAATATTGTTGAGCCTAATTGAATTAAATTTGTTGGCACTATCGTGTTGGCTTGTTGTACTACGCTTTGTAGTTATCCTCTCCTGGACTGTTGAACTGCTGCGTTGTTCAATTACACTCTCTTCTCGGTTGCTTGATTTACCTCTACGGTGTGTCTTGTGTGTACTTGTCTCACGGTACTCCTCAGATGCCTGAAATATGCAACAGAAATAAATTTAATCAATTATTGCAGCAGCCAAGAATTGAAACACGATCAATGGATTATTGTGCATCCGTTTTCTTGGAAATATTTCGGAATTTATAGGGGAGAGTAGAGCAAAATGGACCTCCGAGGCAACATGATTCAGGAATTTTTCTCGCAGTGAAGGACTGCATGAAAAAATCTGAAAAAAATTGAGAAGATGCTCCAATACGTGGACATTGTTAATGAATTTTTTCGATTTTTTTTGTAGAGGTTTTCGCTCTCAAAAAAAATTAAAAATCATTTTGACTAATAGGTCCATTTCGCCCCTATCTTCCCTTTAACAGAAATGCGAATTTTGTTGAGCGCCTTTCTTTCACGTCTCACTTTGACTCCAAAAAAAGATTTGCTCTTTCATAATCAATTTTGATGAATTAATTAATTAAATTATTGAATATTTCGAAAAGCCCTCACCCACGCCAAATGTTCATCTATTATGTAACTAATATACTCAAAAAATCGGGGCAAAGGGAAAAAAACCTTGGATTTGAATCTTTTCGAATGATCGTTTTTCGCGTCATGAGAGAATTATTTCGCGATTCATTTAGCCCGACATCCGTTCCAATCCTGTACAACTTTAGAATTAATAAATTGGTTGTGTAATTTTCTCGGAATTTACAAATATTTTCCTCTTTCTTTGCTCTTCCAATTTTTTTCTTTCATATATTCAGTGAGTTGCAGATATATTGAATGCGGAAATGTTATCGGCTTGGAATCAAAAGGACTCAAGTGATACGCAAGAGTACATGCTTCCACGCCTATTTGCTTCTGATACAAAAATATGTACTCTCAGGAATTTTTGAAATCACTTTGGACCACTGTTCAGTTGATTTATATTCTCGACTCAACAAATTATAATTTTTTATTAAATCTCTCGCAACACAGAATTTGTGAAAATTCATGTGCCAAAATATTTCGATACTTTGTTTTAAATTCGTTACATTAATTCGAAATACGTGATGCTGCATTTAATTCTCATTTCCGTAGAAATTCCTATTTCCCTTCAACTTATAATTTACAAAATTTCATTAAAAATGAAAAAAGAAATAAAAAAAAAGAGCGGAAGTTAATTTATTTGTGAATATTTTGGAAACGATGAGATTTAAAAGAATTTGTCAAAAGATCTTTTTTAGACTATAAAATTCTCTGTAAAAAAATTTCTCTTGCAAAATTTTTCAAAATTCACTTGCAAAAGATATTTACAAAATAATAAACACCAAATTTTCCAACTTTTTCATCATTAAATTATCAAATTCATTGCCATTATTCTAACACATTTCAAGCTCTATAGAAACCATTTTTTTACTGTTTTTTTAAATTTTTATCAACTCTACCTTCGAGCCCGAGAAATTGGGAAAACCACGACCGCGCAAACCGCGATGTAGTAAACGTATGAACAATTCCTAAATTTCTAAGCTACTTACAATAATAGAATTTACCAGTAAGTTCTCTCTCCCCCACCAAGTTTATTCAGCAATCCTTTGTAATTGTAAAAATATTGAAATAAATTAAATTGAAAATACCCAACCAGAGAGGCCTCGCCGTTGCGCTCATTAACATCACTGCCTCTAACTTCGAGTTCCCAATTATAATTCACCCAAAAAAAAAAACAAAGAAAAACAAGAGAAAAAAACTATAAAGCAAACACAAATAATGTGAGCTTCCAGTAAAAAAGTTCAGCAGCTGTCGTCCAATTTCTCATCCTCCCCCCTAATTTCACGCCTAGCACACTTCCAGTATATTAACCTTTTTTATGAAAGAAGAAAAATAGACTGAAAGAAATTTCATCGTTGACAGATTCAGAAGAAAGTTGAAGAAACCCATCGCATAAAAGAAAGTCAATTCCCATTTGTTTACAATTGTTTACGATACGATACATAACAATATTAGCACATGCCACAGATCTAACATGCTTAATTTAATACCCAGTATATGTATAAAATTAAGCCATCCCTCCTCCTCCCCAAATGCCCACCCACGAGTTCTTCCTCTACTCGTCAGCGTTTATAAATTTTACGGAAACCCCAGAATGATGAAAATAGTCACTTGGATAGCCTCACAGTCAGCATTGGTTCATTGCTTGCGTATTAGAATGTTTTTTTTCCAAACGTATTGAATTTCATAACAATTGTGCTTTTAAGAAAAAAAAATTAAATATTTATCTAAAATTTATTGCGTTTTTTTCAAATTAAAATTAAATTGTACCTTGGCAACAAACTATCACAAAAATACTCTTTCCTAGTGCACAGATAAAATTATCAACAGGTGGTTATCAATGATCAATCTTTTAACTCTCTCCCTCTCTCTCTCACGAGACTTAATGAAGCAATGCTGGAGACGGAGTATTTTTTTAAAATAAAATAATGAAAACGTATCGATGCGTTTCCGACGAGTTTTCGGCGTCAACTGTGTCGCTGGAAGTCCCGCGACAATATCCTGTAGATGTTGTGCCTCTATAGATAGATACAAATTTTCGGGGATGCAATCGCCCCCACCTAGCAAAAATTTATAAACTAAAAATCCGGGAGAGAGAGACGATGGATCCGACAGCTACTAACAGGCAAAAGAGCCCTGACTAACACCTTGGATATTAATCTTCCAGCGATTCTATGAATTTTCTTACGAAAACACATTTGGGAGAGAACCAGTTCTTTTCATATAGACTGGAAAATGAGTGATGTAAGGTGGAGTATCGTTATTTGTCTAATTCACGAGTCATTCGTTTTTATGATTTTAATTTATGCATCAGGTAGTTACTCCATTGAGTGAAGAATTTTGTAAATGAAAGAAGAAAAAAAATTGTGAAATATTTATGAATTATGAATGAAGATTAAGTTGATTTTTTTATTCTCCTGAAAATATCTCTGAAACTAGTAAAAAAAGGTCTTTTATGGATTTTCTCAAAACCAACTCAATCCGAAAATATTAACGAGAGAATGCAAATCAATTTTTCAACCCCATATTTCACTGCTGATTTGCAATTATTTAATTTAACGATGGACATGAATTGGGGAATAATGGCACAAATGACACTAAAATTCCGAGTGATTGTAAAACAACCTGACTACAACAATTCGAAAAGAGACAAATTGATAAATAATTACTGCTTTTCACAGTAGACAAATTAATTAAGTTTAACTGCATGTTCTCAAAGTGTCAAAGAGTTCATGAAAAAAAAACTTACAGTAAATGTATAGAATCCATTTGGCACTGGTTGACCACCAAATTTAATGTTCAATGTGTATTCACCTGCATCCTCAACTGTGTAATACACATTAACCGTTCCATCACCCTGATCCTCAATATCAATGTCTACGACTTCACTGTAACAAATTGAATTAATTTTTTTTTTATTATTTTCAATTTCATTTTATTCACATTGTATTCAATTATTCTTGTTCACACTAGGAAAAATGTACAATTAATTGTTTTATTCGCACATGTTAAAGATTAGTTTGGAGATAACTGTCGAGTGGTTTTTGGATTGATGCCAGAATCACTCCTAGAGGAAACCTCACATCAAGCGTCAGGGAAAAGACAGTAGTGAGCTTCTTAACTAGCATTGTTAGAACTCAGTCACTGTCATCAAAGTATTTATCGCATTATAATAGTTTGTCCGTCAAGTTGCGATGAGACTGTCTGTCAAGAGCTTCAGAATGTCAGAAATAACATGGTTTGTTCAAAAATTTTGATGAAAACTATTCGTCAGTCTGTCAATAATGAATGACTTGAATAATGATCACTCGAGAGAATTTATTAGTTTATTTTCATCGACTTTGAACGACGTAATAAAGAAAAAAAACCATAAGTACTCCATAAATCGTCTGGATTAATCATAGCTTCTCAATTATTTTTATTCCAAGCAAAATCCGAGAAAAATAAAATAAAAATTCATGTGGAATTATATAGAAAGAGAGGACAGAACGAATGATAAATACGCTTTGAATAACAGAAATAGTCACGGAGAACCGGGGACAGATATTTATAATACAATATTCTTCCTTGTTATTTCCGTAAATTATCATCAAAGATCCAAAAATCATGGGAGCATGTTAAAATGAAAGAAAAATAAATAGTTAGAAAAAAAGTTGAATGAACGAAATATGATAAAATTAACAAACCTCCCGGATGTCGAGCGTATTCTGCAAGTGACATTACCACGTCCTGCATTTTCAGTATCAACGGAAATGCAGTATTCCTCACCCTGTGCCAGAGTCTGTTGGATACCTTCTTTGATCTTGCACTGATCAGCTTTGCCAGTTGATACACTCTGCACATTAACTGGACTACCTGGCACTTCTTTACCACCATATTTGACATTAACTTTGTAGCGTCCACAGTCATCTGGCAGATAGGTTGCTTTGTATTTACCATCGCCGATATTTTGGACAGTAACTTTGCGTGGCACTTGATCGGGTCCCTGAAATATTACGATTAAAGCCAAATTTTAGGGGATCTCTTCATTAATTACTATCAATTCAGTAATAAAGGAGTAAAACTGGATAAATTGACTTATTTTTTAAATTATTTTCAATTGAATATCTCGGAAATTTATGGAGATACACCCTTTTTGCTTGGGGTAAAAAGGGCATATCTCGCTCAATTTCCGAGATATTCTAAGAATAATAACACAAGAATTGACTTATCCTGTTTTATCTATTCACTACTGGATTATAAAAAAAAGTCATACTCACAAGTACTTGAACCTCAAGATCCCCATAACCAGCCTTCGATGTATCAACAACAAAATCAACTGGAAAAGATGCTGTACAAACTGATGCAACACCAGGACCAGTCAACACAACTTTATTTGGCTCGCAAGTTGGATTAACATTGAACTTGAATGGACTACCAGGTATGTCTTTGTTGCCATACAATGTGCCAACTTGTATATTAGCACCAGCTGCTGGTGGCACGTATGTTACCTCGTACAATCCACCGCCTCGGCTCTCAATTTTTGGCTTCTGCATTATTCCTTTGTCGGTTGACAATTTTATGTCCAATTGTGCTGGTGGACACTTCGATGTGTCAACCATAAATTGTGCTGGCACACCTTCACGCACTTTCTCAGGCTCGAGACCAGGACCATAGGCAATCACTTCGTTACCATCTACTGCATTCTCGACTGGTACTCTGAATGGAGAGCCAGGAATGTGTGTCTCTCCAAATTTAATTGCCACATCGTATTCACCAGGCTCTGTTGGTACGTACTCAACGCTGCATGAGCCATCGTAATTGTCAGTGCAGGTCATACGGGCCTCGCTTGGACCTTCAATTGCGAGTCCCAATCCACCATTTCCTGCGTCTGTAATTTATGTAATTATTAATGAAATGATGAATTAATTAATCGACGTTCATCCAAAATTAGTAAGAAAATCCGGATTTTTAAGAAACTATACGAGCAAAGGAAAGTTGCTGGAGTTCAATTTGGAAAAATTCTGGAAAACTCAAAAAATTTTGAATTGGAGAAAAAAAATCTGATTTTTGAGCTATCATATGGTCAAAGAAGGATTGCCGGAGTTCAATATGGGAAAACTCTGGAAAATTCTGAGATATTCTGGAAAATCCCGAAAAATCTAAAATTAGAGGGATAATGGTGATTTCCAAGATACCATATGGACGAAGAAAGGTTACCGAAGTTCAGTTTAGGAATATTCTAGAATATTTTAGAATATATTGAAGTAATCTGGAAAATCCCGTAAAATCTCAAATTGAGAGATGAATCCTGATTCTCCAGATATCATGTGAACAAAGAAAGGCTGCTGGAGTTCAATTTGGAAAAATTCTAGAATATTCGAAAATATTCTTCAAAATTCTGGAAAATATCAAAAAATCCCAAATGAGGAAAAAAATCCTGATTCTTTAAATTTTCATCTCCATTCTAAAGATATCTTGAAAACCATCGAGCTTAGAAGAATTTACCATGAGTCCTTATTCGTAGAGAATTTAATGAGCTCCGAAAATGATTTCTCGACTAATTCTCCTAAACCCAATATTTCCCAAAACCCTCGAGGAAACAGCTGCACACTCACCACTAGTCTCAACAGTGAACTTATTATTCTTGTTGACAATTCCCTTCTGCAGTCCCGGGCCATAAGCCTTGCATTTACTTGGATCACAAATACGTTTGACATTAACTGAAAATGGTGATCCAGGAACTGGTACATTATCATACAAAATATCAATAGTATGACGACCCTCTTCAAATGGTGTGTAACTGACACGGTATGTACCATCATTCTGTGGTGTTATTGTTTTCTCAGTTTTACCACCGCTTGGATTTGTTATAGAGCAGGCAATCTTTCCATCGTCTATTTTAGTTTTTGGTACTGCTCTAGTGTCTACGGTGAATTCTGTCGGGATGTTTACAGCAGTGCCTAAAAATAATAACGAAAAGAATTAAACTACAGTTTCTTAATAATAAAAAAATAAGAAAAATAAAGAAGAAAAAACTATAATTCTAATTATGTCATTCTATGAATCATTCGACAAAAAAAGGTACCTAAATAAAAAAAAATCACATTCACGGGCAATTAATAAAATCGAAGAATAAAAAAAAAAAGAAAATAGAAATTCATTGATAAGCGGGAGGGAGAGATGGAAATTGAGAAAATCATGCTGTACAATCATCAATCAAGCAAAAAAGAAAAAAAAAACGTAAAAAAAAAAACAAATTTGCACGCGTCTCCTAACCATGGGGCTGTATGCCATTTCCGATGACCTTGATCTTGGTAATATCCGTATCTGGTACGATGATAGCTTGAAACGGTGATCCTGGTATATGCCGATCATTGAATGTGATATTAATTCCATAATCACCAGGTTCAGTTGGCAAATAGGCAACTGCACAAGTACCATCGCCATTATCACGGCAATTGATAGCTGCCTCACATGGTCCTTCAACAGTGACACCAAGGCCACCCTGTCCAGCACCACGTGTATCAATAATAAATTCAGCTGGCCTACCAACAAGGCCACGAAGTAGTCCACAGCCAGTAGCACATACTTTTGATGTATCACTACCATTAACACAATTTAAACGCAATGGCTGGAATTTAATTGGCTCACCACCAAAACTTATGCCAATTAAGTATTCTCCAATTTCCATTGGTGTAAAATTAACGAGATAACCATTGTGTGCTGGTAATAAGTGTGCTTTGACACGATTACCAGATGGTGATGTTATTGTAACTTGTATATCAGCTTTTCCATTACCAGCATCCTCAGTTATCACGCGAAATTGTTGAAGGCTGTTGACCGGTGCCGCTACGAGGTAGTTTCGTTTTTTTTTTGATGATGTTGGCTTGCAGCTCTTTTTTTTTTATTATTTATTATATTTATGTATTTTATTTGTTAGCATGTATAGTAATTATTCGCATAATAAAGTGGAAAAAATTATGCGTTCATGTTTTTTCTTTTGTTAGTCATTTTCTCATTTCTATTACTAACATAATTTAATCATTGATAATCATATTTTTAGTTTTTTCTCTTTTCATTTTCTATTGATCTATTGATTTACGGTCAATTTGGAATAGGTAATACTCTTTAATAATTTTGCAGAAAAAAAAGGGCAAAGAATAATTGAAGAAAAATTACGAGACTTTTTTGATACACGATTTTTGATATATTTTTAGATATCCAACTTGAAACTACGTAACTTGCTACCCGTTGGAATTTCAAACTGCGAGGGGTATTCTGAAAATAAACATTTTTCGGTTGTGCGATTTGTACGAGTGACGCTAACACCAGTCACACGACACAGGAACACCTTGCGACCCAATTCAATAATCATTCAATTCAATTAATTCAATTTGATCAACTTGTTTTACGAAACTCTGGACAATTGAGATAGAGGAGAGAATAAGTTCATTTTTTTGAAATTTTTTTCGGAGCGCGTAAGCTTAGGGGGAAATAACGAGATACCTCTTCTGGAGCATTTAATGAGCTTCAAAAAAGGGCTCTCGCGATTTTTTCCAAAACCTACGCATTCCAAAAACATCTGCAAGTGAATCTAGTACAAATTCATTGAATTATCCATTTTTTTCCACATTACAAGATTTTGTTGCGCAGTTTGTTGCCCTAAAAAACCTATGTTGACCACCGTTTGCTCAAGTGCAACGGTCTTGGTAAACAGAAAACGTATTTTCGTCGTGAAAAAATTCATTACATACACTTAACTCGAGGAAAATTATTTTAAGGCAACTGGCTAGTTACCAAGAACTATTGACAAACCTCCAATTACATTTGCAGTATAATCCCTCACGATTTCCCCCCAAAAAAATAAAAAAATCTATTTCATGAAAAACAAGGATTCATGAGAGTATTCATTAATGAATCAATCTGTTAATTGCTTCCTGTCTCTCGAAACAGGTAAATTAATGAACTTCGTATGTACTGCCAATTTCGCGCCTAACACTAAAAATATTCATTGCCAATGAAATTATTGAGAAAAGAGAAAAAATTAAAGTATTGGTAATACTCACTGGGTTCTAGTCCATCAACCTTGATCTTGGATACATCAACGTGCGGTTGTACATTGACCTTAATTGGACATGTTGGCACTTTGAGGCCTCCAAAATTGAGATCAACTTTGCAAACACCAGCCTGTGGTGCTACGTAATCAACTGTATATGTGCCATCCTCATTATCAGTCAATGAAATTGGTAAATCACGACCATCTGGACCAGTCATATTGACATCAAGGCTTCCATTACCAGCTTCTCTGCAGTCAACATTGAAGTGAGTTGGTGTATTTGATTTAACTCCTTTATCCAAACCAGGACCAAATGCCTGTACCATCGCTGGATTGGGTGGTGAATCAACTTTGACTCTGTACGGTGATTTTTTAGTTGCTACACCACCATAATTCACCATTACAACGTGCTGGGCACCAGATGTTGGTAAATAATGTGCTTGAACTGTTCCATCGGGCTTGTTCTCCAATTTAACTGGTACCTGACGACCCAGAGCATCTTGTATGGCTACGTCGAGTGGCGCTTGTCCTGCTTTTCTCGAGTCAACGGTGAAGAATGTTGCTTTATCACGTTTCACACCGAGTGGTTCTATACCAGGACCATGAACCTCGACTTTGTCCGGATGAAAATCACCGGCAGGAACAATGTGAGCGACATACGGTGATTTCGGGATGTCCTCGTTGTCACAGAGAATGTGCACCGCATAAGGACCTGGTGCTGTTGGTAAATACGTGACGTCAGCAGTACCATCGCCATTATCTTGGCACTCAATCTTGGCTTTTGATGGACCCTCGATGGAGAATCCTAGTGCGCCAGTTTCTCCGTTTGTGTCAACAGTGAATTTTGCTGGGTGATTGACAATTCCACCGTAGAGACCTGGTCCAAAGACGCGAATTGCTGATTCCTTGTAGGGACCAACGTTCACCTCGAACGGAGACTTTGGAATTTCTTTGCCACCGTAAGTTATCATCACCACGTGCCGTCCGTCTTTGACGGGCACGTAGTGGCACTTGTAGGTATTGTCGTCGACTTTTGTCATGGTAACGGGGAGATTGACACCACCTGGTCCAATGCATCGGGCGTCTGCGATTGCTTCTCCAGCGTCTTTCGTGGTTATCACGAAGTCAGCAATGTCCTTGACACGGACACCAGTTGGTAAGAGACCACGACCATAGGCACGACATTTTTTGGCATCTGATACGGGGGCAATGTTGACGCCCATTGGACTTTTTGGAATTAATTTACCAGCGAAGAAAACGTTTACTGAGTGGAGACCGGTTATTGGGGAACAGTACTCGCAGCGCCATACGTCTGGTGATGTTTGACGAAGTTTCACAGGTACTGTGGTCTTTGTGCCCTAAAGAAAAAAAATTGAATTAAAAAATCAGGCATAATTCAATAAAAAATAAATTTCTCATAAATAACATGGTATAGGGTGATTTTTCAGGAGATCCTTTTTTCCAGTCTATGAAATTCTCTCCAGAAAATAAAATCTCCCATGAATTTATCCTCATGCTCAATGGATCCAGCTAAGGATCTCGAAACTATTGTTGAGGAAAAAAAAATCCTAAAAGGACTTTTTTAAATTCCATTCCTTGAAAATGAATTTCTGACTTTGATCTTACTTTGAACCGACAAAATTAGCATAAACTTGTTTCATAAAGTACCTGTGGATCAAGAATAATAACTTCCGGTACACCACGACCAGCATCCTTGGTGAAGATATCGAAATACGTTGGACGATTAACGACAACACCATCTGCTTGTAATCCAGGCCCACTAGCAGTAACTTTACCAGGATCACCAGGATGTCCTTCAACCATAACTGGATATGGACTCTTTGGAATTTCTCGTCCACCATAGAGAACCTTAACTTTGTGAGGACCCTCATTTTTCGGTGTATAGGAGACAGAGTAGGTGAGATTTCTGTCGTTATTAAAGCGTATTTCGACTGGTAGTTTTTGACCTTTTGCATCGTCAACAGTTACTTGCACGTCTCCTTTACCAGCTGAGAATGTTTCAACCGTGAAGTTAGCTGGCGCACCGACAATTGGTCCTTTCGGCTCTATTCCAGGTCCATATGCACGAACTCTGTTCGGAGAAGTATTTATTAATAATAATCAATTAAGTGAAGAATTAGAGAATCAATGACAACGAGTGCCTCGTTGTCCACACTTTTAAACAAGCGTTAGGCCATAATACAATGTTACAGCACGCTTGCGAAACTAGCGAACCCCAAATAATAACTAAAAAAAAAATCTCATTTAATGATTTGTTTTCATGATTTTTGTTTATCGTTGAGTATAATGATCTGTATTAAGTAGTGATGTAATGAATAAGAATAATCCAAAAAATCATAGGGAAGACCAGGGCGAAATGGACCTGCGCCCCAAAATGATTCAGGATTTTTTTTTAGAGTGAAAGCGTCGACGAAAGGATTTGAAAAAATACACCAATAATGCCCACATATTGGTGCATCTCCTCAAGCTTTTTCGGATTCTTTCAAAAAGTGTTCCACTCGAAAAAAAAATCCTACATCATGTCACCATGGAGGTCCATTCTGCCCGACTTTCCCCTATCTTTCAGTTGGCAACTGTCTCCTAAACGATTGGGTTGAGGAGAATTTATGAAGAGACCTTTTTTTGAAGCTCATTAAATTCTCTACAAAAAATGTCTTCTGTCAATTTTTCCTAAGCCCACTCGTTCTAAAGATATTTACAAAATGATGTTACAAGAAATCTCCCAATTTATTTACGACTATGAAATTTCCAGACAAATCAATTTCATTTCATCATTAGTTTCTTTTCAAATATCGGAATCTAAGCGAGATAGGATAATTTTCGTAATAACCTTTTTTCTAGGAGAAAATCGGGACTAAATAAATGTCATTATGAAAAATGACTATCACGCTTAGATTCCGATTCTTAAAGAAAAAATAATGATTTTTATCGATTTTGTTTGAAAAATTCACGTTCTTACTCATTTTATTCTCAACACTTCTATACTAAACTAAGAAAAATACATTAATATGATAAATTATTTCGATGGGTTAAGGCTCAAACTCTGATTAGATGTGTGTGTTTATTTCTTCGATCTTTCCCAATTTTTCTTTGTGGCACTAGGTATTAATGCGCAAATCATTGCTGATTAAACTAAATTAATTTGTATAATAACATTGTGCTACCCGACTTACCGCGGCGGAGGCACGCTGCGACCGAAAAATGAAATAAATTCATTACTTATTTATCTGATTCTTGATTACATGAATTTTTGGGTATTAACAGTAAATTTTGTGAATTTTTTATAAATTCTGCTTTTACTTAATAAATGAAAGATTTTGAAGATAATTGAGGATTAATCACCTGTTTGGATTTGTCGGGGGTCTAATTGGAGCACCTGATTTCAGTTTAGCGTGTGGATACTGAGAGAGATAAGTCATCATGGATAATTCATCGACATTTGGATTGACCATTTCCTCGGGGCTGATGAGCTGAAATAATTCATTGTAATAATTATCATTTTGTTCATCAGTAAAAGCAACTATGAAGTTTTCAGACAAATCAATTCTTCTCCATCATTAGTTTTTTTTCAAATATCTCGGAAACTAAACGAGATGCAGCGATTTAGCAGGAATTCTTGATTGTAGCTCTTGAAATTCTCTACAAAAAAAAGATCGGGGCAAAATCGTCCTATCTCGCTTAATTTCCGAGATATTTGTGAAAAAAACTGCTGACAAAATAAAATTCGAAAAAAATCGAAAATCGAAAATTCTGGAAAATCTCAAATAGGGAAATATAACTGATTTTTGAAAAGACCATGTGGGCAAGGAAAGTTTTCGGAGTTCAATTTAAGAAAACTTCGGAGAAAACTTTTGAAATTTTCAGGATAATTCAGAAAAGAATTTTTAAAATTTTCAAAATAATTTCGAAAATTCTGGAAAATCTTTAAGAGGAAAATCTCACTGAATTTTGAGAAATCATGTACGCAAAGAAAAGTTACCAGAGATCAATTTGAAGAAATTTCGAAAGGAATTTCAAAAAAATTCAAAATTTTCACAATCATTTTCAATTTTTTTGTTAATATTCTGGAAAATCTGAAAAAGGAAAATATAACTGATTTTTCAAATTTTTCTAAAAACTTCATGCAGTCGTATTTTTGAGAAATATTTCGGAAACTAATGGAGATACGGAATTTTATCTCAATCTTTCTTATTCCGCTTCATTTCGTTCTACAAAAGAAGACTTTTAATAATTTCTCTATTTCGCTTAAATCATCCTCACTGCTCATCAATTCATCGACAATTCTTGTCAATAAAAATTAATTACCTGCGGAATATTGAGCCAATCATCAGCCAGACCCATAGCCTCAGATGCATTTTGTGCAGCATCCTTAGGATCCCAATTCTCCCAATCCGGGCATAGACCAGGTGCAACAGCATCAACAAGTGCACCAACAGCTCTACCATCATTCCAATCAGACGTGAAATTATTAATCGGCATACCCGGTAATTTAGCTTGAATCCAGTGCATCAATCTTTGTTTTGGCGTTGCTCCTTTTTCCGCGTCTTCTCCATCTTCGCCATCCCACATTGGCATTGATATTGAGTAGTGAAGAATTAGGGTCCATATTAAGCCAAGAATTAGCTTCAATTTACAGTCAACGATGTCCGATGAATCTGCAGAATTCAAATGATTCTATTAATAAATTATAATTTTTATAGACATTCTTCGAGGAATTTCTCAATGTGCTCAATTTTTTTTTCGAATAAGAGACGAGTATGAATATTTTCTCGCAACAGATGAATATGATGCAAAAATAAACGCGATTTACAAAGTAAATAGAGGTCAAGAGGCCTTCCACTCTTCATCACAGACATCTCATTCATTTCCTCCAATGGTTTATTGACATTTCACCGAAGAGGACCATCACACAAGATATTTTAAAAACTCTACGATTATTAAAAATAAAGAAAACTCACTCAAACTAAAAATGACAACGCCCTCGACTTTTTTTTTTCTCTTGGATGCAAGACAATTTTACGTGGGTGGAATTTTGTGGCTCATGAGCCGTGAGACTTATTGTTAAAATAGAATGTGCTCATTTCTTTGCTCATGTTCACACTCAACAATGAATCATATTTTTTTTTTAATGTTTGTCGATTCAGAATCTCAGTGTCAGGGAACTCATCTGGGATCAATGACTAAGTCATCCACCTACTTCAAATTATAATTCAGTAGTGAAGAGGTAAAACAGGACAAATCTACTGATTTTTGTGATCATTGAAGTAAAATTTTGGGCAAAGTACCTTGGAAATCAAACGAGATAAAGCGATTTTTCCCAATCTTTTTTCGCATCGAATCTCAAGAAGTGCGAAAAAATTTTAGAGCAAAAAGGGCGTATCTCCAATAGTTTTGGAGATATTTTGAAAAAATTATTGAAAGACAAAATAGAATTTTTTTTTACTACTTCGCTATTGGACTGTTTAAAGGGAATATTTCGATGACATTCTGCAGGTTTTTTCGTCAGAATAAAACTCTTGTGGGCTGTGTATGAAAAAAATTAAAGCGGTGAGGGAATGAGTCAATTTTTTTTGCACATTCATGCGCAAATATCTTTGAAACGAGATCCGGTCTAGGAGAAAATCGGACGAGACTTTTTTTGTAGAGAATTTCATGGACCACAAAAAAGGTCTCTTGATGAATTCTCCTAAACCTCATCGCTCCTGAAATATTTACAAGAGAATCTACACGTGATTTTTTATGATTATGAAGGTTTCAAACAATTCATTTTTATTTAATCATTTTTTTTAGATCTCGGAAACTAAGCGAGATAGAGCGATTGTGGTCTAATCCTTTTTTCTGGCTCTTAACAAATGTATGAGGGAAAAAATCGCTCTATCTCGCTCCGTTTCTCAGATATTTCAAAAAAACTGAAATTTATATAATATTCTCAATTTTCAATTTCTCATTTTTTTGACTTTTCTTATTCTAAAATTTCTAAACTAAAAAAAAAAGAATTAAACGACCATTAAATTGTGGAAAAAAACGAAGAAATTTGTGTAATTAGATGTGCTAGATTGGGCGAACAATTGTGTCAACTTGCGTCTTATTAGTAGATTGTGACTCACTGATAAGAAGTTTAATACCCAAATTTATCAAATTAATTCAAGTAAATTTCAACCAAAAAAAAGTCGGAATAGTCTGATGCTCATAACTTTGGAGCAAGTGGCTTGAGCAAAAAATTACAAGAGACTTTTTTTGGGAAGCGAAAAATTCTCTTTAAAAAAGGTTTCCTGATGAATTCTCCTAAACCCTTTCATTCTCGAGTTATCTTGAAAGGTAATGAAACTCGATTTTCCTAGAAAAATTGATGAATCTGTAACGAAAAATAAAAAAAAAACATAGAGCTTTCCCAAAAGAAAGTCGATTCATCCCATCTATTTTAAGCAATTACCCGCCAAGTGACGTCACACAAACTCTTCAGAGATCGACCAACTGACACGTTTCCACACTGAGTTTATTATTTTTTTATTTTTTATTCTCATAACATTTGAGTCATCATCGAGCAATTCACGTTTGTATGAATTCTTTTCAACAAGGATCATCAGCTTCGATACTCGTAGAAATGTATATAGCTAAATCCAGTTATACCGATAAATAATTGCCTTGGATGATTTAGTGGCTATGAGAAGGAAAAAATTCAGTGTACAAGTGAGTACTTGAAAAATTACTGAATAAACATTGTGGAAAAGTTAAGAGTCAATGTTATCGAATGGCTCTTTAATTTGCTCTATCAGCTGTATTTTTCAAGTGAGTACGTGGAGTGTTTCTCGAGTTTTATAAGTAAAAGAACGATTAGACCTTCCGAGCTCGGGCGAATGGAGAAACAGAAAGAAATGAATAAATTAAGAAAGACCTAATCCCAACGAGTGCAAGACCTTGTTATCTACCCCTCGAGGAGGAAAAAAAGAAAGGGAAATGAATAAAAGTAGTTTTTCAAAAGTCTTCGTGTCATCATTTATGAAATGCCTTCGATGAATATTTTCATTGCGATCAAGGCCGCATTTCAATTGGATATATGAGAAATGTGAAGAGAATCCGTTTTCTATGAATTCAGTAATTAAGGTAGTTCTATCGGATTTTAAGTCATTGATAGAGTTTTTTCAAATTTTGTGAAATAATTATTTGTTATTTCCGATTTTTGTGTAAAAGTTGAAAAATTTTGACCGTATAGTTAAAGAGATATTCAATCTTAAAGCTTCAATGTTTAGCACAGAGTAAATGACGAAACATGAAATAATTAATCAAATTCGACAGGTTTTCATTTTTCTCTCAAAATCCAGTTGGGAGATTTTGAAAAAAATTATGTCCGGATTCTTCCAGCATTTCGGAGCAACCTGAAATTAATTGGGAGTTTTTCTTTTCAATTTTGAAGACAGAAGAGTTTGGTAAAATTTACGATTGGGAGAATCAATAGCCTAGTCGGTGCTTAGACATGATTAGCTGCTTCGTTCCGCTTAGTTGTGTGTCTGCTCTAGGGGCCTATTCTCTATCGATGAGAAAAAGCGATCGTGCACTTAGAGAAAGATTCGTTAACAGATAATTCACGGATTTAGTTGCATTGAACGAATATTAGATGCCCTCAAATACTTGAGCCGGTTCACCCAACAGCACATTCGTTAAATATTAACGAATTCGCAGTTGAGGCACTACGATGGGCAAATATAATGATCATTTTTGCTTGGATGGGTTTTTCCTCGTTGAAGTAATTTATTTTAATTATTTTCATGAAAATGCATTTTTTTTCGTCGAAAACGGTATATTTTAGGTAATTCGAATTATTGAGTCCACTTGCCCCAATCGAGGCACCCTACACAAACCATTTTCTAAATATTAACGAATATCAGTTTGGTTACCAATCCAACTATCATTCGTCAAGAGTAAACGAGCCTCGTTTCAGCCAAACGAATTAGTTTCTCAGTGTGAACGAAAGTGACGCATTCGTCAATAAATGACACTTCCGTATAAGATCTCCTACCGTTAACGAATCGAATATTTATTCACACAAGAAAGTACTGAGAATATGATGATGCAATTATTTATAAAGCAACTGTCGAAATTTCTGAACCTATTTTACTCATAAACAAGTAAAATGCCCATCCACAACGCTTTATCACGTAAATTAATTTCTTTATTCGTTAACGGATAAAAATCGTATACGAAAGGGCCGTTTGTTGATGAATCTTCCCGATCCACGTTTAGTGCTTATCGTGAACCGGACCATTTTTGGTCACGATCACTTTTTCTTATCGATGGAGAATAGATTCGCTATGGTCCTATACGTGCAATGAATGTTTAAATGTGTGCATACAGCATCGCATCATTTGGAGGATATCGAGAGTTTACTAAAAAAACATAATTAGATGCTTTATAATTAGAAGCAATTTTGGATATATGAGAATGAAAATCAATATGTGATATATACACCGAGAGCAACTCGCAATAGCTCAGTGGTCAGAGCACCTGACATGTATATACACCAAGAGCCCTTCCTATGGAGTGCCTGGTGCCTCAATTTCTATACCTCCCCCTTATAGACCTTCGTTGCTAAATGATTCAGAATTTTTTTTCAGAGTGAAGGACTTCATGAAAGAATCTGAAAAAATTTGATAGCATGCTCCAGTATGTGGAGATTATTAGTGAATTTTTTTAAATTTTTTTGTAGAGCCGCCTTTACACTAAAAAAAAATTTCAAATCATTTTGAGAATAACTTGGAATTGAAGGAGAACCACCTGTTGATTATCTTAAAGATATCTCGGAAACTATAAGGTCAACGAGAATTTATCGGGAGACCTTTTTTGGAGCTCCTGAAATTCCCTACAAAAAAGGTCACCTGTAAAATCCCACTAAGCTCAATACTTTCAGAGATATTCGCAGGTGAAGTGACCCAATTTTTTTTTTACTATTCACACATTATTCAATTTTATAACAAGATGAAATGGACCCGTTCAAAATTAATAAAAATCGTGCAATTGAAATGATAATATTCACTTTGAGATTAGCAATTAAGGAGGAAAAAAAAAGAACTGGCTAAATTGGGCGTAACGTTGATTTATCTCATGGCTATTAATCAAATGTGAATTGTTGGGTTTATTATTCACCGTGAATAAAGCGTGAAAGAAACATTACATTACTTTGATTATTAAAAACGACAATAAAATTTTTTCGATTTAATGGTTTATCAAGGTCAGACTTGGAGAATTGAGCTTCGCCAAACTACCTGCAGTTTTTTGGGATTAAAATTTCCAAGAAGAAATCACTACGTAATATCTATTTTTAGATTCAAATTTTTTTTTCCTGCAAATTCATCATTTATTCGTTACTCAATGCTCTCTATCACTTGATGACGTCAGTGTGTTAAGTAATGAGGTGTTGTTTTAATTCAAATTTAACTGTTTGATCGCATCTTTCATCGATGAGACACACTGCGGAAGTAATAATGCATCATGCAATCTGAATGAGTTTATTTTGTTGTTTTTCATCTTTTAATGTTTTTTTTTTTTTCTAGAAGGAGAAAGTGAGCAGCACCTCTTTCAGCACAAGGTCACGTCTGGCGGAGTGCCTAAGCTCCAACGTCACCCCAGTAATTCTTCATCTCTCTCACTCTATTCACTTTGCAGCTTCAAGGAGAAAGCAAATAGAAGATAAATAGAAATTATAGTGAATCTAATTATTCGTGAATTTCAAAAAAATATGATGTTTTCAGACAGATTGTTCTCGTTTCATCTAATAATTTTTTTCTTCAACATATAAATTATTATAAAAAGAATGAAAAATGTGCGCATGTAAAAAATCAAGAAAAACTATGTATGCAAATTTTTTAAATATTTTTTTTTCATAATAATCCTTTTGTTTGAAAAAATAGAAAAAATTATCTGATATGTGCTAATTTTATCATCATTTTGTCACCAGTTTCTCGGAAACTAAGTGAGATAGCGGGATTTCGTTATTGTTCTTTTAATAGAGAATTTCAAAACCTACAAAAAAGGAGCAAGACAAAATCGCTCTATCTTGTTTAGTTTCTCGGATATTCTCAAAAACTGATGATAGAAATCGATTTTTTTGAAAACTTTGTAGTTGTGAAATTCGCAGAATTGAAAGGAGATAGAGAAATTTTTATGGAAATAATTTTTGTAGAAAATTTGAGTCACTACAAAAAAAGTCCCATCATAAATGCTTCTAAACCTTATTATTTACGAGATTATTCGAGAATAATAAAAAGAAATTGATGGAATGAGATGAATTCAAATTTACGACTGAAGTTTTTACACAAATCACAGTTTTTGAGCAATATCTCGGAATATAAGCGAGATAGGACAATTCTTAATAACATTTGTTTGTAGAGAATTGCAATATCTACAAGAAGATAATCAAAACTGATAAAATGAAAAAAAATTGGAAAATTTCAAATTCCTTCAAATTCTATTTTTTTCCTAAGATATCTCGGAATCTAATAGAGATACGGCATTTTTCAAAGGGACCTTTTTTTTAGATTTCCGCCTGTTTTTCAAAAAAGGTCTTCACAAAGAAATTCGTATCCCCATCAGATTCCGAGATATCCTGAAAAGAAAAAAAAAGAAATCGCCCAACTAAATTTATAAAAAATAATATTGAAAAAACCAATTTTCATTCTATACTTTCAACGACAATTATAAAAATTATGTCAGCCTGTGTGATGAGAGCCACCGGATATGAATTCAAGGTAACACCCGAATACAATAGTCGGAAGTAATATTAATTGAATATAAAAATGTTTTTTAACCACCTGTACATGGCAACAGAATGTTCTTATGATTAATGTGACAACGTGAATTGATTATCAAGAAATCCCCCAAATAAAATTTAAAAACACAGTAAAAGACTTTGCGCACGCATTGTAGCCGGCTTCCCGGGTCGTCCCGGGACACGAGGAATCGATCCTAAACTAGCCTCTATTCATTATCCCCCTTTTTTTTCTCACACAAGAAAAACTGAATGGAATGTTCCTGCAAAAGTGCTGGCGTTTGTGAAAAAAAAGTCCACGATTGTCATTCTGCAACTTGATTAAATAAAAAAAAAACGCAGCAAAAAATGAATTAAATTTGAAAAAAAGACATTATAATAAAATGCACACTCACCAATATTAACAATACGTATTCCCTCGTCGTCAAGAAATTTAAGTGCAACAGCGACATTTTCCAATTTTTGTGATCTAAAATTTGGCTTTTTATTGTGTTTTGGTAAGCGTTTTTGTGCCAATACCTCCAATAAACTAACTAAATAAAGGCCATCCGATAAATCACACTCCAAATCATTGATATATTTACTAACACATTTAAGATGTTTATTAGCCCATCTTGTAAATGTATTTTGTTGTATTCTCTTCCATTGCGCATCCTCAGCAAGTTCCCGCTCAAACATTTCGTCCTCCTCCTGTACGGAGTTCTCGTCTCTGACTGATCTATCATTCTCATTCATTTTTATCAGCCGGTTTTTATGTGAAACACGAGAGAGAGAGAGGTACGTACACACTTACACACACACACACACAGACACAGAGAGAGTGTACAGTGGGCTTTCACGACAGTTGATTGGTTTTCAGAGTGCTGTATATGTGTGTGTGTTATGGTGGTAGTGGAGAACTCGATGATTTACAAAGCAGTGGTATAAAGTAGAATGAGAGAGAGAGACCGGTTTAGGGGGCTTTGGCGAATTATTTTCAAGATTATACGTTTTTTTTTTCCTTCTTCTTCTTCTTCTTGTTTGACTTGTTGAAATTCTTTTGTCCTTTCGGCTCTATCTATTTCTCCAAAATTCTTGTCCTTTTATATATACCTTTATTTTGTTTTATTTTCACTGTCTTAATTCCTATTGGCTTGTTCTTTGCGCGCATGCGCAGATGATGCTCTGATCTCACTTTGTTGCTTTATATGTGTTTATATTCAAAATACTACGATGATGTGAACACACCGGTATCTGTCAGAGACTGCAGCCAATTTTCAACTGAAAATTATGAAACACACAATGGATGAAGTTAGTTAGTATTCATTGGGTGAATCATGGGAGGGGTTTTGATTATTTAATGGGCAAATTTTGGGTCCTTGCGAAGTTGGCGCTATTTTTTTTTATGGAGAAGCAGAATTTTTCTATAAAGTTTTTTTTTTAATGTCTTGGAAATTAAGCGAGATAAGGCGACAATATGGCAACTTTTTTTTGAAAAGGATTTTAAAGGCTGTAAAAAAGATTCGAACAAAATCACTCTATCTCGCTTAGTTTCCGAGATATTGTCAAAGAAGTGATGATGATGTATGAAATAATCATACATAATTATTTGAATAACTACGAATTTTATGAATCAGAAAATGACTTTATAGACAAATTCATTGAATAAATATTTGAATTGAAATTACTGTGTTTTCATCATTAAATCAAAAATGTTAACGCCTCTGACTGTATAACGAGCTGATGAATCATGAGAAAATGGATATATATATATATATGTAATAATTTACGAAGAATTATTATCACTAACAATATTTTTAGTTTTGTGACTCTATTTTCCTCTCTTTTCTCATGGTCATGAACTCAATGCCTGAGAAATCTTTTATGGCAGGAAAAAAAGAAAAGAAGACATGCAGTAGTCAAAGATCTGATGAGTCAGACGCAGTGCGAATTTTTTTTTTCGGAGTAAAATTTCGTAAAATGAGCATTGATATTTTTGAGATATTTTGGGATTGGAGCGAAATATAGGAATTTTTTTGGAGACCTTTCTTGTGTCTAGGGGCATGAAATCTATGAAAAAAGCTTCAATAAAAAATTTCTTATCTTCGTTAGAATTTGAGATATTTGAAAAGAAAAATTGGAAAATATAAAAAAAAATAATTTGAAAAAAATTTGAATTTTTCTGAAATTTTTAGACAACTCGATTTTATTTCAGCAGTTTTTTTAAAAAGAATATTTCGGAAATTGAGCGAGATAGAGCGATTCTGTTCAAATTCTTTTTTTGAGCTCTCGAAATTCTTTACAAAAAAGGATAAACACAAAAATGCTTTATCTAGCTCAATTTACAAAAATATTTTTTAAAAAATGGCAAAATGAAATTAATTTTTCTGAAAATTTCATATTTTTTCATGAATATTTTCATGAGGAGTGAATTTAGAGAAAATTGTCAAGAGACCTTTTTTATAGAGAATTTCTTGGACTACAAAAAAGGTTCAGTAATGTTTCTCCCTATTTCTTGCCATTTCCGAAATATTAATAAAATAATCCAAAGAAACTCCTCATTCGCTCATGAAAGAGTAGAAAAAGAAAATTAATGACTGCACTGACGAAACAATTCTTTTTTTAAACAATCTCTCAGCGAGATAATAGCACATTGAATTATATGCATAACTATTAAACATGAAAATCATGTGAATCAAAAGATTCTGTGTTTTTCAGCTCCAAGTTACGGCTCGTTGCCAAGATATTTTTAAAATGAGTTTTCGAATCATTCCAAACGACACTGACACACTCAAATAATAACTTTGTGTTGTAAGAAAAAGAGAAAAAAAAATCACTCAGCCAATATGCATTATGCATAATGTCGCCAATTTATTTTAACAAAAAGAGTTTAAACGTAATTTGAAAAGAAAAAAAGTTATTAAATGCCAAAAATCTCATTATCATTTAAAAATAAATTATTTCACATTTCAATTCAATATTTGTTTACAAACTTTGGTCTGTCAGTGTGTCTTAGAAAGGTGTTAACATCGAAATTACATTGTTATCAGTGTTAAAACAATTAAATTCAATTTTCAAAAATACTCAGAATTTGTCTAAAAAAAAAAAAAATTAACACCAAAAGCCAAAAAAAATGAAAATATTAACGTCAAAATTTGCGGAAAAAAAAATAAAACTTTATCACAATCACGGTAAATAGCCAGTGCGTCGTGAAACCATTATATAAATCAATAAAGTAATCAAAAGCAGTTGAAGCACTTCAGTATTATCTCCAGAAATTAAAATTATCTAACAAAAATATTCGCACTTGACTTTTCACGCTTTCACAATACACTTCACGATCTTTCAAAATTCCTCAAGTACCTTTCGCCTGCTTGTTATCTTCTCACCGTTTCAAGAATTGCCCAGAGAAGAAATGATTAAAAAAAAACAATTAATGAAAAATATTAAGGAAAAATCCCAAGTGTTATTCCACTTCAATCGAACATTCGTAGTTTGACCGGTTAAAGTATTCGCCTTCTGTTGCGAAGTCAAAATCACGTCTGAGAAGACAAGTTACCTCCAAGAATAGTTTTCAACCGATACCACTCTCTCGTACATTTTCAGATGAACCCCTCTCTCTCTCTCTCTTTCTCTCATTTCGGCGACAAACCCCGTGTCTTCTTTCTTCTCACACTTACTCGAATTCTCCCCTACTCCTATACCCATTTTTACCCCGAAAAACTAAAGATGTTGATGAGTGGAAGAAGATGAAGAGAGGGAACGAGAGGAAGGGGAATGAACGTTCCCGGGCTATATATACACAGTGAGGGAATACATTTTATCTACAAACGTTAAACTAAAATTGTTTGAATTTTTTTCTTTTGCCTTTTCTCTGGTGAAAAGAAAAAAATTAAACACATTCATTTCTTTCATTAATGCTTTGAAGTATCAAATGGCCAAATAATACGACCCATTGGCCCACTAAATACCTGATGAAACTATACGTTATTACCTTCAAAAGCAAGTTTGAAATAACGAAACCGTATATGGCTTGTAACTTGCTTGAATGAGGCACACGCACGTGATAGGTTGAATTACTCAAAGTTTTTTTACCTCTGAATGGATTCACCGCAGTCACAATTCCATAATTGGAAGAACAGAGCCAATGAGACGGTTTTTTTCTCTTAAATTTAACAGTGAAGTAGTGAAGCAGAATGAATTGAAAAATTTCGTGTCAAGTATATTGAAAATATTTTGGATATCGTGAGAATTTTCGAGAATTTGTCAAGAGATCTTTTTTGTGGCCCACGAAATTCTCTACAAAAAAGATCTCTTTTCGATTTTTGCTAGATCTTCTCGCTTCAAATATATTCACGAATGCGGATAAAATTTTTCGGCTCTTCTTCCTTGCTAATGGTTTTAATGTTCCGCACAAAACTGCAAGCAATTACGAAATATTCCGAGTTATTGTCGCCTCCAATCTCCACTGATGAGCCAAGTTTGATTGAATCTAGGTGATGCCTGCGAGCCTTTGATCGATCAGTGACCATTCGAGTAGATCGCTAGATGCCCTATTTGGTCCCTGAAGTATCTCAAACATTCATTTCAACGGAATTTAGTTTTTTTTTATAATAAAATGTATTTTTACAGCCCTAAACCTACTTTTATAACAAAAATAACAGAGTGTGGAAACAGTCGTGAAATTTTACAGAAAAAACCATTGAATGCGAGTTTTCTTTTAACGCATCAAGTTCGGCAGTGTTTTTTCATGAACCTCCATAATTTCAGAGATTTTTGATCTTTTTTTCTCATAAATTTACGATTTCATCGAAGCCACGACTTTTTTTGCTGCCTCGTCTAGATCATTCTCCATTGTAAATGAAAGCTTTGATTCACGGAGGATTTTTCTCGCTTCTTCCATATTTGTTCCTTGAAGTCTGACAACAACTGGTTTATTGATTCCAAGAGTTTTCGCTGCTGATACTATTCCATTTGCAATCGTTGCACAGTTAACAATTCCACCAAAGATGTTAACGAACACAGCCTTAGCTTTTGGATCTGTATGTGTAAAGCAAATATTGTTACAGTTGTTGTTCATTTGTTATTGCAATGATTGAGTGAGGGAATTTCAGAAAATAAATTAATTACCTTCAGCAACAATTCTGAAGGCTTGGAATACTTGATCCTGCGTTACTCCACCGCCAACATCCAAAAAGTTTGCTGGCTCACCGCCATTCATTTTTATTATGTCCATTGTAGCCATCGCTAATCCCGCGCCATTTACTGAAATTTAAAGAATATGAATTATTAGCTTCATTTTCAAATATCTCCGAAATATTGAGTTTACAGGGAATTTTCAAGAAACCTTATTTTTAGAGAATTTTATGGAGTAGAAAGAAAAGCTTTCCTAAATCTCATTTCTTCGAGAATAATCAAGAAGTAGTAAAAGCCTGACAATAAAATTAGCACATCTCTGACAATTTTCGGGATTTTTTCAAAAAAATCAATTATTATCAAAATACTATTTGACAATTTGCACTTGCTTTTTTTCAAGTTTCCTATACGTACATATTTTTTATTTTTTCAATATTTTCTTTGTTACGAGAAAAAAGGCATGAAAATTGTCAGATTTCTGCTATTTTCACTATTGTGTATAAACAAAATGAATTTCAATCCTAATTCTTTAGGAATATCAGGATGATGGAGATACGAATTTTTCATAAAAGTCTATCCTATAAATTTTATTCTGCGCCAGAAAAAAAGAATCTACGAAAATTTGTGTATTTCGCTTCCATTCTAAAATATTTCCTAAAGAGTGAATCTCAATCGAGGCCAATATTTCTAATGATGATAAAATTAGCACACATCTGACAATTTCCTAAATTTTTTTTCAACAAATGCATGATTATAGAAGAAATATTTCAAAAATTTACACAAAAATTTACTACATTGTAGTTTTTTTAATTTTCTACATGTGTATATTTGTCATTTTTTTAAATAATCTTTTTTTTTTAAAAAAAAAAGCTAACAATTGTTAAATGTCTGCCATTTTCGATATAATTATCTTATGATGATAAAATTAGTTCACATCTGACAATTTTTCATATTTTTTCCAACAAATCAATTATTATAGATAAAATATATGAAGAATGTGGATTTGTTTTTTTTTAATTTTCTACTTTTTTCATTTTGTAAAATAATTCATCTGTTGAAAAAAGCAAACAATTGTTAAATATCTGCTATTTTCGTAATATCATTACTTTGATTATCCTCTTCACTCCTTTATTTCATCATTCATCTAAAGAACTCACCCAAACATCCAATATTACCATCCATACTGATATAATTAAGATTATGCTTCGAAGCATCAACTTCCCTCGGATCTTTCTCATTAGTATCCTCAAGATCAAATATATCTTTCTGCCTGAACTGAGCATTATCATCGAACGAAATTTTAGCATCAACAGCAACCACCTGTTTGTCTGCTGTCTCAACAAACGGATTGATTTCAATCTGAAGTGCGTCAATATCAACAAACAATTTCCACAAATTTTTCAGCTCATAAATTGCTTTATTCTTGATTTCCTCTTCCTCAAAACCCAAGAATTCTGCTACCTCCTTGGCGATACTCTCATCAATTCCATAATAAATATCAAGGGGAATTGTTTTTATAGCTTCAGGTGTTTTTTCAGCAACTGCCTCGATGTCCATTCCACCAGCTGGTGATGCTATTAGCACTGGCCCATTGTGGCCCCTGTCCATGAGAATACAAACGTATGTCTCTCGTTTTATGTCAACAGACTCGGCAATCATGACCTTTTGAACTAGAATACCATCTTTGTGAGTTTGTTTTGTGATCAAACGATGACCCAACATTTGTTTAACGATGTCTTTCACAGCAGCTGGACTGAAATGAATTAGTGATAAAATTTGTGAGTTTAAAGACGAGATGAGAGAAATTGTAAGATTTATTTTTTAGTTTTTTTTTTAATATCTCGGAATTGAAGGGAGATACGAAATTTTTATAGGAATCTTTTTTGTAGGTCTTACTCCGCTCTATAAGAAAGGGTCTCACGAAATCTACAAATTTCTAGATTTCTGGTGAATTTTAAGTTGTTTGAAACAAAACTGATTTTTGATGTTTCAAGTGGGAAAGGAAGGTTGCCGGAGTTCTATTCCACAGAAATTTAGGGGAAATTTGGCAAAAATATTGAATTTACCAAAAATCTTACGAAATTTCACAAAATCTACAAATTTCCAGATTTCTGGTGAATTTCAAATTGTTTGAAATAAAACTGATTTTCAACGTTTTTTTTTTTACCACATGTTTTGTTAGCCTCCTTAGTAGAATTTCAAATTATGATACAATTTTTGTGGAAAAATTCGACAAAATATGACACATGATGTTCCAATTGATGATTAATAAAAATGCACTTAGTAAAAAAATTAAGGGAACGGAAAATTTTCCCATTTTTTTGAGTGATTTTCAAACGACTGTAACTTTGCGAGAAATGATGGACATTGAACTTTTCCATTCATTTCCATAAAAATTTTGATATCTGACTTCAATTCCGAGATATTCTCCAAAAACAAAATTGCACAAACTCACTCTTTAGTGAGATGAACTCCTCCCTTGAAGCCATTATCGAACCATCCTTTTCCACGACCTCCAGCAAGTACCTGGGCCTTGACAACATACTCCTCGACCTCTGAAAAATCATAAGACAAATTAAATCCAGCTCACAATGATAAAACAAGTGGATAATAGTATTGCTTCCCAACTGATTTAGCTTTTTCTGGTAATACTTCAACAATATGCTTTCGAATGGAAGTGATACAAATTTTTTCAAACCATCATCAAAATATCAAATTTTGAAAAATTCATTAAAATAGCAATAACTCGAGAACTAATCATGCAAATGAGCTCAAAATTGACAGGCATCTAACTGATACAACTCTCGAGATAATAAATGAGTATAAATAACATCAATTCAATAGTTTCCAGAAATTCGATTAAAAACTGCCTTTCGAAAAGTGGACATATCTCAAAAAGTACTGATCGGATTCTCTCCAAATAGAGCTTAAAAAATAGAGTTCGTCGAGAGGAAATTTTCCACAAAATATGAATTTTTTCTATGAAACCAATTTGCTGTAATTAAGACTTTTATGCACATGCAGACATACACACACACAGACATACACTAAAAATATAATTTTCTCTCTATTGAGATCATTTTAAGTATCTTCTATTAAAAAAATTACAATCGAAAATTCTGATGATTACATAGCTTCCATTCGGAAGCAAAAAAACATAAAGAAATGTAAGAATTACATACTGAATTTATCGAGAGCAGAGTCTGCCTTCTTGAGATCGTCAACAATCGTAAAGTTCTGTACAGATACTCCACTGTCTTTCAACAATTCTTTACTCTGATATTCCAATAAATTCAAGTTTCTAACAGATGTGATACCAGCTTGTGTGTACTTTGTTAAAGTACCCACTGAATTTACTAATTTTCTCGTTAAAAAAGCCGACATTCTTAACCTTTATCCTATAAATTTTTTTTCTTATGAATAAATCACTGATTTTTCGTAATGTCTACTCGTGGAGTGCACTCGGAAGATATGATAAGGCTCGGGGGCACCCAAGTACTGTCGAATCACTTATCTGTTATGTTAATTTTGCTATTCTTTTTTTAAGAAATCAACTTATCAATCGACTTTCATGCACACATGGAACAACACTTTCTCAGAGGCGGCTGGAGCTTCCAATGAGAGACACGAGACGCGCCACTGTAGTGAAAGACTTCTAGGAGTGGGGGAGACGAGAAAAAAATGGATTTGTAAATCGAAATGATTCAGGATTTTTCTTCAGGGTCAAGGAGTCTACGAAGAAATGGAAAAAATTCACCAACAATGTCCACATCTTGGAGCATCTTCTCAAATTTTTTGAGATTTTTTCATCATGTCCTTCAGTTCGAAAAAAAATCCTGAATCATGTTGCTATGGAGGTCCATTTTGCCTATATATGGTACTCTTACATTTTATATATGTGTTGATGTATATCTATATCGTCACCTTAGAAACAAAGTGGCGTAAGTGCTATGTATAAGCCTAGCACTTACGCCAGTTTGTTCCTAAGCTGATATAGATATCCATCGCGCATAAAATGCAAACTTATTTTACTCTATCACTTTTTTTAAAGAATTTCCAGTAATCTAAGCGAGACAGAATGATTTTGCCGAATCCAGGAGTTATAAGAAAGATTTAGGATAAAATCGCCCTATCTCGCTTAGTTTCTGGAGTATTCTCAAAAAAATGACCATGAAATATAAAATCAATGTGTCTGAAAACTTCATAATCGTAGGAAAAATTTTCTTATACTGTCATATCAAAAATAAGTTCATCTCATTTTGTTCTATCCATTCGCCATTAAATAGTTACTCGACACAAATCCTCAACTAATTTTAATATTTATTCAATTTTGTGATAATACAGACGATTATGAAGTTTTCAGACAAATAGATTTTATTTCACCAATTATGTTGATAATATCTTCGAAACTAATCGAGATAGCCCTTTTTGTAGCTCATGAAATTGTCCACGAAAAAAATTAGGACAAAATCGCCCTATCTCGTTTAGATTTCGACATATTTCAAGAAAACTAATGATGGAATAAACTCGATTTATTTGAAAATTTCATATTCTTTAATACAGTAAAATCTTTGGTGCTTCATTTATTAATTTAAATTAGCAGAATTAATAGATTCATCATTTGGAATTATGAGACATTCTCGGCCTGATTGGGATCGACGTATTGATCGTGTGGAATTTGTTGATTGTCATGGTAATCAGTGCTTGCATAATTCTCATAATGCTGATTGTCATGGTAAAGTCCATCGGCTCCTGGTACCTGTTCCTCTTGTCCTGTTTGCGGATACAATGAGGGATCATACTGCTCGTATTGATTGTAATCTTCGGGAACATATTCGGCAGGATAAGTCTGGTAATTTTGATTATTCTCGTAGGTTGATGGATCTATCTCTTGTGGCTTCGGTTGAGAATTATCATAATTGGTAACGTAGGCTTCATCAGTCAATTGTGGATACTGTTGAGGTTCTTGGGGGTGGATTTCTTCTGTTGGCGGATTTTGCGACTGTTCAGTTGTATCTGGACTCGATTCAGGGACCGATGTTAATCTTCCTGAAAACGAAAATTATTTTTAGATTTTTTTTTTCGAATTCAATTCAGTAGTAAAACGGTGGAAGAAAAAAATATGAAATTTTCAGATAAATGGATTTTATTTTGTTGTTATTTTCTTATAAATATTCTGGAAAATTTGAGGAGGATATAGCAATTATCATTGTGATGTGACTCTTCTGAATGAAAAGGGAATTACAAAAATTGCTCTATCTTACTTAGATTCCGAGATATAATTAAAAACAACTGATAAAATAAAATCAATTTCTCGAAAAATTTCAATCGCGAAAGAATAATCATTCGGAATACATGTATTTATCCGAAAATATCTCTGAAAAGAGTGGATTGAACGAAAATCATCAAGATGTCTTTTGTGTGGAGAATTTCACGAGCTACAAAAGAGGTTTCTTGATATTTTCCCGTAAACCACGTAAGTTCCAAGATATTCTTCAGATAAATGTAAATATCATTTTTTTCTCTGGAAAAAAAAGATTCGTAAAGAAAAATACCTTTTTGATTTTCAAGCGTGTCTCGAATTTTACTCGATAAATACTCTATGTTGCTTTGTAAGCTGGCCATTTCGTCCCTAATAAACAGGAAAATTAAAGTAGTTAATAAAGTTGGTAGTGAAGTGGGAAACTATGATAAATCTCAAAGTAGCATTCATTTTTTTCGGAAATGTCTCAGAAAAAAGAGATTTCGAAGAAATTATCAAGACATCTTTTTCGTAGTTCACAAAATCACGAGAAAGATCTCTTGATTTTTTTCTTCTTTTAATTGTAAAAAAAAAGATCAATTATATTTCACAATTTGAGATGTTACAAAGAAAAAATCGTAATTTCGAAGACATTCACAAAAGAATTTTCACTAAATCTATTGACTTACCACTTCACTACTGAAATAATTTCAAATAAATAACGTGAATATCGGTGAACGTATATTTGAAAGAAAAAAAATCTTTTTTAATAAAAAATGAATTGATCTATTGCTGTGCTGATAGAGGTGCCTCCGAGGATTTAATTTGGACGGTTTTTTTTTTTGGATTTATTTTGAGTTTAAGATCGACCTTAACGGTGCGCTTCTTTTTCGAGGGCGAAGTTGTCAAGTTCACCACTCCGTCAGACGTCTCGACAGCATCCTCTGTCAACACAGATTAATTAATTCTCTCCTTGTTCCCTTTAAAACAAGAAACAATAACCAATTGATGAAAAACAAAAAATAATCGATATTCATTGCAAACACACGTGCAAATGGAGTAAAACCGACGAAAATTTAACGAAAATTACTTGTGCGTGCGGTTGTTAGCATCCAAACGTTGTGTGAGAGATTGGCATTCGGCAGTCAGTCGAGCAACGAGCTTTGCCTGATTGCTGAGGGCATCTTCAAGACCATTCACTTGAGCAGCTAAGGAACATTCAATTCCATTAGCTGATATTCTTCTTTTCTTTCAACAAATTGACTGTTTAAATCGTTCTACTCTACTGCCCATGCTAGGCATAGTGTCAACATGCCGATTTCCCACACAATATCAACGATTTTTCATCGACTGATGATTATTTATGTATATAAATTATAATTTTTTTCGCTTAAAGACAATATACCCAACACAGGCAACAATTTATCATTTCTCACCGTGTTTTGTCTCCAAATCCATGATTCTTCCAGTTAAATCCTTCTCATTATCATTTCTCGGTGTTGATGTTGTCTCTACGTGAATTATTTTCGTCATATTCAACTATAAATAAGAATATTAACATTAATTTCTTGTTTATCAGACATGATTAAATTATCGAAAAAGATAAAGAGTTAAATTAGCACACATTTGACAATTTTTTTGATTTTTCAAACAAATAAATTATTATACAAAAAATATTTGAAAAATTTGCAATTTATAGTTTTTTAAAAATTACATACATGTGCGTAATTTTCATTTTTTCAAATTATTTATTTGTTGAAAAAGAAAAAAAAAGGAAAAATGACAAATGTCTGCTATTTTCAGTATCATTAAATTTACCTCTTTTTCCAGTGCAGAAATTTGCTCGGATAGTCTCAAATTCTCACGACGACAATGAACAATATCAGCATCGGCTCTCTCAATCCTCTGTTTGTATGAATTAATCTCTGTTTGCCAACGATTTTGTTCTTGACGTGCATGACGCTCGCTTCTTTCAGCTGCTAATTTAGCAGTGGCAAGTTCCTGCTCAACTGCGTCTTTCTCAGCTGCAAGTTGATTGTAATCACTCTGGAGACTTGCTGAAATGATTTTTTTTTAATTAAAAAAATACTCCTTGAATATCTTCAAATTGAAACGAGATAGACAAAATTTTAGGGAGACCTATTTTGTCATCCCACTCCTACAAAAAAAAGACTCTGAAGAAAAATGAAAAAATCTCACATATTTTTGATTGAAGCTCCTTTTTAAGATCATCAATCATCGCTTGTTTCTGATGCAGTTCTCTCTTCAAATCAAGAATCTCTCTCTTTTGCTTCTCAATTTCAAGCTGTGATTTCGACGCAGCATCCCAGTGTGTAGCAACATCAGCAGAGAGTAATTCAACCTGATGACTGTATCTTCTCTCCACCTGATGCCTCTCCTCAGCCAGTCGTCTGCAGGCATCCTGTGTAGCCTCTCTGATTTTTTCCCTCTGTCTCTCCAATTCATCCTTCAATCTCCTGATCTCTGCCTCAGCTTGACTCTTCTCGAATTCTGCCTGTTGTGCAGCATCCATCGAGCGTTTTGCCTTTTGTATTGCCTCAGTTTCTCTCTCACGTGCTGCCTGAAGATTTCTCAATGTTTCATCGAGTTTCGAATTTGTCTCGCGTTTCTCGCGTATAATCTGCTCCAATTGTGCTGAATTTTCTGGAGCAGGAGCATCTGGATTTTTTTTCGAATAACTCTTGTCTTCCTGTGATTTACGCAATTCGATTCGAGCCTGCGTCAACTGTGCCTCGAGTTCGCTTATCCTCGATTCGTACATTATCGCTGGACCATCGATTCTTTGGATCTTCATTTTTTTCCCAGGACTCGATTGCACCTCTACTTCAGTTGATATCAATGACTTAACTTCTGGACGCTTTGGCTCATCGCAACTCTCGTATTCAGTTAGAAATGCCTTGAGCAAACCACTCTTATTTTTGTCATGCAGAATCTCATTCTCAGCAACTACTTCACGTATTTTACCGAGGAGATTCTTCAATTCGTCTTTGCAATAACGTGACTCTTGCTCCAACTGCTCGATGTACTGCTCTTGGCGCATTATAAATGATGTCAGTTCACGTGGGGTCATTTGAGAATCGTCAGCTGCTAGGATTGATGCTGGTAGACGGGATTTCTCAGGGGATGAGATGCATTCGCTGATGGCACTACGATCGTCTGTATCTTCGGCTGACTCGTGAAGACGAGTATTGCTGCGGCGATAGAGTCCCTTGTCGCGGTGAATCTTTCTAGGGAGAAATTTGATTTGAGGTGTTTCTGTTCGTACAGTAAAGAAAAAAAGTTAAATTTTTTTATAAAATTGTTAATAACAATTTATACGAGATAGAATTCTCAAATTTGATGCAGTGAATCAGTAACGAATGTGATGAGAAATGGAATAAGTCGTAGAAACAAGAAATTGGTTGAAAATTGTGAAATTTTCTTCCAAACTCGAAAAAATGAAGGAATGTAAAAAGCACAGAAAATTTCCCAATTTTTGAATTAATTTCTTGTTTTTAAGACTTATTTTCATTCCTCATTACATTCTTTACAGATTCACTTTATCGAATTTGAGAATTTTATTTCGGATAAATTTTATTAACGATTTTATACAAAAATTCAACTTTTTTTGACTGTATAGACAGAAACACGTTAAAGAGGAATTATTAATTCTGTAAGAAAAGAAGTGAAATTGGATAATTCAATTTCCTTCACATTTTTGCAAGAATAATTTTGGAATATCTCTAAAAACCACAAAAAAATTTTGGGAAATGAAAAAAATGGGAATTTTAAAGAATGAAAAGGCTCAATTCTCAATTTTTTCGCAAAATCATTGGATAAAAAATATGAAATAAAATAAAAATCATTAGAGTGACTGAGAAAACTAAGCGAGATAGCGAAAGGGGCCATTTTGTAGGCACCTTGCTTGTAGATCTGATTTTTTAGTACAAGAAAAATTTTCTGCAATTTATCTTTCTATCTCTCTTCTCTTCCGAGATAATTCCAAGAAATAAATTGCAAAAATCAAAAGCATTTAAGACTCACCCAGATGACCTTGGCGTATAAGACTCGGCGAGGAGATACTTTAGTTTAGAAACAGCTTCTCTATAAGCTGTTTCTGTATAATCAGGTATCTTTTTCTTGCCGATATCCATTTTCTGCAGTGAACTCATTTTCCTTAATAACATAAAACTTGAAATTATTAACAATGATAAAGTTTTCAGACAAATCGATTTTATTCTATCATTGGATTTTTTAGATAAAGCGATTTTGCTCTAATCCTCTTTTACAGCTCTCAAAATTCTCTAGAAAAAAGGATTCAAGCGAAATCGTTCCATTTCGCTTAGTTTTCGAGATATTTGAAAAAAAAAAACTGGTGACGAAATGAAATTAATTTTCCTAAAAAATTCATATTCTCAAATTATTACTAATTTAGAATCAAAGCATTTATTGAAGATTCTTCTTCAATCTTTGAAACGAGTAGATTTAGGAAATATTATTAAAAGAGACTTTTTGTAAAAAATTTAATTAGCTACAAAAAAGCTCTCAACAATTCCGTCCAAATCCCTTAATTTCCTCGATCAGGGTGGCCACTGAAGACAAATTTCAAAATCCCCTGACTTTTCCCTGACTAAAAATGAAATTTCAGGACCCAGAAAAAAAAATTATTTAAATATCCGTTGAAATTCTTAGTTATTTCTGAAAACAATTTTTTTTCATTAGAATTTAACAGTAATCCCCGAAAGTGCGTTAAATTTTTAGAATTGTGATTTTTTATCAACCTTTTTGCAGATTTCCAACTAATTAAAAAGTTCAATTATTTTCGATTCAATATCTATAAATTTAAAGAATATGGAGATAATAGAAATCAAACTAAAAATTTCCCTGACTAAGATCAAAATTCGCTGACTATTCCAGAAATTTTTAATTCCCTGACTTTTCCATGTTTTCCAGTTCGATCGCCACCCTGGTCGATATTTACTAAAAATGAAAATTCAACTCACTTTAACACAGAAATGATTGAGAAACGAAGAAAAGAAAAAAAATCAATAAAAGCACATTACTCACCGTACTCTGAAGCGTTTTGGTCTTCCAAATGGTGCATTTTCAATATGTAAAAAATTATAATTACCCCGTGGTTTTAAATAATTTTTTAATGGTAATTTTGGTCGTGCAAGTTGAATAGTTGGTGAAGTGATACCAATGGTAGATGCACCACCTGTGCGGCATCGTCGTGTATAGCTGTTAGTTGTTAGCATACCGTTTGCATTATGCCAGGAAACTCAGCATCGACGCCCTTACATATAAGCTCGGTGTACTCACCTGATCGATTGGACTCGGGTAGAGGGTGGAGGAGGGAAAAAAGAAAGGAGGAAGGGATGTAATACAGGGGTGAATTGGAGTTGAAACATTTGGTGAAACGCACACGAGGCAGTGGAGATCTTTGACAGGAAAGTGGGGTTTCCTTCTGGGGGGGCTTCAGGTGGGAGAGGCTTCAAGTCAACCAAGTAAATTGAACTCTTGTTGTAGCTCAGAACGTAACCAGAGACTGGTACGTAAATCGCGTGAGGCAGAGTCATCCGTGCTGAGGAGGGACAGGCACCGTACCATCAGCCACACGCAATTCCTTCATCCTCACCTCTCATTTCCTTTTTTTTTGCTGGTATTAAAAATGATTGATTCTATCGATCCCCTGTAAAATTCTTTCGGTGGCAGTTGTATTGAAGAGAGGGAGTCTCGCTTAATTGTGATAATGACTAAAATTTCATTGGCTGTAAAAATTTATTGATAAATATCCGAAAGATTAAAATTGTTAATAGCATTATTTTTTTAATAAAAAATAGTTTTCTCTTGAGATTCAACGGTCGTTCTTTACAATTCAGAAATTCAATAAATATGAATTCGATTTAAAAGTTTAATTATTTTGAGAAAATCTCGGAATTAAAGTGGGATGACTTTTTCTTGGCATAATAAAATCTGCAGAAAAAATCTCCACAAAAAATTTAAATACTTCATTGTTTTCCCGAGATATTCCAACAAATTTCGAATAAAAAAGAATCTACTCATTTCGTTCGACTCCTCAAATTTGATTTACATTTACATCTTCATTAGATTTATCAATACGTAGTACTGATTGTTTCTCGAGGAGCAGAAGTTACGTGAGGTGGTGCTGTCTCAACGGCTGTCTCGAAGCCCGGCTCCGATTCTAATGTTCTATACTCTTCAGCAACTTCATCTGAAAGTTTCAATCAATTATTAAGTCAGTGTCATTCATGTTTGAATTGGATACTAAATTGTGAGGAAATACCTTCATTCCGTTTTCCTGGTTTAACAAATAATATCAGAATCATGGAAAATACAGCAGCTGTACCGCAAACGAAGCTCAATACATCGCGGTAATAGTTGGGGCAATCACTCGTGCATTTCTTTCTAAAATAATATTAATTAAAAGAATGGCAATGAAATTAGTGGATATCTGATAATTTTTTGGATAATTCTAATACAATTAAATTATTATTAAAAAAATATTTAAAAAATTTGCTTTCATAGTATCTTGAATTTTTCACATGTGCACATTTTTCATTTTTTAAAAGAATAATTAATTTATTGAAAAAAAAATTTACCAAATTTCTGCTATTTTTAATATCATTAAAAAAAATAACAGTATGTATGGAAAAATCATCTTTTGGTGTTACTTACGTGTATTGAATGATCATAACAACAATTCCATTGCTCAGTTTATCAGTGAAACTCATGGCACCGTACACGAAAGCTCCGGACTCGGTATTCGGACCGATTAGATCAGCAGTTACCCCCAGACTTGTTACCAACATTACTGATCCACCTCCACCTGAAATCAAACAGATTCACAGTAGATTAATAATAAAATTTGGATATCAATGAATGATTTGCTTTCATCAGTTTATTAAAAGATTTTTGATGATTTCAATCAAATCTATCATTTCAACATTGAAAATTAAAAATTCGCCATCAGAGAGAAAAGATTTCTAAGAAATCATTGATAATAGTATAAATCAGAAAAAATATACCTAGTAGAAGAGCAACTGGATAAATCTCATAATTAGTATAAAATTTTCCACTTCCGAAGAATATCAATATGCAGGCTGTTCCGCCCAGTACTACACCAATCATGTACGCCCATTTTCTCCCCAACTTAGTATTGAGCCTTTCAATGATTAGTGACATTTTGAAACTACTGAGATACATTATCAGTGGTATCACAGCCAGCGATGTTGCTGGCATTTTCAGTGTCTCATGAAGATAAAGAGGTACATAAGTCTGCGATATATTGACAAACAGTCTTGCAGACATGTAGACACCAGCTACTTGATAAAATTTTGGGTCCTTCATGAAGGAGGAGCTCGATCGCAGATCTCTTCTAACTGGGCCTGGAAATTAATAGTTTCATTAATTAATGGTCGGATTCATTCCCATGTTAATAATAATTGGTTTAAAAATTATGAAAAATTGGAAGGTTTCTTTTAAAAAACAATACTAATGCATTGTCAATTCGCAACGTTTCGCTTATAATTCAAGCTTCATCAGGCTCTTGACATTATCAGTATCTTGTCAAATTCATCCTATTATGGTTCATGCTGAGAACCAACAACAATGTATAATTAATCAAATACATTCAAAAAATACACTCTCAATTATTTGTTATTGCACTACTCTTGACACCCTCCAGTTTCATTAATGCTTTCAACTTCCGAAATTGGACATGTGAATTAGAATGATGGGAAATAGCTCTTACCAGTAGATGAACGAGGAATTTCTCTAACGAATATGTGAAATATGAGCACTGCTACTGAACCCATTGATATGCCTATTAATACGATATTTTGGAACTTTGTAGCATCCTGTGGACCAATTTGGGCGTCATTTGGATCATCACTGGCAATATGCAGTACTGCCCAAGTGACTGAATACACAAAAACATTGGCAAATACTGAAAAACTATACCTGCAAATGAAAAAATTAATATTTTGTGAATATTTTTGAAATCGTGAGGTTTACGAGAAATAATCGAGAAGCCTTTCTTGTAGATTATGAAATTCTCGACAAAAAAAAGGTAACATGAAAATTTTTTGCTAAGCCTTATAATGTCGGAGAATCAAAAGAATGAGCAAGAAATATTCAGTTTATCTTCTTGAAGATATCTCGATAAATAATCGAGACACGCAATATTTCAAAGAAACCTTTTTATGTAGAGCAGAGGAAACTCCATAAAAAAAATTGTCTCAAAAAATTCTCATATCTCGCTTTGATTCCAAGATATTCACCAGACATAAACTCTATAATCAGCTAATCTTATTGCATTTCCTCATTAGTTCATGAATTTAAAGATATTTAGATGCAAAATAATTTACAAAAAATATTCCAGTTCATTTATTTTGAGAAATAATTGAGATACGGAATTTTTTAGAGAGCACTTTTTTTGTAGAGCTGAAAAAAAACTCGATAAAAAAGGTCTTTATAAAAATTCTTATATCTCGCTTCATTTACCAACAAAAAAAACTTGATCTACTTTCTCATTACTTTATAAATTAAATATTCTGCAATATGGTTCTCTTTTGCTTGTGTAGATTCATACCTTATAGCAGTGAGTTCAGTTCTCTCATGCTCAGAAGGCGTTAGATCTGGTATCAACGAAAGATGTGATATCTGTACAGATGCCCAGCCAAATTGAAAAATAATAACAAAAGCAGAGTAATAAACCAGCTGGGCCCAGTGATGTGCATATTCACAATTTATACAGCGTGAGAATATAAATGGAAATGACAGAAGCACACAGCAACTTCCTGAGAACAATGGAAGTACACAATTAGCTTTGTTTGAATAATCATTAATTTGTGAAATGACATAATTGAACTAGTTTGAAAATCACATGTCTATTATTTCCGAAATTTCTTCGAAATTATAAGAATTAAGATAATTTATCAAGAGACTTTTTTTGTGGCCCATGGAATTTTTTGCCAAAAAAGTTGCCTGATAAATTCAGTAGTGAAGAGCTAAAACAGGATGAGTCGATTTTTATTTCATTATAATGAAATTGGCACATATCTGACAATTCTTTACATTTTTTTTAAATAAATAAATTATTATAGAAAGAATATTTGAAAAATTGCAGTTTTTTGAATTTTATACATGTGCGTATTTTTCATTTTTTTGAATAATTTATTTAAAATAAAAAATAACAGTTGTTAGATATCGTGGTGCCCCAGTTTCTGACACTTTAGAGCTAGTTTCTGACAGCATAAATCAAAGACAACAACTATTTGCATATTGACTCTAATTGAATTATATTAATACCTATTTATAGCGTTGAAGAAGCCCAGTAATTGAATATTAAACAAAATATTGTGAATTTGGATATAACTGAGAAATTTGCAAAAATTGTCAGCTACTGGGGCACTACTGTCAAAAACTTGAGCCACCACAATATCTGCTACTTTCAATATTGTCATTTTTTCTGCCATTTATTTTTGAATAATATCTCAGGAACTAAGCGAGATATTACCAAAAAAATGAACCGCAAAAAAAATAGACGAATTCTGTTTTACTTTTTCTCTCTTGAATTCTCCTAAATCTCATAATAATCAAACTTTTGAAACAAAATGAATAATATTTCAGAAATTCAGCAAAATTGCGCAATTTATGTAGAAACCTTTTTTTTTAGAGGAAAATCAAAGCCACAAAAAAGGTCTTCATAAAAATCTCGCAATCTCACTTAGTTCCTGAGATATTTTGGTTTAAATAGTTGCAAAAAAAGAGTCCACTTGTTTTTTTTCACAATAAATTACCGAAAAAATGCCAGCTTTTCCTCTTTCCATATCGACAAAGCCAATAATCATCATCTCTATCAGATTGTAATCCAACAAATGGTGTAGCCAATGCATCAGCAACTTGTCCAATAAATAGTACTAGTCCCGAATAAACTGGATTAAAACCAAGTACAAGATGAAAATAAACAATCAAGTATGTAAACCACATTGATGCACAAACATCATTAAGTACATGTCCAACTCCATATGATAATTTTTGTTTCCACGAGAGACGTTGAACAATCTCAGTGTAGTCATTTTCAACTGCATTAACACTGTTATCCATTATTTTCCATAAAATAAATTAACTTTAATTGTCCAGTGATATTTCAACCTCTCAGACAATTGCCACGTTATCATGACAGTAATACTCCTATTGTGATGAGTTTAGTTGATGCTTCTCGTTCTTTGTGTCTTCTAAAGCACTTCTCAACAACTTCTGCGATAAACTATCTTTAAAAGAAGAAAAATCTCAATTATCTAGAAAAATTAAAAATAATACTGACGTTTTTTTTATTTTTTTATTTGCTGCTATCACATCATGCAGCAACGTGGGCAATAACTGCAGTGATCAAACTCCGTTCTTGTGTCTCGTTATGTTTAATTTCAGTTGTCAACGAGTTCTACTTATTCCGTATGTTTTGATGATTCACACACAACCAGTTACGTCAACAGACACTGGTGATTCTGTTTTGCTCCCAACATGTCAGGCCAGTCTAACCTCAATTATTCAAGTTTTTGAGGGAAAACGTCAGTTCAAGTTGACATGCAAAATTAATCATGAAAAAATTTGCAGATATTTTTGGATCAATTTTAGGAGCAATTGCAAAGTTTCAAGAAATTTCATCCTACCAATTCTGAGTAATTGGCAAAATCTTCTATTCATCTCTCACAGTCTCAAAATGTAAAACTTGTATCAAATTTTTGATTTTTTTTTCTCAAAAACATGATTAAACGTAAATGATCAATTCTTCAAGAGCAAAAAAAATCTTCCTTTTTTGAGTTTTAAAAAAACTCCTTTTTTTTAGGTGAAACTTTTGGAAATGAGGTGAAACGTTGATTGAAAATTTGTTGATAATTTTTTTAATAGTAGATAACTTTTTCAAAAATGTAGAAGGCATTGTACAAATAAATTGATTTTGCGAATTTCTTGAAAAGTAGAGAAAATGAAGGATTTCTATGTTAGGACCTTTTTTTTGTAGACCTGATTTTTCTCCAAAAAAAGATATTCAAAAGTTCTGCGTCTCTTTTCAGTTCCTAGATTTTCCCAGAAATAGTCTTATTTTACCCTTCAATCACAAAATGTTCATGAAATCATGTTCACAAAGGAGGAAAAAGGATAATTTTAATAAATAAAACTCACAATTTCATTTTAATGAGTTTTCAAACTTTTATTACAAAAATCTCTTAATTCTTACAGAAAACATTGTGTCTTACAATCACTCATTTCTCACTCACTGAATACAAAAGAATTCTCATTAATCTCAATTTTTCAATGACAATAATGAATGAACAGAAATGAAAAATACTAATTAAATGAAACGAGTACATTCCTCACACTCATAACTTAATCAAGTTTTGTACTCAAAAACTATAATATAAACAGCCTTTGGAGAATTGGAAGTATTCTCAAAACAGTTCTTTGAACGTTATTAAACAAAAAGAAGTTCCACTTCGAAAGTAAATGCAGAAAATGAAAAAAATAAAAATAAATGAAGTGAAAAATACTTATGCAGCTTTTACAGTCTTGCTAGCTTTCTCCTGTCCTCTGGTAACTGGTGACCTCTTCGATCCCGAAGACTCCTCACTTGATCCTGAGGGTTTGGCCTCAGCCTCTTTGAGAGCAGGTTGTCCAGTCTGTTGAATGGCAATGACTCTCTCGTTCTTGTCTTCAATTGCCTTCTTCCTCGGTGCAGTGATGGTCAACACACCGTCTGACGAAAGGTGCGACTGGAGTTCATCGATTTCGCACTGTTCTGGCACCAGATACTTGCGCACAAACTGACGAGAAATGAAGCCATGTTCATCTTGTTTCTCCTCATGTTTTCCCTCGATCACGACGTTTCTTCCAACGACCTTGACGTTTATCTCCTCAGGTGCGAATTGCTGGACGTCGAGACTCACTTGGAACTTGTCCTTGTCGGGTTTTACTGTGGACAAACCCGCAGATTTGCGAGAAGCCACTGCCTTTTCGTAGGGATGATAATGGAGATGTCCGAGACGTCGACGTGGCGGACGAATCACCAAGACACTCGAGTCCAATGGAGAAATCAGGTCGTCAGTGTCCAGGCCCAAGCCAAAATGCTGATCGGTGAGGCGATGAGGACGATCCAGGTCTTCCCACCAGTTTGAGAACAACATTGGTAGTAGTGACATTTTTATTATCTTGTTTTTTTTCTTCAAAAGTACTTTGAATCACTCGTTTAGTGACGAAAGTTTAGAGAAGTGTACACGGTTGAACGTGCGCTTGCGTTTGCTTTGACGTTTGATTCGATACTGTTGTGCTCGGAGACTGGACGCCGGTATTTATGGGAATCCAGCGCCCTCACCGAGCCTACGCGGAAACTCGAGAAAATTCGAGAATTTTCGCCTGGACACAATGTTCTAGAATTTTTGGGTTGCGAGACATTTTCGAGAAGATTCTTTTGATTTTTGATGAATTTCAAGTGGGGATATGGGTTTGATAGGAATTTAGGCTACGAGGAATTTTCGTTTTAGGGTTTAGGGAGGAAGATGAAGGGATATTTCGTGAGTTTTTTGGAAATTTGGGGGACATGAGGAAGATAGACATGTAAAACGGTTGGAGATTGATTTTTTTTTTTGAAATTTCCATTGAGAAACTAGAAGATTCTTGGATGAAAAATCTAGTTCACGCAATTGTTTTTTGATTTTTTTTTGAAATTTTGACTGTTTTTATAGGAAATGAGAGGTGAAACCCATTCGGTTCTCGAAAATTTTCATTTTTTTGCGAATATCTCCGGTTTTAATCGCCTTAGCATGTAAATTAAAAATCTATGCTAAAGTTGAGTTTGTTCCTCAACGATTTTGTACTTTTTTTTTTTTTCATTATTTTTGACGAGAAAATGGCAAGGAGTTTATATCTATAAAATTACTTGTAATTCTTTAAGAAATAGTTGAAACCCGTTTTAAAATGAAATAAATCGATAATTACGTTTCAAACAGTCTTTCAAAATAATTATCTCTTCGATATTTCTCGAGAAAAATTTAATAACTTAAAAATTAACAGAAATAACGAAATTAATTTTTTTTAAATCCCAATTGTGCATGAATTCTTTATAATTGTAACAACGAATTTTCTAGAATATTCTAGAAAATTCTTTCAAATGTATTTTTGCAGGAACAAACAAAAGGCTATACGACCCTCGATTATGTCAGTTGCAGTAAATTCCCCTAGCCCCCCCCCCCCCCCCTCTCCCATCGATTTGCCTAATTTTTTTTCTGTTTATTTTCATTGAGAACTTGCGAGACAGCCAACGGCCGTTTACCTTCGATGTTTCTCGGCCATCTGCGAACAGCACCGAAGTTTCTCGAATGACAAACCGAAGCGCTCGCACGAACATTCAAACTACGGATTATTCCAGACACACACACAGAATGACGGGAGATTCATATGTAAACAAACGTTTATTCAGAGATAAACGTCAATATTTTTATTTTCAGAGAAAATTATTTGTTTTTAATGGCACCGAGAACATTCCAGCAATTTCTAGAAGGTGTCATTTCAGCACCTTAGAATCAAAAGGACATAATTACCATGCTTATTCATAGTAGGCGTGAGGGGGCACCTTTGAACATTTTTTACGTTTTTAAAATTAATTTTAACATAACAAAATGATTAATCATTAATACTTTCTTTTCAAGTCAATACTTCAGATATTGAACGTTCATAATACATCTTTATTAATTGAAAAAAAAATAATAAATCACAATTATATTATCAATTAAAGAAAATATTGTTTAAAGGTGCTCCCCCCCCCCTCTCCCTTACTTGCACTACTTTGATTTTGAGGCAACAATTTATAAATGTTTTGATAAATTCTGCTAATTATCATCAATAAATTTATTTATTTATTTTATTTAATTTATTTTTTAGAATGATGATGAATTTATAGTTTTACATGATAAAATTTTTCAAAAAGTAGTAAAATTACTGAGGACAGACTATTTTTTATGATTTCATTCGAAATATAAAAATGACCTTTCAATTGCGTTACAAGAGAGGCCAATACAACTCCTTGTTTATTTTTATCTCAAAACATGTGTACTCAGGTTCATTGAACGACGATAACTCCAATTAGTTGCGTGAGAATCAGCAATTGAAATTTATTCAAAAATGCAGACCAATTTCCATTCAATGCAATTGAAATTAATGACCTTCACTGACGAGAATCGAAAAGAAAAAATTTCATGAAAAAACGGCAATTTACAGAAACCAGCATTATTAACAGAATTTCACGTGAATATTCCCCGGCAACCATTCAAATTCCGAAAACCAACCGACATTTCCTTAACCTCCAAGAAACTTGAACCAAACTCCTCAAATAAGAAAAAGAATTAATTCCACTAAAAAAAAGAGAGAAATTGTCCAGGAATACAATAAAATGGGACAAACAATTTTTTCAGTTTTTTTTCCTTTATTAATACTTCTCCAATCCAAACTACATTAATTTACACTCTCCTCAATATACACAAATGAATGAGTTGTGTGAATGATACAAAGTACAAATTTCATGAAAACAAAATTATGAAAAAAAAATGAAGGAGGAAATAGAAACACAGTCTTACACAATTAACAACATGACATTATGCCGTAATATTTGGTTATATTTTCATGGCAGCAGAATTAGCGTAGATTCATCCAGCTTCCTCACTGCTTGATGGCCATCTTCTGAGGTTCATCCTGTGAAGGTGTCGCCTCCTTTTCAATAGCAGGTTTACCCGTGTGCTCAATCTTGATGGTTTTCTCCTTCTTCTGCTCAATTGCCTCCGGTTTCCTCGGCACCGAGATACTCAAAACACCGTCAGATGACAGAGTGCTCGTTGCCTTCTCGACCTCGCACTGCTCTGGCACCAGATATTTCCTTATGAACTGGCGTGAGATTGTGCCATGATCGTCTTTCTTCTCCTCGTGTTTACCCTCAACCACGATACAGTTGTCCACAACTTTGACGTTGACCTCCTCTGGCTTGAACTGTTGGACGTCCAAGGAAACTGCGAATTTGTCCTTGTCTGCTTTGACCACAGAATAACCAGCATTGGCCTCTCTCATCAACTCTGCCCATGGTCTGTAGTACGTGGTGGACCAATTTCTGTCAAAGTCCCGGAACATCCGGTCTGACATGCGATCAAAGTCCCTGATGAGTTGCTCTGGACGAAGCGCAACGCCAAAGTTCTGGTCCAGCAGACGATGAGGGCGATCCAGTGTCTCCCACCAGTGCGAGAACAACTTTGGTACGAGAGTCATCCTTGATCTCATAAAGATGGTTCTTTAGGTTTTTGTTTGAATTAGAAGTTTACTCTTGTTTTGCAAGTTTCAGACTGACGGCTCGGAGCCAAGCGCCGGGTTTATATACGCTGGCGCCCCTCTATCTCGGTTGCGTCGACGTTTCGAGAAATTTTCTCGAATATTTTGGAAATGTTTATGAATCTTTAAAAATAATTATGTAAATATGAAGTAATTGACTTTTATCGAATTAATAAGCCTTTTTTTTTGTTTAATATCCAATTTTTTCATCAATCGCCCTTTTTCGCGGATAATTATGTCGACGTTTTACGACGTTTGAGATAAAATGGAAATTTCTAGAATTTTCTTTTATTCATGGGATTAGGGGTACTTGAGCCACTTTTTGATTCTACGAATTAATGATTCTAGAATATTCTCTTATTTTTTTATGAGATTTTTTTGAATTTAAATAATAACGTTTTATTTTGAATGACTGAGGAGGAAATCTCTAGTCGTCAGGTGCTGCCACAAGGCGGCAAACATGCCGATACTCTACAATGATTTTATTCGTGTGAGAAAAACAAGAAAAAAATGCACTACGAAAATAAAAATGATTCAAAGAAAATTTTATCATGTCATTGAAAAAATGTGGCATGGATATTCATGACGAATTCTGTCATTTCCGAATTAGTACCCTTATTTTCGATAAAAATAATATCCTAATAAAAAAAACAAAAAAAAAAATAATTTTCATTGATGTTTTCAGATAGAAAAAATGCTGAAAAAAAACAAAAATTTAAATTTTTAATTGACGATTTCAGATGGAAAAATGATTTTAAAAAAATAAAAAAAAATACTTTCTATTGATGTTTTTAGAAGAAAGAAATGATGAAAAAAAAAAAAAGAAAAAAAATACTTTCAATTCATATTTTTTCAGACTTCAAAATGATGAAAAAAAATCATGAATTTACAAAATAGCGTAATTACGCAGTAGAAAAAATGGAGGATCCTCGAATATTCTAGATGTTTCAAGGGCAGCCCTTCTCGAGAACATCCGAGAGATTTCGGGGATACGCTCGAAAATTCACCGGCCGGCATTTGTCACGTAACAACGCAGCGCCACACTCCTATAACTACCGTTGCCAGGCAGGAGCGAGCATCATTCTCAATTGTGTTATCGTGAGTGTACGTTCCAATCGATTGCCAAAAGTTTTTTCGTCCATTCAATTGAATTTGAATAAAAAAGTCGAGACTAATTAAACTAAAGAAAATGTCTCTGTTACCATTGCTGTACTCAAACTGGTGGGAGGATCTCGAGCATCCTCACAGCATCCTGGACCAGCACTTTGGTCAGGGTGTCCATCCAGAGACTATATTGACGCCCCAGCTTCGCCATGCCATAATGGGCCGTTATGCTCCATCAAAGTGTCCAGTGCTCTATCATGGAAGGCCATGGGCCGCCCAGAAACATGCAGCTGGTTCATCAACTGTCAAGCCAGACAAGGACAATTTCCATGTGTCCCTTGATGTCCAGCAATTTGCACCAGAGGAAATAACAGTCAAGGTCGTGGATCGCACTGTCATTGTCGAGGGACAACACGAGGAGAAACAAGACGAGCATGGCTGGATTTCTCGTCAATTCAGCCGCAAGTATCTCATCCCAGAACAGTGTGACATCGAGCAGGTCCAATCAAAATTGTCATCTGATGGTGTACTCAGCATTGTCGTGCCACGCAAGGAAGTGCCTAAAATTGAGGGAGAAAAGAAAATTCCCATTCAGCACACTGGCAAACCAGCGGTTGTCGATGTACCCAAGCAGAAGCAGGTGGAGGCCAAAGCTGAGGCTTCATAAATATTTCATTTAATTTTCATTAAAAAAATTTTTTATCTTTCTCATGCATTTCACGTAAAAATTAATCAATATTCCAGTAATTGTAATTGTAGATTTTTTCCAAAGACTGCCATTAACGATACAGCCTAGTCTACATTTATTTATATTTATCTTCGTAATATTGTAATACATTCGATCAAAATACGTGAAAATAAATGGTAAATATTAATCAAAATTTGCGTTTCTTTATTCATTTAGTGTTAATATTTCTTTTTTCGTGAATATTTCGGAAAAAATGAGATTTACGAGAATTCATCAAGAAACCTTTTTTGTAGTCCATTTAATTTCCTACAAAAACAATGTCTTGATGAATTTTCATAAGTCTTTTTTTTCAAGATATTGACGAAATTATCCAGTTTCCTTTCTCCTTTTTTTTTCGTCAATTGCAGAGGGCATTCAACGAACTGCGCATGCAAAGGTCAATGGCGTCTCCAGTCTCAATCGTAACTCTCAACAAACTGCAATCAGACATATTCGTTCGATCGTATTCCCCCATTTCCTCGAAAATCTCAAGGTCACTTGCATTCCAAAATACTGATGATTTCACTTTCTCCTATTTAATTCTCTCTCAACGATTCACTCTTCAAAACATCTCGTTACGTCAAAAAATAAGAAAACACGTTTGCGAATCAGCTGGGTCTGTTGCTACGTCGTTGAAAGAAAGAGAAAGCAATACACACATTCAGCCAGTTCAACAGCTTTTTCCCCCATCTGCCCATCTCCTTTGTTCCCTGTTGCCTAAAATGAACGCAGTACATGTAGAGAAGTGCGATACGCAGTAAACATTTATTCTATTTCAAATACAGTATATGTCATAAAAATAATTTCCTAAAAAAATTCAATTTTCATTGGGATTATAATCGGCCATTTTGAGATACATTGAACTTGAAACACACAATTTTTATTTCAATTAAATAATAATCAAAAACATCAAGTAATTGAGTTGAACAAAAGTTTGAGATTGGCGAATAGAAATAAACATTGAGTTGAGATTAAAATAGACGAGACAATGTCATTGACTCCAATTTTCAACGAGTGGTGGGATGATATTGAGCATGTGAGGGGCTTGGATCAATATTTTCGTTCGTCAATTGATCATGATGCTCACAATGCGAGGGATCAGCTGAATTATCCGTTGTTGAGACACAACAGACATCGTAATCATTTATTGCATCCTTTTCATCGGGCATTGGTTGCTAAGAGGCATAAGAATTGTCCAACTGTTCAGAGGAATAAGGATAATTTCGTTGTTTCGCTTGATGTTCAGCAGTTTGGACCGGAGGAGATCAGTGTCAGGGTTGTTGATAAAAATGTTGTTGTGGAGGCAAAGCACGAGGAGGTGCGGGATGAACATGGCTGGATCTCCAGGCGATTCGTCAGGAGAATCGGGATTCCAGAGGACTTTGAGGTGGATCGAGTCGAGACTTTTCTCTCCAGTGATGGGGTCTTGATGATCACTGCTCCGAGGAAAAAAGAGGATCAGGGGGAAACGGAGAGGGTTATCCCGATTCAGTTCACTGGAGCACTGGCTGTTGTGGAGGAGAAGGATGGAGCTAGTGAGGGGAATGGGTCAAGGCCTGTGAAACCAGAAGAACAGGCTGATGATAAAGTTTTGACAGTGTGAAAATGAGGGGGATTGTCCAGTCTTTGTTGAATGATTTTGCAAAGATCTGTGGAACGAAGAGTTTTAGAGAAAACGAGATTTTTTTTTTTTTGAAAATTTCATTTGCTGCAAAAAATAACTATGAAGTATTCAGACAAATTGATTTTGATTCATCGTCAGTTTTTTGAAAAATTCTCGGAAATTAGGCGAGATGGAGCGATTTTGCCTCAGTCCATTTTTTTGTAGCTTTTCAAATTCTATGCAAAGAAAGAAAAAGAGCGAAATTGCTCTATTTGGCTGGGATTTCGAGATATTCGAAAAAAAAAAGTGGTGAAAAAAATTAAATTTATTTGTCTAAAAAATTTATTTTTTTTACAAAAAAAATGTCCTGATATCTTCAAAATGAAATATTTGATTTTTTGAGGATATTTCAGAATCTAAGAGATGAGTTTTTTTAGTAAGGACCTTTTCTGTAGGTATCTATGGAAATTTCTAGATTCCCCTGTAGATTCTGAGAAATTCTCGAAAAAACCGAAATTGAATTAAAGTTTATAATTTTTATAAATTTTCAGTGTTCAGCGACTGTTTTATAATGAATAAAAATGTTTGAAAAATTTAATAGTGCCTCATGATATTAAAAAAAGTGAAAATAATTCATATACATTGAACTAAATCAATAAAAAGAAAATGAATAGTGAGCTTTCATATGTAATGAAAAAAATAAAATTAATAATAAAACGTTTGCAAAAAAAAATGTGTTTTTCTTCCACTGAAATATGGAAAAAAAAAGATTTGAATATAAAATTTTGTAACATTTACTTCAATCAAATAAATTTTTCTTGCACGATAATATCCACGTTTCATTCTGTTTATCCTCGCCAGATAAAAACAAAGCAAATAAGCTTATAACTTATCAATCGTCATCCCGAAATATGTTGAGTCGAAATAAGAATAAATGTTGAGAAAAAAAATTCTCGAATTTTCTACTTGAATCCATAGAGACATCCAGGCGTTTCCACCCAGTGCCTGAACGTTTCAAATAACAAAAAAAATAAACAAAAAAATCTGCAGTCACTCTCCAATCATTGAAATTTTGATAGTCAATTATGATAATAAACTCCATTAAAAAAAAGAAAATTATGATAAGAATGATAACGCGAGTGGGCTTGGCCAATTCATTCCTCAGCGCTCTCGAAAGTTCCAGAAAAAAAAACGTATCATTCAAAAAAAAAAAAAAAAAAAAAAACAGTCTGTATACCAAGCAAAAATAAACCAAAAAAAAAAAATAGAGATCTCTAATTGAATCGAGAATGTGGAGAGAATAAAAAAAAATATCGTCGATTAAATTACCAGACGTATCGTAATACACACAAAGGTGATTGTACGAGAATATTCCGATCAATAATCCTTCAAAGACCTTTCAAAAATTCCCAAGAATCTTCTAGAACCTTCTAAAACTGATAAATAAACTGAAGAAAATCATCAATTATTTCCAGAAACTTCGAAAAATCCTGAAGGGACTAAAATAAAAGCATAGAAATTTATGGCAACATCGGGAAGTTTCTAGCGCTCGATAAGTCTGGCAGCCGACCTCCCTGTTGAACTCGATAAAGACGCTTCAATACATTAATAAAATAAAATTTATTTAAACCCCTCAAAATCAACATAAACTCATCGAAAAAAATTGATTGAAACAAAAGAAAATGAATTTCCCCAAATAATCTCGAATATTCGATAGTAAAAATCTTTTGTTTCTCGAAATTTCCGAGTTTAGTATCGTGAAAATTCTGGAAGTTTCGCACCGGCCGGTTCGCCCGTATAAATACAGGCGGCGTACGTAGCAGCGGCATCAGTTAACCGAAAGCATTCGAGTGAGTAACATCGCGCAAGCGAATCTAATAAAAACTTTCAAGTTAAACGTTTGAGTTTAAAAAGCCAAAACATCAAGATGAGTCTAGTACCACTACTTTTCTCAAACTGGTGGGAGGATTTGGAGCGTCCACACAGTCTCTTCGATCAAGACTTTGGCCTTGGGCTGAATCCATCTCAGCTCTTGTCACCGCAGATGCTGGAGCACTATGTTGCACCACGTGAGAGAAGAATGAGAAATCCATTGATATACTGCAGACCATGGGGCGAGCTTCTTCGCAAAGGTGACAGTGGAACATCGACTGTCAATGCTGACAAGAATAAATTCCAAGTTATCCTCGATGTTCAGCAGTTCAAACCAGAGGAAATCAACGTCAAGGTCGTTGACAAGTGCGTTGTCGTTGAGGCCAAACACGAGGAGAAACAGGACGAGCATGGATGGATCTCGCGTCAATTTGTACGCAAGTATCTCATCCCAGAGCAGTGTGACATCGACCAAGTGTCATCTAGTCTTTCATCAGATGGTGTACTTACCATCGCAGCACCGAGGAAGGATGTACCAAAGGTAGAGGGTGAGAAGGTCATCAAGATTGAGCACACAGGAAAACCGGCCATTCGTGAGAATGGCGAGGCTGCTCAATGCAAGAAGGACTCCAACGAGGAGAAGAAGTGCGAGAAGAAGAAATAAAGTATTATTTAATGTTTTTTTTTTTTTTGCAAAAAAGAAAGTGTTTGACTGATGTTTCATTACGTTCCTTAATCATTTAACACATTTATTCATGATTATTGTAGTTGTGAAGTCATTCTTTCATCTAATGAGTTATTTGTGATACTCTCTATGTAATTCTCTTATTGATTAAAAATAAATAAGAAGAAAAAAAAAGATAAAATATAAATTCTGTGTTGTTTACTGTAAGTTAAGTCTCCTTGTAATTTTTATTTTTCATGGCTCTAATTAAAATGCAAAGTTAATTCAAAAAAAATTTAAAAAAAGACATTTCTATCATTTTATAAATATTTTGGAAAAAAATATCTCTTTCTGGAAATGATGATAAAGAAATAACTCTTCATGTCGTTTTTAGTTTCATTATTTATTGCTAAATTATGTACAAATCATTTTTTCTTTATTTTTTTTTAATTAGAGAATATCAATTGAAGTTTAACTATTTTCAGCAAAAAAATTGAAAAGATATGAACTCTGATAACTGTAATATCATATTTTCGATTTAGTTTAAAATATTTGAAATCAAGAAATCAATGATTCAATAAATGTATTGATTATTTACATGATATTTTCTCAATAAATACATTAATATCAGCTGTCCTTGAGGACCTCTTTGAGGATGGAACCAGTGTTTCTTGACGGTATAAAATCAGGGAATGAAGGCAGCGTTACATTTGATAGCAATAATCCAGAGTGTGAGGAAGAAGTTGAGTGTTGTCTGCTGTGTCCAGGCCTAGATATTGGTGTACTTGATACTGTTAATGCTGGCACTGATGTTGGCTTTGATTCACTCTCCAAAAATCTCACGAAAGCCTGGGACAACGAAGTCTCTTGATCTTTCGTTGGTGTACCAGATGATATTAATCCAGAGAACCAACTTCCACTTGCTGGATGATTCAGACCAGCTTTATCACGCTCGTGCTCGTCAAAATCAAGGACTGTACTGAAGACTCGAAGCACTGAGGATTTGTCAGGTGTTGGGGATGATAGGAAGCCTAAAAGGAGATTTTTCACGAGAACCCTGCAACAGAAATATTTGAAAGAAATTAATTAAAATGGGGGCAACATTGGTAGTGAAATATGGGGTGGATTTTTTTGGAGATAATATCTTTGGAGCGAGTGGATTCTGGAAAAATCTTCAAAGGACCTTTTTTCTAGAGACTTTCATGGTCTACAAAAGAGGTCTCTCTATTGAACTTTCCCAAACCTAATACTTCCCGAGATATTTCCAGAATTTCTAAAAAAATTGAAGGATATTAAATTTTTATGATATTGGAATTGGCACACATCTGACAATTATTCAAATTTTTTCAAACAAATAAATATATCATTAAAAAAGATATTTAGATCACTTGCATTAACAGTTTTTTTAAATTTTCTACATGTGCATATTTTTAATTTTTTTAAAGATAATTTATTTGTTGCGAAAAAAACGAAAAATTGTTAGATGTCTGTTATTGTCAGGGTTTTGAAATTTTCAGATGAATTTATTTCACTGCGTCACCAGTTTTTTTTTTAATATCTCGGGAATCTTAGCATGATAGGGCAATTTTATCCTAATCTTGTCTTGTAAAGAATTTCTAGAGTTACAAGAAAAAATCGGAGAAAATCACTCTATCTCGTTTAGTTTCCGTGATATCCTCAAAAAACGGGCGATGGAGTTCAATCGATTTGTCTAAAAATTTCTTGATTGTAAATATGAAAATCTGAAATTTCAAGGAAAATAGATTTCATTGTATCACCAGTTTTTTTCAAAAATATCTTGCAATTCAAGTGAGATAGAACGATTTTACCTCGATCCTTTTTTCTGAAGAATTTCGAGAACTACAAAAAAATGATTAGGATAAAATCGCTCAATTTCGCTTATTGTCCGCAATATCCTTTAAAAAACTGGATAAAATCAATTTTCCTGAAAATTTAATGATTGTAAAAATTAAACTCACTTGTCTACTTTGCCCTCGCCACTCTTCTGAGCCTCTCTAATCCTCTCATCTGCAGTACTGACCAATTCTGTTAATTTAGCAACTGAAAAAATTCCACAAAATCTCATTATCATTTAATCAGAATGAATTAATAAATAAATCTTAAAAATAATTGTGTTCAATTACTCAAAAGCTGAATGCTAATGTCACTACAAATGTAAATAATTAATTAAATACGAGAAAAAAATATATAAATAATTGTGATGATACCTATTGTAAAAAAAATTGGCATTTACTAGTGCATTATAAATGCTGCATCCAAAAATGTTGTGGTACGAGGCAACGACGATTAGGGAAGACATGAGCGAAAGTATAACACAAGCACTGGTTGATGATTAATAAACACCAGTACCTGATGTAATACTCACACCCGTGTCTTAAATTATTGGTTTTAATTATTTTTGTTTTTTTTCATGCTGCATTCCTTGGATTCGGTTTTTTGCACTTTACCATGCTACTCAACATGCTTAATTCTTAATTGACATGGTAAATTAAAAACTCAATTCACTTCTCTACATGGCTACAAAGTAATTAATTAAAAAAAAAAACGAATAATTTCATTTTGTTTGTTTGTTTTTTTTTTCTAAGTGAGTGTTTTTGTTGTAAGGGGGTAACGGGTGGGAAATCCCACGAGGTAAAATGAGCATCTCTACTTAATTAGGCTCATAGTTACCGCATGAGATTACACACTCTAATCGCTACCTTTAACTTTATTTTAATTAATTAATTTTTTTTTCAATTTAATGTATGTCGAATCCATTCTGTGCTGTGTTCCTATTTTATATTTTTCATTAATAATAAAGAACAAAAAAGATAAATAGAAAATGAGAGACTCGAAAATTGTGCAGAATAAACCTGCAAATTTTAATTGGAGATGAGATAATAATTGAGCAGTGAAATGGCAAAAGTTAAGGAAATTCGGGAGTTTGAGGGGTGGGTGAAGATGATTTGAAGAATTAATTGATGATTCTCAGGTATTTAAATATCTTTGGAATTAGTGGGTTGTTATCAAGAGACAATTTCTGTCGAGAATTTCAAAATAATGTAAAACATTTTCTGACTTTTTCTATTTTACCATTTCACTACAGAATTTTCCATTCATTTTTCTTGAAAATATCTCAATAATCATTGGAAAAGGAGAATTTTCAATGCAAACTTTTTTTGTAGCTAATTTTCTGTTCTACAAAAAAAAAGACTTTTTGCAAAAATTTCCATCTTTCTCCAATTTTGAGATATAAAAAAAAATTAAATGATAAAAATCAACTCGTCTCGTTATTTCCCCTTCTTACTAGTGAATTTAACACCAAAATTCAATTTTAATTAACACAGATAAATGTTTATGATTAATGATCCAATAAATTCCACGTTTATTTTCATATAAAACATTAAAACTTTCATATAGTATTATGAAACAAAAAAAAAGATAAAAAATACCAGCACCAAATGGGTAAATGCGTAAGATGTATTTGTTGTGATAAAGAAAAAAAAAACTATTAAAAAAAAACAAAATAACAAATAATTGTTTTTAGTGTGCAAAGAGGCGACGCTACCAGTACGTAGCCGGATACCAGCCAGAATCCTGGGTAACTCGTAAACAACCCAGAATTACCAGCTGATATTTGACTAAGCAACCGGATTTTATGTAGTTTTTTTTTGTAATTAAAAAAAAAACTATTTTTTCATGTGCAATGTTTATTGGCTCACGTTTACTTTTGTTTTTTGCTGAATTGCAGATTAGTCACATATTGAAATATAAATTAATTACTTAAAATTACTGAATAAATTCATTCGCTTATTTCTAAAAATTATTTCAATGACATAAGGAAAAAGTGTTGAATAAATTAAACGTTAGTTATTGAAAGAATCTACTTCAATATAGCAAATCACATAATTGGATTAGTAGAATGAGTTACAATAGAAAAAAAAAGAAAAGTAAATTGAGAGAAAATTTGTAAAAAAAACATGCATTTAGAACTTTAATTCTCTCATTGCAATTGTACTCGTGCATCAAGGTAACAATTCTATAAATACAGGATGTCACAGCCATCACTAATTAGTGTGCGTGATTTTTATTAAAGAAAAAAAAAAATATTATTGTCACATGCAGTTTTAATTTTCAATGAGTAGAGGAGTGGAAAGAATTAATGATAAATTAATGTGAGAATAAAAATGATAAATACCTTCTTGATTCAACTCTTGAATTTTTTCACTCTTTCTATCAAGCTGTTCGCTCAATCGAGAAGCTGCCTGGAGACACTCTTTAGCCTCTGCCAATTGGCCCTAAATGCACATAATTACATTACAATATCATCAATTTGTATATCAATTACTAATTAAAGGATTTTTTTTTCGGTAAGAACTGTTTTTTTAGCTCTCACTCTCTTCTACAAAAAAAATCCTTACACAAATTCACTCATCTGAATTATTTACTAAATTATTGATAAAAATCTGATCCTCGAAATTAAAAAGATAAAAAATACCTTCAAGCCTGAAATTTCGGCATTCAATTCCCCTTGTTTTTTATAAGAATCATTCAGCTGTTGTCGAATTCTCTCCGTAGCATTACGAATATCATTCTCCTTATCTGCAACACCACCAGAAACATTGCATCAACAAAATCGCATAAAATTATTTCAAGATTACAATAAAAAAGAAAAATTATTATACCTCTTTGGAATTGTTCAAGTACAATCTGCAAATTAGTGAGTGAAGCAGTATGCGACAGTACTTTATCCTCAGCAGCTGAGAGTTTACTCTGTATTTCATCCCTCTGATGTATAATCAATGACATCTGTTGCTGAAGAGTTTCAACCTGTTGATTTGCCCGAATACTCGCTGATGTATAAACAGTCGAGCTATTCTTAACTTTTTCCTCAGCATCTCTCAGCTTGGCCTCCAATTCCTTCTTGCTCTGTTCCATTATCAGCGTCTCCTCCGTGTAATTCGCCTCAATTTCCATCAAATGCGTTCTGAGTCTCTCCAGTTCCTTGGCAGCAGTCGTCTCCTTAGCTTGACTCTCAGTCAGTTGATTCTGAAGGATTCTGTTGCTCGACTGTTCTTTGACAAGTGCAGCCTCAAGTGCATTGCACTTTTCATTCAAAATACCAGCCTGTGCAATTTGACTCGAGTGCTCAGGGATATTACAAGTTTCTCCGTAATTATTGGACTCCTCGAAGTTCTTCAGCCGTTGACGAACAACTTGAAGCTCATTCTGCGCCCAAAGAACCTCTGCCTCTTTCTCCTTCAATCGACCACTCAATTCATCACGCTCCAATGCTATCCCCTGAAGTGTTGATACTTGCTCATTAAACAACTGCGTCATTCTCTGAATCTCAGAGTGATACTGGAGACTCTCATTGTGCTTCACCTGCACCAATTTAACTAATTCATCTCGCTCGTTCTTCAACGCATTCAATGCGGCCTCTTTCTCCTCCAATTTCCCCTCAATTTCCTGATCTTTCTGCTTTATTAATTGCGATAAATTATCAATCGTCTCTCTTGCCATCGAGGCTGCTTCTTCAGAACTGTTCTTCGAAGAGACTAATTCACTTCTCAGAGTCTCGATCTCCCCAACTATCTCCACCTTTTCCGCCTCCAAAACTTCCAATTTCGAGGATTTATCTCGCAATTCACTTTTTAAAGCTGCAACTTCTGCTGATTGATCTGCATTTGGACTCTCTGATTTCTCTGACAATTCTTTCTCCAATTCCTCAGATTTTTTCATGTAGAATTGAAGTTTTACCTCAATTTCATCAAGCAGCTTCAACTTTTCTGATAAAACAGCAACATTCTGCTTTAATTCCTCATTTTCTTCATGGAAACGTGCAAGTTCAGCTTCTAATTTTCTGCACAAGCTCCTCGACTCTTCTAATTCATCTTCAACGCCAGCTAAACGTTTTACATCCTCCTCCAACTGCGAAACTCTCCCTGCACGTTCTTGCAGACTCCTGCAGTCATTCCTCAATACTTCCAGCTCAGCCTGAGACTCCTCAAAATGCTTAACATAATCTCTATTTTTAGATTCCAACTCTTGAAGTCTTGATCTGATCTCAGAGAGTTCTGATTTATCAGCAGCAGCCTCTTCCTGCAAGAACGTATGTTCCTGCTGCAGTAAATTCATTTCAGTCTGCAACAGTTCAATTCTCTCTGCTGATTCCTGATTCATGCTCCCAAGCTGCTCCAACACTGCACCATGCTCATTAACAAGTCTCTCATTATCCTGACTGAGCTTCAAACACCTCGACTCTATTTGAGACACATCATTAAGTGCTGAATCAAGCTCCTTCCTCATGTTCATCAAGTCATACTCCAAATCATCCTTCTCACGATTTGCTGATTCCAATTGACTCCTCAAATCCTGAAGAACATCAGAATCATCGCCATTCTTTCGGAGCAGAGCCAGCTCAGTCTCCAGTTGCTCTTTCTCCTGAGAAAGACCAATAACATCTCGTTCAATCTCCTTCTTTGCCTCTTCAACACTCGTCAATTCGTTCTCCAGTCTCTTTGTATTATCAAAAGAATTCTTTAATTCTCTTCGTGCATTACCAATGTCCAATTTTAATTCCTCAATCAATTCAATATTCTCATCAAGTCCCTTACATTTTTCTGAATAAACGTTTATCTCCTCCTGCATCTCTTTCTCTCGTGCTTCCAGGGCATCAATGCGTTTACGCAGATCGTTATTCTCGTCCAGTGATACATGCAAACGTCTGCTCAAGTCCTCTCGCATGTTTTCATTATTTTCGACGTTTTTAGAGGCACCAGCCAAGTGCTGCTGCGCTATCTCCAACTGCTGCTTCGTATTACGCACTTCTGCCTCCAAATTCTCCTGATTTCTCAGGGATCCCTCCAAGTTTCCAATGGTCGTAATCAAGTCAGTGTGTTTCTTTCGCAGCAAGTCATTTTCTGATTTCAGAATCTTAATCTCTTCACTCATTGACTCGGTTTCTGTCTCCAGTGATGCAACCTGCTCTTCACTACCTTCTGGTATTGACGGTAAATTCGATTTCATGTGCTGGATTTCGGACTCCATTGCATCAATCGTTGATTGTAAGTCCTCGCAGTCAATCTGCAGGGCATCACGCATCTCTATGCTCTGCTTCAATTCACGATTTACGTCGTTTATTTTACGCTCCAGCGTCTCTTTTTTCCACTGGGTTTCAACGAATTCTCGGGCCAGGGCTTCGAAGAGTGACTCGTTTGTATTTATCTTGAGGGGCGAGTTTTTCAGAATTACTTGGACTTTCTCGGTGATCTCTTCGAGGTTTGGAACGGGATCGTGGTCCGTTTGGATGATTTTTTCAGAAATTTTTGGAGTCTCAAGGGATAATAAATTTGTCTGGGTTTCTGTGTCTTTTGGGGATGAATTTGCAGATTCTTTGGGAGACTGCTTGTCTTGGAGATTGTTGTAGTCGACGTAGAGGGCTTCGTAGGCTGTTTGCAGGCACTGGTGCTTCTTTTGGAGCTCCTCTTTTAGTGCCAAGACTTTTTCTAAAGGAGGAAAAAAACAGAGGTTTAGTTGGAATTTTTTTTAAAAATGATTTTATGAAAATTTATCAATTTTTGAGGATTTTAGGAAAATTTATCAGAATTTTTTTTGTTTGAGAAATTCAAATCAGGGAAAATTATTACCAATTGATTGAGCATGCTGCTGATCAAGCTCTTCAATGCTAGCCGTCAAATTTTTATTCTCCTCCTGTAATTTTTTAATTTTTTTACAAAGCTCAGCTTCTCGATTGTTGACACCATTAGCTGTCTCATCATAATGAACTTTCTTTCCAACATCGATTTTTTCCTCATTACCACATGCACCATTGTCCATCTCGAGTGCACTCAAGGCACAACGAATTAGATTGACCTGCTCGTGTGAATCAAGCTTCGATATTGCAGCACGAAAATCATTCACAAAGGCTGATTCATCCACTTGTATTTTCTTCATGTCTCTTCCCTATTTAACAGTTATTAAATTCATTATTCACCACTGTAATTTATTATTTGGAGGACAAAATCATTTACTGGTTGTTATTACGTAATTATTATTGGAATTCCATGAGTTAATTGAGTTAAAAATTATGATCTGATATATTTTTAGATTAATAATGAATTTTCCGTGATGATAAATATTGAAAAATTCGATATTTGTAATCAGAAATTTTGGAAATTTCTTGCAGACTATTTTTGGGAATATCTTTGAAACGAGTGGGTTTAGGAAAATTTGTTAAGAGACATTTTTTGGAGCTCATGAAATTTTCTACAAAAAAATGTCCTTTGACAAATTTCCGAAAAACAATTATACGCATAATCTTTTTCTATCATTCCACGAAATTGTCTTCTCACCTTTTCTCCAATTTGAATAATTCGATTGACTATATCCTGTTTTGCACGTAAAAGCTCCCCCCTCTGATGGCCCTCTGGAGCTTCGTCATTCTTATCCACCGAATTCATCTGTAGCAAAACAAATAATAATTATTATCATCATAAAATCAATCTAATCATTCAATTTCATGGCTCCAATAATATTTTATTTATGTGACAATATTGTTGTCTCATCTTGATGAAATTCTAACGATAGAAAAATTGTAGAATATAAAATATTAATTTTTTTTTTTATGAAGTCATAAAAATTCAGTTTATACCTTCTGATATCTTCTTACTTCTTCCTCCAATTCTGCAATTCTCACGGTGGCCTGAGCAATCTGATCCTGGAGTCCTCTGACATTATTCTTTTTATCTCTATTTTTAATTGACGGTGGATCCCAGAAAAATCCTCCACCTTCGTCATCCTGACGTTCATCATTCTGTAAAAAATTGAGAAATAATTAGAAAAAAATTATTTACGTGATAAAATGATAAAATTTCTAAGATAACAAAGTAATTATTTTTTCAACTTTCAGTTTTTTTGAAAATTTAAAAAATTAACAGAAATTTGAACTTTTTGATGAGAATTTTTTTTTCCAATGCTTCCATTTCAATCTGGAAAAAGGTCTTAACGAGAATTACTGTATCTCGCTCTATTTTCGAGATATTTGTGGTAAAAAACTTAAAAATCACCTTATCTCCCTTTTCCCCCTGAATTTCCAAGTACTTAATCAAATTTTATCATAAAAAAATAATCCACAATCAGATTCCCTTGATGAATTGAGCCAATTCTACGAAAATAAGCCATTAGAATGTCTAAAAAAAAAAAAAAAAAAAACATGAAAATAGAAAAAAAAAACTACAGTATTGTGCATGGCCTCTTTGCATAAGAATTTCGTGTCACCAACACAATACACCTGAAAAACCTCTCTATCCGGCATCACGTTCGTGTCCATCGACACAGCATGAAAAAAAATGAAAAAAAAAACTAAGAGAAAGAGAGAGAGGAGAGACTGAAAATAAGCTTACGTAATTCAAATTATATCTTTGACTCTTCGAACTGAAAAAAAAAAAAAAAACGAGGAATGAACCACGAAACGTGAAACTTTTTCATTGACAGACGACAAAAAAAGTCAACAAAAGGGGAAATCAACCCAAAAAAAAATCTATAAACATTTATGTATTTATAATTTGATGCATAATACATGAATCCCCCCCCCCCCCCCTCAAAAATGCCGGAATATAAATCGATAAATATCGATAGGCAAAGGAAACGATTGATTCTCATACGATTAACAAAACTTTTTGAAATGTAAATTAGTTGAGTGCAATCATTGAGAATACGTAAATTCCGTTGGGCCAAGTGATTTGTTATTTCGATAAGAAAAAAAAAAAGGAAAAGAAAGAAGTGAAGTTGAATAAAATTCGAACGTATACATTTCTCCTTTTTATTTTTCAAACAACAGTGCAGTGTGGATTGTTTATGCAGACGAGTCTTTAAATATCGTTGACTTCTTTCTCCTCTTTTTCTTTTTTTTTTTTTCCTTTTTTTGTCGTTTTTTTATTTAAAATTCTTGCCCTCTTTGGAGTATTGGTCCACGCAGTGTATGCTCAGTCGCCCCCTTTCCCCCTCCTCCTTCCCAATGCTAATGAATATGAAAAGGGGGTTTAGTTGGGTCAGGTCAAGGAATAATGGCTCGTTTGACTTTCATGCCCTGGCACTGTTATAACGAAACGACAAAAGAATCAACACCGTGGCATTGATCGGCCCCTTCAAGACACACACAATACAATTTCTCTCATTTATTTATTTTATATTTTTTTCTTTTTTTTTGCTTTTAAAAGAATTAAAAATTATGAAGAAATGTGGCTCTTTTTGTGTATTGACTAAAATTTTGAAAGTTTTTCGTTCAAAAGAAACTGTATTTTTTCATTTCTTTCCGTAAAGAAGAAAAGGAGAAATTTGAAAAACGCGGGGAAGAGGGGGGAGGGGGTGGGGTGAAGAGTAGAAAATTGAATTTTACGGTATTCTTTACAATTTTCGGTTTCAGGATATTCAGTCGAAATTAAATATTTAAATAGAAAAAAAAAACACTTGGATAATAAATAATGTGAATTTTTTTTTTTTCATCATTCAACTTTTATCTTCTTCAAATATAGAATAGAAAAGAGAATATAACACATAACTCGATAACAGACACAACCACCTGTGGTAACTTCCAATCCCACTTATTCTATTTCAATCGAAAAGATGGTAGAGTACTCACGTGCCATCAAGAAACGCTTCACCAACAGGTAATAAGCAAACGATAGCAAAACGTGGGAAAGGAAGTTGTGTTATATTCAGTGAATGGATAATAATGTCCACTGCTGCGTGTTTTTTTTTCCTTTTTTTTTCTTTAATTCTATGTCACCCACCTTATTTTTATTATCTATACAGCAAAAAAAAAGGAAAATGAAGACGAGTTAAGGGGAAAAAAACGAGCAAAGTGTCACAGTACTGCTGATAAGTAAATAGACCTCGTTGTGCATCATTTTTTTATTTTTTCCTGAATTTTAATCGTTCAAGTGGCTTTTTTTTCCGTCTTTTCTTCCAAACGTTAAAAACATTGAAACTAGAGACTTTCAATATTTTTGTTTCGTACGTTTGAATTTACCCGGGAGTTTTTTTTATTGTTTCCACAGTTAATTTTTACGGTCATATTAATCGCACGTTTCAAACTACAGATGTTATTTTATGCACAGACATTACAGGAATGAAAGAAAAAGAGAAATAAAAACAAATTGAATTGTTTAAATTTACAACTGCATATGGATTACTCATTTCAAGCAAATGTTGTCATCAAATTTCTTATTTAATAGTTTTTTTTTGCTTCTTAGTTTCAATTTTTTAACTTGAATGAATAGCATCGAGGGGGAATTAGTGCCATGGGATTATCCCTTCTACCCTCATATTCGAAGCTTTTTATCCGGAAGTTATGAAGATGGAAGACACGTGTCTTCAATGAAACTGAATTTTTAATTCCTGTGAAGAAGTAAAAAAGTTAAATTGCTCTTCCACTCGTTTTTTTTCAAATACTCCAGAAAATAATGCACATGCAAAAAGTTTTGTGAAAACATTTTTTTCAGGTCTCACTCTGCTCTGAAAAAAGTAGCCACAAAAATTCCTTTTTTTCTATTCAATCCCCTAACATTCGACGAAAGATGAAGAAGAAAAAAAAATCCCGTGTTTTTTTACTTTGCAGAAAATTTCAGGAATTACAGGATTTAAATGAATTTATGAAGAGACCTTTTTTGTGGTCCATTAAGGTCCCTAAAAGAAGGGCTCTTGATGATTTCATTCAAGTCCTTATTTCCAAGATATTTTCAATAGAAAGTGCACAAAATTTTGTAAACTATCCTCTTTCTTAACTCCTCAATAAATATTTAAACTAAAACTGGTCAAATAAGCGACCTAACGATTTTGGATGATACTGAAAATAGCAGACATCTCATAATTCCAAGTATTTTTTTTTTTTTTGGTAATAAATAAATTATTTTAAAAAAGTGAAAAATATGCACATGTAGAAAATTTAAAAAACTGTAAGTGCCAATTTTTTCACTATTCTTTCAATAATAATCCATTTATTAAAAAAAAAATCATTAGACGTGTGCTAATTTCATTATAAGCGATTTTGGTCGAGTGATGAGGGATTCCCCGCCATTATGTCGGCTGCAACGTTGCCGAATCCTCTCTACACTGCCCCTGTGCGTTTACCAGGTTTTCGGCAACGTCGCCCAATCGGATCACTTAATTTAAGGGATAACGAAACGCCTCATATTTGTCAAATTTTCAAACCAATTGTTTGACGATATTTATGAATATTTTTATCATAGAAAAGTGGCAACGACTGGGAAAGGAAATTAGAAAGCTGATGCTTCTGGTATTTAATGCAAAAAATCATAATTGTTACTTGAAAATGGATTTCAAAATTTGAAAAAAGCCGCTCGCTCCTAAAATGTCTCAAAAAACGCAATAGTTTGTATAACCCACCAATAAATAAATCCAATTTTCTTTCAGAATTTTGCACTCAACCGCGATTGATTATAAAGAAAAATAAAAATGAAGCAGGGAATCCTCCATACAGCAAAGCAGTCTAGGATTAATTCTACCTCTCCATTTCTCAATAATGAAGAAAAATAAAAGAAAAAAAGGAAATATAATTAGTAGAACGGGGTCAGCGATAAGCTAAAAATTTTTCTAGATATCAGAAAATATACAAACAATAATTACCACGTTTAATTTAAGGTCCCCAGTGTCTCAACCATGTCTTTTTCTCTTACTACTTCTGACGCTTGGTTATTACCAAAGGCCCCGTAGTTGCATTGTTCTCGAGCAAATATTAGCAGCTGCGTGTGTGGGCGATATTTATGAAAGAAATGCCGACAGTAAAAAAAAAAAAAAAAAGGGTACCTCAGGGTCACAATACTTCAGGTATAATGAAAATGAATGGCTTAAAGAATCTACATTTTATTATTCTCTTTACATTATTTTTATTCACCTGTCAAACTATATTGCCCATTTTTTTTTACGAAATTTTCATTCAATTTTTATTTATTCATTTTTTTTTTGTTTCTTCTTCATAACCGATGGAGTAAAATCGGTGGAGGGGAGCAATAACGATAACGCGTAATCGGCGCATCAAGTATATATATATATATATAATGTTAGTCGAGCGCCTAGATAAAGACACGCGATATCTCGAAACCCGCATCGTTACATCGTCGATTACTGACCTCGGAAATAAATAACCAATGATTAACAAAATTACAAAGGGAAAATACGATTTTTTTTTCGTGAATTAATTAATTGACCTTGTTTAAACCTATTTTTTTTCGATTTTCCATAATCATCACTTAATAAATGAAATCCTCTCAGTTTCGCAGGATAATATGTAAATGGAGTGAAAAATAATAATGGAACATTAGTAGCTGATTAAGAAGTCTGGCCAACACATTCTAAACTGTATCGCTTAGTATTACTTGGAAGTATGTAGTCAGCAAACTACGAACGATAAGAAGTTGGTAATGTGTCACCCATGAGAATATTTTGTACACACACACACATACACGTAGGAACGATTATTCATTCCCTTTTTCATTTGAAATGGAAAAAGAATGTTAAATAATATTTTTCAAGTATTTCATTATTTGAGGAAATAAATCAAGAGTCAAGAAAGGAAAAGAAAAATTAAATAAATAGGAACAAAAAAAACGTGGAAAAGTGCGCCACTGCACCACACACACACAAACACCGGTTGTTCTTGATCTTTGCCCTAAAACTGCTGTTTTTGTACCCATGAAAAATTGTATCAATAATAAATAAAAAGTCAGGGAAAAAAAGACGATCAAGTCGAGTTTAGCAAAAAAAAATATTCACAGCACATTAGCAATAAATGCATGTTTTTTTTTCCTCATTTTTTTCAAACGTATTTTACCCTTTCCCTATCTCTTCGTGTTTAAATTTATTTACCTAATCATGTGTCCTACTAAACATTCGTCCTCGATGCACACGCGCACCAGTGAGAATTATGTACTTGCTGGTATACGTTAATTGTTCATGCATTTTGCACGATTGCACAACGCAATCGTCTCGATAACATACACAATGTTTGAGAAAAAAAAAATTCAAGGGACGAGGAAGAAAAAAAGGAGCTTGTTTCAGAATAAGAGAAATATTTCGTCGATTTGACGGAATATTGTGGAAATAAAAAAAAATTTGAAAAAAAAAATTAAAAAAAAACCTGCATTCCTGTACAGAGTTGGTCAGTGGTTCTCGACCGGAGGAATAGCGCTTACGTAACCGGAAAAAATTGTATAACAATAACGGAACTGACGATAATACAGAGAATTTTTTTTTAATATGAAAAATTGGTTCAAACACACAATATTGGGGGAAAAAATCATGATTAATGATGGGATTATTCACAATTAAGTCTAGGGCACTCGCGCGCATTATTTGAAATGAGCCAAAAACTTTCTATCGCACTCTTAAAAAGACGTACCAAAAGTTTACTCATGTGAAAGTAAAAAAAAAAAAAAAGGCATTGAGGTAATTCCTCTTCTCTCCATTTTTTTATAATATATTGTGTCAATGACAAGTGTTTTTGTGACATAAGTACGAAGTACAAGGATTCAGTTTAATGGTATTTTCAAAGTACGATATATAACTAATTCATACGTATTAGATATCCCAAGCTAGTTGATGCAAATTGCCCGTTTCGTAGTGTGTCGTTTTTTTTTCCTTATTTTTTTCCTTTTGAACGATTCTTTTTCCCGGTCTCGCGTGTATTTTTCCCCCAAGTCAAAATCGCCCGATTTCTCGGTGTCCTCGATGCTTTAGATATGTAACTGTCGTTACTCGCTCAAGTCAAGATAACGCGACACTGCAACGATGCACTTTTTTTTTCTTCTTCTTCTCTTATCATTTATTTATTTCTTTTCCTTTTTCTTTTCAAACGTTATAAACGACTTGCAAGTGAAATAATTATGTTTCAAAAAAAAAAAAGAAGACATTTTATTCTCACCTGATTCAATTTTCCGTATCCCCCCTTTTTAATTTTCCAAGGAAATTTTCACTTTATGCTAATTATGAGAATAGATAATAAATTAATAGATAAAGACAATTGAAATATGAATAAATTCAAAATGCGATAAATCAACGTATTTGCACAGTGACACAACGTTTTTTTATTTTTTTTTTTCATTTTGAATCTATTTTGTTTGAGAATTGCATGAATATATTCATGCTAATCATTGAGTGTCAATAATTGTGCAATAATAATTTCAAAGATGAAGTAATGCCATTTGAATTTAATTCAATAAATTAAATTGAGAAGAAACAATGGAACAATGTGCAATGTTGTTAATAATCTTACCTCAAATGTTTATGATCAAATTGACGACACGAGTGATTTTTTCGAAATAAAATCTAAAATGATATTTGAACTAATGGGGGGCAAAAAAAAATAAATTGAACTGAGTGTGCGCGTGAACACGCACGTGGTACGAAGTTAACTGTTCGACTGGTGAGGCACGACTGTCACGAGTTGTTCCAGGCGATACGGGTGGCCTCCGACTCCTCGACGCGTGCTCGTCCTCTTTACCTCGTGGAATAGAAGGAAGAAATACACATACACACATATACACACTAGAAACAGATGCGCCGCCTTCCTAGCACACCTTTGGGTAGAAACTAGTTGAAAATTTGGTGGTGGGGGGTGGATAGAAAACAACCCTGTTGCTGCTGATAAATTTTCACCAATTGGAGCTAAGTACGAAGTTCAGTTTTCGCCAATTGCAGTTTTTAAAAAAAATGCATTATAAAAATGGAATTAAGATAGTTTCCCAGCGAACTCGAGTGCAGTAATGCCCTTATTTTTCTGATGCCATATCAAAGATGATATTTTTTTACATTTTTATGAATTTTTTCATAACTTTTGTCCGTGTAGTTCATGAGATATGAATTATCAAAATTACTGAGAATAGCAATGGTGGGGATGAAACGCCCTAAATCAAACGGAAATAACGAAATTACTAAAAAACCACACGGTTGACCTATTATTTAAAAACTATTGGCGAAGAGAACAGCATTTTAACTAAATGATAGAAGAAAAAAATATTCAATTCACCGTATAGTTATTGAGAAATTTTAATTAGAAGGTAGTCGTAACTATTTGCCTCTCTCTCCATCTCATGCATATGATAGGAGATTAATAATGTAAAAAAAAAATCGAAAAGAAAAAATTATATTTACAAGCTGAAGATATGACTTTCGAATAGTTAAATCATTTTTTCGGCTAAATTGGAGCACTTTCCCCGAATTATTAGCAATTAATTGGAAATTAACCCGCAAATCTTCATTTTTTTCTGTTTTATCGACTGTACTCGAGGATACTACCTGAAAAGTGGAATTGAATGGGAATAGGCTATTTCTTGAGATCCACTGGTTATTGGGGAAATTAACGTAAATACAATGAGAACTCATGAATAATACAATCGGGGTAGTTGAAGCGGTTTCTTTTTCTCTCTCCTTTTAACTCTATCCCTCCATCACTTTATCATTCTCTAGTGCACGTACATGTACGTGATGCTTGTTTAATAAAATAACATTAGTTTTTTATCGGACAGCCCCCATAGTTTTAGTCCTGATGCTGCGGGTGGACAGGTGAGGATGAAATTAATTTTTGTTTTTTTTTTCTTCGTTTTATTTCCTCGGGTTTTACACTCGAAAATGAGAAATTGAGAAGGTAAAAGGTGACTTGGAGTTGAAAAAGAGAAAAAAAAATAAGTAGTGGACGTATGACACGTCAATTTGAGTCACCAAATTGTTTCTTTATCTGCGCCTCTTTTTTTTTTTTCATTCTTGTCCGACTGGCGAGGGAGGAGGAGAAGGCGAAAAAAAAAACTTGCTGAACACACGACGCCAATTAACCTATTTTTTAATTGCGAGGAAAGTAAAATATAAGTGCAGAGGTATTATGGATAATGAAAAACAATTTTTCTTCGCTGATAAGGTATCCTCGTTGCGACTTATTCCATGCTTGATAATATTTTACTGGGGTAATTTTTTGATTGTAATATAAGGCGAATTTGATGGTTTAGGTAATGAACAATCGATTACAATTAGAGGGATTAATTGAGATAGGATATTTTGGAGGATTCTGTTGAAAAAATGAGAAAATTTCAGGCGAAAATCGAGTGACGGAATTTTTCCAAGAATTTTTTTAGAATGAATTGAAGACGCAACTCTTTTTATTTTCTGAAATATTCAGTTCTTTGAGAATGTGTTCGATGAGGTAAGCTCATTTTTTATCAATTTACGTGGTTTTTAATCAATTTTTCACGATTTTTTCAGGAATGACGATTGATTGAATCGAAATCAATTTTGCCTTCATAATTTTCTTGAAAATCATGACTCGAATTTTTTGATAAAATCCCGAAAATTAATTCTAAAATATGTTTTCTATAGGAAATTTTTCTAACTGTTCAGTGAAATTATTTTGAAAAACTATCTCGAACCTTTTCATTGAAATTACATTTTTCCCCAAATTTTCACAATTTATTTCTGTCATAATTTCAACAAAAAAAACGTTGGGTTTTTGAATGTTTTTATATAATTTAAAAATTAAATAAAAAAATGCATTATTGACCAAAAAAGCCATTTGTCTATTATTAGAAAAAAGTTCATGAATTCCTTGATATCTCATAATCAGAAAAAATGTAATATTTCAGAACACAACATAATATTTCTATGAAATGTAACAAATTAAATAGACAATTTAATAAATTTTCCATCATGCATTGATGCAAAAAAAATTATCTTAAAATATTTCTCACGATATTTTAGGATTCAAATTTTTGATCGTAAACTTTCATGTTTATATGACCTGAAATTTTATGTTTAATTCAGTAGAATAAAAAAACAGTTACTTTTATGTATGTGTGTCTGTGTATTTGTATGAACTAATGAAAATTTGGAGATCAGGAAACGGAAGAGACCGCATTTGACCTTTTTTCTCTCTATTTAGTCTTGAAATTCCTATAAGGCTTTGAAGAAAGATGGCGGATCTGGGCATCCCGGCCGATCCTTTGTTGACCCAAGATACGATACAACTGGAACCCATTCGGTTATCTTGGAATTTCTAGGTTCACTACATATTCAAATAATTCTCCTTACGTCGGTTTGAAATTTATTCCTGTCTCAAAATGGAGTATATTCTTGAAGAATAGATGTGAGAATAAAGAATAGTGGAGGTTCTTTAGGTTCGTTTGATCGTAATTCGTTACAGATCCGTTTGTCAATATCTCTGAAAAGAGTAGATCTAAAAGAAATTTTCAGATCTTTTTTAGTTCTTGAAATTTCCTACAAAAAAAATCTTTTGATTTTCTGATAAAACCACTAATTTTGAAGATATTTGCAAAAAGTGATCAATTTTTTCCGTCATTTTTTGATCGAAAAGAGACATTTTGTTTCATGAAAATGCTTCGCATATGATAGAAAGCTTTGAATTTAATATCAAAACGTATTGTAATTACGAATTTCAATTGAATCTTCAAATTCGTTGAAATATCTTTTGTTGATTAATTCAATGTAATTAGCTACTGAATTAGTTTAAAGTAATTGTAGACGATTATTTGGTGTACAAAGTTATTGATAACACGCACAAACTGTAACGTGATACGTAAAATTATAAATAAATAATATTCAAATGCTTATTTCATTTTTGTAAGCCAAAAGTTTACAATACATTGTCATTATATTCATGTTCAGCTCATGAAAATTCAGTCTCAATTTCAATATTAACAGCCACGAAGAATTCAACGATGAATATCTTTATTATTCTTTGAAAGAAAAAGTTGAAGAATGTATAATAAATTTTTTTTCTTTTTTGTAGATAAATTCCGATGGCTTTGAAATTACTGACTGCATCGATAATATTACGGATAATGCTTTGTTGTGTAATTTATTATTAAAATATATAATGGAAAGGTGAGAAGAGAAATATTCAGTACTTACTGATTCACGTGGACGTGATTGAAACTCGGCAACGGTTTTCTTCAATTCACAAATTTGCCTTCGGAGTAAGCCGATCTGAAAGAATAAATTTTATTATTTGAAAGATGAATGTTTATTGTAATTGCCTCATTATTCAGGTGAATGCCGATTCGATTCAATAATAATTTTTTTCCCTTTGTTTCAGTGGCGAAATGGCGGAGAAGAACGAGTCTCAATTATACATATTGATTAATTGGAAAGGATCTTGAGGAAAATGAGGTTTAGGAGAATTCATGAAGAGACTTTTTTTATAGCTCTTGAAATTCTCTACAGAAAAGATATTTCGATAATTTCTTGTAAACCCAATCGTTCCGGAGATCTTGACGAAATACTATGTAACCGATTCCTTGATTTTTTTTTTGATTAGGAAAATCAAGAATATGCTCAAGGGTGAGTACATTCCCATCGATTGGATGATTTCGAATCAATTTTTTATTTATTATTATGACGAAAGATTGGGGGAAAAAAGAAATTTTCATTAAATACGTTGCAATTCCTTATAAAGAAAGAGAAAAGCATGAGGAATAATCTTCGAAGTTTTGCCTTTTTAATTTGGACAGTTGAATGATAGAAAAAATGGAAATTTTTAAAAAAGAGGACGATCGCATTCTCTAGCCCTCGGAAAATGATCTCATAACATTTTTAAAGAAAAATTTTTTTCTTCAATTTTTTTCATGATTATTTTCCAAGTTAAATTGAAAACTAGGATGAGTGGTCCAGTGGTCGAACGGATAAGACTCGTCAGACACCAGTGATCGAACATAAAAAATTTGATAATTACTGATATATTTAGCAGTTTCATGAGCTCTTATTTGAGCTTATAAACATTGTATTGTATTTCGGAGATTAGAAGAATGATATTTTGCGGGATAACCACTTTTTCTCAAAATAAATATGTTAAATAGTTCGATTACTGGACGAGTCTCACCCTATGACCAATATTTGATAATTACTTTAAAAAATTGTTTTATCCTTCTTTTCTATTTTGTTTTACAAGTCGAACGCGCAATTTTGGTCAACCAATGAGGAACGAGGAATAGACGTGACAGTTTCAGCATTACATTCGACGTGTATGAACTTTTTAGAATAGGAAGATAGGAATAACGTACTTACGAAAAAAAAATAGCAAAAATCAATTCTAACACGTGCTTTATCGGCAATTTCTTCAGCTATTCAATGAAAGTATTGAAGAAATTCTATTACAAATGATCGGTATTGTTTCAAGTGATTTTCATGCCATTAAATATTAAACTTCCAAAAGAAAAAAATAGAATAGAAAATTTTTTTTCGAAAGAAGGGAGCACATTACCGAAAAAATATCAGGTAAATCTCAGATAAAATTTTCAGTTAATACTTGAAATTCGAGGGCGGCCAGTTGCGGCAGTTGGGGGTTGTAATCAAGAGAGGTATAACACAGGTAATGTTCACACAAAAAAAAAATAAAAACGAACTAAGCGATAGTGAAAGCATTAAAATGTTGGTAACCACAATCGGGAGGAAGTCCGGTGGTTCACGAAGAGGGCAGGGACGTGCACACGATGCCTCGTCTTTGTTTGCTAACGTTTATCTCACGTTTGCACTGCGATAAAAATATTTTAGCCTCATCCAAAACCATTTCTCTCTCCTGCTCGAGCTGGATTTCTTATTGCTACACAAATAGGAAGCTTGCATGAACCTCGGGGAGAATAGAAGGAATTTCTTCCCAAAAAGCGTTTGTGGTAGTCGTTTATATGCTGGAAAAATTTAGATGATGGAATAAATGATTAATTGATGGATAATTAGTAATTGGATATTGGAACCTTTAAAGAAGTGAATTAAAGGAAGAAAAGATGCACTTTTTCATCGTTCGTTCTTGCTGAATATATTTTTCATAGAGCATTTCACAAGAACTTAATCTATAATTAATGAGAAAAAAAAATATAGACTTGCCCTATTTTAGTTCTCCACTAAATTCTATTCATGACACTCCACATTTTCAGAAAAGAATTTTTTTTTCAGAATTTGGCACAATTTTGATTAGACAAGAGTTAATTCTCCATAAAAAATACGTTTTATTGATTCAAATCGAAAATAAGTTCTTCGTGAGGAGAGCATTCCTTTTTAATCAAAAACAATATGATATGAAGAAAAAATGATTATTTTCTCTCGCCTCCAACATTTTTTAAATTCATTGAAAATTTTTAGGATAAAAAAAATGAAGAATTCACGCAGGATAAGGAACGGATGAACGGTGTATACTGTCACTTCAAAATGATGATCATGCACATGAATATAGTCGGATTACAAACTCAATGATGGAAAAATAATATCAAGATTCAGCTGCACGTCTTATCAGAGACTGTGTGATTCTATTTTTAAAAAAATCTTACATTGTGTTCAAAGACTCTTCACGTTTTTTTTTTAGAAAATGTTTTTGTTCAATCTATGTTTTTTTAATTTTTTAAATTTTCATTCTGATATTTCAAGAATAAAGCATCGAGATTAAATGGATCATTGATAAGGATGTTTGATCAACACTCGGTTGAAGATTATTAGGGGAAACCGTACATCTGTTGGGCTATTTAAGCTGTGAACAGCCAATCTTATCGAGGGAAGTTTTATCGTGGCATATGGAAATAGGGATGATGAGTAATACGTTACCTGTGTGTAAAAATTGATTTTATAATTTTTTAAAATCCATTAGAATAAAAAAAAAGTTGATTCATTTGCACTGAGGAAAATTTACTTTGGAGTGATAATAAAATCCAGTATTGAAGCGATAAGGGATAAGCTGAAGTTGTTTTTTTTTCATTCTCATTCTTCAGTAAATATTTCTAAAACGAGTGGGTTTAGGAGAAGTTGTGGAGAGATCTTTTTTTTATAAGGATTTTGTGTTTCTGAGATACTTACGAAATAATCTACTTGGGATTTTCAGACTTATCTGATTCTACCACTTGACTGTGAAATTGTTCTCCTATTTTTATTTTTAATTCTAGGATTTTATTGGAAAATGAAAATTTCCACTGGTGAAGGCAATGAGATTGTCACCTCAGAAACAAAGTGGCGTAAGTGCTATGGATAAGTATAGCACTTATGCCTCTTTGTTTCTAAGGTGATGATATGATGGATTTTGCACCGATAATGTCCGACATATTTAGTAATAGAAATAATTAGGAAAATTCGGTAGAATAATAATGAAGAAAGACAACTTTGACAATCAAAACCTCGAATTTTCAAAAAATCCGCAAAAAATCCTCCGACACCTGTATCTATTCGCAAACTTCCTTAGCGGTCCATTGAAATCGTTGGGATAATTCTATTTCGAATCATTTCATTGCGATTTTCATTTTACCCCACTGATGCTAATTTTCTCCGAATAAATGAAAATGCAATGAAAAAACTATCGCTAATTCCTCCAACCAGTAAAATCCCATATTGTCGACGATATCCTCGTTCTTCTCGTTATTAAACAGTGCAAAAAATCGTAAATTCTACAAATTTCATGAATAAATTCATGAAGTAATAATCAGAGGTCTTTCCAATGTCATATTATACCTATTAATTCAAAAGTTTAATTACCTCGGAATCTTTGGAATTGAGTAATTCTTGTAGCTGAACGCATTTTTCATTAGTCTCTTCAAGCTCTCTAGACCGTTCATCTAAAAAAAAAAATAGAAAACCATTAAAATTTAATTTTCCGAAGATCCTTAAGGGCGTCCAACTGCTGCACGTGGGTCAAGTGCAGTGTTATACCCAAAATTTGATAAATTACATTAAAATATTAATAAAAAATAATATAATTGAAAAATAAATAGTTTCACAGCACATTTATCATTGAAACAGATTAAATCAAGGAAAATCCTCCTAAAATCTCTTAAAATCTGTGTTTACCAAATTTTAAATTGCAAAAATTCAAGGATTCTTAAATTCTCCGCGGACTTTATGAAGATTCATAAAATTTCTCGAAATCTGTGATAATTGAACGGATTACGGAAGATTTCATATATTTCTAAGAGAATTCAAGAGATTTCAAAATTTCATGAAAAAAACAGAGATTTATGGAAAATCAGATATTAAAAATTGGATTAAAATAATGTTCAACAAAATTCTCTTCATATCCACTAATTCCTTCGAGGTGTATCCTCTCATATTCCCATGTAAATACTGTGAAGGCACCAGTTGCCGGACGGTAAAGGCAGTGGTACCGGTTCCCGGACAAGTTAGTATTAAATTATCAGAAAGATAAAAAATTTCAATTGCATGAATCAAACCATTTACTTGGTTTTTATTTCAACATTTTGCAAGTATTGAAACACTGGATTTTTTCAATTTAATATTAATTATTAATATGCTTTGCTGCTGCGTCCGGAAACTGGGACCCGTCCGGTAACCGGGTCCACCATGGACCATTTTGGTATCTCAAAATGTTCTATAATTTTTCCCAAATCTTGAAAGAGATTTTTCATACTTTTCATACCTTCATATTATTCATACATTGTCACTATTTATTTTAGATGAAATTTCAAAGAAAAATCAAACTTTTTGAATTTATGTGTGATTTCAAAACTTATTGCCAGATTTTATAAGATTTTAAAAATTCCAATTTTCATAAGATTTCTGTTTGAATGTCCACTAGATTTTACAAGTTATTACCCCCTCAGATTAAATTAAATGTCATGTGAATTCTTTCAATCTATTCAGTAAACTGCACTGGTAAGTCAACAATTTTATTGTAAAAAGTGAAATTTGTATATTTCAAAAAGCTAATTTTTAGCTTTTTCAACTTCATCTAATCGACAAATGATAGTACAATTCAGAAGAAAATGCCAAGATCCTGATTTCCTGTAAGACTCCGTCTAAAGTTTTCTATTTTTGAAAATTCAATTCTAAAAAATTTACGCGATAAGGTTAATCGAAATTCCGCGATAGTGTGGCACGACCAATAGAAAGACGGTTAAGGAAAAAATTGAGGTTTATCGGAGTGTATAAAATAGGCAAGTCATGTAGAGGAACTACAGAAGGAAACGCATAAAAGAATATATCGTCACCTTAGAAACAAAGTGGCCTAAGTGCTATGTATAAGCATAGTACTTACGCCCCTTTGCCTCTCAGGCGGATGATAAACGATATAATAAAAAGTGGAACATTGAACTTGGACAATTGAACTTGAATAATGAAAAAATAATTCATGAAAATCGGGAAAAAAACTGGAATATACCCCAAACCCCCCCAATAGATAGACAGTAGCATATCCGCAGTGCCATGATTATAAATTTTGATCAACCGATATGTAATTCAAAGCGCATGTGAATCTATATGAGTGTTATAATCAGAAATTAGATAGAACAAGTCTAAAAACCATTCAATTAATTACATAACTCTCAATAAAAGAAGCCGTCTATCTTTTGGTCGGTGTCCATCTATTGGTCGTGTTACCTTAGTATAGATAACGACTTGAGCTATAATGAAAAAAATCATTTTCATCGAATTTTTTTTTATTCAACATAGACAGCGATTGGTTTATCCTCTTTAAGGGGTAATAGAACCCCTTGCATACATTGAATTTTTAAACTAATTGTTTGACGATATTTATTAATATTTTTATTATAGAAAAGTGGCAACGACTGGGGAAGGAAATTAGGAAGTCGATGCTTCTGATATTTATTGCAAAAAATCATAATTATTACTAAACAATAGATCTGAAAATTTGAAAATTATTGGGTCTTTCGTTACCCCTTAATTATCTCATTTTATTTTGAATGACCAAAAATATAATTTGAATTATATTTCCCGCCTCCATACCGACCACTCAATCGGCAATGTAGAACTTATGTTTTGACAGTACTCCTCGTAACTTCAACCATCATAATACTAAAAATAGATTATTAACAGTATATATCAACAAAATAATAAAAAACTAACCAATTTCATTGACAATGCCTTCAGAAAGTACTTCCTTCGTAAAATTACTGAGTTGTCCTTTTAAATTCGACAGGCTAGAAAGACCATCACCGAACCACGCCATTTTACACGTCGACAGTCAATTATTAATCGTTTAAAAAACACCAATAGAAATTTAATTTTCATAAATTACCATCAACACATACATCAACTTCTCAAAAATCCAAAAAAATTAATTATTTACTCTCACAATACAATGAATACAAATTAAATATTTTTCATCAACACAAGTTCCTCGTGACACATACACACACATTGAACCAACACATTATCAGTGTGAACACGAAAGATTGTGAAAAAGGTTAAAAAATTCCAAGAATCTACTGGTGGCGCCATCTGCAAGTGATTGCCGCTTAAATTCAAATTTTCGGAAGATTTCTCTTTTATCGCTTGTGAAATAATCGCTTCATTTCGCTTTATCATCAGTCGTTCCGTCAATTCCCTCCTTTTTTTTTCAAATCTCATTCGAGCAGCACGATTGATGAAGGCCATTTGCGCGCATGCGCAACACAAAGAAGAAGAAGAAGAAGCAGAAGAAGAGCTCAACCGAGCGCCACAGGTGCAGAGATCGTGTTCCAAAAAAAAGAGCCGAAAATTGAATATTCATGGTGTCTTTTAAAAAGAAACAACAAAAATAACCAGCCACCTGAGCCATTACAATTGCAAATTCACCGGAGCAGTCGATTAGCCGAATAAGTGTCCCCCTCAAAGCAGAGAAAAATGAAGAAAAGAAGGCAATGACAAAAGAGCGAAAAAAAGGAGAAAAAAAAAAGAGAATGAAACCAGATCACTGAGACCAGTTGACCCACTTCTAACAGTGTCAACGGCACGTCGAAAAAGGAGGAGAGAGAACTTGAGAGGAAGAATGAAAAATGAAAAATGAAAATAAAAAAGGCAAAAAAAAAGAGACATAAAAAAGAGGGTAATGAACTAGTGATTCTTTCTCGTGTATTATCAAAACGAGAATAGACAGAAATCAATTGGAATCAAGATAGATACCGTAAAAATAGGAATTTGTTAAAGTTTGATGAATGCAAGTAGGAGTGAAGATAAAATACACGATCGTGTCAGTTGTACGTTCGTTTCTGTCGACAGTGGTATCATGATGAGCGTTTCTTCAGTTTTCTTCTTCTTCTTCTTCTTCTTCTTTTTCCTCTTCTTCTTCTGTATATAACACCCAACAATACCACGAGTGATGTATTAGTTTTTGGTATAGAGAAAACGAATGTACGTGTGCGCACACGGCCATGGGCACTACGAACTCCGAAAGGAAAGGCTAAAGCGAACGAAGGAAAGAAGAGGTGGAGGAGAAGGAGAAGGAGATGGTGGTGGTAGCAAACTGCTGTGGCCAGTGGTTGGAGAAGGCATATTCGAATCCTCCGGTTGACTCAGCTCAGTCTGATCCAAGCCACTGCACCGGTATCACTAAAACCAAAAAGGTGTTTACCCCTCTTCTTTTGTCTTTAAATCGGTAATTTGCCGCCTTTTTTTCGTTTCGTGCAATTCCTCGTTTCTCGGGGCGTCAACACAACACAAACATTTTCATCAACCAATGACGTGAATTTTCGGTGGCTTTTTTTTCTCACACACAGTTTCATTCTTGGACATTCGCGTAGTTTTTCCCTCTGCAGAAGGGGGATTACTTCTTTTTTTTTTTCTTTTTGTTTCTTCTCATTCTCTTGATCGGAGGGAAATTCAAGGCCAATGGAACTGGCAATGTGTAATCAGAGGTGGGTATTTAAATCGATTTTTTTTATTGATCCTTTTGGTGCGTAAAGTAGTTTCGTTAGTTTATACTACATGAAGGAATGCCACTCGTAGCCGGCTTCAATGTCGAGGACATTGACTCCATCACGTATTTATTTTTCTCACTTTTCTCATTATTAGTACCCTTTTTTTAACTTTTTTTTCTAGTTTTTTTCCTTGAGTTTTGGAGTGAAATTAATTGTTAATGAAATACTCGAGACTTATGCATGGGAAAATCTTAGGACTTGCCTTGGGTAATTGTGAGGGAATAATGGGAAACACCATTGGAGAATTTTTCGCATTTTAATTTGAATTGTGGGAAAAACAATAGGCAACGGAGGGAAATAGAGAGGAAAGGATCGTAGTTCGTTTTATTGTTATGTTATTTTTTTTTCTTCTTTTCCTGGAAAATAGATATTTTTTTTTCTACTGCTAATACTCGTGCATACACAACATCCCGGAAATTCACGCGGGGGAATACACATGGTTTTTGTGTGTGTGTATGTGTGTGTGTGTGTTTATGTGTGTTTAGGTGTGTGTGAATTCCTAACTTTTTACATGCAATGTAGTGAATTAAATTGTCTGACACAATCAAGTAGAAAGGGCTTGTCAAGGATATATATTTTGTATTTTCAATTAATTAGCGAATAAATTTAATATGCGTAATTCATTCAGTTAAAATTATCGAATAAAACTTGTTACCGTACAGGGCAATAGCTTTATTCATGCATGTTTTATTTGAATGGTTTTTTTTTTTTCATGCGGAAAAATCCTTCATTCTTTTTCACATAAATCCGGTGTCATAAAAATTCTCATCCATCACGAGATTTCATAAATTCCCCCTTTTTTTCCTTCTCCTATTTCATTTTTCACGTCAACGAGCAGACGAGAGCTCTAAATTAAATTTCAATTAAGATTGATTATTAATTAAATGTGACGTAATTTTTTGTTATTTTCTTCGCTCACTAATTAGATGGTTACGTGAATTTAGCATTTTTTTTTCTCACAAAATTAATAAAACTTGAATGGGAGAAGAAAATAAATGGAAAAGTATGAAAGATAAAAAAATATGAAAAATATAGTGTAGTGACTTTTCAAATGTTGAAACAACAGAGACAAACAGTATCGTGTGCGCTCGTTACCGGTGAACAAGAGAAAAAAAAAAGAATAATAATAATAATAATAATGGTTAAAAAAAACTGACGGTGATTCTGAAGCCTCCCACTCGTGCACGTGCGTGGTGTCTCACTGTTCTACGAGTTTGAATTAAAGAGACAGAAACTGTGAAGAATCGTGTGTTTAGTTTTCAATGCATAAATCTCTTCTGTGTGCATGTGAGAGTATCTCTTTCTTTTTTTCTCTTTTCATTTTTCCACGCTTTTTTTGTAACGGGATTTATTATATACATAAAATATAACGGATAGAATATTTTCGTGGGATTTTATATAGAACACAACAATTGACAGCACTTGAAATACACACATTTTTCACGTATTTTTTTGCAATTAAATTAAAGAGGTGTTTCCCAGTTAACTGGCGCAATTGAAGTTTTTGACTGATGAAAATTGAGAAAAAAGAAGAAAAAATAAAATAATGAGATAAAAATGATTTCCCACCGAGAGAAACCAGATCGGAGAACGCCTATTATTTCATTGGTGTTATTCCTGGTACAATCTCAAGGCCATTGACATCTCGCCTACTCGTCGTGTAGTCCTTCAGATTGCCTAATCTGAAAGTTGAAAAATTGTAATAGAGATAGTCACTCTGGATTCATTCATTAGTTTTACTCGAATAATTGAGGGGAGAGCAGTTAATTGGGGAATGGGGAAGAGTTTGAATTTTTTTCGAAATTTATCTTTGAATATCTTGAATCGAGTTGATTTGGGAGAGAAATTCAAATCTTTTTTGAAGATAATCTTAAAGACTACAAAAAAAATGTTATGATAAATTTTCCTGAACTTGGTTTTTTTGGTAATATTTTATAAACAATTTGCACTCAGTTTAGAAGTGGAATAATGAAAGGGTATGAGAGGAAAAATCATTGCTTTTTGAGACTACAAAATTTTCAATGATACTGAAAATGGGAGACGTCTGACATTTTTTTTTTCTTTAAGAAATAAATTATTTCCAAGAAATGAAAAATATTTACATGTAGAAAATTCAAAAAAAAAAAAAAATTAGTGTAATTTTTTTAAATACTTCTTTTTATGATAATTCATTTGTTAGGAAAAAATGAAAAAAATATCAAATTTGTGCAAATTTTATTGACATAATTTTTAGACAAATCAATTTCATTCCATCAGCAGCTTTGTGAGAATATCTGGAAAACTAAACGAGATAGAGATTAAAAAAATTGCCCTATCTCGCTTTGATTCCTGGATATTTCTAAAAAAAACTGATGAAAGCAATTATTCTGAAAACTTCACATTCTTTTAATTTTGAAAATGTTTCGGAAAAAATGAGACTTGAGGAGATTGATCAAGAATTTTTTTTTTTAGCTCATCAGTTTCCCTTAAAAGAAAATTCATGATAATTTCCCCTGAATTTACAAATTTTTAATATATTTGCAAGAGAATTTTCATTAAATTCCTCAATTCCCCAATTTATTTTTCCAGTCGCGTATGAAATTGCGCGTTTATCATTCTCTCGTTTTTGTATAATTTTTTTTTTCTCAACAATTTGCATCATGTTTCGCCTATATTGAATGAATAGCAATGAGAAGGGAAATGGAAAATCAAACAGAGTAATTGAATTAAAAAGAAATGAATAATATCAAAGTTTCTTTCTGATTCAATATAATAAATTTGTAGTTTTTATTTAACTGTTGAATATTGCAAATTCTTTTTTTACTCAATTTGCATGATTTTCCTCCAAGAAATGAAAAAAAAAGAAAAGAAACTCTAACTTCACAGATTTGTACAATTAAATTCTTTGAAATTAACAAAAAATCCTGAATAATTCATATATTCTCTGTTTTATTAATTTTCAGGATGAAAGAAAATGGAATAAATTGAGTAGCTGGAATAAAAGAATTGGAAAAGTGGAAATCAGATATAACCAGTGGTGAATTCAAACAGAAGTGTTTGAAGAAAAGGGGGTAGGAGAGGTCAAGCTGGGTCAAGCAAGTGGCGTTAAATAAAAAACTATAAAACTCAAGATAAATAAATATAAATAAAAGAGGAATAATATACGAGTGAAAAAGGATGGTCGTCGAATGGCTGTGTCCTGGTCTGAGGCCCACTGGTAGTCGTAGGCCTCGGATTCTCCACTGCAAGGTCATTCTCCTCGATGAACACGAATTACTGCAAGATGTACTCGTGAGTATTCAATTCATTACAAATTTTTTTTTTGCCTTTTTAACAATTTTCAGATAAAACAAATTTCACTTTTCTCATTTAATTAAAATAATTATTTAAAAATTAAATGATTATTTTCCAACGAGTTCATAAATTTTACACTGAGAAAAAAAATAGTGGTAGAAACAATCAAATATTGAGGCAAATGATCCTTAGCAAGTATTTTTTTTAAATAATCAAAAAAGTTATTGAATTTACTGAATTTAGTTAATTTAAACAGATTCAATAGTTGAATTGACTAAATTCAGTAAATTCACCAGTTGCTTTTAATTATTTAAAAAAATATTTGTTAAGGACCAATGGCATCAACATTTGATTATTTTTACCATTATTTTTATCTCAGTGTAGGAAAGGTAGACAAATTGGAAATGAGGATTATCCATTGAGAAAAAAATAGTGATAAAAACTATCAAATATTGATCAATTATTGGTCTTTAGCAAATATTTCTTTGAAATAACTAAAAAAACTGTTGAATTAACTAAAATCAGTAAATTCAACAAGTCTTTTAATTATTTAAAAAAAATATTTTCTTTGGACCAATGACAATATTAGATCATTTTTACCACGATTTTTTTCTCAGTGTACGTGTTAGTAAATGTGGAAAATGTTAAATTAAAATCTGGAAGAAATTGGATGGATCTGGTAGTCTTGTAGGATGAAACGTATCACGTTCTATTCATCAAGACACAAACATCCCATGCCACGGATTCTCTGATACTCTCGGGGATTTTGTGCAGAGTCTCATTTTATGAAAAAAAAAGAGGAAGAGTATGAAAAAATAACGTTCGAACAAGTTGTGAGTGCTTTCTCAGAGCCTCATACCCCATTCTCGATGTAGTATGTCCTTATGTTAGCCGCCAAACATAAAGCCCTGGAGTTGAAGGGTGAAAGAGGAAGGGAAAATCGAAATTACTTAATGGAGTATCTCGTGGTGCATATGCAAGTTCATTTCACATTTCCTAACTTCTTCATTTGGCTTTTTTTTGTGATATTATCGAGTTCATTTTCCATTTCAATGGAAGCTTCGTATTCGTGGGAATTTTTGGAATACACGTTACCATTGAATTCTTTTGGAGAATTACTAGGGATATAAAAGGGTACACCGAGAGATAATCGTAAAGAGTTCATTTGTATCCAATGGAGGAAAAAAAAATCTCATGAAAAAATATTTAATCCCATGGATTTTCATTTTTTGAGCTTTTTTCCATAGAAATTGTCGCTTCATTCTCATTTCCAGTCTCGCCAAGTGATCCGGAATTGTGTTTGACTGTAAAGGGTTCCACCAAAAAATTTGAAAAAAATTCACCAATAATGTCAATACGTTGGAGCATCTTCTCAATTTTTTCCTTTTTTTTTCGCCAATTCCCTCACTCTGAAAATAAATCCTGACTCATTTTTCTCTGGCGGTCCATTTTGCCCCGGTCTCCGTTATTACTCATGACTTTGGTAATAATGGAAACTGAGAAAAATTATCATTAGAGGTATTCATTAAATTCTCGATTTTTTGCAGCGTTACGCTGTCTATTTTTCGGAGGAAAATAATTTCTCAAGAATGACTCTGTTCTTAACGTTCTGGGTTGAAAATCACTATTTCTTATTTAATCATATGAGAACGGACTCATACTGGCGCTTACACCCTCCTTGTTCTTCACGTAATACTAGTCTATCCCTCGAACGTAAGAGCACAGATATTATGAAACTCTATCAAATGGACTATAAATTCATGGATGCGGTAAAAGCAAAGAGTGCTTAGTCGAGTACTTAGCCAATGATTATTATTATGGTGAGTGGAACATAAAAATTCACGTTAATGGATCAAATAATCCAGCGAAAATTAATGAGGGTAATCATATATCCATGAATGAACAACTACCGTATGTTCATGTATTAAATTAATGCTGACTGGATGAAGTAGTAAAAACAAAGAATCATGAGTTCACAGATTCTTGCGTGAATAGGGGAAACTGGGGAGTGTGAAGATCTCTTCAAAGACATTTGAAGAAATTAGTTAACAATGTAAAACTGCTGGAGTATGTTCACATTTATTTTTCCTTATTCAGCTTGCTTTTTCTCTCGACTACGAATTATGATTTTATTAAGAGAATGAACGGCCTTTTTTCGGTCACTGCTTAAATTTATTCAAAAGCTGAATTTACATAAAAAATGAATATTATTAATTTAATCCTTTGAGAAAATTAGGCAATCAAATATTATTCATCGCTTAATGATTAGATTTATAGATCAATTTTAGAAATTTCATTTAAAGTTACTTTCAACTATACAGAAGATGATTGAGAAGTCATAATGAACTGCTAAAATTGCCATTAATTACTAATTAATACCAATTATATAGTCCTACTCCAAAATTGCAAATTTTTTTATGAAGGCCTTTATAAGAAATGAATGTCGCTCAATAGTTTAGGACTTTTTTCTCGAGAATTGATGCACTAAAACACATGTTTCTTACTATTTTATCGCCACAATTAATTGAGTAGTATTTGCAAAAAATGAACCACTTGATCAACATATATGCTGATTAAGTGTTTAATATATATTGTGACCTCAGAAACAAAGAGGCGTAAGTGCTGTGTATAAGCATAGTTTCCAAGGCAATGATATATTAACAAGTAGATTTGACAAATAATCAATTTCTATTCTTATTCTCATCTTTTTGTATCAAAAATAATCTTAAATAGCTTGAAGATTTGCTTTGATTACAAAAATTGATGTAGAAATATTTCCTCTTTATCTTGTATAATAAAAAAAAATGAGTATAAAGCCATGGAAGAAACCGGTGGTTTGGATATGCTGCTCTGTTATTAGCTGATATCCCAAAATTGGCGCTACAACCCCTCTTCAATGCTCATTCCCTTTCTCTCTTGCCTTATTCTTGACGCCTCACTAATTCACGCACTTTTAGGTGGCTAGCGCCTCAGGGAAAGCCTTCGTTTTACTTTTTTCCTCTTATTTCCTTGCTTCTTCTCCCTTCAAATGCAACTCGCTCTGAGAAAACGAAGACGAGAAAAGACGAGAGCAAAATGAAAAAAAAAAAAAAAAAAATAAGGAAGGGCGTGAACAAGAGGGTAAATTCCTGAAGGATCAGTTATGCACGTGCCTCTTTTCTCATTCGCTCGAAATTTCAGCTCCATTACAAAGTTATTTGAAAACAATTTATCTCAATTGTCACAAGTGCCTCAGTCTTTTCAATTATTTCACTCTTACTGTAAAGAGGAGGCAGTAACGAAAAAAACGTGAGATATTTTTTTGAAATATTTCAACCAAAACATGTTTCTCACCAATTTAACAGATTAATTTAATCTTTTTTCATTAAATTCTTTGAATCAACGATTCAATTAAATGTGATGAAAAGAAGAAAAAGAAAATGCATTTCCAACAGTTGTAACTGATTAATCAATAAAAAAAATAATCTTTCAAACATTGAATTCATTTTCATTAAATTTTCGAGTAAAGATCTTGATATAATTTTTTTATTTATTTTTTTATTTTTCTTGATATAATTGATGATGATAAACTATAATAGAAATAACGGGAAATAAAGAAAAGAGTATTTTAAAAAATTGAAGAAAAAAAAAAGTTCTGAGTAGATTTTAATTGGTCATCGATCAGTCCAGTCACTGGTAGGCGGAAACACAGCAGTTGAACGGCTAACGAAGCGCGTAACGTGCGAGCATTAATTATCGCTAGGGTGAGAGAGGACGAGACAACTAGTAGTGGATAGTAGCCTCGTTGGTTAACATCCTTGTGTCCCGAGAAATACACTGGAGCCCGAAATCCCATGCAAAAGGGTGTTTTACAAGGAGAAAAATAGAGAGATAAAAAAAATGAAGAATAAGATATAGGATGGACTGACAAACTGTGTAACACTGTGGTACTGCATCTTCCGGGACGACTACAGAGGAAATGTTTGTATATAAATGCGTGAGATGGACCGGTCCCTTTGCGAATATAACTTGTATTATATAGAGGAGTCTGGAATTACGGAGAGGAAAGGCATTATAAATGGCGAGACATGGGAGATAATACCGGTGGATAGAGCTAAGCCTTTCCTGCATGATACGCCAAACGGGTATTACCATATGATTTACGATATCATGACAAATATCATTAAATTTACTAGATAAATGGAAAAAAAAGGAACTCTTAATTCCTTTATACATGTGCATAAGGGAGGGTGAAATGGGGATTGCAATAGAACTGTTTGAGATGAATTTTTTTTTGATGATTACATTGAAAAACTGAGGGAATTTTGTCTGGAAAACATCAATCAGTATGACTTTTCCGATTATTTTGCGAAAATTCGGCTATTTTGGGGGATTTCGAAAATGAATCCGCACATGTTTTCTATAGAAATTTTTTTCATCTCTCTAATGGAATCATCACTAATGGAATCATTATCCTATTCAAAATACTCCATAATAATATGAACGCAAATCCAATTTAATTATTGAAATACGAATGGAATTTGAAATGAAAGCTTATATGAATCTGAACAATCTCGTTAAATTTCGTATTAATTGAACTTTTTTTATGGTCAATAACAATGAATAAAACTTCAATAGACATAAAGCGGTGTCTTATGGACTAATGCATGATTTTACGCTCTTAGGTTCCGGAAAAGTTTAAAATCTGGAAAATATCGCTAAAGAGATGGATGGAAAACAAAAATTTACAGTCTAATATCAATATTATTAACCGTCAGATAACTTTGTAAATACTAATTGTCTCGGCATCACAGACTTGAATGTCCTAGCCAAATGCCATATTAGTGGCTCATTATCTTTTCACAAATCATTAATACAATTTTCTAATTCTTCTGCAAATTCGCTTTCAATGTCGGGGAGAAGGTTTTCCGTTATAAATAATCGTTTTGAAGTGTTTCTTTCGTTCTCTTTTTCTTAGATACTTGACAAATCAACTGTCTTTTGACCATATTACTCTAAAGAAGTATGATCACGAATCAAATTCAAGAATGGAAACGTCGAGTGAATTTTAATGCAAGATTTTATGCTTTTAGGTTCGGCAAAAGATTGAAAAATCAAAAAGGTTTTTAAAAAAACTGCGGAAAAATGCAATTCACCAAAATAACATACCAAATGGCATGCTATTGTTTGAGTAATAATGAACAAATAATTGATACAATTCATTAATTCTTCTTCGAAATTGTTTTTAATGTCAGGAAGACGGTTTTCCATCATAAATAGCAATTTTTAAGTATTTTCTCCGTTATTTTCTTCCTAGACAAACAACGATTCAACCGCCTTTGGACCATTCTACTCAGAGTAATTTCAAACGATCCCCATCTTTCAAAACATCAAATAATAAGTTAACTATTGGATTCATTTCCATGATTATCCAAGTACTTTAGCATAACATGGGATATTGGAAGAGAAATAATTTGACAATTTCTTAGTATTATTTGCTTCATTTATTCTTCCAGTATCCCATGCCATGATAAAGTATCAAATATATAGTTTCTCTCATAAAAAAATTTTCATACATAAATTGATCTAGTACACAGTGGATGTTTGTTCAGCTCCACAAGTATTGGATTTCAAGATTAATGAGAAATTTCTGTTTATTTCTTTCAGTCAATGAGATCATTGTAAATAGGAAGAAATTGAATGAGGCTCCATAAAATGTTATTTCTTTTTCATCATTTGCAATTGAGAAGTTCCTCAATACAAACTAACTTCCTGAAAAGAAAGCAGAAGCATTCAGATTATCAATGAATTTCTAGTAAAGCACACAATCCGATTACATAGTCACAACTTCCTTACTTCTTTTTTTTTCTCTCTATCTCTCTCTCTTTCTCTTCCCCTCAATTCCAATTGCTTCATTATCTCCATTCAGAACTATCAGATGAACTCATGCAAGAGACTTGATAATGTAATCAGTGAATTTTCAACTTCATTGGCAATTGTCGGAGGAAAAGAACGAAAAAAAAGATTAAAAATCGATGAGAATGCAAAAAAAAAAGCTTCAGAAGAGTAAAATTGAAGTGGATCGAGAAGGGTAGTGATTCCCACGAACCTGTGTATGTACCTCAAACCTCGCTGGGGGGCTGATACACCCATCGTGAAATGGTTAAATAAACGGTTGCACAGGCATATCAAGCGTTAGTATAAACCGGCGTCCAAACGAAAACGAATACAAATGCCGGAGGGCTAGGCCGTGGCCTCACCGCCACAGCATCAACTAACGCACGCGAGCCCCAAAGATGATTACTCGGATACCTGTATGCCACCTATAACTACCCCGGCATCTAGAGTAGCCGGGGGCCAAAGTCGCTTCATATATTTCTCTTTCTCTCTTTCTCAACTGTTTTTTTTTCTTCTTCTTCTTCTCTTTCTTCGATTTTCTCTCTCTGTTTTTTTCATCTTTGCCTCTTTTATTTTCTTCATTTCATTTTCTTCCTCCTTCTATACTCTTGAATACGTTTTTTTTAAAATCTCTTTCCTTTCCTCGTTCGTGTTGCCTTTTACTCGTTCAACTGCTAGCCACAGCAAGCACACTTTCATTATGTGGCTCAGTTCTCGTTTATTTGTTCATACGACCTTGCGTGGCGGTAGTGTCTGTACCGCACCTCGTTCCTCAACTTCACACCACGTGGCTATCAAAATGCAGACGAAAAGCTGTTCTGTAATGTGAGAAAATGTATTTGAAGAATGTATTTTTTTTTTCTTTGATGGGACTATGAGATTGAAAGGCTCTGATGCAATGTACTTTTCTCACTCTCGGCTCATTTCATTGGAGTATCTACTTTAATCCACTTCTAATCATAACTACTAACACTGTATTCATAAGGAGAACTTACAGATCTGATCGTTCATGTTAGATGTAAATTATATTAGATACACTGAGAAGAAAAAAGTGGTAAAAACTATTGAACGTTTGTTCCATCGATTCTAAGCAAATATTCTCTTCAAATAATGGAAAAAGTTGTTCAATTTACTGAATTTTGTGCATTCAAACAGTTGATGTTTTTGAATGAACACAATTCAGTGAATTGAACAGCTCTTTTAATTACTTTGGAAAAATTATTTGATAGTTTTTATCACTTTTTTTTCTCAGTGTAATAAGGGGAATAAATTTTTTTATAATCGTTCAAGTCGTTATTTATATTATCACGAAATTTCGATTAACCTTATCGTATAAATTTTTGAATATTGGATTTTCAAAAATTGCAATTTTTTACAGCTTTGTAGGGAAAATCGGAACTTTGGCCCTTCCTTGATTGAGACTATCATTTGTCGATTTGATGATGTTGAAAAAAGAAACTAAAAATTAGCGAAAATAAAAAAAATAGTAAATTTTTTACATTTTTGAAAACTCAATATCCAAAAATTCACACAAAATGGATAATCTAAAGTTCACTATAGTACACTGCGGAAGAAATGTAGGTAAAAAATACCAAATACTCGTTCCAATAGTCCTTAGCAAAAATTTTCTTCAAATAATCTAAAAAGTTATTCAATTTACGGAATTGTGTTCATTCAAACAGTTGATATGTTTGACTGAATCGATCAACTGTTTGAATGACCGAAATTCAGTGAATTGAATAACTTTTCGAATTATCAAAAAAAGTATTTGCTAAACAAGTATTTGATATTTTTTACCGATATTTTTTCCCAGTGTATTCATAGATTATGACTCGAACTATTATAGAAATATTGAGTTTCATTATTATCCTATATTTTTCATTCAACAAAAGTAGCGATTGGACTTCCTGAAAAGAAGAAATTTTTTTTAAAAAACACATGGATTCAACGAAAAAATTCATTAATCACGATTCCCCAAGTATCTCCTGTTTCAACTAAAAAATAAACTTCCTCAAAAAAAAAAAATCATTTTATTCCTATTCAAATCTCAATTGTTTTTATTCCATTCAACGAAATTATCATTCAAGACAGATACAACGTATACATCGGTATGTGCCACGTTTGCACGAGTCCGGGTATACCAAGCGTGACTCGCCAACCATTCTTACCCAAAAAAAAAGAAAAAAAAAACGAAAAACAATAAAAAAGACCAAATCAACAGTAAGAAATTGAGAAAAAAAGAGGGAGAAGGGGGGAAGAAACTTGGTGCAAAGGAACGTTATACGGAAAATGTCCGGTACAATCGAACATATCAGGCCTTTGAAGAGGTGCAGAGAGTCGAAAAAATGTTTTACTCCTTGATTCGTCTTATTTTCGTTCATTTGCCGAATGCCTGCATGCCTTCACGTATCCATCCCCTGACGCTTTGAGGTACGTGGTGGTTATACGGTGTCTGTGCAGAATGAAATTAAAGAGGAAAAAAAAAAGAAGAAGAAAAAAATACTAATGATAACAATGAGTTCCAACGAATTAACCACACGTCGAAAGTTGGTGTTAAATTATTCCTCTTTTTTTTTCTTTTCCTCAAGAGAAAAAAAAAACTGTCGCAAAATCGTAAATGTCAATCATTTCATTGTCTGTGTCATTTATTACTCCATCGAATTTTATTATTTATCATAAACTATAGGAATATAAAATGAAAAATCCATATCCATATATGGGCTATGAAATACGCAATAAACTTTTGTTAACTCGCGGCTTTGTGTCTGCCTTCATCTCTCTCTCTCTCTCTCTCTTTCTCTCGCGTTTTTCTCCTGTATTGCCTCCACGTTGCCATTGACCCCGAATGAAAGGGGGGAAAACGAGAGAGGAGTAACAGACGAAAGGTAGAGAAGGAAAAAAATACCGAAACAAGAGATACGGGTAAGAAAAAATAAAGTGGAATGAAAGAAAAAGAAACTGGGCATACACGTCAGAGGCATTTGAAAGTAGAAATGTATCTTGAGAGGGTCTCTTCTGTGCTCGACTCAACTTTTACCGCTTTATTTTTTCTCTTCCTCATTTTTTTTTCTTAACATCTTCTTACGACTATCTAATAGTTATCGATCGTACCAGTTATATATATATCTATTTAAAAAAACGTGAATATACAAGGCGCTTATTGAAAGGGAGACTTAGTTATGTGCGTGATGTCGATACTTTTAATCCTCTTCTGAGAAAATATCTCAGCCTCCATTTGAGAGATGTGAATCATCTGAGAAACGGAATTCCCTATGAACGCGATGAATTCAACAGGAACGTAAAATGATCGCTAATTACATGGCAAAACTTTTTGTAGTCTGTAAAAAAAGGGCGAGAAATTTTTCTGTGATTTTAGAGGAGTCAAAGATTGACCCTCAACACGCACACAATTTTCCCCCTTTTTTTTTCTTCTCGCTCGAATTCATTGTTAATTTTTTCCTTCTGTTGTACCCTTTTCCTTCAATTTTTTTTTCTTCTCCTTGTGTTCTTCTTTCTCGTTTTATTGAAACGCCATATTATGCACATACTTAGAAGAGGTGAGAGGAGGAGGGGGGGGGGGGTGAAGTCTATCGTGTTCTAGCCACGCACTGAGAGGGCGTCACCCGTGTGCTCTGTTAGTCGTGCATGTCCCCGTGTTACGGTAGCCTCCCCCCCTCCCACCTCCTCTCTCCCTCAGTGGAGCGTCTAACCCAGAGGGGAAAACAAATGGACGTCACGGACGCCTGGCTCCAGTGGGAACAGGAAACCACCGATTTCAATCTCTGGTACCAGACTGACTTTCGTGTATTGTATGTTGAGGCATCGTACTTGATGCATACGAGGGGATAAAATTCACGCTTTTCATTTTATTTTGGAAAATTTTAGTCATTCTGGGGGCTGGTGAATTCGTCTGATGACAGTTATGAATTTTCCATACAAATTGATTTTATTCCATCATTTTCTTGAGGATTTCTCGGAAAATGGATGATGCTGAAAATAGCAGACATCTGACAATTTTGATCATTTTTATTTCTTTAACAAATAAATTATTCAGAAAAGAAATTAGAAATATGCACATTTCGAGGATTCCGAAAAACTACAAATGCAATTTCTTAAAGATATTTTTTCACAGGAACTTATTTGTTTAAAAAAATTTGAAACATTGCCAGATGTAGGATAATTTCATAATTATGAAAATAAGCGAGTTTGTCCTACCCCTTTTTGTAACTCTTTTGAAATTCTCTACGAACAAGGCTTTGGGCTAAATCGCCCTATCTCGATTAGATTCCAAGAACATAAAGCTTTCAGACGAATTGATTTCATTTTGTTATTTTTTTCAATGGAGATACGCCCTTTTTACGGTTTTCTAGACATTTCCAAGAGCTAGAAAGACAGATTAGTATAAAATTGCTCTATCTCGTTTACATTTCAAGATATACTCGATAAATTGGTGATCGAATGAAATCGATTCGTCTGAAAACTTCATAGTAATTAGATTCAGAGGTATTTCTAAAAGAACTGGTGACACAAAATCACATCAATTCGCTCTAAGAACTTTATATTCTTGTCTGATGGACTCATTGTACAAGACAGATTGATCTCTAAATTATTGGCAGATGATGTTCATTACTTTATCTTCATTTCTTCAGAGTTAATCTTTGTATTATATAAGGTAAAGATGCCAGTTTTAGCAACATTTTTACACCATTTCAAATTCAAGTTAATAACAAAAAAAATTTTCATTCAGAATCATACTTTTATAGAATTTTAAAACCTTCATCATTACACTGAGAGAATTTTTCGAACTGTGGAACTAAAAATATAGCAAGAAAGATCTTGACAATAAAATGTATTAACAATCAACTAACTTTTATTAAGTTAACTATCAGAGAGTACACATGAATATAAACTGGTGGTTCCAGTTATCATTTTAGGTGCGATTATTAACTTGAAATAGTTCGTTCTAACTTTTGAGAAATAGTCGTATTGTTAAAAATTTCCGTCAGAATTTTCCGTGCGAAATTCCGGAAATTTCAAACGAGTCACATTTCTGCTGAAATTTCAGATAATTACGTCATTGAAAAATGAACACATTATCGATTTTCAAATAATTTCAGGCCTGGATAACAATGAAATTTGTAAATTTCAGGTTCATTTTTTTTGAAAATTAAGTAAAAATAGGAAAATATTGAAAAATCAAGTCATTTTCAGTTTGGATATTCATGTTCAGTTGGAAATTCAAGTAAGTTGTAGAATTTCCGTCTTAATTCTACTGAAGACTCATAGATTCCTTTAAATTTCCTCTGAAACTCATGGATTTCAGAACCATCTTCCCATTAGAAAGAAATTCAATATCACATTTATGAAAATTTCCATCAAATTGTCTATGAAATTTCCATTTTTTTCTAACAGTGTAGTAGGAAAAAATCCCCTCAGTGTATACAAATTCAACTTATAATGTTATTGTATTTATAAAATGATTCCCCATTCGAATTTGGATATAAAGTAGCCAAAAAAAGTACACTAGCCAACAAATGGTACTTTTACCCTACTAAAAACATAAATCACTGGCAATATATCATACGGTGTTACTTTTCGAATCAAATTGTACTCCGAGAATTTTGTCTATTTTAGGTAATTGGAAAATAGCATCTGGCTAATGTGTAAAATATCCTATTCAATTCAGTAATGTCTCCTCGTTGGATAGCATTTTATCCTCCACTTGAATGTGACAGAATTTTTTTTCTCCTCACGGAAGAAAGAGATAAATGATCCGTTTCGCAGTAACTCCAGAATTACTGGAGCACGCCAATGAGAAAATTGCCTTTTTTTTTCTAAAGTCATTTCAAATAGTTCCTCAATTATATTTTCATGAGATAATTGAAAAATCACTCTTCCAACTCGATTTTTCGTTGAATGAATAAGGAAAACTCATTGAGAAAACTTTTTTGTGATTATTGGTGCATCAAGAAAAGGTATCGAGTTACAAGTATAGATTAAAAAAAAAAAAATTAAACTTGTTAAGTTTGAATGTTAAACTTGAGTTTTTAATAAATTATCCAATTATTTTGTTTCAGAGTTCAAACTTGGGTCAAGAGCTACTTGACCGTGTTTTCCGGCATTTGAATCTACTTGAAACAGCATACTTTGGTCTACGTTATTTGGATCACGAGAATCAGACGGTAAATTGAAAAAAAAAATGAAAAAAATACATCAAGAAAAACATTAAGAAAAGAACAATAATAATATGTCTGAGTCTAAAATCGGATTACGAAATGAAACGTTATTGGAATTGGTTGGAACGAGTGAATGAAGTGAGGGCAAGGGACAAACAAAATTATCGAAAATTTTCATGTTAAATTGACGATAGTGAGGCTCACGATTGCCATCATCCCTTCCTGATTTTACTCGGGCCCAACTAAACACAAATTGAATTCACCCTTTTCAAATTAATTCCCCTGAAACGTAAATTCTCACCGAGGCTCATGGGAATGCCATCGTTGATAACTAAAACGCCTCCTTTTACCCTTTCCCAAGTGAAATATGAATCAATTCAAGGGGAGAGACTTCAGATCAACGTCAAATTCTGGACTCTAGTTATTTCCGTTTTACCCCATTTACAGAGTCTATTGAGATCATTTAATTTATCTTTAATTATTTTTTTGAAAAATTGTAAAAATCATGCGATTCTGAATTTTTATAGACCAATTTTTATTACGCCAAAGAGTGTAAGTGCCACTTATTTCACAAGCAATTCAGGTTTTCTTGTACTTGCGCCACTTTTTTTCTCTCATCTTTTATTACTAACATTAATTTTTTTTTCACAGCAATGGCTGGATTCGAGCAAAAAAATTGGAAAACAACTCAAAGTGAGAAAGGGTGATCCAACACCAGATACACACACCCTTTACTTTGGCGTAAAATTTTATGCCGCTGATCCATGCAAGCTCATCGAAGAAATTACAAGGTAGAGACTTCAATTTGTTTTACATTCATTATTTTTAATGTGATGAAATGAATTGAAAAATCCTGGCCAATTCGAGGAGTCACGGACGTACAATCACATTCGAATAAATTTGCGATTAGGAATGGAGGTAATAATGCAGAGGGGAAACAAGATAAGTTTTTTTTTGTCATTCGTTCTTGGAGAATAAGAATTTTTTGTTGAGATTTTTTTTTTAAAGTTGATTAAACTTTTTCTTTCAAATGGTAACAATAAACTTTTCAGAAAATCACTATACAATAAACTTCAGTGAAAAATTAGGTGACATTTTCAAGCTTATGCTATTGATTTATATTTGTTTGGAACTTGTACTATTAATTTTACAACTATAAATATTTCTTCGAGGCTCTTGAATGGTTTTTTAACTAGAGCTATGGAAAAATATCCCTTGTTTGTAAAGAAAAATCAGGACTACAGGAAGGTCCTGTTAAAAATTTCTTAAATAATGAATAGCAAGGAAAATGGACTTGTCCTATTTTATCACCTGATTATTCCGTAAATATCGTATTTTGCTGTAATTGAACGATAGAATTGAATTAGCCAATTTAAAAACAAATTAAGAAATTTATTAAGACTCCAAACGGCAAGGATCAAAAATGAAAAGAACGGAAAAATTCTAAACTTGTTTAGAATTTAGCAAAAAAAAAAGGCAGAGGGAGGAACGAAGAGAGTTAAGGGAGGCCAAAGTTGTGCTGAAGAAATCGACCCAACAATTAACGGAACGCACCAATTACCCTGAAACGAAAAGGGGTAAATTATAGAGTAGCCATCATTTCATGTTGGATGTTCGAATTCACGTCGCTTCCAGGTTCTCCTTCCGATTGGTGAATTATCTCTGGACTCCTGGGGTCTGCCTAGGGGGGCCTATTCTCCTGACAAAGCACAAATTGCTCAGCCCAATTTTGATTTCTTTTCAAATATTTTTTTCATCTTTTTTGTTTTTTATTTTTTTTTCATTCCGCTTATGTATTTTTGCAGGTATCAATTTTTTCTGCAAGTCAAACAAGACATTGTTCAGGGAAGACTACCAGTATCCTTTGATTTGGCTGCTGAGCTTGGTGCTTATGTTGTACAATGTGAGTATTTTGAGTTAATTATGAAATCAATATAATATTTCTGACAAAAAAAAATGATATTTCTGAGAATCATGAATAAAAGAAAAATCAAAGAACTTTTTTGTTCTAATGAACAATGAGTTGTAATTGAAGTTAATTTGTACTTGAAATGTTTTTTCTGTTGTATTTGAAAGAAAACATTTCATAATTGAAATTTCGTGAATTGTTAATTTATTAAAATTCAGTAGTAGTAAAAAAAAAAAGCGAGATAAAAAAATTACTGTAACGACTGATAATTTCATCTTTCTACATCTCTACTAATTACTCATCTTTATTCCAACATTCTTGAAATGAATTCACAGTTTTAGTCTGAGGGAAATGTACTTGAAAGTCCTTACAAACGTGCGAATGGTGTCGTGGATGCATTAAATGTGGAAAAATCTTAACACGAGACACAATTGTCCTCTCAGTCTTTTACAAAAGACTTTCCCGTACTTTCTCGTTGCCCATCCTCCCTAACTCTGTACTACTGAATTTGTAAAAGTGCAGAAAGACTATAATACAGAGAAAAAAAAATTACAGAAAGAGATATAACCATAGGAATATACATAAATAAATTTAAAAAAAAAAAAAAAACTGAAAGATCTCTGCAGAGATGAAAAGAAGAGAAAGAGTAAAAGACATTTTGGTTTTTCCGCAGTTATCAACCGCGAGATTCAAAGTTGCGGGCAAATAGAGATATACGTTGCAAATGTTTGCAGTCTCTTCGTGTATCAAAAGAAACAAGGAATGAATGCTCGGTCATTTATGTATCCCACAAGGAGGGAACTAAATGACCCCAACGAATCTCTTTCGAAATCATTTTGACCGAATGAAAGAAAACGAAAAATAACCAAGAAGAAGAAAAAAAAAGAAATGTAAAAAAAAAAGGTATAAACTACCAGCGTGGAGGTATTTGATCTCAAAGAATTTTGCGGTTTGTACAAGAGTAATACATGAAATAACTCATGAGATTGGAACTCGTAGAATAACTCCCAAGGCATCAACGTACTCTTACAAATTAATCAGAATACGTCTATTTAACGTTATCTCTAGCTAGGGCCTACTCATTTCTCTTTCATGATATTTTATTTGGTGGTCTTATCTGACCCCACTTAAACGTTCATTATTCCTCGTTGAATCCTCCCACGCTTCTATTCGGTCTTCTATTATATCGTCCTAACAGAGATTAATAGAAGCAACTACGATTTCATTTGAGATAATCGGTTTGATTAACAAACTCAATGAAGAATTTTCCCTCATTCCTTCAAATTCATTCTCAAGTTTACACATTCACGCTTCTGTGAATATCCTCATTTGCTTCAGAATTTAGATTTTAATATGGATCAAGTATATCTCCATCTATAATGACGAGCAGCGCACCTAACTCTTGAAAGCTAAAATTTTGCACATTTATAATGAAGCACTTGTGAAGAAATTAAATGAAATTTTTTTTTCTTTCATAAATTAAGGAAAACAAAATAAATACATTTAAATGATATTTTGCATGATTATACAGAGGTAAATCTACACTTTAACATGTAGAGGAATTTAGCTGTTGCGGAACCGACCATTAGTGGCGAGACCTCGAGCAGAAAATAAAGTACCTCTAGAGTTTGTAGGTATAAACCATTGGTATATACCAAGCATCCATCAAAGTCAGGTCATTTAATTATGTATAATAACAAAGTATAGTATTATTGTCTGATGATGCATCCTTCACAGAGAGTCTCTCTCATGTACATGGTGGTTAATATTTCAAACGCATTTGAAATGTAATACATGTATATGTGGTTTGAAATCATTAAAAAGAGGCTCGAGTTACACTTCACTTAATCGATCTGTGGTCTTCCTCGTTACTCAACATATTTACCAGTTTTCGTTTTTTTTTCTCTCCTCAATTATTTAATTTTTTTATATTTTTTTTCATTGCAACTCTAATGAACGCGTGTCATGAAGTTTGTTCCGTTAATCGTTTAGAGGTTTTTCAGGCGTAACAAGAAAGGCGGAAAGAGGGATTAACGTTGTCTTGTACTTCCTGAAATCAAAATTGAATGGACATACTCGTGTTAGGCATTTTTATTCATTAGCTATGATGCTGATTATTGAAGATTTTTAATGTAAATTATGTTTTATCATTAACTTTTAGCGGAACTCGGTGATTATGATCCCAGGAGGCATTCCCTCGGTTACGTTACGGAGTTCCGATTTCTTGCCAATCAAACAGCTGAACTTGAGGCGAGAATTGTTGAGCTGCACAAAACTCTCGTGTAAGTTTTTAACGATAATGTCATTTTTACAATTATTCTATTAATGTGTTTATTGATTCTTTTTATTTGAGAAGAATTCTTAATTGGCTTCTTTTTATCATGAATTTTTTTTTTTATTAAAACATTATATATTTCATAAGTAGAAAAACATTTTTGCAAAAACTTCAATACATAATGACATAAATAATTAGTTTGTTGTTTCTGCCAGTTTCAATAATCACCCTTAACATTAAATTATAAACAATGTAACATTATTAATTGCAAAACTTAGAATTGAAGTTTAAGTTGATATGAAAAGAGTCTTGACCTGTTCGTTGATTTAAAAAAAAATCTTAAAAACCAAAGGATATTTATCAGTTTTTAATTCAATGTATCATTAATTTGCAGCGGTCAACTTCCTTCAGCTGCCGAACTCAATTACTTGGATAAAGTTAAATGGCTGGAAATGTATGGAGTTGATTTGCATCCAGTTCTGGTAATTATTTTACTTTTTTTTTTTTTTTTTTCATTGCTCCAAGAGTTTATGAGAATTATTTACCATCTCCGTTATGAATTTTGCAATTTTCAGGGAGAAGATAATGTTGAGTATTTCTTGGGTTTAACTCCAAGCGGAATTATTTTACTCCGAAACAAGACGAAAGTTGGAAACTATTATTGGCCACGGATCAATAAAATGTATTATAAGGTAATTTGATTGAGTTATCATTCTCTCATAGACGATATTCAAACGACTCGGTAGTAAAGGGATGTAACAGGACAAGTCGACGCTTTTTTACTGTTATTTCTTATTTGAAGCGAGATAGTGACATTTTTGTGTAAGAACCTTTATTTATAGCCTGGATTTTCCTGTAAAAAAAGGTCTTGATAAAAACTACGCTATCTCGCTGAGTTTCCGAGATAATCCTTAAAAATAAATCGTAAAAGAGAGAACTTATCCCGTTTTACACCTTTACTACAGAATTTGAAGAAAATAATTTGCCAAATATCAAATTTAGCTTTTCGCAGGAAAATAAATGAATAATTTTTTTTAGGGTCGTTACTTCATGCTTCGAGTGAGTGAAAAAAATTCCGAAGAACGAACTCATGGATTCGAGACACCGTCACGTGGTGCATGCCGTCACTTATGGAAATGCTGTCAAGAACACCAAGCCTTCTTTCGATTAATGGCAACAGGTCCACCTCCACTGAGTCCATATTCCCGTTTCCGTTCATACAGTCCACCAAGTAGTGAGAAACATCACCAAGGTTCAATAAGACGTAATCCACCGCCAGCATTTCAACGTGCACCAAGCCGCAGGGCACAGAGGCGTGTAGTTGAAGGCCAGGAGATGGTTGGTCCGTTTGTTGAAACACCAGCTATCGATCGTAATATTACGATAAACTCGAGTAACTGCAGTGCCTCGAGACATATAAATAATTCAAGTCCAAGAAGTACGAGAAGTGCACCATGGACACAGAGTCAACCACGTGGACTCTATACATCGTCGAGTCCACGTTCTGTTAGATCAGCTGGAACTGCACCATCTGTGAGTTTTTCCAGTTTCTTTTCTTCTTCCTAATGATTAATTCGGTAGTGAAGGGGTCAAACGAGAAAAACCGATTCACTCCTGTGATGAAATTTTTGTCTTTTCACTACTGATTTATTCAGGAACGAAGTGTATTTTTGGAATATCTCGTACATTACGAGATTGGGGAGAATTTATAAAGGGATCTTTTTGATAGCTCTTGAAATTCTCCATAAAAAAGAGTTCTTTTAATTTCCGGACTTGACTTATTTTTTTTCTCTATTTTTTCAAGCTGCTAAGCAGAGTACAGAGAAGAAGCAGTTCAGTTGAGAGCCAGAGCTCTGGTGATAGCCACAGTAGAAGCGGTCACAGAAGAAGAAGTCACAGTCACAGTCACAGAAGACACAGTCGGCATTCCGACTGTGAATCAGAAATGTCGAGAAATTCAGACAGCAGATCAGGTCACAGAAAACATCGGAGAAAACACAGAAGTACAAGAAATTCACGGTAAATATTTAATTATTTACCGTATAGAAGGGGGGGGGGGGGGGGTGAAGAGGAAGTCATGCTCATTGAATATGATAATTTGTGAATTATCTCAGAGCTGAGAAAATCCTCTCAAATAATATATACGCTGGAAGGAAAATTATTTTTCTTCACTGAATAAAATCATTGATTCCATCAATATTCATGGGGAAATAAATATTATTATTCACAATTCATTTATGTTTTATTGCAGACACGAATTAATCGATTCTGAGCCACAATGGAGAGAGGCACAGAGGAGAAAAAGCGAGGGTGTTCAAAGAGCTGTGGCAAGCATTTTCATTCTTTACATTATTTCTAAGAATCTGTCAAGTCTATTCGGAATCTGAAAATTTCATTTTTTTATCTTCAGGTCAGTCATACAGAGCCAAGACGTCGACATCGAAGTAGGCATCGCTCTCCATCTCAAAAATTACCGGACGAACTCAGGAAGTATGTTAATTTTCCCAATTATTTTGATAAAAAAATGTTGAAAAAGTAAAAGTGGACGACTTTTTTTTTTTTCATCCAAATTAACATATTTAATGGATTTTTTCAGACATCTAGAATTCAGTTTAATCGATACATCAGGAATGAGTGAAAAACAACGCCGTGAAATATCATACAAAGTTGTACAAACACCGCAAATATCACAAGCTCATCACCAAACAATAAATTCACGTTTGAATGACGTAGATGCAACGTTACCACCTAGGTACGATGATCTCAAGAAGACATCAGCCCACTACAATCATCCTCCCATGGAGGATGAAACGGGATCTGTAGTCATAGTTTAAATGAAAAAATGAAAAAAAAAAAGAATGAAAAAAGAAAAAAAAATGGAAATTTTCCTCCACTATGCATGAGTTGTTTATTTGTTTTTCTAAATATTTTTTACTTAATTTATTTGAAGCATGTAGATTTATTTGAGTATAAGCATGCCCTTTATTTATTCCAAAGCATGAGTACTGTAATAAATCACTTATTAACAGCCTGTTGCACTTTGTTTATTTATTTCCTGTGCGTTAGCACTTTTGTGTTTGTTTTTTATTGTTCTTTCATTTAACAGTGAAATGAACAATGAATTTTGCATTGAAAAAAAATTTACTGAAGAAAAGACAATAGACGGAGATTTTTAGACAACAAAAGATTAACGCTTTCAGGCCAATTGGAACATTTGACAAGAGGGAACGTAGAGTACGTCACAGCCGTGAGGGAATTTATGAAGCAACATCATTAAGAACATCTCGTTATGAACCAAAGTATCCTGATATTAGGTACGATTATGAAAGGAAAGATTATGACGTGAGTGTACGTAATAGCAGAGTACTTGTTGGAAGCAATGCTGACAGTGGACTTGGTGAAAGTACACCGCAGGATTTTTCAAGCTGTTGTTCAAGCTCAGCTGATAGTACGAGGCCAATTAGAATGGTACGTTATTGGTGTTTATTAAAATTTGAGTTCTAAATTTATTTTATTATATAGAAATAACTTTTTCATTGCCTCTGCTTAATTTTCATTGCTTAATATAATTGTTTAAATTTGGTTTAATGGCTTTGAATAATATACTTCGAGAGATGAAATTTTGGAAAGAATTGAATTTTTTCTTTTTTTGAGATGATTCTGCAGATATTTTTGAAATGAATGGGTTTTTTTGAGGAATTTGCAGGAGAATTTTATGGGCTGCAGAAAAAGTCTCTTGATAAATTTCCCTAAAAGCGATCGTTTTCGAGATATTTCGGAGAGACCGTTAAAAAATAGATCTCCGAAGCAAAATGATGCAGGAATTTTTTTCGAAATGAAGGATCTGCGAAAAAATCTGAAAAAATTCGACAAGATACTCGAGAATGTCTACATTGTTGGATTATTTTTTCAAATTTTTTCGGAGAGGCCTCCACCCTAAAAAAATTTGGTTTATTTTGTCCCGGTCTCGTCTCTAAAATATAAAAACTTTGAATTTAGAAAAATTGAATTCTTTCCAGTTCTTTAACAAAAAAAAAAAAATGCTGTAATTGAGTACTGTAGTTTTACAATTATTTGAATTTGGTGTAGACGCAAATGCCACTATTGGGAGATGGGCGCTATGATCTGCCTTCAAATAAAGAAAATTCACCCGCTGATGCTACTCTGGATGCTGTACTTCAACCAATTATATCGTAAGTCATTGACTTCCAAAGCATGAATATTTTCATCTTCTCGATTCTCCACGTATTAATTCACATTCATTAAATTATCAATCCAATAACTAAAAAATTTGAAAAATCATAAATTTTCATTTTAATTCAATTTCAGAACTTTAACGCGAAGATCTAGGAGTCATCCAAAATAAATTGAAAACATCCAAGACTCTTCATAGTTAATTAATTCATTTTGTATATCTGATGAATATTTAAACTGTATTACAAAATAAAAAATTGATAATCGTACTAGTCATAGAAATAATCTCTATAGAATAATAAATAAATAAAAAATATGGAATTAGGTTCTAGTAATTATCATAAGTATGAAGACTCAATGTTTTGTGAATTTTTTTTTTTATTAAAAAATATATTATACCTAAGTTTTAATGATTTTTTAATTAATTGTCCTTTGATGCCATGTGCCTCATTAAATTGCCTATGAATTTTTCCATTTTCTTTAAATCCTGGGCTATTTCAGTTTTGTATTGTAAACACTAAAATAAAAAAAACATGAATATTACAAAAAAATCTAACAATTCAGTGAATTATTGAATTCCCAATTAATCAATGATTATTAATTAATACATACCGTTGAATTATCGGTTAATTTCAAACACAGTACTCCCTTATTGTGACAGTATTTCATACTATAACGTGCCTGTAAAATAATCCAATAAAAAAATCAATGAGTCACTAAAAATCCCCAAAAAATTGAAACTTATTTACATTTTTCTTTGATTATTTAATTAATAAAAATCCATAATTACATTGAGTGGATCCTGTAGATATAACCTCTCCGCCCTCTTCTCAAACTCCTCCCAAGAGTTCAAATACGTCATTCTTCACTTCACAAATTCAATTAAACTCCAATTTATGTTGAAACGCTCCAGATAAAAAAGGCGAATATTTTCTTACTCAAATAATTCACAATGCTTCTGATAAAAGCTAACTCCGAATGAATAGGGATGACAGTTGATTCTGTTTGATCTCGGCCATTTGTGTTCACGTGGAGGAGTTTCGTATGCGTTGGGGCCTTTTTTTTTGAATCTACCGCCATCTTGAGGCGATAGAAGACCAATCGATAATGCAGAAATTTTCTGACTTCAATCGACGAAATTTAACCCAAAATTCTTTTGAGGAGGAACTGCAGCAACTGGACCAAAACAAAGGAAATGTGACAGAGTCCTGAAAATTCCTAAATAAGTTCACTGGATGATTAAAAATATGTACTAATTTTTTGAAATTGAGTAACCATAGAATAAGGGAGAAAATAAATATCAAAGTTGAACTTTCAGTCGATAATAACGTAATCGGGCTACAATTACCCATCACCTATATACACTCATGTAAGAAAGTTTATAAATAATTTTGTTTTTTTCTTACATCAATGGTAAATAATTTTCAAAAAATGAGTGTCTACTGTTAATCCCTCAATGAATGTGTTCAGTGAGTTTAAGCAGTTTGTCATATTTCCTTGTTTTTTCTGAGTTGTTGAAGTTTCTCCTTAATTTACGTTAAATAACTGACAATTATAAAATTCTAAACAGTTCCCTTTTAATTATAATCGAAAATTGAGTAAAAAAAAATGTCTTTTAATTGAGAAATTCATTGGAAAATTGTACTATCAGCAGTAAGTACAATAGAAAGTATTTTAAACTTGTGGCAGCACTGTTGTGTACATGAAACTTTTTTTTTCAGCACCACACACGCAGATTGCCCAGATCATCTGCAGTGCTTGCTCCTGAATTGTCGTTTTTTTTTGTGTGTGTCTCGGTAGTGTTGTGACGGCATTGAAAGTGCTATACAATTGCAGGATCACCAATGAATCTGGACATCGTCCTTGGATATTAACAAAGAAACTTCAAGAAATTTGTCATATTTTCCAATTGATCCCTTCAATTGTCCAATCAACGACATCAAAGATATATATATATATGAAAAATTGAAAAAAAAAATCTTCATTGTGCTGAGAACGAGTTTTTACAGAAGAAAAAAGGCAAAGTTTAATGGAAAAAAGTGATAGAACGAGTGTTTAACAAGTAGAAATGGCTGATTTTGATGCTATTTATGAGGAGGAAGAAGAGAATGAACAAAATTCAGAGGATCATTATGTTACAATTGTACCAGATCCAATTGTAGTACGTGGAGCTGGTAATATGACAGTGTAAGTTTCATTATTTCTTTTGTTGTATGAATGTAATTTCTTTTTCTTCTCATTTTATTTCAAACACTACCCAACATATGATTTCAAGGTCCATGACCCAGACAATATAGATTTAAACGTCAGTTAATGGCGGAGAGAATTAGGAAATGAGTAATTAAAAGATTTCACTGTTCTAAATACAAAGGAAAAGTGAATTTTTTTATGACGGGTTCTTTGTCATTATTTTTAACTTTTTTTTTTCTCGTGCCTTTGAGACGTGACTGACGTGACTAAATTAAACATTTGAATATTTTATTCAAATTTCAATAGCTTTGCTCGGCATTTATTATTCAGAATAAATTGATTTTTTTTTCTTCGTCTTTTAAATGTCTGTGTTCTTTTTTTTTCACTCACAGATTTGGACTTAGCAACCGGTTCGAGGCTGAATTTCCAAATGGTCTAGTTTCAAGAGTTGCACCTGAGGAATTTAAGGCTACGGTTATGCGAGTTAATAGTGTACTGAAAAAAACCCTTCCTGTCAATGTTAAATGGCTATTTTGTGGATGTGTTTGTTGTTGCTGCACATTAGGCTGTTCATTGTGGCCAGTTATTTGTTTGAGTAAAAGGGTAAGTTTTGATGATTGTGAAGTTTTGAAACGACTTTGAAGTTTTCAGACAAATTGGTTTCATTCCATCATCAGTTTCTTGACAATCACTCGGAGATTAAGCGAGATAGAGTAATTTTGCTTCATTCCTATTTTGTAGCTCTTGAAATTTTCTAAAAAGAAGGATTAGGGCAAAATCACGCTATCTCGTTTAGTTTCTGAGATATTAAAAAGAAAAAAAACTGGTGACAAAATTGAATCAATTTGTCTGAAAAATTTAAATTCTTGTTTTCAGATTAATTCATTTTTTCATCAATTTTTTAAAAATATCTTGGAAGTTAAGCGAAATAGCGTGATTTTGCCCTGAGTCTATTTGTAGAGAATTTCAAGGGCTACAAAAAAGGCTTAGGACCAAATCGCTATATCTCGCTTCATTTCCGGAATATTAGAGAGAAACTGATAGAATAAAGTGGATTTGTCTGAAAACTTCATAATTATAAGTTTTTTCAAAGAAATATCTCGTCATTAGAGTGAGATACGAAAAATTTTATGGAGACCTCTTTTTTTAGAGTGAGCAGAGATCTGTAGAAAAAAGCTTTCTATGAAATTTATCGCATCTGGTTTTAGTACTTGAGATATTCGTGAGAAATGAACTCCATAATTGAAGGAGATTTGAGAGAATTTATCAGGAAGCCTCTTTTTAGTTAATGAAATTCTCTACAAAAAGAGTTTCTTGAAATTTTCCCCCTAAATCTACTCGTTCACAAAGATATTCACAGAATAACGGAGAATTAATTCTCCCTATTTTTTATTACCACCTCACAACTGAATTCATGTCTTTGTTATTCTTTAGACACAACACTCATTGAATAAATTACTTGAGTGGGAGAATAGTCGACTTTATCATAAACTTGGTCTGCATTGGAGATTAACGAAACAAAGGTGTGATAGTTCGTCGATGATGGAATATGTAAGTTCAATGTTTTCTATTGTAATTCAGTAATATTACTTGGAGCGAATTGTTAATGAATGAATTTTTCAGAATTTTATCAACATAAATTGTGGTTTTGAGTCATTGTTGAAACATATTTCCTGTATCATTCGTGAGCAGAGAGATTGTTTCATTATTACTGTTATCTTGGACTTTTTCTTTTTAATAAATGTTAATTAAAATTTCTCAATAAAACAGTGGAGATGGAGAAATAATAGAAAAATTGTTATGAAATACAATGAATATGTTACTAAATCAAATTACAAATGTAATTAAGGCTTCTTTTTTTTAATGGATTTTCAGGTACTTCTAATCGAATTCATCCCGAAAATTCCAATTTACAGACCAGATTAAATGGAGCGAGAAAAACGCAATTTCATGAATTTACAACAGATAAATCACACGCATTATCCCCTGAGCACGTGCTCAATGTAGCAACAATGCTGTGATTCAATTAATGGAGTTAAAAATAATGAGGATATTTTTGTAAATATTAAAAATTGAAGTAAGCATGCCATTGCGTGTTGTAGATAAATCGAATAATCGACGAATATTAAAAAAATTAAACAAATGGCATAGAGGATTTGCCTCGTTTGTTTTGTTTGATACAGTAGTGGAAACTTTTTATACAATAATGCGAGTGTTATAATAATACGAAAGTTGATTTCATATTTATCAAACTTGTGACTTTGTTTCTTTCATTGTTAAAGAATTATGTAAATATTTCATTTTTTTGCGCGATTTTCAGGATAGAATAGAGACTCATTTGACGTTATTAAACTCATAACTTATTGAATAAGTTAAACCGGAAATGAAAAACTGAAAGAATGAAGAATTTTCAAACAATAATTTGAATCAATTTTTACGAATCTGAATAATTGATAAAAGAAAAGTAATTAAGGATGAAAATTGCAATGATGTTATTAATTAGTTTATCAGATTCGGGTGATAAAAAAGAATTAGTGATAAAGTAAAATTAAATACTTTCAAAGAAATTTTTCTTCCTATGCAAAATCAATGGAATTTTTTGAAGAATACTGAGAATCATATATATACATATATATATTGTAATACATGTTTTTTTGCTCAGTAATATTTTTTCGTTGTTCGTTAATTGGATGTGGTTGCGCACAGTCTGTCATCTCAGTTGAATTAAATGTTTCCATTCAAAGAATGAATAAATTCAGTAGTGAAATGATAAAGTAGGACGAGTTTAAAAATCATGTGAAAATTATTTTGAAAAGATCTTCGAAATCAAAAAATTTGGGAGAAATTAGGAGTCCTTTTTTGTAGCCTCTAAAGTTTTATACAAAAAAAGTTCTCCGCGAATTCCTTTCAACCGAGTCATCTCTAAAATTTAGAGGAAACGTTCAAAATACTTTTTTTCCTAGAACAGAATGAGGCCTGCTTCGCTATTGAATCCATTCATTTGAACATAAAGTGATGAAAATAAATTGGCAGAGTTTTATTGAATGCATTTTTGATTTTTAGAGGGCTGTGATGAGAATAAAGACTAGTATTTCACATATACTGTACAATTTTTATCACTAAAGAAATTTTCTTTGATCATAGTATTGAAATTGTGAGCCCAATAGTTCAAGTTGAAGAAGAGAAGAGAATTATTTTAAAAAATTGAATGGAGACGAACTGTGAGTGTAACCATGCGAAATTCTAATTTTTTTTGCCTTTTCTAACAAATATAAGTTGGTTGTAATGCTTTGACCTCAGTTGCCTTTTCATAGAGTTGAGAAAAAAAAAAAGTATGAAGATCATTGACTAGATGAATCGATTATCAAACGATCTTACGTAAATTTAAACGATATTTTTACTGTATAGAATAGCTTAACGTATTGAATACATGAAAAAAAAACACATAATCCATGTAGATCATTTCTTTTCGTTGAATGTAAATTGTTGGTGCTTCATTAAAAAAAACACGTCAGTCGAAAAAATATGTAAATCATTGAGAACTGTGAAATTTTGTTGCCTAGGTTATACAAATATTCGAATACTGGCTATTCGTCTTCAAATGTAATACATGAAAATTATAAGAAAAAAAATGATAAACGTGGTATCGACGTGTGCCTTTGCTGATAAAACATTTTTTGAGAATCTAATGTATAGTATCAGTTCTTAAACGCAAAAAAAAATCATTGTAAATAATTCAATCATTGCATAATTGTAATCAACGCTTACACCGTAGTTGAATTATCATATCAAAAAAAAAAAATGAAAATGAATTAATTAAACGTGATTCACTATTCAGCTTGCCATGAAAAACGTAACAGTAATGTAACGTGACGTGATATTGAACAAATAAAGTGATTTCAAGAATATTTCGTTTTTTTCTTTCATTGATAATCGAAAAGATCTGAAGAGAAGCCTATTCAGCGGTTAATTTCTTGGTAATATTTCGGAAATTAAGCGAGATATGAAAACCTTGAGATGTCTTTTCTATAGAGCGAAATGAGATCTATAAATAAAGTTTCAATGGAAAATTTCGTGTTTCTATCAAATTTTCAAATATTCGAAGAAAATGAAAAAACTGAAAATAGCAGATATCTGATAGTTTTTTAATTTTTTTTCTTCTTGTAATGAGTAAATTAATTTTTAAAAACGAAAAAATGTGCACAGATAGAAAATTGAAAAAACTATGAGGACGAATTTTTTGAATATTTTTTTTATAATACCGTGGTAGCCCCCAGTTTCTGACACTTGTAACTAGTTTTTCACAGCATAAATCGAAGACAACAGCTATTTGCTTATTGGATGTAATTTAATTATATTAACATATATTTGTTGCGCTAAACGAGTTCAGCAATTGAATATTGAACAATATATTGTACATTTAATATTGTACATTTGAATAGGGGAAAGTGGGGCAAAATGGACATTGAAATGAAACAGTGGGAAATAGATTTTCCAGAAAAGCTGTGGAAATTTTAGGCAAATAACGAGTGACAAAACTAATTTCTTTCAATTTTTTGAGAATTTGATTTTTTTAAAGCATTTTTTAAAATATCTCCGCTTCTATTGGTCGTAGCAAGATGCGACCGATTTCGAATGAAAGCTGAGATCATTTTCCATCGATTTATGTGAATTGGAATTGAAAAAATCGATTTTTCAGATAGTCATGACAATTTTTGTGAAGATCATGATCATCGGATTTTATCCCATAACTATATGAAAACTCAATATTTTTGAATTCAAAATCCCATAAATCGATGGGAAATGATCTCACTTTCCATTTAAAATCGGTCCCAGGTCACTGCAACTAATAGAACCAGAAATATTGCCAAAAAAATGATTTTTATCAAAAATCGAAAGGCTTTACCTCTCAAAAATGCAACAAAAAATAATCAAATTCTCAAAAAATTGAACAAAAATTAATTCTGGCACTTGTTTCTCGCCTAAAATTTCCTCAGCTTTCCAATGGAATCATCAAAAAAAAAAATATTCAAATATTTTCATTAACTTCAAGATTTTTTCTCAATGTATGCATAAAAACTTGAATGTGTCCTTTTTACCCCTCATGTCCGTTTTGCCCCACCTTTCCCTATAACTGAGATTTAGCAAAAATTGTCAGCTACTAGGACACTGTCAGAAGCAGGGGCCACTACGATAATTTCATATAAAAAAAAAATTCCAAAACTGTCAAATGTGTGCTAATTTCTGTATCATTTATAAAAAAATTGGTTTTTCCCTATTGTTGACTGATATTAGTTCATCACTTCGTTGCTAAAGTCTGAGAAGAAATCCGTGTAAAATTGGAGATGAACACGACACGACTGAATAAATGAGCAAATATTTTTTTTACATGATAAAATCATAGCGAAAGAGATTCATTCATAAGCAAACATTTGAAAGAACATCTCACGTTCGTAATTCATAGATGAATATATATATTCAAAGTAATACATATGTCTAAACATTGGTGTTTGTGTCACTCATCATCTGCATTATTATCTGCAAATGAAAATTATATTTACTAAGAATAATTCTGTGTTATGGTAATTGACCACAGGTGTCTTCAACAGCATCTCAGTTGGGGGAGAGATGTACGTTTATTCAGTCATGCGATGGCATTAGCTCTCAAGTGTTTGCTATTTCTTCAATACTGAGTTAAAGTAATTAAAAATATCAAATTTGTCATAATAAATCATTAGTCACTTTTAATTCACGTATTACAATAATAATTATGCGAAATAGGAAGAAAAAAAGTAAAATAGTGAAAAATTGATGAATTCGTTAATTTACGAGTGAAAATTGGATTTTATTACTACGTATGGCAGCAAATTTCACTGGGATAAATGATGGTATTTTCCGGTGAGTATTCGAAATTTCGAAATTACTATTATTCCAAAAAAAAGACTATTTGTTTGTGACGTGTGGAGAAGTCACACGTCGCGCATTTTCACTATCGAATAAAATAATTCCATAAGGAAAATTTGTATCTCTAAAGAAAACACGGAATAAGCATTTCTGGCCGTGGAGTCCAGTTCATCTTGGGAACTGTGTGACTGGCCAAAGCGTAGGAATGCTTATTCTGCAGTTTTGGGTGACGAAGTGATGAGATCCAAGTCGCATCACTTCAGGGATTACTCTCGACCAGTGGACACCTCCGGGTGTCCACTGGAAAAAGATCGCGAAATAGTTAGCTTCGCGAGTGGGCCCAAAGTAACCCTTGTAATTACTCATCATTTGGAACATTATAATGTCAATTTCGAAGTAATGATTGTTATTATTGTGAAATATTCCTGGAATATCCCTGAAAATCCCAGAAGCGCGAGTGGATCCACCCGTGAGCTCTCCTCATTCGAGCTAGTCGAGGAGGCACAAATCATCGACCATTCAAGGACAAAGCCAAAAAGTGCACACGTAACATGTTGCTCATTAATTTTTGAGAATATGCAAATTTTTAGAGAAATCGTTTTTTTTTTCATACGCAGTTTTTAGAAGATATCTCGGAAACTAAGCGAGATAGAGCGATTTCGCCAGAATTCTTTCTTGTAGCTCTTAAAAATGTCGATGAAAAAGGATTCAACCAAAATCGCTCTATCTCACTTATTTTCCGAAATATTCTTAAAAAACTGGTGAAATGAATCATTTTCGATTTATCTGAAAACCTGATATTTTTTAATTTTTGGAGATTAAACAATTTGATTTTTTCGAATTAATTCATTGTTTTATGATAATGAAATGAGCAGACATCTGAAGATCTTGTGCATTTTTTGAAAGGAATAAATTCTTATAAAAAAATACTGAAAAAATTAGCACTTATAGATTTTTAAAGTTTCTAAAAGTGCATATTTTTTTTTTAAATAATTTGTCTGTTAAAAGAAAAAAAAATGTTAAAGTTGTCAGATATCTGCTATTTTCAGGATTACAGTGTTTTATTAAAATATATTGATTTACAGAAATGACACAGCGTGTCCAGTATCCCTGGAAGACTTAGATTTTCTACATGATTTTACATGGCCAGATCTCGAAATTATTTGGCCCTGTCAAGTGAGATTATACTGGTTGAAATTACAATTATTTGTTAAAATTGTAAGAATATTATTGGCATATGTAACACCATTTATAATAATAATTGGTGTAACACTCAATGTTGTATCATTTTGTATGCTGACAACATTGGTACTATGTGATACTGGATTATCATTGTATCTACGTGCACTTGCAATATCAGATAATGGCGCATTGATTTTCAATTATGCTGTTGGTGTAGCTAGATCACAGTCATCTGATGTCAATGCCCTATTTATGGTAATTAAAAGATGAAGATTAATGAAGTATCGTTGATAATTTAATTCATTCATTTTATTTTTTTTCAATTTTTTTTCATTTTTTCAGAATAGTAAATTCTTGTGTGGATTGAATTCAGTTTTCATGGAATTCTTTCAAATAACATCAACTTGGCTGGTTGTTTCATTAACATGGGCAAGAGTTGGAGCTGTTATGTTTCCATTTAAAACAAGAAATAAAGATAATGATAGATCTGCTATTACCACAATCGTTGCACTTACCTGCATTAGTTTCATTGTATCCTTGACAAAATTGTATTCTGGAGGTAAGGATAAATATTAGGCAATGGCATATAAATTATTCCTATTTTTAACTTTTAAAGAACTGAATAAGTTAAACATTTAGATAAGATTTTTGACTGTTTTTATGGTGAAAGAGGAGTATATTTTTTACGACGACTATGAAGTTGTCAGATAAATCAATTTTATTCACACATGAGGTTTTTGAGGAATATCTCGAAAACTAAGCGAGATAGAGCGATTCTGCCCCGAGCTTTTTTTTGTATTCCTTGAAATTCTTTGTAAAGAAGAGTTTTGAGTGAAATTGCCCTATTTTGCTTATTTCCTAGAGTATTTCGAAAAAAAACAGTAACAAGATGAAGGATTTTGTCTGAAAACTTCATATTCTTTTTTTTACGAATGTCTTTGGAGCGATTTTTTTTTTCGAGGAAATAGTCAAGAAACCTGTTTTGTGGAGAATCTCATGGGCTACCAAAAGCACTATTGATCAATTTCTAGAAATTTCAGGATTATTGAGATATTCGCAAAAATAAGCTGCACTGGATTATAGAAAAAAATTTATTTCATTTGATTTTTTCGAAATATCTCGAAATCGAAAAGAGACAGGGAAGAAAATGGTAGAAACCGTCTTTGTTTCTACCATTTAAGCAGAATAAGACCCATGAAAAAGGTTCTTGTGAAAAAAAAAAGAATGAAGTTCTCAGACTCATCGATTTTATTCACTCAGTAGTTTTTTGAGAATATCTCGTAGACTAAGCGAGATAAAGCGATTTTATCTGAATTATTTTTTTGGAACTTCTGAAATATTCTAAAAAAAATTCGCAGACAATATTGCTCTATCTCACTTGATTTCCAAGATATTTGCCAAAAAAGCTAGTGATGAAATGAAATGAATTTTTCTGAAAATTTCATGTTTTCGTGAAAAATTCCGTATCGCCACATATTAAAGGAAGAGGATGGGCTCAGGAAATCAAATAATCGTTTTTTTGTTAACAGGATATGAATCAGACAGTGTTTTCGAGTTTGTTCCATGTCAGCGAGTTGCAACCCCATGGGGTAGTTCGATGTACGTATACATAGCTTTTTCCACGTGGCTACCATCGTTATTCATCTTCGTTGGCAACGTTTTACTGATAATTCACATGAGAAAATTCGATTCGATTCGGACGCAACTGACCCGTACGTAAAAAATGAAGAGAAAAACCTCAGCTGAGTTTTCTTACATTAAATCAGATTTGTTCTTTCAAAGAATTACAATAATTGTTGCAGAAACCACCCGTAATCAGATGAACTCAATAAGTCGAACTAGTAAAACACTTTTTGCTGTTTCCATTGTGTACTTAGTTTTATTATTACCATTTGGAATTGTGGAAACTCTTGAGCTCTACTGGGACGTTATTCTACTGAAACATCCATCGTCAAATTCAGAGGAGAATGAACAATACATAAGTTGGTATGCATCATGATTTTTTTCAATTTTTAGGGGTAAACTGGGCATTTTAATTAAATTAAGTGTGAGATAAATTTTTTCCAATCGATTATCAGAAGAGAAGAGAAAGAATAATATTATCAATTGTCTTTTTCATTTGCAATTTATAAATTGTTGTGTAAGAATCAGGGGACGTTGGAAAAAATGATTTAACAATACTAATTAATTGTGAAATGAACGACGTTTCACCTGCTTTATTGAGGCTTCCTCAGGTTCTGAAAACCATAATAATAAAAAATTCAAAATTAAAATACTGGTCAATATTCACGTAGTTCAATAGGACGTTAGTAACAATAGATTTTTCTATATTTCCCTAACGTTCATTTGACAATTAATTAGTATTGTTAAATCAATTTTTTCCAACGTTCCATGATTCCTACACAACGAATAATATTATAATTTTTCATAGGGATATTGGAAAAATTATCAGCAACATCAATTAATGTCGAATTGCGATATTTCGCTGGACAATTTCAGCTTCTTCAAGCTCTTGCATTATTGATGAGAGCAAGAGCCTGAAGAAGCTGGAATTGTCCAACAAAACGTCGCGATTTGACAATAATTGATGTTCTTAATAATTTTTACGATATCTCTATGAACAATTAGAATATCAAAACGCAGGGAAAATGGAAATGAATCCGATAATCAATAGGAAGAATAATTCTCTTTATTATTATTGAAAATCTCTCGACCGTTGTTGTTCATAACTAATTCATTTCCCAATCCGTTAAGACTCCGTTTGTTCAATTGCGATGTAATCAAATAGTCATTTAGTTCAAAAATATCGATTTGAATGATCAAAGTTTCGAGGAGCAAGTTATTCATCATCAGGGCTCTTTATTATTTCTGATTTTCTCTTTTTCAGTATTATAACTTCAGTAGTAAAGACGTAAAAAAGAATAAGTTGATTTTTCTTGCCACTAATTTTTGACGCATATTTTCGGAACCAATGGAGATACGCTTTTTTTGTTTGAATCCTTTTTAGTAAAGAATTTTTAGAGTTATAAAAAACCATTGAAATGAAAAGGGTGTATCTCCAGCAATTTCTTAGATATTCTTAAAAAACTAGTGACAAAAAATAGACTTATTTGGTTTTACCTCTTTGCTACTCAATTTACAATAAAAAATGAAAAATTCAATTTGAATGAAAAGAAATTTAATTAAACGATTGTTTGATTAAATTGCAATTGGACCGTAATATTCGCGAATTGGGTAATGAATTAATTAAAAATAATTCACTTTTTTACATTTTTAGGCTTCAACAAAAAATGCTATTAAAATGGTGCCGTGGCTTTTTCTTTCACATTTATCACTGGAATTTTGCCATAAACTTCTTTCTTTATTATTTAACTGGAAAAAAATTTCGTGATCGTGTTATAAATGCCTTGAAAAAATTGAAAAAAATAATTTACGATAATAGTGCAAAATGTTGCAGTTCTTGTTGTAAATTAACTAGAAATTCATCACCAATTGGTAGATCAAATATTTTAGTTATACGAGTTATGACAATCAGTGAGCCACGAGTTTGCAGTAATACCTCATTAGATGATAACTCAAATTTCAGAGAGAACAAATGATATTAAGACTGTTTATTCATAACAATAATTTTGATTATTTTTGAATGAAGAAAAAGTTTTTTTTTTGTATTGAAATAAAACGGCAGTTGAATAGTTCTTCGATTAATTATTATTAAACGAGATAAAATATCACATTCTACATCAGCACATTATTATATGATGTAAATTATTATCAATTTTTTTTTTATTACGCTCTCCTTTTTTCGTTTCAATACATTATTATTGGTGGATAAATTACATCTAAATTTTAACATTTACTCCAAATAGTAAAATTGAAAAATTTGGTCCCAATAATCATTATTATCTCGATTGTTTGAAGCAATTAATACTGAATGATTAAACGAGAAAACAAAAATTAACTAGTCAGTTATTATTGATTGTTTAAGCCCTCGCAAAACCACCTAATTAGAGAGAATTTTTTTTCGGACTTTCTCTCACGCAATTTTACTTTCTTTTTTTTTCCAAAATGACTATCAATTATATTATGAAGTTATGTACACAATCTTTCGTGCCAACAAATAATAAAACTAGTGGCAATTAATTTTCTTTTTTACAATTTAAATTATGCAAATTTGTAAAATTTTCCATAGAAAGCAATTTATTATTTCAACTCTAGTACAAAAATTTAATTCGAAAATAGTAGAGCATTATGATTTTTTTTTTCAATTTAAATTAATTGAATAATATTTTTCAGGAATATTTTTTTTGTACTAGAGTATTGCAAGACTTAAATTTTCAGCGGTAACTTTCATTGAACGAAACATTTTCTTTTTATCCTTTCTTATCGAACTGAACAATAAACGAAGATATGCAGAAAAAAATTGAATATACATTGGTTTAATACCTTTGACATAAATCGTGAATAATTTATGCGTATTTACAAATCGATAATTTCAGTAGTAAAGTCGATAAAGGAACTCGAGAAATTTTCGGTCCATTTTTTTCCTTGTGAATATCTCGAAAACTCGTGGTTTCACGTGAAATTGTCAACAGACCTTTTTTATAGCTCATTAAATTCTCTACGAACCAAGTCTCATGAGAATTTTCGTAAACCCTACTGTTTCCGAGATATTAACAGAGTGACGTTTTACAACTGATTCAATGAAGAAAAGGCAAATGAGAAAAACATCAATAAGACATTATTTATCCTGAAAAAATGGAAAAAAAAGTCTTACACTAAATTCAAATGTCTGTACAATTAATTCTAATTCATCGGCTCTCAGTCAATAGTAAAAAGAAAAAAGTACACAGCACTCGTTTACTTATTTCATTTAAATCATCTGTGCCCATGAAAGAAAAAAATATATATATATAAATAGAGTACGAAGAGAAGAATGCTATTGACTAATTTATTCCTGATAAATTTTCCACTTGAATATATCCATCATCATCAAAATAAATTCTTCATGGGCAGTGTTGACTTCAAATCAATAAGTCCTTGAGGAAAAATTTCAATTATTTATCGAACACTGAGAGAGTATTTTTTTTTTACGAATATAAGGATTCGTTATCCTAACGTTTTAGCAAAAATAAAGACATCCATATGTTTCTCATTATTCCTTAAATTATTCGATTATTATTATTATTATCATATTATCAAGTACTTTCAAATGAGTTACTGTGATGAAAAATTTCTACAAATTGATTATGTTTCGTTCTCAATTTAATCAAAATCATTTCATGAGTTTGATAAATAATTGGGTAAATTTTTCGGCACTCTGTCAATATAATTGGATGGAAACTGTCCTTTTTTATTATTATATTCACCGTACAGCCAGTCATCAGATATTCTCGATAAAACAGTGATTTTTGCCCCTTCCTGAAAAGAGAAAAAAAAACAATTAATTGATGTGAACTAGTGGAAAAGTACAATTTTCAAATGATATTATTGTGAAATTACTTCGAAAGAAAGGTCCTCCCACGTTTCTCCAGGAAAAGCATACAAGGCAGTAACATTATTGGTTGAAATTCCAGATAATGGTACAACAATATCGATGAAATTACTTGGAAACATTCCAATTCTATTTCCAATTTGACCTTCCAACCATTCATCATTGATTTGCCTTTTCAAGATAACAATGTCACCCTCTTTAAGTGGCAAATCGTCTGGTTGCGTTACTGGAAAATCATACAACGCAATACCATGCGGTTGTTTTTTATCCTGAAGGAAAAAATACAAATTCGAATGATTAATTATTTGTTCCAGGAGACTCTGCAATTTTTTGATACTGGAATTTTTGTAAAATTCCTGAAAACTATGAATTTTGAGAAAATTTATCATAGGATCTTTTTGCAGGCCATAAGAGTTCCTGGAAAAAAGGTTCCTTAATACGAGTATGAAGTTTTCAGACAAATCGATTTTATTCTATGACCAGATTCTTAAGGCTATCTCGGAAACTAAACGAGATGGAGCGATTTTGCCCTAATTCTCTACTTTTTTGCAGCTTTTGAAATTCTCTATGGAAAAAGGACCAAAGCAAAATCGCTCTATCTCGCTTAGATTCCAAGATATTTAAAAGAAATTGGTGACAAAGTGAAATGAATTTGTCTGAAATAAATTCACTTCCACCAGAGATTTTTGTAGAAGTTTCCGGAAACACTGGATGATTGATTGATAATTACCACGGATGGTTCCAGTTCAGCAAGATATTCTGGAGGTGGTGCTGGCGGTGGAATAGATGGCATAGGTGGTGATGGATTCGTTCTCTCGCAAGAATCATCGAAATCCGTAGCCCAAGAATGACCCCTTACTGTTGTTTTTACATCAATAGGTCCATTCGTAGAAAAATTCGTGACAGTTGGTGCTAAACTTTTTGGTAAAATCTTAGGCGCTGGTGGTTTTGGTGGTCTAGCACGTATTATCGTTGGCATTGTTGATGGATTATTCGTGACACCTGATAAATGTCCATTCGTTGATTCACCATTGAATGCAAAGAAACTAGCTTCACCAATATGCTTCACTCCATTTGTAACAGATGATACAGGCGCGAATGGATCAAGATTTGCAGATGTTTTCCATGGATCATTAGGTAGTTTTGGTTTATTTAAATTGCCGAAAAAATCAAAATCATCCTCAAAGGCACTCTCAGTTTGTGATGTATTGCCACTGCTTGTGAATGCAGAGGGATTTGAATTACCATCACTGCCAAAACTATCAACACTCACACCATCACTGCTTGATCTTGTTGTAAATGTTGGTGATCCTGGTGGACTAAGATCAATGAGTGAAACACCAGGTTCATGAAAATGCTGCATTTGATTATGAATTCCTGCACTTGATGGTCGACTGTGGCTCGATGAAAAAGCATTGTTTATCGGCTGGTTTTTTGGGGCTGATTTCAATCCAAATAGATTGCCTAGAAGCTCTGTTGGTCGTGCCTGTGAAACATTAGATTCTTTCGATTATCGGATTCATTTCCATGTATGTAGTAATTAATTAAATATCATGGGAGATTGGAAGATTATAAATACAATACTAAAATATTGTCAATTTGCGATGTTTCGCTCATAATTTAAGCTTCATCAGGCTCTTGACGTTTTTAGTATTTTGTCAAATTAAACTTAAATAAATCCATGTTGAGTCCTAGCAACATTGCAAATTATCCCAAATGATAAATAAATACACAATCAATCAATTATTTTCATTATCGCACATTTCTCGATCTCCACCTTTCGGTTGTTGTGTTTTAGATTCTTCAACTCAGTAGTAAAAACGTAAAATAAGATAAGAAAATTTCTTCATCGTTCTTTTTTAAAGAATATCTCGGAAATTAAGCGAGATACCAAAATTTTCGTAGAGATCTTTCTTTTAGAGGAGAATCAGAGTTACAAAAAAGTTCTTTCCAAAAATTTCTCTAAGATATTCTCAAAAAACCGAGAAAACGCGAATAATAGCTTTCAAAACTATGAAATTCCATTTTTTTGCAAAAAAAAAAGAAAATCATGCAGTTAATTACAGTTCAATGAATTGAAGAATATTTCACAATATTTTCCCACAGTGAATGAATCATTGTAAAGATGATTGTGGAGAAAAATACTTCACTTCAAAAGCAGTGATAAAGAAGAAAAAAAAAAGATTTCTCACCGGTTTTTTCGATTTTTCGATAAAACTCTGTCCATTATCTTTCCGGAAACGAGGAGGTGGAGGTCGTGGCGGTGGTTTTTTCTTCTGAACTGGTTGTGGCATAGTCAATGGTCCAAACGGATCCCTGAATAATAATATATAATGAGAAATTTGAAATATTTAATGACAAATTATCTAAAAAAAAAAAAATACAAAAATTCTTCAACAATTATTACCTGTTACTCCATGCCATATTTCGTTGCTCCAATTGTCCAGGTGGCTTAGGAGCTGTTCTAGTTGGTATTGGCATCTCTGTATTATGATTAAAATAAATTTAAAAAAAATAGTTTATATTTGTACATTATAGTGAACGGAAATGCAGTGTGAATGTAGCTTGCATTTTTAACATTGACACAAGCATCAATAGCCTGACACTGAGCAGTACCGAGCGTCACGAACGTCACACACGTATACGAAAAATTATAAGAGGAGAGAAAACGAGCAAGTGAACTAACAACATTTGTGAAGAAAGAGACAGATATATATTGTATAAATATATATATATATATGTATATGTATGTATGTATATATAGTAGCTAGTGATGCATCCGGTAATTGCGTTTTTCAACTGATAAACCTGTGATTTATTTCGGAGCAAAATTCCATTGAAAATGAGACAAGAGATAACAGATGTGACAATGAAAATATACTGGAACGCCTCTTTTTTGTAAATTATACATTCTCATTGTTTTTGTTTTTTTTTTCAAAACACATTTTTTTCACAGATTTATTGAATTGAAGAAATAGCAAGTGCAGCAATTCGATTGAATGATATCACTATTGCAGAAAAATATCCCTTCACTTTTTAATTGTTGTAACATTCACACTAGGATTTATGTATATATATAGATAGATTTGTTGTTTGGAGTAGAGTTAGAATTTAATTAAAACGTACCACTGTTTTTAGAACGCATTCCTCGAATCATTTTGTTAGTTCTATTGCGATGATAGTGTCGTTGAATTTACACGTTAGTACAAGCACATAACGTACTTTTTTTTAATCAACTTCCTACACTAATGTGTGTGTTGTAACCGTTTTTTGAATTACTCACAACCTGTCCAGAGGTATTCGGGAAGCCTCACCTGTCCGAAATTGTGCGGCCATTTTCGCTGAATAATCGACAGCACTACTGAGGAAACTTCAACAGTCGATAAAACAGGAATTGAAAGTTGAAGATCACAATGGACTTATCATAGGAGGATTAGTCTGTGATTAGAAACGAGTTGAGGCGGTGGTGGAAAGGGCACATGGGAGGGGACTCCCCTGGGCATAAGGTATAGTCGTACTAGCAAATGAATCGACATCGGCTTTCTTCGGTTCCAATGACCCATCATATAAATTTTCTCTTCGGCACGCTTCGGATGTCGATTCTTTCGTTAGTATAACAATGAAGTACACAGTAGCTGCCCACTTACGTATTTGTATACCTATATTTATGAATAATTTATAAATATAGATATAGTGAGTAGCTGCTTAGGAACTAGGATCTGCTCACGCTACGTATTTGTATATCTACATTTATAAATTATTCATAAATATAGGTATACAAATACGTGAGCGAATACTAGGTCCTTTACCTCACAACAAAACACGCAGGCTGGAGTTAGGACAATTTTCATTAGCATACTTGAAAAGAGCAAAGAATTACACGTAGAATTGAATGGAAACATGCCATTTTCAATTAGTTCAAACTGGGCGATATACCTGTATCTTGAAATAGATACATTTGAGCCAAATGTGGACCAACTCCTGTGAAAGCGCGGGAAAAATTTTGTTGATGTAGATAGGAAATTTTTGAATTTTCACACATTTCCATTTTGGCTCGGAAATTATAAAAGGCCCTTCTATAATTTTTGGGTCAAAATAAAAAGGTCCGAAAATTGAATTTTTTTTTTTTCTAAATGATGAATAATTAATTGTGTTAATCATTTTTCTTGATGAATCTTCCCACTAACACTCACTAGTCGTCCATCAGTTTTGGACCGAAATAAAAATATCTGAAGATTTCACAATTTCCAAGTTATACACTGAGGGGATTTTTTCCTACTAGCATGACTATTCCTTAGAAGTGAAAACGCACTATTCGAAATCAATAATCGCACCTAGAATTATAACTAAAACAGCTAAATTATAGTCATGGGTACTATCTGATAGCTGTACTTGATAAAAATTTATTTGCTGTTAATATATTTCATAGTCAAGGTCTTTCCTGCTATATTTTTAGTTTCATAGTTCGAAAAATTCTCTCAGTGTATCGATACCATTTTTCCTAGACTATTACCTGCGCTGGTTCAGAATTAGCTCATATGAATACTTTTTATGGTACAGACCAAATCCATTTGGAACATTTTTCTGGAAATGATCCGATTAATTAGAAGATCAATCATGATTCATGAAATCTTTTTATTATATCCATCTACAATACTATTGCATTATGAAATATGAATAACTAACGAACGCTTAACTAGTCCATCTGAAGCGAACACTTCTTACAGCTTCACCCCTTATGTTTTTTTATAGAACTACTCAACGTAGTTAGTGACGGAATCACATAATACACGACGTGAAGCATTGTTGCCACATTTTTTTGGAAAATGATACACTAGAATAGGTATCATGAGTAGTTTAAAAGATCATGTTTCATATTTTCACATAAATACTCAACACAATGCATTAATCCTTCGTCATTCCCGTTCATTTATATTTCTCTCTCTTTTTGATATGTTCCCGGCTCTCGAATATATTGAATTTTCAGTATTAATTATATTTATCAATTTATACGATTGCATTAGGTCTTTGTTACAGTAGTTAAACATTCCATCAGTGTACCCTGTCAATCAGCTACTAAATCATGTATCGAATATCAATCATTAACCCTTCGTTAGTCGCATCAATTCACCCCAGTCGCGTGGTGAGCGTACGTGAGCTGAAACCAGGTATTCGGCTTGTCAACAGCATATATAATCAATTTTCATCAATTTTTTTGCGATTTTATGTCCAAAGGCTGTAATAACAATTCAAATTTTTCTAAATTTGTTCATCATGAAAATACACTTATTTACAACAAACGAGAGGTTAACAATATGCATTATCCTAAAACATTAAAATATTTCCACACGAATTCTCTCGAAGATTCATCCATTTATCGTTCGGTTTTCGATGTACTACATATATGTCATTGATTACGAGTCAAATCAGCATAAGAACTCATACTTATTCATTTTACTCAAAACATTTCGACCCTATGAGGACGATTTATCTACATCGATTATGATCGACCACTCAATCAAGTACACTAGCCGGTAGTTTGGCGCTGTAAATATAGTCAATGATTCACATGCGGTAGACTCGGATTCAATTCCCACTGGTGACACTCGTGAGATCTAACCAGTACAAAAAAAAAGCCTTGATTAGTCACAAAAAACGCCTAACGAGGGTGTCAAAAACGCGACATTAAACAACATTTGAAAAAAACAATCAAGTACACCTAACCAGATGTTCCAATACCATGAAAAAAACCTCACGCACTCCATAGTGTTCATCAAACTTTAGGGACGCTTTGATTTTATTTAATATCTCCATCAATCATCCACTCGTGATACGGTCACTCCGATTCACCTCAATACGTAGACCACAATTATATTGGATAGATTATCTCTTGGTGACCTGCGTCGACGTATTTGCACAGAGTTATCTTGGGATGGGAGGCGGTAATGGTAGTCATACTGCACTGCCAGCATAGAATCCTCCCTTTCCAGGAACTCCAGCATTCCGTGATCTTCGTTTTTCGCATTCAAGCGTACTGAAAGCATTCTGCGAGATTTGTGACTTCCTCTTCGGATTTTGGAGCGTCATACTGCGTTGACTCGAATTCGAACTGGAACTTGTGCCTGCCTCGGAGACTCTGAGGATTCCCGAGTGAATGGTTCCACCATGCATAGTACCAAAGTTCTGATACATTCGAGGAGACTGGTTTACCGAGACCGGTGGATTGTTTTGATGTTTCAGCATTATAGGTACGGTTTGTCCAGCTAGTGTATTGTACCGATTGAAGCTTACCTGACTGTCTATTAGCATCTCAGTTTTTGGAGTGGTGTCATCATAAGTGACATGCCTTGAATCGGAAATATTAGTCATATGAGTGGCTATAGAGGGAGTTCTGAAATTTGCGCATTTGGTGTAGATAGTGATATTTTATGCGAGAAAATGAGACGACAGTGAGTAAGCGATTTTTTGATCCAGTGAGTGAAGGGGGAGACATTCGTGATTGAAGGCTGATTATGAGACATTGAACACCGCACAACAAGTGTCACGATTCTTCAGATTTACCGCCAGCTCCATTTTTGATTGGATTCGAGATTGAAAATAGATATCGAGTACGATAGAAAGTGCACCTGAAGTACATTCTCTCAGTTGGAGTCAAGATCCTACTACAGAGCGCAAATTCAAGTTAACGTAATGCCTGTAGTTTACGAGCTACAGTGAAAAATGGAGTTGATGTCAAATTGAGAGGACAAGGTCGAATTCAAAGTTAAGGTGAGAAGATGAATCAAAGTGCAATTTTGAGTCGCAAGGTCAGTTTGAGTCAAAGGGATGGTTGGTGTCAGAAGTTTACAATTTATAATGAAGTTGAATTCAAAGTACTAGTAAAAGTCAAGATCACAGTTCAAATAATCACTACTACTACGTCGATTAAGGACGAAATCCAATCATTGGTAGAATTAGTATTATAATTCAAATCAAAGTTCGATTCTGAAGTAAACTGCAAGTTTGAACTGTAACGCCAGTTGAAGTGGCAAGAGATGGTGTCAGAGATGAAGTTAAAAGTCGACATTAGAGTTGAGAAGTTGGAGTCTCAGTCACTCTTCAGTTGTGAATATCCCCGCCGTTATTCACCGGATCCAAAAATTGTTCCCTCATTCATGTTTTATTCCCTCACGTAGGATTTCTCTATAGACCAAATGCGCGAATTTTGGATCGCTCTGTAAAATTCAGTAGTGCGGAGTTGGAACAGGATGAGTCAATTTTTCGGGAATTCGCGCTTCTAAACGCAATTCTGATTGGTTCACTAAAAAATGAGAGTGGGGGAACCAGCGAGAAACTTTAGTGGAACCTTTAACGACAAAGGAACTTTATTGGAAGTCTGTATTGGTGGAAATTGCGCTATCTCATTTAGCTTCCGAGATTTTTCCCAAGAAAAAAAAGGAGCGGAAAATGAGAATTGTCCTGTTTCATCTCTTTCATACTGAATCATTCCAGAATCAATTGATTCCGAAATCCTAATCAAATTCAACGTACCTCGGTTCTTGACCAACTGCATGATCATTGCTATCGGTGAAGCCAATCATGTTCTGTCTCGTGTCTGCTAATATCCTTGAGTCTATCAATCCTTCTTTATCGGCAAAACCACTCAGCCTGGAATCAATAATCCCTGGCTCTGGTTTATCAACGAATGTAAAGCCTATCAATCCTTGAGATTCTGGATACCCTGGTAACATGTGAGAAAGATCGGTTTTTTCGACGTAACTAATTGCTTGAGGATTGGAAGCACATATGTCTGGTGCTGATTTGCAGAGTAAGGATGTGCTTTCTTCGGTAAGTCTCTGGGGACCCAGGATGACGGCTGCATGACAGAAACATGTAAGTAAATTTCAGTGCAAATTAACAATAATATGAAGAATGATGTGCACCTTTGCTTGGCTGATCAAACGTTTTGGCCTGGGATGGACCCGGTGATTTTTGATGAGCTCGAACGAGATATTCAGAGGATAAGCCATGTTGTTCATTCAATTTACGTGCTGCCCCTGGTACCATAACTCGAACCTATTTATCATAGCATTGAGAGATCAATTCCACAGTGCTCATCTTGACGATTTATGATTATTATATCTTCCGGTCTTACCATGTCTTCAACTGTTGGAAATCTCGCCATGTATCCCGAGACTGTTAAGAGAGCAGCAACCTCCGCCAGGATCAATGCGAGTCCCGAGAGTTGTAAGCACCATCCATACTGATATTGCGGTAGACCACTGTCCTCGGATGAGCTCAATGTTGATGCAAAACTGTATCTCTTTGGGGATTCAAATGAGGCATCTGATAAGGCTGATGCTAGAACTATCAGTCCTCCTCCTAAAGAGAGACCTAAGGAATGAGAAAAAAATGATTTTGTTTTTTTTTCTCAGTGATGAAGCAGCAAAACAAGATAAGTTGATTTTTTCGGCATTGATTTTTGAGGAATATTCCGAAAACTAAACGAACTAGTCAAGTTTCTGGGAGGTTCTTTCTTGATTGAGAATAATTATTACGACAAGTAGACTTGGTTGATTTGAGAAATGAGAAGATAGTGAATATTTCATGCGAGTGAGTAATTATTAGATCAAGACCATCAATCCCATCAGAAGTTTGACTTTCTTTTTGATCTGGTTTCATCGTCTACTAAGTTTACGGAGTTGATGATTCTTTGAGATACTCACCACCAAGAAGAAAAAGTCCACATGCGATTACAGTCTTGTGATCTGCGGAACAGTGGCCAATGAGGGCACAGAACGTGCCTGCTGAAATCAAGAAAGCTGCTACTACTTCAAATGGCGCGGATATTCTGTGAAAGAAAGAAACTTTATCATCAAATTGCAAAAAAAGTTGGACAAATTTCATAATTAATGGAGGCAAAAAGTTATGAAGTTTTTAGAATTGGGAAAATCACGAATCTTTAGTTCAAGACGATTCCAATTTGTGTCTGAACTCACCTGATTTTGGAAATTACCAGGGGCGTGAAGTCTAGGTGAGTGAATCCTAATTCTTCTGGCGTCACATCAGCTAGACTATTGTACTTCACTGAAGTACAAGATGGTGTAGAGATATCTGAAGTACAGAACAAATCATTGATTGAATGTATAGGAGTTGTATTTTTGTTTTACAAATGCATCCATATACTGAAAAATTAAATCAATCCTAAATTGCTCATCATCAGCGATCTAACGACTTTGGTCGAGTGATGAGGGCTTTCCTGCCGTGTTATTTCAGCTGCGACGTTGCCGAATTCACTCTACACTGCCCGGACGCGTTGATCGAGATTTCGACAACGTTGCTCACCCGATAATTTCATTTAGAATTTATTTTATTTCATCATCAAGTTCATAGGATATGTCATTTGAAAAATATCGTCGTCTCAGAGTGAAAAGGGCGTAACAAGATAAGGAACGTGTACCATTTACGCCCTTCTCGCTCTAGGAGGGCGATATGATAGTTTGTTAAACACTCAAATAAATGAATCCATTTTTTTCCAGAATTCTGCGCTCAACCCATTGATTATCGAAAAATTAAAACGGCAGGATACAGGGAATTTCGCAAATAATAACTAGTTTAAAGTTGAGTATTGAGAGCTGAAATGTGATTAATCTTCAAAACTCATGCATAAAGTCCAAGCACTGAATATCTCAGGTGTAATTTGTCTGTATGCCGCTGACATGGAACTAATAAAGTCAACTCTTTTTCATGGATTTTCTTCACTGATTCTAAATCTGACCAGTAAGTCTCACCAACAAATTCCAAAGAATAGAAAAACATTTTGGACAATATTTAATCAACTTGAGGATTGAATGAACCGATTAGAATAATTGTGTATGAAGTATCTCGAAGAATTCTCTGCAAAAGTATAACAGATGAATATTCATCATGAATTCTTAAGACTGCAAAAGAAGAAGTAGAAATTTTTTTTCAGCAGTCGAGTTAATTAATTAATTAATACTATTAACACCGTAGCAATCTTGCTCAGCATGGGGAAAATTATAAGTGGAATAAAATGATAAGGTTTGAGATAGAATTTCTCTGGTTACTCTACTGGAATAGAATTAGAAGGGTTGAGGTAGAATTTCTCTGGTTATTCTACTGAGAATCTGACGAGAATCCCACAATGTGGAAAGTACATGATGCATTGGCGATATCAAGAGGTGATACCCTGATATCAGAGAATGATGGAACAAGAGCAGAACACGAAATGTGCCCAGGAAAGTAGAAGCTGTGAGGATAGTGGTTGGACGGGTAGAGAGAGTGCGAAGGGAACAAGGCTGGTTGGGCGTAGTGATATTGATTTTGTTGTAACCACCATCAGCACTGTTTCCTACGGTTTAGGTGGTTACATTTCATAGTAGAGAGTTCTCTACGATTTCAATATTCTGAAGTCGATTTAAGACGATTTGTTGTGTGGAGCATGACTGGAAGAAAAAATCCAAGGATAAATTCTTTTCCTAGTTTATATATATATTTTTTTGTATAAATTGTACGTGCACTGTCGTTCAGTAGTTTTGAACTGTCTCTTCAGACTCCACTAAGGCATTCTTTTGTTAAACCTTCATCGGATCTCTGATGTCGGCTTCACTGACTCTAGATTAGCCTTCACAAGATAATTCTAATGAATTCTCATCCTCATTCATGTTTAGCACACAATTACCAAGCTTCCCGTGGAAAACACAACGATGGAATCAGGGCGCTGGTTAATTTAATTTGTAGTATTGATCCATGCAACATACTGTAATATCGAGGGGAATGCAATTAAAGAAATTCAAATTTCATTATTCTTGTGGGTTTCATCTTGAGGATGGGTTTTTAGAGTTTACTTCCCTCTCACTCTCTGTATACATACTTTCTCATTCCCTTTGGCTTCTGTCCATTTTACCCCTTTTTTTCATGAAGGACCTTTAGAATTTTTAGTTTTCAAAAAAGCTATATTTTCTAGACATTCAATATTTTTTTTCGTGAATGAAATCATTTCTTGAATATTAAGGTATTTCTCTGCTGTAATTATTATAAAAAAATCATATTATACTCCCAGCGCAGAGAAAAGAAGAAAACCCAAATAAGTTCGGTTTTTCTCGATCTATTTATACAGTTGAACACTAAAAGTGTAATTTGAAAACCAAACTCGATGGACATCAATACATAGAAAAATGATAATGAAATTCGCAGACATTCGATAATTTTTGGAATTTTTTTAAAATAAATGAATTTGTTGAAAAAATAGAGAAGTCCAGGGCAAAATGATCCGGGATTTTTTTTCAAGAGTCAAGACCTCTTTGAAAAAATCTTTAAAAAATTCACCAATATTGTAGACATATTGGAACATTTTTCCGATTTTTTCAGGAACTCCTTCATTCTTCAAAAAAAAATCTGGATCGTTCTCCTCCGGGGGTCCATTTTGCCCCAGTCTCTCCTATTAAAAAAACGGCATTTAGAGTTTTTTGAGTTTGCGACATGTGTATATTTTTCATTTTTTGAAAATAATTTATTAAAGAAAAAAAATTATTGTCAGATGCCTTATACTTTCAGTATCATGAAAAAAAACATGTCACCACGAACTGGATCAATTTTTAACCTGAAATGAATATGAAAAAATATGATAGTATACTCACACATTGAGACATTAGACGGCTTCACGATTTTTGGACAAACCCTAAACAGTCCAAGTTTGAATCTGACAGTAACTGTAGACGTGAGCTGTCGTGGTAAATGTGGAAGTGACAATTTTTCCTCAGTATGGAGCCAAGCTGGTCCAAGGAGGGCAGTAGTAAGGGCTGCCAATGCTGCCAGACCACAAACTACCCCACAATGGGTCATTCTCGAACCACTTGTTCCTCCAGAGCAGCACATTTTATCTGCGTTATCATACACTAACTCATACACTCAACAACTACTATTATTCCAACTATTTCCTCTCACCTATAGCGTTCAATATTTTTTTTCTCACGATATCATACAAAACTTCACGTGGAGGATGAGACGAATTTTTGCAGCACCATTTATCCGTGCTGTTCTTTTTTTTCCTATTATAACTGCATTATTAGTGGAATTTTGATAAAACTTCGTGTTTCATACATGTTTAATTTTTTTATACAATTTTCACTGATTTTTTGGCAAAATAATTTTCATCGCGTCCTTTTCATTTCAGTAATTATGAATTTTTTTCTCTCAGTATTCACTTTATTAATGAGATAATCCTAGTCTTCGTCGTACTTTAATCCCATTGTCTGGTGTAAATCGCTCTCGTACTACTTCTTTCAGGAAAAGGCAGCTGGAAATGTTGAGACCAAAGGTCAGCTGGGAGTACCAAAAGTTTTTTCTCCGCTGTGTATATTCACTGTCAAAACCTATACAGAAAAGAATTTTCTGATAAAAATAAATGAACCGTATCAGTAACCACGGGACATTTTGGTGGTATTTTCTCCTCGTTTCAATGGAATGTGAATTTAATCCGATTCTCTCCTATAAATGGACATTCTGAAATAACTTTGAAAATTCCAGATTTTTCAACGAATTTTATGAATTGATAATTTTAGCCAAATATTTCACTGATGAATTCCGTGAATTATTGAATTTACATGGGAGGGTAGGCTAAAATGGAAATTCCAATTCAACGGTTTGAAATAGAGATTTTTTAATGATTTCATCAAAAAGTTGAGGAAATTTTAGGCGGGAAATATATTTCAATTTTTTTTTTTAATTTTTGGAGAATTTTACTTTTTTAATCAAGATTTAGAGGTATCCAAAATCGAATGAATTCATTTTTTTGGGGATCTCAACGGTTGTATTGGTCGTAATGATCTAGGGTTGATCTTAAATGAAAAGTGAGCTCATTTCCTATTGATTTATGTTCTCAATCCTTTAAATTAATTTTTCTGCTCTCTGTCTATTTGAAAAATCTATAATTTTTTTTTACAACCACATAAATATATGGGAAAATTTGCTCACCTCCTATTTGCGACTAGCCGCAGATTGCTGTGACCAATAAAACCGGAGATATCACCGAAAAAGTGAAATTGTTCAAAAACGAAAAGGGTTTCATCTCCAAATCTTGACCGAAAGATAGATTTTTTGAAGAATTTCAAAAAATGAACTCTGGCACATGATTTCCATCGGAAATTTCCTCAGGAGTTCAATGGAATCATCAGAAAAAATCTATCTTCAACCTTTTCATTGATTTCCGGTGATTTCCATAATACAAAGCATTGAAACTAAGATGTGTCCGTATCACTCCTTGTCTCTCTTTTACCCTACATCCCCCCTATAAATATGATGTGCTTTTATGAATTTTTCATAATTTTCCCCGAACAGGTTACATTGTAGTGGACGTAAAAAAGAGATAATAATTCTCACTCAGTTATGTCACATCCTGTACACGTGTCGACAGAGAGGAGTAAAACATAAAGGCAGCTGAGTAAACGAAGAAAGAAACTACTCTACTGCAATCCATGTTGAGGACCAGTTTGCTCTGATATTGACGCAAACACAATAAACAGAGAAGTAAAAAACGGTGCTTACTCCAAATCGATACCAGCTGTTTCACGCCATTTGCAGTCGATATAATTTTCGAAAATCAATTGATAAATAGAAGCATTTCAAAAGCTAACGAGACCAAAGTTATAAATTGTCAAGCTATTTTTTTTTATTCTTAAACTTCGAAATTGAGAATTCGAATCAACAATTGTGAAAATCTGACCTCGTTTCTATGCAAAACCGCACTGAAAGACCATCTGAAGTTTTCGTTCGTTTGCGAAAGTAAAGAGAGGAAGATATCTTGATAGAGACGATTTCTTTAGTTCATGAAACTATATTCATAGTTTTATGAAGTAAAGGTAGAACAGGATAAATCGACTTCTTTTTGTTGATAATTTCCAATGAAACATTGAAAATTTCAATGGAAATACGTCCTTTTTGCCCTATCTCTTTTTTTGTCGAGAATTTCAAGAGCTAAAAAAATGAATTGGAGTTAAAAAGGCATATCTCCATTAATGTTAGACTTATTATTCAAAAATTAAATGACAAAAAATTAGGTTTATCCTGTTTTACCTCTTCGTTGCAGATATATTGAAGAGCTCGAAGAGTCACGCTGATAAACTTTCGCTCATTTCGTAGGATTTTTTTTTCGATAACACATGGGCATTTGTTCCTTACATACGTCTCTTTGATCTTGAGAATTCCTTCAATTTCGAATTCATCGGATAAAATTGGTACTACAAGAAGGACGTAAGTGCTACCCCTTTTTTTTTGTTAATAAATGGGTTTTTATGACGCACTTTTGCCCTCTTGATAATGTGAAAAATATTTAAATTCTTAATAAAACTGTATAAATTGACAATTTGCCAAGATCGTAGATGGACTGATAATTTGATTACGTGAATATAATAGAATCCCTCCCAGAGATTATTTGAAGATTTTCACGAGATAACGTTCAAAGATAACGAGTTGTTTTCCAACAAAAATCTGGAAATGAAGAAAATGGTTCTACTTAATTTTCTTAGGATTACCAGAACATCCAGAACAAATACTAGTGAGAGTTGAGACCAGAGATATTAATTACGGAGAGAGTCGTTGGAGTTAATGAATGAAGAAAATAATGAGGTAAATCTCATTATCTCGTTCTAGTCTTCAGTTTTGGATCCACATCAGTGAAATGTAGGGAGAGAGAATAATTATCATATTCATTCAACGTACTAGCTTCTCAAACAGGGTCAGCAATGACCCTTAACATTTATTCTCCACTTATCATGAAAATAAAAGCAGAGATTATTGAAAGAACTGCGATGAAGACGAAGCTTCTGATCATCTGATTCTCGAATTTAAGAGAAAACCACAGAATAAAAAGATCTTTTGTTGCTGGAATTTTTGTTTCTACCTCTTCTATGCATAGCAAATTAGTCGTGGGAAAGTTTCAGAAAACAGCAGGTATTCGTTCGTTTCATCTTTTACTTGATGGAAAACCTCAATATGAAAACGTCCTCTTTCTTCGCAAAGAGAAGCACTCAAAAATGATAAAGAGGATTTAATAGGGCTCAGTTCACATTTTCCCCTGAATAAAAAATCAATTTTCCAGGTTGTTATTTCTGTGAAGCTTTTCATTAAATAATCACTCACTACCTCAAGTTTTCCAGTATCTCAACAATTCAATTCTACCTTCTTCACCCTCTTTTTCTCTGTCTATCTTCATTATTCATTTAAGTAAACTCCATTCAAGAAAATTGTTCCATTAAAAATTGAAAACAAATTCTCTGTGAAAATGTGAAGAAGTGAGATGACTGATGATTATTCTCGAGGAAACAGAATTAAAAGTGGAAGTAGGTTCATTGAAATTTCCTCGAAGATGGATGAAACCCAAGGGAGATAATGCAATATTCACAGCTCGTCCGTTCTATAATAGAATGAGCATCAAATGGCTAACATTTGTAAGGATCCGATAGTCATCTCATCGAACGATCGAACTGTGGCATCACCAGTATTCCGAAGCGGCTATAATACTACTGGAAATAAACCATCTACATAACGAGACTTATCGATATCGATAATCGATCATGCTTCATATTGCGATAGGATGAATATGGGAGACCTTGGTAAAGTGAACCAAGATTTTTTTTCGGCGTGAAGAATGCACTGAGAATAAAAAAGATTTATCTCAAATAAATTCCTAACTCATTCAAGATTCATCATGAATTATATCGATTTTTGCTAAATAAGCATATGGATATTACTACCTACTTGACCCTAGTAAACATTATTTGAAGCAAGAATTTTTTGTTCTCAGTCTGATAGAATTTGAAAAAAATTAGACGAAATTGTAAACGTGCTAAAGTATCTTCAGAATTTCTTCTGATCCTTTCATAAAGCTCTTCACTTAACAAAAAATCCTAGGTTAACCCTGCTGATCAGCTTCTCCCCGGTATCCCCTATAGATAACTATAAAAGTCCATCTAAACAGACTACGAACACGTAGGATACCTCCTCAAAACGTTTGCCTCAACGTCACCAGGCGGCACAATTCACATACCTACTATCTACCTCCTCCCACTTATGCGGGCAATAGTTTTACCCGATATCATCGTCCTCGAGACACACTTAAACCTTATCATTGCCATTATCACTGTCTTCTATCAACGTGCAAGAAGCTATTCTCCTTCGTAACACTGCATCTCAAGATCGATAGGAATTTTCATAGAAGATACTTAACTCTATACTGCATATGAACATTTAAAGCTCTCAGGATGCTTTGAGAACGAGAAGTGATGAAGTTTCGAGATTTCTCCTTTTCCAATTAATTCTTAAAGCCATATAACAAATGCTCAATGAAATGCTAATAATATATATACGTTAGTACCTCGTATTGATAATGAATGAATAATCGTAGAGATATTTCAACAAAACAGCTGCACGTGACGAATGTACACCGGCGAGGAACTGGAAAAGTGGTTCAACCGAGTTATCGTCAGGCAAAGAAATCACCTCATTTAGAATCGAACAATAATTGTGTCACTCTTGTCATTACAGAGAATAGCTCTCAGCGAATAAAGAGTCAACCGTGAAATGCACATATTACAAAATAAAAAGCACATGTTTGCAGTTTTTCGGTCTTTGGATGCTTCAAATTCCAAACAATTGAAAAATTCACTATTAACTCAAGTCGAAGGGATCAGAAGTAACAGTCCAATGCGCATAAAAGCCAAAGGCACACTGGCCCTTTTGGTAAATGTCCACACAGATTGTGTTCTATACACGAGAAACTCACAACCCAACCTCACCCTCTACCTCCAGCTTCATTCTCTCACTGGTCGAGCCATTGCTGTTCTACGTCTGGCAACGGATACCACCCGCGCAACGCGCAGTCACCCCTTACTCGTTCTCCCTCATTCTCTATCATCCCACTATTATTTGACTTCACCATCTCCCTCTCTAAGTGAATGCACACATCTATTCTATCCCCTTCAATATATATTATCTGTCTACGCGCTCTTCATTCTATTCTCACCTCTGTCCTCGATATAATTATGTTGTGAGATTCATTGCCAGTGATATTGGGGGGAATTGGTGATAGGATGGTTAAGAGAGTATGACAATTTCACGAGATGTTCACGCAGTTGCTATCCCTTCCTATCATCACGTATTGGAAGAATTCCTGCCACGCCCGGTTTGTAGTGCTCCCTTGGAATACGCGGGGAAAAAAACACTGTCATGGAATTTTTACACTTTGCCGGGCTTCAATTTTCATCTATCTCTATGGATTATCATGTTTTTATGACGTTATAAACTGTAGTATAGAATGGAATGAGAGGAGAATTTGTAGAGTGCGAATAATGGAAGCCGGGCTGAATAATATATGTAAATTGTAACACCGTAAAGTTCAGTACAAATTTTAACTATTTACTCTTCAACATTTGTTTTTAGTTAAATTTTTTAATCAACTTTTTTTCTTCACAATCTCATATAAAATGGAACATATTCAATTTCGGCCCTAAAAAAAATGGTCATTTTTATTTTTTTTTAGTTTTATATTTTTTTGGGATTATTAATGGTCTATTATTTCAACCCAGTCCATTAATTTCTCGTTCAATTCCATGAATTCTTGACTTTCAGGAAGAATACCTACATTTCGATTAGACATTCCCAAATCATTTTTAGAAGAAAAACGAGAAAATTATAGAAAATTTAGCATGATGTTTCTGCTATTCATTTATTTTTTTTCTTTTGAAGAATTAATTGATTGAATACAATAGACGATCATGCAGGTTAAAACTATTCCACTAATATAAAACGAAATTCTCCTTCTATTAAAAATTTTGCAATTGTTCAGAAGCAAGTCTCGTGATAATTGGAAACTTAAGATGTTATCGTTTCTTCTCTAAGACTCATACATCATGGAATTATGTAGAGAAAACACTTTATCTCTACCAGAAGACAAAATTTTTTAGATTTTGTAATTGAAGATCTTCGTATCCTCACAATACCATATATTTACAATAGATGAATTTTTAAAAATCAGTTTCACAACATGTCCCAAACGTTGCATGATATTGGAGTTATTTTCAGGCCATCAGAATATATTTCATTGTTGATCTCTCGAAACCAATTTTCTTAGGAAAGAAAATAATTGCATGGAATCAAATTTTACTAGCTATGAGTAAGGCAATAAAAAAAATGAAGAAAAAAAAAATAAAACTGTAAGAATTATGGAAAATTACGATGAATCCGTACAGTAACAATAGACGGATTCCATAAACGATAAAATGTCATGCAGTACGTGTGGCACGAGTGAAATTGCCATTGGGATACTAGTCGTCTATTGTCGTACAGATATAGGTATAGTGAGTGAATTACGGCAGCGACGAGTCAAGTGTGAATAGTTGCTACGAATGAAGAATAATCCTAGAGAATATGGAGGACAAACGGCAAAGGTCACACTCTGTACAGAGGTGGAAGACTACGGAACTTAGACAAACAGCCCCTGAAGCTAAATACAAACCTCTTCTAAGTAGAAACATTTCTATTGTCGAACATTAGAATGAGTATAAAACGAAAAATAATCAAGAAAGTCAATTAAAGTTCTTCCTCTATTTCTTCTCTGAATAGAGATGATGATATATGGAGCTATTTCTCGAATCGGAAAATTTACTGGCTTTGAATGGCGATTTCAACGAACTCTGCGTATTCATCCGATTTTCAACCGATATTCCTCTGATGTGTCATTAAACCGCCACGATTTCAACGTATTTCATTATACGTTCAAATTTTGATGTTTGAAGAGAGATTTCAGCATAGCCTTCAACGTGCATTCAACGGTCACATTTTTTTTCATATTCAAAAAATTTCCAAACTCCATAGAAAAATTCGGTTTTGCTTTACATTCGGTGAATTTGCATTCAAAATTATTCATTTTTCAATGAAATATCCAATGAGTTCAAATTATTTTGGAATGATTTTTTTTTAAATTGAAAAAATTGAAATAATCATTCCAAACAAATTGAGACCAAAAAATGTCCATGTTCCCTAAACGGCGTTGTAGAGAATTCACAATTCTTTTAAGGGAGGTAATAAGTATGATAAAATCTCTCTTGTTTCATTCTTTTACATGTGTTGATAAGAAAAAATCCAATAATCTACGTGGATTATCTATATGGGAAGAGTCAGAGTAAATCAATAGAGTAACAAAATCAAGTGATATGTGTGCACCAATCATGGTCGATTAGATTACTTTTTCTCTTCACTCAGATACTAATTTCCTACACTGAATCCGGGTATATTTAACATTGATAATATTTCAGTTTCTTTACATTTGGGATTATCAAGACACGTGTATTTGAAAAAGAAGCATAATGGAAAAAACGTACACGACTCGAATTATGGAATAAATTAAAAGAATTATGGAATAAATGAAGAGAATTGATAAACATTGAGGTATAAATTCAAAATTCTTAAAATTTCAAATTCTATTTCATTTTCATGAATACAGAATGATAAAAATTATCACGAGTGTTAGATACAAAATTTGATTATCGATTCAGTCCACATGAACTATTTGTTGGTGCTACCAAGTGCTTCATTGGTGAAAAACTATGTGGCAAATTTGACAGAATCGTGAAAAAAAACGAAAATCAACCATATTTGATCATTGACTCCATGAGGATGAACATCTTGTTAATTTTGTTTCTCTCAATCAATGGTGATTACAACATTAAAACATTTCATTTACTGTTACGATTCACTAGTGTTTGAATAAATAAACTATTTTTAGGGATTAACTGCTTGAAAAATGGCATGCCAGTTAAGTCATTATCATCGTATCACAACTTCATTGTTACTATATGGCAGCATACTTTTACTACACCTCGATACCTATGCAGTGGCAGTATCATCTCGCAGAGACATGTAGTTACTGCTGGACACTGTGTCCATGATGTTAGAAACTATGAAATTTACGTGTCTGCTGGAAGGATTGATCTTAATGATGAGTTGTCAGTGATGGTACACAATATTTACCTGCATTATAATTTCAAAAAAGTATACAGTCCTGACAATCCTCTCGCGGAATATTGGTTGAACGATATTGCTGTATTGGACGTAAGTTTTGCACAATATTTACGGTGGACTCTGTCTAATGGACAAATATGTTTCAATGATATTCTCCATGTTATTAGCTGGTATACGAATTAACTTGGGGTCCACATATTGCACCGATATTATTCGACTTTCGGAAATGGGCTCATTCCGCATTGAATGATTGCTACATGATGGGATGGAACTACAATCTCATAGATACGACGACCTCATTGACGACCCTGCAATGGGCCAATGTTCTGATTCTCGGGAACTCCTGCGCTCAAGCGGAGTCTCTTCTCATGCCAAACGAAATATACGCTGTTATTACAACTGGGACAGCTACACTAGACCATGTGAGTTATCTGATTAAAGTTTACGATATTTATTCAAGAAATGAGCTAATATTGATGATGAGTTTTCAGACGGACATTGGTACTTTACTAATGTACGAGAGAAAAGCAATTGGAATTATTGTTGGTGGAAGTGACCGAACTGGCAGCGTAGTAACTGTGTTGATCCTATCTGCTCACAAGTATTTTATTAAATATATCAAAGATGGTAGATTTAATTTTTTTTCCAGTTTTAAATGTAAAGATATTATGACGAATATTGAGATACTGATTGATTGATTTACAGGAGGTGTAGCTCAGATTGAAAAAGGAGAGTTCGGTGATGCTGTATCTTTGTGGGAATCTGGTAATTTTCGTTGTGGGGGATTTATGGTTCACGATCGTTACATAGTTACTGCTGCACACTGTGTGAAGGACGTGAAGGTAGCTAATCTCGTGATAGTTTTCGAACATTTTGAGATTCCTGGGATAGTCCCTCGCACAGAGTCGGCATTAGTAGAACGTATTGAGATTCATCCACTTTATTCAGTCAATTACAACGAAAATATGGGAGAATATAGTATGGAAAATGACATCGCTGTTCTGGAAGTAAGTATTGATTTACTCGAAGAATAAAAAGAGATCTGCATAATTTACTTGCAATTTTAGCTCAAATCAGATCTTCTATGGAATCCATTGGTTCGTTTGAAAGAGTTACCAGATATTCGCCAAATCTCCGCTGATAAGCCGTGCGAGATACTTCGATGGACAAATCCACCTGCTGAAAATACAGCATCAAAGATACTAGTGAAATCTTTTGTAACAATACTCAATAATGAAGAGAATGAAGGTTTCCATCTTGGGGCAGAACAATTCCGTGCTAGAGGCATCTACAAACTGCCCTTCGCAACTAATGTAAGACAATTTTTAAAGCAGTTATTTTCTTCTATAAAAGCATTCATACATTCATGAAGTTGTTCGTTTTATACTGCTATATGATTTTTCAGAAAGACATTGGGAATCCAATTATTTTTGAGAATAATATAATTGGCATGGTTGTCGCTGTTGATCAAACTGCTATAGGTTCTACTGATCCAATAACCTGTCTGAAAATACTTCCATACGAGGATTTTATAAGAAAAATTATAAATAGAACGTAAATTTATTACAAAATTGTTTGCAACTCCAGAATGATTCCAATCACATATATGAATGAAGACTGTAAAAAATCGAACAGAGAAAAAAGCATTATTATCAACTTACCTCTTGTAAATTACACAACTTATTATATGAACGTGATTTACATATGTAATGTTTTTATTTGTGTAATTTAGCGATTTGTATCTTGAGTACAAATGAAACAACTGTGGAAATCATGGGGAATTACGGTGCACCCGTACGGTAACAATTGACGGATTCCATAAACGTTGAAATTTCATGCAGTACGTGTGACACATGTGAAATTGCTATTGGGATGCTACACTGAGAAAAAATTTCATTCAAAATTAGTGTGCTACACACTAGCCGTGCGACCGAACAGGGGTAACCAAAAAACTGAACCATCTGAATTTTTAAGGACATCTCCCGAAAAATTAAGGTGCCACATCCGATTTCCTTTGGTGGCCCGTTTGGTCCCATGACTAGTGGGAAGAACATTAGCTTGTAGAAGGACTCTCACGGGATTAGGGTACATTTTTCTCTCCGTGTACGCACCCATAACCGTACCGATATGGATATAGTGAGTGAATTGGAACTGCCAATATGGAGGGCAAGAGGGAAGGTCACACTTTATACCGAGCTGGAAGACTACGGAACTCAGATGAACAAACCCTGAAACTAAATATGAAACTCTTCTGAATAGGAACATCTATATTGTCGAACATTAGAACGAGTATAAAACAGGAAAACAATCAAGAAAAATCGATTAAAGTTCTTCCACTATTCTTCTTTGAATATAGGTGGTGTTTCATGGAGCTATTTCCCACTATCAGAAACGTTCTATTCATCGTTTGATCATGTAACTGAAGCTCAAAATTTCAGGGGAAATAACTTTTATTTATGAATGAATTCAGTCTTGTATTCGTAGCATTATGAGTAATTGTTTGCTGGGAAAATTCATGCATGAAATATAAAAAGTAATTTTATGCAAATTACCAGAAATATGAAAAAATGTTGACCACAATATAACATATGCCATCTCTCGTAGAATGATCTAAGAACATTGAAGCTGATAAAGCCGCATTTCGTCGTCATTTCTGGCGAAAATGCATTGAAAATTATCTATTTTTCAATAAAATTCTAATAACTGAGAACAATTTCAATTGCTTTTCCCAACAGAGCCAATTCGAATAATTTTCTCAAATGAATGGAGAGAAAAAAATATGCATATTTTCTATTTAACGATGTTAACTGTTGAGAATTTATAACTCCTTTGGTAGGGGTAATATCAGCTGATTAGCATGAACCAATCATAGTCAGTTACGATTGCTTTTTCTCCATTCTCAGGTACTTGATCCTTACACTGAATCCATGTACATTTTACATTGATATCACTCTGAAATTTCGGTAAAGTGTTACCCCATACACGAAGAGAATTTTCCGGTGTCTAGAACTGAAAAATATAGCAGAAAAAGGCCTTGACTATAATCATATAGTTAGTAAATATTGTGATCAGAAATATAAATTTTTTATTCTAAAAATGAATTTTTTATCTTCAAGTATAATAATCAGATAGTAGACATGAGTATCAACTGTTGGTTTTCGTTATGTGAAATTCGATTTTCATAGCTGTAGTACAAAATTAGTTATGATACCCAAAAGAAGATAATTTATGATTTTTTCTTTTTTATAACTTTCAAAGTTTTTTATAATTTCGTTTGAAATAAAACACGTAAGAGATTCAAATAATGAGATAAGAGTATTCATAAAGTATATTCATAAATTTCAGAAGTATGAGAATTAAAAACTCATACTCATTCTTACGAATGTGGAATTAAAAAAGAATTACAATTTGAAGACTCGAAATTTCATTATCAAGTCAGTCCACGTAAGCTATTTGTTGGTGCTTGAAAAACTACGTTGTGAATTCATTAAAATAGTGAAAAAATTGAGAAAATCAATCATCTTTACTCACCGATTCCGTGAGGATGAACATCGTTTTGATTTTGCTTTTCTCCCTCAATGGTAGGTACACAACGTTGAAAAACATCATTGATTCCTAAAATTCAACAATACTCAGATGAATATCCCTCTTTTTAGGGATAAGTTGTCTAAAGAATGGCATGCCAGTTGATTCATTCTCAAATTATTCCAATTTTGTTGTTACTATACGGGAGCATAAATCTACTACACCTCAATATCTATGTAGTGGCAGTATTCTCACTCTTAGACATGTAATTACTGCTGGACACTGTGTCTATGATGTTAAAAAATATGAAATTTACGTGACCGCTGGAAGGATTGAGCTGGGTGATGTGTTGTCCATCATGGTTCACGAAATTTATCTGCATCACAATTTCAAAAAAATTACTCATCTTTACGAACCTCACACGGAATATTGGATGAACGATATCGCAATATTGGACGTAAGCTTTGCACAGTATCTACACGGAGAGAAATTTCTCTGAAAAATCGTGATGCTCAGCGACATAATGTGGATGCAAAATGCAGGACGGGGGTAAGGGAGAGGTGCTGCAGTTGTAACAAAAAATTTTCTTTTTACTAATACTTTTTTGTTTTTCGAAATTTTGAATTCTAATTCTATCAGGGAGTTACTCTACAGTGTCCTTTATAATACCGATTCAGTTAATTGATTCAAAATTAACATTAACTTATTAGAAAATGAATTCATTTGGCGCAAAAGAGACATCAAGATGGCGGCGTGTAAAGGGTACAATTGTAACATAATGCCCTTTGATCAATTGATAATAGAAATCCAATTATAATAAAACAATAAAAAAATTAATATAAAATACTATGATATATATTATTCGCAATATGTCTATTAAAATATTCATACAAGCCCCGCATAATAATATTAAAATATAAAATTCAGTAGTGAAGAGGTAAAACAGGATAAATCGACTTATCTTTGAGGTCATTTCGAAGGAAATATCTCGAAAACTAAGCGAGATGAGGTGATATTATTTATCTGTTTTTGTAGAGAATTTTAAGAGTTCCAAAAGAGTTTTAGGGCAAAATTTTTATTTCTCGGTTATTTTTTAAGGTATTTTCAAAAAACTTGATGAGAAAAAAAGAGACTTATCTTTTTTTACCTCTTCACTACTGAATTGTTGCTGAAAAAATTTTGAGGTGTGAAATAAATGTTTTCACGCGTATTTTAAAGAACTGTAAATATTAAAATATTGAAACATTATTAGAAGCTGAAACTTTTGTCCACCTCATAAATTACTATTTCAAATAAGTTACAAAAAGAAAAATAATGATTTTTAATGGCATTGTTAGTGATTTGAGAATGTTACAATTGCCCCTTGTTAGAATTGCAGCACCTCTCCCCTATTTCATGAGTCTACCGATGGAAAAAATGTTTTTGCGACGGCAATTAGTAATGGGGCCAATAACATTTTCAAGATGAAATATCACAATAACTGTTATGTAGCATTACAAAAATATTAGCTGATAATTTTTTCTCTGGGAGCTAAAGAAAAATTGTCTATCCGACAAATGATAAATCATCGGGCCCTTAGAAATTTTCATACGCTACTAAGAATTTTTATAAAATTTTTTCAGAATTTTTCCCATGCCAGCCTCATAATGGGTAGACGAAGGGGCTAGTCGGGTATCTTCGACTGTTTTCGGTACATGAGCCATTGGCCATTTTACACTTGGCTTTGGATTGAAATATCTTGAAAACTATGCAAAATTTATCGAGACATGCTGTGAATGAAATGTGGAGGGAAGATTAACGAAGAAAATAAGCAAAATGCCGTTTTTCTACGACCAGTAGTTTCCGAGATATCAATTTTTTAATGGGTAGTTCGGGAACAATGGCCGAGTCCTTTCTGAATTCTTTATTAAAAAATTAATATCTTAATAACTACGAGTTGTACAAAATCGGAGTTTTCCTTATTTTATTTTATTTTGAAATTTAGAGGAAAGATTAACGAATAAAAATTCGTTAATCTTTCCTCTAAATTTCATTCACAGCATGTCTCGATAACTTTTGAGTAGTTTTCGAAATATTTCAATCCAAAGCCAAGTGTAAATGGCTATTTTTTTAAGAAATCAGAATTATGATGTGCAGCATGGGAATTTTTCGGTTGCGCTTCATGAAAACTCCTCCTCCGAATGACAATGTTCTTCTCTTTGCGCGAATTACATCCCGTTTATAGAGCGGCATAACAGTTTTCATAAGAGTCATTCACAAAAACTCTAATATTTTTCTCTGCGTGTACTGTCTCTAACAGGAACATATGTTTCAATGATATTCTCCATATTATTAGCTGGTTCTTGAATTGACTTGGGGTCTACATATAGCACCGATGGCATTGACCTTTCGAAGATGGATTCATGCCGTACCCGACGAGTGCTACATAATGGGATGGAACTACAATCCCATAAATACGACTATCTCATTCACAATCCTGCAATGGGCCAATGCTCTAATTCTCGGGGACCGCTGCGGTCAACCGAACACTTTTCTCTTACCAAATGAAATATACGCTTTCATTACAACTATGTCAACTACACTAGAAGATGTAAGTTATCTGGTCAAAGTTCATGTTTTTATCAAAGAAATAAGCCAATACTGATGATGACTTTCCAGGTTGACATTGGCAATTCCTTGATATGCAATGGAATAGCAGTTGGAATTATTGTTGGTGGAGGAGGCCCAACTCGCAGTCTAGTAACTGTGTTGACCCTTGCTCCTTATCAGCATTTTATTGAATACATCATTGCTGGTAGATTGCTTTTTTTTTTAATAATAAATGTCAAGAAATTATCGCGAATCTTGAAATACTAATTCAGTGATGTACAGGAGGTGTAGCTCCGATTAGAGATGGGGAGTTCCGTTATGCCGTATCTATTTGGGCAGATGGTACTTTTCGTTGTGGTGGATTCATCATTTACGATAATCACGTAGTTACTGCTGCACACTGTGTGCAGGGCATAGCGAAAACTGCTCTTTCGGTGGTTTCTGCACATTTCTCAATCCCTAGTATAACTCCTTCCTCAGAGTGGTCATCAATTCAGAGCATTAGGATTCATCCAGATTATTATCCTATTTACAACGAAAGCTCGAGAGAATATAATACAGAAAATGATATTGCCGTCTTGAAGGTACGTTTTGATCTACTTGAAAAGTAGGAAAGAATCATGTGAATAAATTTTCTTGTAATTTTAGCTCAAATCGAATCTTCGATGGAGTCCATTGTTTGGTTTATCGAATTTACCAGATCTGAGTCAAATCTCTGCTGATACACCGTGCGAGATACTTCGATGGACTCCATCTCCTGACGGTACAGCAATGAATATATTAAAAAAGTCTTCTGTGAGAATACTTAATAGTGAAGAGAATGAACAACGAGGTTTTCATTCTGGAGCAGAACAATTTCGTGTTCAGGGCTTCCACACACTGCCCATTGCATCAATGGTAAGACAAATTCAAATACAATTATTTTTTTCATTAAAAGTAGTCTTAAATTCATGAAGTTTTTTGACTCGTAATTTCATGCAATTTCCTAGGCCGATATTGGAAATCCGATTATTTTCAAGGATAACATAATTGGCATGGTTGTTGCTGCTGATCTGACTGTTATGGGTACCGCTACTTCAGTGACCTGTCTCAAGATACTTCCATACAAGGATTTTATAATAGATTTTATGATAAAAATATAAATTCATCATAAATTTGTTCCAACTCTAAAATGATTTAGTTTACACACATGAATTAGAGAATTAAAGAAAATAAAGAGGGAAGGAGGCATTATTATCAACTTGCCCTTTGTTAATCATGTCCATTTCACATTGGTATCTCCTCAAAGCTTTCACAATTCTGATTATCAATTCATGAAAAAAATGTAATTGTCTGGGGCTCGAACTACATGCACTAGGTCTTTACCCTGATCCCAGAAACCGAGACCGTTCAATCGTTATCCCTCTTTAGATCGGCCAGCTATCGCTCCTTTGGTGGACCGGTCGATTACCTATATCGACATTGTTCGATCTTCCATCGGTCACTGATCGATATAAATTCTGAAATTTTTTGGAAAATGGCAATGAATCGACTTATACAGGCGGTGATTGACAGTCAATCATTTTCATTATTCAAAGATTTCAGAATTCGTATCGACCATTGACCGATGGAAAATCGACTAAATGGACATATCGATATGGCTACATAACCAACAATCAAAAGCTCAACAACCGGTCCACCAGGGTCTTCCGACTGTTTTCCACCGTGGGTAACAAAAACTCCAATAGGAAACTTGGAATTTGGGATCGGGATCCACAGCAGCTAATGAGAGCAATTCGAATTCCATGGGGATGATAGAGGTTGAATCGAACTGGGTCTGATTTCAATTTTCTTGATTATTGTATCATTTTGAGTAGAAGTAACTGATTGTAGATCCGTGAGTTGTACGTGAGGTTTTCATGAGTGTCATTCAGACTTGTATCTTGGAGTCGAATTGAACCACTGTGGAAATCATGAGAAATTACGATGAATCCGTACTATAATAATGGACGGATTCCATGGGTGAAATGTCATGCAGTACGTGTGGCACAAGTGAAATTGAAGAGTCGAATGTAGATAGGTGCTACGAATAAAGAATGATCCTAAAGAATATGGAGGACAAGCGGTAAAATTCACACTCTATACAGAGGTGGACTACTACGGAACTTAGACGGACAACCTCTGAAGCTTAATTCGAAACTCGTCAGAACGTCGGAGCTGGTTGGTAACCTTCTGTTGTAATTTTCCGTGGAATTGCATTCTAAATTATCCATTTTTCAATGAATATTTAACAAATTTGAACAATTTTCAAAAAATTTTCTCTAGCTGAGTAAACTCAAATAATTATTCCAAACCAATTTAGAGAAGAAAAAATGGTAAAAATATGCATGCTCTCTATTTAACGGTGTTAGTTATTGACAATTTCATAATCCTTTTGCTGGAGTCAATTAGAATATTAAAATCTTACTTGAATTTTGTCTTGTTTTCCTTCTCAACTTGTTCTCTCCCCACTCAAGTCCTCCTCATTTCCTACACTGAATCCATGTTTATTCTACATTAAAATCACTTGACTATCTTTACTATCAGGCTTATCTAAAAAAATTGAGAATTCTAAAAACACGAAAAATTAAAAACAATGAGAGAAAAAAATTCATGAACGTCGGGTCATAAATTTCAGAAAGCTTAGACAAATTCATTTCGGTCTCACGAATACGCAATTAGATAAGAAACACGATTTTGAAGCATGAAATTTAATTATCAAGCCACTCCATGTAATTTATTTGTTTGTGCTTGAAGTGTACAAAGGAATTATTTTCAACAATGGATTTCATGAGGATGAATATCGTGTTTATTTTAATCCTCTTAATCAGTGGTAGGTACAATATTAAAAATCATCATAGACTTTTGCGATTGAGCAATGTTCAGAAAAATACATTGATTTTTAGGAATAAGTTGTCTAAAACATGACATGTAAGTTGATCCATTATCGACTTATTGCTACTAATTAATAATTGGATTCATTTCCATTTTTTGATTTAATTTACTGATGTTCTCATATGGATTTTGGAAAAATAATTAACAACATCAAATTATTGTCAAATCACGATGTTTCGCTGAACAATGCCAGCCTCCTCAGGCTCTGAAAACCAAACGTGGAATATTCTTTTATTTCTACTAGATGACAATATGAACTTACTACAACTCGATACCTATACTATATAGAGGGCTTCTACGGATTGCTGTTTGCAACTAATGTAAGACAAAATTACATGCAATTATTTTCTTCTACAAGAGTAATCATATATTCCTAAAGTTTCTCGACTTGTACTTTTATTCAATTTCTTAGAATGATATTGAAGTTGGTAAGGTAACACTCTATCGCGATTTTCAGTGGAATTGAATTAAAAATAATTCATTTTTCAATAAACTATTCAATAAGTTAAAACAATTTACGGATGTTTTTTTTTAGCTAAGCAAACTCAAATGAATGTTCTCAACAAATTGATACAAAAAAAAATGAGCATGCTCCTCATTCAACGGTGTTAGTTTTCGAGAAGTCATAGATCTTCTGCTAGAATTATTGAGAATATTAAAATCTTACTCAGATTCTGTCTCTTCTTTTCAATTTATTGGGTATCCACAGTGAAACTGTCTACTTGGATGTGTAAAGAGTCAGTAAATAATTAATGGCACACCAATATCAAGTAATATGTATGAACCAATCATGGTCAATTAGGACTACTTTTTCTCCAAACTCAGGCTATCATTTCCTACACTGAATCTCCTTTACATTTATACCACTTGACTGTTTTCGCTATTGGGATTATTAATACACGTTTAATTGAAAAAGAAGGCATGGATTTCGAAAGAATGGAAAATTTCGAAAAAAACACGTAGAAGACTGAAACAATGAGATAAGAGCAGATAAAGATTTCAAACGTTGAGTAATAATCATTTCAGAAAGCTGAGATCGAAAATTCTATTTAATTCTTGGAAATTACGGAGTTAAAGAAGTATCACAATTCCTAGCCTCGAATCACATTTCGGTGTTTCGAAATTTCATTATTGAGTCAGGCCACGTAAGCTATTTGTTGGTGTTTGAAAAACTACGTGGCTAATTCGTGAATATAGTGAAAAAATTGTGATATCAATTATCTTCAATCATCAAATCTATAAAAATGATCGTCGTATTAATTTTGCTTCTTTCGATCAATGGTAAGTAAAATATTGAAATATATGATTGACTCCTACAATTCAACAATACTCAGATAAATGCAACTTTCTTTAGGAATAACCTGTATGAAAAATGGCAAGGGATTGTTTTCATTACCAGCTTATGCCAACTCTATTGTTACTATATGGCAGTATGAATCAACGACACCTCAATACCGATGTAGTGGTAATATCATCTCTCGGAGACATGTAGTTACTGCTGGACACTGTCTCCATGACGTTAGGTACTATGATATTTACGTGACTGCTGGAAGGATTGATCTGGATGATACGATATCCATGATGGTACACAAGATTTACCTGCATCATAATCTCAAAAAAGTGAATAATCCTAGCGAACCTCACACGGAATATTGGTTGAATGATATTGCTGTACTGGACGTAAGTTTTGCACAATATTTAAGATGGACTCGGTCTAATGGGCGAATATGTTCCAATGATTTCCTCCATATTGTTAGCTGGTATTAGAATTAACTTGGAGTTTACATATTGCACCGATGTCATTGAGCTTTCGGGGATGGCTTCAAGCCGTATCCCACAAGTGCTACATAGTGGGATTGAACTACAATCCCATGGATACGATGAGTTCGACGACGAGCCTACAATGGGCTGATGCTTCGATTCTTGGGAACCGATGTGGTCAAACGAACAGTTTTCTCTTACCGAATGAAATACATGCTTTCATTACAACTGTGCCAACTGCACTAGACGATGTGAGTTATCGCGCTAAAGTTTATGTTTCTATTCAAAAAAATTAGCCAATACATATTGATAATGACTTTCCAGACTGACATTGGCAATTCCTTGATATGCAATAAAGTGGCAATTGGAATTATTGTTGGAGGAGGAGGCCCAACTCGCAATCTAATAACTGTACTGCCCTTCGCTCCTTACCAGAGTTTCATTGAATACATCATTGCTGGTAAATTACAATTTTTTTCAGTTATAAATATTGAGAAATCATTACGAATCTCAAGATACTAATTGATCGATAAACAGGAGGTGTAATTCCGATGGAAGAAAGGCAGCTCCGTTATGCTGTATCCATTTGGACATATGGTAATTTTAGTTGTGGTGGATTTACGGTTCACAATCGTTACGTAGTTACTGCCGCACACTGTGTGAAGGGTGTGGAGATAACTCATCTCGCGGTGATTTCCACAAATTTGCAGAATGCTAGGATAGATTCTTCCTCAAAGTGGTCATTAGTTGAGAGTATTGAGATTCATCAGCTTTATCCAGTTTTTGACAACAGAAACTCGGGAGAACATCGCACAGAAAATGATATTGCTGTCCTAAAGGTAGGTATTGATATACTTGGAAAGTAGAGAAGGATCATTTAAATAATTTTCTTGCGATTCTAGCTCAAATCGGAGCTTCCATGGAATCCAATGTTTCATTTAGGTGATTTGCCAGATCTGAACCAGATCTCTGTTGATAAACCGTGCGAGATACTTCGATGGACTCCGCCAACTGTTGGAGCGACAGGATTGAGGAAATTAAAGAAGTCTTTTGGAAGAATACTCAATGACAAAGAGAATGAAGAATCAGGTGTTCATCTTGGAGCAGAACAATTTCGTGCTAAGGGTTTCTACGCACTGCCTTTTGCAACTACAGTAAGATAAATTCAAATATAATCACTTTCTTCTTCAAAACTAATCATACATTCATAAAGTTTATCGACTTTTACTCTTATGCTATTTCTCAGGAGGACATTGGGAATCCAATTATTTTTGAAAATAATATAATTGGCATGGTTGTTGCTCTTGATCCAATCAATATGGATAAGACTGATCCAGTGACCTGTCTTAAGATACGTCCATACGAGGCTTTTATAAGGAGAGTTATAAATGATACAAATTGATGATAGTATTATAAATCCGTTGTAACTCGATGATAATTTCATTTATATATATATATGAATTAGAAAATAACAAAGATTAAACAGAGAACTTATTGACTTACCCTTTTTCAATTTCACCTTTTTCAAAGTTTTCACAATTTGAATTGTTGATTCATAGAAAATTTATGATTGATTAAATTTATGATTGCAGTTGTACAAATTGTTTCCTTTTTCATTAAAGAAATAGAACTTGAAAATCTGTCATTATGCATATAAATATAGGGTGAGGTGGGGTAAAACAGACATAAGAGGCGACACGAGCATGTGTTAGTTCTGGTATTTTATGCATGCAGAACTAGCCTGCGGAATTTGAACACATTATCTCAAAGGAAGTAAGAGCGGGGTTAAGCCAAAAAAAGTATTCGTTGCTTTAGTTTACACGGATTCTTCAAGCATCTAAGTAGAACTGTCTATTTAAATGTGTGAAAAGTCAGTGTAAGCTAATAATGTAACAGAATAAAATAACATGTGTGAACCAATCATGGCTATGAAGACTACCTTTTCTCCCCACTCAGGTACTCATTTTCTATACTGAATCCATGTTTATTCAAATTATTCATTCGTGACAATGAAAAGAATTTCCACTTCTAAGAATTCTTAAATTTAAAACTCAACGTCTATAAATTCTAATGTCTCATTGTTCAAGTCTCTCACTTGTTATTCAGAATTTCCAGTGTTCCCGGAATCCATGAAAAATATTTGTTTGAAATAGAAATCATGGATGTCGGGAACACTGAAAATAATGGAAAATAAGTACAAAATTCAAACAGTGTGATATGAGAATTTATGAATGTTGATTTTTGAATTTCAGAATACTTAGTATAAAATTTTTTATTTAATTCTCACGAATATGAGATTAGAACAGTGTCAAGTTTTACAAGTTTTTAAATTTTATTATCATGTCAGTCCACGTAAAGTATTCATGAGTTCTTGAAAAACGTCGTGGCGAAATAGAGAAGAAATTGTGAAAATCAATCATCTTTAATTATCAGCGCCATGAGGATGTATATCGTGTTGATTTTTCTCATCTCAATCAATGGTAGATACAACATTAAAAAATATCATTGATTCCTATAGTTGAACCATCTTTAGATAAATGCGATCATTTTCAGGAATAAACTGTTTAAAAAATGGCATACCAGTTAATTCAAATAAAAATGATGCTAACTCTGTAGTTACTATACGGCAGCATGGATCAACTACACCTGCATACCTATGCAGTGGCAATATTATCACTAAGAGTCATATAATTACTGCTGGACATTGTGTTCATAATGTTAGATACTATGAAATTTACGTGACTGCTGGAAGGATTGATCGGAATGATGAGATGTCCGTGATGGTACAAAATATTTACCTGCATCACAATTTTAAAAAAGTATATAATCCTGACAAGCCTCTCATGGAATATTGGTTCAATGATATTGCTATATTGAACGTAAGTACTGCATAATATTTACGGTGAACTCTGTTTAAGGGGTAACGGAAGACACAGTAAATTTCAAATTTTCAAACCCATTGTTTAATAATAATTATGATTTTTCGCATTGAATCGAGAGGCTATTCACTTGTGCAATCGCGGTGTCACTCGCGCTTGTAATCATTACACGAATCTCGTGTAATCATATCGTCGCCTTAGAGTGAAAGGGGCGTAAGTGCCAAAAACACGAAATTCTGGAGTGAAAGGGGCGTATGTCCATTTATCACTCCAAAATGTTTTTTATGGCCGCTGGAACATTATTTGGATAATTGAAAATTGAAATAACAAAGTGGCGTAACTCCAATTTTAAAGTGAAAGGGACGTATCTCCACACTTACGCCCCTTTGTTATTTTCTTTTTAAACGCTATATAATTGTTCAAGTTGAAGTGAAAAGGACGTATCTCCGCACTTACGTCTCTTGGTTTTTATAATTTTTTTATCGCATGAGAATTTTTGGAGTTACGCCCTTGTGTTTTTAGGATTTTTTTTATTTTGGAGTTACGCCCTTTTGTTTTTAGGACTTTTTTTCATTTTGGCACTTACGCCTTTTTGTTTTTAGGAATTTTTTTGAACTTTTGGCACTTACGCCTTTTTGTTTTTAGGATTTTTTATTTGAATTATGGCACTTACGCCTCTTGTTTTTAAAAATAACAAAAAGACGCATGGACTGGAGATACGCTTCTTCGTTATTATTTTTTCCCGATAATTAGGTAAATATTCAATGAAAACACTAAAAACAAAGGGGCGTATCTCCGGCACTTACACCCCTTTATTATTAGTTTTTTTCCCGATAATTAGGAAAAATCAATGAAAAGACTAATAACAAAGGGGCGTATCTCCGGCACTTACGCCCCTTTGTTATTAGTTTTTTTCCGATGGTCGGGGAAAAATTAATGAAAATACTAAAAACAAAGGGGCATATCTCCGGCACTTACGCCCCTTTGTTATTAGTCAGTGGTACTTACGCCTTTATGTTATTAATTTTTTTTTTTTTCACTAATATTGCCTCAAAGGCCTTGGAAAGTCTATTGGAGCAATAATGGTGGAGATACGCCTTTTTGTTATTTTGAAGAAAAAAAATCGGGAAAAATGGCACTTACGCCCCTTTCACTCTAAGGCGACGATATGCAATCGGTGTAATAGCGAGTATTCGGCGATTACACCGATTGCCTGTGTAATCAGAAGTAATCACTTGAAACCTTGTGTAATCGATGTAGTTACGTATTCGTTGACCTTCGTTTTTCTTCTATTCGATTTTAACTCAAATCAAAATTAGCGCCATTTACCGATGAGGAAGAGATCGCGCGACGTAAGAGCGCCCAACGGAACAAAACGTCAATGCTGTTAAGGTATGACTATGGCTGAACGACTTGAATCGACGAAAATCTGAGATTATTTGGAGATATTCTTCACATCAAACCCGAAAACTTTCCCTCATGACGACAAATTTTCTGACGTGTAGAATTCAAGATATTTAATTTCTAATTTTCCATTTTCCCCATAAGAGCCCGTGTAAATTCAGTCACATTTCATTCATGATTAATTTTTCATAAAACGAGAATTGATGTGTTTCTGAAAAAATTGGAGCTCATAACTAGGCATTTCGGGAATTTTTTGAGACCTGGATCAGCAATTTCTGACGTGTAGCTTTGGAGAAAAATAAATAAACGATTAATGGCAGGCCAGCACCACTGTGTACGTATACACGATCGCTCTGCATATTAGAGTAGGTAGGACCGTATCAAAATTTTTAAAAACGATTCTTTGAAAAAAAATTAAAATATTAGTAGATTTAATTGTTTTGATTATATTATGTTTTCATATAGAAGAAAGAAATAGATTGAGGCTAAATAGCATTATTGATTAAACCATTTCCACTTCTTTTGGTTGTTCCAGATAATTTTTTCCTAACCTCCCTTGCACCTTCTCTTGGTGGTGAGTCGAGCGATAGTCATATGTACCATAAGGGGGGACCACGGTGAAATTCAAAAGTCTTTGGTTGATGGAGGGATCCATCGAGTGACATTTGGCACACGATGGGATGTGTCAAGAAAGCCGAAAACTGTTGAACACAATCCATTTTAGCCTGTATTTCAAGATAAAACGTCATTATTCGGCTTCATCTTAATAATGCCCCATGGACCACAAATTTGATCCGATTCAGATTTTCTTTTTTTCCAGATATTCGTTAGCCTTTCGAGGATAAAATTGGGTATCCGTTCTACATTACAGATTATAGATCACGAGAAAATGAATTTTTTCCATTCACTCATTCTTTGCTCGAAATTTTTTCAATTGGAAAAAATTCGTTGAATTGAGAAAAACTCATTTTCTAGTGATCTATGATCTGTAATATAGAATGGATACCCAATTTCATTCTCGGAAGGCTAACAAATATTTGTAAAAAAAAAAAATTCCAATCGGATCAAAATTGTGGTCCATGGGGCATTATTCAAATAAAGCCGAATAATGATGTTTGATCTTAAAATACGGGGCAAAATGGTTTGCGTTCAAAATTTTTTAGGTTTTTTGATACACCCCATTGTGTGCCAAATGTCACTCGATGAATCCCTCCATCAATCAAAGACTTTTGAATTTCACCGTGGTCCCCCCTTAAGGGGTAACGGAACCCCTTGTATACATTGAATTTTTGAACTAATTGTTTGACCATAATTTATTCATATTTTTGTCATGAGGAGGTGACAACGAGGGCGAAGGAAATCAGAAAGTCGATGCTTCTGTTATTTCATGAAAAAAAATCATAATTATTGCTAAACAATGGATTTGAAAATTCGAAATTTACTGGTTCTTCCGTAACCTCTTAAAAATAATTTAGGCGTGATGAAAATTGTTCGGAAATCTTCGTTGTGTTGGTTGTTCAATAAAGGAAACAGTACACTGAGCCCGGATGGACTCGTAAGAGTAAGAGAAGCTGGAGTCACTAAATACAATGAGAAAAGGCAAAAATTACAGCCTGAAGATTCGTCGAAAGCTTTCATTGAACAATGCAACGGAATACACATCGGTGATTGGTGCTTATTCAAAGGAAAAATGAATGATGAACACCCACGGTGTGTCAATATTGAGCAATACTGTAGAACTGTATCTCCGCCAATAGTCGATGGAAATAACATGAAAGTTGATGAGACAATTTGTAGGGAAGTTCAGGAGTTTTTTTCAATAATATGTTTTCTTCATCATTGTATCAGTTCTGATAATATGAATAAACCTCGATATATAGAAGAATTAACATGGATTTTCTTAAATTAAAGTAGAAGTCAATGAATCAATGGAATTTATCTAGCATATGTGATAAACTTGTGATCAGCTTGTAATCGATTGTAATCATTTGTAATCGCGTAATCATCCAAAATTTCAATGATTACATTCGATTACACGTTTGTATGTAATCGATTACATGCAATCGGTGTAATCGCTACAAAATCAAGTGTAATCAGTAATCGCTGTGTCACGAAAATTCCAAGTGAATAGCCCCTCGCATTAAATATCAGAAGCAACGACTTCCTAATGTTCTTCCCCAGTCGTTGCCACTCTTTTACCATACGAATATCGATAAATATCATCAAACAATGAGTTCAAAAATTCAATATATACAAGGGGTTCCGTTACCTCTTAACGAGAAAATATTGTCGCCTTAGAGTGAAAGGGACGTAAGTGCCATTTTTCCCGATTTTTTTATCAAAATAACAAAAAGGCGTATCTCCACTATTATTGCTCCTATAGGCTTTCCAAGGCCTTCTATGCAATATTAGTAAAAAAAATAATAACATATAAATGTAAGCACCACTGACTAATAACAAAGGGGCATAAGTGCCGGAGATACACCCCTTTGTTTCTAGTGTTTTCAGTGAATTTTCTCTAATCATCGGAAAAAAATTGAAAACAAAGAGGCGTAAGAGCCATAGTTTAGATGCAAATCGCTAAAAACAAAAAGGCGTAAGTGCCAAAATTCGGATGAAAAATCCTAAAAACAAAAGGGCGTAACTTCAAATATTCTCATGAGATAACGAAAATTATAAAAACAAAGAGGCGTAAGTGCGGAGATACGTCCTTTTCACTTTAACTTTAACAATTATATAGCGTTTAAGAAGAAAATAACAAAAGGGCGTAAGTGTGGAGATACGTCCCTCCCATTATAAAATTGGTACTTACGCCACTTTGTTATTTCAATTTTCAATTATCCAAATAATGTTCCAGAGGCCATAAAAAACATTTTGGAGTGATAAGTGGACATACGCCCCTTTCACAACAGAATTTCGTGTTTTTTGCACTTACGCCCCTTTCACTCTAAGGCGACTATATGTTTCGATGATATTCTACATATTTTTAGCTGGTATTTAAATTAACTTGGAGTATCCATATCAAACCAATTCCATTGAGCTTCCAAGAATTGATCCACACCGTATCCGACAACTGCTACATGATGGGATGGAACTACGTACCTATAGATACGATGATCTCATTGATGACTCTGCAATGGGCCGATATCCTGATTCTCGGCGATAGCTGCCGTGGAAACAACACCTTTCTCTTACCAAATGAAATATACGGTTTCCTTACAGCTACAAAAGCTATAGTAGATGATGTAAGTTATTTTATCGATGACCCGTCAAAATTCCCCTGCCAAAAGTCCCGCGTCGAAATTCTTGTGCTGAAATTCTCTTTTACAAATTTCCTGCTGTTATTATTTCTTCGACTATATTTCCCCACTTGAAAAATATGTCATGGGTTATTTGGTCGTGGGGAATTGTCGAAGTAGGAATTATGGCGAGGGAATTTCGTCATACAACCAAGTTATCTGGCTAAAATTCAAGTTTTTTGTAAAGAAATGAATCGATACTAATGATGACTTTTCAGACGGACATTGGCACATCCTTAATATGCAACCACTTTGGAGTTGGAATTATTGTTGGTGGAAGAGACCGAACTCGCGCCGTAGCAACTGTGTTGACCCTCGCTCCTTATCAGCATTTCATTGAATACATCACTGCTAGTAGGTTTTTCTTTTTTTCAGTTATAAATGTTGAGAAATTATTATGGATCTTTAGTTACTTATTGATCGATGTACAGGAGGTGTAGCTGTGATTCGAGAAGGGGAGTTCCGTGATGTTGCAACCATTTGGGGATCTGGTCGTTTTCGTTGTGGTGGATTTATGATTTATGATCGTTACATAATTACTGCCGCACACTGTGTGAAGGACGTGAAAACAGTTGATCTCTTGGTGGCTTTTCCACGTTCGGAGGTTCTTAGAATAGATTCCGCCTCGGAGTGGTTATCGGTTGAAAATATTGAGATTCATCCGCTTTATCCAGTGATTCACAATAAAAACTTGGGAGAACATAGTCTAGAGAATGACATCGCTGTCCTGAAGGTAGATATTCATCTACTTAGAAATAGAAGAGGATCATTTGAATAATTTTCTTGTAATTTTAGATCAAAGCGAATCATCTACGGAGTTCATCGATTAATTTCATGGGTTTCCCAGATCCGAGCCAAATCTCCGCTGATACACCGTGTGAAATACTCCGATGGACGCATCCATTTTCTCACGCTACATCGGGAAGAATATTAATGAAGTCTTTTGTGACAATACTCAGTAGTGAAACAGAGGGAGAATCAGGTTTTCATATTGGAGCAAAACAATTTCGTGCTAAGGGCTTGTATGGACTACCTTTTGCAACTAATGTAAGATAAAATTTAGATGTAATTATTTACTTCTCCAAAAGTAATCATACAGTCATCAACTTCTCTGACTTGTACTGTTTATGCAATTTCTCAGGAGGACATTGGAAATCCAATTATTTTTGAGAATAATATGATTGGCATGGTTGTCGCTGTTGATCCAAGTGCTATGGGTGCTGTTGATCCAGTGACCTGCCTCAACATATATCCATACCTAGATTTCATATTTGGAGCTATGATAAGAACATAAATTTATCATGAATTTTTTACAACTCTCAAATATTCCAGTATATAATTCTAAAATATCCTCCTATATATATGAATTAGAGAATAAAAAAAATTGAACAGAGAAAAAAGGATTATTATTGACTTACGTTTCGTCAATCATCTCCATTTCGCATTAGTGTCTCAAGATTTTCAAGATTATAATCATCAATTCATTGCAAAAAATGTGATTGTCTGGAGGTCGAATTACATGCACTAGGTGTTTACTCTAATCCCAGAAATCGAGCCCGTTGAAACGTTATTCCTCTTTGAATCGGTCAGCTAGCACTCTTCCTGCTGTTTTTCACTGCTGGTAATACAAACTACTGCAGGAAACTTTCCAGCCCACAGTAGCCAATGAGATCAATTCGAATTTCATAGAGATGATAAAGCCTGAAAATCACACTGGGGGCCTGATTACAATTTTTCAAACAAAATTACGGTAACAATTGCCACTGAAAAAAGTTATGGCGGTCGCAAGTAATTCTTTTGATACTTGGTTGACAAAAAAATTGCAAGCACTGAATACAGATGAGAGTGTCTTTGGTAATTATATTAAAGGAATATTGGAGGGTGATGAAACAGAGGACGAAAAGACTGAGGCACTGGAGAGTATACTTTCGGGGATAACGGTGAGGACCGTTCGGATTGTGAGGTTAGATTGCACTCGGCGTTTAATTAACAATGAGTTTGGCAATGATTCATGCTCAAAGCAGAGAGAGAATAACGATAATAATATAACTTACAATATTCAGGCTCTCCGATGAACTAATAAAGGCATTGTTTTTTTTTGCAGGAGGACAATATTGGTAAACATGTCTCAGAAATACTCACCGCCTGGATAGAGTGGTTACCAAATGAAAAAGTAAATGATACTGTCGAACCTTCTGAGGATGTTGATGTACGTCTTGCAAGAATGATGGAATCACAGAGTTTACCAACAACAACACAACGTAGTTACACAGCTGAGGAATTGAAAATAAGAGAAGCTATACTATCGCAATACTCACAAATGTCTGATGGTGAAGAGGAAGATGGTGATGGTGAGGAAGTTGCAGTTGCTAGTGGAGATTGTGGAATTGAAAAGAATACAAATGCAGCCAATATTGTTCATCAAGAAAGAGAAAAAAGAGAGAAAGCCAAATTGGACAGTCAGAAGAAAAAAGAGAAGGACAAAGAAGATCGGTGAGGAATTTTTACAAGTGAAAAACTTATGTATAAAGTCAATTTTTCTATTCTCGTTTTACTTCTTCATTGTCTCACATTCAATAATTTTTCGGATAGTTGCAAAATAAGGGAGATGAAAAAAAAATGATTTTAGATATTCAGTAAATTGAAAAATAAATGTCAACTATACAAAAAATCGTTCATGGCTCATTTGTATTACAAAGTTGGACATTCTTATTGAAAAAAACAAACCAAAACGAAAATAGGGAAACGAATGAATTAGTCTAGTACATTCATCTCTTAACTTGTAAATTTATTTTTTATTTCTAAACATTTTTAACTAAATTCTTCAATTATTATTTTTACAGTGAAAAACAGAAACAAATGAAAGAGGATAAAAAAGAAAAACGCAAAACAACAAAAGGAGAACGTAGAAGATAGCATTGTGACGAATAATCTGAATGATTGTATTACTCGTTTATTCCTAGAATTTTGAAGAAAAAAAAGAAGGAATTAACCGCATAGAAATAATGTATTTTGTCCGTATGTCATTAAATAATTTCTAAATAAAGTAATTTTATCCGTGCTGCATGTAATCTTCACTTCAACTCGAAAACATAAATAGTTTGGAATTTATCAAACATCAAAAAAAAGAAAAAAAAATGTATATTCTTCATTTGTTTGTAATAAATGATTTTCCTGTGTGTCTAACAAGAAAAAAAATAATGCAAATTAACTAGTTGTTTGATATCCATTAATTTAACATTTTAATATTAAAAATAGTCACTAATTTTCACTTATACAACAAGATTAATCTCTTCGTTATTGCAGTCACTATGACCAAGTATAAATGGCCAATTTCTCCTTGATATTCTAGCTAATTCTCCACGCAATAAATTAAGTAAATCATCGAGATAACGAAATTCATCGATATCACGATTTAAACGTGCTGTTTCATTTTCTAAATGATCAATTTTACGTTCTTCACATTGAAAATCAACTTTCAATAATCCAATATCTCTGTAAATATCTCTGCTATTTTCCTCCAGTTGTTTAACTTTTCCCTGTAGCTCACTGAACAATCCAACAGTAGGTGAATCATGTTCAATTGTTACTACATGCTCATCTTCCTCTTCAATTGACAATGCAAGTCGTGTTAAACGATCATGGGTTGACGTGATGGAGGAGAATCTGTCGTTGATTGAATAGTCAGAGACTGTAGAATCAATGGAATTTCTGTGGAGTCCCTCGAGAATAGAGACTACTTCACTCAAAACTCCGTTGTCTTGATGCTAAATTGATAATTCATGAAGTTGTTAATCAAGGATGCTGTGAGTTATCAAAAAAAAATGAAGTATCTCACGAAAAAATATCTTTTGCAAAAATATAAATTGTTACTTTGAAGTATCATGGGACATTGGAAGGTTTCAAAGAACAATACTAAAAGATTGTCAATTCGCGACGTTTCTCTTGTAATTTAAGCTACTTAGGATTGAGTTGACGAAATAATGAAAATGTCAGGAGCCTGAGGAAGCTTAAATAACAAGCAAAACGTCGTGAATTCACAATCTTTTAGGATTATTTTTGGAAACCTTCCTGTGTTCCATGATACTTTAAATTTATAATTTGTCGTCTTAGACTGAAAGGGGCTTGAGTGCTATGCGTAAGCATATCACTTACGCCTCTTTCACTCTAAGTCAACAAATTATTAACATGGAAGTGAGTCAGAGTATTAAATACATTTTAACAATGTCTAATGGAATTGAATCTAATTATTATTTTCCTTATTCTGTATTTCATGAGGAAGAATATCTTTATAATTGATTGATCTTATCTCATTCTTAGATTTTTGTATCAGATATTTTGTCGTTGGCATGATTTCACGTAGAATTGAAACTGCATTGAAAATTTACATAAATAAAAGAAGGTTTGCACTCTCTACCTGATATTCTGCTATCCCTGAAACAGTCGTCAATTCATGTAACAGGCAGACTGGTGATTGGCAGGCAAACTCATCTGCACTGCAGTCATCATTCTGAATGCCTAAAGTATCATCTTCAAGTGATGTTCTCTGGTTCTCGAAACTATTGTTCAAACATCCGCAGATCGATGAATCGCTGCTTGTGAGATCGGGTGTTTCATAGCGAATAGGACTTTTTCGATTGGCAATTTCTAGAACGTCTTCAGTCTCTTGTTTCTTGCTCTCTTTTTTTGGGTAACGAGCTCGTAGACGATGAGGACGACGTATTGACACGGGAACTCGAACCTCGGGAGCACTGGGATCGAGAAGAGCTTCCAAATTCAAAGCTCCTAGGAAGAAAAATTCATTTCAACATTCAGACGGTTTTTGCCTTTCAATTGCCGCAAAAAAATGGGTTTGTGAAAATTCTTGATGGAATATCTCGAAAACTGAATGAGATAGGCTGTGTTGACCAGTGTTTAGACTCATTCAGTGATCGAACTATTTAACGTGTTTATCCTAGTAAAAATTGGTGATCTAGCAAAATAACATTTCTATAATTGCCTAAACACAATATAATTTTCATAAAATCAAATGAGAGTTGAAAATATGAGTAATTACTGAATTTCTAATATTCGATCACTGTTGTCTGACGAGGCTTATCCGTTCGACCAATGGACTACTCACCCTAGTAAAGAATTTGTAATGTCCTTTTTTTTGTAACTCTGATATTCCATGAAGAATGATTACAAAAACAAGTAGACTTGAATAACTAAAGTTTTTAGACAAATTGATTTTATTTTATCATCAGTTTTTTTGAGAATATTTCGGAGAATAATCGAGATAAGGCGCCTTTTCTAATCACTTATTTTTATAGCCCTTAGAATTCTCTACAGAAAAGGTCATCATCATCATAAAAATTTCAATATCTCACTTGAATTCCGAAAAATTCCTAGAAAACTTGAGACAGAATAAAATCAATTTGTGTGGAATTTTTCGAGTCAAAAGTAGGATTTTCTATTTACCTATATGAGACGGATCAATGAGCTCTCCCAATTTATTCCGAAGCACTGAATTTCTTGGACTTGGATCATGAAAAGGAGATGGTGTATCTCTGAAGCTGTATGACATAGTTGGACTGTTGGTTTCAAGAAAATATCTGGGTGAAGGTGTCAAAATCCTGTACTCCTGAGATCTCACTAGTCTCTCAGGTGTGTAACAAAAAGCTGATCTTTGATCCTCCTCCTGTCCCGGTACTTGTAAAGATGAATTAGATTTATTTGAATTCAATGGAAATGATGAAACAGCGTCTTCTTCAATCAGAGCAATATCCAAATCTCCATGTTTCAAATAATCAAGTTCAATATCTTCCATTGTTATCGAAATTTCAATTTTTTTCGGTATTGATATATAACTAGCACGTATAGAATCATCATTCTCACTTATTTCCTCTTCGAAAAATGATTTTTTTTCATCATTCACACAATCATAAGCACTCAATGTGTCAAGTGCCGATGATATAATGTTACTAGTATTATTTGCGCCTTCTTGTAGTTTTCGTTTCAATTCACATTGAACTTTGGCCTGGCTTTGATTAGCAATTGGATATTGAAAATTCATATCCGTTTGAATGACGTCATTATCGTCATCGATTACTTCAATTTGTCCGGTAAACATTGCAAAAAGTATACGTCACTCCTTTTCACTGTTATTCTGATAATTTCGTTGATAATAATGCCTCACTCATTCCTCAAAATTTTGGTAATTTTAAAAGACAGTAGTTAACTGGCATCCAACGATAATTCCCACAATCATTCTTCGATAAACAGACATTGATGTTATCAGAGAATTAATTTGAATCTTGAAGATTAAACTTTTAATCACAAAACAAATGAATGGATGAATATTTAATTGAACTCAAGTTGAAAGAAATTTAAGATTCTTAAATGATTATTGTATGAGGCAATTTTCATGCAGTTGTTTTCAAATATCTCGGAAATTAATGGAAATACAAAGTTTTTTGGTAAGAATTTTTTTTTTAGGTCTTGTTTTGCTCTACAAAAGAAAAGTTAAGCGGAAAAATAGGAAAATCTGAAATATTACATGCAGTTTATTTTCAAAATATCCAGTAAAAAACGAGATTTAGGGGAAAATATGAAGAGATCTTTTCTGTAGTACACAAAATTCTCTACAAAAAAATATTCTGATGTTTTCCTCTACATCTACTCAATCTCGAGATATCTAGAAAAAGGACTGCATTAAGATAAAACAATTCTAATATTTAGCATTTTTATAAATAAATCGTGGTGATTTGTGCAAATTAATTGGAAAATTTTAATACCTAACAAAAAAAAATCATTGAGAAATGTAATTATTTAATCATTTTACCACTTCACCAGAGACTTTGTATCTAACTATTTGTCTTTCTATTCGATTCAACATGCAAAAATATTCATGCCTATTGTTCTCGATCTTATTCTGTCGACAAACAGCACAAAACTGAGGGGGAGACCGAGGAAACGTTAGAAAATACTGGTAAGATTTTAAGCTCAACCCCGTTCTAGTCCATCATGCGGTTGTGTTGTGACCTCATGCGGTTGCCTGTCGGCAAATCCAATTCTTCATTTGCGTGTAACATAGATACTGATCCATTTACTTGCTATGACACTCCATTGATTATCACATTGATTGTATTTTTTTTTTATTAGAATGAAAATAACGTCTTAATTATGAGAGTAGTAACTCTAGCATTGTTTTCCCCAGAATGGAGAGAAATTCAAAGATCAACGGGGAATGAGTCATCTGTATTGTTGTGCAAATGAATGCAATTGGCATTGACATTGTCCATTACTACTAATTAGACTTAAAATATATGCTGAAATAGTTCTATTTTTATTTACCTTATTCTGTACTCTATACACATAGTTTAGAATTATTAACCACAGAGTAAATCCAATTCCAGTTGCATGTAGTTTTAAACATCGTGTCAATTGATCTTAGAAGACCGCACGGACTTGATCTTCGTCTGTACTCATTTGCTCATCAGTGAAATCATAAGTGAATACGTATAACGAGATAAGGCGATTATATTTTTGGATTAGTTTCAATGGAATATCTTGAAAATTTGTCATTTATTGAAATGCTTTGGGGATTTATTCTATTCGATTCAGGAGTGAAGAGGTAAAATAGAATAATTCTGTTCTTTCACCTCTCAGTTTTTCCAAAATATCTCGGAAACTAAGCGAGATAGGAACGTTTTTAGATGCACTTCTTTGGTGGCTCTCATTGTTATTTACAAATAAGATTGAAATGAAGATTGTGTTATCTCACTTAGTTTCGGAGATATTTGTTTGAGGAGTAACGGAAGCTCTCGTATGTACTGAATTTTCAAACCAATTGTTTGACAATGAAGATTAATGTTTTTGTCATGAAAAAGTCTCAACGACTGATGAAGGAAATTGGAAAGTCGATACTTCTGCTATTTCTTAAAAAAAAAAAACATAATTATTGCTAAGTAATAAATTTGAAATTTCGAAATTTACTGGGTCTTCCGTTACTCTCAAAACCTAGACTAGTGTCATCTTATGAGGAATTCCCCCCGTTCCATTGTTTTTATTTTCCTATAATCGATCGGTTGAGCGGAGAATTCTGGATAAAAATTTGAAGTTTAAGTGCTTTCATTCATTGAAGTGCTTAACGAAATGTTATATTTTTTGAATGTCATATTCTGCAAAGTTTATGGAAAATTAAAATTAATTTTAGGAGCTAGCGAAATTTTTTCCTTACAAAATGACTTGTACGGTGAGCGATGTTGCCGAAAATTCGCTGAACATGCTTGGGCAGTGTAGAATGAATTTGGCAACGTTGCAGCCGAAATGAGCCTACAATTAACAATGCGGTATTCGATATATATATCCCGGAAACGTGAGGTTTTAACAGAAAATGTGAAGAAATCTTTTTTGTAGAACACTTTATGAACTATGAAGAGATTCTCTTGATAAATTCTCATAAACCTAAATTGTTTCCGAGATATTTCCAAAACAATGTGCATGTGTTCTTTTGATATTCTGTCAACGCCCCTCAATTACCAAGATATTCCATATTTCATAAGAAATAATTGCAGAGATAAATCAACTTATCTCGTTTCACCTCTTCAGCTTTCTGAGTCATTCCCACTTGTTCCATTAAAATAAAATAAAAATAATTGTTTTCAGCATTTCACATATCTTTTCTCGAATACAAGAGGAAAGTAACGAAATGAATGGGAGTTATGATAATGTCGGGTCACCAAAGAGTTTATCGTTAATTACTCTGATTTAATTTTTTTTAAAAATCAATCCCCCAATTCATGAGCCGATGCCGGTACTGCAGAAACGTCTATAGACTTTACATAGAAATGAGAATAACTATTTCATCAACATACGGTACATCAGTACAAGTATTCTCAGCGGGAATCTCCAGTAGCTTTCAAAAAAAAATAACTGGAAGCAGATAAAAATGTGTGATACGGATTACAAAAAATTAACATACGTGAAGCCATCACCTGTACATCAGTCTATCACTCATTTCCGAGACTCTAATGATAATAACAACCTGTGCGATTGTTCTCGGATCAATCTCACCGGATTTTCGCAATTTAATGAAGTGGAACAACTGAAAAAATTCATTCGATAAATGGAGGAAGTAAAGACATTCAAAATGTTCATGTAAGTAAATATTGATGATTTATTGCAATTTTTTGGATAAATTTTGATTAATCATAGACAAATATTTAATGACTTACGATTAGATAACTTACCTTTATACTCTGAGGATTGTAAAATTTGAACAAATATTCTTAGTAGCAACAAAAATGCTCCTCATTTTTGTCATGTCTGCGGTTAAACAAATACAAATATAACAGCCGAATTTCATTGCTGTTTTTTTTTGCTTCTTCTTTTAACTCAGACAATTGCTCATAATTTCGCATTTCACATGTATCTTATCTCTTGAGATGGAAATATAGCATATGACTATTTATTCAGCTTGAGGCTGTCACTGTGCTAAATACAGGAATCATCAGTGTCAATAAACGATGAAGAGTAACTTCGGAAAAGAACTGTTGGTACTGTGTATCCTTCCTCGAAGGCCAATTACATCTGATTTTTGACACCTCAGGTTTTTTTTCATCCTTTCTCAGAGAGTGACCTTGAGAGATAACACACTTTCTTTCTCTGCGAAAATTGTTGCCACGTTTTTATAAGCCTCTTAGGTTTTGAGATATTCTATCAAGAATGATCCTGAAGATAAGAGGATTTGTTTTGTAATTACTGAAGTTTTTCCCCTGACCATTATTTTCATATTGGTATTGTTGAAAATCGGCAATTGTAGTCACTCCAAATGAATGAATTAATCAAATTTCATTCCAAAAGCACTGAATTTTCGTCTACTATACAGATCTCATCAGAATACATATATTCATTAGCTTAATCCCTGTCAGTAATAGTTTTTTTCAAATTATTTCATGCAAAAAGCTTTTCTTATTTCATTATCTAACGTAACAGATCAACTGTCAAATTTGCACTGAATCATAAGTCGATTTTGTTTTGTATTGCCTCTTCAGCATTGAATTGTTCGATGTTTTTTTTTCCAGTTTAGTGATTATTGGAGCATTATGTTTGATTTTCCCAGAGGCACATAATCAAAGTAAAGATAATCATCTGTGCACAATTGATTTTCATGATAAATCAATCAATTCAAAAAACTGCGTCTCGACTGATGACAAGCATTTGTGGTGCTTTGGTGATTCTTATCAACGATGGTCGAACAATGGGTAACTGATAATAATTTCGGAAAATATAAGATTTAGGTGAATTTATCGAGAGACTTTTCTTATGTCACGACTTTAGGAACAAAGTGGCGTAAGTGCTATGCTCATACATAGCACTTGAGCCACTTTGTTCCTAAGGTGACAATGTGTATTCCAGAAAATTCTCGACAAAAAAAGTCTTTTGATCAATTATTCTAAATCTCATGGTTTCCGAGATGAATGCGAATTAATGTTCCTGTCATTTTTTGATTCATTCGTTTTTTTTTCGGAACTTTATTCAGATCAACTGATCCACTGGCATTAACCATCTGCAATTGGCCGAATTTTTCCATCGATCCACAGGACATAATTAACAAATTTCCAACCATTAAGAAACTCGTAATTGCCAACAGCAATTTAACAAGTTTGTCCAATGCATTTCCAAGTAAAGCTGTAAATCTCGAGGTTTCTATAAAAATTTCATTTGATTGCAACTTTTCCATACATTCCTGCACTTTCCATCTTTTTTTTTTTTGAACCAGAAAATTTTCATTACGAGGACACTGCTCAAAGAAATTCCGATGGATGCATTCAAACATTTATCAGCTCTCAAAGTACTGGATCTTAGAGATAATGAACTGACAGAGATCGATTCAAATGTTCTCGTCGCACCACGCTTACAGCATGTCCACTTAGCAGGTAGGAAATTTTTACCTTTTCCGCTCAATTTTCGATGCCGATTTTTTACTCGCATGTTCTCTCCAATTTCAAGTATGAATTTTTCAATTTTCATGTGATTTTGAAATAATTTTTAAACCTTGAGAACTTGCGCTTTTTCTAGCATCTCACTTGCACTCGAGCAAACGCCGTAAGTTGAGTAGCGTCAGGGTGGCACGACGCTCATAGCGCGAGTTCTCGAAGGACAAAAGTTTATATTTGTAGTGTTTTTTTTCATTAACCCTATACTGGTCACTCTAAACGATCTAACGATTTTCGTCGGGCGATGGGGGATTCCCTGCCGTGTTATTTCAGCTGCGACGTTGCCGAATCCCCTCTACACTTCCTGAATGCGTTTAGTGAATTTTCGGCAACGTCGCATACCGGAGAATTTCATTAAGCATGAAATAAATATTGCTAACTTCTACAATTTATTTAATTTCTTCATTAACATTGCAGGATATGTCATTCAAAAAATATAATAGTTCGTTAAACACTTCAATGAATAAAGTCAAATTTTTCCAGAATTTTCCGCTCAACCGATTGATCATGGAAAAATAGAAACAGCGAGATGCGGAAAATCCCTCATGAGATGACCAGTCTAGGGTTAAATCCAATTTCAAATATAACAAAAATTCTGATTCCAATATGTAACAGGTAATTATTGGAAATGTGAGAATACAACGATGCTCTGGATTTTGAATATGTCGCGAGGATCTTTAGCACGAAAAATAGCTGATAGAGACAAATTACATTGTGCACATCCATTTGAGGGTCGTCCACTAGTTCCAGTCATTGAAATTATTGCGGTATTAATTAATCTTGATTTCATAAAATTTTGCATAGTTCGTCTCTGATGAATGTTAATTTTCCCCCAGACACTGAAGGAAGAATGCAAGAGAACTGTTTGCGAATGTGAATTAGTATATGTAGTTGGACGAGTTGGAAAACAAACGCAGAGAAATTTAATGGCATTTGTATCAACGAATTGCAGCTACCGTGGACTGACGCAAATGCCTGAATTTATTCCTACAAATACAACTACACTTCATCTTAATGGAAACAAGGTTTGTAATTCTCTCAGTACAATATTTAAATTAAATAGAATTTTCGTAAATTTTATAAATTCTGAAGATTTCAGACTTGACGCCGTTGGTTACTAATGGAGTTTACAAACAAGTGCTTGATCTATATTTGGACAATAATGAAATTGAATCAATTAATCAATTAGAGAGCTCTCAATGGTTGGATAATTTCCGAGTGCTCAGTTTCAGAGGCAATAAATTGAATGACGTAGGTTTTGCTTTTTTCTTGAAAAGGGATATTTGCGTGGAATTTCCATGACAAATTGAATTACATAAAAAGCCCCTTTAAAACAGATACTCCAATGTAATGGTTTATGATGAATTCTTTCAGGATACTTTTTCATCAATATATTTTATTCAATTCTTTAATATCTCTCAACTCAAGTGTACAATATTCTCAAATATAAAGTTTAAATTATCCAAATTAATGAATTAAAAAATAAATTTCAGCTGCCTACATATGCATTCGAGCATGTTCTCATCAAGAGCAGAAGTGCAGTTAGTATGTATTTGGGGAATAATCCATGGACCTGTGATTGCCTCTTCACCCCTGGATTTCAGGTGAATAAATTAACAAAAACAAAAAAACTAATTTCAATTCCCAATGATTTTTACTCAAATTTTATATAAAAAAAAAAACTTTCAGGATCTACTAATTCGCTATCCGAACATAGTGAAGGATGAAAACGACATAAAATGTCACACAGCAAAAAATTTTGAGAATCTCAATAAACCGATAAGAGATCTAACGAGAACTGAAATTTGTTTAACTGGAAATGAAACAAGCTGGCTACATCCACTAGATGTATTGAATTTCTTTTTAGGTTCTTCTATTATTTTTATTATAGGTAAACTTTTGTATGATTATTGGTCCTTCAAGCGTACGGGAAAGCTGCCTTGGCTCGTTACCAAAATTCCATGAGCTCATTCATGTTAATGAGAGTTAAATACACTACACCATTACACTCATACTTGTAGGCTAAATTGGGGGCTTAGTGCTAGCACATTTCTACGAATATAAAATAGAAATTTAAAAAAAAATGATAATTCTTAAAAAAAATTATTTATATTATTTTACACATACCTGGAACATTCTATTGCACGAATTTTTTGAAGCAAATTGATTGAATAGTGGAAGCTGCTTTTGGGGTGATTTTAACTTTGCGTTTCTGGATCTTGGAGATTTTTCTGGACTCTTTGATTCTCGTGGTGATGTTTGTGCTATGGATATCAAGGAGAGAAAAAATAATAGAAAATGCTTAAAATCAATTGAATCATTCTTATAAAACAATGTCGCCTTAGGAACAAAGTGGCGTAAATGCCAAAAATATTACAATAAACTCCCAATAAAGTTCCTCTTTCGTTAAAGTTCTCAGGATTCTACCACCAAAGTACCTCATTGGCTCTTCCACTCTAGTTCTTCAGTAAGCCAATCAGAATTGATTTCAGAAGCGCGGCAAATATACATTCAAATGTACTTTTGGGCATATTTAAATATTCTGCGCATTGAACTCTACGTAGGGCAATAGTCTATTCAAGAGTAGGGATAAGAACATAATGGGAACTTTAACGAAAGGTTCTGGATGGACCGGTCAACTTATTTGAAAGTCTACTGGATTTTAAAAAAATGGAAGCCTTACACCTAGGACTTCTCGGACTGCGGACGGGAATGTGCGAGGGTTTCTGATCGTCTGATTCTCTGAGTGGTGATGAAGTTGAACTACGTCGTTTTTTCCTATCACAATCATCATCTGTCCTTGGATTATCTTCATACGATGCTATTCTCTGTTGAACTGGCGCTAACACAGTATCCCTCGTGGTTGTCCTTGATTTCATATCTGATTCCTTCTTCTCAATTAATTTCATTGAGCTTATCGTTGAAATAGTCTCATCATAAATTTCTTCTGAGTTATAAAAATTCTGTAAATTCGAGAGCTTATCTATCTCTACCAGTGCTTCTTTTAAAGGATTATCTTCAACTGCATCTATAAAAATTATGACGATCTCAAAATAAATGTTGATCTATGTAAATTTCCGTTAAAGTTTTTAGAAACCTGGTCTATCAGGGACTTCGGTGGGAAGTGATTTAGGTGATTCTGGATGTTCGGAGAATGAATCGTTAACCACTTGGGACCATTCGTTCAAGCTTTCGTAATCATTATCAGCATTCTCCACATCAACAAAGTCTGATGCTGAATCACTCAATGAAATCTGGGTTTCTAGTGCAGTTCATATGAATTAGATCATTATATTGTCACCTTAGAAACGAAGGGGCGTAAGTACTGCATATTAGCATAGCACTTGCGCCCTTTTGTTTCTAAGACGACGATATAGCATTAGCAGTGAAAGATTTTATTAAAATTCTACTTATTTCTGTTCAAAAGAGATAAACCTAAAGATTTTAATTTTTTTTGGACAAACTATTCCCTTCAGATTTTTTCTACAAAAAATATTGTATTTTCTTCTATCTTTAATTGAGGTATCCAAGTGAAAAACGTGGAAATCTCTTGCCCAAGAATTTTCGTAGAAGAAAAAAATCATAAACGCGAGAATAAAAAACATAATTATTGTTTTTGTTTCTATCAAGTATTGTCCATTGATATTTCTATTTGGAAAAATTAGCCGTAGAGCTGCGGAACTTTAAATAGAATCAGAAGAAACAAATTAAATTTTCTAGCGAAAGCCGTAGGATTTTCCTGTGAATTGTTCTGTACGTGGCGAGAATGGAAAAAGGAAAATTCTAGATATAGTTTGTGGCACAATTATTGAGGGAAGGTGGAGTAGAATGGATGCGTTTGGATTTCGTTAAAATTGCACTGGGAAACTGAGAGAAACCTCATATCGTGAGATACGCTCGCGCTCGAACGAATATTATCATCAAGGAGTAAAATAATGAGGACAACCCGTTAATGATTTTTTCATATTATTCACAAGGGAAAGAACAAAGTATGAAAAAAAAATTTAAAAAAGGGTAAATCCATAACCGCGATGAAAGAATTTTCATTTTCATGTTTCAACTATTTTCGATTCAACAATATTGAAAAAAATTATCATACCAATTTCACGATATTGAAAAGAATTTGTTATACTCTCAGCACGCTGAATAATTCTCTCCATATCACAAAGTTGTACTGCTGTCTTTGGAAATCTTCTCTTCATTGTATCCCAAATTTTCTCAACATTATCAAAAACCTCTAATAACTTTGGCGGTGACAATTTATCCAACTTTGATACATCATTTTCCCCTTTATCTCTTGACATTTTTAAATATTCAGAATTTATAGAGAAAAAAAACAAGATCACACTCGCAACTGAAAATGTTTAAAAAAAAAAATGAAAATAAACCGTCAATTATCTCTACTTTACGTTTTTCGCTTTTAGTAAATTGAGTAAATTCCTTTTAACGGTGTGACATTTTATTTTAAAATTATAAACACGAGATTACATTACAGTGACGTAAATATAACGTGTTTTTTTTTTTCATGGTTGCTTAGAAACTGTTGTCGTTGAATCAAGGCCACGTTGATTCAAAAATTTCTTCAATTTTTTATTGTTATCAATTAATCATTCAATCATTATGTTATTAGTTATTTATATTTTATTATTAATAATGGTTATTAGTATTATTAATATTACGTTGTCGATTTTTCTTTCACTTCATTAAAATTATTTATTCATTTCATTTCACCAATATTATTTTAATTATTTACTTGATTAAAGTACGGGTCCAAATCAATCTTTTTTTTTTTATTAGCTACGTGTACGTATATATACGTGCATTGCTTCATTCTTTATTTCACTTTTTTTCATATCATTTTTTAAAATCTGCTCTCTCTTGTAAATTTAAATTCGTTGCCACAAAATTACATTCTCTCCAATTATATAATATAATTATAATTCATGAAAAAATAATAATAATATTAGTAATAATAATGAATTAAAAAATAACAATAAATGAGAAATTAGTATTTGTGTTAATGAATGATAGAAAAATTCTATTAAAAAAATTAATCAAACAAATTGAAATTAAATATTGGATTGTTGATACGCTTACTTCTATCACAGCATAAACGATTTCCCGTGTGTTTTATAATACAGTTAACTACCCGTTAGTAGCTTGTTCCTCTTAATCAAGATCAAACGGCTGCCCCCATTCATGAACTACTAAGAGCCTCTAATAATCCTTCGAAATTACTCAGAAAACAAGCGAAAAAAAAACCCTCTGTTTAGACGTCTCTTAGTCTGTACAGTAGTCTCTTCATAGTGCGCGCATAAAAAAAATCAATGAATTTACAATTAAAATAAAAATATATAGTATATTTTTTGGAAAAAAAATGCAACAGATGTAGAATTAAGTGAGATTTATTGCTCATGGATCAATATTTCCCAGTACATTCAAAGCTTCCTTTAAGAGTGAGAAGGTCGATTTAGATAAATGTCATCAGAAACCTCATTATTATTATCATTATTGAATGATGAATCTAACTGCAATTTGAAAACTTCTCATAGTCCACCATATCAGCCTGACCTGTACAATTTATTCGAAACAAATTAAAATTTTCGCGTATCAATATTACGCGGGAGATCATATAATTTTTCTTTCCTTGCTACCAATAAAAATTAATTTCGTAGTGAAGAAGTGAAACAGGACAAATTGCCTCATCTTTGAGATCATTTTCATTGAAATATCTCGGAAACTAAGTGAGATACGGCTATTTTATCCTGTCGGATGGAACGTATAAAAAGCAGCAGGCTCTTAACGGTAGTTCCAGGATCAAATTGAATGGAAGCAGTAGTGAAGAAACGAGAATTCCCAGAAATATTTCCCTCACCGTTTCCTAGACTAGGCTACTAATGGATAGTCAACTGTGCATTTATCTTTCCGAGTGCACAGTATTCATTAATATTATTATTATTAATATTATTATTAATATTATTATTACTTTATTCTTATACGCTTGTTTTTTTCAATAGAAAATAAATACAAAAATAAAAGAAGAGATTAAAATTTTAATCAACTACTATACATTGATTGCTATATCATTCAATCATTAAGCCTGTCACAATGGCAATTATCAAATTTTTCTATTTTTTATTTTTTTTTCTTATTTTTTTTTCCATCTTTATTAATATTATCTTGTTACTTTATGTATACACTGTTGGTAATTGTTTTATTTTTTTTATTTTTTTCATTAAAATCACTATGCAAATGCACATGTCACACACGTTGTTGTTTCAATTAAACAACCAATGAAAATTTGCGGTCAAACATACAATTCATACATGCATACATCCACATACCTACACACATTCATACGGAATGGTTTAATTTTATATGAAGAGCAAAAAGTAATTTGCTCATTTTTCATAATGAAAAACTTTATTTTTTGAGCGTTTTTTTTTTATTTTTTTATTGAAAAGATTTTCTTTTTGTGCCACATTATTTGAGCCAATTTTCATTCACATGATAAAATGCTTTGGCATTGAAATTTGGAGGCTCTATTTTGGACATTGTTATATGCCTTCCTGGCCCATCACTACACAGCCCAGCTGAGTCTAATTCTATTTATTGAGTGAGTTTTTTTTATCTTTTCAATATATCGTCGTCCTAGAGTGAGAAAGGCGTAACAAGATAGGAAACTTGTATCATTTATACCCTTTCCGCTCTAGAATGACAATATAGATATATTAATATATGTATATATTTTTCTTTTTCTCAATGAAAATCGTTGTATGATGCTGAATACAACGATACATAGATTATTATTTTGGCACGGCAGGATAGACCTCATTATGTGCCTCTTATTACTCGCAATAAATTAATATTTGCATAATCGATACAAATTTCTAACTTTATTAAAATAAATGAGGGGGGCGGAGGAAGGGGAAGAGCAAAATTGTAATCGATTACGTACATGTCCCAAGTATTATTTCTTCTTTCACATCCATTTGTACATTAATTGTACAGACTATATTTGAGCAGGGCGCTTAGACCGTGTTGAGTCTCTCTCAGAGAGTATAATAGATGTTGCTCTTAATATTTCTCTCGTTACATCAAATTCGTGTACTCAATTCAATTTAATGTCTCATTATTCGTTATTATTCATTCGATTTGAAATGATTAAAAAAAATGAATCACGTGTAATGTTTGTCACGAATGAATGCGAAAAATTACAATTTTAATTGAACGTCACAATTTCGTCAGACGGTCGTTTCTATATCAGCAATGGCGTATTGTCAACAAATACTGTCCTTTCCATAATTATCAACATACATGTCCTGTGGTGTTGTTATACTGTAACGACCACCCATTCTACTAGATGTTAAACCATTATTATGATGCTGATGTGGATGCTGATGAGTATGATTAACGTGTAAATGATTAACATTTAGGGCAACATTTTTTTTCTTCTTTCTTGTTTTGTGACGATATAGACAGTATTTTAGGCAACCAGTTGCCAATAGGAGAATTAAAAAGATACCCAAGGCACCAGCACCAATTGCTACATAGAGTAGGGTTACTCCAAAACGATATGAACAATTAACTTCTTCTTCATCAAAACCAGATGGACAGTGTTTTACACCATCGCACCACAGCACTGAACTTATGCATGCCTGGATCTCTGGACATCTATGGAATTTATGTAAATCATTAATTTCATTGATCAGAGTATTTTGGAAATATTTTAGAGATAATTAGTTTGAAGGAAATTAAGCAGCCGTTCTTTTTTTGTCATTCATAGAATTCTTTACAAAAAAAGATCTCTTGATATTTTCCTCTAAATCTACTCTCTTTAATAATATTTCCAACAGAATTCATAGAAGTAATTTCGAATTCTACTCCACTAGCAAACTAGACTTTCCTAAAAATTATTTTCAAGACTTGAAAATTTATGAAATTCACCTGTATGGACATTGCTCATGCGGTGCAAGAGCAATGGGATTGGCCGGTGAATAACCCGGTAAAACTCCTCTCTTGGAGATAGCAATCCACGTAACAGCATAAAATCCAGGCTCACGTTGCAGAAATTCAACTACAAAGCTTCTCGAGTGTTGCATCATGTCATGAATGGGAATACTGCTATTCATAACACTTGAGTAGTTCCATCCACCCGAAAAAAAATCGACAGTTCTTGATTTTTTTGAGTGATTCTCTGGATCACCTCTTTCTGGACAAATAACACTTCTCTCCTTAGTATTTGCAGCGGAATAAACAATGATGCGATTTAGTGTTGTACAATCCTCTACATTGTCTGCATTAATGGCAAAACCGGTTGTACGTAGATAAATAAAATTTATACGTGGATCATCTGGCTCAATGAGCCATGGCTCATTGACACACTGTGTTGATGTAAGATCCTCTGAATTATCACTGTTTTCACGTTGAAGTATCTCTTCAACAGCAGCTGATTCAATTGACGCTGTATCATCATGAACGAGTCTCGTTGTCATTGGACTTCTCAATGAAATTTCACCGCTAGTACCGCCCAATCTTCTTTCATCAAATCTCGAAGGACAGGATTGTTCACTAGCCTCACTGCTATCAACAAAATTATACTCTCCCTCAAAGAAGAAATCATCGTAATCTTGTGTTACATTCATTCGTGTTACGGTAAATTTTAACTCAACGACATTTGACGTCAATGATGTAAGTGCAATTCCACTGTCTGTTATATTCGAGCACAAACAATCACGATACAATTTCACACCAGACCATGGATACTCCGAGACAATTAACTCGGCGTAACCTTTTTTATTTACCTCAGTGCCAGTGCGCCTGTCGCAGGACCAACGATTGACAAGTGGATCAACATAGGACATACAGACTTTATCACCAAATGATGCTCTTGAAATAATTATTTCAATTCGTTGATGTGCCTCTGCTTCAAATCTGTACACACAACTGAGATTTTGGGCTCCACCACGTCCATAAAAAAATACACTCTTGGGTGATGTGAATTTTCCAGATACTGCTGATGATTTTTTACCAATTGACGAGTGACTCTGGGTAAATTGCGGCTGAGAGGAAGAAGCTGAGGAAGAAGTCGAAGTTGATGAAGAAGCGGAAAAGACCAAGTGACAAGACATAGAATCGTGAACAAATTCGTATCTCAATACAAAACTTATTGGATAGAGAGCACTTCCTTGACGTAAAATGTGCTCGAGTGTGAGATCTCTTCCGGTCGAGACGTAGCTCTCTGTTAAACTGCATGGTCTCGTGTGTCTACTGCTATTTCTCAAGAGACTGTGGTCACACAACAAAGGTATATCGTCTTTGCAAAATTGTCCCATTAATTTTGGATTTTTCCGTGTATGCTTTTTGCCAGCCTCCTGGGACTTTGAAAGATTACCATCCCAAATTAACAATTTAGCATTACACTCATTACCAGAATCAATACTTGCTGCTCTATCTGTACTTGCTGCATAATACTTGATGAATGATATCCATACAATTTCATTTGGTTTACCTTGAAAATGATAACGACACGTTGTATTTGGTGGCAATGAATGCTTTGGATTCTCCAAAATTCCAGACTGACTCTCATAACTTGAAATATGAAAATCACAGTTTGCATTTTCTTTGACAAATGTACGTGATTTTTCATCTACAAATAGTACTTGAACCTCTAGCTCAAAACCAGGTAGAAATGACAGTGGTACTGGATGAAATGGATTGTCATATGGAGATGTGTGAAATTCCAGAAGCATTGTGTTACGACTACTGACTATATCGGGAACTGCATCACCTCCACATAAACGTACTAAGACTCTATCTGTTGTTGAGCCACCGTCATAAACTGTGAGATAATCTTGGACAACGTTGCACTGATCCCAGACTCTGATGAAGGAAAAAATAATAATCAGGTGAAATTCATTACTTTTTCTTTTCTGGTTGATTTATTGTGACGTAACTTTCTTGATATTTTCAAAAATATTTTAAAAGGAAATTTTATAAGCTACTAATTATTTATCCTGATGATAAGAACAGTCAACGATACTAATACACTAAATTGACAATTAATATCCAACAAATCGATACTGAATTGATTGATCAAGATTTACCTCAATATACGTTGACTCCTGTCATACTTGACAACCTGATCCTTGATGTGTATCTTGTGGCTATTGCGTTGACTAACGGCAAGCAATGCACGATGACCAGGTGGTGCACGATTATGCTCAACTCTATAGTAACAAGTGACATTGCGCGGATAAACGCCAGGATAATTCGGTGATTGAAGACGACAGGCTCTTGTGTCGCATCTGGTAAGTACGCGGTCACAGTACGTTCCGTTTACCAATTCACCACGCCACGTTGCCATTGTACTGTTTCCGTATCGTAAATGTGCTTCGCTCCGTTTGAGAAATTTGTATGATAATTTGAAGTCAAAATTGTATCCAATTCCCTGTCAAGTGGATATGATTGATTATGAATAATATTAATTACTTCATTGTTTAGTCCGTGCAGAAATATTTCTCGGCTCGAATCCGATTTGGGAGTCAGTAATGAAGAGATAAAATTGCTCATTTTTTGTGCCATTCATTAAGGGAGACCAATCGCTGCATGAGTCAAATGAAGCTTGATGCCCAAAATTCAACAAATTGAATTAAAATATCAATGAAAAATAGTATGATTTAGAAATTAATAGTTTGCAAGGCAGTTATCATTGAAATCGAAAATGTTACTAAAAAAAAATTGAATACAACGTCATGATTTTTATGTGATTTCTTTTCATTAATTATTAATTGCAAAAGGAGGAAATTGGATGAGAGACTGGGGCAAAATGGACTTGATAAAGAAATCTGAAAAAATTTGAGAAGATGTCTCACTATGTGGACATTGTTGGTGAATTTTTTCAAATTTTGTCACGGGCATCTCCTCTCTTAAGAAAAAAAACGCGAATAATTTTGAATTGCAGGTCCATTTTGCCACGATCTTCCCTATATTTTGAAAAGCTGAATTTTACTTCTTCCCAGCCTCATCTAATCAACGAATGATAGTATAATCCAAAGACAAGGGCCGCGATCCTGATTTCCCATTGGACTCTGTTTAAAATTTTATATTTATTAAAATTCAATTCTCAAAAATCTACACGGTAAGATTAATCAAAATCCCTTGGTAGTATCTATAACAATTTAAACTATTAAAAAAAAATTAGTTTTCCTTATTATCTAATATTTTTCATGTATCATGGACAGCGATTGGACCTCATTAAGCCAAAAAAAACCGATGGAATTTCCACACGGATTTGTCATTGCAGCAAATTGAGTGGAAAAAGAAGTACACACCTGCTCGGATAATCTGGCAAGAAATAGTGTAAGATTTATCGAGGGTGTTTCACTGTAATAAACCGTGTAACCCCATGCACTACCACACCACTGGCCACCAGTTGCCGGTCTTCCCTCTTCTCGGATTGTCATAAAACCATCTGGACATCCTTCATTGATGAATGAAAGGAATCTACCGACCGTGAATGTATCAAATGTCAGCTGAAATATCAAAATTAGCATTAAGAAATAATTGGTAAGTAGATACTTTCATTAGATAGCAGACGAAAAAAAGGGAAAAAATCCAAGTAATATTATTTTGCAGATAATTGAATTCCCATTAAAGAAAATTTGCTCATTATCGAGATATCTGTATAAAAATCTCCCTTCCACTCAATTACCTGAACTAAATCTCCAAGATCACCTCCAGCGGCAGTGAAATTCAGGTAACAAAGAAATGGCAGTCTGTCTTCACGGGGACGTCTAACTTCTACTTCATACGTTCTACCAACGTCACCATACAATGTTCTATTGCAAGCTGAAAGTCATAAAAAACAGGTACCAAGTGAATGATACAAATGTCATTCATCGCCTCATAATATCGTCGCCTTAGAGTGAAAGGGGCATAAGTGCACTTTTTTCCGATTTTTTGTCTTCAGAATAACAAAGTGGCGTATCTCCACCGTTATTGCTCAACAGGCTTCCCAAGGCCTTTTCCGCAATATTAGTAAAAAAATAAAAAATAATAACATATAGGCGTAAGTGCCACCCAGTAATAACAAACGGACGTAAGTACTGGAGATACGCCTCTTTGTTTCTAGTTTTTTTTTTGAATTTTTCCTAATCATTGGAAAAAAACTAATAGGTGTGAGTCTGGAGAAATAATTCAATGAAAAAAATTTAAAAACAAACAGGCGTAAGTGCCAAAATTTAGATGAAAAATCCTGAAAACAAAAGGGTGTAACTCCAAATATTCTCATGAGATGGAAGAATTATAAAAACAAAGAGGCGTAAATGCGGAGATACGTCCTTTTCACTTTAACATTAACAATTATATAGCATTCGAAAAGAAAATAACAAAGATGCATAAGTGTGGAGATACGTCCCTTTCATTTTAAGATTGGTAGTTAAGCCACTTTGTTATTTTAATTTTCAATTATCTAAATAATGTTCCAGAGACCATAAAAAACATTTTGGAGTGATAAGCTGACATACGCCCCTTTCACACGAGAATTTCGTATTTTTAGCACTTACGCCCCCCCCCCCCCCCCCCTCCCTTTTACTCTAAGGCGACGATATTATTTTCATTAAAAAAAATACTGATGATAAAAATAAAATGAAAAAGTTTAATCACGTGTGCAGTATCTTGGCTCGTCAGATTTGTCTGCGCAGTCGTCCTCGCCATCGCAAAATTTGTCTTGCGCGACACAGCGTCCATCGTCGCAATGATACTCGGATAGACGACATCCGATTGCTGTTGATGTTGCTGTTGTTGAACTTCCACTAACTGGTGTTTCACCAGTGTATATTGTATAACCAGGATAAATTGAGTAACCAGAATTCTCTTGAAAGCTAGCAGTAATTGGTGAACTTATGACTGATGATAATGCCGCTATTGCGGCTGCGATCAGCAACCGCCAATATACCAACATGCCCCCTCACCCTGGATTATTAAATCATTTGAACATAAGCAACGGAGAATTAGTAAAGTTCTCATTTAATTGAAAATTTAATACAAATTAATTATGAATGACGTGGGAGAATTGAGGGGGCTCGGGGGAACAGGGGAAGAGGATCGAATAGAGCATGTTTTACTTTTTTTATTATTTTTTTAGACTTTGAATATTTTAACGTTGAATTAATGCGAGAATATCGTGTTGTGGCTACACGCTGAGTGTTTCATACTGGACGATCGATCGTTGACCCAAATATTTTGTCGACACTGAGAGTAACAGACCTGTATGTTTATCATTCAAATGCATTTATATTTTAATGTCATATGAAGACAAATCCATTGCCGAGTAATTATCAATTATTGATGATACTGGTAAAAGCAGACATCTGATAATTTTTATGATTTTCATTTTTTTAGCTAATAGATTACTTTTGAAAAAATAAAAAAAATATGCTCATGTAGAAAATTCGAAAAACTACAAGTGTAATTTTTCTAAATATTTTTTTTATAATAATTTATTTGTACAAAAAACAAATAATTGTCAGATGTGTAATCATTTTATTATCATAATTATTGGATGGATGAAAGAATAATCGATTCATCTTAATTTCTTATTTTTATTACCAATTTTAATTTTTCATCTTCGGGAAATATCGAGAAAGTCATCCGGAAAAATCAAGGAAAATCTTCAGTCTTCTGTTTGCATGAATTACACTCATTTTCAAGAGAGAATACAAATAGAAAAATATATTGATCGAGTGTGTATTTACTTTCCAGGGGCAATTTCTGGTTCTACGAATTTTCAACTGCAATCTACTCTACTTCTCACGGCTTTCCGCCTGATGGGCAAATTTTCACCGCAGGGAAACTCTATAACGCACACATTTTATACTACCAGAATTTGTGCAAGGTACTTGAGTTTAAATAATGCACTGAGTAAGCAGTGTTACACGAAGTGTTTATAAATTTTGAGAAACTGAAATATCACACTGGCCAATTAATGCCGCTGCCTCACGTTTATCAGTTTTTTTGTGTTGCATTTACACTTGATTTTTTTTTTTAGTTTCAGGTTTTTTTTTATTCAGGAGGCAAGATAACGCGATGTTCTGGCGAATTTTTTCTCGTCCGTTTTGATATTTTTGGAGCATTCTGAAGTTCTTGAAAGGCATAAATTATATTCATTATTTTATGAATGATTGAAAATTCAAGAGACGAGATATTTGAATTTTCAGAAGTAAAATTCAAATTTTAATAATGTATTTTTCATTTTCACTTAGTCAAATATTTAAATCAAACGGCCCCCCGGAATTCTTGTAGACCTCGAATTTAATTTATTAAGGAAAATATTTACTTGGAACGAGCGAGGGAAATCATAACTCAACGTTTCCTTGAAATTACGATGAAAACCAATAAAATGAGGGATTATTTGAAGCTCTGTGAATGCTCTCCACGGAGGACCTCAAAGCTCTTTTGATGGTATGGATTAGTACGAAAATTGGAAAAAAACATTTTGGGTAAAAGGAACTGGGAAAAGGCGACAAAGTGCTCATCACGATAATCAAACAAATATGTATTTATGAAAGGATTGAAATTTAAATTGTCAGCCAAAACATTCGAATCTCCAAAGAATTATCAATTTTTATCTCAAGTATTCTCAATAATTTCGAGCAATTTTCCACTTCAAAAAATTCAGGATATAGAAAAAAAATTGAATCTATTTTTAACAGCGAATGACGTAATTGTGGTAAAAACTATCGAATATTGATACCATTGGTCCTCAGCAAATATTTTTTTTAAATAATCAAAAAAATTGTTGAATTCACCGGATTTAGTTAATTTAAACAGATTAACTAGTTAAATTGACTAAATTTGGTAAATTCAACAGCTTTTTTTATTATTTGAAAGAAAAATTCGCTAAGGACCAATGGCATGAATATTTAATATTTTTTGCCACATTTTCTTCCTCAGTATTCAAAGTTGCTCTATCTCATTTAGATTCCGAGACATTCTCAAAAAAAAACTGATGATGAAGCAAAATCGATTGGCCTGAAAATATCATATTCGTTGAATTCATCTGTAATTAAATTTTTCATGATTTCCAAGTGTATTCCAATATTTCCACTTGACAGCAATGATCATCAATTTAAGAGTTCCGATTATTAATAATTCAACAATTAATAATGCAAATTGAAGAAATAAATTAAATATTCAAATTATTCTCGAACAAAGATGATAAATTATTTTGATGAATTCAACTCAATATTCATTGACACGATGAGATAGCTATAAATATAATTGCAGTTGTCCTGAACTCTCCATAATTTTTGCATGAATCGTTTTTACAAGAACAAAAAGTTCTCCTCATTCCAACAATTCCATGTGAATACAATAGTAAAAACATAGGGAGACTTGGTGTGTTGTCTCACTTCCAGAAGTGGTGAGAAGAGGAATCGTTAGAATTGAAATATGTATGGCTTCCACGAGATGTTAAATGTGCAGGGAAAAATTATGTCACACACTCCAGAGTCACGTGAAAAAAATAAAGAAAGAATGGAAGGGCGAGATAAAGCTTTGTATTGTTGAGTAAAAATAAGAGTAAAAAAAAAAACTTGAAGTTACGATGTTCACGATACTCGTGACAGCACTTGAAAATTCTCCTGTATATTTAATTCATTCTGTTCTATACTTTATAGGTATCTGTGCGAGATATGGGAGGCAAGAGAGAACTAAAATAACAACATGTATCGATCTTTATAAAACAACATCGAAGAGCTCTGGGTGTCGGAACGTGCTGAATACAAAATTTCACGTACAGATCCTAACAATGTAAGAATCTTGTACACAGCACGTGTGTATTATACTGAAATCTAAGCTCTTTTTATATGACATATTTTTATACAGTACTTCATTTATGTTGGCAGACAATTTCTCTTTTTAACAAAGAGATTCTGTGAATAAATGTAATTATGATTTCGTTATGAAGAGGTGAAATGCATTATCTTCGGATTAATATTATTTTCCAGTAAATGCATTTCAATTGTGTTTTGATACGAATCATCAAATGAAACAAAATATTTTCGATTAATATCATTTTCGAGCTGACCGTTTATCATCAATTTTGATGAGGGGAAAGCAGCAAAAATTTGATTCACGCTTTTTTCGTTGGAAATTGTAATTTACGGGATGATTATTGATTATTTATAAAGTTTTAAATTTCTGATGATATTTTTAAATACAATTTTTCTAATTTCTGTAATCGTTTTGTATTCAATAGAATGATTAATTGTGAAATTGCGAATTATCTGCTATACATATGATAATGAAGAGAATATGGGATTTGGTGAATGATTTGGAAAACATGTTTGCTATATTTTTTTTAAATGGTGAATTTATGGCTTGATAAATTTAATTATTCTTATACCTCTCAACAGAACTTCGAAGCACACGCGGTGTCAAATTGACCCTACTCCATTTTCTAAGTGCTACATCTCAAAAACTATGCATTTTTTCGGAATTTATGTTATGAAGTTTTTTGTAGATAAAACAATGTAATTTCGAATCATCATTGGTTCGAATTAACTAGTTTGTGATGGTGAAAAAAATCATCGAAATTCGACCTCTCTCCTAAAGTCGGCCAATTTGAATAAAAAAGCCTATAAGCCTCGGAGCCGAGTATTTCAAATATTTCTATCCATTTCATCATATTTTAGGTCAAAAATTTTTTGGGGATCAAAATGAGATTCCAAGATTTAATTTTGGTAAAATCAATAAAACAATTTTTAGAATGAAAACGCGTCCTAATAATTCAATTACTGAAACTAAGTTTATCCATCTGAAGTGACGATAATAGTTGTTTGTCCCTCATCAAAATATTTTCGAATACTAGAATTATTTTTTTTCCTATATTCCTTAATTTTTCTAATTTTTTCCTTCGAAATAATTGTCTCTATTGGATTTCAAGACGTTAAAGAAAATCGAATCTGAATTGGAGTGATCTGGTTTTGCCTCTCCACTGCAAAATTGAACTCGAAGATTATTTCTTACTCCGAATTTACTGATCTGAAGAATCAACGATAATTTAAAGCTATCAGCCTCCGGGGAATTAGAAATTTTATACTCCATTTCAATCGATAATGAGACTGATTACCAAATTTACGAATGCTCAAATAATCGCAATATCGTTATTTCCGGCAAACTCCAGTGAACTGTAAACCTGCCTCTTCCCAAGCACAATTATTATTTTTTTATTTTTTTTTTCGCTGCCCTCGAGTTTCCCCCCAATTCGTGCATTGGATGATTACTCCATTTTTACACGTCAAAACATTCCGCAAATATAATCCAATTAAAATTCAATAAAATCACCAGCAATAAATAAGTATTACTCCTGTCAAAATGTGAGAAAATAGGGAGAAATAGTTTTTACGCTTTGTATCGACCTAATTTGAAATAACAGAGGTTGAAATACATTTTTTTTATTTTTTATTTTTATTTCTCATGTTGCATTGGTAAATTTATTTTCTTTACTTCACGGTGGGTTAATGAAATAATTGGATTACCACTTGTGCATTTTATATTGATTTATTGAGATGAAAAACGCATATATACTCGGGTATTAATAAATCCAGTCTGAATTAAAATGGAAGAAGCATAGGATTGTAACAAAAAAAAATTGTGGGGAAACTTTTCCGATAATTCTTTTTTTTCCCACTGTAGAACGAAGTGATATGTTTTAAATGGAATTGAATTAAAAGAAGAAATTCATTCATTTTAATATTCGTTGAAAAGATATTTTCATCGTCATTACATGAATATCTGAGTTGAGAAAAATCCAATATCTCTTCATTAGAAAAGTGAAGAGATAATATAAATACTTCAGATCAATAACAGTTTGGAAAAAAATTCTAGAAAAAATCAGAAACAATTCCACTGTTCTCAATGAATTCCTTCAGAATCCTCTTAAATTTGTTGTAAACTTGTATTGATCGAATAATGCTGGAGTAAAAGAATAAAAAGAAATGACATTTTTTCCGATTTATCTCAAAATGCAATAGAGACACGAAATTTTTTATGACTACATGTTTTATGAAAAATCAGTGTATCTCTGAATAATCAAAAGAATTCAATACCAAATTCCATTGTAAAAATATCCCATAAACAACGAGATTCAAGAGAATTTATCGAGAGACCTTTTTTTTGTGGCTCATGAAATTTTCTACAAAAATATTCACTCACCCTTTTCCCCTAAATCCACTCAATTCATAAATATCGTCACCTTAGAAATAAAAAGGCGTAAGTGTTATGCTTATGCACAACACTTACGCCTGTTTGTCTCTAAGGCAACTATATCTTGATACGAAGATATCGATAATTCCAGTAAAAATTAAAAAAAAAAGGTTTAAAAATCTAAATGACTCTACATTTCCATGCAAACCATAGTAAAATACCTGATATTCAATCTACCATAACAATAATCTTGATGAATCCCAACAAACCCTTTTCCCAACATCAAAGTAACCAAACTGAATTGTCCTGATTATCATAATCCTCCTTCTTGAATGCCTGGATTAATCCACCGTAGCCTTGAAAATACGATTAAGCCCGAAAAAAAGCAAAAATTTCCACATAGAATACGTAAACTTGCCTACATATTAATGACCTCACAAAATGATGAATTATAATGCCGATTTTGTAAGAGGTAGATCGTAACGGATGGATAGCCAAAATCCAACGTGCAGCTATACCCATAGCCACTATAGCATGGAGCCTCTCCTCTGATGTAAGAGAGCAGGAGAAGATATATATATATATCAAGCCACACACTAAGAGAGAGTGAGACAGAGTGAGTGAGTGAGATTCGACTCGGCGTAACTCGGCGTGGCCCGGGCTCGTTGCAGTATACATATATGATGCAGTTTGTAGGGAAGCAATGTAGAACGTTGGTAGGACGGCGCCATGCCAGCAAATCCTGGATAGAGGCAGCTTGGCAGTACGGAGATCTATGGACTTTGGTTAAGAATGAAGAGAGAGAGAGAGACAGAGAGAGAGAGAGAGGAAGGATAGAAACGAGGAAGGGACAATGAACGGTAACAGGGATTGATATGCATGAAGGAAAGGCTGATAGAATCAACTGGACGTAACAAGGATGACAGAGGGTGGACAGAGTGTCCAGTGTGAAGGATTGAGAGATGGAAACACGTTTGTAATTGTCCTCATCAATTTATCAGTATTAATACGATTCTAATGGATTTATTTGTTGAAAAAAAAGAGAAAAGGTTTTGGTTCTCTCTCTGTTAGATTTTAGAGTTTTCGGGGTATTTTTGAATGCTTGAAGAAAATTTAGTTTGATCGATTTCAAACTGAGTTTGTGAACCCCATGAGAACATTCGAAATACACTAATAGAAATCCTGTGTTACTTCTCACCCTCTCAATTTAGTCCCCTGATACTTTCAAAAAAAAAATTTCCCACATCAATTCATTTCTTATGGATGAATCCAAAGTAGTCCATTGTTAGGTGATAAATGGATCAATCATTTATTGGGTGGATGAATTAGATTTGAAATTTGAGGGATGGAATAAAAAATAACAGAGATATCTTCATTTGATCGATAATGTGGAAGAATAGATTTTCTATTTTTTCTTCTATTTTTTTTCTTTTTTGGAAAGAGTATATACACAGGCAGTGTAAAAACTCTGGACCACCACTGGATAAACTGGCAATCCTATCTACCTTGTGAACGTAAATCTATATAGGTAGGTATCGTCGATATATCGTTTATCTACCTCTTGTTACTTATCTCCTTTACTGTATACAATGGACCTCCATTCATCCTCACGATTTATCAAAAGAAGCTTTAATCTATTTCAATAGAATTTCAGGATTTACGGGAACTCTCTTATTTCTATAAAAGCTCAATAATTCAATTTTAAAAAATTACTTACATGTCCAAAATTCAGCCAAAATTAATTATCGGTGTGTTAATTTGATAAAAAAGAATTCCACACTCATCAGTTTTCATGTATTCTGTTGAGAAATAATATCTCAATTTTAAAATTCAAATAGACCTCACACACTGCATTACACCACAGAACGTCAACTCTCCGATGTTTAGCATTTATATTAAAAATCATAAGTGTATGTCAGAAGAAAAAAAAACTGGCAATTCTAATAAAATTTCAGTTGTCAAATCTTGATGCAGTTGTAATGAGAATAAAAAGAGAAAAAAAGATTTTATTAAAATAGAAAAAATCAAGTCTGGCAGGTCAGTGACGCGCGTGACCCTCTACGAACTCATCCCCCACAGTGATCAAGTGTATGACAAGTTCAACTATGAGTGTTAGTGGCCATTCAACATAATCCAATGATTTCCCCCCTTTTCTCACGATTCAACGCAAGAAAAAAAAAAAAAAGAAGAGAATGAGGGAAATAAAAAAACAAAATATGAGACGAGAGAAGAAGGGAAAAAAAGTATGTTTTTCTTACAAACGTAAAAATATAAACGATATTGTACGCTGTACCGGAGTACTCTGCAAGCTCGGCCGGGCAGCTGAGAGTGGTGTGGCCATGAGGGGGTAAAACGGGCTAAAACAGGGAACGTTGCATGGTAGAGAGGGTAAAATTTTGTGTCGAGTGGGGGATGACTGTGAGATTGTTAGTGGGTGGTGGTAACGGCGGCAAGCGGCAAGCGTTTTCCCTGGGTTATATTTCCTCCCACCTCATCTCTCTCTATCTCTCTCTCTCCCTCTCACTTTTCGTATAAAACTAGTTGGGGGCTGCGCAGCAGTCGCAGTGCAAAACGATCCCGGCCAAGACCAGAACACACCGTCTACCTTTCTCCCTCTCTCTCCCTCTCTATGTACCTCCTCTCACACCCTAACAGAATGCTTTTGGAATTGTACGTACGAAGCGTTACAACTATCCTATAGGCCTCACTAACTACAGGGAATCCTGAGCCACCCGCTGGCCCCCGAGTACTCTCGAGCTCCCCAGCCACCCCAGCAATCTATCCCCCCACTACTTGGACACTTTTGCCAGCTTCAAACTTCTCCGCCCTCTTTCCTATTTTCTCCCTTTTTCATACTGCTCTCTTTCTCTCTTCTGCCTAACTGCCTTGGTTTCTTCTTTCTCTTTCTCTCTCTTTCCTGCTCTCTTATTCCTCAGAATCTTTTATATTCTCCAAATTTACTCCCTTTTGGGTACGGGTCAAGTTCTGATCAGCACGGAACACTTCAAACGTACACTGGTACGATATTGTATATTGTATTTGTTTCTCAAATGTATTACAGAAATATTTGAGCATCTGTTTGTATCACGATTCAGTCGTAAACATCTAGATGATTGAACCAAATAAAGAGAGAGGAATTTCTTCTTTTTTTTATTCGCTACGACTAATTATTTATTTGTCGTACAAATAGAGAGTTCTCTTTATTCATTGGTATACGGTTCAATGAATTTTTACGTTTCCATGATTTTTTTAATGGTTCGTTTGATTCTGCCCGAAGTTTCGGGCTGCTTCTCTGTTTGATTGATGATTATTTTTTTTTTTTTTCGGTGGATGGAACAGAGAAGTGGCTAATTATTCATTTTCTAATGGGTAGAATTATTATTGGCCTCAGGATTAATTATTCTTTTAATGGTTCTATATTCATCGATTCTTGTCGCTGGAGAGACCGTGCAGATCGCTGATGGTAGCTAATGAAATTACAAAATTTTCATCAATTAATCAATTTTCATTGGAGGAAGTGGAAACGAACTATTTCCGTTTGAGGGATAATATTGGATAATTCTTTCTTTTTTCTTCTGCAATTATCTTTTTTAGTTCTTCAGTTATTAATTAAGTATTTATCTGATGGAGACTAATACCGTCTGACTGTTATCGGGTTGTTCCACTTGAGACTCGAGTATAGTTACTAAACGGTTAGTAGCCTAGATACTATCAACTCACTGCTTATCACCATTGTTTGCCCTACTACTTATTCCATCAAATAAATGAAAGAAGAAAAAAAACGAGAACATTTTATTAGTTTCACATATTTTCTTTTATCATGAAAAAAAATTTATTAATAATGTAAACAGTATTGATTGTGAGTAATTATTTTATTTTGCCTCAATTTCACGGGCACTCTGAAAGGCAGCAACGAGGGAATTCAATTGTACAGATTCACTTGTACCTGCAATTGTGTATTTTTCAATCAGTGCGAGTTTCGTTATTAGGGCAATCATAATATCATCTGGAAATTCAACTGAAAAAAAAAGTAAAATAATGGTAATTTTGAAGGGTAAATTGTGAAGTTTGAAGGATAGAGCAAAGAAAGTTAGAGTAAAGATACGTACATTGATTCAAGAATAAGTGAATCTCTACGAGAATATCCTGGAGAGCTAGACCCTTCTGTATTTTGAGATCTTGAATTTCTGGTTTTTCATTGTTAAGGATATTCAGTCATAGAAATTTACGGAGATCGGTACATCTACTTTATTATAAATCATTTTCATAATTATCAGGGAATTTTAATGATTCTATTAAATTATATTAAAAAATTGACAGAATCTCTAATCAAAGAAAGTTCGCGGAACTTTTCAGATTTCTCTAGTGTTTTTTCAATACTACAACAATTAGAACTAGAGATACGCTCAAGAGACTGAAGATGAGTGGAAGATGGCTCTCAAATTTTCAGCTAAAACCTGTGGAAAAAATCCGCGAAATCAATTATGACACATTGTTCCGGAAAAATTTCCACAACTTTCCCATAGAATCTCTGAAAAGAATTTATCCCAATCGGATTCACTAAAATGTCCATTATGTCCCTATCCTCAAGATACATTTGTCAATGTTCTCTTTTTCTTTCGAAAGGATACTGTTGTAAGCTGATGTATAAGATTCATTCAGCAGCCAGTTGATTATGTTCTTTATATCAACGGGCAATGGATGACCTACACAATTGTAAACATTCTCCTCTGTTACTGAACCGTAGGCTAACCACGTGCTTTGCAGTACATTTAGTACTCTCCTCATGTCACCGCCACTGAGTGTCATCAATGCTTCTTTTCCATCTTGACTGACAGTCAATCTGAAATTGAAAATAATTCAATTTTTTTATCGATTGATCTCAATTCATTTTTTACTCTATTTTTCATACTTTTCTTTTTCGATGACATGCTCGAGCCTTGGTAGAATTTGATCGGATGAAAGTGGACCAAACCGGAATTTTGTGCATCTCGACTGAAGTGCAGGAATTATTTTACTCAGATAATTACAAATAATGCAGAATCTCACGTTTTCCGTGTATTTTTCCATAACTGAAATGATTTTTAAAAAAATTAGAATTCAGGGGAAAAAGGGATAAAATGAGTTATTAGTTACTTGAATTATTAGTTACTTCTTCTGAGTGCATTTTGAGCATCGTTAGTCATAGCATCAGCCTCATCGAGAATAATCAACTTGAATCCCGATCGATACATTGTTCCAGTACTTGCAAAACTTAATATTTGACCTCTCACAATACCAATTCCTCTGTCATCTGATGCATTCAATTCTAATACCTGATATCAGAAAGACAAAATAGAATATAAAAAACAATGTTTTTTAGTTAATTAATTCATAACAAATTCAGAGAGTTCGTAGGAGATAAATGTAGTTGTGGAATGGTGAGAACCGATAAATCCATAAAACAAAGTTTATTTTGAAAATCTCTCTGAAACGACGACATTTTTAATTCACTTGAAACTCATCAAGATACAGTAGTGAACTCGATTCTTCCAATAACGAGAAAGACATCAAGACAATTTAATTATTGAAGAAGTCATCTTCCTAAGATTCTGAAAATAGCCGACATCTGACACTGTTCAATGATTTTTTTTTTATTACAAATCAATTTTTGAAAACATACAAAATAGGCGCGTGCAAATTTTCTTTGAATATTTTACATGCACCTATTTTTTATTTTTCCAATAATTCATTTGTAAAAAAAAAAATGATCGAAAAGTGTCAGACGTCTGTTATTTTCAGCATCATGAATAAAAACTCTAAATCATTTTCTTTGTTAAGATAATTTGTTTAAATAAATCCAGAAAATTGTCTGATCTGTATTAATTTCATTATCATATCTTTCTTCACCACTTCATAAGAAAATAATTAAAAAAATGACATTTTTATAAAAATTAATTGAATTTTCTCACTAGTTTCATTTGAAATATCTCAGAATCTAAGCGAGATAGAGCGATTTTACTCGAATCCTTTTTCGTAGAAAATTTCAAGAGCTCAAAAAGTATTCAGGCGAAATCACTTTATCTCGCTTAGATTCCGAGATATTCTTGACAAAACTGATGATAGAATGAAATCGATTCATCTGGAAATTTTATAGGCGTTAACAGAATGAGAAAATAACAAACCATAGATTGAAATTGAGATGGAGTGTACAATTTCTTGGCACAGGCGAGTATTGTACTGGTTTTTCCAGTACCTGGTGGCCCGTAAAGAAGCAGATGAGGCAGTTGATTCTCATCGATGAACCTGTTAACTGCATTATCATAATTTAAAATGCATCACTTTCACTATCATTGTTACTCAGTTGTGATATTCATTTCCATGTTTATGAGTTTAGATGTAAGGATCATGGGACGTTGGAAATATTGAATTTAACAATACTAATAATCGTCAAATGTTCATTTGACAATTATTAGTATTGTTAAATTCAATATTTCCAATGTCCCATGATCCTTACATCTAAAATTATTGTTACTACTCACTTGTTTTAATGATGTCTTCATGAGATATCAGATCATTCAGTGTTGCTGGCCGATACTTCTCCACCCTTCAATAAATAAACAAATAATCTAACCTCTTCCAGACTCAATTCTTTGAATATTTCATTGGATAATTGCATAATTACGAACCATGGCAAGTTGACCTTCTTCGCAGACATTTTCGTAACGATCAATAACACCCAGAAAATCTAAAACTCCCAATTTCCTTTTGTAATTAATGAATTAAATTGATCAATGCTGTCACACCTGCTTCGCTGAACTTTTGCCGCCAAAAAGCGCGCAACTTATGAACGCGCTCTCGTGTTATGAGATCGAACTTCAGTCTAACCTTTCTTTCATAATATTTATATCAAACGTTTTGGAGTACAATAGGAAAGAAATGTTCACCCCTTTGTTTGGAAGGATGGCGATGAATTTTTAAACAAACGAAGGAAAAAGGTATTATATTTCAAATATTTTGATTGATTCCAGGATATTTTCATCATGTAGTATAAAAAACGACGAGGCGAGAGATACAGAAGTGCCTCCAATAAATGCATTGAATTCTGTATATAATGTTAGTGTCTTTAAGTGTCATTTAAGTGTACGTAAAGTGTGAGTAATCTAACATATACTCAAAGGGCATGTTAAATACACGCAAAAGGCACTTCTGTACCTCCAGCATTATCGTTGAAAAAAAGTGGAATTAAGGGGCATCAGAAGGCCTCGTTTTTATTGAATTTTCAAACCAATTGTTTGACGTTATTCATCCATTCTTTTTACATAAAAAAGTGTCAATGACTGACGAAGGAAATTAAAAAGTCAATGCTTCTGCTATTTCATGAAAAAAAAACAATTATAATTATTGCTAAACAATGAACTTGAAAAATTGAAATTTACTGGGTCTCCCGTTGCCTCTTGAATGGAAATTCCAAAAAAACGGTGCAGGATAGGATTTTTCTAATAATTTCTTTGAAAACTTGGAGTAATTCTCAATAGGAAATTCTTCGCACCTTTCGAAACGACTAAGGAGTTTTAAAAAAAAATCTATTTTATCCCATCATTATTTTTTTTTAATATCTGGTAAATGAAGCGAGATAGAGCGATTTTACATGCATTTTTATTTGTAGCCCTCGAAATTTCCTACAAAAGTAGATTGAGGTAAAATCGCTCCATCTCACTTAATTTCCAAAATTATTTTTAAAAAACTGGTGATAAAATCAAATTAATTTTATCTAAAAGTTTCATCTTCTGCTTCCGATTCTTGAAAAAATTATCCTAAAGTAGATACCATTTTGTAATGTTGTTCTTTTTTTCTAGAAAAAGATATTAAAACGAGAGCATGTCGTTGCGAGTGGTAGCAGCAAGGGCCCAAAGTCTTATCAACAAAAAACTTGAAGTTAAACAACCATTCAAGTACTTATTGGTCCTTGATTTTGAAGCGACTTGCGAAAAAGATGTGCCCATACAGACTCCGGAAATAATTGAATTTCCGTGTTTAGCATTGAGCACTGATACTTGGGAAATTGATAATACATTTCACAGATACATCAAGCCCAAGGTGAATCCAATACTCACTGATTTTTGCACAGATTTAACTGGAATATCCCAGCAGACTGTTGATGATGAGGAGCATTTTCCCGAGACTTTCAGGGAATTCTGCGATTGGTTTGAGGGTAACAAGTTCAATGAAGATGATAAGAAAGCGGCATTTGTTACATGTGGTGATTGGGATTTGAAAGTTATGCTGCCGGCACAATGCGCAATTGATAATTTACCAGTACCAGATTATTTCAGAAAATGGATTAATTTGAAGACAAGTTACTGCGAAGCAACTCAGCACTATCCGAAAAGTTTGAGAGACATGATGGTAAGAATGAAACTTCGTCAAGAGGGAAAACTTCATTCTGGGCTACATGACTCGATTAATATGTCTAGAATAATTCAAGCATTAGTTAAAAATCATAGAGCCAAATTTTCGTTAACCTCTAGTTGTTGATTTAAGGATTGATTCAGTTTGCGAATATGCAATTTGATATTGTGAATAAAAAAGAATTTTTAAGATAAAGGCAAAGGTTTTTTTTTTATTACAAATCTCATCTTCCATGATTCAGTAGTAAACAGGCGAAGATGAATGTAGGAATTAATGTGTCAATTATTTAAAAAAAATTCACAAATAATTCGTCGACCCATTTTCTCCGGAAGTTTCACTGCCAAATTTCCCTACAATTACACACAAAATTAAAAAAATCTCTGGTCTTTGAGACCCCATTAATTCATTCATCTTCTCACACAACATACAATAAAAAAATTCTGTAAAAAAAAAGTTATTCTAAATACTTGCATAATAATACGAAACTCTAAAAAAAAAATTAATATTTTCTAACTGCAACTTCGATCTTCACTGTTCTCCTCTCATTACTCGTAAAAATTTGTAAAGCAGATTCAAAATTTTTATCAACATTCTTCTTACACTGTATTTTAATAAGAACACCTCGCTTAGCTGGTATCATTCCACCAGCTGGTAAGACACTTAGGTGATCATTGTTTAATAATTTTGTTTCAAATGGCTGAGCTGTACTGGAAGTACTCGTTACCATGACAGTTGCTTCATTGAGACCGGGCGGATTGAGAGTAACGACTGACGGCGATACCGTAAATTCTTCTTCGAAAGCCCTGGGCTGCTCATTTGTAACGGTCTTATCAAGCAAACTCTCCGAGGGCATGTAGCTATCCTCATTGTTAATGAAAACAACACTAGTATCACTGCAAAGCGATTGGAACATCTCGGAATCATCTCCATCATCAGTAAATATCGAAAGTGTTTCATCAGAGTTCAATTCCATCATGAGCGTAACAACATGACGATTAACATTACGACACAGTACTCCAAGTTCTTGAACGCAATCCCTGATTATTGATAAATTAGGCATTTGCACTTCACCCGGAAATTTCTTGCAGATTGGATCAACGACATTTTTGAAAACATCATTTTCCTTTCTATTGATCTGTCCAGTCTCAATCAATTTCTGATAGAGTCTCCTGATTCTCCAACGAGTCGGTTCATCTCCATGAGTAATAGTTAGTGTTCCCATATCAGCAACATCACCCTTGAGCAAAACAATGTCTTCCTTCCTAGGTTTAAATTCAATGGTTATCCACCTGGACTGTTTGGGTCCAAGAATAAACTCAGTAGGTTCAACATGCCAGCTCGTCTCCATTGTCGGATAAACTGCCTTTGGTGTCAGTTTTATCTTTGCATATGCCGGCAAATCTCCGAGATTCTGTAACTGAACTTTGCTGTTCAAACTACCAGCTGAATTTAATTGGCCAAGTGATAGCCACATCTGACCGGCCATTATCTTCAATGCCTGATTTATATTAACTCTCGCATAACCACCACATCCATAAAGCATTATAACTCTAGATGGCCTGCTATCTCGCCTATCCAATGAATCATCTGGACTTTTTTTGATCTTATTATCATAATGCATAAACGTTATTTTTCCAGCAAGTGCACCAGTCTTATTTGGACTAAAAACAATTGACAATGTTCTACTTTCCATTTTCTGTAATCCAACAATAATACTTGTGCTCGACTCTCTGTCCTTCAAAAACTTGAAATTCTTATCACTATCCGTAACAACTGCTTGCAATTTAATCTTATTATTACTCGTATTTCTAATTGTAAACTCCTTTATTTCATATTTACCGACTTTAACTGTTGTCCATGATAATGAAGAATGAGTGGATTGAATTGGTATTGTATCACCAGTTACTGTAACACCTGAAGACAAGCTACGCGGTGAAGCTCTACCTGATTTGTTGCAGGCACTTGCTGAAGTACCTGCACTTGTCGTCGAGCTTACACTGTGTGGTGATGATGGTAAACTGGGCAATAACTGCTGCTGTGGTGTATTGCAGCGTGAATTATTCCGTGAAGTTCTAGTCTCTTCACTTGAATCCTTGTCTTCATCAGCTTCGACAATCAGAGGAATTTCACCAAGTACAGCGCCATTTTTCACCTCATCAAAGACTCTAACAATCAATTTGACTGATGTTTCACTTGCTCCTACAGAATCCTTTGAATTCTTCGTTTCTTTGTACTCAACATTGACCACAGATTTCTCATTTGCTTTTAGGATTAAGTACGTTATCAATTTATCACTTGTCATGGTCTCTTCTTGGCCTTGGATCTTCAGACTGAACAGTCCCTTGTTATCAGAGACAGAAAGCTCGAGGGGAACATCAGTATCGTAATTATTATGCAGTGTAACTGGTAATTCCGTTATATTTTTACTCGGGCTAAAATTGAGTTGATTAAAGTGTCCAGGAGGACAGATAATATCCACCTGAGCATTAGCTGGTATGAAACACATCATATGCTGTTTCGTAAATGATTCACGTGTTGTCATGTCTTTGTAATTAATGCTCAGTGCAGCCAGTACTGGTCCAGTCATTTTCAGCAGTTTCACAATAATTCTAACAGTTTTGCCCTTACTAGGCTCAATTAACACCTCATGCTTTGGAATTTCCAAGTGTACGTTATTCTTATCCCCTTGAATTTGCATCAAATTTGAAGTACAAACTAACCAACGGTCACTCTCATTTATCATCTCAATTTCTGCTTCTCTTGATACTCCAATTATGCACTTGTAGAGTCCTTCAGAATTTTTTCCAATACTCAGTCTCTCCTTCTGTTTATTCATGATTGTATTATTTGCTTGAATATTTCCAGGTGAACTGATCTCTCTCTTGATCGAATTATCCGTTTTAACGAGACTATGAGTTTCTTTTTTTGTACTCAAGGTTTCTTCGTTATTATTCACAATACGTTTGCTAACTAATTGTTTTATCGTTTTTTTATCGTAAAATGAAGGTGAAGAAATTGCTGCAGGGCTCTTGGGTATCTCAGACTCATCAATTGTTCTAGGATTCAAGTATTTGTTTTCAAAATTGAATGATGAAGAGGGAATTGACGGTGCTCTTGTTATTGAATGGCTCATCGTCGAATTATTTGAATTTTTACCATCTAAAGATAATTTTGCCATTGATTTTCGTGGAGTATTCAATGAAAATGATGGCAATGATGATCTTGCAGTAGTTAGAGTATAAGTTCCTCCAGTACAGTTGACATTCTCCACTGGTTTCTTCTCTTTCTTCTGCTCTTTCTCCTTCTTCTTTACCTTCAACAAATGATCAACAAGACGCCGTGGAGTTTTATCATTTGAATCGAGAGCCTTTGCTATTCCGCTCAAGCTGATAAGTTGCTCGTGATCTCTATCAGTGTCATCGTCATCATCATCGTCGTAATCATCATCAACATCATCATCTCGAACATCATCGATACAACTTGTTCCACAGGTGTTCATGAATTTATCCTCTACATTCTGAGACTGTTGATGTACTTCTGATTGTCCCGATGATTCAGTCATCATTGTCAAATTAACAAGTGGACCTGGCTTTGATAATCTCTTTGGGCTTTTTATCTCAAAGCCAAAATTTGGCCTATCAGACGCCGTATGATCTGACGATAATTGACCTATAGGCTCGCATTTTCTTCGAAAGAATTCATCAACTGACACTTTGCGGCATGAACCAACTGATAGATCTAGATCGCCCATTATTCCAGAGAAACAGGAAAATTCAAGGCGCTCATTGTCTGTAGTACCTGGTGGTATTGGATTATAATTTTGCTGCCAGGAATTTTCATCAGCTAGTAATTGTGAATTCATTTGTGAGCCAGAAATAAAATCTTCATTTGTAAATTTTGCCATTATCTCAGCTGCTGTACTATTGAAACTAAAACCATCAATTTTGTATTTAGATGGAGATTCTGGACTTCTGCTTTTTTCTGATGATCTACCTGTTATCTCATTTGGCTCAAATACGACACTGTTGATACTGATTTTCGGAACTTCTGTAGATAGTGCAGATTTGTCAGTCTGGGTTATACCTCGAGGTGAACAAACATCAATTGAATTTATGAGTGTTGATGGAGTCAAATCGTCCCCTAAATTTTGGGTATTAGCATTGTTTTCTTTGTCTGTCTCGAATGAATTTTGTTTTTCCTGCTCGCTCAATCTTGCCAGTAATTGACGTGCCATCTTCCTCTGGGTCTCGTATTTATTTGATTCAATGGGAGTTGATATTCCATTGTCCTCTATTAATGAGCGCGATGAAATGTCATTGAGGAGACCAAGAGAACTCGTATTAGTCAAGTCTGAAAAATCTTCTGTAGTATTTATTGGCTGTTGTCTCCATTGCATAAAACTATTGGAGCATTGCGAATCAAATCTGAAAGAAGAAACGATAAATTTTTTAAAAATAAAAGCAAATGTTTTTTTTTTAAACAGGTTATTGGATATTTACGTTCTACGCTCGACAGTCGATGTTGCTTGTGGTCTCGGAGTTGATAATATTGTCATGTCTATTGTGTTGTCTCCAGCCACTCTGGATGATTTGGGGGTCATATTTCTATCCCTTCCGAAATCCATTTTATGGCAATTTTATTGTGTCTTTGATTCATAACCTCATGCAAACAGATTCATTTGTATTATTCACTTTTCTCATTAAATGCCTGAAATTAAGGATAAAAATGAAATTAACACTTTACTTCTTTCACTACTGTGTATCATTGAATTACCTGGACGAAACTGAAGCCACTCACAAACAATTACGCAGTCTTTTGAACGGGTAATTGACGTAACGTTAAAACGGTTGAGATGAAATTCAAATTTGAAATTGTTTAGCGTCATCAATGAGGCAAAGTCTTATCAGTATGCGTGGATAGTGGAGCTTTGAGGGGAACGAATGGAAAAAAAAAAATATATGTATAGGAGAAATTCCGTTTACAAAAAAGAGATGGCTGGGGAATCTTGAATTTAACACCGCCATCTTGAAAAATCGAATTTCGGATATCTCGAATCGAATAACACCATGTCGATAAGTCAGTTTTGAAATCGGAGTTTGTAGGAATACTGATAGGTGGCGGATATACTGAGTTCCTGAAGCAGAGCTCTATGAGGAGAGTACATAGTACATGCAGAGATGCGGTCTTAGAGGGAAGTTCAGGACCTTCAAGAGAGAAATTGATCGATTTTTCATGTAAAAATCAAAACCAGACACAAGAATAGATTTTTCATGGGAAAATCAAAACGAGAGTCAGGCAATAATACTTCATCCGTAGAATTTGAGGTGCTAAAGTTGACGAATGACATCCGCAACGGTCCAGTTTCTATTACTGCCAGGTTTCTTACGTAGAAAATGATCACAAATGATAATTTCCATTTGAGGCAAGCAAATGCAGATTCCGAAAAAAGGAAATTGATCGATTTCACGCGTAAAAATCAAAACCAGACACAGGCAATGCTTCATTTCTAGGATTTTAGGTGCTAAGGTCGAGAAATTCTATCCGCAATGGTCCAATCACTATTCTTGTCGGGTTTTTCCATAGAAAATGATCACGAATGACAATTTCCTCTTGATCCTATATGAAAACAAAGTTCACTTGTAAAAAGCAACTATCAAAGAAATGTGCATGAGAAACTGTAAAATTCGATTACCCCAATTTTGCAAAAAGATAGTTATTATTGTACATTGTTGCACTACGGAAAGTTGATAGGAATTCATAAGATCCATTTTCTGAAAAAGATGCACCACTAAATGCTAATCGATATAGTTCATTGACAATATCACTACCGAGTGAGCATAAATAATGTCAGTACTTCCAGAAGAGCTTACTTAGAATGAATGCTCACTGTAAAACTTCTTCGAAGTACAATCAAAATGATGCTCATCAAGTATTTGTCATTTCTTCTTGCCATAACCAATGTTTCATTGTTGAAAAGGCTATGAAAATTTGATTAATCCTAAAATTGATGAGATGACAATGGTTAGTTTTTCAATGCCAATTTTATTTGAATCATCAGTGATGACTATAAAATTATTTATATTTTGTATTCTAGAAAATAATACTCTCATCATGTTATGAACAAGGAAATGTAGCAAATGGAATTAGTACGTTTAAAATTAAAAGTGACCATTTTTTGATCCGGAATTTGCGTCGTTCAATATTTTCCAATAATTCCAAGAACAAGGGAAGGGGGAATAAACAAAAAAAAATGATTATATGTCAATCGAAAGATATTTATTGATCCCCTCATCACAAAAGCATTATTATGACTTCGAAAAATGGCTTTTCGACTTTTTCCTACTCAAGCTGCTCATCCGAAAATTCTGAAAAAATTCAGAGATATTCTGGACTACGTCCCGTAGTAATTGAAAAAGTACTCATTTGAGTCAATTTTGGACTAGCGTATGTGAAGGTGCGGGAAAATGCTATCGTCACTAGTAGGAAAACTTAAAATATCCATACATTTTTATTTTGGTCATGAAATTATAGACGGCCTTCCTATAAGTTGTGGACCAAAATAATAATGTTCTAAAAATTGAAATTCTCCAACCTATGTCTATAGCATTATTCTCGACCTGTAACATGAGCTCGTCAGAAATTGGCCTCGGGAGGATAAGTACTACACAAAAATAATAACAATAACAGGATTAAGTACACTTATATCTGGATTTACGATTGATGCAGTGGAGGCTGAGAATATATCTCTCTAAAGAAACAGCTTTATTATTCTACTATTGGTAACAATACATATGGACGTTTCTTGCCAGTCATCCGTAGACACTACTATACCCAATGATGCGAGATGAAAAATGATTATATCAAATTCTGCTTGAACGTTACAATTGAGCTTTTCTCAATATCAAGTCTCAAGACTCCAATAGGAACTTCGTGAGCCACTTGAGTTCACTCCAGAATTGATACAAGCTCAATCGGAATGGAATGTACAATTATAATCTTTTTTGTGAATACATAATTCGGATACCAATGCGAAATAAACATGATTAACGAAGGGTAAATCAATAATAATGCTTTTTTCTCTGTCCAATTTTTTTTATTCTCAAATTCATATCGTCTCCTTAGAATCTAAGGGGCGTAAGTGTCATTTTTTCCGTTTTTTCGAAATAATAAAGAGGGATATGTTTCTTTTTGCCCCAATACGTTTTCCTGGGCATTTTATGCAATAATGGTGAAATTTTCTTTTAAAATGACATGTAGGCATGAATACCACTAACTACGAACAAAAAAGCGTGTATCCAGCACATGCACCTCTTTGTTTTTACTTTTTTTATTTAATTTTTCCTAATCACTTGAAAAATACTAATAACAAAAAGACGTATCTCCGGCACATACGCCAATTTGTTATTAGCAGTTTACTGACTTCAATCTCTTTCTCTTGAAATTCGTAATAAGAAAGTGGCGTGTCTCCAGCAGATACGTCTCTTTGTCATTTTCAACTTATAATATGTGATGAAGAAATTATAAGAACAAAAAGACGTAAGTGCCATAATTTAGATGGAGACTTCCAAGAAACAAAAAGACGTAACTCCAAATATTCTCATATCACATGAAAAAATTATAACAAAAAGGCGTTAGTGCCAAATTGGTATTTCTTGAAATTAGAATTCAACAAACAAAATGGCGTAAGTGCGGAGATACGTCCCTTTCACTTCAACATTATTAATCACATAGCGTTGAAAAAGAAGAAAACCAAGTGACGTAAGTGCGGAAATACGTTCCTTTCATTTTAAAATTAGCAATTACGAAAGATGTCAGTGCACGCATTGAGTTTTTGATTTATTATTAATGAGTCCTATATTCAGAAACCGGCGCAGATGATCTATTTTGTGGAACACTGGATTTTCATTTAAAATTACATTTCGGAAATTTTTTTTAGTTTCATAAACGAATCTGATACGTGTGCGAAACATCTATTCGTTCACTAAATTCTTCCATGAACGGAAACCTTTCCGTTAAAGGAGCTAGTTACATGAATGGAAATATTTTCGTTCAGCTCAGGAATAGGCCTCTAGGACACCATAAAAAACATTTCGGAGTGATGATTGGAGATACGCTCCTTTCACACCAGAATTTCGCGTTTTTGAAACTTACGCTCCTTTAACTCTAGGGTGACGATATCACTGCAATCATTTTAGAGTTACAGCTAAATTAATGATAAATTTATATTCTATTGATAACTTCTTTTATGAAATCCACGTATGGAAATATCTTGAGACAGATCACTGGATCAGTAGAACCCATAACATCGACATCAACAGCGATGAGCATGCCAATTAACTTATCGTGAAAAATGATTGGATTCCCAATGTCTTCCTGAAAAATTGCATGAAAACATAAGTCGAAGAAGTTTATCATGTTCAAACTTTTTTTTTTCAAAGAGGAAAATAATTGCATTCAAATTTGTCTTACATTTGATGCAAAAGGCAATGTGTATAAGCCCTTAGCACGAAAGTGGTTTGCCCCAAGATTGAAACCTAATTCTTCATTCCTTTCACCATTGAGTACTGCTATAAAAGACTTTGTTAATATTCTGGATGCTGTATCTCCAGAAGATGGATGCGTCCACCGAAGTATCTCGCACAGTATCTCATCAGAAATTTGACTCAGATTTGGTAAATCTTTCAAATGATTCTTTGGATTCCATTGAAGAGACGATCCAAGCTAAAATTACATGAAAATTATTTAGATCATCCTTTTCCACTTTCCAAGTAGATTAAAACCCACCTTCAGGACAGCAATGTCATTTTCTATGCTATATTTTTCCAAGTTTTGGTTGTAAATAGGTTTATAAAGTGGATGAATCTCAATACTTTCAACTGACAACCACTGTGAAGCAGTATTTATTGTAGGATGCACCAAATATGAAGAAGCCACCGAGAGATTCGCTCTATCCATGCCATTCACACAGTGTGCAGCAGTAACTATGTAACGATCGTGCACTATAAATGCACCACATCGAAAATGACCAGATCCCCAAATGGATACGACATGACGGAAATCCCATTTACCAATCTGCGTTACACCTCCTGGACATCAATTAATTAATATCTCAACATTTATGATAATTCCTTCAAAAAATTGATATCTACCAGCAATGATGTACTGAATAAATTCCTTGTAAGGAGCAAGGGTCAACAGAGTTACTAAACTGTGACTTGGGTCTCTTCCACCAACAATAATCCCGATGGCTTGTCTATTGCATATTAAGGAATTGCCAATGTCCGTCTGGAAAGTCATCATCAGCATTCGCTCATTTCTCGAATAAAAATCTAAACTTCAATCAGATAACTTACATCGTCTAGTGTAGCTGTCGGAGTTTCCAAGATAGCGTGTATTTCATTTGATAAGAGAAAAGCATTTGGTGGACTGCAGCCGTCCCCGAGAATCAAAGCATCAGCCCATTTCAGGGTCATCAATGAAGCCGTATCTGTAGGAATGTTCCATCCCATTATGTAACACTTGCTGTTTGGAGCAGAAGTCCATTCCTTAAGGCGCCATGACACCGGTTTCATATGTACATACCAGCTTAATTGATATACCAGCTAATAATATGGAGAATATCATTGAAATATATTTTTCCGTTAGACAGAGTCCATTGTAAATATTGTGCAAAGCTTACGTTCAATATAGCAATATCGTTCAACCAATATTCCGTGTGAGGTTCAGAAGGATTGTATACTTTTTTGAGATCGTTATGCAAGTAAATATTATGTACCATCACGGACATCGTATCATCCAGATCAATCCTCCCAGCAGTCACGTAAATTTCATAGTTTCTGACATCATTGACGCAGTGTCCAGCAGTAATTATATGGCTCAGAGAGATGATAGTGCCACTGCATAGGTATCGAGGTGTAGTAGAATCATGCTGCCATATAGTAGCGACATAATTGAAATAAGTAGATAATGAAGCGACTGACATGCCGCCTTTTAAACAGCTTATCCCTAAAAATAATTGTATTTCTTTAAGGGGGGGAAGGGTCAATGCGTGAAAAAAAACGCTTTTTTTACGAATTTTTTTTTTAGATGTATGGATTGAGCAAATTTATTGAAATCTTTTGAAAATTATTAAGTATGGATTCAACAACATTGAGTAATTTTTTTATGTGAAAATATCCACAAACAGGGCGGTGACGAAGCTTTTCCAAGAACGTTTCTTTGAAATAGACGATGTGCGGTGAGCATTGTATCTCAGCTGGAAATTATCAGAAATAAAAAACTATTGAGATTTAGTCAAAGTATCATCAAATCCTCCCCCCAACGATCCCTGATTTTTTTTTCTTTTTCATCTTTCAATTTTTAGTGGTCATTTAAAGTAAAAACTGTAATTTTTTAAGAAAAATTGCCCCATTTTGTAGGTGGAAAACCCCTTTAATGTAAAAAAAAATAATCAGAGATCGCTGGGGGGAGGATTTAATGATACTCTGACTGAATTCCAATGGTTTTTTATTTCTGATAATTTCCAGCTGAGATACAGTGCTCACCGCAAATCGTCTGTTTCAAAGAAACGTTCTTGGAAAAGCTCCGTCACCGGCTTGTTTGTGGATATTTTCGCATGAAAAAATTACTCAATGTCGTTGAATCCATGCTTAATAATGTTCAAAAGGTTTCGATAAATCTGCTCGATTCATACGTCTAAAAAAAAAAATGGTAAAAAAGTGTTTTTTTTTCACGCTTTAATCCTCCCCCCCCCCCCCCCCCAGACATTGTTTAATCGTAGAAGTCAATGATACTTTTTAATGTAATGTCCACCATTGGCTCAAGGAAGTAAAATCAACACGAATTTCATCCTCATGGAGTCAACGATTAAAGATGGTTGTTTTTCACAATTCGTAACTATTTCACCAAACCTGCCAGATAGTTTTTGAAACATCAATGAATAGCTTACCCGAACTGACTTGATAATGAAATTTTGAGTTTCATAATCGAGACTTTTTTCTATCTGTATTTATGAGAATAAAATAAAATTCTCAATTCTAAGCATTTCGAAGTTTATAACTCAACGTTCATGAATTTTTTTATCTCATCAAATTGTAAAAGCGTGTCTTCCTGAATTCTCAGTAGTCTCAAAAGTTATAATTCCTTCAAATAAACGTATATCTATAATCCCACTAATAAAGACATTCAAGTGAACATGGATTTATTCTAGGAAAAGAGTATATATGAAGATTTGAAAATACCGTGTAGTAATTCAAAAAACTGTTTTATCATTTCTTATTTTGTGAATTCTAATCCATCGACGATTATAAAACTAATGGCAGTTTTTGTGATACATAAAAAGATACATTTAAAATATTAAGGTTTTTTTTTTTTTTTCCTTCTAGCTAGACTCCCACTTGGGAGTATGTGCTAAAAATATTAAGGTTGATTGCAATGGTTCATGAAAACCCAGTATTGATATTACTATTCTTATTGAGTGGCCACTCCGAAATTACCCCTCCTCCTCTGTAAATATGTCGATATGTAAATTACATAGTTTTAATATCATTAAAAATAATCGACAAACATCGTGTGTATAATTACTTGTTAATACCTAAAAATCCTCTCCACTCGCTCAAAACATCACAGTTTCTACCATTTCAATAGAAGTGATGATTTCATGATTGGTGAGGTAATTGTAATCTTGTTATATTATATTTCAATTAATTCTGATTTCTGACTCTTCTTTAAATGGACTTTAGTGATATAGATAATATACGTTATCTTTATATTCGCTCAGAACGTAACTTTCAGTTTCAACGTTTTTTTCAAAATTTATATTCGATCATTCTTGTCATAAAATTATTAATTTTCTAAATAAGAAAAGAACGAGAGGAAATAATGAAATAATATCAATATTGCACGTAAAATATAATTCAGTAATATTACAATCGTGAAAGATGAAAGGAAAGAAGAAATTTCAAATACCGATGAAGACGAAGCGAAATATTACTCATATTGATATTTTTCATATTTTGATTAACGTAAAACAATAGGCCACGGGCCAGAAAAAAACTACACTGCAGTGGTAAAGATTACCATCTAAAAATGGTTCAATTCCAGGAATCAATAATATTTGTCAGTGTTGTACCTACCATTGATTGAGATGAGCAAAATTAACACAATGTTCATCCTCATGGAGTTGATAATGAAAGATATTAATTTGGAAAATTTCTTCGCTATTTCTTCACGTAATTCTTCAAGAATTAACGAACAGCTTGCGTGGACTAACTTGATGATAAAATTTCGAGTACGAAATAGTGTCTCTTTTCTAGTTCGTGACAAGGAAATAGAATTTCAATTCCTAAGCATTCTGAAATTCAGAGCTGAACGTTTGTGTATCTTTTATCTCTAAATTCTTTTTTAAATACACGTTTATTAATCATCTGAATAGTAAAGATATTGAAGTGACATAGTTTCAAGGTAGTAGTGTTAGTAATAGAATTACCATTCAGATTTCACTGAAATTCAGCACATTCGTAGATTATGATGAAATAATGATCTAATTCAATTTTTAGGAGTTTACAGAAAACCATTAAAAAAATATTGACACTTCAAATTTCACAAGTTTAACATTGAGCCCTATGAGAAAAAGTACCATTCAGATTTTAATGAAAGAAGGAGAAATTATATAAAATTATAATATAAAATATTTTAAAGTACAGCTACTAAAAGTACAGCTTCAGAGCATGTGATAGTAGTCACTAGCGAATAACCGCAAAAATAGAATAGAATAGATTTGAAATTTTAATCCAATTTTTTTCTGTGTAGAATGAATATTTTGGAAAAATGAATTGATGATTAGAATCCTTAAAACTTTGAAGAGATAGTAATATGAAATAGACATAATTGACGAAGCGTAACCCTGGTGGATCATGCAACCGGGCAGTCAATTTTTTTACGAAGTCGACCGTAATTCGATCACAATGCGTTTGCATCGCAGTCGCATCACAGTCGCATCGTGGTCACATGACAGTCGCTCACGTGAAAAAATCGCCTGTCTGATCGATTCGTAGTTGATATGTAATCACCCGATCCATCAGGGAAGTCAATAATAAAGCTTTTTTCTCTATTTGATTTCTTTTTATTCTTTAGTTCCTCTATATAAATTCAAATCATTTTAGAGTTGTAACAAATTTATGATAAATTTATTTTCTATTGAGAATATCTCTTATAAATTCCATATAAGGATGTATCTTAAGACAGGTCACAGAATTAGCAGCACCCGCCACACTTGTATCAACAGCGACAACCATGCCAATTATATTATCCTTAAAAATAACTGGACTTCCAATGTCTTCCTGAGAAATTGCATGAAAGTATAAGTCGAAGAACTTCATGAATATATGATTACTTTTAAAGAAGGAAATAATTGCATAGAAATTTGTCTTACATTATTTGCAATGGGCAGTCCGTACAAGCCCTGAGCACGAAATTGTTGTGCTGCAAGATGAAACTCCTGATTCCTTTCATCATTGAGTATTTTTACATAAGACTTCACTAATCGCTTTGATACTCCTCTGCCATAAGATAGATGATTCCATCGAAGTATCTTACATGGTGCATCAGTGGAGATTTTACACGAATCCGGTAAATCCATGAATTGAGTCGATGAACTTCGTGGAAGATCTGATTTGAGCTAAAATTACAAGAAAATGATTCAGATGATCCTTTTTTACTTACCAAGTAGATTAATACCAGCCTTCAAGACAGCAATATCATTTTCTATGCCATGATAAAACGGATGAATATGAACACTTTTAACTGATGACCACTTTGAAGCATAACTTATTCTAGGCATCTCCATATATGACCAAGCCACCGAGAGATGAGCTGTCTCTACACCCTCCACGCAGTGCGCAGCAGTAACGATGTGACGATCCTGAACCATAAACCCACTACAACGAAACGTACCAGATTCGATAATGGATACGACATCACGGTATTCGTCTCTTCTTATCGGAACCACACCTCCTGTAAATCAATTAATTAGTATCTCACGATTTATAATGATTTTTTTACAGTTTATAAATATCTGAAAAGAATAAAAATATACCAGCAATTATGTATTCAATGAAACGTTGGTAAGGAGCATAAGTCAACACAGTTGCTACACTGCGAGTTCGGTCTCTTCCACCAATAATAATTCCAATTGCTAGGTCATTGCATATCAAGGAATTGCCAATGTCCGTCTAGAAATTCATCATTATTATCGGCTTATTTCTCCAATAAAAACCTAAACTTCAGATAGATAACTTACTTCTTCTAATGTAGATCTTGTAGCTGTAAGGAAAGCGTATATTTCATTTGGTAAGAGATAAGTGTCCGTCGGCCTGCAGCTGTCCCCAAGAATAAGTGCATAGGCCCATTGCAGGATCATCGATGAGATCATCGTATTTATGGGAGTATAGTTCCATCCCATTATGTGGCACTCGTTAGATGCAATATGAATCCATTCCCGGAAGCTCAATGATGCCGGTGCAATATGTTGACCCCATATTAATTTACTTACCAGCTAATAATATATAGGATATCATTGAAACATATTTTCTCGTCAGATAGAGTCTACCATAAATGTTATGCAAAGCTTACCTCCAATATAGCAATATCGTTCCACCAATATTCCGTGAAATGTTTTTGAGGATGATATACTTTTTTAAAATTGTGATGCAGATAAATATTTTATACCATCACGGATATCTCATGGTTCAGATCAATCCTTCCAGCAGTCACGTAAATTTCATATTTTTTAACATTATGGACACAGTGTCCAGCAGTAACTACATGTCTCTGAGAGATAATACTGCCACTGCATTGGTATTGACGTGTGGTAGATTCATACTGCCGAATGGTAACAACGAAGTTGGACTGATTTGCTAATAAAGCAACAGGTGTGCCATTTTTTAAACAGCTTATCCCTAAAAATGATTGCATTTATCTCAGCATTGTTCAATTGCTGGAGCCGATAGTATTTTTCAACGTTGTACCTACCATTGATTGAGATTAGCAAAATTAGCACGATGTTCATCCTCATAGAGTTGATGATACCAGATGATTTTTTTTACAATTTCTTCGCTATTTCGCCACGTAGTTTTTGAAGAATTAATGAATAGCTCACCTGGACTGACTTGATAGTGAAATTTTGAATTTCAAAATCGTGAATCTTTTCTAGTCTCGTATTCGTGAGAATGATGTAGAATTTTTAATTCCGAGCGTTCTTAAATTCATGAATTCTCACATCTCATTGTTTGAGGCTTTTATGTGTTTCTCAGAATTTTCAATATCTCCGAAATTCATGATTTGTTCTTCAAACACATGTTCACTGATAATCTCAATAGTGAACACATTCGAGTGAATAGCGGCGATACCTGTATCGCACAATTAACTTTACATAACTCGTTGAGTTTCTGAGATATTCTCCAAGAACCGACGGATTATTCAGACGAAAAATGGAGTCATGCGTGAACCTTCTTAATCTACACTAACTCTTCCCACGTCAAAGTAGACAATTTCATTATGTATAACCAGCAAATTAAGAAAAACACGACAAAATTCGAGTAAGATTTCAATATTCCCATTAACTCCAGCAGAAAGTTGCTTGCGAGTTGTGTACTCTCATCAACTGACATCGTTAAATAATTGAATATTAAGGTACTATTCCAGCGAGCTCGAGCCCAGTATTTTTAGCATCAAATAACTTCATATTTTTGTATGCCATATCAAAGATTATATTTCTTTACATTTCCTTGAATTTCTTCATAATTTTTGTCTGTGTAGTTTATGAGGTATGAACCAGCGTATTGTGGGCGCGATGCGCGATACGTCTGTTAAGGTTTCTTGTGATAACAGTCACTTTGTTATACACATATCACAAATTAATTTCTATCAACTTTATCGTTTTGAAAAGACCTCGAGTTACACAGAGTGTCAAGTCCATATTAAGCTAGTTGTTTTTACATTGATTATACTGCTCTATTCATTTTCCCGCAATGCTAAAAAAAATTGACAAAAATAAAAATACATTGTTTCGAAAATTCAATTAGGTTCTTCACTCTTCTCAGCATGGTCACTTAAAATACATTCATCCAATTAAAACTCTCAAAATTCCTCATGAAATCAACGATTAACTCGAGTTAATTAGAAATTTTCTAGGAATCAAGAATAAGAGGAATCAAAATATGCCTAATTGGGGTGTCAGATTATTGACGTTAAAAAAAAAAAAAATTGTTCTGAAATTCACTATTTTCTTTATCTTTTTTGAATCAATCATTCATCCTGTTTAGGAAAAAGAATGATTTCAATGTACTCGACATAATCGAGGTGAACTACGCATCAATCGACTTTCCAAAATGAATAACTTCAAACTACCTTTTTTTCAATATCTTAGAATTAACTTGACCGCTTATAATGAAATTCATGTAAGATAGAGTACTCTGTAAGGAATTTCGCCAGTGAAATTCCATTAGATTCGATTTTATAGTTTCTGAGTTCATTACAAATAACCCTAAGTCTATGGAAATTGCAAAACAATGTATTCGGACAGAATTGAAGGCTCGGTGCCAGGTTCTAGTTACCTGTTACTGAAACCTATACGAGGTAACTAGAACCTGGCACCGAGCCTCAAAGGTTAAATTCATAGGCTCAGTATCTCAGATTTTAATTAGATATTGTTCTCATGACTTAATGTAACAGAATGGGTAGAGAAATTTTAAATCAATAACGAAATTTTCGTGTTATTACGTCATTTAATCGTGTATAATCTAAGATTATGACGTTACGAAAGTACAATTTCTTCAATATCTCAAAAACTAATGAACCGATTCTAATGAAATTTATACAGGAGAAAGTACTCTATGATTATATTCCAACAGTTGAATTTCATTCAACTTGCTCTGAAAGTTTTTGAGGTAATTATGGATAAATATCAATCGATGAAAATGATAAGATCAACGTCTCTTGACAGGCTTTAGATATAAAAAATATTGGCTTAGGAACTCAGAATTGCTCAGTATATTGTTCTGATGTCACGATGTAATAGAAAAAATCAAGAAATTCCAAATCTGAGCCAAAAAATTTAAGCTGATTATTATGTAGAAAGAATACCAAAGTTACTGAAAATAGCGGCCACGGGGATGAAATGCCCTAAATCGGACAGAAATAACGAAAGTACTGAAAAATCACACAGTTACCGAGGGACTGCTCACTCGGAGAATCAGTAAACCATTTCATCCGAAATCAGGCTAGAAATCGTTGAAATCGAATGATGCCTGATTTCCTTGTGATCCAAATGTATAAGAAATCATTGGAATTCGCAGTGGAAATCACAAGGAATCGATTCTTCTTGGAAATCGTTATGCCACCGAATCTGCGAGTGAGCAGCCCTTCGCAGTTAACTCATTTTTCAAAAACTATTGGCGAAGAGAACAGGATTTTAACTAAATAATAGAAGAACAAAATATAAAGAAGATTAATGTAAAGAAAATTCCAGAAAAAAAAATTCTATTCACAATCTGAAGATAATTAGCGATAAGCGATGAGTCTTCAAATTTCCGCCACCTAATATTTTAGGCATTCGAACTTATAAAAACATTTATAGATAGCGCTTATGACGAATTCCCAAAGTAGAACTCTGCAGAAATACCAATCTTCATGAAAACTATCACCGGCGATGCAGCCTCTGTGTGGTGGAGCCCTAACAATGAACATGTGAGTGGAAAATGAAAATATAAACATGCCAGTGGTCCAAACTCGAGTGAACAGAAGGTCTTTATGATTTTCAACAAAAAAAAACATAGCTGTCAAAATTCTGAGTATTTAAGACAAAATTCCCTAGTAACATTGTGCTAATTTTTGTTAATTGTTGGAGAAAATCATAAACTCACAATGGATTCGTACACTCAACAATTAGATCCTCGAAGCGGAAAATTCTTGACACTCCACTTTTTCACGAACGTTGAAAACACAAAAGAAATAAGGAAGAAAGTACTATCTGGTGATTTAAAATGTTGCATTTTAAAAGCCAATATGATTGTTGATCCATTCCAAGTAGTTGTAGCAGCGAATAAAGCTGTTTTGCGACAAAAATCGAACAGTCTCATAACAAAATCAGTATTCACTGAAATCCTTTACTGCATCTCTTCTTCCACAAATATTTCACTTTCATTAAAAACATTTGGTATTAATGATAATGATAAAAATATTGTAATGGCATTGATACATGAAATGAATGAGCAGAAAAATTTGGAGGAAAATATTTTGAAGGAGGTGAAGGGTGTGAACACGTCGATTGCAAGACTAAAGGAATTTGCAGATGTTACTTGTGTCAGGAAAGTTTATAAAATTGACGACGAGGAGCTTAAGGTATCCACACTTGAGGATTCAATTGTCAGCAGGATAGGAGCGGATTATCCAGTATCTCTGAAATAATTCATGGATAATTAAATATTTTAATAATTTATAATCAAATGATTTTTGATTATTGTAATTGGTGTATCTCAATTGGAAATAAATTTATACTGAAAAATTTTATCATGCCTTTTTATTAATTACCAAATAGATTAACGATGTTCATTTGAAGAATCATCACCCGGCCACGATGGTATTACAACCCAATGATACTTCCTAAAAACTTTGCCGGTCATCAGTGTTTTCAAATCATTCGTCAGCTATATATTTTTCATTCATTTTTTTCCCCATTTTTCTTCTCAATTAAATTCAGCACAAAAACACTTGCACCATTTATTCTCAGAAGTTATGTTTCATTTTCATATTCATTTCACTCCTGTATCACAGTTATCACTTGTTTTTTTTTTATTCTACTATGAATAAAAGTTGGTTGAATTTAGGTGCTATCATTCTGTTTCATTTTATTCATTCATTTTTATTTTATTTTAAATAATCAGTTGTAATCAGTCGTCGCTCGGATGTACTCAAAAATTGTGATAATCGATTCTTCAGAGTTCGTCTCAGAGGAGCATCCTAAAAATCACCAAGAATTTGTTCTTCTCGGACATTTCTTTTTTTTATTTCATACTTTAAAACCAAAAAAAGCTCTTCAAAAATAAAATGAAAAAAATAAGTGCACAGATTGAAAGCTGCTCGTGAGATGAAAAAAAATATTGAGAATCACACAAAATACAAACACGAAGACTCATTTTTATCTCATTGGTTTGCTTTTTTTTCATATTTAAATAAGGCAGGAGTGTAAAAAATTAACGTTGCATTGTGCAGCATGCACTACATCCTGTAGAGGCAAAAAAAGCAAAATTAAGAAAAAATCAAGTCAATTAGAATAGATTACAAATGCTAGAACAAAATTCAATGAAGAGATAAGTTTTCTCATGAAATTATTAATCATTTTCTTTCCATTATTTTTTGTGGAAATTAATTCAATAAAAAAAACATTGAAAAACTATTGGGAAAAACACGCCTTTTTCCCAGAAAATTCTCTCGATAATGTTTCACGAGCCCCATCATTTTCGAGATAATGCTAAAATAACTAATAATTGAATTCACTACTGGATTAATAGTTTCTTCAACATTAAAACAAGTCCTCCTCTCTCCGAGTCTAAACAAAATCAATTATCTGAAGAAATGTATAAAAAAAAGTCGCATCACTTTCATTTCGGTTCATAACTAATCACAATCCAGTCTGACACCTTGATAATTTCATTTCAAAAACTTATCTCATTATTCTCATTAAATCAATAACGAAACATCTACCTTGGTAAACTACACATTTCGCAGGTGCCAATTTCAGCTGAATTCAAAAATGTGCAGTGTGGACATGTCCACAATGGTTGATTCTGTGATGGATTAACATTGGTATCAACTCCAACGCCAATTCCGCCACTACTAGTAGCTAATGATCCACTTGATCTTGCTCCACTAGTACCAAATCCAGTTTGTTGTGTTGATATTGGGGAAGACGCTGTTGTTGCAGATATCAGCTGTTCAACAGTTGCCCAATGCTCACTTCTTGCCCAATCCTGTGCCTTTTGTTTATCCTGTGTTCTAATTGCATCAAATAATATTGGCATATGATCCATCATTGGTAGCATATCCATTGTTGCGATAAATAGAAGTAAGTGAAAATCTGATACAGCCTCTAAAAATTGATCCGAAGTAAACTGCTGCATGTACGTGCACAACGAGCTGAATTCTTGCACCTGACCATCCACTAGTCTGTAAATTAAATGATTCTTTTAATAATGAGAAAGAAGAAAAAGGAGAAAGAAGAAGAAAAAAAAACACATCAATTGTGCTTTTTAAATCAATAAAACAATTGACATCAATCGCTGATTCATCGGTTCTTACCTATTTTCAACTGTGAAAGGATTGATATTTTCACTAGCGTAGAATGTAAATTGGGGCGTCAGTGGTGTAGATGCTGGTACATCGACCAATAAGTACTCTACTGGTAGCGGTCTCGCTAATCTGGAAACTTCATTCCCATATGAATCTTTCTCCTGTAAATACAAAATAAAATGACATTATAAATCAACGAATATACAATCATATTATTTTTTTTTTTAAATTAACCGTTCAATTTCAATTTCCCGCCAATTGTTTTAATCCTTTATCGACTTTTTATTCCCCTACGGATTCATTGAGAAGCGCAACAGAGCCATGAATACAACGCAATAGATGCAATGAGACAATCAATAGTTACGTCTTTTGCTTTCACAGATTGTGCAATGAATTTTTTCCTTTTTCTCAAAAACAGGGATTGCTTATCCTAAACCCTTCAAATTAGTAAGTTTAAATTTCCCGCGCTGAATTATCAATCGAACTGTTATCGACATTTTTCCCGGCAACTCCCGAAGCATTGGCATTTATTTACAAAGTGATGAACTTTGTACAAAATTTAACTAAAAAGTAGTCATTGCATGTCAGGGACAAATAAAATGAGCCTTGACTCAATAATCGAGAGTGATAAATCCCATTACATTTTTCAGTTAAAAATTATCATTGGATGGAGATAAATTAACGGGACGATGTTGGGTTCATTGTTATCAGAAAATGGCGTCATAGCACGAGAGAGCGAGAGAAAGAGAAAGAGAGAGAGAGAGAGAGAGAAAAAGGGAGGGAAAGAGATGGAAGAGTGAGGTGAAGGGAAGTTTGTAGAATTCACAGCCAAGAGGGGTAGGAGGCTGTTTTCGTACAAGAAGAGAGGCGGCATAATGAACATGTATATGTGTGTGTGTGAGAGAGACAGAGTGAAGAGCAACAGCAGGTTTTTTGGATAGGAGGCAAGTAGGGGAAGAAAAAGTGTAATATCTCTAGGTATTGCTCGTCAGCAGCGCCAGCGCGGTGTGCTGTGTCGGGTCGGTCGGTAGTGGTCGTCGTCTCGGCATTTGTCGTCACCTCGCCGCCATGCCAGTGGGTTAGTGTGTAGTGAACCAAACATCATGATGTGGCAATACGTTAGGCGCTAGTTGAATGGAAGCGAAAAAAAAAATGATAATAATAATAATAATACACAAATAAATAAGAGAAAATTGTTGAAATTTTTCGTGACAACTGTACCTATGGGAAGGTGATTAAACGCAATATTGTTGACCATTATCAGTTTATCGTGTCACTGTGTGTACGTGATTTTTTTAGTAAAAAAAAGATAGTATTCACTCTAGTAGCAGGAATAGTAATAATAAAAAAAAATATATTACTGATTGACAAAACACCGACTGCGGTAGCTCTTGCCATTTACAAGCGCGGGACAATTTATGAAATACTTCAATTCTTTGATAAACATACTGTGAATGTTTGCCGGTAGAACTAATGTCACATGGGAGTGTAGAATTTCTTAATTTAATGGGATAACAATAATTGAAGAAAAACAGATAAAATTGGTGAAAACGACCAGGCCAAGTGGAGGAAGGTGCGGGCGGAATAATTGTCCCTCGCACCTCACAAAATTGGATCTATTGGCTCAATCACTGGGAATCATAAGTTTCCCAGTATTTTAAAAAGCATTTAAACCACGGTATGAATTAATGATCATTAATTTTTTTTTTTTTCATTTTTATTTTGACCATATTTCTTTACTAATGAAGATGTAATAAATGCGCGGGAATTTTACGAGAGGTGAATATGTGGTACCACTCCTCGAGGCGTAACCGAGGCGGCCACCGGCACCTTCCCCTCTCTCTCTTCTTCTCCTCTCTTTCTCTAACACACAGGGGCACTTTGCTGTGTGCATGTATGTATATTTGCACTCTGTTGCGTGTTCGGACCAAAAGCGCGGGTAATTCTGCTGTTGTAAAGAGAAATTAATGAATCAAGTATCATTTGCGGTATTAAATACTTCACTTTTGTCCTTTTGCTTTTCTTTTTTATTGTCACTATGTTTAATTTAATTGCAAATTGTATCTTTAAATGTTTCAATATTGAAAGTGTTTCAGAAAATACAGATGTTAATGATCATTGCCTCACTTTTCAGATTTTTTTTCTTTTATAAAAATAATGTTCACGAGAAAAATATGGCCGTTTGTAAATGCAGAAAAGTCTACCAACCGCCCCTTTTTTCATTTCAACTCTTGTTGAAGCATACATCCGGCCTGATGATACTACACTGCGCATTTTTGGCGGGCTTTTTAACGCACGCGCATTATCACAAATTTTCACGATTATATTTATTGATTAATGAAAAATGAATCTTTGGGAATGGATTTAAGAAAAATATTTCTCTTATTTCGATTGATTTCCTATCACTAACATCACTGTTATAAACTTAAATTTTAATTTTAATTATCAACAGATGCTGGATCCAAGTGTACTGACAGACCTTGAGGAATTAACTCTGTGTGGTTATTGCAAACAAAAGTACAATGACGATGATCAATGCCCAAAATATCTAAGTTGTAAGCATTACTTTTGCTTGCGTTGCATTGAGAATAATTTACTCAAGGGACGTGAATTATTTTGTGCACACTGTTGGAAAAGAACTGAATTAGGTGAACAAGGACCCGATGCTTTACCAACAAATTCACCACTACTAGCACTGGCCAATCATTTTTCCTACCTCAAAATAACGAATAATGGCACACAAGTCAAGCCAACGGATAAAGAAAGAAAGGTGAATTTGAAATAATTATTGTATTATTGGGAGAACACGTAGTAGAATACGAAACCTTACGAATATCCTAAGCCGATCGTGCTGTAATATCAAATCCTCTGTTTGAGATGGATAAACATTTTTAAGCGGGAATGATACGCTGAGATGAGAATAGTAACTGAATAAAGTGAATATAGCTTTGGAAAAATATTAATTAGATTTTTATCGTGAATTTCAGAGTGAAAATTGCCACACACATGGTATGCCCCTTGCCCTGTGGTGTACCACCTGTTGTGCCCCGCTATGTCGAGCCTGTGCGACACCGCAAGATCATCCTGGACATCAGATCAAGACACAGGCAGACGCTCGAGATCAGCTCATATCAGATGTTAGTATTTTTTATTTCCTCAATAAAAATGTGAAAATATTTTTCGAATATTGTTTTCATAATTATTTCCATAAAAAGGTTCAATTGGAGTTGGTCACAATGGGAAAATTATCATCAGAAATTCAAAGACTAGCAATGCAACAACGTGAATTTTTGATCAAAGTTCTAGAGGCCTGTGTTACCCTGAAGACTCACGTAGAAACAGATCTACAAAATGGCTGGACCCATTTACCAGAAATTTCAGATGCACGTGAGACACTTGGTAAAGCAAAAGCAAGCCTACAAGTTAGTGATGGTCCATCTGATGTTTACAGTCTTCATGCCCAATTAGTTATGGAAAAACAACGATTACAATCAAAGTACCAAGAGATGATGCTTCAGTGTCAATTAGATGATTTAATTGGTAATTCTGGTGTTGTATTTGATTTTGGATTATTGAAACAGGCACTAGCTGGTATACATTCGGGCGAACAAATACTTGCACAGCCACCGGGTAATGGTAGATTACCAAATCACCTAGCTGCTGTACAAAATCCAATTTTATTTCTAGCTAATTACTGCATGTCACAGCTATATTCACGTCATGTTATTAGTAAACAACACATGCAGAATGGTTCAATTGATTATCATCATGTAAATATGATGCAAGCACAACCACCAGGTTCAATACACATACATCCAATACAATTATCAACACAACAGCCACCACCACCGCAGCCACCACCATCACAACCACCATCAACTGCACCTACTCAACTGTTAATACAATCTGGATCACCGCCTCTCAAGACAGTACAAATACCACCTAACACGATACTACAATCTCAGAATGCATTTATTCAAGAGTCAAGTCCAGTTAGTGGAGGTGGTAATCCGGGTATCGTTACAATTCATTCACCAACACAGGCAAACAATAATACCATTAATTTACGTTGTCCACAAAATCCATATCCTATGTACTATTTCAACATTGAGGTAAATGGATCACCACATGGGAGAATTGTCATTGAAGTTAGGCCAGATGCAGCACCAAAAATGGCTAAAAATTTCAGTGTTTTGGCAACTGGAGAGATAGGTGTTGGCTACAAGGGATGCTCTATTTTTCAATGCTGGGAGGGTGAATCAGTTATTACTGGGGATTTCGAACTTAATAATGGCAGAGGAGGTAGAAGTATATTTGAGGATGGCTATTTTATGCCAGATGATACAAAATTTCCAGCTGTTAGGGGCGCAGTCGGTATGCGCCGTACGCAAAAACGTCACGATAATATGGGTATGGTTGGTTCACAGTTTAGAATAATACTTCAAGAAATGAGAGGATTTACCGGTATATTTGGACACGTTGTTGAGGGATTAGATTTAATTGAAAAGATCTCGACATACGGCGATCAAACGGGCAAGCCTACTAAAACAATTTTAATCACAAAATGTGGTAAATTGTAACGTTCGATTAATTTTTGAATATGAAAAGAAAAATTGTGAATTCTTTTAATTATTCACTGATTGACACCTGACGATCTCTGTGAGCTTTGTTCGTATCGAAAAATCAATTATATGATAATAGATAGATACTAAGATGAAATGAAAATACGAATGAAAATCATTACGATTTAATAATGATGATTTGTTGATAATTGATTATTCGTATTCTAAAATCTCAAAGGTAAATATTATTATATGGACGTCTTCTAAAATAATCAAAGGATAGAGAAAAATTTTATGAAATGTTGGAAAATCTATTTTTAAAATTGATTTAAAATTGTGAAGTTAAAAGGAAAAAAGAGAATCATAATCAATATGATATAATTTGATGTAAAGAAAGGAATTTTACGATGAAAATTACGAATATATATTGATGAAAAAACTGTATTTTGCTATTGACAATGGAATTTCGATGATTCCAGGGTTGAAATATTTTACATTGAAAACTAATGAGTTTAACACAGACGACACACACACAATACGTACCTCAGAAATCAATCGTTTAATCGATTGTAAACGCTTAGATGTATGATAATCGTGTTATTCGAATTTTATTAATCTATTTTACGTTCTTCTGAGTACAATTGAAATGCAAAAAAAAAGAAATTATTAAAAAAGATGAATCTATCAGATTTTATTTTTGTGAAGAATGTTATATGTGCAACAATTGAGAAATCTAGAATTCGTCGCGATAAAAACTAACATCTTCACCCTTGACGAAATGTGTTTTAAGAAATTGCGTGAAATTATAAGGGGAAAAAAAGTATCCTGTGAATTATCACAGTGCGAATATATTGATAAATAAATATAAAATATATATATATTTTTAGTCCGAAGACTCTAAGTGTGTATTTCTTTCTGTTGAATGACTCTCGTTTGAGTCAATAAGTGAATGTGAAAATCTATCAATATAATACGTATAGCTTTGCTTAGATGATAAATTTATCCGTACATGGATAATTCAATGACTGATCGTAAAAAAAACAGAACATTTTATGTTACATCGACACGATTGAATTAAAATAGCGGAGCGAATAAAAAAGTCGAGCACGAGGCATGACGACAGGCCAGTTCTTTCCAAAATAAATCTAAAACAAGTCTTCTATCAAGCGTAAATTCATTGAGAAACAAAAAAAAATCCAAGAAAATAATGTTGTCCTTGTTCTTCTTTTTTCTTCGGCTCTGCCATTAATGAGCCGGGATCCATGTTAATTTTAAGTGTATTTTAATATTAGTGGGATCTTAAACAGTGCATAAATATGCGAGGCCTAATCAGAGCGTAGAACGCAGAATGAAAAGAGGCAGATAAAGAAAAAAAAAACAGAAATATAATCCTCGTTAACTTCCGATTAATGATGCAATGATAAATGTATAAAGTGAGAAAAGAAAAAGAAAAAAAAGTGAAAGAATGAGCCAGTATATATTGTATATTTAACAAACCATTCCGTTATCATGTATATTAAAAAATTGCGATTATGTAATTCATTGAGAAAGAAAAAAGAGAAAAAAAATATTGCAGAAAAAAATAAGTGAAAAAATTGTTAGAAAAATCTCGTGAACACGATCGTTATGTATTATATAATGTAAACACAAATACTCGCGCGTTCGTTGAAACAAAAAAAAACAACAAATAATTATTATTCTATGTACGTTGCATTACTGTGTATCGAGAATGAGAAAACGAGAAGAAAAATAATTATATTTACACTGCGATAAAAACATTACACAAAATGTCCTATCACCGAGTATATGGAAAAGTAGTAACAATAATAATAATAATCAGATGAAAAACATTCACGTCGTATCGTCTGCGAGTACCTTTTTGAGAGGAGAACCTTATTCGATGTTAAACTTGAAAGTTTAAAAAAAAAATTGTTGATTAAATGGCAAATGTGTTTTCTGTGTAACGCGGTTGACGAGATATTTAAACTCCGGAATATTACGAGAAATAAAATTTTATTGCAAACTATATTTATGAATGAAAATGAAAAAAAAATACGAAAATCGATGTAAACGAGAATGCGAAGGAGAGTTTGAAAATGCAACAAACACTTTAAAAAAAGAATGTGAAAATTTACTCAAAAACGAGTGAAACACATGTACAAGTATATTTTTCGAACACTGACGTATAGCACGCACGCCAAAAAAAAAATAATAAAAAAAAAGGAAAAAAAAATCGAAATGAATATATATTGTATCCCCGCGGGAAAAGCGTGTCCTCCCACCTGTATATAGATATATTTTTATGAAAGTGACGAGTTAACACGTAGCTGTAAGCTCAGACTACTCTGAGTAGAACGTCGATCTAATCCTCGTCCTTGCGAAAGGAAATAGAGATAATATTGAGAGAAAAAAAGAAACGGAATATATATTTTAGACAAACATCCAGCGAATCGGTTACTATGTTTTCCACAGCTCCTTCGTTTGCGTTATATTTTTTTTTGGAGTTAATATTCATTTTTTCTGAATGAAAATAATGTATTTCGTAAATATGTCTAGCGCATGAGACAAAATCATTTAAATCGATGTACTTGAAAAGGAAAAAAAAAACTATCGATTTGGTTCATAAACTTCTTCGTTCCGTTCAAACGCCTGGTGTTTTATTTAATCCCAAACTAGAATTTAAAAGAATAATTATTTCAATGCTTACTCACCTTGTAATAAACATCTGGAACGTACTGCTTGTCCGTGGACTCGATGACGTAGCCAAGCTCTTGGGCATCTTTTGTTGGTACCAAACAGCCGTCTCGTACTAGTGCCATACACTGATTGGAGACCTGGTAGCCCTCCATGTGTACTTGATTCTTATCATCACCTGGAGAACAAAAAAAGACACAAATCAATGAATTTATTAAATAATGAAAACTAGGGAACGAAAATTCTCCACTCTACACATTTTTATAGACTAATAAAAACGTCTTTTGATAAATTTCTAGAAGCCCAATGGTTTTTGAAATATTTGCAAAATAATCTACAATATCTTTCTGATGAGACCAATGAAGACTTGGAACAATCATGTTCAGCAACATTATGAGAATGAATAAATGAATTACCTGTTACACAAACTGTAACGAATTTCGATCCAAATGAGCCACTGGGTGAAAAACGACATGGATTAGCATGTTGATTTTGAAAATGTCCAGCCATAATACACTCTTGAGCAGATAGAAAATGACTCTCTATATTTCTAACATGTTTAACAGTTCCTTTTTTAACATCATCAGCAATTAAATCTGTAAAAATCCATCCAACCCTTCTAAGATCAAGTTTACGTGCTAAATCATCGACAAGTGTCTCTCTCTCATCTGGCAGAAGTACAATTGAATCTCTCGTACTATCCTGCGGTGGTTCATAAATAGCTGCTACAACAGCTCTCATACCAAGTGGTACATCTGTGTGAATTTCGTATCTACCATAGAGATAACCCAAACGTTGATGACCTGTGCTACGCCAGTAATTTAGAAAACGCTCGACCAAACTTGCATTCTCGAAAACAACATTGTCGATGTGACGATAAGGCTGACGATTGAGCGTTATTGCATTGGGCTGGCATTTGCTGCAGATACCACGTGGCCAGGGCGGATGGTCCTTGCAGCCTCTCTTTATACGACAACTAATGTCTTCTAATTGTAGAAATTTTCCTCTGGAACAAAAACATCCAATTGTATTCTACACGTGCTGGTTCAATTGTGAAGTGATATAAGAAAATTACCAGACTTTTAGTGGACATTTTCGTAGGCTACAGAGAACAAGCCCAATAATAAAGAGATAAAACACAATGAGTCTATTTTTCTTGTTACTCAAGTTTCAAGAATTTTTTGGAAACTAAGTGACATTGCGATTTTTCTGCAATTACCATTTTTCTCCTTCAATTTTCGAGATATTCTTGAAAAAGAGGGAAATAGGAGACTTATTCTGTTTCATCTCTTCGTCACTAGTTAATTTCTTTTTTTTAATATTGATTTTCTCAAGATTTATCTTACCTATCTACTCCGGCAGTGAGTTTCCTGAGATAAGAGTGAAAAGACAAATGTTTGACATTTTGTTCTTTCAAATAAGCTTCATCAAATGGTTCTAAGGGTGAACAATGAACGCAGCAGCCATTGGCACCATGCCTGCACCTGAAAATTCATAAATTCATTGAAATAAATAAATAATTCATTGCAATGGTGAATTAAGTGAGTAATCGTGAACTTACAGTTTTTCATCACGTTTTCGTTGAATTTTCCCATCCATTTTCCACAGTTGCTGATCAACCTCATCCTCATCTACGTTAACAAGAGAACGAGCTGTTACTTTTGGAACACTTGTGCTCCTACTCGTGCTGGGTGTTACATCCATTGGTTCACCTGGTGAAATTATGAAGAAAAGAAGAAGAAATTAAAAAAATAATTAATCAGGTTCAATAACAATGTACGCACTGCCTCCAGTGGAATTTTTTGAAGTAGTGCTTGTAGATGAATTGTTCCATAATAATGCACCATTCACTGGGGCCAAATATAGCATGTCACCATGGTCCAGGCCACTAGCAGCTACTGACTTGCTTCGAGTTGAAAATATTTCATCTTTGTGATTTTTCTCTTTGTAGAGACTGAAGCCAAAGCTACTCAGTTCAAATATTTCATGAACCTGGAATAAAATTTTTTTTGAATAATTCAAAGAAATGTTTGAGTAAAGAACGGAGAAGTAGAATTGGATGAATAAATTTTAATTCGTGATGTGTTCTTCTGACATATGTTATTGACATAATTGAGACAGAGAAATGGTCGTAGATACCTTCATGATAAATAAACATGTCTTTATCTCAATTATTTGGAATTTTTCCCCAAAATGACTCTTCAAGAAATCAAAAAATCAGGGAATAATGTGGATACGTTCTCTAAAACTAACGATCGAAGAAAAAGTTTAAAATATTCAATCAAAGAAGGGATTTTACATCCCACACACTGAGTTTAATACTGAAAATAGCAGACAGCTGATAATTTTTTTTTCTTAACAAATAAACAATTTTTGAAAAAATATGCACATCAAAAAAATTCGAAAAATTATAAGTGCATATTTGTCAAATATTTTTTTCTCATGATAATTTGTTCTAAAAAATCTGAAAAATTGTCTGACATCTGCTAATTCATTGTCATCAGAGTACATTTTTTCTATATGATTCCTCAATAATTAAAATGGAACAGTGTTCTAGAATGATCATTCACATCAAGAAAATTCACTTCCCCTATCAACAAATCAAAAACGACAAGGCTAGAGGTACAGAAGTGCCTTTAATAAATCCATTGAATTCTGTATCTAATGGTAGTGTTTTTAAGTGTCATTTAAGTGTACGTAGAGTGTAAGTAATTTAACATATACTCAAAGGGCATGTTAAATACACGTAAAAAGCACTTCTGTACCTCCAGTCTTATCGAATCAAAAAATTAAGATTTCTCAAAATACTTCATGTGTCTTCAACTGGATATCTTCAAGTTAATTAACACTACAGAGTGTCGAGATTTAGTGATAACAGAATAATGATTAAAAAAATCGACGAGTACCTTCTCGAAGAGCTGAGACAAGCTGTCTGTAGGATCAACATCAATTCTCTTGGTTCCCTCGGGGGACTGAACCCTCAGTGTCTGCAACATTCCAATAATTCAAATAACCAGTACAAAGAACTCAAACAATATTAACCACACATATTAAAACTGAATAACAGTTAAATCAAATGAAATGAGTATATTGGCGTCTATTAAAGCGTCAGCTACATTGCATACGTTTCTACAGCAACCGTAGTCACTGTAGAATGGACGCGTGGATGAATACTACTCGTAAACATTATCTAAATTTGATTTAAAAAAAAAAATTTAACCCAAAAAATTAAAAATCCCAAAAATTATAAAAATAACGTTAAAAATTTCTCCACAAATTTCAGATAATTGTATTTTTTTATCTTCAACAAATTTTATAACTTACAATTTTTCGTGATTTTGACATTTCACCGGTGGCTCTGAAGCATCAGCTGTTCAGTCGACTGTCCGCGCTTGTGTTTTCTGGGGAAAAATTTCAATTCCACCAAACACAATGAAATTAAATATCCCTAGTACTTATTTTACCTTTTTCTTTATTCTTTTTTCCTTGTCACATACACACACACACAAGCACAGTGGTGAAAGAGAAAAAAAATTAAACTGAAACGACTATAGAATTGAAATTTATGCCGAGTCAACTCCTGGGTGACTTAACCTTCAAATTTTAGTTGATACAAGTTAATTATCATCTGTCTCAATTGTGTTTCAATAAACGCATTGTTTTCAATTTTAATAATTATATCATTGAAATTTTATCATCAAATAAATTTTAATAAACGTGTTATTAATAAATTCAATTAATAATCACAAGAAAATTAATTTTTTTTATTCACTATAAACTTGGCTTTCCACTCGACGAATAACACCAGAACGTTTCTTTCTGTCACGTTACATCGGTTACTCTACCCACGCACACACACACATACACATATATATATTATATATATATACAATCATCTATACTCTACGCACGACCCAACTGGGGAAGCAAAAGCAAGAAGTACTGTGTTGGGGTGAGACTGTCTGTGAATTACAAATACAAGCAGAAAAAGAGGAGAGAGAGTGAGTAAGCGAAATGTGAAATATATAAAGAGGTAGCAAAAATTTTTGTGCGATGCTTTTTGTGTCTTGCCCGGGTGATCTCGGACGCACTTTGAATCGTCATGATTTAATGTTTTTGATTATTTTTTTTCTTTCTCTGCACAAGGCTTTTGCGCTTCTCTTTGTTTAACGATTAATTACTGCTTAATTTAATTCCATTTTTTTTATCCTCTTTAAATCGTCGAAGACTCTCTAATTAACGCAATTATTGTAAAAATTTAGTGACATTAATTTCATTTTAGGGATGAAATCTTTCGAAAAAAAAGTTTCTAATAAATATTTCTTTGTTCATTAGTTCCTTTCGATTTTATTGAAAAAAAACATACGAAAAAAAAAAAAAATACGAAATTTGACTTTCGGAGCGCACCGGAAGTCTTTCTACTCAATTTTAAATGATCTTTTCTCTTCGACTCGAACTTCCTTCGGTCACAACGATCGTCCAATTGATTATCTCATTAGCATGATCTTCAAATAATTATCTTCCGGAAAATAGACAAAATGTGACCCTCTTATTTAACGACTTCTTTTTTTTTGTCTTCCTCATAATTTACATTTAATAATATACCATCTACTTGCCAAGATGTAACTACCGCCCTCTCCATTTTCTATCTATCTTTTTCCCACTACCCTTCTTCTATTCATTTCGTTCACTAACATTGGATTGTCCACCACACTAGCCCGAAGTAGTTTTGTGTAGTGAGAGAGAGAAATTTTCGTTCTGGGATGTGTGGTAGATGCATTTGCATGGCAGTTGTTCATCTAGCAAGGCCGAGATATTAGTTTTTCCATTAGTGATCGTAATTTTTCAGTGGAAATTATTTTGTTAATGTGAAAATATTTCTTTCTGTTATCTCTGGAAAAGTGCAAAATAATTTTATCGTGAAAAAGAATTAATAAAAAAAAGGTAATCAATTAAGGAGATATGATGAGATAATATTTTTGAATTTTTTCATTGTTTTTTTTTAAATTTTTTTGAATTAAAAATGGAAGGACTGGCTTACCGGCAATCGCAAATTCGATCTACTGATTGATGCAGATAACGTCAGGCACTGCCCGATCAATCACAACAATCGCAGGAGGGGGATTCTAACACTTATTTTAATTCACAATTAAAAACTGAGGCCAATGATCGACAGAGTAAATTCAACTAACGTGATTCATGTATTACCATTTTAAAACACTAATCACTTGTAATTACGATTTCATTACGTGTAACTGGTCTTCTCTGAGTCTCATTACACTACTCTTATTTGAATTACGTGGAAATAGGGAGAATTAGCTTGTTGGATTGATGATAGTTTGTGATATTTTTAAAAAAATGAATCGTAACATTTTTCTAAATTTTAGGAGGAGATACGTGAGTATTGAGTTTTCCTCGAAAGGCAAGAAAATTTTAAACACTTGGCAGTAATCCAGATGCCAAAATTAAGCCCTAGAATCTTATCCCAGTACTTTCTCAATTATTTGAGAATTTTTTATGACCATTTTTATTGACACTAAAATAGATTTCAGGAGGCAATTCTTTTGGTTCTACAGGATGCAATTTTTTTGCCTGAATTTTATGGATTTTTTCGAACTTTCGTCCAGTAATTAAAAATTAGAGAGAAATAAATCGATTTAAAATTCTATTTTTTTTTAAATATCTAGCTACATCTTTGTTATAGACTACAAAAATACATGCACAAAAGGTCCTTATGAAAAAACGTCGTATCTCTATTAAATTCCAGGATATTCCCAGAGAATTATCTTATTTTACCTCTTCCCTACTGAATTTTTTTGCCTTCTATTTGAATTAATTTCTGATTCTTTTTCTCTTCATTAAAGCTGGACAGCATGGAGGACATCGACGAGATGGGTACAAAAGTTGAATTATACGTCTACGATTTGACAAAGGGCATGGCAGCTATGATGTCGCAGATTCTTATTGGTATGCAAGTGCAAGTGGAATTTAAAATATTCATTCAACTGATGTAAAAGATAGAGGATGCATTGCGGAGGGTCTGTTCAGTATCAGTGAGAGAGAAATATTTTTCTTTTTTCTTAAGAATAACAGAGAAGGCGAGAACAGCTTAAATATGTGGGTGGATTCATAACGATTCTTCTTCTATTTTTTTTTTATTTACTACGCTCTTTTATTTAAATATAATTTATTCACTTTGAGTAGATACTATCAAGTCAGAAGAGCGTCACTGGATGACACTGCCAAATCTAGTCACTCTACCAATATACACTGGGCGAAAATTCAACGATTTCTATTTTCATCTCTTTTGTGTTTGAATAATATAGTTTAATTATAAACTTTATGAAAATATTCAATTTTATTCCAGTTAAATAAATGCATTTTGTGTTCAATCATCTCTTTAACACGAGGCAAACAAAAACGTAATGAGTTATATTTATACAGGAGTTTAAAAAATATATATATATATATAAAAAGTTTGGCATGCAGAATTGCGGAAGCTTAAAACTAATTTTTCACTACTGTTTTATCGTAGAAATTAGGTAAAAAAAAAAAGAAGAAGGGGGGATAAACAAAGTGCCCAGAATGTAAAATTCACTATTTTTAGATCTCAATTTGTTCGTCAATTTCAATGAGAATCCTTGAGAATTATCAGACGTTGTAATAACACCTTTTTTGAGGACTCTCACAGAGGTTCCTGACCCCTCTCAGCTGGGGTCCCTCACAACGTACAAACCAATTTGGCATCCCAAGAAACACGTGCAAGAATAGATAAACTGCACTTTTATTTTCCATATGACTGTGTCATCGGAAGTGTGAGAATTAAATTTTAGTGTAAATTAAAATTAGTGACTCACGTAAAGGTGTTTTTCTATATTTAGATAGAAATTTGGGTCATATTTTCATTTCAACTGCGATGCTTTTTCTTTTTCTTCACTTCCAAAGTTTAGGATTTCTCTAGTTTAGATTGTGCATCACCTCTGGTGAAATATCAGAGGAAAGAGAGATATATAATTAATCTAAAGATTCTGTTTAAAGTTTTTTCATGAGATTTTTTTACTAATATCTTTAAAACTGTTAGATTTAGCAGAAGGCTCCAAGAATTTCCTTTTGAAAGAAGATTTTTATAAACTAAAAAAAGGTCTCATGATGAATTTCTGCATTATTTCTCATATACTGAAAGAACAATGCGAATGTAACTCCTTTATTTCTAGGAAAATCAAGAATTATTTCAAATCTTAATTAATAATTTCATCAGGTCGTCACCTGGACGGAATTTGGCACACTGCAATTGTTGCCTATGGAAGAGAATACTTTTTTGGTCCAACAGGAATCCAAAGTATCAGACCGGTGAGTAAAAAAAAAAAGTATCATTCAAGCTCCATGAAAAATTCGATCAAGTTTAATGACCGGAAAATCTTGAGATATTTTGATGCTGTACAAATGATCATGAATCTTCATAGCAAGAAGAAAAACAATCTTTTTCCTCTTCCTTCTATTCTTCTTCCCCATTGCAATTTCATCTCCCATCGTGATTTAGACAGCGCTCAATCTCAGTATCTTCACAGGCCATACGATACGCTTCGTCAGACTGTAGTTGAACTAAATTTGGTGCGGGTAATTTCTAAAAATAAATAAGAAAATTCAGCTCGTGTGGTATACTCACGCTCTTCTTCCCATACTCATCCTGGGCAGAACATCTTAGGATTTAGAAAAGCTGCCGGTAAGTTTCTTTACAAAAAGAAAAATAAAGAGGAAAAACATTAAATCGTTATCTTCACGTTCAACTCAGTTGTCTTCTCTTTGTTGCAGTTAGTTAGTGTTTAATGTTTTATTTCTGTTGATGCAGTTTCTGCTGATAACGTTTCAATCGAATCCAGTGAAGTGCTAGTGTCAAAATTATCCATCAAAAGTTTCAATGATTTTTCCACATTAATTCTCTCATAAAACTCATTTTGATCAGAAAAAAAAGTGATCCGATTCAATTTATCGTTGCCAGTTTCCTCAGAATTTCCATCTATTTTTGTTCCCAAATTAGAATGAGCGGAGGGACAAAATCCACTGGAACCATTCTTTAAACATCCGAGAGCATGAAAAGTTCCATTAAAAAAAGTGTGAAATAGTGTTTAATTTTATTTGTAGGGTGGAACTGCTTTGGGTGAACCAGAACGTGTTGAGAAGCTTGGTGAAACATTTCTTCCTTACTCAGTTTTTCTGGAATACATAAACGGTCTTGGTACATCAAAATTTGCGTGAGTGCCAATTTATTTATACAAATTCAAAAATTCACTTGAATTAGTCATTATCACCCACATATTATTTTTTTTTTTTCCAATGAATTAATGAAAAATATTTATTTCATACAGACCTGGCGCATATCATCTGCTACGACTCAACTGCAATAGTTTTTCTGACGAGCTGAGTAATTTTCTCGTGGGCAGTGGTATTCCGAAATACATTCTAGACTTGCCAGAAGAAATTCTGAAAACGTGAGTATGATTATTTGTGATGTAGATTATATTTTAGTTTTTCAATGTGGAGAAATTATTAATAAATTTTCATTTTTTTGTTGCGTAGACCGGTTGGACAGGCATTAGCACCACTCATTGAGTCACTAGCAACTCAATCGAGTGCTGGTTTTACAGTTGGACAGAGATTTGTTGAGCCAAGAATACAGCGTGAAGTATCACCAGAGTATCAATTATTGAATACTGCTATTGAAGAGGCTAGATTAAATTCAATTGCATTGGAAGAAAGACGCAACGTATTGAACGAAAAATTAGCTAAAAAAGAACGCAAGAAGAAAAAGAAGAAGAAGGAGAAGAGAGATAAGGCACAGAGAGAACAGAGTGGTAGTGAGAGTAACAGTACAGGTCCTAGTAATTGTGCTGCAATGGCGGATAGTGAGGGTGAGTTTGATAATTTAGTGTTAAAGTAGGATGGGTGTAAAAATAACGTATAGGGGAAAGGGTGAAGTAAAAAGGGTGCAAGGGGTGTAATGGACACATCTTAGTTTTCATGTTTTATATCATGAAAATCACTCGAAATCAATGGAAATATTGACGATAGGTGCCTTTCGATGATTTTATTGAAAAGTTGAGGAAACTTCAGATGAAAATCATGGGGATGTTAAAATAGATTTTTTTGAAATTTCCAAAATTCCATTTTCTGCTCAAGATTTGAAGGTGAAACCCTTTTCGTTTCTGAAAAATTTCACGTTCTTGAGGGTAACTCCAGTTTTATTAGTCGTAGCGACCTGGGGGATGGTCTCAAATCGTTCCGTTCAAATCTTGGCCGAAAAAATTGAATTCTCAATAGATTAAAAAAAAATAAGTGTGCGCATGTTTTTCACCTGAAATTTCTTCAGCTTTTTAATGAAATCCTTAGTAAATCTCGATTTCGAACCGTTTTCATTGAAACGTCCTTTTTCCCTTATTTCCCCCAAGTTTATTTTGTGAATATCTCATGTACGATGAGATTTATGAACTAAAATTTCAAGAGACATTCTTTGTAGCCCATAACATCCTCTACAAAAAGGATCATTTGGCATTTTTCTCGAAACCTACTCAATTCAAAGATATTTGCAGAAGAAACTAATGAATTATCATAATTAATTGCAGTAGCTGAAATTCAACCATCAAATGGCGATATGGGTGCTGAAATGTTGCCCTCAGAAAGAGTCCTTGAAATGGAGGCAGAAGAGAGACGAGAAATTGAGGAGAGAAAACGTCAGAGAGATCCACCCATTGTATTCAAAGATTTAGTTGACATTGGTGTTGAATTCGAGGCACTCGCTGGTTTATTGGAGGGAAAATTGAATGAAACTGAGCAAGCTAATCTTCTGGAGCTACAACAGTATGTTCTTGAGAATGAGGGCTCATGGGCATTGGGTGATAATTTCCTGAATTTTGTTGGTAAGCCGAAAAAATTCATTAATAAACGTGAATGAGTCCATAAATTATGAGATTTAGGGTAATTTATCATGAAATCTTTTTTTTACTTCATGATGATTTCCAAATTTATTTACGATTGAATGCAGATTTTCTTAAATAGTTATCATCATGAACTTTATTCCTCAATGGTAAAATTTTTTATTTCAATTAGGACGAATTCTATACGACAAATCACTTGATAGTGCTGCCAGAGTCAAATTACTAAATATCCTCAGTGCTGCTGCATTAAAAGACGACGTAATTCTTCTGCTCCATCAAGACAGAAGAGAACACATAATAATGAATTATGCATACAACATTGATCGTCATCCAGTTGATGAACAACTACCACTTGCACAATTTGTATGTAATTTAATCGCTAAACTCATATTACATAATGATTAAATTAAAATTACATGAATTTTATTACATTACAGATGGCAAATATGTTCGAAAATCTCAGTAGCTCAGAATGGTTACTTTATATCTCTGAATGGCAACACAATAATCAAGGAATTAGCAATATAAGAGTAACAACAAAAGTGTCAGTACACTCACTGTTATCTGAATTACCGGAATTGCAAGCACGTGGTGCTGCTATTATACATAATCTCGCCTGCAAGGAGGTAAAAACTGTGGTCTGTATCCTTCTTGCTTATGTTTAACTCATTGTCATTCATAAAACATTCTAATAATTCATTGATTCTCTGTCTCTCATATTTTCTCCCATTCTGTGGCACTTTGAAAAAAAAACGCCGATAACAAGAACGACGACACTAACTTCTTCCACCAGAAGTGCTGCCTCCAGAGTCGTATCATTAACGTATCTATGCAAAAGAAAAATTAAGAACCAAAAAAAAACATTCATTTTGTCGCTAAATGTCTAAAATGCTTATTGAATATGATTCGGCGAGAAAAATAAATTAGATTGTTAGAACGGATTATTTTGTAGGGATTGGATATGTTTTTTACAGAAAATGAACAAAAACAAAAGCCTCCGGCAACTATTACCAAAAGGCAGCGCTTCTAAGGTAACTTGTCTCAGTTATTTTATAATTGTTATTTTTTTGTAAGTGCAAAGGTGAGTAGACGATAATCAATGATTAAAAACTTTAATTTTTTTCATTTTATGAGTGAACAAATAATCTTTGATACGATTTATCGATTTTTTTATTGAGATATTCAATTGAAAAAAATTATTCGTCGTTCTAATCACTTGTTCTCCCCAAATTTCATCGGTTTCATCTCATCAAGGGATCCAATAATTCTTAACTTTTTTTTTTATTTTCAAAATTCATTCAGGTCTTCGATGATGTCGCAGTGGAACTGACAATGGCACTCCTTCAATTTTTCAATGGTAATCCACCAGAGGAACAGCTATTTGCCTGCATGAAAGCATTAGCCCGCTTCACTCAAATTAGCGGACAGGAGGTGCCCCAGCTCATACAAATGATTGGACCAGAGCCGAATAAATTCCGTGGAATTTCGCAACGTATCGATGAAATGATTGATCAAGTCAACAAAAAACTTCGTTAATTTTCATATATTTTAAATGGTTTTTTTTATAGGATTCTTTTTTTTTTTCATTATTTATTGAATATACTGAGTTTGGTGATGGCTTCCACTGTGTCTCTGATCATTGATTCTTCAATTTTTTATTCATTTTGGGTCTAGGTTACGTGGCCTGTGGATTTTACACTGTTCTTCATCTGATGTGACAGTGAACTGGTAGAGCGAAATGAATGGCTTATGATCCGGTCAAATTTTTGGGAATATCTCGTAAATTAAGAGAAATACGGAATTTTCGATAGACTTTTTTTTTTGGTAAATCTCACTCAACTCTACATAAAAGATCTCTGTAGTAATTCTTCTGTCTCACTTTATCTCCGAGATTTCGAGTTTCAGAATCACGTTGATTTATTCAAAAATATCTCCGAAAATATGAGGCTTAGAAGGCTTTATCCAGATAATTTTTTTTTTAATCCATGAAATTCTCTAAAAGAAATGTCTCTCGACGATTACCCTTAAATGCACTCATTTCGAGAATATTCATTTTATCGCCTCACTACTGAGTTGATACCAGAACATAATCCACTCACTTTGTTTCACCTCTTCACTCCAGAATTGCAGATGATGAATTGATAGTGTGAGTGAGCGATAAGTGCATTTCATGAAAAAAAAAAACTGGAAAAAATTTCCAGTAGAAAATTTACCCTAATTTAACGGAAATAATAACTATTTACTAAAAAAAAAAACATTTTTGAATATTGAATTGTTATAATTATTGAATTGTTAAAGTCATTATGAATAATGTACAAAGAGGATGTATGAAAAAAAATATATAATATATTTGTTAGAAATAAAATTTAAAGATAATTTGACTACAATATATTCATTTATCAACACTTTAAAACTACTCCTGCATGGTAATTTTCTTATTCAAAAAGTAGAGTATGATAAATGATTGAATGAAGTGTAGCGAATGATTTTGTAATTGAAGAACACGAGATGGTAGTGTGTTCATAAACTATCAGCAAATGTTTCTAACAAGGTCTTGTGTGAATCAAGTGAATCATTCTATTGCTTTAGTTTTATATCGTAGATACTAGAATTCATGGTCGAGGCTCTACTTCAATTTTAAATTAAATTTAAATTATGAATTGTACCTTATCATTCTATGAAATCATGAGAAGCTTATGTTTTTAATTTTATCATAATTTCTTACGGCATGTTTGCACTTGAATTATGGGGATTTGTTAATAAAAGATAATGAAAGCGAGTTGCTGCAAATTATTAATTCAAAAATAAATCATTTCACGTCTCAGTGCTACGTTTCTCCTGGGGTGTACAACAACGTCGTTGATTTTTAGTGTGACTTTTTTTGGTGTCAATATAACAGTGAGTTTGAATGATATTCTATAATTTTAGAGGATTATTAAAAGTTGAATAAGGAAATCCATCTAAAAAAAAAAAAGTTAATTTTTCAAATTTTTTCAAAATTTTTCATTCAACAAATGATTTCCCTATTCAACTTGACTAACTCATGGAAAAGATCATCGAATTCAATTTTAAAGCTAATAAAGTTGATGAACAGTGTCTACGAAGGAATCAATCGAGAATGGAGAATACAAGGAAACAATTAAAAGAACAAAAAATTGCAAATTTTACGTTAATAAATATATACCAATTACGAGATGGTTACCGAATTATTCCAAATTTTACGCTATATCGGATTTAATTGCGGGGATTACACTTGGCCTCACCATGATCCCCCAGAGTATTGCTTATGCCGCTCTAGCACACCTTACGCCACAGGTAAGAATACGAAATATGTCGAAAGATAATTAAGAGTCGAAATTGATTCTTTTAGGATTATCTTGAAAACAATGAAAGCTGTGAGAATTTATCAAAAAACTTTTTCTGTAGTGAATTTCATGAGGCACAGGAAAGGGATATCTTCTCAAAAACCGCTCGTTTTCAAGATATTCGCCAAAGAATCAGCAAGAAATTTTACGACTCGAACGAAATATGAATTTTTATTAACTCAAATATTTCCACAGTATGGTTTATACTCATCGTTCATTGGAGGTTTTCTCTACATTCCATTTGGAACAATAAAAGAGGTCTCGATAGGTGCAACATCACTGATGTCATTGGTAACTGCCGAATTTACTAGCAGTAAAAATTCCGATTTCGTGGTCTTACTCGCTTTTTTGGCGGGTTGCGTTGAATTGCTCATGGGAATCTTCAATTTAGGCAAGTTTCCATTTTTTACCTTCATTTTCGAAGATTATCTTGGAAATTAAGCGAAATAGCAAATTTTTTGTAACAAATTTTTTACACAAAAATTTTCCTATCTCGCATCAGTTCCGAGATATTCAACAACGTTAAACAGCAAAATGAAATTTCTACATTTTAGCTAATCAGTTAAAAATAATTTATTAATTGTCACCGTGTTTCAGGTTTTTTGGTCGATTTTATCTCGATACCAGTTACTTCTGGCTTCACATCAGCGACATCAATAATTATCATCATTTCTCAGCTGCCTGGATTATTTGGGATTAAAATTAAATCCGAGGGTATTGTACATACTATGAAGCAATTGTTTGAAAAACGATCATTGTTTCGTTTAAATGACACAATACTAGGCGTCTCATCCATTATATTTTTATTAGGTTTCAGAGTGAGTTTCATCATACACGTGTCAATTATGAGTGGAAATGTTGATGGCCTCATGAAATTTTTTTTATTATTTCACAGAAATTAAAAGACATTCCATGTGACTGGATCAAACGGAGAAATAATACAGCTGGTGTTACGCTTGAAAAATGTTTATGGTTCTTATCAACATCACGTAATGCATTGATTGTCTTTGTCACGTCGTTCATTACTTTTCGACATCAAGAAACTCAGGGAAGTTTATTTACAACAACGGGAACTGTTAAACCAGGACTTCCGACATTTTCACCACCACCTTTTTCAACTGTCAATGAAAATATTACGTATAATTTCTCAGAAATGTGCTCCCATCTGGGACTTGGAATTATTATGGTTCCATTTATTGCTGTACTAACTAATGTCGCAATCGCCAAGGCCTATGGTAAGTATTTTGAATTCAGAAGAATTCATTGAAATATAAAATTTTCAGATAAAATGATTTTTATTCTGTTACCAGATTTTTTTTAATATCTCGGGATTTAAGCGAGATAAGACGATTTTGATCTCATCTTTTTTGTAGCGAATCTTTTTGTTCCGAGATCTTTTCGAAAAATTGATGATGGACCGAAATCGATTTGTTTAAAAACTTCAAAGCTGTGAATTGATTAGTGAAGAGGTGAAACAGGACGATTCAATTGTTCTATCATTTATTTTTGGGAAATATTTCGGAAACTAAGGGAAACAGTAAAACTTTTCTTCAATTTTTTTTTTATGAAAGAGAATTTTTTTCTTTATGGAGCCCATTGAATTTTTTAGAATACATCTATCCGATATATTAGATCGTCACCTTAGAAACAAAGTGGCGTAAGTGCCTGTGTATAAAAATAGCACTTAGGCCTCTTTGTTTCTGAAGCCACGACATCTTTGCTTTTTGATTGGTACCAAAAAACTTTTTAAAAAATAACTACATAATAAAATTTAGTAAAAAAATAGGCGCATTGTCACAAACTCGTTTTTCTTATATTTTGGAGCTTATGCTATTGCTTTATAATTGTTTAGAATTTGTATTATTAATTTTATACCTCCTAATATTTCTTCAGATCTCTTCATTTGTTCTTTAACTGAAGCTATGAAAAAATATTGTATAAAAGAGAATCAGAGCTACAATAAAGCTTTTCATAAAAATGTCGCGCTCTCGCTTAGTTTCCGACATATTCTATGAAGAATTAATCTCAAATTAATAAAATAACTCATAAATTATAGTTCGCGATGGACCAGTCGAAGCAACACAGGAAATGCTTACTCTCGGTGTATGCAATATTGCCGGAAGCTTTGTCAGATCAATGCCCACCTGTGGAGCATTCACCAGAAGTGCTGTGGGCAGTGCGAGTGGTATTCAAACACCAATGGCTGGAATTTATTCCGGTATAATGGCTCTTCTTGCTCTGAGTTTTCTCACACCGTATTTCGGGTATATTCCGAAAGCTACACTGTCGGCTGTTCTCATCAGTGCTGTCATTTTCCTCATTGATTTAGACATCATCAGAGTGTTGTGGAGAGGCAGCAGTGAGTACAATACTATTTGTCATAAACTTGAACGATCAACCCTAGACTGCTCATCATATGAGGGATTCCCCGATTTTTTTAAATGTATTCATGATCAATCGGTTGAGCGCAAAATAAAAAAAAAAAAACCTGACTTTATTCCTTGAAGTAGTAAACAAAGTTTTTCTCATGCTAAATGAAGTTATGCGGTGAGTGACGTTGCCGAAAACTTGCTAAACGCACTCGGACCGTATAGAGTGGATTTGGCAACATCGCAGCCGAAATAAGGCGGGGGATCCCTCATCACTTGATCAAAGTCGTTGGGTCATTCATAGTGACCAATCTCGGGCTGAAATCTTTTCGTAATACTGCAAATCATCAGGATTTTAGTAGATGCATTATTAAGCCTTTCACTCGACTATCGTCTTTATTCGTCTCCTCCCGCTTTTGATTGCGATTCGAGGAAGAATGTGTATTTAGACGGTTTTCATTATACATATGATAGGTAATATACTTTTAGAAAAATCCTGTATGAGTAACAAAAATTATAAACTATAATGCGGCTTTCAGTGGGCTCAATGCTCAACTTTATATATTTTTCATGCAAAACCATAACAGATTACTTTTATAATTAAAGATTAATATCTTATCACATAAATTGGCCTGTTTTTGGTAAAATGTTTAGGGAAAACCAAAGGATGTCTTTTTTCCACTCGACTAGCTGAGCGGTATTATGGAGTACAATTGAACTTTCATGAGTCTAGCCTACCACACTTGGAAATAAAACATAAGAAACATAAGAGAAAAATGGAAAATTCATTTAAACTATATATAATATTGCTCAGCGACTCTAGCGCGAAAAATGAATAAAGACGATAGTCAGGCGAGAGGGTTAATGAAAGATCAAATTAATCTAAAAGGATTATTCGATCGCCCCATCACTAATTTATAAGCATGAAAATATTTCATTTCCAGAGAGAGATTTGCTTATTTCTGGTGTAACATTTTTCACCAGCATAATATTTAACGTTGAAACTGGTTTGCTGCTTGGTACTGCAGCAAATGCACTTTATCTCCTTTATCTATCAGCCAGACCAACAATTGAGATTCACATGAGAAAGGTATGGCGTAATTTTTATCATTGTCTAACATCAAAATTAAAATTAATTATGGGAAAAAAAGTATTTTAATTTTTATTTTCACGCTCTTGGAGACAGACGATCCTAGATGACAAATATGTACTGGTGAAACCGGTAATTGGACTGTTTTATCCAGCAGTTGCATACTTGGTAAATAAAATAAATAAAGTATCACGATGTGAGGCACAGGGAATCTATCCAGTTGTGGTAGACTTCGAAAGGCTTCAGGGTATAGATTACACAGCGATCAAGGGCATAGAGAGGCTTATTAATGCATTCAAAGAGAAAACACAGGAATTGATATTCCTCAATGTTAATGCATATGTGATTAGATCAATTGAGAGCTTTGGTGATACAAAAAAGTTTCATTTCATTGACAGAGAGGATGACCTTTTGGATGTTTTTAGAAGTGAGTTGAGACATTTAGTAGTAGTATAAATAAGACAATTTGGCTTATCTTCGAGATCGGAGATTCAAATCATTGAATTGTTTTTTTTTTTTTTGAACATCTCTGAATTTGAGCGAGATACTGGAATTTGTATAGAGCTTTTTTTTGCAGAGCTGAAAGAGACCTAAAAAAAGACTCTTTTGGAAAAATTCCATATCTCCATTAGGTTTTTTTATAAAAATTAACTTTTCTAATTTTACCCATTTTTATAATTGAATTCATTTATTTATCGTGTTGATACAGATTCGAAGAAAAAGAACGAATCAAAAGATCCAACAGTCACAACATTCAGAGAACTCCTCGATAAATCAGAGATAAACGAGTCTGCATCACTTCCAGAACAAGAAAATCTTCTTGCCCATCGTAATTCAATAAAATGAATCTATTTCATCACCTGCCTTGAAAATGAAGGATATTATAAGTTAAAAAAATACAACATCAACATTTCTCTGGTCAGTTCCAAGAGGAACATCATGTAAAATGAATAATTATCATCACTCCAAGGGGAGAATGAAACGTCAACGCAAAATTCATGCATCACGAATTTTTTTTCTATTCTTCTAGCAATGATTAACACTAACAATCAAAATTAACTAATACAAATTGAAATTCATTAATTTCATACACCAAGTGCATTTGAAGTGTTGAATTACTCCCGCTTCTCAAACAACTCAGCACCTAGATGTCGCCAGTGTCTTCAGAATCAAAAATTATTCGAGTTTTTGAACTAAGCCAAAAAAAAAAGAAGAGGACTGAGACCTCCAAAAAATCCAAAAATTAAAATAATTCCAAATAAATCAAGTCTAAAATCCTCAGTAAATTCTCTCTAAAAACATTTTTCTCTCAAAATCACAGCACGTGACCCGTTTGAGGACCGCCTCCACTCCAAAATGAGCAATTAACTGATTATGAAATTCCACCAACTAAACTGAAAATCTATCCCCCAGCCCTCAAAAACAAATACCACCCCTCCCCCCTCAATCCCCAAATCAGTTAATTGTCCACGAAAAATCTCTTCGAATTATACGAAGTAAAGTTTCAAACAGGAACCAAAAAGTGGGGGGGGGGGAGGGAGGGAGGAACATAGCTTGTAGCGTCTTTGCAGTCTGTTGCTTCCGGTAAACTGGTACAGTCTGGTAGTCCTCCTTCTCTCTCTCTCTTGCACTCTAAAAAAAATCCCCTTTTCACTGTTTTGCGATGCGCCTTCACGCGGTAACCTCTGTAAACTCCGTGCCAAGTAATGGAGTCTCATTTTCAATAAAAAAAATCAGTGGTTAGTACGTAAATGTGTTTTTGAGCGTGTTTAAAGTGACAAAAAAGAGATATTATTATTGTGTTTATTATTACTATTAGTTATTATTATTATTATTATTATTATTATTATTTAAATAATCGCGTTGTGATAGTGAAACTTTTTAAAAACGACTGTGAACACCGTTTGAACGTATTGCCGTAGGTAATTATAACTATATATATATATATATATATATATGTGTAAAAACACAAATTAACTGCAGAGTTATTCTCTGCATAGATATCCTAGGAGCGTTGATTGGGGGAGAATAAAAAAATATAAATATAACCTATATATATGTGTATATGTATATATATATATATATGTGTGTATGTGTATGCGCAAATTGTAGAACCATGCAGAGGGCAGTCAGAGGAGGCAATAACTCACTTCTATCATTTCAAACACACACATGCTCACACAATGTACACCTCAATTATTTTTTATACTCTTTTAATTCAAAAATTGGAGTCATTGAATTATGTGAATGACGATAAAATTCATTCTGAGATATTTTTTTTTGGAGTTAATGTTAGGCAAGCTGCCATATTGCTGAGAATTGTTTAGTTCTTTCATAAAATATATTTTTTTTTTGACTGAAAAAGAAACGAAATTTTCCACTCACAAGGTGGTTTTCTAAAAATTGATTAAACTTTATGATAAACCTTTTTATTTTCTTTATTTTGTTTACGTGGAAAAAATTAGTAGAACGAAATAAACAACGTAGAAAATTGTTGCAGTTGTAATGCGAGTAGACTGTTCTAACGGCAGTTTGTGGCCACTCCAAAAATGGTTGCTCCAAGATTTTAAAACTAGATTAAAAAAAAAAAAGAATCACTTTTACAATTCACATTTCTCTGTGTTGCAAATTCTTTGGTTTTTTTTTTTTTATTTCTCTTGTTCTACATTTTGTAAGTAGCGTTTGGAGGTCGACGGATGGTCAATCGGAAGACATCATTGAGGATAATTAATGCCACATTCCACCGGTGAACGTGCGATTGTACTTTTTTTTCTTTTTTTTTTCGCCACTTTTTTTTCCGCCCGCTTACACACACCGGTATATGTTGAAAGAAGTACATTGTTTTTTTTTATTTTCCAGTAGGAAAAAAGGATAAAAAAAAATGAAGAGAAAAGAGGGAAAAAGAAAAAGATCTATTCCGGCCAGTGAACACTTTCGAAAGAGTTTTTGTTGGCTTGAAAAATCACAGAATATGATACATTTGTAACACGATAATGTCGTTTAATTGGCTGAAATATAATCATTTAATTGTGATACACGCCAAACTCCCATGAAAATCCCACCGATTAAATCCTCCCTGTTTTTTTTTTTTTTTTTTTTGATGAAGTGGGCAGAGGGGAGGTATTAAGTACGTTATACATGATGCCTCTAAGTATATCCAGTGGGAGTGTCTCTGGAATGTGGTCCACTGCCTGGCTTATACTTCTCTTTTGCCATGTTCATCTTGCTAAATTTGTCTTATTTTTTTTTCCGTCTCTCTCTCTCTCTCTCTCCCTCTCATATCTTCCCCAACTCTTCAATGGAAGATCGTTGGAAGCTGCGTACAGAGTTCAATCCAAGAATTAAATCCACGTGTTTATTGGAAAGTAACTTTCTTCATTTTCATTCTATTAAAATTGACGACTATAAACACGAGTGTATGTCCACATTAGTTTTTTTTGGCGAAATATCTCGCAAATGAAGCGAGATAGAGTGATTTTGTCCTAATCCTTTTTTTGCAGGTCAAAGGCTCCAAAAAAAGGGAGGATTTCAAGAAATTCTCATGAATATCAATTTCATGAATGTCTCAAAGCAAAATTGCTCTATCTCGTTTAGTTTCCAAAAAAAGATATTTTTTAAAAAATAAAATTGACAAAATGAAATTAATTTGTCTAAAAATTTCATACTCTGTAAAAATTTTCGTTAAAAAAATCAATAAAATCCAATTGTATGTAATAAATGAAAATTTCTTTGTTCAATAACGTACAATACGTTTATAGCTTCACTATATATCACCGTTGTGTGTGTCTCTCATGTCTACGATAGACAACACCAGAAAGTTACGGTTGTTCCGCTCGATGTGGTCCCCAGCCAAGTCTCACCGTACGAATATCTCCTAACATTGCATTTGTGTGTTCTCCCTCCGATTTCTCATTTTTATTCTTTAAATCATTCCTCCTCTAAATCTATTCCCTTTTGGTTGTATATATATACAACTCTATGTATACCGTAATTCACAGTAGTCAGATACATATATGTATTAGGAACACGTGGATACGTCACGGTTTGTGGTCTAAACGAGGAAGAAACAGAGTTGGAGCAAGAGAAGGGGCAGATTCAGAAAAAGAAAAAAAAAGGAAAAAAAAAGAAAGACAGTGGCAAAAAGGAAATACATAGAGGATAGGACACAACGTATGTATGTACGTATATATACACACGAGGTTTCGTAATAAATATATGCCGGTATAAAATAGCCAAAGGGGGAGAGGGACGACCTTGCCCCGCAACTGGCTGACTGCTTGTTGCCAAGCTACATGGTATATATAGAGACCGGTACAAATGCATATATACAACTTGGTGTATTTGTTCCAATGGTAAAGGGGAAAAACTTCCAATCTTATGTACAATTTATATAAAATCCGCAATGTAAAGACGCAATTGGAGTATTAAACTACGTCTAGAATCTAAAGTTTCAAACTAAAGTTTTTCAAGTATATTATGTCTGATTTATCAATAAAAAAAAATTGTAGTATTACAGACGATTACAACATTGAAACTTTATGGGTATACTACCGACAATTTTTCAGATTTACAAATGTAAAGTCTGCAGTTACCTAGATTTGCCAGCAGGGAGCGCAAGTGTCTGGAAATTTTGATGCTATGTGTGAAAAAGAGAAAAAAAAAGGTTTATAAAAACGTATTCATGAGTACAGCAGATTGCGTAATGCGTTCTCGTGTGTGCGAGAGACCATTTGTGGTTGTTGGGATTTACGAAACGAGGAGCATGAGAGAGATAGAAAAAAAGAGAGAGAGAGAGGGAGTATAGTAGGGGTTGAAGTAGAAGAGAAGGAGGCGATTGAAAAAAAAAACAGAGAAATTAAGCACCGTGGCAGGTCTTGTTCCCGTTCTCTTTTGAACGTGACACCGTTCTTCCGTCTCTTTTAATTCACACATATATGAATCCATGGGCAATCGACACCTTGGTCTCTTTTACCGACAATTAACGTCTTTTAAATAATTACTGTTAATTGTTTAACTTAATTTTTCATAAGTTCAGAGATAATGGATTTTTTTTTCATTTTTTTCCTTCATATAATTAGATCTCTTTACAATTTAATTTTATTTTATGGAATTATAGGAAATTTATGATGTGACTTTTGTGAATATAACGTTTTGTAATGAAATCCTTGGGTTAATGTAATGGAGAAGATGGAGATTGAGACAAAATAGGAACTGGAATAGAAGACAACACTAGGTTGTATCTGAGCTACAACAATAACAAACGACGATGCGCTTCGTCGAACCAGGGATAATGTGCTGCAGTGGACATGCCGAGGTGACCAGGACAAGTCCCCAAGGGGATAAATGAGAGAAAAAGAGAGAGAGAGAGAGGAGATTGGCTTGTTCGTTGTTATGATCTTAGTTGTCCAGAGGCTAACAATTCTTCGTGCAGAAAAATGTCGCACCTCGTTTTACTGAGAATTTCCTTTTTCTCCTCTGTGTTTTCATATCTGAAGACTTTCATTTTTAACTAAATGCACTTTAAAAAATTGGATCAACCTGTACTGTTCTTTTACAGTGTTAAATGTAAACGTTGAAACACCGGAAAACAGGCATTTATATTCAATGGAAAAGGCGTTGATGGTATATGTTTGGAAGGTATTCTGTAATCATTTATTCGCAAAAAAAATTAACATAATGTATTCATTGAATTTAAATGCGATTATCATCGGAGAATATTTCATGTTGAACGAAAAAAAAATTGCCACATTTAACAGACTGTTATTACTGGGAGATTTATAGAAATATTCTTTTAGCTGGAAAATTTCTTTTGAATTCAGAAATGAAATTAGGAGAAATGTGGAGAAATATCTTTTGGAGAGAATTTTGGGAATTACTTAAGAATCATTGAAAATTCTTGTTCGAAATGAATTTCCGGTGGAAAACCTGTGAAGACAATGGTTTTTGGGTTTTTCTAGAAATTCATTAGTTTTGGCCAGAAATTTGATGTTTAACCCTTTCAATCTTTCATTTTGAACTGTTTTCTTTGTAGAAATCTATGGTTCTGATTTCTGTAGCTTGAAGCTCGATAGTCATTTTGGAGCAAATATCGAGTTCCATAAAGTTTGTTATAACTTCCCGACAAATCAATGATAATTCGTTCAGAGCAATAATTCGATTCGTTTAAAACCTCATAAATCGATTGAGAATGAATTTGCCTTCTCGTTTGTTATCGAATTTTTGTACTACGAGCATTAGAATGAGCGACATTCTAAAAAAAACAGAAGATAATTGAAAATAGAAAGGGTTTGAACTTCGATTTTCGGCCAAAATCTCAAAAATTCAGCTACATTTAATCAATCAGAAATTTTCTCAGCTTTCCAATTAAATCCAAAAAATTTCATTCATTTCTCAAATGGTATTACTGCAATAACAATGTTAACCCACCCTCTCTCATCCTTATTTCAGTGAATCTCTCTCTTCATCCAAATTAGCGACCCTCAGAATGAAAGAAAAATGAGTTTAATAGAATTCAGGATAAAGTGTGAAAGAGGCCAGAAGGACGACAGAATAGAGGAACATTTATTCAGCACTCCAGACCCTTGTAAAGAAAAAAAAAAAAAGAAATCCGAGGGAAAAAAAACCAAAGCCGAGGAAGGGCGTCAAGGTAAAATGGCACGGGTGGTGAGGAAAAACACCGAGGATTGGACTATCCACAGACTCCTATTTCTTCATACCTACTTGTCATTTTTGTTTCCCTCCTTTTTCTTTTATTAGTACGAACTGTTGGAGAAAGAGAGCGTGCGAGCACGAGAAATAGAGAGAAGGTGGATGGAATAGAACCCATGATAGAAGGGCAGACGCGCGCCAGAAGGAACAGCGCTGTCGGTGTGCTTGTTGACTAGACCTGACCATCACACCATCCTCATTGTATGTACTTATATATATATATATATATATATACAGCGATTATATATATATACACATATATATATATATATAAAAGGCAGATCAATAATTTCCGATACTGGTGGTGAGCCTCTCGGAGGCAGAGGCGCGACGACTTGGCGACACTTCAAACGATCCTCACCAACGTTTTCACAGGATTGAACATAGACTTCAATAAATTCGCGCTGAAATAAAATCTGCAATCAAAGAATATCAAGATTTAATTCTTAAAAAATCCGGAAATTATCCATGCGATAAAATGCGTATATGTTGGTATCAATTAATCGAGCTTTTGCAGCTTCAGTGTAAACTTCTGAAGGTCAATGCATAGTCAGATCGATGAGATCGATGGAGCCCCGGCTAAGCAAATTTCTTCAGCATTGGTTCACAGAGAGAGAGAGAAATTGTATGCTATCACATACACACACACACACACAGATTCTCCTTCTCCTATCTCTCTCTCTGTCTTCGCATCTGAGTTGAATATTGGTGCGAGAACTTTTCAATGCTTTTGTATACAGTAGAGGGTTTTGGGCTTTCCCAGTTTTTACCACCGTGTGTATAAAGCACTTTCAGAGAGAGAGAAAGACAGAGATAGATAGAGAGAAGGGCTGGAGGAGAGGGGACTTTTAGCTGCGATTCTCTGATCCCTTGACAAGACACACAGAGTACAGGGACTCGGAGAGAGAGGTGAAGGACAGAGAGCAAGAGAGAGAGAGAGAGAGCATCGAATGAGATGAGAGAACTGTGTGGAAGAGAATAAAAAGGGGGATGGTGTGTGCGCGTGAGCATAAACTCGACAGAAACGATTTAGCAGTGGTGAAGCTAGGGAAAAGAGAAAAGGGGATCGTACAAGAGAGATAAATAGATGTGTACATGAGAGAAAAAGAGAAAGATGGAAAGAAGCTTAGATAGATAGATACGATTGGCGAGGATGAGAGAGAGAGAGAGAGAGAGAGAGAGAAAGAGAGAGAGAGAGAATGAGAAGATAGAAACAAAGGTGGAGATAGAGAGAGATGGAAATAGAGAGAATCGAGTAGTGGCAAAGACGATTGGTTGACACAGGCGAGAGCCACAGACAGCGCTACGGTGGCCAGCAATGGCGTTTGCGTTCTCTTCTCGTTCGTGAATGGAGCACGTCCAATATTGAAACGTGAACGTGGCCTCGCGCGTGCACCAAAAAATAATATCCCCCACTCTTCAATATCTCCGTCAACTTCTCTTCTCTTTCCTCCGTTTCTATCCCCTCCAAAATAACCCCAACTAACACAAACACATATACATATCTATATAGAGTTTTTAAGTGTATTCGTGCGTATACGAACGGGAGGAGGTACGCTCGTGAGAATAACCAACTACACTAGCGCGAGTACGAGGTTTTTCGGTATTCCGCGCTAGCCAAATAGCTCCGTGCGGACTGTGCTCTTTCTTTGGAGCCCGTAAGCGTAAGTTTTATTTGGTATTTCTCTTGAAAAAAAAAAAAAAAATCATTATCATTACAAAAATACATGATAAATTATTCGTTTTCTTTATTGAGTAGAAAAATAAACATGAGTGATTTAATTTATTAAATAATTCACGTTCGAATTTTTAAAACTGGAAAAATTAATTTTGTAGAAGTGAGTTCATGGATTGGAGTTGGTGTTTTTGTGAAAAATAAGTGCCTGTGTGTATATATATACGAGGAATTATTGATAGAGAATGGAAAAAAAATCTATTTTCTTATTTTTTAATTTATTTTATTTTTCACAATCAATCACGAGTTTCGGAGAATGTTCAGTATTTTTTTTTTTTTTTTTGAAATTTTTATTCTTCATTTTATATGTTTTATCATGTAGAATTCATGTACAGTCTCTGCACGCCACGCAGGCATTTACGACGTTTTTATATTGTGATATAATCGTTCTTTCGGTGTAAATAGTTGAGAGTTTTTTTTCTTCTTTTTCTCTCTTCAAGTTTCAAGTTTGATTTTTTTTTTTAAATAGTGAAATCTGTTTAAAAGGGGGGAGAGAGAGCCCAGTACTGTGTAGTCCTTCTTTTGCGTCTCGTTTGGAATCCCTGGCTGACCTTTCGAAATACGATGACTACGGGGCCGCTCTTGAGTGTTACACCGTGTACAGAGAGAAGAGTAAGGGAGAGACAGTAAGAGAGAGAGAGAGAGCAAGAGAGGGACAGAGAGAGAGAGACGGAGTAGAGCCCAGAGTAGAGTAGAGTATAGTAAAGTTCTGCGAGGAATTTGTTTTCACTGTTGTAATGGGTGCATGGCTGCGTGGTGGAAAATGTAAAGTGGGAAGCGATCTACCGTTGTTCAACTCATTCCCCTTGGCTTCTTCTTTCCCCTCTCCATCTTTGTCTTCTTCTCTTCGTCTTTCTTTTTCCTTTAAACGTATGTCGAGTGATTGAGTTTTGTACGAAGAAAAGAAAAGGAGAAAAAAAATATGTCTCAAATGTAACGACGCCTTGAAAACTCCCCCGGTACTTCTCATTGCGCTTTTTTTTCTACACGAATCGATACTCATGGATTCTCATGGCAAGCCCGTGTACGACCGTTTTCACTCGATTCTCTTTATTTTCATTTTGCCCGTATTCTGCTCACTTCAACTCTCCACTTGCTGATTATCTTGAATGATTGTCTCAACGATGATTCTTTGATTTTTACTTTCAATTTGTCGCTAAAACCGTAAAAAAAAAACGTGTTGATCAACTTTTTTTGAATAAATTCAAATAGATTATGATATCTTTTTTCCATTTCATGCCCAGTGGTGCAGAATCAACCAATACAAGATAATAATCTTATCTTGGAGCCAAAAATTATCTATGCCTTTCCCTAACGTTTATAACACAGCCGTGTAGGTGAAAAAAGAAGGGGATATCGTTGCAAAGAGTTACTTTTTTTTATTTCCCTCTCCTATAAAACATTGAATAAATATTCTCGATTTCTCCAAATGTTAAATTTGATATTTGAACCGATAATAGATGGAATAGCTGTTCTTTTGCGATTAATAACGATATTTTTTGTTTTTATTTTCTAACAGATCCCTATTGGCATGGAGCTAGGAGCGCACTGATAGTGATAGTCTATGAGATCTTGGTTTCTATGCATTGCCTGCCAAAGAAGAACTGAGCCCAATGTTTCCACACAATTCTAGTTCACATGAGATTTCTACCGAAACAAATGCCTTCGTACAAAATTCCAAGGTGAGTTAAGAAACAGAACGAAGGAAATGAAAATTATGAAATAGAGTGAAATTTGAACTAATAATTTTTAACAATGTTTTTTTTTCTTTTTTTTTTGCTCTTTGTTTAATAGGGGGATGTAGTAGTATTAGAGGAAAGCAGTCTGAGTGGGGCGCGGGAAGGGGAACGACCAGAGCATGCTAGGTACTGTGATATCGAATTCATAAACAGCAGCATGATGGCAGCACCTACCAGCCACCCCAAAGCTACCGCCGCCAATGACTTCTTAACCGTCCTGCCACGCCAATCTGGTGAGTGTGATTCTTTTTTTTTTTTCAACTTTTTTATATTCCAATTCTAATTCTATCCTTTGATATGAAAAAAAAGGAAGACTATGCGAATGAGAAAAGATTTTGAATAATGTAATTGAAAACGCGAGAGGCTGAAATAAACATTAGGTGGCCAGTTTGCCTCGTGAAGATAAAAACGTATGCATTTTGGAATGGAGCACTCCAATTCTAGTAGTTGTCCTTACTATTTTTTTTCTTAGTTGAATGAAACTCTGATATTATTAAATTTAATAAAGCTTGCATTTCATAAAAATAACGCGTTCAAATTCTGTTGAAAGTCAGGGCTTTCCTTTGATTAGGATTTCTCGTTTGTACTCACTATTTACTCCACGTAGAATGATCACATAAGGATGAAATTTTTAATTTATCCGGATTTTGGATTTTGGTGTTGCAGGTGAGCTCAGCTTTGCCGATGGAGGTGAGGCCTGCCAGTCAGTGGCACCAGAAACCATAAAAAATCCAACAAATCACCTTCTAACCTACGATAATAATGATAAAATAATTAACCACGACAATGCAGAACATAATCATCACAAGTACAGAAAGCAAAATACACCGGGCTCGCTTGGTAAACTGGGCAGCTCAGCGGATAACTCTAAGTCTACGTGTAAGCTGTTAAGTGATAATAAGGATAGCTTTAGCGTTATAAGCATTAGGGTACTAATGTTAAGTGTACGTTTAAATGATACGATAGGCGTTGATTGTTGTACCGCTGGGGTACCTAGCCTAGTTAGGATACCCAAGTCTGATTGCCCCCAGCGGCAGCTCTTTCACGCCAACCTTGTCGACAATTACTCCTTACTAGGGTCCCGCCTTTACCACGGCGAAAACAATAATGTTAAGGCTAATATTAGTTTAATAAGTAACGATAGTTATAATAATTATTATAATTATAATATTAATAACTCAAAGTCTGTGATATTGCTCAGCTCAACAAGTTACGGTGACTATTACTATCTAAATGTTACTGGCGATGGATTCGTTGGTATTAATGCTGTTGGAATCCCGGTTATTTTAGTTGATAATAATACTGCGAGTGACTGTAGCCGATTAAATCGTATGAAATTAATTGGTAAAATTTGTTCAGTAGTTACCAGCAAAATTATTGGTGAAACATATGCAATTGGCCTTCTTGATAATAAAATAGCAGCAATGTCATCTTTGCAGCAACAGCAGCAGCAACAATTGAATTACCAATTTTACTACGATTCAAATAACTACAAATCGGCATTGTTGTCTCGTGCTCACAAATTCACGGCAATTAATAATGCCAGTTCTTCCATTACGCTTATCGTTTCCAAAAACGAATTCACCGACCACGTTATTGATAATTTGCAATTTTTCATTGATGATAATCTCACTCAAGTCCGAGCATTGTCTCCTATTACTTCTCAATACTACTATCAACTACTACTGTCGCACGTCACCGTTAACAAGCTGACGCAACGCATATGTGTTCCATTATTGATTAAGAGTAAGGGTTACGATAAAAACAACAACAACGTTGCTAATAATAGTGATTATTGTAACTTTAATATTAATTATGAAAATGGGTCTGATGTGAAAATATTCATTAATGAAAATCAAGATGAGAATTATGATCAATATGATTATACGATTATGATGAATATTAATGGTAACAATAATCAATATGTTATCGAAGACATTGTTAACGTCGCTGTGTGCTACAAGACTAGTTGTGTTATGACTACTAATTTTAGTATGTTAGGGTCTCAAAATGATGGTATTAGCCGTACCGAAGCAACAATATTTACTGTTGGTGCTCTTTCATTTCAGGATAACGATAAGTCTAACAAGCCTCTAAATGATAGTTTTAAGATTAATAAGTATCAAGTGTCTACTAAGATTGGTCTTGAATCTAACTATAATTATAAGTCCGTATCTAAGTCTACGCCGAGCGTTAAGTATAGCGATAAGTCTGAAACGTCTCATCAAGCTCGACTTGACGTATCTGATTATGAGGAGCAAGTTAAATGTGTCAGATCACCCGTCAACATTCCTACACTTACTACCTGCGAGCCTACGATGACGCTTAAAAGCCAATCAGCCACCGTCACATCCCAAACTTTAACTGTACCTGTATCATCTCGTCTCAATATCGAGAATAAATCGAATAACTCGAGCGATTCAAATGCCACGATACGATCTAACTCCATCACCACCAACAACAAAAGCAACAACAACTGCAGCAGCAACAACAACAACAACAACAACAACAACAACAACAACAACAACAACCTCATCAATTACTCCAACGAGAAAACATCCTACAATGATATGAATTATGAGAGTAATAACGAACAAGTTAATGAAAATATCAACGAACGTGAGAATTCTGATGCAAGGCCATTTACTCGTAATTGGGCAAGACTGATCGCATATGTTCGTGCTCTCATTCCTGCTTATCATGAGGCGTACAAAAACAACGAGAGCAAGTGCGAAAGCCAACGTAATGAGCTCAAAAAGGCCCTGCACAGTTTATTTGGTGATAATAATAAAATTATTAACGATACTCAGTATGATCCAATAATTGACTACAAAAAACGCTGGGGTATACCAATTATTTTATCGTTAGCTGGAGGTGGTGAGAGTTCACTAAACAGTGGTGGTGGTACTAATTGGGGATCAGCTCAAGCAACAACACCAAACAATAACAATGCAAATCCATCTGGATGGGGTGGTACACCGGGTAATGCACCACCTCCATCATCAAACTGGGGTACAAACAATGTTAATCGTCCAGTAACTGGTAATCCAAATCAAAATCAGAATCAAGGACCACCTGGGAATCAAACTAATACAACAACTGTAAACAAAGCAAATAATCCGAATCAAGCATCGAATTCGCAGACTGGACCGCCAACTGTGCAGCCCTCAAATCCAGTACAACCTAATCAGAATCAGGGTAGCCAGTGGCCCCAGGGGAAACCAAATCCAACTGTAGTACCAGGACAAAATCCACCAACACCCAATAACAATGGAAACAATGTACAACAACCACCTGTAGTTCCATGTCCATTGCCTGGTTCAAATGGTAACAACAATCAAGTTGCTAATTCCCCACAGGGCTCAACTACCGGTGGTAATTCACCACCAAGCAATCCAAATCCATCAACAAAACAACAACTCGAGCAACTCAATACCATGAGAGAGGCACTTTTCAGTCAAGATGGTTGGGGCTGTCAGCATGTTAATCAAGACACCAATTGGGATGTACCAGCATCACCAGAGCCAAGTATGAATAAAGACGGTGTTCCCATGTGGAAGCCGCCCGTTAACAATGGCACCGATCTGTGGGAAGCCAACTTGCGCAATGGCGGTCAGCCACCACCACCGCAGCAAGCAAAGACACCTTGGGGTCACACACCGTCCACAAATATCGGTGGTACCTGGGGTGAGGACGATGATACTGCTGATTCTTCAAACATGTGGACAGGTGCACCGACACCAACTCAACCAAATACCGCCCAATGGCCGGGTGCTGCTAACAATCAGACCGGATCCAGCTGGGGTGATCCACGCATTGATCCACGTGATCCTCGAGACATCAGATCAGTAGATCCACGTGAAATGCGTGATCCCCGTGATCATCGTATGTCAATGGATCCGCGTGAGCATCTACGTCCAATGGATCCAATGGCACGAGATCCAAGAATGGCTGATATGCGTGGAGATCCACGTGGTATATCTGGACGTCTGAATGGTGCAAGTGCCGATGCAATGTGGGGACAGCCACCAGGACCACCTCACCATCAAATGGGCCATCAGCATCCCTCAGGACCACCTGCAAAAATGCTTAATCCATCAAGCATGAATCAATGGACAGCACCACCACCAAAAGACATGATGCCGGGTAAACCATCTGGCTGGGAAGAGCCATCGCCACCAACTCAACGGAGAAATGTACCGAATTACGATGATGGAACGAGCCTCTGGGGTAATCCTGCTGCTAATCAGCGTACAATGCCCACTAACAAAGTATCTCACTGGAAGGATCTGCCTACACCAAATTTGGGAAGAGGAGGAATGCAGTGTCCACCAGGAATGCCGCAAAATCGCATGCCTGGTCAGCCAATGAAGCCAGATGTTGGTGGACCTATGTGGGGTCATCCAGGTGGTCCCAGTGGTCGCAATGGTTCATGGGGTGAAGGACCGCATGATACTAGCAACTGGGATGAACCGAAAACTCCTGCCTCATGGAATGAGCAACCACTTAATCCAGCTTCTTGGGGTGGACCCACTGGCCACAAGCCTAAGGCTATGGGACCAACTGCCAGCTGGGGAGAGACTGATATGGAGCAAGGACCTAGCTGGGGCCATCCTGCCAAGACAGTACTCACTAAAGAAGTCATTTGGAATAGCAGAGAATTCCGTTATCTCTGCGATTTGGGCTACAAGGTAATTTATCTGCTTATTATTGAAATTTTCAAGTTTGTATATCGTCGCCTTAGAGTGAAAGGGGCGTGAGTGCCATTTTTCCGATTTTTTTTCTTTAAAATAACAAAAGGGCGTATTTACACCATTATTGCTCCAATAGGCTTTCCAGAGCTTTTTCCGCAATATTGGTAAAAAAATGAAAAATAATAACATATAGGCGTAAGTACCACCCAGTAATAACAAACGGACGTAGATACCGGAGATACGCCTCTTTGTTTTCAGTGTTTCTATTGAATTTTCCCTCATCATTGAGAAAGACTAATAACAAAGAAGCGTAGGTGCGGAGATACGTCCCTTTCATTTTAAGATTGGTAGTTACGCCACTTTGTTATTTTAATTTCCAGCTACCCAAATAATGTTCCAGAAACCATAAAAAACATTTTGGAGTGATAAGTGGACATACGCCCCTTTAACAGCAGAATTTCATGTTTTTGGCACTTACGCCCTTTTCACTCTAAGGCGACGATATGTCTATCATGCGTTTTATCGATATTAATTGGTATCTTTGCTTTTCATCATGCAGAAGGAGGATGTAGAAACAGCCCTCAGAAACCGTGAAATGAATCGGGACGAAGCCCAGGAACTTTTGAGTCAACTCCGTTCACTAGATTGGCGTCGCCATGAAACACCATCCGGCTACGATCCAACAAATCAGTCATCCATGTCTGGGGCATATCCCAAATTCAGTCACGTTGCACAGCAAATGTCCTTTCCACCGGTAAGTCATATTAATTCAATTTGCATGTACTTGGAGAGTGTATTTCTCATGTGGAAATTATTACTTGAGAAAATACAAAAGTTTAACATTGATACTTGGGTACTGATTTATGAGGTGAAGATTTCTTGTTTTGAGTGGATAACGCTAAATAACAAATACGAGAGAAATAAGAAAGGATGATTGTTGCATTGAGTTGAAAAAAATTTGGGTGTTTCTTTGGATTTTTTCCCCTTATTTTTAATGAAAATTTCGAGAAATTTGGTAATTCAGCAAATTAATGGAAAGGGTGATAATTCTGTAAAACATATAGTTTGCTAGACTGAAAAACGATTATTATTGGGTTGGTGCTCTTATGGTGAAGGTGTCTAACAGGTAATCAGATACACTACCGAATACAGCAAGTTGTTATTGTAGTTCGCTTTTTTTCTTGGGTAAATATTCTATGAAAATCTTCCTATCTCTTTTTATTTATTTTTTCTTAAATAAGAAAAAATAATGAAACTAAAGTATCACCCACTCTCAATCCATCATGAAAAGCCTGGTTGTATTTGCCCGCAATTCTGGAATCTAAAATTTAAGAAAAAGTGAAAAAAAATAGAGAAACTTGGAAGGTGGCTAGGAAATGGGAGTAGGGTACAAGGGTGTTCGTATGTAATGCAGGGCGAGTGTCTGGCTGCGCGACCTAGTGGGGCAGGAACTGGCAGTGTTAGTGGTTCGGTAGCCAGTGCCAGTCTATTGAAGCTCCAACAGCAACAGCAACAACAGGCAGCGGTTCAATTGCAACCACCACAACAGCCAAACGCCAATCCTCCGCAACCGCCTTTTAACCAGGTGACAATACCTGACGAACGGCACACGCATATGCACAAGAAATTATCTATTCAAGCTGATATTTTCTCGTTTTTATATTGCAATTTTTTTTTCTCCCTATCTTTTTACTCTTTTAGCTGGGCCTTTGTGTGAGAAAAAAAGAAATCAAACATTGTCCAATTTTATTTTATTTTCATCTCTCAATTGGCTTTCGCGAGATTTTTTTTTTTTGCCTGCATTTAAATTAGTTTTGTTTACCATTTATTTTGTTTTTGTTTGCATGAAAATTATGCTTTGTTTTACGCAAGAAAATTATACTCCTGCAGCATGAGCAAGAGTGAATAAATTAATTGGGATGCCAAGAGTCAAGTGCCGTAAGTAAATCCGTTAGAAGAAAGCAAACAAAAAGTTAGTAAATACATTAGCGCATTGATGCGGATGCCGTAGTCAAATTCTACGCTTATTATAATTTATTTAGCACATTAAAAGTCTCCATTATTTCTAGCACATTTGAACAATTGTTCAAAACATGTTGATTCTATTATATTTAGATAAGAATGAAGTTTCACAAACTAACTTTTGTTCAATTAATTTTGTTCAGGCATCAAGGACACCACAGAATCCCCCAAGTACTCAACAACTTCGTATGCTAGTACAACAGATTCAACTTGCCGTCCAAGAGGGCTATCTCAATCAGCAAATTTTGAATCAACCACTGGCACCACCAACTCTGATTCTACTGAATCAATTACTACAACAGATTAAAGTCCTACAGCAACTTCATCAACAGCACTCTGTACAGAGTTCATTGAAGGGAAACAGCCAAACTGTTTTACAAATAAGCGTACAAATAACAAAGACAAAGCAACAAATTGCTAATCTCCAGAATCAAATTGCCGTACAACAAGCAACTTATATGAAACAACAGGCACAACAACAGCAACAGCATCCAGCTGCACCATCGCAGTCATCAGATTATTATAATAAAAGTTCACTGCATGATCCAATGTCAGCCATTCAAAATAGTTTCAGCGATTTAACAATGAACAAAGAGCCACCAGTGGTAAGTTTATCAATTTTTTTTTTTTCATTATTTCGTTTTCACTGTTTTGGTAACTCATTCGAGTAATACTAATTACTTGTTGTTTTTTAATATCTCAATTTTTAGAGCCAACAACAATCCAGATTGAATCAATGGAAACTACCTTCGCTCGATAAAGATGGTGACATAACGGGAAATGAATTTTCACGTGCACCAGGATCATCAAGTAAACCACCCCAAACACCAGTTGGTCTCTCTCATACACACAGTAGTCCCAACATGAATCCACTATTGGGTCAAGGTGATGGTACATGGTCAACAAGACTTGGTGACAGTGGCTGGCCTGATGCTGGTAATAATGATGCAACTGATGGTAAAGATTGGCAACCAGGTAGTGCTGCATTTTCCGATTTAGTACCAGAATTTGAGCCTGGAAAACCATGGAAGGTAATCACATCCCAGTATTATTATCAAGTTTGATTTTAAAAAAACTTGATTATTATTTGAAAAAATACTATCTCACACACTCTGTACACATTAATTGTGTACAGTCCGTGAGATTTTGTCAGGATTTGCCTATATTTGGTCTTTTTAGGGCACTCAGATGAAGAATATCGAGGATGATCCAAGTATTACACCAGGCTCAGTGGTACGTTCACTGTCTCTAGCAGCAATCAAAGATCCAGATACAATATTTTCATCTAGCACAAAGACATCACCACCACCTCAGTCACAGAATGTTGATACTTCCATTCCTAGTCTGAGTAATTCTACATGGAGTTTCAATCCACCTGCAACAACACCCAGTGCTTTTTCAAGGTAATGCACAACACTTGTAATAACAAAAAAATATTATCATGAGTATTTCATAATGACATAAATCGTAATTTTTTTCTTTGCCAGCTCTAAAAATACCTGGACAGACTCAGCGCCACCACCAACAGCTGTTACATCAGAGCTCTGGGGTGCACCAATGAACAAAGCCCGCCAGGGTCCACCGCCTGGATTAAGCAGCAAAGGCGTAGGTGGTAATACAAGTAATGGTTGGGCACTTGGTGGAGTTAGTCGGTCTTCCAGTTCATGGGCTCTCCAATCAGGTGGCGGAGGTGGTGGAGGTGGTAGCAATGCTGGATGGCTTGTTGCTGGTACTTGGCTATTGCTCAAGAATTTGACACCGCAAATTGATGGCTCAACATTGAAAACACTGTGTATGCAGCATGGGCCAGTTCAAGATTTCCGTCTGTACTTGAATCATGGAATTGCCCTAACTAAATACTCATCGCGGGATGAGGCCAGCAAGGTCAGTAGAAAGTTGAAATTTTCTGTTAATTGGAGAAAGAATTCATTTTTGATTTTACTCATGTATTTTCATTTAATTAAATTTACAGGCCCAAGGAGCTCTGAACAATTGTGTTCTTGGTAATACAACAATATTCGCAGAGTCACCAGCCGACAGTGAAGTTCACACGCTTCTACAGCAGTTGAGCCATGGTGGTCAACAACAGACTGGTACCTCGGGTGGTTCTGGATGGGGACTGAGGCCATCAAATAAAGCTGGACCACCACCAGATACATGGGGTGGTAGCTCGAGTCAGCTTTGGGGTGCACCACCATCAACAAACTCATTGTGGAGCAACTCTGGAATTGATAGCAGTGATGCACAAAGGACAACACCAAGTTCTCTATCGTACTTGCCCGGAGATCTTCTGGGAGGTGAGTCGATGTAGAGAGCGAAAAGGGCCACGCTCCAATACCACAACGGCCCATTGATGAAATAGCCAAAAAAACAAGTTTCATTGGCTATTTATTAAACAGCATTGATAAATATACCCATCAGCGTCAATAAAAGAAAAAAAAAAGAAACTCATCAGCGATGATAGGAAAATAATTTTAAAAACAATAGAAAATAATAAATACAAAAAAAAATGCAAATAGTAAAAGTTCGAGCTCGTCAACGCCAGCAACTTGTTTAGTCCTAATTATTCTTCCTGGTTTATTTTATCCTCTTAATTCAATGGAGAAAAAAATCAATAATTAGCAAGAGAGAATTTAATGAAAAATCGCCTACTTATCGAATTGACTCACGGATACTCAGGTATCGTAGAAAAATTTTAAAAAAATGGAGAAAATAAAAATAATGGCAGCGCGGCATCCGAGCACAAATTGACGCAAATCAATAGAGATAATGTCGATTGAGTCTTCTCGAAATGTCAATTACATAAATGATATGATGCAATTATCGGAACAAGTTACTTAAAGAAGAATTTTTAAGACAAAAATAAATCGAATTTAAAACAAAAAAACAATATCAAAGAAAGAAAAAAACAAATCTCGTGACCGCGCTTTAGAGGCATGGCTACAAGAAATGAAAGAACAGCCAAACGATCTTACTGCGATAATTAAAAAAAAAAAAAAAGAATAACAATTAAAATTAAACTGAATGGAGTTTTGAATAGAGAAATACGAATAAATAAATTTTAAAACTAAAGAAAAAAAAATAAAGTACGAAAATAAAAAGTTAAATAATTTGAAATCCGATCAGTATCTCGGAGACCATCGAATCGAATTTTGGAAGTGCGAATGAATGTTTTAAACTACCTGATCCCCTGAATGAATTTTTTTATTTATAAAAATCTTCATTCATTGAAATTGTAAGCAACTTTCTATCGACCTCGTGTTCTCAATGTGAATTACAGAATTTTGATAAGAGATGAATTTAAAAAAAAATGAAAAACTACTCAATTACCTCAATCTTGTAACTGTCACGCACAATCCGTGTGACTGTGTTACACGAAGATAATGTTCAAACGAAATAAGAACAATTATTTCATTAATAATTTATTCCTCACTTTTCCGTAATTCACATATAGAAATCATCTCCAAACAAAGAACAAATAATAAATTAATAATAATAATTAAATGAAAACAAAAAAAAAAAAAAAGAAAAACCTAAGGCCAAAGGTCTCTGATCGTGTCGGGGAGTGTTCCATTTTTTGCTGGACAGTTTGAAGACTGCAGCGAGTATCAAACTTAGACTGTACCAATCTAATCAAAAGAATGAAATCTTAGAAAAAAAAACAAAAAAGAAAAAAAAAATTAAAAAATAAAGCATTGACGTCGCTGCCCGCCGTCCTGCCGAGAGTTGAAGGAGAATTAACAATATAGTAATTAAAACAACACAAAAATCATGAAAAAAAAAATCACAAAAATTAACAAAACATAAATACGGGCTGGCCGGGCAACGACACAACGATACCAAATGTTATCGCAATAACGTAAATTTTATTCTATATTAAATCTAAATGCCACCTGTCGTGCCAATGTCCAGTGTGTCTCTGTACCATTTATTAATGTAGAGTTTAAAAAGAAAAAAAAGAAAAAAAAAACGATTGACGAGGAGAAAAAAAAACTTGCAAGAAAACGAAAAAAAAAACAAAACTTATTATAAATAGTATAATGATTAATAATTAATAATAAAAATATCGCGTGAGAAGTTGAAGGAATGAGAGAGAAAAAAAAATCACAATTTAATTCGAGTCAAGTCGTGGTGGCATTAAGTACTGGTCGGTATTAGCGTTATGCCTCCTTGTGATAACGATAAACGCGGGAACGGCCGCGCATGGACCAATTTTTAACTGTGAAAAAGAAGAGGAAGGAAAAAGAAAAAAACGTTGTCTGTGAACGACCGTTCCACGTCGTGAGCAAAATGAAAAAAAATAAATAAAATAATAATAATAATAATAATAAAATAAAAGAATAACAAATTTTAATTAAAAAAGTTGTTTGAAGTTAAAAAAATAAAATGAAAAAAAAAATAATAATAAAATAAAATAAATAAATCAATTGAATATTGAGAAAAAAAAAGAAGAAAAAAAACTCGTAAACGCTATGAAACGACTGAATTTGAGCGAAAAAAAAAATAAAGTCGGAGCTAGCATTAACTAGTTTTTTTTTTTCAACGTCGAAGGTACCTGATGGACTGAAAACCAAACGACGACCGAGCAAAAGAATAAAACAGTACTCCTTTTTTTTCTTTTTTTTTTCATTTTTTAATTAAAAAAAATTCCATGGCGAGTTTTTTTTTCCTTTCACAATCGACAATGGGGAGCGACCGGAAACGCGTAGCGCAATGAAACTGGAAAAAAGAAATAAAATAGAATTGATATGAATGAAAATGAAGAAAGGAAAAGAAAAACTGAGTTAAATGTTAAATGAATTCAACAATCCCTCCTTGAGCCTCAAGGAGACCACAATCAACCTATTAACCACCACAGAAAAAAAAAGAATAATAAATGAACTATAAAATAAATAAATAATTAAAATAATGAAAATATCTTAATTGTGAGAATGTAAGAAAATGATTCGCGCAATGAATTTTTAGTCGAACGGGCCACGGATATTATAAGATTAATGAGAACCGATGCGTGTCAACTATTATACAAGTTTAAATAAAAAAAAAAGCAAGAAATGAACTGAGCTGAAGGAAAAAAAAATCATAAGTATCAATAAAGTATAGACCTCGATATAAATCTATAAGAAATTAAATAATTAAGATTTAAAAATAGATACATTTAAACAAAAAAGAATAGCCGTTGTAACGTTTAAACAAAAATGAAAAATAATAATAATAATAATAATAATAATAATGAAGTATTTGGGAGAAAGATTTTATGTGACGAGGGATTGAAGGAACATAACGACGAGATGACATACACGAACACGCTTATTAATGAAAAAATAATACAACGCCACCGTGAAAAGCCGTTTTAAAAGAAAAAAAAACACGATATTGTACACCTACATTGAATAAAATGACACACATGCACACACCGAGTAAAAATGAAAGACGAGAAAATGAATAATTAATCATGTTTTACTTAATTGAGTGACAAAGAATTGAGTGAGAATGAATGTGTGAAGAGAAAAAAAAGGAGCGGTCTTTAAAAATACAAAAAGAAGATGAAAAAAAAACACAAACGTACTAATTGCTAGGGCCATCGACACGTAGAATCATTTAATCATTACTATTTTATTATTTTTTTTCGACTTTTTTTTTTCATCATTCTATTGAACGATGAGATGAAACATTCAGACTAAACACCCTAAGCTGTATTCTACGAATGCACACTTAAGAATATATCGAAAAAAGAGGAGAAAATAAGTGTTTTAAAAGGTATTTAAGAATTGAGACACACACAGACACACAAACACACATACACATACATATATATATATATATATATATATATATAAATATATATATATCGTTTGCCCGGGTAGACCGTAATTGGTGTGGGACGGGTAGAATTTTTATTATTGAATTATTATATATTGCAAAAGAATCATATATGTAGAAGTAATGAAAAAAAAAAGAGAAAAAAAAATTGAAAAAAAAAAGAAACTACGACTCTGAATGAATTAGTCAGAATTGTTCCTCGTACTTGGCATTTAATTTCGGGCTGTCGTGAATTTTTTAATCATTAATTATTATTTTTTTAATTTAATTTATCGGCTCTCGGTTCAATTGCCGCGCGAAATAATGATTGTGTTCGTGAAGGGATTATTGTGAGTTTTTTTTTCTTTTTTTCCCATTAATTCCGGATGGATATTAAACTTTAATGTGCTGAAATTAATCAACATAATTTGAGAGATATGATAGTCAATAATTGATATCCGGATCAAATTGAAAGAAAAAAAAAAGAATTAAAAGAAAACAAAACGAGTGAGTTCATTCAAGTATTCCACCATCACGTGAATTAATAAGCGTATGGATAAAGTAATATTTTATCGATCGAATCAAAGACGTTTGAAGTATGCAGATAATAACAATGTATGGTAATAACAATTATAATATTAATATGAATAATAATAATGATAAACCTTTCTCGAAGCAGTAGAAAGATATTTGTTGTGATAATAATACTGAATTTAGACATTTAGGGTCTCTTTTATGGTTCAAAATACTGCGGACGCTACACGTGAATGGGAAATTTTTAATGTCGATGTAGAAATTAGTTTAGAGAGATAATTGCGTGGGGTTATACGTAAATTGAGGGTGGAGGATTGAAAAAAAACGCCTTTGTATATTACCCCGGGGGATGTAAGGGCGCGCGGATAAAACTATGAAAAATATAAAAAAATGAAAAAAAATAAAAAATAAATAAAAAAAGCAAAAAAAACGAATAAAAGTAATTAATACAATAAACTCAGATGTATTGCGTTCTGACGTGCACGTAGTCCCCCCTCGATAAAATACACACATAAAATAATAATAAGATGTAAAAATATATCAAATATAATTTTTAGTATACCAGTAGGATTTAATGATGATTAATTCAAAAATATATATTTATATATACATAATTTGTGTGTATATATATTTGTATATATTTTTGAAAACAACTGTTAGCCTACCGTACATTATATCTATTGTTTAATTACTATCGATAAAATTTAGGAATTTAGAGGGAGAAGAATAAAAAAAAAAGGAACAGTAGCCTCGAGATATATCGGTGCAGTTTTGTGGCCACACGTAAAACAGATTAAAGAATAAAATCAATTGAATAACTTGACATCCATTGAATTGTTGATCTATCGCTCTTTCTCAATATTAATCTCTATTAACGAGAAGAAAGTTGATAATAATATAATAAAATTGAGTGCATCGAATTCATCGTACAACCTCTACTGCTCGTCCACTAATTTTTAAGGATTCAATGTCTTTCCTGTTATTGAATGTTCCAGTCGCTCTCTCTTTCTCTCTATCTCCAATAATTCATCAATTTATCATGAATTTTTTTTTTGTTTTTCTAATTTTTTTCCATCCTAGTATTGTAAGCAATTTTGCTTTTATTATTCGTGTAATTTTCTCGATAATTAGAAAATGAATAAATTACGTGCCTGCCCCCCATGTGGAGCCGCAGAAACAAGTTCTCAACAACGATGCGGATACAATGATAAAAAAAAAAAAACAAATCGTTTCAATGTATTTGATTAAAAAAAAGGATCAAGTTAATCAGGAGAAAGAGCGATTTGCTATCAATTCAACTACTGACTGAAGAGAGTCTATCACTTTTGTTTAATTCCATAATTGACAATTGTGAGGCCAAATTACTCATCGCAAGCGGCGAGACAATTAATTATTATTTTTTTTTTAATTATTTAAAACGAAAAAATAATGGATAAAACCCGAGAGCTCGATCATGTTGGATGAGTTTTTTTTTTTTTTTTCCACTGAGTTTTTATTTATTTTTCTCTTGAAAATCGTTGAAAAAGGGCAGAATGATTATTTTCTAGTAATTTAGATTATAAGATGAACTAAACGATTAAAAAAAAAAAAAAAAAAAACATTAAAGAAAAACAAACACCTGCAATGTGATATTCTCGTGTCTTGTCCGACGAGAGACGTTGTTTTAAGAGATGTAGTTGACATTTGACCGTAACTTTAGGGGGAATTTAAAAAAAAACACATTTAAGAACATAAATAAATAAATTAATAAATAAATAATAATAATGATAATAATAATCAAGTAATAATTAATGGGTGAGAATAATTGTGCATCCATGTGTGGGAAAATAGGCTGTAAGATAATAATAATAATAATAATAATAATAATTATAAAATGAAAAAGAAAAAAAAATTAAAAAATCCAAAAAAAAATAATAAAATTCGAAAGGTGCGAGTATGTGATAAGGTTTTCTCGAGAGTGATAAGGTATGCGTGTGAGAAAGAGTGATGTTTATAAAATTAAGTATCATTGTCGTGGCTCAAAGATGAATATTGCGGTCACTCTCCTCCTCCCACCCCTACCCCCCTTCCTCTTACATTTATTCCTATCTATATATATTTTTTGTTGCTCTTTATCTTCGATTGTATGTTTTTTTTTCTCTTGGTTGAATACGAGTGTCTTATATTATATTATTATTAATATTATGATTGAATTAATGATTAATATGATGATTATTATTATATATATATTTAGATATATATGTATTTTTTTTTTTTTTTTGGTGTACCGGGTATTTCTTCCGGCGAATTTCTCTAGGAGCGCCTTTGATAGTCCGTAGGATCTGATTTTCTATGCCATTTTAGTTTATAAGCGTGTTTAATTTTTTTTCTATTTTGGTTTTTAAAGTTTTTTTCTTCTTTTTAATTATTTAATGTTTGATCAGTTAGAGGAGTCATATCAAATGTCGCCATTATTGACTTCTTCCAACGACATTTTACAAAGTCACATAAAGATATTTTTTTTCTCCCTTTATTTTTCAATTTAATCTTTTTTTTTTTGTTGATTTTTTTTGCTCCTCAAAGATTTAATTTGGTAATTAACAATCCAATTCTCTGTCCCCACCGCTTTCAAATAATATGAATTATAATTTTTTTTTTTTTTTTTTACGTCCTTAAGCAATGACAATGTATCCATGGGAGATGCTTGATGCATCTCGTGCGCAAAATGCTTATAATCTCGATTGCACAAATGAGAAACAAAGAAAGAAACGTTTTTATATCATAATCATTGTTTTTTTTCTTTTTCGGCCAAATACAATTTTTATGCTCACTAAAAAAATGCATTTAGCTTAGTAATTAAGAAGAAGATGGAGAAAAAAAAATATTATTGTCACAATTGGACTTGATATTGTTGATTTTGCGTTTTATTTTTTTTTTCTTGATAATCAAAATGCGTAAAAATAATCTATTAATTTTTATTCCCTTTGTTTCCTACTCTCAATATATATTTGCTATTTATTGGAGAGTTGATTTTTTTTTCTTTAATAGTAAAAGAAAATGACCATTTTCGAATCGGCCCTTAAGTATCGTACCTGAAAAATTAAGTAAAAAAAAAAAACTCATTAGAATAAAAAAAGATGAAAGAAAGTGGATGACACTTCTTTTCTTTTTTTTTCTTTTTTTGTTAATTCTCAATTCCGTTGGCAGTCAGTTTGGAGTCAGGCTAGTCGAAGATTTATGGAAAGAAAGAGAATAATTAAAAAATATTTAATGAAAAAATTAATTATTAAACAATATCACTGCACATTCGATCCCCCACTGCACACGGATGGCGCTTCGTTCCTTATAGTTATATTTTCCATTAATTTTCATTGTTTTTCTCTGTTGAAGCTCTGCATTAAACTTATGAAATCCATTTAGTTATAAAAGGCAATGAATGTATGTTTAAATTTAAAAAAAAAAAGTTAAAAAATTGATGAGAAAATGCCAGGTCTAGTTGATTCGTTAACAATTCGAGTTAAACGCCAGTATAAATGGTGATGTCTATCTTTGATGATTCATCACAAATTCAGCATTGTGAATTTTCTTTTTAAGTGCTAAAATCATTAATTCATGTGAACTGGGAATGTGAAACAAAAATTGTTTCACAGCTCGAATTTTTTTTTAATAAATGAAAGAAATTGCAATTAATGAAAGGGACAATGATTGAGTAAACTATATCAGACGATTAATACCAGTTCCTTCCTTCGCCCCACTATCATAAAATAATGTATAATTTTTATCTAAGTTTAAAAAAACAATTTGTAATCGATATCCACTATGGTCCTTTTCTTCAATATTCAACTGTTAGATGAATGAAAATCCTATCAATTTATTGTTGCATACTGCTATGATTATCGTTAATTGCTACATCAGCAATCTACTACTTCATACGATATTTAATCATCGAATTATTGATTAACGCTAATGGAAACAAAATTTAAAAAGATGGAAAAAACAAAGAAAAATTGTAATATACTCGTAAAAAAAGCCTTATATGTATCTCAGTTTATCATCATTGCTATTTTTATTTTTTTCCTCGTTTATAAGTCTCTTGCATTGTCTAGATATCGAATCAAATACATATTGTTATGAAGAATGAGAATTTGATGAAAAAAAAAAAGAAACAGAAAAGAGATCTCGTTAATTTACTCGATCGATTCGTCCATTCGCATTGTGAATTGATGAATTCATAATAAAGGCAATTTTCCATTGATTATCATTAATTTTTTTTGAAGAATAGCAGTTGATGAATGGAAGGACAAATTCTATGATGAAATGGAATTAGCAAGAATAATAATGGGGGAAAATATGTATTGAAAATAAAAAAATAAGAATTAAATTTTTCTTGGTCTCATCGAACTTTAAATAATGACAATTTTTTTAAATTCCACTTCATTGTAGAATTAATGTAAAAATATTCCAGGATTTCATTTTGCATGTGATTGATGAATTTTTTTCATAAATTTTAATTATTTTTGTTGTGCCAGATATTAACTGAAAATAATGAGAAAAATAATAATAATGGGCCTTGCTTTAGGGTATGTTGACTAGTCGGATTAAACGGTTGTCACTCGATTAAAAAAAAAGTACACCCACACAGATACATAATGTCATTAAATTTTCTTTTTTTTTCCTTTTTTCTTATTAGTTATTTAACTGACGGCCGATTGATTCAGTTCAAATTAAGTATTACACGTGTGAGATACAACGTAATTAAACAGAAGATGAAAAAGAAAAAACTATATATGAAATCGACAAAAAAAAATGAAAAAAAAAACAAAAAAAAAAGATGTAGAGAGAGATAAATGTGGATGCGCAAGCATACTAGATATTAAGTATAATGAACACGCATGTAAGGGTATTTATTTATAATGAAAAATGTGACAATTTAATATCGGTAATAATAAGCATTAAAAACACGAAAACGTAAAAAAAATGAAAAAAAAGTTATTAATAAATTATAACGTGAGAAAGATTGATGAAAACCTGTTGCAGATTTATCTATCATAATTCATGATTAAATTGTAATGAAAAAACAAAATCAAAGTGTTCATCAATTGTGCAAATGCAAATACAATTTGCATAAAACACACACACACACATACACAAACACACACGAAACACATCCACACTTGGACTTTATTTTCCTGTGACAAATAGCTGTCAATTTATTTGTATTTCTTGAAAAAAAAAGGAAAAAAATCTATATAAATATATATATATATACATATGTATGATTCCCCTCCCCCACCCCCGAACTGCGTGGCGAGGCTCTACACTTACGTCCGTTAATAGTATTCAAGACTAAGGAAAGAAAGATAAATAAAATAAGATGAATTAAGGAAGAATTTTAATTGAATATAATTAGGCCATTTGGTGAATTTTCCAAGAGGCAAAAGCGTGTTCATTCCAGTCGACTGTTACGTTTGACGATTCAATAAGAAATGAAGAGGAAAATAAAAATAAAAATTGATAATATCATGAAAATCTGAAGATTAAAGCGTGCGAAAGACTCTCGATAAGATGATAAAAAATGAATTAAAAAAAAAACTCCAGTTACATTTACGGCCCAAAGGAAAGAAAAATTGAAAAATCAATTTTCTTAACTTCAAATTTCAATTAATCAACGTATCAGAGTGTACTAATTTAACAATTGATTGAATGTCTGACTCATTTACGTATTACTTAATACGTAACGAATGAAAAAAAAAAAATAATTAATGAATTAATAAATGAAAAATGATGAAGAAATGGATTTTTCAATTCGCTAACTCAAAGTTTCGATAGCTTGTCAAAGGGTGCGAGAATTAATAATAATGGAGATTAAAAAAAAAATTGAAAAATATTATTATTATTCTTTAAGAGAGAAAGAGTGTGAGTAAAGAGAATAAAAAACTAAATAGACGGAGAGAGAAGAGAGAAGGGGAATGGAGCTGCATAAACCTTCTCGTTACTGCTCATTTGAAGCCAAAAAATAGGGAAAACAAAACAGGAGAATAATAATGAAAAAAAAAATGGAAAAAAATGCCTATGAGGGATCAATGTAACTTGAGAAACAAGAAAAAAAAATAAATATCAATAAGAACATATTTTTAGATTATATTCTATTACGGAGGATCTTTCGTAAGCGCGTAATTGCACTGGGCTTTTACTAATTAAATGTCGTCCCAGTTTTTATTTTTCATTAATTTTTTTTCTTCTTAATAATAAAATAGGAGGAAAGAACATGCCGTTCGATCTCTACGGGCCATTTATTTTATTTTATTTTATCTTGCTTGCTTTCAGTGTCAATTGACGTAAAAGAAAAAAAATATAGTTCACGTCATGAAAAATAATAAGAATAAGGAAGAATTGAAAAAAAAAAAGTGTAACACTAACATTAGTGAACGAGCAGTGATCTGATTCGCCTGAATCCCAAAATGGTAATTAAGTAGAAAAAAATTAATAATAATAATAATAGTAATAATGAAAATTAAAATTAAATGAAGAATAAAGAGTCGATTATAAACTGACACTAACGAATCTAAGGATAATTTATTCGATTAATAATATATTGATTAATATATATGTATATGTAAATGAACATATATATCTCTATATACTGCTACTTATTGTAAATGAACGAAGCCCACCCGAACGCGATTATCCTCTGCGATTCGAGGAGACTACGTCTTATTAACAGAAAATATTCTTATTATTATTATTATTATTTTCTCTGTCATAGATTTTAAGGAATTTTCAAAATAATTGTATAATGGAGTAAAGAAAATGAAATGAAAAGAGAAAAAAAAAATAAAACAAATCATATTAATTGAATGTCCAAAAGGCTCTTAGGTTTATCTATTGAATAATAAGTTGAAAAAAGAAAAGAATGATAATTTGAAGAAAAAAAAAATATTGCTCGTAATCGTGATGGAAAAATAGGGAATTTAACAAATAAAGCCATTTGAGATAATCGACTCTTCCATGAATTCGAGTCCAATTTCGGACATAATTAAGCACAAAAGTAATTGCAAAGAATTGAACAAAATTTCGTTTTTGAAAATCATGTCAAAGGCAAGCAATGAAAAGAAAAGAGGAAACGGTGAAACTCAATTGCTCCGATATACGCTTAGTTGTGTTGCCAATCGTACTGTTATGAAACATTTTTTATTCGTTAAAAAGAAAATTAGGAAAAAAAATGATCAATTACGGTGAATCAATGTGATTTTCATTAGAAATGTTTTCATGTATTTTTTTTTTAAATCTATTAATAATATATATTTTGTGCTATTAAATATTCATGTAATGTTTCGCTGTAGTTTTTTAACAAAAAAAAATTGTTCTCTGCTATCATGCGGTGTCAAATTAAGCTTAATTGAATATTTTTCATTCTACCACTGCGTGATTTATCAAATGATAATTATCGAATGTGAATTTTTGAATTTTTTGAAATTCAATTGAGAATAGCAAATTTTAATTAAATTCCATTAGACACTTCCTGTATTGCACAATTTTGTGCCACAATTGTTCAATGTACACACCTTCCACTGATTAATTAACTTTGTCTCTTTAAATGGATATAATTAAAGAAAAAGGAAAAATGAACTGGAAAATAATTACTTCCAACAATTCAAAAATTTGCAAACTCGATGAAACAATAGATTAACAATGAAGAAAATTTCAATGAAAGTAAAAGATTATTACCGGTCAATTAACCGGACAAGTAACGCGCGCAATTAGCCCGAAAAAAAAATTACTAAATGAAGAATGATGAGGCAATGGAGGATTCTAGAAAGAAAAAAAAAAGTGCACATTGTAAGTCGAGAGGGGAGGAGAGGAATCGATGAAGAAAAATAATTAAAAAATAAGTTAAAAACACGTAAATTCCATGTTTCAGTGCCTAAGTAATTCACGATAGTCTGTAATTCTTCTAATCAGCGGTTAAATCAGTGTGTGGTTGTTAATAGAAGGAAATCATTTTTGTTTTCAATTGAGGAAAAAAAATGACCGCGTAAAAGTGGAAATGAAAAACAATTGCTTCTTCAAAAAAAAAAAAAAAAACAACTAATTAGCTTTTCCGGCATTCGGATGGATTTGTAAAAGGAGCCACGCACGTGTCATGCCTGAATCTAGTCCTAAGAAAAAAAAGATATTTAATAATAAATAAAAATCCCAAAAAGATGAGGAAAAAAAATGAAACACAAATGAAAGCAAAACTCCGTGCGTGATTATAAACGACTATTTAGATTAGCATAGATATGAACAAGTGACCTTACATCGAGTGTCCCTATCCCCATGATTAATCCACTCATAAAGAAAAAAAAAACAATTATCTTAAAAGTCCCTCCGAAAAAGATGATCCGAAGGCTCTCTATCGTTCTCCTCTTCTCACCTCAAAGAGTCTCCTATTATCACAATTAAAGAGAGAAAAGTTTCTTCTTTATTCCAGTACTGAAGTGAAAGAAAATTAGTTGAAGTATTTCTCATAGAAAATTCGGTTTAATGAAACAATAGCCCACGAAAAAATAGCCAAATCAAAAATTTGCATTCTTAACATTAATTAGTAGTCCAAGTACCTTCCCGCACTTGAAATCCCCTTTTCTCAAGTACTCATGTGTTACCAGATTAAAGAGGATCCCAAGTTGAAATTTCTGAATTACCTGTTGCATTCGCGCCTGCTGTAAATTCAGAATACTCAAGTATGGCGGAATTTTTAGGTATGAAATTGTAATATCTGCGTTATTAGATTTAGACTACTTTTTCATGGGCTACTTAACAAAAAATGTCTTTTGAAGAATTCACGTAAATCTAAATTTTCTCAAGAATATTGAAAAAAATCATGTATTTAAAAAAAATTATTTTTCATCATCACTTCACTGCTAATTTCATCTCAAACTTCCCACATCCCAATAAATTGAATTTCTAATCAAAAGTAGGACTGTAAGACAGCTCGGAGGACTATGATTTCATTAAAATATCGTGGAACGCTGTTGTTACAATAATTGCTTGATAAACAATGAAGGAAAAAAAAAGAAATACATTTAAAAAAATGGGGGATTTAAAACTAAATTATTATGTTTAAATGAAATTTGATGGAAAAGACACGTAAACTCGCCCCCCCACTCCCCCCTCGCCCTCTCTGTAATTGCGGCACGATGATAAAAAAGCATTGCAATCGGTGAATCATTGAAAATTAAACACGAATGAGAATTTGAATTTTTAAAAATATGAAGAAAAAAAAACAATGAAACAGCGTTGTATAATATACATATAATTAAAAGTAATGGAAAAAAAAATGAATTTATTTATACAAAAAGGTATATTTAACCGATGATATATTGAATAAATAATTAATTATTATTACTGTGAGTATAATATTATGCCAATTAAATAAACGCGAGTATTAACGACTATTAAACAACAACAAAAAAATAAGCAAAGTAACTTCTAAGTTTAATGGAAAAATAAAAAAATGAAAAAAAAAACTCTAATTAGGGGTCTCTATGTGAACTGTGTTGTGAGCACTAGGCTATTTCTCTTTTGTAGTTAACTGAATTTTTGAACGATTTAGAAATACGATGAGTAAGAAAATACGTACGTATGTGGACGTACAATAATTTTAATAATACAAAGAAACAATGAGATATGTGAAAAAAATTTAATCAAATTGATGCCACTTGCGTCCATGTATGTACTATTTTTATTATTTTATTTAATTATTAAATTTAATTAAGTTAATTATTAAAACGAATGATAAGAAAAATACGCGGAGAGCACTGAGGCAAATCGCACACATACATTAGGAGACATAAGAAGGGCGAGGTAATTGTTTTTTTTTTCTTTTTTACTATCGAATGGAAAATTTTTTGATGACAATTGAAAGGAGAGAGTGAGATAACTTGATGAAATTTTTGTTTTAATTTTTGAAAAACATCTCTGATGTAAAATTTTTACTTTTATTTCAGTATAATTGGAAAAAAAATCTCTAAATCAAAATCAACTCATCTTACTTCACTTCTTCACTCCAATGTAATGAATTTCATTAGAATTTCGTCGCTAAATTAATCATGTTAAAAACAACAAAAAAAATTAATCATGTTCGTTTACAATGCATTTTCAACTGTTCAAAATGTAGTGAGAATCTTTCCGTTAAGAAAAGAAATCATTAACAAAATTTATGATTTCTGGGAAATAATTGGTTTGATGAATTATTATTCATTCTTTAAATTTTGATAATTCAACGATACGTCTGAATTAATTTTTCAAACTGGTCAATGACCACGCGCTCTTCAATGCTCATTAAACTCGGAGGACCTTCAATTCAAGACTGTTCTTTTTTAAGCCATAGCACTGATATTAAAAATGCGAGTAAGAGAGAGAGAGAGAAAGATAAAGTCAATGGATGTGAGCGAGAGATTGTAATTGAAGCAGATGATTACAAGGAAAAAGTAAAGTAAAAAAAAAATTAGTTAAAAATATATATTTTTATTTACTTGGTGTAAGAAAAATTGAAGAACGAATGAAGTTTAATGATAAAGCAATGGAGGGATCGTTTTTTCTGTAACTGTATATTTTTTTCTTCTTATCTTCTCATGATTATAATTTATTCACTGTTGCATTAACTTCTAAAAAAAAAAGGGCGCATCATTGGTAATTGAAAATTTTGAAAAATACAAATTAATTAATGAAATACCAGTATATAAAACGCTCGCCTTTCGGTCAAACACCAACTTCTCGTGCAATCGTAGGATTAATGATATATCTTTAGCTTTAATAAGATTTTTTAAAAATCTCGTTAGGCTGCACAATTTATTGCGTGGGTTTTTTCTCAATGTTTCTGGCTCAATTTTAATGAAAATTATTTGAATTTAAAATGTTGAAAATTAGCATTAACAGTGTTTCTTTTTTTGTTTTTGTTATTTTTTTTCTATTGATTTGGAAATAATTATTATGCAAGTTTTTATGAAAAAGAATTTACAAGACATTTGAACAGTTGAAAATTTCTTTATTTATTAATTAGCGAGAAAAAGAGAGAAAAAAATGATAATAATTCATGCAGATTGCTCTCCATCAACACTTCAAGACATGGCCTTAATATACTTATCATAGAAATATTTGTAATTCGTGGGTAATTGTTACGTCTAGTTGATTATAATAATGAAAAGAAAAAAATCATGACAGACGTGTTTACGAGGCGTTTGAAAATTTAAAAAAAAATAACGAGTGTCATGAAATTAAAATCAAAAATAGAAAAAAAAAAACAAAATTGATTGATACTACCAACGGATAAAAAAACTGAAGAATCGAATTTTGAAAAAAATTAAGAAAATCCTGACAAACAAGAAGTAAAAAAAATGCAATTAGCAATGATAATCTTAGAAGCAAAAAAAAATATCAGTATATCATTAATGATCATTGTCCTGTGTGATTAATTATTTTATGGAATTCGTTTGATAATTTTTCTTTTCCTGTTTTATTGATTTTAAGAAAGGTTTTATCATTTTGCAAAATTCTTTCATGTGCAACGAGTTGCACTCTCGATAATCATTTTTTTTTTTTTTTTTTTCGATTTTAATGAAAAGAAGGAATGCAATCATTACACATTACACTCATGAAACAATACAGATTGAGAAGAAAAAAAAATCTGCATATAGATACATGCATATGTTTGCGCAAGGGTTGTGCGTAATTATTTTATTATTATTATTAATATTTCCTTCGGAGTTCGATAGATCATTGAGGATAAATCCCAGTTCCAAAAAAAAAATGGAGAATGTTCTTCATTGAAAAAGAAAAAAAAATTGAGCAAAATTATGACAAAATATTAATTTTTCTAAAAATAAGATATTTTATGAGAGAAAGATATTAACAACGAAGCTTTTTTTCCAAAAAGGTATTATTAGTCCTCGATAATGATTATCTCTCCAACAGAAAAAAAAGGAGTAATTCTCCAATTTCTCGTTTATTTCCTCCTTTATGAAAAAAAAAATGATGACATTTCGAAAGATGAAAAAAAAGTATCAAGCAGCTGTACCTAAGTAGTGTAACATTACCTATCTTTTTATTATTATTATTATCATTATTATTATTATTATTATTATTATTATTATTATTATTATTACTGCTCTATTATTGCTATTATATTATCACGAATTATTAATTATTATTATATTATATTATACAATAAAAATGATAAATAAAAAAAAACTGTAAACACCAGGCTGCCATAGACAATCCTTTTGTTTCATTAATTTAATTTTGCTTTTCATTTCATCTTTTTCTTCAAAGTTTTTCATTTCAGTTGCCGGAATTATGTAAAAGATAGTCACAAATTATGCTTGAATGAGGAATAGTGAGAGGAGGAGAAAGCAAATCAAGAGACACATTAATATCATGCTTTAAGTATGAGTTTCACAGATTCACTAAATTACGTTTTGGAACGGTCGATCATCTTCTTCGATAAAATCCTAAAATTTGGAGGGAGAGAGAGAGATGGTAAAAATGATGGCATAAAACACAAAATTAAAAGACTTTTTTTTTTGTTTGAAAACTCATCGTAATGAAAGAATTAAATAAATAGAATAACATTGCACAGATACATATGGATAAAAATTTAAGATAAAAGTGTAAGTATAATTAGTAATACATCATTAGGGGATGATAAGCCACATAAACGTACATATATATTATTATATGAATATACTAATATATATATTATTACTGAATGAGTAGGGAAATAAATAATTAATAATTAAAAGAATATAAGAATAATAATTGCATATGAATATATATATTTTTGAGGATGAAGCTGTAAAAAAAATGAAGCATTGAAACAACGCTTTGTGTTAACACAAATGAAAATTAAACCATGGACACTCATTGAAGGAAAAAAAAACAAAAAGAAATTGAATAATGTCTGTGACTTTTTTTTCTCAAAAATACGTATTAATTATACAGTATAACTGATCACTTTTTGAATGCCACCAATACAATAATTCAGATGATGGATAATTTTTGAAAAAATTGTAGCCATCATTGGGACGAAATTTAACAAATTTCATTTCGATATTAATTTTGTAGATAATTTATCAGTTTATCGAAGAATAAAATTGTGTCTAAAAAATTAGAATTTTTTAGTTATAAAATTGAGAAACGAGATTTCAAAGAAATGAATTACTCAGACGAGTCGACGGAGCCATTATCAATAAATTATAAAACACCCCGAATAAACTTATGTATAATTTTTGTAGAATTCCTTCAACAATGGAATGATAAAAAAAAACTCAAAAATCTTGAACTCGTGGATTAACAATAAATAATAATATTATACGTACTAATTATAAATAATTCACAATATTTGTCGATGTATTTAAACTGAAAAGACAAAAAAAAAGAATACAAAATAGAATAATCGTCGACTTGTCTGTTCGAGAGCTCAAAAATGCGTGAAAAAACCAAATTTTCCCCGTTGTTTGAAACATTTTATTACTAACAAAAAAAAAAAAACAATTCACAAAATTAAATGCAATCATGTGTCTTCGTCTGCGATCAAACTCAATTTGTTTTGTAACAATAACTATTTTATGAGGGAAAAATAATGAAAACAAAAAAATACTGCAGCATATGCAGGCGTTGACGTGAAACTCAAGGATAAACATTTTATTTGAATTATTCATCAAAACAGGAGAAAAATAGTAGAAATTGCGACGAGAAGATGATGAAAATTATTTTTAAATTGATAAAAGTTAAACTTGGAAAAATAAAATAACAATAAATTTTTTTCCATTCTCTCGTCTTTATCTTTTTAGTAATTTGTGATTAATTGTACCACTCGTGCCAGTACCGAGACACTGTATTTTCAAATTTGGAAATAAAAATAAATTGCATACAGCGTCAGGATTGTGCATTTGAAGGCCGATGAATTGAAATTCATCAATTTCATTTTCTAAAACTCACTTTTTGTCGTTTTTTAGGTCAGAATTTAGAGTGAGAATTAATTAAATTGAACAAAAAAAAAAAGAAAATTTCCGTCGTAAAATTCCATTGAATTCTCACATTAATGAATAATGGATAATAACAATGATACTAATAATAACTTCACTTGATTTGTATATCAGTTTTTGTCGTTTCGACGTGGTGATATCATATCAAAAAAAAAAAATTAATAACTAAAATTTAATAATGGAAGAGTTTTCAAAGTGGAAAAATAAGAAGAAAAAAAAGAAACTTTAATAATACTCAGAGTGCACATACAGACTTCATCGAAAGACTCGCCTATATTAATTAATAATAGAAAATTGTAATATTTAATCAATCGCGCACTTACGATTGTTCAATTGAATGATAATTGATGATATTACGTTTTTGTTTTCATTTGAAGCATTAGTGAGAGATCAGCTCGAATGATCCACGAAAATTTATGAAGAGTTCTTTTTGTAGTTAATAAAATTATCTACAAAAAAATCACCTCTTCCCAAATTTTTGTAAACCTTCTCGTTAAAGACATCATCACAAAAATAATGTGATTAAAAATAATCAATTTATTTAATTTAACTACTCCACTACTGAAATACAAACGATTCTGATTGTTCCGAGGATATTGAAAAGAACACGTGTTAATTGGTATCCGTCGTAAACGGGCTTTAATTATTGTTAAAATAATCGAGAGTTGAGAATAAACAAATATTAGATGAATTCATAAATGGAAGAAACCCTACGAATTACCAACAAAAAAAGTGAAAAGTGAAAGAAAAAAAATTTGAATTAGATTTAAGTTAATTAATGAAGAGATGGAGGAACTAAGTCATAATTACATTAGTTCATCTTATTCTTAAAGGCTCGATGAACCTAATGATATTGATATTTATGTATTATTATTGAAATGTGTTTAAATTGACCTTTAATGAACACTGAATGAGATAAAAAATTTACACACACGTGACACAATCATAAGTGAGTGCCAATGGCGAAGTCATACCCAAAAAAACAAAAAACTCTAAATTCAATTGAAAAATCAACATAGTCTTTAGAATTTTATAATTTAAATTCAATGAGGAACCCGAATAGTTGTAAAAGATAGAGGGCCAAAGGGAAATTGAAGAGGGAATGAATTGGAAAATTACTTTAATTAATCAATTTTCCTCTCTATTACCAGATAATGAACTAAAATGGAGATGAAATTAAAAAAAAAAAAATTGATACCAAGAAATAAATGAATAAGTTTGAGAGAGTTGGAATGAAATTAAATTCTAATCATAAAACTAAATAAATAATGTGATTATAGAAAGTTTTAGGCCAAATCGGAATTTTGCCTTGGGCTGTAATAATCGAAGTCTATTTTAAATGAAAAAGAAAAAAAAAATTTTGAATAGCCGAGACAGAATAATCAAAGCCGTTTTGGTCAAAGCTCTTGTGTGATTCAAAAGGGTATGTAGCTTCTAAAAATAATTGATTAAAAAAAAAAATTGATTTATTCATCACTATTCGATATACACATTTTGAGAGATTTCATGAGGGAAAAAAATGGGACATAAAAAATTATATTGTGACCTCAGTGTTTTTATTATTGAAAATTACTGCGTTTCAAAGCCAAATGAAATTTGTGTTAACCAGAAGAAAATGAAGAATTACTAATTGAATAATTTGAAACAAGAAAAAACGAATTGATTAAGATATCGTAAAAAGCACTTAATATATCACATCATTGTGTGTCACGTCGATAGTTGAAATAAATAGTTAATGAGAAAATTTAATGTGTGGAAGAGGAAAGGCGCGTAATCTTCTTCCAAGGTGTTTCAAATTTTGCGGACCAGGAAAAGCGAAGAAGAAAGATCATTGATGAATTTTTGAAAAAAAAAACTTGATTCGGTCTTCATGAATAACGCTAACTGTATTGTATTTGTTATTATTATTAATTGAAAAAATATTTTACGTTTTATTGTCATTTGTTTTGCCTCTTTTGTTCGAGGATAAAATGCAGGGAATACAGCTAGCGTTTGAGTAAATTAATGATAAATGACGTGGAACTTAGTTTAAAAGGAATGAAAAGTGATTGATAGGAAAGGCACATTGCGTAATTTGTTGTAAAAGTGAAAAAATCAATATCTCATTTGGTATTGGTGCACTATATATCTAATTGAAGAGACGAATGGTATCACCCGGAGGATAGTATAAATATAAATATAAATTGGAGATCAAACCGATTCGGTGAACTGAACAAAATTAGTGATTAAATGAAAATTATTCTGTATTTCTTATTTTTCATGTTCACATTATTGGAAGCAAAAGAATTGCGAGATTGGGGCTTGGTAAAAACTGAATATGACTAATAGTGGAATAGAAGATTATGTGAAAGAAAAACGATAATATTATAAGCAACAAGAAGTGCTTTTATGAAATACAATATTATTTATACCATCCTGATGATATATTATTAATACATGATAAATGGTAAGATGGATTATTAATTAAGATATGAGTATAATATTCAGAACGGGGGGGAAGGGATATAAAACACAGCAAAAATGAAGATGTATTGAGTAATACGAGGTATATTTAAGAATATTGACATAAAAATATATATTATATATGATTATATTACGACTTAATAATTATTCTAATGATTAATATTAATATTACTGAGCATTATATTGTGACATTATATTGTAAAATAATTGAGTAATAAAGGTCGTCCTAAAATGGAAATAAATGTGTTGCGTTTAATTATTGAGCGTAGTACCTTCGAAAAATACTGATTCGTGAGTTTCCTAGCTTTTGGAACTCGGTAATTATTTTTTCCTTGGAGATTTGTTGCTCAAAATTTATCGAAATTACTCCCAGAGAATCTAGAAGCCCCACTGATCCCTCTATGAATATCAGTTTGAGCTCATTTTCATTAGTATGTCTGAAAAGATCGAACAACTTCGAATGAAAATGAGTATATAGTGTAAAGACTTCACACTGTAAAGTGAGTATAAGTGCCAAAAAAACGCGAATTGTTTTTTTTTTGCTCTCCGCCCAAAATGTCAAAGAATATGCCCAAACATGAACCCTGTTGGAAGTGGAGCTCTTAATTTCAATTTTAAGAGGTTCTCCATGGACCTTTAAGTTTTCCCGTTTGAATAACATGGAATATAGGGCTTTTCAACATTATTTCTTCCAGCAAGCTGTCAAGAACCTTTTTCTCGACTAAATAAATGAATAGGTCTTTTTGAGCATGAAATTTTTGACAAAGAATGTCGTTGAGTCAAAAGTTAATCGTTAATATTTAAGGTGCTACAGACCTCAAAAATTGAAAATTCGCGTTTTTTTGTATTTTACAGCTGAATTATTGGAGATAGAAAAAAAAGTTGAATGACAATTTTGTAGTTCATTTAACGCCCGATAAAAAAGTTCCATACGGATTTTTTGTGTTATTAATAACAACAAAGTAACAGGCTCCAGAAGTTTCATTTTCCGGAATTTTCGTCTTTATCAACTGGAATATCGATAATAAAACAGAAAATTTTGTGCAAAATTGTTAGCACATCAAATTTGCAACAAAATTGGATGGGTGAGATATTTCGTATTATCAATAGGTAAAAGCCAATTTTTTTTCTATCTCCAATAGTTTAGCTGTAAAATGCAAAAAACGCGAAATTTCAATTTTTGAGGTCTATAAAAACTTAAATATTGACGATTGACTTTCGGCTCAACGAAATTTTTTGTCAAAAATTTCATGCTCAAAAAGACCTATTCATTTATTTAGTCGAGAAAAAGGTTGTTCACAGCTTGCCGGATGAAATAATGTTAAAAAAAACCCTATCTCCCATGTTATTCAAACGGGAAAACTTAAAAGTCCATGGAGAATCTCTTAAAATTGAAATTAAGAGCTCCACTTCCAACAGAATTCATGTTTGGGCATATTCTGTGATATTTTAGGTGGAGAGCAAAAAAAAAACAATTCGAGTTTTTTTGGCACACCCTAGTATACACATGTCAGTTTGGGCTAATTCAACTTAGTCCATATGTTCGTATGCCTGAAAATATTGATTTGCGCTCATTTTCATTAGTATATGTGGAAAGAGCGGCAAATTTCCCATGGAAATGAGTATGGACATGCTATTTGGCTCAGTTCAAATTGAGCAATGCATATGGGGCATTCCACGTCAAATCAACCACTTTTGAATCCAACCCATCTTGATTTGGCTGGGAATTTTTTGTCGCTTTCTTCCTCACAAAAAATGTTTCTCAGAATTTTTCGAAAAAATGTCGGTTCCTTTTTTCATTAAAATTTGTAGACGAAACCTCCGGCAATTTGCCGTTGGAGTTATCCGCAGAATTGCTGATAAAACTTTCCGAAAAGTTAACATCAAACTTATCGGCTAAATTTCCGATGAGATTTGTCGGAAAATTGGCATTGTGCACATGTTGAAACGAACTGGTAAATAAACGGTTTTCAACAATTATTACAGAAAGAGATGTCATTTAAGGTATGACTCACTTAAGTCACCATTAAGAGTGGGGGCAAGGGAGGTTAGAGAAGAATCATCTGGAACAACCAAAGGAGGGAGAAATTGTTCAATCTATAATGCTATTCAGCCTCAACATATTTCTTGCTTTCATATGAAAGCATAAGTGAATCAAAAAAATTATGTCTACCAATTTTTTTCTTTTTTTTAAGAATCATTTTTTTAAATTTTGATACGGTCCTGCCTACGGACACTGATATGCGCGCATGCGTATGCACGCACACTAGAGAATGATCCTGTAGTGGTACATACATACAGAGCGATTGTATATACGTACAAATCGGTGCTGGCCTGCCAGTGGTCCGATCATTACTTACATTAATCGTTTATTTTTTTTTCTCTAAAACTACGTGTCAGAAATAGCTGATTCTAGTCTCAAAAAATTCTAGAAAGGCCTGGCTATGCGCTACAGTTTTTTCAGAAGCCCTGTAAATCTCGTTTTCTTTCAAATTTATAATGATTGAAACGCGACTCAATTTACACGGGTTCTTATGGGAAAAATGAAATTTTTGAAATTAGATATTTCGAATTCTACGTGTCAGGAAATTTTCTCCATAAGGAAAAGTTGTTGGGTTTGATGTGAAGAATATCCCTGAATTATTTCAGATTTTAGGTATTTTAAGTCTTTAGCGATAGTCATACCTTAGTAGGGAGAGAATGGGGCGAAGTACAATGGAACACTGTAGAATGGAGTATTCACCTTAGAAACACAGTGCCGCAAGTATTGAAAACGCTCGATTCTAGAGTCAGAGAGGCATATCTCTAAAACTCATGCCAAAATATTTTTTATGGCTTTGACGTTCTTTGGGTAACTGGAAATCTCAATAAGAAAGTAGCATAATTAAAGAACTGCATATTTAACATAAGAGGGACCAATCTCCGCATTTACGCGGCGTTGTTTTTTTTTTAATTTTTCAGGCAACGTCTTGGACTTTGGGTCTTTTCATTTTCTGGATTCTTCATTCCAAGAAAATCCTTGGTAGGAGTGGGGAATCAGAAGCGCGCGCTATTTCAAATGATTTCTAAGTACTAAGTTTTTTTTTAATAATTTGGAGAGACGGATAAAAAAATTATTTTTCAATCCAGCACTCATGACGATAAAAGAAATCACTCTGCGTATTAAGGTAGTACCACCGGTACTAGATTGACCGTTCCGAAAATTCTGAAATTTGGTACACTCGTAGATTATGATGAGATAATGATCCAGTTAAATTTTTAGAGGGCTAGCGAGATCGAGTCAAAAGATATTGACACTTGAAATTTTACAACTTTAACATTGAGCCTTATGGGAAATCGCACATTTTCTCATATTTGACAAAACTGACCGTTCCGATTTGAATAAAAAAAAGTACAGTGATATAAAATTATATCTAAAACATTTTAGAACCTTGAAAATACAGGTTGCGAGCGTGTGATAGCAGTAATCAGTGAATAACTATGAAAACTGTACTTTTTATATGTTCTTCCTCTCTCTTACTCATTCGGAACGCTATCTAGTCTGTAAACACTGCATGATTCAAGCGAGATACTATAACCACTGACTAGGGCAGTATCGGCGGTACTACGTTAAAGCGCAAAGTATGGGCATTGGAAGAATCGAATTTTTTATTCATTAAAAGAAGTTATGCGTTACGATCCTTCTTTCTTCGCGTTATTATATCGGTAACACGTTTTTCATGAATGTCTAAAATCATTTGAAATCATAATTTCAGAGAGAAAAAACTGAAAACATATAACAATGATGTTATTTCGCAATTTTAAAAACAAAAAGAGTGATTTCTCTCCATTTTCCCAGATAAATCTAAAGTTTTACCACTCGGAATTTAATTTATTTGGGATTGATGAAAGGCGTAAAAATCTTTGATGTTTCTCCCCTTGCATCATGCCCCGCAGAGTCCTGATGTTCCTCCGTACCTCATTTTTACTGAGTTAAATCAACTCACTTTTACTGAGCTAATTTAAGTCAGTAAAAGTGAGTTAATTTGACTCACAAACGTGAGTTAAATTAACTCACTTTTTTGAGTGAAGTTCACCCACTGCACCACCTTAATTTAAGAGGACCTTTTTCTCTGTGTATTTTTTTCTGAGATATTATTTTAAGAAATATAGGTCATCGATTTTACCTTCAATCCTTAGTTTTTAGGAATATCTCGGAAACTAAAGAGACATACGCTCCTATCACCCTATGCCTTTTCTGTGGCTCTTGTCGAGTTTTTTCGAGATATTCTGAAAACATCACTGCCGTATGAGATTCATTTATCATATTTTCCTTCTTGAGTAAATTTTTTACTTTTTATTCGGAGAACTTCAAAGAAAGATTGAGACCAGACGGGCGTAACTCCATTCATACCTCTGATATTCAAAGAAAGGAAAAAGAAAAAATGTCTACTGTTTTGTCTCATCGTTACTAAAATTTCCATTAGTTTTGAATGTAGATGAATTTCTAAATACATAACTGAATAATTCCTGAACTGCTAACCAATGATTATGATGAGAGAATCGCAAATTAGTTCATGAAAATAATTCAATTTCAATCATTTCCGGGACTCACAATTAGATAAAGTAAAACGCTCTGAAGCAAGAGAATTCCATTCTATAGTTGGCAAATATTGATTGTTAATTAAGGAGGTTCCTCAGTTTCTCGGCAAAAACAAGGAAATATGCCAGACTGCTGAAAATTTATGAACAGGCTTATTGCGTAATTACCATTATATAGTAATTTTTTGGAATTTATTTTCCATGAGAATAAAGGAGAAAAAAATTATGGAAGTTAGATATTATACATGGGGTTATACGGAAAGTCGGTAAACTTTGACGAATACCTACGTAGCCCGCTCGATCGGCAATGAAGTAATCATGCTACAATTCTCCACCGCTCATATAACCCCATGTATAATATCTAACTTCCATAATTTTTCTCTCCTTTATTCTCATGGAAAATAAATTCCAAAAAATTACTATATAATGGTAATTACGCAATAAGCCTGTTCATAAATTTTCAGCAGTCTGGCATATTTCCTTGTTTTTGCCGAGAAACTGAGGAACCTCCTTAACCCTCTAACGCTGAAGTCGGACTAACTCGTACCCACGGCGCTAGAGTGGGGATAGCCAATCGCGTGCGCTCTCAGTACCCACTACCTCAGTTTACGAGACTCAGGCTCGGTCATTACCGTGATACACAGATCTGATGGGTTCCCTCAGTGCCCCTTCTTTTGTTATTCAAATATTCTTGAATTATCTTTTATTTCATATCATTTCTGATGATGTAGAATAGAAAATTACAAAATATTCAACGTAAAAACTCAAAATTATTGACTAACAATAACAAATCCGATAAAATTTCAAAACAAACAGCAACCTCATAGTGGGTACGGTACTGCTCGCCAGAGCTCACGGATACACACTAACGCAGATATGCGCCGCCTGCTTACCAGGCCGCAGAGTGGGGGAAACGCCCATAAGCATTAAAGGGTTAAGGGGTTACATACCCCTCAAAGTACTACAAATCACATGATTTTCCAAATTCATTTTTTAGGTTATAGGGAGAAGAAAGGAAAAAAGGTTTCAAGTTTATATTGTTTATTGGCCTTTCAACAACAAGAAACCAGAACAAATTTTTTTTTCTTCTTATTATTATCATAATTCTTTATGGCCATCAATGGATGAGCAATAAAAATTATGATGCCTCCTGGTTGACATGATAACTCGGTCAATTTTTAATATTTTTCAACTTTTTTTTTTTGAAATCTTGATGATTATTTTCCCTATCGCGAATGGAGGGGGATTGTCTTTTTTTATGAAAATGAAAAAATAACAGCATTTTAAAGTTGATTTTACAGTTTTTACCCAAAAAAAAAGTGTTTGACAATTTATTAATGAAAGGCCAATTCAAGAATCGAAAAATCCTCCCCGTACGCGATAGGGACCATAATTATCAAGATTTAAAAAAAAAAAGGTTTAAAATATTAAAAATTAACCGAGTTATCATGTCAACCACGTCAAAAAACTTAGTTTCGAGAAAAATGCCAATACACGGATACATATCCCTGGGAGTTCTGAAAATGGTGCAAATTTAAAAACTCTTTATTTAGGTTATAGGGTGAAGAAAGAAATGAATTTTTAAATTCATACTACTGACTGATCTTTCAACTATAAAAAAACCAGATTTTTTTTTTTTTGAATTATCATTAGTGTTTACGGTCATGCATAGATGAACTTTCAAAAACGTTGCAAATTTGAATTCAAAAAAGTTATTGCCATAATTTTCTAGCGAAGAGGAATTTTCGCATGATTTTTTTTTTTGAAAATTCGCAGAAGTTTGGAGAAAAAGAATTCGTAAAAAAAAGAAATCAATTTTTTGGAAAACTCAGGGGTATGTACCCCCTTAAAGCAAACTCACTTCCTCTGTGATGGCAAAATATAGTGATTCGGTCAAGGATATCCATCAGGAATAATTTTCAGAAAAATATCCATAACTCAATTGAAAATAGTCAAAAATTCGGAATCTTCATTCCGATGCCCCTTTCGCCTCACCTTCCTCTGAATACAAGAATGTGAATGCATTGTATTTAGCTGAATTTTAACTCAATAAAAAAAATTTAGACTTAAAAAAAGATGGGTTTATTTTTCTCTCCCCTCCCCTATATATCTCATTTTGCCAGTTAGGTTGAGCACGTGCATTGTACATTTGAATTATCCTGATTGTCAAAAAGCAATCCAAATATATAAAGAGCGATGATTTAAGTAGCGGCGAATAGTTCGAAAATATGGAGATACACCTCTCTCTGCCTTGATTCTTGTTTGTGACTTTTAAAATTCAGTACGACAAAGGACAAGAGAATTTTTGCTCCATCTCGCTTATTTTCGAAAACATTTGAAAAAGTGACAAAAATCAACTTATATGATTCGACTTTTTCGCTTTTAAATATTATAATTTATTATCGACGAACATATCTGGAATTGGGACTATATTCTACTTTGAACGCTCAGAAAAGAAATTATTTTTGTGAATTCTTGGTGGGATTCTTAATAAGGAATATTGATGGAGGGTTTGTAAGGCTTAAGGGGTGACAGAAGATCTAGTAAATATGAGATTTCCAAATACATTGTTTAGTAGTAATGATAATTTTTTTATGGAATAACAGAAGCATTGACTTTTCAATTTTCTTCCCCAGTCGTTGTCACTTTTCTATGATAAAAATATTCATGAATGGAATCAAACAATTGGTTTTAAAATTCTATACACTCGAGTCGTTCCGTTACCCCTTAATAAAGACACACTTAAAGTACATTTGAAAAAGAAAAATTCATGTATTTTATGCACTTTTGATACACAAAGAACGTCATTTAAATACAATGCATCATCAATTAAATGCCTTGATTAGTGGGTGGATCTGCGCTTGTGTTCCATAGCTGATTCCTGTATCCACGAGTTTTCGTATTATTATCATTTTCGCAATATATCTTCTTGAGATCAACTTTTCCAGAAACCTAAATGTTTTCTCTCTTATTTGATTGACTCTTCCGTGCGTTTTTCAAGTCTTCTAATTAACTTCCCGATAAGGGAAGTTTATGGATTGGCCCCGAAAATGAAAAATCGATTTTTCGATCGATCTACATATTTTGACACCTGCCCAACATTTTTTGATAGCTTCCACAACCATGTCTGTATGTGTGTGTGTGTGTATGTCTGTGACCAAATGTTTCGTTCACATTTTCTCATAAATTAATAATGTGATCGAGGTGATCGATGTCGTAATCGAAGCATCTTGATATAAATTTGCGGTCATTAGATTTTGATCGGAATCGATCTAGTAATTTCTTAGCTTTTTAGGAAAAACATTACTAAATTTTTCTTAACTTCTCATTAAGTGAAGTCTATGTAGTGACCCCGAAAAGGAAAAATCCATTTTTTCATTGACCTCAGATTTTGAGATCTCCCCAGCATTTTCTGATAGTTTTTACGACTATTTCGGTTGTTATTTATCGTTCTTTTTATTCATTATTTTTTCTAATAGTAAGTCAGACAAATTATCAGGAAGTTCGTAGTGCGGTTAGGAGAGTCACACTCCTCACAATACATTCTCACTAATTCCTTCTAATCAGCAGCAACGCACTCCTCTTTCCACTTCGGGACATTTATTTTGTGTCCCCAAGTACTTGGGGACATTATTTATGTGTCCCCAAGGACTTGGGGACATTCCTATTGTGTCCCCAAATACTTGGGGACATTTATTATGTGTCCCCAAGTACTTGGGGACATTATTCACGTGTCCCCAAGTACTTGAGGACATTTATTATTTGTCCCCAAATACTCGGGGACATTTATTATGTGCCCCCAAGTACTTGGGGACATTATTTATGTGTCCCCAAGTATTTGGGGACATTTTTTCTGTGTCCCCAAGTACTTGGGGATATTATTTATGTGTCCCCCAGTACTTGGGGACATTTTTTCTCGTCCCCGAGTACTTGGGGACATTATTTATGTGTCCCCAAGTACTTGGGGACATTATTTATGTGTCTCCAAGTACTTGAGGACATTATTTATGTGTCCCCGAGTACTTGGGGATATCATTTATGTGTCCTCAAGTACTTGGGGACATTTATATTGTATAATATTTATGGATGAGCAATAAAAATTATGATGCCTCCTGGTTGACATGATAACTCGGTCAATTTTTAATATTTTTCAACTTTTTTTTTTTGAAATCTTGATGATTATTTTCCCTATCGCGAATGGAGGGGGATTGTCTTTTTTTATGAAAATGAAAAAATAACAGCATTTTAAAGTTGATTTTACAGTTTTTACCCAAAAAAAAAGTGTTTGACAATTTATTAATGAAAGGCCAATTCAAGAATCGAAAAATCCTCCCCGTACGCGATAGGGACCATAATTATCAAGATTTAAAAAAAAAAAGGTTTAAAATATTAAAAATTAACCGAGTTATCATGTCAACCACGTCAAAAAACTTAGTTTCGAGAAAAATGCCAATACACGGATACATATCCCTGGGAGTTCTGAAAATGGTGCAAATTTAAAAACTCTTTATTTAGGTTATAGGGTGAAGAAAGAAATGAATTTTTAAATTCATACTACTGACTGATCTTTCAACTATAAAAAAACCAGATTTTTTTTTTTTTGAATTATCATTAGTGTTTACGGTCATGCATAGATGAACTTTCAAAAACGTTGCAAATTTGAATTCAAAAAAGTTATTGCCATAATTTTCTAGCGAAGAGGAATTTTCGCATGATTTTTTTTTTTGAAAATTCGCAGAAGTTTGGAGAAAAAGAATTCGTAAAAAAAAGAAATCAATTTTTTGGAAAACTCAGGGGTATGTACCCCCTTAAAGCAAACTCACTTCCCCCAAGTACTTGAGGACATTTATTATTTGTCCCCAAATACTCGGGGACATTTATTATGTGCCCCCAAGTACTTGGGGACATTATTTATGTGTCCCCAAGTATTTGGGGACATTTTTTCTGTGTCCCCAAGTACTTGGGGATATTATTTATGTGTCCCCCAGTACTTGGGGACATTTTTTTTCGTCCCCGAGTACTTGGGGACATTATTTATGTGTCCCCAAGTACTTGGGGACATTATTTATGTGTCTCCAAGTACTTGAGGACATTATTTATGTGTCCCCGAGTACTTGGGGATATCATTTATGTGTCCTCAAGTACTTGGGGACATTTATATTGTGTCCCCAAGTACTCGGGGACATTTATTATGTGTCCCCAAGTACTTGGGGACATTATTTATGTGTCCCCAAGTACTTGGGGACATTATTTATGTGTCCCCAAGGACTTGGGGACATTCCTATTGTGTCCCCAAATACTTGGGGACATTATTCATGTGTCCCAAAGTACTTGCGGACATTTATTACGTGTCCCCAAGTACTTGGGGACATTTATTCTGTGTCCCCAAGTACTTGGGGCCATTTATTTTGTGTCCCCAAGTACTCGGGGACATTTATTATATGTCCCCAAGTACTTGAGGACATTATTTATGTGTCCCCAAGTACTTGGGGACATTATTGATGTGTCCCCAAGTACTTGGGAATATCATTTATGTGTCCCCAAGTACTTGGGGACATTTATATTGTGTCCCCAAGTACTTGGGGACATTTTTTCTGTGTCCCCAAGTACTTGGGGATATTATTTATGTGTCCCCAAGTACTTGGGGACATTTATTTTTGTCCCCAAGTACTTGGGGACATTATTTATGTGTCCCCAAGTACTTGGGGACATTATTCATGTGTCCCCAAGTACTTGGGGACATTATTCATGTGTCCCCAAGTACTTGGGGACATTATTCATGTGTCCCCAAGTACTTGGGGACATTATTTATGTGTCCCCAAGGACTTGGGGACATTCCTATTGTGTCCCCAAATACTTGGGGACATTTATTATGTGTCCCCAAGTACTTGGGGACATTTATTCTGTGTCCCCAAGTACTTGGGGCCATTTATTTTGTGTCCCCAAGTACTCGGGGACATTTATTATGTGTCCCCAAGTACTTGAGGACATTATTTATGTGTCCTCAAGTACTTGGGGACATTATTCATGTGTCCCCAAGTACTTGGGGACATTTATTATGTGTCCCCAAGTACTTGGGGACATTTATTCTGTGTCCCCAAGTACTTGGGGCCATTTATTTTGTGTCCCCAAGTACTCGGGGACATTTATTATGTGTCCCCAAGTACTTGAGGACATTATTTATGTGTCCCCAAGTACTTGGGGACATTATTAATGTGTCCCCAAGTACTTGGGAATATCATTTATGTGTCCCCAAGTACTTGGGGACATTATTGATGTGTCCCCAAGTACTTGGGAATATCATTTATGTGTCCCCAAGTACTTGGGGACATTTATATTGTGTCCCCAAGTACTTGGGGACATTTTTTCTGTGTCCCCAAGTACTTGGGGATATTATTTATGTGTCCCCAAGTACTTGGGGACATTATTCATGTGTCCCCAAGTACTTGGGGACATTATTCATGTGTCCCCAAGTACTTGCGGACATTATTTATGTGTCCCCAAGGACTTGGGGACATTTATTATGTGTCCCCAAGTACTTGGGGACATTTATTCTGTGTCCCCAAGTACTTGGGGACATTTATTTTGTGTCCCCAAGTACTCGGGGACATTTATTATGTGTCCCCAAGTACTTGAGGACATTCACATTGTGTCCCCAAGTACTTGGGGACATTATTCATGTGTCCCCAAGTACTTGGGGACATTATTTATGTGTCCCCAAGTATTTGAGGACATTTATTATGTGTTCCCAAGTATTTGGGGACATTTTTTCTGTGTCCCCAAGTACTTGGGGATATTATTTATGTGCCCCCAAGTACTTGGGGACATTTATTTCTGTCCCCAAGTACTTGGGGACATTATTTATGTGTCCCCAAGTACTTGGGGACATTATTCATGTGTCCCCAAGTACTTGGGGACATTATTTATGTGTCCCCAAGTATTTGAGGATATTTATTATGTGTTCCCAAGTATTTGGGGACATTTTTTCTGTGTCCCCAAGTACTTGGGGATATTATTTATGTGTCCCCAAGTACTTGGGGACATTTATTTCTGTCCCCAAGTACTTGGGGACATTATTTATGTGTCCCCAAGTACTTGGGGACATTATTTATGTGTCTCCAAGTACTTGAGGACATTATTTATGTGTCCCCGAGTACTTGGGGATATCATTTATGTGTCCCCAAGTACTTGGGAACACATAATAAATGTCCTCAAATACTTGGGGTCACATAAATAATGTCCCTAAGTACTTGGGGACATTATTCATGTGTCCCCAAGTACTTGGGGTCATTATTGATGTGTCCCCAAGTACTTGGGGACATTATTCATGTGTCCCCAAGTACTTGGGGACATTATTTATGTGACCCCAAGTATTTGAGGACATTTATTATGTGTTCCCAAGTACTTGGGGACATTTATTCTGTGTCCCCATGTACTTGGGGACATTCATCATGTGTCCCCAAGTGATTGGGGACATTATTTATGTGTCCCCAAGTACTTGGGGACATTATTTATGTGTCCCCAAGGACTTGGGGACATTCCTATTGTGTCCCCAAATACTTGGGGACATTATTCATGTGTCCCCAAGTACTTGGGGACATTTATTATGTGTCCCCAAGTACTTGGGGACATTTATTCTGTGTCCCCAAGTACTTGGGGCCATTTATTTTGTGTCCCCAAGTACTCGGGGACATTTATTATGTGTCCCCAAGTACTTGAGGACATTATTTATGTGTCCCCAAGTACTTGGGGACATTATTGATGTGACCCCAAGTACTTGGGAATATCATTTATGTGTCCCCAAGTACTTGGGGACATTTATATTGTGTCCCCAAGTACTTGGGGACATTTTTTCTGTGTCCCCAAGTACTTGGGGATATTATTTATGTGTCCCCAAGTACTTGGGGACATTTATTTTTGTCCCCAAGTACTTGAGGACATTATTTATGTGTCCCTGAGTACTTGGGGATATCATTTATGTGTCCCCAAGTACTTGGGGACATTATTTATGTGTCCCCAAGGACTTGGGGACATTCCTATTGTGTCCCCAAATACTTGGGGACATTATTCATGTGTCCCCAAGTACTTGGGGACATTTATTACGTGTCCCCAAGTACTTGGGGACATTTATTCTGTGTCCCCAAGTACTTGGGGCCATTTATTTTGTGTCCCCAAGTACTTGGGGACATTTATATTGTGTCCCCAAGTACTCGGGGACATTTATTATGTGTCCCCAAGTACTTGGTGACATTATTTATGTGTCCCCAAGTACTTGGGGACATTATTTATGTGTCCCCAAGGACTTGGAGACATTCCTATTGTGTCCCCAAGTACTTGGGGACATTTATTACGTGTCCCCAAGTACTTGGGGACATTTATTCTGTGTCCCCAAGTACTTGGGGCCATTTATTTTGTGTCCCCAAGTACTTGGGGACATTTATTCTGTGTCCCCAAGTACTTGGGGCCATTTATTTTGTGTCCCCAAGTACTCGGGGACATTTATTATGTGTCCCCAAGTACTTGAGGACATTATTTATGTGTCCTCAAGTACTTGGGGACATTATTCATGTGTCCCCAAGTACTTGGGGACATTTATTATGTGTCCCCAAGTACTTGGGGACATTTATTCTGTGTCCCCAAGTACTTGGGGCCATTTATTTTGTGTCCCCAAGTACTCGGGGACATTTATTATGTGTCCCCAAGTACTTGAGGACATTATTTATGTGTCCCCAAGTACTTGGGGACATTATTAATGTGTCCCCAAGTACTTGGGAATATCATTTATGTGTCCCCAAGTACTTGGGGACATTATTGATGTGTCCCCAAGTACTTGGGAATATCATTTATGTGTCCCCAAGTACTTGGGGACATTTATATTGTGTCCCCAAGTACTTGGGGACATTTTTTCTGTGTCCCCAAGTACTTGGGGATATTATTTATGTGTCCCCAAGTACTTGGGGACATTATTCATGTGTCCCCAAGTACTTGGGGACATTATTCATGTGTCCCCAAGTACTTGCGGACATTATTTATGTGTCCCCAAGGACTTGGGGACATTTATTATGTGTCCCCAAGTACTTGGGGACATTTATTCTGTGTCCCCAAGTACTTGGGGACATTTATTTTGTGTCCCCAAGTACTCGGGGACATTTATTATGTGTCCCCAAGTACTTGAGGACATTCACATTGTGTCCCCAAGTACTTGGGGACATTATTCATGTGTCCCCAAGTACTTGGGGACATTATTTATGTGTCCCCAAGTATTTGAGGACATTTATTATGTGTTCCCAAGTATTTGGGGACATTTTTTCTGTGTCCCCAAGTACTTGGGGATATTATTTATGTGCCCCCAAGTACTTGGGGACATTTATTTCTGTCCGCAAGTACTTGGGGACATTATTTATGTGTCCCCAAGTACTTGGGGACATTATTCATGTGTCCCCAAGTACTTGGGGACATTATTTATGTGTCCCCAAGTATTTGAGGACATTTATTATGTGTTCCCAAGTATTTGGGGACATTTTTTCTGTGTCCCCAAGTACTTGGGGATATTATTTATGTGTCCCCAAGTACTTGGGGACATTTATTTCTGTCCCCAAGTACTTGGGGACATTATTTATGTGTCCCCAAGTACTTGGGGACATTATTTATGTGTCTCCAAGTACTTGAGGACATTATTTATGTGTCCCCGAGTACTTGGGGATATCATTTATGTGTCCCCAAGTACTTGGGAACACATAATAAATGTCCTCAAATACTTGGGGTCACATAAATAATGTCCCTAAGTACTTGGGGACATTATTCATGTGTCCCCAAGTACTTGGGGTCATTATTCATGTGTCCCCAAGTACTTGGGGACATTATTCATGTGTCCCCAAGTACTTGGGGACATTATTTATGTGACCCCAAGTATTTGAGGACATTTATTATGTGTTCCCAAGTACTTGGGGACATTTATTCTGTGTCCCCATGTACTTGGGGACATTCATCATGTGTCCCCAAGTGATTGGGGACATTATTTATGTGTCCCCAAGTACTTGGGGACATTATTTATGTGTCCCCAAGGACTTGGGGACATTCCTATTGTGTCCCCAAATACTTGGGGACATTATTCATGTGTCCCCAAGTACTTGGGGACATTTATTATGTGTCCCCAAGTACTTGGGGACATTTATTCTGTGTCCCCAAGTACTTGGGGCCATTTATTTTGTGTCCCCAAGTACTCGGGGACATTTATTATGTGTCCCCAAGTACTTGAGGACATTATTTATGTGTCCCCAAGTACTTGGGGACATTATTGATGTGACCCCAAGTACTTGGGAATATCATTTATGTGTCCCCAAGTACTTGGGGACATTTATATTGTGTCCCCAAGTACTTGGGGACATTTTTTCTGTGTCCCCAAGTACTTGGGGATATTATTTATGTGTCCCCAAGTACTTGGGGACATTTATTTTTGTCCCCAAGTACTTGAGGACATTATTTATGTGTCCCTGAGTACTTGGGGATATCATTTATGTGTCCCCAAGTACTTGGGGACATTATTTATGTGTCCCCAAGGACTTGGGGACATTCCTATTGTGTCCCCAAATACTTGGGGACATTATTCATGTGTCCCCAAGTACTTGGGGACATTTATTACGTGTCCCCAAGTACTTGGGGACATTTATTCTGTGTCCCCAAGTACTTGGGGCCATTTATTTTGTGTCCCCAAGTACTTGGGGACATTTATATTGTGTCCCCAAGTACTCGGGGACATTTATTATGTGTCCCCAAGTACTTGGTGACATTATTTATGTGTCCCCAAGTACTTGGGGACATTATTTATGTGTCCCCAAGGACTTGGAGACATTCCTATTGTGTCCCCAAGTACTTGGGGACATTTATTACGTGTCCCCAAGTACTTGGGGACATTTATTCTGTGTCCCCAAGTACTTGGGGCCATTTATTTTGTGTCCCCAAGTACTCGGGGACATTCATTATGTGTCCCCAAGTACTTGAGGACATTATTTATGTGTCCCCAAGTACTTGGGGACATTATTGATGTGTCCCCAAGTACTTGGGAATATCATTTATGTGTCCCCAAGTACTTGGGGACATTTATATTGTGTTCCCAAGTACTTGGGGACATTATTGATGTGTCCCCAAGTACTTGGGGATATCATTTATGTGTCCCCAAGTACTTGGGGACATTTATATAGTGTCCCCAAGTACTTGAGGACATTTATTATTTGTCCCCAAATACTCGGGGACATTTATTATGTGCCCCCAAGTACTTGGGGACATTATTTATGTGTCCCCAAGTATTTGGGGACATTTTTTCTGTGTCCCCAAGTACTTGGGAATATTATTTATGTGTCCCCAGTACTTGGGGACATTTTTTTTTGTCCCCGAGTACTTGGGGACATTATTTATGTGTCCCCAAGTACTTGGGGACATTATTTATGTGTCTCCAAGTACTTGAGGACATTATTTATGTGTCCCCGAGTACTTGGGGATATCATTTATGTGTCCTCAAGTACTTGGGGACATTTATATTGTGTCCCCAAGTACTCGGGGACATTTATTATGTGTCCCCAAGTACTTGGGGACATTATTTATGTGTCCCCAAGTACTTGGGGACATTATTTATGTGTCCCCAAGTACTTGGGGACATTTATTCTGTGTCCCCAAGTACTTGGGGCCATTTATTTTGTGTCCCCAAGTACTCGGGGACATTTATTATGTGTCCCCAAGTACTTGAGGACATTATTTATGTGTCCCCAAGTACTTGGGGACATTATTGATGTGTCCCCAAGTACTTGGGAATATCATTTATGTGTCCCCAAGTACTTGGGGACATTTATATTGTGTCCCCAAGTACTTGGGGACATTTTTTCTGTGTCATCAAGTACTTGGGGATATTATTTATGTGTCCCCAAGTACTTGGGGACATTTATTTTTGTCCCCAAGTACTTGAGGACATTATTTATGTGTCCCTGAGTACTTGGGGATATCATTTATGTGTCCTCAAGTACTTGGGGACATTATTTATGTGTCCCCAAGTACTTGGGGACATTATTGATGTGTCCCCAAGTACTTGGGGATATCATTTATGTGTCCCCAAGTACTTCGGGACATTTATATAGTGTCCCCAAGTACTTGAGGACATTTATTATTTGTCCCCAAATACTCGGGGACATTTATTATGTGCCCCCAAGTAGTTGGGGACATTATTTATGTGTCCCCAAGTATTTGGGGACATTTTTTCTGTGTCCCCAAGTACTTGGGAATATTATTTATGTGTCCTCAGTACTTGGGGACATTTTTTTTTGTCCCCGAGTACTTGGGGACATTATTTATGTGTCCCCAAGTACTTGGGGACATTATTTATGTGCCTCCAAGTACTTGAGGACATTATTTATGTGTTCCCGAGTACTTGGGGATATCATTTATGTGTCCTCAAGTACTTGGGGACATTTATATTGTGTCCCCAAGTACTCGGGGACATTTATTATGTGTCCCCAAGTACTTGGGGACGTTATTTATGTGTCCCCAAGTACTTGGGGACATTATTTATGTGTCCCCAAGGACTTGGGGACATTCCTATTGTGTCCCCAAATACTTGGGGACATTATTCATGTGTCCCCAAGTACTTGGGGACATTTATTACGTGTCCCCAAGTACTTGGGGACATTTATTCTGTGTCCCCAAGTACTTGGGGCCATTTATTTTGTGTCCCCAAGTACTTGGGGACATTTATATTGTGTCCCCAAGTACTCGGGGACATTTATTATGTGTCCCCAAGTACTTGGTGACATTATTTATGTGTCCCCAAGTACTTGGGGACATTATTTATGTGTCCCCAAGGACTTGGAGACATTCCTATTGTGTCCCCAAGTACTTGGGGACATTTATTACGTGTCCCCAAGTACTTGGGGACATTTATTCTGTGTCCCCAAGTACTTGGGGCCATTTATTTTGTGTCCCCAAGTACTCGGGGACATTTATTATGTGTCCCCAAGTACTTGAGGACATTATTTATGTGTCCCCAAGTACTTGGGGACATTATTGATGTGTCCCCAAGTACTTGGGAATATCATTTATGTGTCCCCAAGTACTTGGGGATATCATTTATGTGTCCCCAAGTACTTGGGGACATTTATATTGTGTCCCCAAGTACTTGGGGACATTTTTTCTGTGTCATCAAGTACTTGGGGATATTATTTATGTGTCCCCAAGTACTTGGGGACATTTATTTTTGTCCCCAAGTACTTGAGGACATTATTTATGTGTCCCTGAGTACTTGGGGATATCATTTATGTGTCCTCAAGTACTTGGGGACATTATTTATGTGTCCCCAAGTACTTGGGGACATTATTGATGTGTCCCCAAGTACTTGGGGATATCATTTATGTGTCCCCAAGTACTTCGGGACATTTATATAGTGTCCCCAAGTACTTGAGGACATTTATTATTTGTCCCCAAATACTCGGGGACATTTATTATGTGCCCCCAAGTAGTTGGGGACATTATTTATGTGTCCCCAAGTATTTGGGGACATTTTTTCTGTGTCCCCAAGTACTTGGGAATATTATTTATGTGTCCTCAGTACTTGGGGACATTTTTTTTTGTCCCCGAGTACTTGGGGACATTATTTATGTGTCCCCAAGTACTTGGGGACATTATTTATGTGCCTCCAAGTACTTGAGGACATTATTTATGTGTTCCCGAGTACTTGGGGATATCATTTATGTGTCCTCAAGTACTTGGGGACATTTATATTGTGTCCCCAAGTACTCGGGGACATTTATTATGTGTCCCCAAGTACTTGGGGACGTTATTTATGTGTCCCCAAGTACTTGGGGACATTATTTATGTGTCCCCAAGGACTTGGGGACATTCCTATTGTGTCCCCAAATACTTGGGGACATTATTCATGTGTCCCCAAGTACTTGGGGACATTTATTACGTGTCCCCAAGTACTTGGGGACATTTATTCTGTGTCCCCAAGTACTTGGGGCCATTTATTTTGTGTCCCCAAGTACTTGGGGACATTTATATTGTGTCCCCAAGTACTCGGGGACATTTATTATGTGTCCCCAAGTACTTGGTGACATTATTTATGTGTCCCCAAGTACTTGGGGACATTATTTATGTGTCCCGAAGGACTTGGAGACATTCCTATTGTGTCCCCAAGTACTTGGGGACATTTATTACGTGTCCCCAAGTACTTGGGGACATTTATTCTGTGTCCCCAAGTACTTGGGGCCATTTATTTTGTGTCCCCAAGTACTCGGGGACATTTATTATGTGTCCCCAAGTACTTGAGGACATTATTTATGTGTCCCCAAGTACTTGGGGACATTATTGATGTGTCCCCAAGTACTTGGGAATATCATTTATGTGTCCCCAAGTACTTGGGGATATCATTTATGTGTCCCCAAGTACTTGGGGACATTTATATAGTGTCCCCAAGTACTTGAGGACATTTATTATTTGTCCCCAAAAACTCGGGGACATTTATTATGTGCCCCCAAGTACTTGGGGACATTATTTATGTGTTCCCGAGTACTTGGGGATATCATTTATGTGTCCTCAAGTACTTGGGGACATTTATATTGTGTCCCCAAGTACTCGGGGACATTTATTATGTGTCCCCAAGTACTTGGGGACGTTATTTATGTGTCCCCAAGTACTTGGGGACATTATTTATGTGTCCCCAAGGACTTGGGGACATTCCTATTGTGTCCCCAAATACTTGGGGACATTATTCATGTGTCCCCAAGTACTTGGGGACATTTATTACGTGTCCCCAAGTACTTGGGGACATTTATTCTGTGTCCCCAAGTACTTGGGGCCATTTATTTTGTGTCCCCAAGTACTTGGGGACATTTATATTGTGTCCCCAAGTACTCGGGGACATTTATTATGTGTCCCCAAGTACTTGGTGACATTATTTATGTGTCCCCAAGTACTTGGGGACATTATTTATGTGTCCCCAAGGACTTGGAGACATTCCTATTGTGTCCCCAAGTACTTGGGGACATTTATTACGTGTCCCCAAGTACTTGGGGACATTTATTCTGTGTCCCCAAGTACTTGGGGCCATTTATTTTGTGTCCCCAAGTACTCGGGGACATTTATTATGTGTCCCCAAGTACTTGAGGACATTATTTATGTGTCCCCAAGTACTTGGGGACATTATTGATGTGTCCCCAAGTACTTGGGAATATCATTTATGTGTCCCCAAGTACTTGGGGACATTTATATTGTGTTCCCAAGTACTTGGGGACATTATTGATGTGTCCCCAAGTACTTGGGGATATCATTTATGTGTCCCCAAGTACTTGGGGACATTTATATAGTGTCCCCAAGTACTTGAGGACATTTATTATTTGTCCCCAAATACTCGGGGACATTTATTATGTGCCCCCAAGTACTTGGGGACATTATTTATGTGTCCCCAAGTATTTGGGGACATTTTTTCTGTGTCCCCAAGTACTTGGGAATATTATTTATGTGTCCCCAGTACTTGGGGACATTTTTTTTTGTCCCCGAGTACTTGGGGACATTATTTATGTGTCCCCAAGTACTTGGGGACATTATTTATGTGTCTCCAAGTACTTGAGGACATTATTTATGTGTCCCCGAGTACTTGGGGATATCATTTATGTGTCCTCAAGTACTTGGGGACATTTATATTGTGTCCCCAAGTACTCGGGGACATTTATTATGTGTCCCCAAGTACTTGGGGACATTATTTATGTGTCCCCAAGTACTTGGGGACATTATTTATGTGTCCCCAAGTACTTGGGGACATTTATTCTGTGTCCCCAAGTACTTGGGGCCATTTATTTTGTGTCCCCAAGTACTCGGGGACATTTATTATGTGTCCCCAAGTACTTGAGGACATTATTTATGTGTCCCCAAGTACTTGGGGACATTATTGATGTGTCCCCAAGTACTTGGGAATATCATTTATGTGTCCCCAAGTACTTGGGGACATTTATATTCTGTCCCCAAGTACTTGGGGACATTTTTTCTGTGTCATCAAGTACTTGGGGATATTATTTATGTGTCCCCAAGTACTTGGGGACATTTATTTTTGTCCCCAAGTACTTGGGGACATTATTTATGTGTCCCCAAGTACTTGGGGACATTATTCATGTGTCCCCAAGGACTTGGGGACATTCCTATTGTGTCCGCAAATACTTGGGGACATTATTCATGTGTCCCCAAGTACTTGGGGACATTTATTATGTGTCCCCAAGTACTTGGGGACATTTATTCTGTGTCCCCAAGTACTTGGGGCCATTTATTTTGTGTCCCCAAGTACTCGGGGACATTTATTCTGTGTCCCCAAGTACTTGGGGACATTATTTATGTGTCCCCAAATACTTGGGGACATTATTTATGTGTCCCCAAGTACTTGGGGACATTATTTATGTGTCCCCAAGTACTTGGGGACATTATTGATGTGTCCCCAAGTACTTGGGGATATCATTTATGTGTCCCCAAGTACTTGGGGACATTTATATAGTGTCCCCAAGTACTTGGGGACATTATTCATGTGCCCCAAGGATTTGGGGACATTTATATTGTGTCCCCAAGTACTTGGGGACATTATTCATGTGTCCCCAAGTACTTGAGGACATTTATTATTTGTCCCCAAATACTCGGGGACATTTATTATGTGCCCCCAAGTACTTGGGGACATTATTTATGTGTCCCCAAGTATTTGGGGACATTTTTTCTGTGTCCCCAAGTACTTGGGAATATCATTTATGTGTCCCCCAGTACTTGGGGACATTTTTTTTTGTCCCCGAGTACTTGGGGACATTATTTATGTGTCCCCAAGTACTTGGGGACATTATTTATGTGTCTCCAAGTACTTGAGGACATTATTTATGTGTCCCCAAGTACTTGGGGACATTTATTCTGTGTCCTCAAGTACTTGGGGACATTTATATTGTGTCCCCAAGTACTCGGGGACATTTATTATGTGTCCCCAAGTACTTGGGGACATTATTCATGTGTCCCCAAGTACTTGGGGACATTATTCATGTGTCCCCAAGTACTTGGGGACATTATTTATGTGTCCCCAAGGACTTGGGGACATTCCTATTGTGTCCCCAAATACTTGGGGACATTTATTATGTGTCCCCAAGTACTTGGGGACATTTATTCTGTGTCCCCAAGTACTTGGGGACATTTATTTTGTGTCTCCAAGTACTGAACTATTTGAGATTCACCCAATCCCTTAATTTTGGCATGAACTTTCTAACAGACTTGACGATATATTAATACGGAGTAAATTTTATTGATGTAGCGATGATGTGGGGAGATACATGCTCCTAGATATCCCAACGCACGCCTGATTGTTCTACTCTAGCGGTTCCGAAAACACGGTATAAACACCGTGTAAACACCGTTTAAAAACTGTGTAAACACTGTGTTTACACTGTTTATTTGTGCAGTTTTTTCACAGTTTTTCTACAGTTTTTACACGGGATATACAAAGTTTTCCAACGGAATGTACACAGCGCTTACACAGTTTTCAAACGGGCTTCACACAGTTGTTACACAGTTTGTAAACGCAATTTAAACAGTGTTTACACAGTTTTTGAACGGAATTCACACATTTTTTAAGCGGCATTCACTCGCGTATTGCGTTTTCACCACAAATTTACATTTTTTAATGATTTCTCTCTGATTCATGTGCTCAAAAATAAACCATGATGACCGTTATCCTAATTTCCTAAAAACGAAGTGAATGAAAGAAGAAAAAAAAGAATCCGGCTCAGTAGTTCTTGAAAACTCCAAGCGGTCACCCATCCAAGTACTGACCAGATGTAATGCTGCTTAGCTTCGACAACCGCCTGAAAAATTCCTCGTTGTCTGCTGCTAATCTGAAACATATAACTTCAGCGATTCTAATTGAGCTCAAATATGCTTCGCATATTTATACTATCATCTTCCAAAGAAATGACTGATAGTTGCTGTCAATTTTTTTAAAATGACTATAGGAAATCAATTTTAAGAAAAACAATGAAAAAATACGTTGATTATTTTTTCCATCCAAATTTCGACCAATAGAATTGCACCATTCGACGAAACAAAATAACGCCTACACGATATTTCACTGGAAATTTTTGGAAATTCCACTGGAAATTTTTCATGTTGCCTATATATATAAAAAACAAACGATTTGTCAATCCAGTTAACCCTCCATTAAATGTGACAGATTTAAATAAAATCTAAATTTTGAATTTCTAACTGAGAATTTGTCTCATGGTGCAATTCTATTGGCCCAAATTTGGATGAAAAAATAATCCCCCGAATACCACTCGAGTTTCGAAATTAATCGGGTAATTTTGAAGCTCTTGTGGTATTACATGTGACAATTTTTTTTTCACTTCATTTCTTTCGGGCAAAATGATAATTTTCCTTCAAACTCTCAAATTTTCTTCCGAATTCTCATTTTTTCTGTTTTTTTTTTTATTTCATCTCAATTTCCAATTTCAATTAAGGATAAGTGGGGTAAAATGGACATTTTCAAATTGACAACTCCATAAATCATCCGCGAATGATCTCACTTTCCACCTCCATTCGGATTTCTCACGCTACGCTCATTCAAACTAATGATACTCACGAAATTGTTTTTTTCGAATTTTATCTTCAAATCTCGACCATAAATTACAATTTTTTAACAAAGACAGAAAATAATTCCTGATACATAAATTCCACCGCAAATTCTCCGCAATTTTTCTGAGTTTTCAAGGGTATTACGAAAAATAAAAAATTTATAATATTTTTTGCTAATTTCAAACGCTTTTCATAATGTTGATCTAAAAACTGCGGAAAAACTGCACGAATAAACGGTGTAAACACAGTGTTTACACGGCGTATACACGGTGTTTAAACGGCGTTTACACGGTGTTTACACGTTTTCTACACGGTGTTCACACAGTTTCTAAACGGAATTCACACAGTTTTTACACAGTTTTTATACGGAGTTTACACCGCATAAATCTTGAACAAAAGAACGGTATATATTCCGTGTAAACACGGTTTTTACACTGCAACGGTGCATACACGGTGTTTACACCGCATTTTCGGAACCGCTAGGGTATCTCGGAAGAACTATTCTCAACTTCGTACTGCCGATACTGCCCTAGTCAGTGGTTATAGTATCTCGTTCGAATCATGCAGTATTTACACACCAGATAGCATTCCGAGTGAGTAAGAGAAGGAAAGAAACTATAAAAAGTACATTTTCCATAGCTATTCACTAATTATCACTATGACATGCTCCGAAGCTGCATTTTCAAGAGTTTAAAATATTCCATACATCATTTTCTATCATTTCCTTTTTCTCTATCCATATCGGAAACGTCAATCGAGTACCGGCGGTACTACCTTAAATCATTAAACAGGAATCCCGCATTATCATGAAAAGTCACCTCAGAGCAGTAAAACAAAGAAGCCTCCATTGATTGAGTACCGGCCAATATAACTTGTTATTCTTGAAAAAAAAAACATTGTGAATAAGTGAAGAAAACAATTCGATTTGTCTATCATCTATTCCAGTCGTCTGTTTTCTCGAGAAGTACAATCACAATCCAATCTTCGTATAAGATACCTTAAACACAGAAAGCAGTAGATTCCTATGGCTTTCTGGGGATCTTATTCAGAGATTGGACTGGAAACGTGATGTCAAAGGCCGATGCCTGCATTTTTAAGAATGAGCCCGTTCCTTCCGTGGACTCATCTATACTGATTCAATGGCGATTTCGCGCCAATTTTATTCACAAATTTGCTGATGATTTTATCGGCTAGTTTTACTCAGATTTTATCCGCAAATTTGCTGTTGATTTAATCAGCTCATTTTGCTCATTTTATCTGCAGAACAATCATTGACAATTCCTTTCTGCACAGTTAATGTTCACGAATTTTTTTTTTCAAGAGTGACAATCATATTTTTTACCTTGCTCCAAACTTATCGCTGTTCTTAACAGCATTTTTATAGACCTTGACCTCCGCATATGAGCTTCAAATTTACGGCAAATTTAGGGCTAAATTTGGTGATAACTTGACAGGTTATCGCCTACATATGTGGTCTTTATGTCGACAAACTAGCGGCAAATCATCGACAATTTTGGTGCAGGAGAAAATTTAAACTTGTTGGTAAATAGCAGTGTATCCGCAAGTTTTGCTATCTGGGCTCGTTTGAATCATTATTGTCGCACACAGAAAAAGCTACCCATAGGTTATGCACTTCATCAGCATAATTCATGCGAAACTGTTCATAAAATATGATTTCGACATGTCATGAATTATGCTCTAATAGTGCATAATTCATGTACGAGGTTTCACATAAAACATGTTCTAATAGGGAACATTTTATGTAACAAAAAAGTGCAAAATTCATGTACTTAGGAGTACATAATTTGTGCTCTATTTTTTATGTAAAATTAAAAGCGAAGTTGAGAACCTGAGCTGCATGAATAAAAACAATTTGATACATTGTTGAATTTATCGTATTTGGCCGTTTCACCGTTGAACCAGCTCAAGAAATTTTTTTCGAAGAAAACTGCAATATCAACAGTCCTCTTCATTGATTATGTAGAATCCATTCATTCACAGAATGCTTTAAAAATAATTCATCGATATCGTCAATTATAATTCACAAATGTGATTGAAATATTCTCATTCTTCGCTCTTCAATTCTTCTCCTTTAAATTCAGATTATGATGATGAAAATCTTTTAAAATTGCATCTCAAGAAGATTTGGGCCATTGCTGCAAGTGCTGAATATTCTGAGGAAATTTGTTTCGATCTCGACCATGTCCATTGAAAGATAAAGTATTGATTGGAAAGAAAATATCTGTACGCGTTATTGAGCTACCAAGTTATGAGGAAATTTGAGAATTGCTACCTACGGATGAACGGATGGTGCATTCTTTAAAATTTGTACAAATAGACGGCATTCGTTATGATTTGAGCATGGCTATTGTTGTTGAACTCAGTGAAGATGATGTAATATTTGGCAATATTTCAGCTATCATCATCATGGACAATAATTAATTTTTCCTGGGCAGAAATTCTATTCAACGTTTTCAGAGCATTACTTCGCGTATATGGTGATTGAAACAATAGAATAGTTTATTGTTTCTTATAAAAATCTCATTACTCCCGTTCCAACTCATACTCAGATTGCAGGAGTCGGAAAATCGTATGCAACTCTTCGTTATCACCTTGAACGCCATTTTTGAGATTTATAGAATCATAGAATACTGTTAAATTTGTAAAAATCTGAAAGTTATGGAGATAAATGTCTATGTAATTAAAATGCAATTAGATGAATTAAGCGTAAATCATGTTATTTTCTTAATCATAATTTATGCCTATTTTAAGCATATTTCATCCTATTTAATTTGACATATTTTATGTATTTATAAGAACATGAATCATGCGCTATATCAGCATGAATAATGCATGCAAAATGTAACATGATTGATGCACAATTCGTGCATATTCACGTTACTAATAGTGCATGTTTTATGCGCAAGAAGCTCATAACTCATGGCTAGCTGTTTCTGTGTGCAATACATTGTAACTAAGATCGTTCAACAGGGACGATCCTTGAACAATATTTATATTTATATTAATTTCAATCTACTTTAATGTGAAAATCGAGTAATAAAAATTTTTGAATTAGAAAAAAAAAAGAAATAAAAGTCGGCCCATCACGTGTAGTGCGGGAAACGATTCGGAATGAGCCAAAATTTGACATAAAAAAAATGAGAAAAATAAAAAATATCGGTCTTCAAAAATTTTGCGGTTTTTCCTAAAAAAATTGAATTTTTCATAGTATTTGACCTTGAAAATTTTGTGAATATTTTTTTCCGCAAAGTACGTCCAAAAACAAAAATTGTTTAGTCGAAAAAAAATCGAAAAACAATATTTTTTTATTAAAAAAAAAATTCTAAGTCACTATCTCTCCAAGTCAAATGTGGTTCCAGCTTTTGTTTCAATTAAAAATTTTTTTTTTTATCTTTCTATTGATTAAAAAAAAAATTCGAATTCTTTAACGATTTTGTGACGTGTGGAGAAGCCAAACGTCGTTTTTTTTGCTCGAATTTTCATTGCATAAAGTTTTGCAATATGCGGGATAAGCATTTAACCGTGAGAACTGCTTCGTCCATCTTTTCTATGGAAAAGATCGGTCGAAGCGTGGGAACGCTTATCCAGCAATTTTGAGTGACGATGTGACTGACGATTCAAGTCTCGTCACTCCGGGGATTACTCTCGATCAGTGGACACTTCCGGGTGTCCACTGGAAAAATATCGCGAAAAGTGAGCTTCGCGAACGGACCCAAAGTAACACTTGTAATTCGTGCATTATTTCAACATTATATGATCAAGTTTTAAAAAGTATCGATTGTTTTATTGAAAAGTTACCCTTTAATATTCCGTGAAATCCCGTAAAATCGAGGGAATCCATCCGTGAGCTCTCCTCAAACGAGAAAGTCGAGGAAGCACAGTTGTGAAAGCGAGTGGGCAAATTTGAAGGACATCGAAGGACAAAAGTCAAAAACCCAAACGTAACAATTAAAAAGAGGAAATTTTAATTTTTTTATTTCTATTTTTCCAATGAAATTCAACAAATTTTGCACAAAAAATCACGAAGAAATAACGGAGAAAAAACATTTTGGGCCCTAATCATCATGAATTGGTGTTTAAGAAACAAAAAAGTGATCCTTTAATTTTTGCTGAAACTTTGTTCATTCGGGAAAAAAAACGGTCCAGCCGATTGGCTTGAAAATTTAGGGGGTGTTTTAGTACACAGTAAACTAAAGAAAAACGTTGAACATTCGCACTTTTTACTTGAAATTCGCGAAATTCAGGGCAATTTTCAACAAAGAAAAAAAACTTCATTTTTCGGTCCTTTTTCGAACCAATTTTAAAAGTGAAAATTTTTTTTTTTTCAATGATGCAGTGCAAGAACCTTACGGGAAATTTATTCAAGTTTACGAATCTCACCATCCGCTCGCTGTGCGATCAGTAGTTCCTGCGATATCGACGATTAAAGACAAAAAGGTGTTTTTTGATTCAATTGATGATATCTCAGCAACAAATGTTCGTAACAAAAAAAAAAAAAAAGAATTGAAGCTGAAGGGTCAGGCTACACAATCCTCATGATGATCGAGTTGAAATTTTTTTTTTAAGTCTGTACAGCAATTTAAAAAAATGAAAAAAAACGAAAAAAATTTGTCCACTTTCAACCCTTTTATCTCGTTATAACGGATGCTCAAAAGAAATTTCCATCTCAAGATTTCGAAAGTAGAGACTTCAAGCTTTCCAACCATTTTTTTAATTCCGATCCGATGAATTTCGGCGAAGTTACAGCCATTCGAAAATCACGAAAAAAACTGACAAAATTTACTGTTCCCTTAATTTTTTTGCTGAGTGTATGTCAATTTTTTCATTTAGGCCATGAAAATCGATTTTATAACGTCGTTTTTTGACTGTGAAAAATATTTGCTACACTCGCTTCGTTTCAGAAGCAAATTTTTTTCAGAGGTGAGTTCTTTCCGTCTCAGGTAAAAAACATACCATTTCAAACAATTTCACTCGGACCAAAATCTCGTAGAAGGCTCATATTCTATCATTGTTGGGGCAAAATGATGATGTTGGAAAATAAAAAAAAATCCGTTTACATCAATACCATTTCCTCCACACTTACACATGCGCTGATCCTAATTTAGTGCAGATGAATACTGTTTAATCTCTAGCCGGCCGAGATGGCCATTCGGCATCATGAATTTTAACCATTTTTCAAATTTTACAAACCGTATAGTATGAACATATGATATAACTAGATGTTATATTAGACGATTTTCAACTCGTGAAGAATTATAAAACTATGTATCAAGCTGAGTATAAATCTGTTGTTGTTTTTTTCAAAATATGTCGGTCATTTTGGATCCAAGTTTGGTATGAAACAAGCCAATACTGCTGATAATAAGGAAAGAAGAAAATTCATGTATATTCCAAAAACCCCTGCTGCCGGGATGATGCTGATCGGCATCACCTCAAGGTCGAGCCATATTACTAGTCCATTTGGAAACTCTTCTAGGGGAAAAATTTCCGAAGTATGACTTGGGCAAATTCATAAATGCCTGCCGCCTACAAGTTAAGATACGGGCAAGGGCTACTATTTCCAATGATTTGGGAGGGAATTAATGATTATTTTCGAAAAGCACGAATTATTTTCCTTCTGAATAATGTAAAAGAAATTCGGTAAAGGGGAAGTAGAGCTCAGCCAACTAAAAGTATTTATTTGTAACATTAAAAATCTGAATTTTTTGATCATTCCTTAGCAATAGCTAGTTTCAACTGTCGCATTGACTATAATGATAGGAAAATTTGATTTTACAAAATTTAAAATATGATTGTTGAATTTTTTGCTTCGAGTTAAATAGCTTGAAGTAATTTCATTGTTTCCAACAAATCAGTGAATAAATTTTCGCATTTTTCGAAATTTTAACTTCTGAAATATGAGAAGAATAATAATTTAATTTAAATAGAGTAGAATACCATTGTTCTGATTGAATAAAGAGAGAGGGAACTTGATGTGAGGTGAAGAGGTAATGAAATAATCCATAATTTTGTAATAAAGACAGTTGGTATGGTAAACACAAGATAAACAGGGACCAATGGTCCTAAGGAGATGGCAAATTTGGCAAATTCAACCACATGAGCCTTCTCTAGGCCAGTATAATTTTGGTTGTCTGCAGTTAAACATCAAAACTGTGTGTTTTGTGTTAAAGTTTGTTGCCACCACTGTGGGTGAATTTTTTTTCGGAGAATTCAGCTCCAGATGAGTATTCTTGAATTTCATTTAATCCGTATTAAATTTATTGAGGTTTTTTTTTCTTCGCTTCTTCTCGTTTTTATTGTATGAGACAAATTTGAATTGATATTGTTCCACGCAATATGTACAAGTTATTGAAAAAAAAAGGAAAACAGTACATTTTAAAAGCACAACGTGCATAAACTACTTGTTACATAATAATCTAAAAATTAAAAAATTTTTAAGCCCAATGAAGGTGTGCGGAGTTGATGTCAATAAATTCTTTAGTATAAATCCCGAGAGTCGTTTAAAGGATGGCTCGTGATAGGTGCCTCTTCGAGGCCTATACATCACTACGTCCTCGTCGTGGCCTCGGGTTACGCGAAACGTGGTGATAATCTCGATTTCATTAAATGGTTGTTTTTGGTTGTTCAATTGGTTACCAACTTCCAGAAAAAAGTTTGTTGTATTTTTTTTCTTTTTTTAATTCAATGAGGATTTTCTCTTAGCTTTCAAATCTGGTGAACGACCTCTGATCAATCGAAACACAGCATAATATAACAAAAAAATCTGAAACAATCTCGAAAAATTCAATTTTGTTTGGCTGAGTGAAACTACCCATTTACTAAAAATTCATTCTGCTTGAAATTAAAAATGTGTTTTTCCTATGGATGCAGAACAGGCAGAGAAGTATGTCTTCATAAGGGAACATAGCTTCATCATTTCGCTATTTGTAACAATGCACGTGGAGGGCCTGTTTTTTTGCAAATCATCCAATCCATTTCACGGAATCAGGAGCCGCTTTGGTTTACTAGATAATGCATACAAGCTTAAGGAACTTCCGCAGTAAGTAAAGGGGAATAGATCCTGTAATAATTCTAATATAAATAGATGCTTTAGAATAATCAAATTAAGCGAATTTTATATTGATATTTTTATAACCAGACTTAAATTTATTGTAACAAGACTCAAGATATAAGATAGGATAATAATCAACGAAAATAATATAATGAAATAATTACTCATGAAAAATGCCGGTGCCCATTGCAACATGACGGATATTCTTTATGAAATACCATAAAAATTTTATTTAAAAAAAACAAAAATATGAACTGATATCGTCAATCAAATTGATCATCATATTTCTAGTATTCATCCATTCATATCCACACGAGTACTTATACAGAAAAATACAAAATCGATGTCTTCGAAATATCAAATTAATTCAAGAGTCTTTTTATTTTATTATTTTATACTCTGGCCTGGGAGATTTCCATAGTCGACAAGAAGATCCTAATTTTTATTATATGGTACTCATCTGAGCTTGTTCTCCAGGTCCTTCAAGGTTCCTTCTTGTCCAGTCGTCACCTCTCCATCTCCCGTATTCTTTCTCGTCTTCTTATTAATTTTTTACTTTTCTTGGCTCAGAGTCTCTTCTCTCCAATTGTCGCTGGCGAAGTGAATCCTTCAAATCCCTCTTGTCCTTTTCTTCCCCCTCCTCCTTGCGATTGAGCCGCTCTCTTCATTTCTTCACAGAAATTATCCCTCAGATAATTACTCATGCGGGCCGTCATCTCTATTACCATTTCAATCGGTAATATCGTCACAATCCGAATGTGCCACAGATTTGAAACTTTGAGGATATATTCTTCTCATAAGTAGAAATATATCCTGAAAGTTTCATAACGATCGACCACGTAGTTTTTTTATATTAATTATTAAAATAATTAATTTACACAGGCCCTAATGACACGTACTTTTTAATAAATTTTTAAAAATCATCGACAATGTGCTGCAGTTTCACCCGCGCGCGAAATCGCTTCCCATATTATTTATAAATATAACTTGATAATTTTTTTGATATTTTATCACGTAATTATTGAGAAATATCAATTAATTCATAAAATAATGATGAGGATATGGTAAAATGGTGGTGACACACGGCTCCTCAATGGTGGTGACACACGGATTAACTGATATTTCTTAATAATTACGTGGTAAAATATCAAAAAAATTGTCAAGTTATATTTATAAATAATATGGGAAGTGATTTCGCGCGCGGGTGAGACTGCAGCACATCGTTGATGATTTTTTAAAATTTATTAAAAAGTACGTGTCATTAGGGCCTGTGTAAATTAATTAATTTAATAATTAATAAAAAAAAGTACGTGGTCGATCGTTATGAAACTTTCAGGATATATTTCTACTTATGAGAAGAATATATCCTCAAAGTTTCAAATTTGTGGCACATTCGGATCTATTCCCCTTTACTTACTGCGGAAGTACCTTAATCTGAATTAAATGTACAATCATTAATTTTTTTTTTTTGTGAATTGATAATTTGAATTGTTAAAATTTCGGAGAGATACTGATGTGAAATCGATATAATTGAAGGAGAAGAAGACAATCATGATCTTTTTTTCTCTGTTTAATCCTTTTAATTCTCCAATTCATATACATAAAATTGAAATAATTCTAGAACCCCAATGAATTCATGTTTTACTCATAGCATATCTGATGAAATCCTGGTACGGGCTCATCTTAAGACAGGTCACTGGATTAGGATCACCCGGAACAGCGACAACCATACCAATTATATCCTTCTCAAAAATAATTGGATTCCCAATGTCATTCTGAGAAATTGCATAAAGATACAAGTAGAAGAACTTTATGAATGTATGATCATTTGTAAAGGAGAAAGTAATTGCATCTAAAATTGACTTACCTCACTTGCAACAGGCAGTGAGTAGAAGTTTCTAATAAGAAATTTCTCTTCTGGAAGATGAAAACTTGTTGCTTCGCTCGTTTCACTATTGAGTATTTTAACAGAAGACTTTATTAATAGCTTTGATCCTGTACTCTCAGAAGCTAAAGGAACCCATCGAAGTATCTCACACGGTTTATCAACGGAGATCTGACTCAGATCAGGTAAATCTATGAATCGAATGGATGGATTCCATGGAAGATCTGATTTGAGCTGAAATTACAAGGAAATTGCTTGAAATATCTCTTTCTACTCTCCAATTAGATGAGAACCTACCTTCAGGACAGCAATGTCATTCTCTAGGCGATATTCCTCCAAGTTTTGATTGAAAGTAGGGAGATAAAGTGGATGAATCTCACGACTTTCAACTGATGACCGCTCTGAGCGAGGATTCATCCCAGGACCCATCACATATGTAAAAACCACCGAGATCTCAATTATTTCCACATTGTTTACGCAGTGTGCAGCAGTAACTATGTAACGACTGTGAGCTATAAATCCACCACAGCGAAACTGATCAGAAATGCTAATGGTTACGACATTATGGATCTCCCCGTTTTCGACTTCAGTTATGCCTCCTGTACATCAAATAATTAGTATCTCAAGATTCATAATAATTCCTTACAGTTATAACTGAAAAAAATTGAAATCTACCAGTAATGATTTGTTGAATGAAACGCTTGTAAGGAGCAAGGGTCAACACAGTTGCTTCACTGCGAGTTTGCTCTTTTACACCAACGATAATTCCAATTGCTTTTCCATTACATACTAAGGGACTTCCATTGTCAGTCTGAAAATTCATCATCAGTATCGGCTTATTTCTCGAATAAAAACATAAACTTTAACCAGATAACTTACATCGTCTAATGTAGCTGGCATAGTTGTAATGAAAGCGGCTATTTCATTGGTTAAGAGAGGAGTGGGTATTTGTCTGCAAATGCGACCGAGAATGTGAGCATCGACCCATTGCAGGATCATCGATGTAATCAATGTATTGATGGAGTCATCATGATAGACTGTCCACCCCACTATGTTGCACTTGCTATATGTATCATTAAGCCATCCCGTTGAAGACAATGGAATCCGTTGGACATGTAAACCCCAAGTTAATGGATTCGCTAGCTACAATAACATGGAGAATGTGAGTCAAATACACTCATCAAGAAAATTAGAGGACCAGAAAAATTTTCAATTCTTTCCTGTGATTCTTGAAAGGCTGTAACTTCATGAGAAATGGTTCGATTGGAATTTAAAAGAAGAAAGCATTTTGAAGCTCGAGATGTCTAGTTTTAAAATCTTTCATTAGAATTTTTTCTGGAAACAGCACCTCTGATGCAAGAAAAGGACAGAACGCGGAAAAAATCAGTTTTCAAAATGCTAAGAATCATTCAGACCAGCTCTTTCACTTCAATTCCGTTTTTTCCTGAGCGACCATTTGTCGCTGAGATATCGGTTGTTGAATGAAAACTCACCCTTTCATTTTTGATCATCAATATCTCGTGAACTACTGATCAAACAGCGAGCGAATGGTGGGTTTCGTCAACTTGAATCAGTACTCTACAAGTGTCTTCTAGAGTTTTATTTTTAATAAAATTAAGTTTATTCTTAATATTGGTTCAAAAAATCACAAAAAAATTAAGTTTTTTGGGTATTTTTGTAAATTTACCTGAACTTTGCAGTTATCCCAAATAATGCGGATGCCTTCAGGTTTTTTTTAGCTCAATGTATTTCCAAACGCCCTGGGAATTTTCAAGTCAATCAGTTCAGCCGTTATTTTACCCGAACCGTCGAAGTTGTAGAAAAAAATTAGAGGAACCCTATCATTATTCCTTGACCTCTCAAGTACGGGGGATCCATATGAGGCATTCTACGCTATTTCACTCAAATTCTGAGTGATGATTTTTGATTTTCTTAATCTTTGGATATACTGTGAGAATGTTTGAGAGAAGAAATTTCCCACCGGAAAGGGAATAAAAAATTTTTTTTACAAAATTACGACCATTTCAATTTTGAAGAAAACGCTGTAGGCGGTCATTTTTCTCCAGCTTCAAATGCTTGTATCTCATTCAATATTAGTGATATGCAAGAAGTGAAAGGATCTTTTCTGTGGGGATGGAGCATAGATTCCATTGGAATTCTTTTCAATTGTTAAAATCGAATTTTTCTATCTTTTATAAACAATTGAAACGAAAAAATACATAGCAATTACGGAATGCGTGATTTCAAAATTCTGAAGAAGTTCTACATTAATGATTGATTTTTTTTCGATTTCTGTGTGAATTTTCGTGTGACTATTTTTGATTTAAGTGGCTTTGCGGTCATAGAGAGGGCGTGTTCGTTTATGAATCATCTGTTCCGAACGGGGGGAGAGGTCCCAAATAAACTTTGTAGAATTTTCCTCCCACCCCTTCAGTTATATAACGAGACTCAAATTATCGCGTGAAATGATGGAATAATTAAATTAATTGATTTAATATTAAGAATTAAATCAATTTTAAAAGTTTTTATGCACGAATTTCTGAAAAAAATTGAGGAGTTCAGTATTCGATCTCGAGTGAATATCGAAATCACATCTTTCCACTATCCGGGCGGATGCTTTAAACCATTGAGCTACCTTAAGGAGGAAAATTCTACAAAGTTTATTTGGGACCTCTCCCCCCGTTCGGAACAGATGATTCATAAACGAACGCGCCCTCTCTATAACCGCAAAGCCACTTAAATCAAAAACAATCTTAATATTGAACGGTCGATAAAATCAAATTCTATCTATATAATTTCGTGTGACTATTTCGAAGGGCTCGCAAGATATCGCTTTTTTATCACATGATCACTGGCGCATAAGTTGAGTATCCTTCATCGCAGACTGATCATGTGATTCGCAGCTAGAGCACTGTGAGCATGCGCATGGCTTTTCAGCAGCAGCAGATTGCGCAAGAACATAAAATAAGCAGAAGCTCCACTACTTGCGCGTAATTTGGACATCGTACATTTAATATTCTGCCAATGCAATTGGCAGAAAGCTTCCCAGTGGATTTTTCAATCTTACATCTACCGTCATCGATCTGTGCGAGGATTGAGAAAACCAAAATAGGCCTCAGAGGGTTAAGTTCGTCCCAGATATAATCAATTGAATAGTTTTGAAGATATAGCTTGCTTTTTCGGATGTTTCTATGCTAATATCTAAGAATCTACTGGACCGACTCCGCTCAGTTTCAATACCAACCTTTGTGTTCATCAGATGTATAACCTCACGAAATTTGAGGCCTCTAGCTCAATTATTTATTAAGTTATCGTGGAATCTAGACTTTTACGAAAAATTTCTCAAAAGTTTTATACTGGATAAACTAAAAATCTGAGCTCCCACCACCCCGGCAGTCAAAGATGCAGCTCTGGGACGCGCATCTCCTCGCTGAGAGTGAACGCTGTGATTCCATTTTTCATAGAGAAAAGTCGAAAAAACGATATTTCGACATTTTCATTTTTCTCAAAAACTATTCAGCCGATTTAGCTGAAATTTTTGTGAGAGCTTGGGGCACGCATGGCAAACTTATGGTAAAATTTTCAGATCGCTAGCTAGCCCCACTTCAGAGCAAAGCGGAAAATGCGTCACACGCACACACACACACACACACATACACACAGACATTTTTTAAAAACGGTAGATCTTGACGTTTTGGGTCATTTGCAGTCATATTATGATGAAATCTCAAACTCGAAAAAAATTACGATTACAAAGCTTCCATTCGGAAGCAAAAAAGCGATATCACGCGAACACTTCAAAATAGTCACACGAGAATTAACAAGAATTGAAAATAAATCAATCATTAACGTAGAATTTTTTCAGATTTTTTAAATCACGCTTTCCGTAATTGTTATGTATTGTTTCGTTTCAATTGTTTATAAGAAATAGAAATATTGAATTTGAACAATTGACAAAGATTTAAATGCAATCCTATGCTCTCTCCCCACAAAAAAGTATTCCTTCACTTTCAGCATATAACTAATATTGAATGAGATTCAAGCATTTAAAGCTGGAGAGAAATGATCACCAACAGCGTTTTTTTAAAATTCAAACGGTCGTAATTTTTTCAAAATTTTTTTTAAAATTATTTTCCGGTGGGAAATGTCTTTGCTCAAGCATTCCACCAGCATATCCAAAAGTTGAGAAAATCAAAAATCATCACCCAGAATTTGAGTGGAATAGCGTGGAATGTCTCATATACGTATATGGACCTTGTCGCGCATCACTCAAACTCTCATGCCTTTGAAACTAAGTAACATTTTTTAATGTTGAGAAAACATATGGAAAGTAGAAAGTGCCAGGCTTGATTCGGACTCCATTATGTATTTTTAAATGGTCTTTACTTTTGTTTTTTTTTTTATCAAAACAAAACTATGACTTTCTTTCTTTAATTACAAATGCTCGCTGTACGATCACTAGTTCAGGAGAAATCGTTGATCGCAGATGAAAAGGTGATTTTTCATTCAACAACTAATATCTCAGCGACAAATGGTCGTACACAAAGAGAATAAAAACAAAATCGGAGTGAAAGAATTGGGCTGAATTATCCTTGTATTGGTTGAGCCGAAAAAAAATTTTTTGAGCCAGGAAACCATTTTGAAATACTGATTTTTTTTTCTCTGCGTTGTTTCCTCTCTTTGCATCATAGGTGATTCTTCAAAAAGAATTTCATCGAAATATTCTGAAACTAGAGATTTCGAGCTTCAAAATTCTTTTTTTATTTCAATCCGATCATTTTTCACGAAATTACAGCTTTTCAAAAATAACTGAGAAAAATTGAGAAATTTTCTGTTCCTTTAATTGTTTTGACTAGTGTGTATTTTTGCGTTAAACAGAGTTAACCGTGAATATTGTGCGAAGCTTACGTCCAATATAGCAATATCGTTCAACCAATATTCCGTGTGAGGGTCCTCAAGATTAGGTACTTTTACGAAATTGGGATGCAGGTGAATGTGATGTACCATCACGGACATCATATCATTGAGATCGATCCTTCCGACAGTTACGAAAATATCATAGTTCCTAAAATTATGGACACAGTGTCCAGCGGTAACTACATGCAACTGAGTGATGATGCTGCCGCTGCATGAATATCGAGGTCCAGAAAAATCGTGCTGCCATATAACAGCGATAAAGTTTGCACGAGTTGATAATGGATCAACTTGTTTGCCATTTTGTAGACAGCTTATCCCTAAAAATCGATGTATTTTGGTTGCGTAACAGGATATCCATGCCAAAATCGTTGCAAAATAAAATCTCCGCAACAAAAATATGCACTGACAAATTCAGGGATCGAGAACGTGTTCTATTGAATGTTTCCGTTCTCCAAGCAAAGAACGAAACGAAATAGGAACGTTATTCATATGAACGAAATTGCGAATGAAATTTGGAATAATGTTATTCGGAAGAACGAAACTGAGACCGAAATTCAGAGTAACGTTATTCAGGAGAACGAAAATGGGAACGTTCTTTGGGTAGTTTCGTTCTCGTTTCCCCATTATGAAGACGGATATTTCTGCATCTCAGTTCGTTCCAGGCTCGACGGAAATAAATAACAGACAAATGAATATGTTTGCTATAAATTGTAATTCCCTTAGGAAATTTTTTGTGAGTTTTTCGACAGGGACAATTCGCCAAGTTCCCAAACTCGAAATGATTCTCAAAATTCTTATGGAAAAGAGAATAATTTGAAGAACTACCCTATAAATCTCTACAGTACCTCATTAATCAATTTTTTGGAATTAATTGTATATTTTTTGCAATAGTTCCTATCAATTTTATTTTTCGCAAAATGAGTTATTGATAACAATACAATGACTGATGTAATTATTTCGAATATGTTAGTGCTTGAGTCTATCATTCGAGACTGAACAATATTCAATCATTTCGGTCAAAAATTATGAAAAGATATTATTGGCTTTCGTAATTCGAAAATATTTATTATCCGCATCATTGTGAAAATCCACCTGAATCCATCCACTGAGAAATATCTTTTATCCTATAAAGGAGTAAGTCATCCAAAATACAGTCCACTAAAGAGAGAAATTCAACAGGAAGACCACGGCGAGTCGCATCGGGTTTTCCTCCGTAAGAATCGACCAATAAATTACGTTGATTTTTATCATACATAGTGATATTGAGTTAAGTGGAGAGATCAGGGCAATATCCCAAGATGAAATTGAGCAGAGATGCAAGTCTCTCAAAGTTTGCGACTTTGTCCTAATTTCCACTCCCTGCATAAAAGTTCGGACTCCTTAAGAAGCATATTGAGTGATTTGAAGGGGGAGAGATGAAAACAGTGAGAGGGAATGCTCCAAATCCGATGAAATAAGGTCCTACAGCTGGGGAAAGTCACCTGCAGTAATCCATGCTTACTACACATTGAAAGTTTTATGGGAAATCGACTCGGATCCTAATCTCCACTTCCTGCATAAAAGTTCGGACTCCTTGAGAGGCATATTGAGTGATTTGAAGGGGGAGAGATGAAAACAGAGAGAGGGAATGCTCCAAATCCGATAAAATAAGGTTCTACAGCTGGAAAAAGTCACCTGCAGTAATCCATGCTTACTACGCATTGAAAGTTTTATGGAAAATCGACTGGGATCCTAATTTCCACTTCCTGCATAATAGTTCGGACTCCTTGGAAGGCATATTGAGTGAATTGGAGGAAGGAAGACGAAAACAGAGAAAGGGAATGCTCCAAATCCGATGAAATAAGGTCTTGCAGCTGGAAAAAGTCACCTGCAGTGGTCCATGCTTACTACACATTGAATGTTTTATGGAAAATCGGCTCGGATCCTAATTTCCACTCCCTGCATAAAAGTTCGGACTTCTTAGGAAGCATATTGAGTGATTTAAAGGGAAGGAGATAAAAACAGTGAGAGAGAATGCTCCAAATCCGATGAAATAAGGTCCTACAGCTGGAAAAAGTCACCTGCAGTAATCCATGCTTACCACACATTGGAAGTTTTATGGAAAATCGACTCGGATCCTAATTGCCACTTCCTGCGTAAAAGTTCGGACTCCTCAGGAGGTATATTGATTGATTTGAAGGGGGAAAGATAAAAACAGAGAGAGGGAATGCTCCAAATCCGATAAAATAAGGTTCTACAGCTGGAAAAAGTCACCTGCAGTAATCCATGCTTACTACGCATTGAAAGTTTTACGGAAAATCGACTGGGATCCTAATTTTCACTTCCTGCATAATAGTTCGGACTCCTTGGAAGGCATATTGAGTGAATTGGAGGAAAGAAGACGAAAACAGAGAAAGGGAATGCTCCAAATCCGATGAAATAAGGTCTTGCAGCTGGGAAAAGTCACCTGCAGTGGTCCATGCTTACTACACATTGAAAGTATCATGGAAAATCGACTCAGATCCTAATCTCCACTTCCTGCATAAAAGTTCGGACTCCTTAGAAGGCATATTGAGTGATTTGAAGGGGGAAAGATGAAAACAGAGAGAGGGAATGCTCCGAATCCGATGGAATAAGGTCTTACAGCTGGACAAAGTCACCTGCAGTAATCCATGCTTACCACACATTGGAAGTTTTATGGAAAATCGACTCGGATCCTAATTGCCACTTCCTGCGTAAAAGTTCGGACTCCTCAGGAGGTATATTGATTGATTTGAAGGGGGAAAGATAAAAACAGGGAGAGGGAATGCTCCAAATCCGATGAAATAAGGTCTTACAGCTGGACAAAGTCACCTGCAGTAATCCATGCTTACCACACATCGGAAGTTTTATGGAAAATCGACTCGGATCCTAATTGCCACTTCCTGCATAATAGTTCGGACTCCTTGGAAGGCATATTGAGTGAATTGGAGGGAGGAAGACGAAAACAGAGAAAGGGAATGCTCCAAATCCGATGAAATAAGGTCTTGCAGCTGGAAAAAGTCACCTGCAGTGGTCCATGCTTACTACACATTGAATGTTTTATGGAAAATCGGCTCGGATCCTAATTTCCACTCCCTGCATAAAAGTTCGGACTCCTTAGGAAGCGTATTGAGTGATTTGAAGGGAGAGATAAAAACAGTGAGAGGGAATGCTCCAAATCCGATGAAATAAGGTCCTACAGCTGGAAAAAGTCACCTGCAGTAATCCATGCTTACTACACATTGAAAGTTTTATGGAAAATCGATTCGGATCCTAATCTCCACTTCCTGCATAAAAGTTCGGACTCCTTAGAAGGCATATTGAGTGATTTGAAAGGGGAGAGATAAAAACAGAGAGAGGGAATGCTCCAAATCCGATAAAATAAGGTTCTACAGCTGGAAAAAGTCACCTGCAGTAATCCATGCTTACTACACATTGAAAGTTTCATGGGAAATTGACTCAGATCCTAATCTTCACTTCCTGCATAAAAGTTCGGACTCCATAGAAGGCATATTGAGTGATTTGAAGGGGGAAAGATGAAAACAGCGAGAGGGAATGCTCCAAATCCGATGAAATAAGGTCTTACAGCTGGACAAAGTCACCTGCAGTAATCCATGCTTACCACACATTGGAAGTTTTATGGAAAATCGACTCGGATCCTAATTGCCACTTCCTGCGTCAAAGTTCGGACTCCTCAGGAGGTATATTGATCGATTTGAAGGGGGAAAGATAAAAACAGAGAGAGGGAATGCTCCAAATCCGATAAAATAAGGTTCTACAGCTGGAAAAAGTCACCTGCAGTAATCCATGCTTACCACACATTGAAAGTTTGGTAATTTAGCAGTATAGCTCTGCCAACTGAAAATTAGTGTTTTGATGGTTTTCTTTGCGATTTTTTTCATCCGTCATGTTCAGTGCGCCTATTCTAGGCTCGCATTGAATTTAATTTCTGAAAATATTGATCACAAAAAATTTTTTTTTTTTTTTTTTTTTTTTTTTTTTTTTTTTTTTTTACAAAATAAGTGGAGTTGTGAATTTCGAGTCAAAAAACTTGAATTTTATTCATTGCGTTCAACAACTCAATGAATATATCATTCTTGCTTAATAAAATTTTATTTTAGAGTAATAGAGAAAAATATTAAATTTAAAAGAGAGTAGAGTTCACTGTTTTGATTGAGTGTGGGAGAAGGGGGTAGGATGAGAGGTGAGGTAGTCGTGAAATAATCGATTTCTTCCTGACAAAGACAGTTGGTGTGAAAACACAATGATAAACAGAGACCAATGGTCTTAAGAAAACGGCAAATTTGGTAATTCAACCAAATGAGCCTTTTCTAGACCAGTAAGATTTTGGTTCTCTGCAGTGAAACATCAAAACTGTGTGTTTTGTAATAAAAGTTAGTTGCCACCACTGCGAATGGTTTTTTTGGAAAATCCAAATTTCAGATGAGTATTTCGAAGTTTCATTTAATCCGTATTAAATTTATTGAGGTTTTTTTTCGCTTTTTTGTTTTTTTTCGTTTCAATTTCTATGAGGTAATTTTTGATTGATATTGTTCCACGCGATGTGTACAAGTTATTGACTAGAGAAAAAAGTACGCATTTTAATGCTCTATGTACTTGTTTTCTTAGTAAATTGAAAAATTAAAAAAATTTTTAATGCTCAATGAAGGTGAGCGGTGTTTGAGTCAATAAATTTCTTCATCAAAATCCCAAGTGTCGCATAGGATAGGTCGTGATAGGTTTTTTTGAGGCCTATGCACCACTACGTCCCCGTCGTGGCCTTGGGTTACGCAAAACGTGGTGATAATCTCAATTTTATTCATTGGTTTTTTTGGTTCAATTGGTTAGGGACTTCCAACAAAAGTTCGTTGTTTTTTGGCAAAAATTTAATTAGGATTTTGTCTGCCTGCCTTGAAGTCTTGCCACCGACCTCCGCTACATCATAACACATCAAGTCAATTCAAAAAATTTGGAAAAATAATTAAAATTTTTATAATATTTGGCAGAGTGAAACTGATAAATTACCCTCGAGGGTAATTTAGCAGTATAGCTCTGCCAACTGAAAATTAGTGTTTTGATGGTTTTCTTTGCGATTTTTTTCATCCGTCATGTTCAGTGCGCCTATTCTAGGCTCGCATTGAATTTAATTTCTGAAAATATTGATCACAAAAAATTTTTTTTTTTTTTTTTTTTTTTTTTTTTTTTTTTTTTTTTTTACAAAATAAGTGGAGTTGTGAATTTCGAGTCAAAAAACTTGAATTTTATTCATTGCGTTCAACAACTCAATGAATATATCATTCTTGCTTAATAAAATTTTATTTTAGAGTAATAGAGAAAAATATTAAATTTAAAAGAGAGTAGAGTTCACTGTTTTGATTGAGTGTGGGAGAAGGGGGTAGGATGAGAGGTGAGGTAGTCGTGAAATAATCGATTTCTTCCTGACAAAGACAGTTGGTGTGAAAACACAATGATAAACAGAGACCAATGGTCTTAAGAAAACGGCAAATTTGGTAATTCAACCAAATGAGCCTTTTCTAGACCAGTAAGATTTTGGTTCTCTGCAGTGAAACATCAAAACTGTGTGTTTTGTAATAAAAGTTAGTTGCCACCACTGCGAATGGTTTTTTTGGAAAATCCAAATTTCAGATGAGTATTTCGAAGTTTCATTTAATCCGTATTAAATTTATTGAGGTTTTTTTTTCGCTTTTTTGTTTTTTTTTCGTTTCAATTTCTATGAGGTAATTTTTGATTGATATTGTTCCACGCGATGTGTACAAGTTATTGACTAGAGAAAAAAGTACGCATTTTAATGCTCTATGTACTTGTTTTCTTAGTAAATTGAAAAATTAAAAAAATTTTTAATGCTCAATGAAGGTGAGCGGTGTTTGAGTCAATAAATTTCTTCATCAAAATCCCAAGTGTCGCATAGGATAGGTCGTGATAGGTTTTTTTGAGGCCTATGCACCACTACGTCCCCGTCGTGGCCTTGGGTTACGCAAAACGTGGTGATAATCTCAATTTTATTCATTGGTTTTTTTTGGTTCAATTGGTTAGGGACTTCCAACAAAAGTTCGTTGTTTTTTGGCAAAAATTTAATTAGGATTTTGTCTGCCTGCCTTGAAGTCTTGCCACCGACCTCCGCTACATCATAACACATCAAGTCAATTCAAAAAATTTGGAAAAATAATTAAAATTTTTATAATATTTGGCAGAGTGAAACTGATAAATTACCGAAAGTTTTATGGAAAATCGACTCGGATCCTAATTGCCACTTCCTGCGTAAAAGTTCGGACTCCTCAGGAGGTATATTGATTGATTTGAAGGGGGAAAGATAAAAACAGAGAGAGGGAATGCTCCAAATCCGATAAAATAAGGTTCTACAGCTGGAAAAAGTCACCTGCAGTAATCCATGTTTACTACATATTGAAAGTTTTATGGAAAATCGACTCGGATCCTAATTTCCACTCCCTGCATGAAAGTTCGGACTCCTTGAAAGGCATATTGAGTGAATTGGAGGAAGGAAGACGAAAACAGAGAGAGGGAATGCTCCAAATCCGATGGAATCAGGTCCTACAGCTGGAAAAAGTCACCTGCAGTAATCCATGCTTACTACGCATTGAAAGTTTTATGGAAAATCGACTCGGATCCTAATTTCCACTCCCTGCATGAAAGTTCGGACTCCTTGAAAGGCATATTGAGTGACTTGGAGGAAGGAAGACGAAAACAGAGAGAGGGAATGCTCCAAATCCGATGAAATAAGGTCCTACAGCTGGAAAAAGTCACCTGCAGTAATCCATGCTTACTGCACATTGAAAGTTTTATGGAAAATCGACTCGGATCCTAATTGCCACTTCTTGCGTAAAAGTTCGGACTCCTCAGAAGGTATATTGAGTGATTTGAAGGGGGAAAGATAAAAACAGAGAGAGGGAATGCTCCAAATCCCATAAAATAAGGTTCTACAGCTGGAAAAAGTCACCTGCAGTAATCCATGCTTACTACGCATCGAAAGTTTTATGGAAAATCGACTGGGATCCTAATTTCCACTCCCTGCATAAAAGTTCGGATCCCTTGGAAGGCATATTGAGTGAATTGGAGGAAGGAAGACGAAAACAGAGAGAGGGAATGCTCCAAATCCGATAAAATAAGGTCCTACAGCTGGAAAAAGTCACCTGTAGTAATCCATGCCCACTACACATTGAAAGTTTCATGGAAAATCGACTCGGATCCTAATTTCTACTTTCTGCATAAAAGTTCGGACTCCATAGAAGGCATATTGCGTGAATTGGAGGAAGAAAGACGAAAACAGAGAGAGGGAACGCTCCAAATCCGATGAAATAAGGTCCTGCAGCTGGAAAAAGTCACCTGTAGTAATCCATGCTTACTACACATCGAAAGTTTCATGGAAAATCGACTCGGATGCTGATTTCCACTTCCTGCATAAAAGTTCGGACTCCTTGGAAGGCATATTGAGTGAATTGGAGGAAGGAAGACGAAAACAGAGAGAGGGAATGCTCCAAATCCGATGAAATAAGATCTGGGCTGGGCAAATATGCCCGGGCTGGGCAAATATGCCCGGGCTGGGAAAATAATGCCCGGGCTGGGCGAATAATGCCCGGGCTGGGTAAATATGCCCGGGCTGGGCAAATAATGCCCGGGCTGGGCAAATATGCCCGGGCTGGGAAAATATGCCCCGGCTGGGCAAATAATGCCCGGACTGGGCAAATAATGCCCGGACTGGGCAAATCTACCCGGGCCGGGCAAATATGCCCGGGCTGGACAAAATATGCCCGGGCTGGGCAAATAATGCCCGGGCTGGGCAAATATGCCCGGGCTGGGCAAATAATGCCCGGGCTGGGAAAATATGCCCCGGCTGGGCAAATAATGCCCGGGCTCGGCAAATAATGCCCGGGCTGGGCAAATAATGCCCGGGCTGGGCAAATATGCCCGGGTTGGGCAATCATGCCCGGGCTGGGCAAATATGCCCGGGCTGGGCAAACAATGCCCGGGCTGGGCAAATAATGCCCGGGCTGGGCAAATAATGCCCGGACTGGGCAAATAATGCCCGGACTGGGCAAATCTACCCGGGCCGGGCAAATATGCCCGGGCTGGACAAAATATGCCCGGGCCGGGCAAATAATGCCCGGGTATTATTTGCCCAGTCCGTGCAGTTATGTTCGGTTCCTTCGAGAAAGATACTTTAAATCGAATATTGATTGATTGAATATTGATTTCTGATTTATAATCTTACGATTAATCTAACAGCAAAATCTGAGTTCTGAGAGGTAACGTAATTTTGCTCACTAGGAGCATTATGCACTCGCTTATATAATCGAAGAATCGTACTCCGACACGTTATGTACAGCAACACGTCATCGAAGTATTGCATTCATTATGTTTACTTCCTAAAATATGTCAGCATTGTTGTCGAATTTTTTCAGATGTTTTCTACAAGTCACCGTTTTTGAAAGAATATTTAAAAAAAATTTTACCCTTGAAAATGCCCAAAAAATTCAAATTCGCAAGAAATTCCAAAAAATAACGTATGGCACTTGTTGCCCGTTTAAAATTTCCGTAGCTTTCCAATGGAATCATCAAGGGATCTCTATCTCCGATTACAATGTCTATTTGGCTCCACTTTCCCCTATTGACTCAAAAATACCAATTGTTTTTTTTTTACGAATTCTTGTTTTAGAGTAAAACATCATTGAGAAGATGACGAAATTTCAGGCGGGATATGAACGCCAAAATTCATTTTTTCGACATTTTTTGAGAAATCTATCTTTTTGGGCATTTTTAAGAACTTCTTTTTTTTAATGGAAAGGTGAAAAAACTGAAATTTTTATGTTTTTGGAAAATAATATTTTTTTTTAAAAGCGGCGGCTTGTAGAAAAAATCTGAGAAATTTTGAAAAGATGCTCAAATATATCTGTATTATTGTTGAATTTTTACCGATTTTTTCTACAAGCCGCCGCTTCACACATATATCAAAATATTTTTTGAACCCTCAAAAATGCCTAAAAAAATTTTAATTCTCAGGAAATTAAAAAAAATTACGCCTGGCACTAGTTTTCCGCTTTAAATTTCCTCAATTTTCGAATGGATTCTGCCACACTCTCCTCTCTAACTTTTGTACGGGCATATATGACCACATCGTGAAAAAATTATATTTATGAGCGGGGCCCCTACTATGTGGTTTAATCCGGCACTGCGCTGTGAGCTTTCCTCGTTACCGACCGCGCAGATTTCGAGGAAAAGCTTCAGCGTTGGCCGCGGAACGCGAGGGCGTAAAATCGCCATCGGAGTAAAAAATGATTACTATCGGGCCTTAATTTATTAATTAACAGACCTCAGAGTACGTTTTCAAACGAAAATGATTATATTTCAGCACTTATATGCCATTTTCTGCTGAATATAACCTTTTTTCCGTTCTCTGAGGCCAAATGAGACTACCACGCAAGACCACGCAACTACCACGCTACTCCGTGGTAATCGAATTGCCAGGGAATGTACGGCGCGAGATTATTACTGAGTAATATTAATTGAACGTTATTTTTGAATATTGGCAATTTTTCAAAATTTCAATTTTGCGAATTATCTCAAATCTCAGAATCAGTCCTCAAGTAATCCCATCCAGATCAATTCATAACATTTCATATCATATTCTGTGAGTGCGTGAATTTTTTCAGATTTTTCTAATTCTTGGTTTTTGATTTATGTTGATTTTCTTATATTTTTCCATGAAAAACGATGTTGTTCCCACAACAACCAGAACAATTACGATAGAAACTTCAAATTTGTCTCCTATATTGATCTTCTGAATCTGTTGCCTGGGATTGTTTCTGGGCAATATTGAATGATAATCTTTTGAGATATGAGAAATTTTTCACAATTGAAATCTTTTCATTTCCTCGAAATTAAGAATGAGTTCTGGATCGATTTCATGCAAATTGAGGTATAGAATTTGACATTATATTATCTAACTGGATTTTTGAAATCTTCGTCATCATTCATTTTCAATTTTGGTTTTAAAGCCTATTGATTAATAACATTTTTCCTCAATAATAACCGAAGGAATTGAAAGCTGATGTTCTTCGATCCTTCTCTTTATAGAAAGAAGAAAATTAATTGGGGAAAAGTCATCCAAAGACGTCAATCGAAGAGATTAAAAAAAAAGACATTATCTCATAAAAAAACAACACCGACGAAAAAGTGAATTTATTAAATTTGTAAAGATTTTGTAAAAAACTATTGTCAATGTCAGAATCAATGATGAAAATATATGAGACTGACTGGAGTACTTTTAAAATGACCAATAACTGAAAATTAATGTTGAAGGTAAAGATTTCAATGGATTTTCTATCCAATATTATTACTAAAAATAACAATAAATCTTGAATGATGAAAATTGTGCTCTTGGCGAGCATGATAATGAGGATAAATTTTAATATCAAAGCTGAAAAATCAGATTTCCATTGGGGAACACGTATAGAAAGACTAAATTATCGATTATAATGGACAATGAATAATATGAAATCAACACTCCTAAAGTGAAGTGTAAAACTTTTGTAAATTTTCCAAACATCCCTTCTAATGAGTGCTCATATATCAACGAAAAAGAATCAGAAGAATTTCTATCCAAAATTATACTCTGTTTATTTAAAATGACCATTCGGAAGCAAATTGCTAATGAATTAGCAGATAAAGCTATAAGCATTACATGAGAATGCGATTTTCCACTTGTTTGTTTCGTTCTGATCTGATCATTTCTCACGAAGTTACCCTAGAGAAAAATTAAGGCGGGCAACGAACAGGATTCAGGCGGTTTAGAGGCAGATTTGAGGGAAAGCAGCGGATAACTGGCGTGCTCCTAGCAGCACATGGCAGTTTCATTATTTTTATTGAAAAGTGGCAGGCAGTTTACAGGCAGCGTAGAGGCAGATCACTTGGTGGATTGGAGGAATGGCAGCATATTAACCGTAAGGAGACACTTTCATGGCAGTACCTACAAGCGGGAAAATGGCAGCACAAGAGCGGTCAACAGAAAAGACCGTCACCTGGCAGCTCAAGCACAGTTTTTCAATAACGTCATCGGTGAGCTGTGTTTGAGCTGCCAGAAGACCGCCTTTTCTACAATCCGCTCTTGTGATGCCATTTACCTGCTCGTACATGCTGCCATGAATCTGCCTTCATGAGGTTGTTTGACTGCCTTTCTCCATAATCGTCTATCTCTCATAATTGTAGTATTAATTGGCGGTTTCGTTACTAATTTGAATCATTTCAGGTTCACACCGATCGTTTGTATGGATTCGATTTTTCTTAAAACAATTTATTGCTAGGACAAAAAATTTGATATTACGATGGCTACGATGACTGAGTACTCTGCAATTCAGTTTTTTCAACCGGCAAACAAATGATTTCAAAAACTTAAGTTACCCTACGAAAAAAATTATTGTGAAAAGAATTAAAGATTGAGGCAAATGGTCCTTAGCAAATATTTTTTGAAATACCTAAAAATAACTGTTTAATGTACTGATTTTAGTCAATTCAACGAATTGATATTTCTGATTCAATTAAATTGAGTAAATTCAACAACTTTTGTAATTATGTCAAAAAAATATTTGCTATGTTCCATTACTTTCTTATCTATTCATAATTATTTTAGAGTCTCCAGTTTTCAATCATTAATAATCATTTGGTAGACTATTTTCTCATTTGAAATAAACGAACAGTTCCCTTCATTGAATAATTCACGTGCATTTATTATACAGACAATTTATTCATTAAAAAATTGCCGTGAAAAAATAGATATTTATAAACCAGAACAAAAATATATACTCTCAAGTATTACAGAATAGCCGTGCGGACTAAGTGAACATCCAAAGGAAGAAGATCAACCAAAGCAGCCTAGGTTCGAGCCCCGGTCCCGGAAAAAAAAAACGTAATATCTCGGGAACGGCGCGACCGATCCGTTTTTTTTTTATATCGGTGTGATCTGCGTCGAAAACTGCAAATGATGGCCATAATTTCTGAATTTACCACACAAAATTAGGTGTACTTATAAGTACAATTAATTAATCAATTAAATATGGCGTTATGAAGATGGCAGTCTAAAGGCAGGGTACTGGCATGTGGCATCTGCCAAAAGACCGCTCTTATGCGGCCACTGGATGCTTTATGCAAAAGGCAGTATAGAGGCAGCTTTTGGCGCAAATCCCGCCAGTTCGCCGCCAGAAAAGTGGCATAAAAACTGCCACTAGACTGCCATTTGGAAATGCCAAAACGCTGCCTCTAGCCCGCCTTATTTTTTCTCCCGGGTACAGCCGTTTGAAAATTGCTCAGAAATTCGTAAACATTTTCTGCTCCCTTAATTTTTTTCCTGAGTGTATTTATGTTTGATCTTTTTTCTTGAGCTTGAACAAAATTGTGATGCAGAAATTTTCTGTTCTGCTGCCGAAATTGAGAATAAAAATAGCCGCAGAACGAATTTGAATTTCGTTCTCTGCGGAGTGCGGGGAAAATACTCAAGGAACGAAAATGAACTTCGTTCCCGAGAATGAAATTAATTTCGTTTTTCACCTATTTTTTTTGGTTTCGTTCTCTTAAATAACGTTATTCCGAATTTCGTTCTCGATTTTGTTCTTCGAATAACGTTATTCGATATTTCGTTCTCGCTTTTGTTCTTCTGAATAACGTTATTCTGAATTTCGTTCACAATATCGTTCTCTTCAATAACGTTATTCCAAGTTTAGTTCTCAATTTCATCTTCCTCATAACGTTTTTCTGAATTACTCTCTGAATTTCATTCTTCCGAATAACGTTATTCCGAATTCAGTTCGCAATTTCGTTCCCTTTTTCTCGTTCTTGGGAACGAAAACAAAAACAGCGCGTTTTTTTTCGTTCTTGGCAAAGTTCTCGGTCCCTGGACAACATATTCATCGACAAAAAAAATCATTAACAAAGCTAATAACTTACACAATTATGAATGAATAAAATCAATGATATTCGTGGATATTTTTTGCGGATATTTGAGCGTGTCATTCTAAACCGTATTGAATCAATGACGGGAGTCTATGATATTTTTGAATGCTGTACCTACCACTGATTGAGAGAAGCAAAATTAACACGATGTTCATCCTTATAGAGTCAATGATTCAAGATGATTGATTTCCACAATACCTGCTGCTATTGCTTCGCCTACTTTGCCACGTAGTTCATTAAGCACCAAAGAATGGCTTACGTGGACTGACTTGATAAGAATTTTTTTAGTTTCAAAGTCGTGACGGTTTTCTCATTCTGTATCAGTGACCATGAAATAGAATTTCCGGTTTGACGGATTTAAAACTAAATTAAAAACGTATTTATTTAGTTCTCTTATCACATTTTTCACCTCTCTCAATGAATCTTACTAATTCATTATCTCTTTTCTGAATACTCGTGTGTTGATAATTTTAATAGTAAAGAAATCCAAGGGATAACGTTGTCTTAGAAGCCAAAGGGCGTAAGTGCTTTTCTTTCTGTTTTTTTTCTTCAAATAAGAAGAGAGCGTAATTTTTTATTTTTTTTCAATCGATTATTCTGTACTTTTTTGATAGTTTGCAACATTTTTCTCGAGTAACACATAGACGCATGTCCACGTTATCTATATAAATGGAACTAGAGTCCTTTTTATATTGATAACTTGGACAGTTATAGGTCTAGCAAAGGAATTGTGAATTCTCAATCCCTAATACCAATAACTAGGCATGTCTGATTGCATATTCCTACAGTGCAATATATAACTGATCTGTCAGGGCATCATTGGACAAACTTTAGTCATGTTTTCTACCATTGAAAGTCTCTGCATACTTTTAGCTCATCGGAATAATTTTCCGAGAATTGGAGGTACAAATGACCCGATCGAACCATCCAAACAGGTGTGATCCATGCAAAATCTTTTTCTTATTTTCATGATAACTAGCCAGTTTGGTGAATCCATGATAACTATATTTGTGACAGGAGCAGAATATGATGGAGCAAGAAGGAATTTTCACCTATAAAACATTATCCAAAACTCCAAATCACAATTAATCTTAAACTATCAGAAAAATGATCAAATGATACCATTATTCCATTCCTCTCAACGATGTTAAGGATGTATGATCATTACAAAAATTTTTGATTTGGAGCTTCAAATTTTTTTTTATAGTTATATTATTCCCCAAAATATTTCACTATAAAAAGTCCGGTGTAGGTAACCATTCATAGAAGAAAGAAAAAAATTCTTGAGAATTGATAGAAAATACATGGGCTCTTATGGAGGAATGGAAGTTATGATCATAAATTAATAAATATTCCATTTTCCAGCTTCCGTAATACAAAGAACAAAAATTCATGAGAAAGATGAATATCGTTGTAATTCGACAATATTTAAAAAATTCTAGGTATCGATTCAGCCTGAAGAGAAAGATAAAATTGATATTCGAATTACTTCATCTCAACATTCATTTTTCGCCGTGATTGGCCAGATTCACAGCACACGTCACGTGGTCATTCACTTCAGCTTACCCCGCAACCGTTCGAGCCTATCCCCACCCACCAAAATTCACGGTTCCCTCAATCTCTTGATCATAAATCCTTAAATGAGATTGTATTTTGTCGGTGAACCTTCGATAAAAACCACTACATTTGATTTCACAAGTAGAAGGAGATGAGAAAATGAATGATGTTCTACGTCATAGAGAATATTGTCATACATGATACCTCAGTCGAATAATTGAGAATTTATCAATAATTTAATCAAAATCTCCTCAAATAAGAACTCCATTGGACGAGCGTCAGTTTCCTTATCAGAATTGGAGTACTGTTTCCTAGAATACGGAATTAAAGTAATTTTATAGTCATCACAGATGCACTGAGAGAAGAAAATATTTTTCAGGAATGTTATATAGTTCATAAAAATTTTTCGATAAAAAAATCTCGATAAAAACCCGAGTAGGAACGATAGGAGGTTCAAATTTTACATGCTGGTCATGCCAATGTACGGCGCGGTATTATTACTGAGTAATATTAATTGAACGTTATTTTTGAATATTGGCAATTTTTTTAAATTTCAATTTTCCGAATTATCTCATTATATAGTTCATACCAATCGGGAAATTGTTTGCCAGTGGATTTTTTTCGTTTAAGCAATTCATGTTTCGGAAGAATCTTCATACCTATTGAGGATGAATTCGGAAGCTTTTACATCAAACAATAAGAACCTTTTAGAGAATAGTTAGCGGAAAATACATTCCGCTTTTGAGCCAAATTGAGCTATGTTTGGACTGAGATTTCATATACCGTGCAAATACATTATTATTTGATGAAAATTCCACGTGAAAATATTAATGGCAAACATGATTGAGATTTAATCAATGCAGGAAAGAGATTTGGACAGATAATCGTTAATTTAACGTCATCATTTAGCAAAATATAATAACGAAAAATAAATACTGATCTGGTGTGATTTCGAACTAAAAGAAATTAATTTTGCGAGAAATACCTGGGTTTTGTTTTCCCTCAATTAAATCCTCTACTTTCCTTACATATTTGATCGCAAATAAGAAAGAAGTTTCGTCTAGAAATTAGGGATGAGCGATATTGAAAAAAAAAACGACTTCGAAAATATCGATAATCATTCGAGCAATCGATATACAGCATTCAATTATCGAGTCAAAAGAATCGAATTATCGATAAATCGATTTTTTCGGCTCTCTGAGGTTTTCTGTTTCTTTTCAAGTTTCTTTGTCTCAATGGACAAAATTCATGTAACTACTCTCATAAACTTGGATTCATTATTCAACCACTTATACACTACTTTTATTCAAACTTATCATTCATAGAGCTCAGTTATTTTTGTACACTTTCAATTCTCACTTTTTCAATTTATTCAATTATCTCAATTATTTTCATAAAGGAAAAAATGTAGTCACAAATAGAAAATAAATTTAAAAAAATCAATTTTGGTTGCAGAGCCTGTAGAAGCTGAAATTGTTCAGTGAACCGTCGCGTTTTAACGATAATTGATCTTGTTAATAATTCTTGTTGAATATCACACTTGTAACCGCAAGATGAGCTTCTAAAATTATGCCAATGACTGTAAGGCTTTCAAATGTCGTAGATTCAAATTTGAAAGAGTAAATCGTACAGTGGACCTTCGATGTGACAGAAAAAATCGATATTCGATTGATCGGATTGAAAAAACTTCGCTCAAAAAATACCGATTAATCGAATGAAATTATCGAGAACTTCGATATATCGGACAACTTCGCGCATCCCTGCTCAAAATTATTTTTATTTCTAGAGAATATTTTTTCTCTCTCTGTGTGATTCTTATGGAATTGGCATCAAAAGTTAACCATTGTTTTCTCATTTGTCTTTACATTATCGAATTTCCGTAGTTTTCCTCATATCGAAACAGTCGTGATTGCAAGAAGAAGTGACACACATTTGATCAACGTCATTTTCAATGCACTTTGAAGAACTTTTTCTATGCGCGCTCAGTGGATGAAAGCTCTCGGAAAAGGTTTAACACTATTTATGCTTTTTCAGAATGTACACAGAGGGGCCGTCCATAAAGTACGTCACACGAATTTCATGGTTTTTAGACCCCCCCCCCCCCCCCCCCTCCCCCCATGTCACATTCTGTCACATTTTCATTGACCCCCCCCCCCTCCCGGGTTGTGATGTCACACAATCACTTTTGTATCCCAGATTCAATCATTTTAGGATTTTTTCTTTGCATAAATTAATCTTAGTGAGAGTAATTGGATAGACTTTTTTTTGGTAACATCTTTAAGACTTCATTCAATATTATTTAATAATATTATTGCGGTATCAAAAATAAAAATATATTATTTCTCTTTACTCCATGGACTGACACACCAATCCTTCATATTTGTAATCACTTGCATGCCACTTCCCTCATCATTATAATCCATAATATCATTCGGAATGAGACTAGAGTCGTCTTCTCCTTCATCAATCCATACAGTTTCTCGTCTTCATTTAATAAGCATAAAAGTTCTTTGGCACGTTAATCGGAAATTTCAAAGATATATTTAAAAATTTCCTACTTTTTTAAATTTGACTTCTGTGACATCACAATCTTCAAGACCCCCCGGACCCCTCTGTCACACTGTGTCACAAATTTGAGACCCCCCCCTCCCCCTAAACGTGTGACGTAATTTATGGACGGCCCCAGAGAGAAAAATATAATTTTAGTAACAATAAAATTATAGTTGAACGAGACCTCAACCATTCAGATTTGATAATGCTAACTTTAGACATGAAAAGTTAGTATCATCATGTCAAGCAGTGAATCAAACCATATAAATCTTCTGTAACAGAAGAAGATGATCACAATTTTCGAATAGTGAAAGTATCAGTATGATCATTTGTCAATTATAGAAATTTTTATACTGCATAGAGTCATGGAAGTATCAACAAACGAATTAGGTTATTCTTGCAAAGGAAAATCTAATATCTTTACGATGCTGAAAATAGTAAAATTTTAACAACATTAATATAGTTGTAGCGATACTTGCCATTGCTGTTCTTTCGTATCAAAATTTTCGCGGAAAGACTTGGTGACATCTCCCAAACATTTAGTATTGTGTACTAGAATCAATTGTGATGATTACAAAAGTGACCTCAACAATAGGATTTCTGTTTGGTGTACATACGAAATTTCCCTTTGTGCATATTGTCACTGAAGTTTTTCAATCGAAATTAAATGTCGCATGCTTTCTGGAAAATGGGTCATCTGAACTGCTATTAGCTCTTTTTACCAGTAATGCACAACGTTATCTACCTTTTACAACATTGAAGTGATAGAATCTTTCATTCTCTAACATGCAGATCTATTTCATAGTGAAATCCTATATGTTTCTATAGAATTATCCACATGTTTTTTTAATAATTTTGCAAAGATAATTTTTTCTAAGTTCTGACGAAGTCAAAAAAATTACTGATCAAACAGCTAACTCAGCGATCATGACAAAAATCTACAAGTTTGAGTTGTTAATTGAAAGAGCACAAACTTAATGTTTTTGCAAAATCATTTAAACAAGCAGGCGCTTCACCCTATGGGCATTTTCCGTAAATTTCACCCCTCCTTATTCACTCTATGATGTCTTTACTATTGAAGAATTCATTACGAAAAACATTTAATATTATGCCAATGCAATTGGCATAAAGCTTCCGAATGGATTTTCAACTATTTATTTTTCATTAATTTGAAAATCAAAATTGAGCAATAATTTTGATATTGAAAAACCTCGAACCCCTAGCTTGTAGTCGAACTCAGAACCCTCCAGTAATGCGTCGGATACTCTTCTAAGTGAGATAGCGTGGGCTCCCAGAACTTATTTCTCAAACTAATAACACCACCGTCTATTATACTGTCAGTTAAATAAATTGATAGAAATTTTACAGTTAAAATTCCAAAATCCATACCGTGACCTTCTGGTCACTAAATGTAATAAAAGTGAACACTACACTGAATGCTTCTTTTTGAAAATCAACATATAAATTTATTTCGATTTATTAAGTATTATAAAACTAATACAAAGTTTATTAGCCAATTCATAATATATGTTATTTACATTTCCTGGCTGACGACTTCTTTTTGCTTTTGTTTTGATACATTCGATGTGTTCTTCCATATCTTGCCTGGCATATCTACGAATCCACGTCAATGAAAGATTGATTCATTTTTCCACATTATATTTAATCCTACATTACTAGTAATTCGTTTCGTGTTGGACTCTTATTCGCACGCTGTTCCTTGACAATTGCACTTAGTTGATCCCATTGAATGTAACTTTGTTGTTGATACTTTGTGTCATTATTCCCATATTTCATGATTCCATGATTGAGCTTTGTCATCAAATTATCTCACTCTTTTTTTTCACTCGTGTATTATCTCGCACTCATAAGATATACAAACACACGAAATTTGATGTCTCTAACTCAAATATTTTTTAAGTTATCGCGATAACCGTGATTTTTCGAAAATCACAGTAAAAAAAATATAATAAAAAAAGTGAAAATGGGAGCACTGGTCACCCTGGGGGTTTAATGTGCACCCTATCCATGCGCATCTCCTCGCGGAGGATAGACGCTGTAAATTGATTTTTCGCTAAGAAAACTCGAAAAAACGATTTTTTGATCATTCACTTTTTCTCGAGAACTATTGAACCGATTTAGCTGAAATTCAATAGCAAAGTTGGCACTCATAAGATGTATAAACACACCAAATTTGAAGTCTCTAGCTCAAATATTTTTTAATATATCCTAATAACCGTGATTTTTCAAAAATCATAGTAAAAAAATATTTAAAAAAACTAAAGATCGGAGCCCTGGTCACCCTTAGGGTTTAATGTGCGTCTCATCAGCGCGGATCTCCTCGCGGAGGATAGACGCTGTAAATTGATTTTTCGCTGAGAAAACTCGAAAAAACGATTTTTTGACAATTCGCTTTTTCTCGAGAACCATTGAACCGATTTAGCTGAAATTTCGCAGAGAGCATTGCGCTCGTGTAGTGAATATTCCCTCAAAATTTCATATCGATACATGCAGCCGTTTCCGCATGAAGTGATGAAACGTGTCATCACACACATATACACACACACACACACACATACACACAGACATGTGAAAAAAAATATTTTTTTCCGACATTTTAGATCATTTGGAGTTATAATCCGATGAAGTCTCAAATTCGAAAAAAATGACGATTGCAATGCTTCCATTCGGAAGCAACAAAAGGTAGATAAATTGAAGTTTTTGTTTACCATTAGGGCTCAGCTGAATATGAAAATAGAATCGAATGCAAAGGTGACGTTTTTTTTAACTACTATCAATTTTTTCATATTTCCTTCGGAACCATTTCCCGAAGATTGATATCGCTCAACAGGCTAATGGAAACTATAAGTGAGATTATACCCATTTATCTGCAATCTAATATAAGACCAAATGGCAAACAAAATGGCATTATTGCATGCATAGAATAGAATACAATTTTATTTCCTTGATGTTACATTTTTGTTTCACATCCCTCATTCCGCCTATATTGCATACATATTCCAATAATTTATTTTCTTTAAAATTCCAAACAAAATATCATACAAAGTAAACTTAGAAAGAAAACTTTCTTGTTTCAAATAAGGTTCAATAGTGGCACTTAAATGATAATACTATTTGTATGCTTCCCAGTGCGGGAGAAAAACAACTACAAGTTCATTTTCACAAAAGTTGCAAAGTGAGTTTCGAACCAAACAAGCAGGCCTCTGTCACTGCGTTATGTACCATTTATTCCTTTCAATTTCTGCTAACGCATTAGCCGTGTGCTCCTGAATGATTCTTCTTAAATTCTATCCGAATTATGTCCGTACCATCTCAAGACTCAATTTACATACAAAGAATCAATTTACGCTCGGTAATACACTAACCAGAAGCACATATGTAAAATATCGAATGAAAAGATTGGGATCCAATAAATTTGGTTGTTTTCAGATTATACTAATTTCCTTTCCAAAGTATCCTAAATTTGACATTAAAAATTTCATTTTCACTGTTGCCCATGTAGGGTTTCCCGACATCCACGGGGTGGCCGATGTTCGGGCCAAATTATTTTATACGATTTTAGGCAAGTCGATCAAAGGCCAAAGTACGAAACAATATCGGGGCGTGGATATTGGTTCCGCGAATAAGTCCGATATTCTTCCCAACATCGAGCCCTGTATATTGGGATGGTGAGTTAGTATTGTAACTTGATTCTATATCGAGTAGCCGAATATCGAGAACCCTATATCTATCCGAAATTCGGACCGAAGTCATGACACCCTTATCCGCACAACTAATTCGAAACGATTATCGCACGCAATTAGCGTAACCGAAGTTCGGCTCCTCTACTTTTGACAAACATATTTCCAACATCGCTCCCCCCCAATTTCGCAGTACGAATTCCGATCGATATCAACCTTGAAATTGCCCAATAATTTTTTACAATCGTTTATTTTTTAATAATTTTTCGTTTTGATTAATTTTTATATTTTTTTATTCTCTAACATAACGATTGAAAAGTCACGCCATAATTGATTTTCCTTCAATTATTCTTCTTACTAATGATTAATTCGTGAATTAAATTTAAAAAGATATAAAAATAATAAATAAATGTAAAATAGAATAGATAGAAAAATTGATCAAGAAAAAAATCCTCCCTTTCTGCCATCAAATGATTCGATTATCAATAGAGGAAGAAATAATACTCAAACGAAAACTTTAATTTTCAAAAATAGAAGAATTTTGTGTCAAAAAATGAATATTCCATTGTGAGGAACATGTAGTTTTGTTTCCCGGTTCTTACTTCACTTTTGTTATTATATTCCTCTCAATAAGGATATCCATATAAACAATAGAAATATCGATATGAATTTGGGATCAAATGACTTTTAGATTCATATAGACAGTACGATTCTGTCGAAGTCGAATAGAGTGATGGTCCAGTTGGCAGCGAGCAAGTTTCATCATCCGACGATCGAGGGTTCAAAACCGCCTGTGGGAACTGAAATTTGTAATTACTAAAATGACTTGAAATAAATTAAAATTGAAATATAAATAATAAAAATATAAAATTACGGAATCTCAGAAAAAAAATGATAATTTTCTTTTTATTTTATGTTTAAAAATTGTTTTTATATTATTGAGCATCAATCGAGTTCGATATGGGACTCGATGTTGGGCGTATATAGTAGCACTAAGTCGAAATTCGTCACATTAAATTTAGCCCGACGTTCGGGCTGAACTCAAAATCCTATATCGGGTCGAAATCGGATGCGATATACGCCCTATTTAGTTTTCGATTTCGTGCCGCTGTGACATGCCATTATTGGCTAGGAGTTCGAACCAATATAGTTTCCCTATATCGAAACTCGGCAATTCGACATTGCCCCGAATTGCGGCCTATTTCGGTTTCCTACATGGATGATGATCCATTCTGGGTACCCTTTATGATTGTTCTACAAAAGCAAATACGGGCTCATTCTGAGTAGAAACATGTGTTCTTCCGAATAACAAATAAAGAGTATAGAAGTTCAGTTGAAGAAATCGAAAAGAATCACATTTTTGAAAATATTGAAAAAAAACATTTTTTCATGTAATAAATTTGACGGTTAGTTCAGCTCATGAAGACGAATCTCTTGAGCCTTATTACCCAGATAGCAAGAAGCCGTCACTTTGTCGACAAATTGCCTTCCAAGCAATGGACACAATTGACGTCCAATTATCGTTACAGTGTCGACAAATATTTCCGATAACATATTTATTCAAGTTATCAAAGCATACACAACGTATCGTCCATTTGTTGGAGGAAGATGACGTCCGAATATTTCTGCATTCTAGCTGAGAATTGTTGAAGCATATTTGCAGTTAAGCCAAAGGCAATTGCAAATTGCCGTGAAATTCGCAGCGAAATTTGGTGAAATCTTGTTGCAAAGCTTATTATAAATTTACGAATAGAATTTTCATCCAAGTTCCTGAAAAATGGAGCCTCCTTCCAATATATGAATGTAGATTGCGTTGAGTTGATAATCTTCTAACCCATTTGATTTTTATACATAAAATAAAATGTATATATTCCAGTCGAATGAGGAAGCAAAATGCATCAACTTTCCAGTGATCAAAAAAATTTGAAGAAATCATGAATGGCTAGGTTTTGGAGTGGAAAGCAAACGTTCAAACAGCTTTTAGCGGCAAACCATTTCTTTTTGTTTATGAAAACTATTGATGTTCGGCGAATTGCATTTTTTCCGTTAGTCAAGTAAAGGGCGGTTTCAAATCTTCATTCGCATGATCAGTCTCACATTTTTCCTTTGGATAAGTTGCTTTTGATTCATATTTCAATCATCTCTAGTTGAAAAATCCGAAAAGCGTAACGAAGGGGTAGGGAAAAAAATCGAAACTCCCCTAGGAATGAGTTTTATGCTAATATCTCGGAAATAGCAAACAATATGGGAAAAATTCCCGAGCAAAAGTTGAAGATATTGAAAAGATCTACAAAACTGTTCCAATGCATTTTTTGCGTATTTCCAAAATTAACCGAGATATTTGCCATTTAATTTGTCGTGAACGGCTCAAACGTGCAAAATATTCGAAGATCTTGGAGAAATGGTGAAAATATGAAAAATTCATATTTTTCAATATTTCTTCTTCTCAAACATATCTACAAAGCATAGAGAATCTCGCATATCCCAGTCCAGAACCTGTTTTTAGGATTTTTCCCTAGTGGATTTTCCATAACTCCTAAAATACGTCAAAAAATAAAAAGATAATGTTCAATTCCGGCACGTAACATTCAAGGTTATCATAAAATTGTTTGATTTTTTTCCACAGGAAATGTTTTATTTAAGATTAGTCTCTATAAGCCCTCAGTATTTGTTCATGAAATTCAAACAATCATGACGTCAATCAGTTATACAGCAGAAAACGAGAATAACTGATTACGTAAAAGATTCTACAACAGAGAAACTAAATTTTTTCATTTTTCTAAAATCCAACTACTGGTTTCAGACTTTTATGTATATTGAAATTTTGAATTATTCGTGGGGAAGATTTTTGAATCTAATTTTCACGATTTTTTCTTTATCCAATATTCATTATTGTTCCATGCAGAAATTTTAGGCCATTTTCCTGATCAAATCCTTCCTATCACCGCAACCTCAAATTTCAACAGAATTTTATTGATTACGCCCTCTGAGGGAATATATCAGAAAACGCGGGAGCGTTTTGCGCCATGTGTACGTTTAGAACGTGCACTGGCTAACTATACTTTTACTATGGGACAGTTTTTTTTTTTTTTTTTAAATACGCCTCTCCCCTCGTCACAAAAAATACTGGACGTTTATTTATAAAAAAATATTTTGATGTGAGCCACGCCCCATTCCGACGTTTTCGGTTAAAAAGTTTCTCCGTGAGACATTTCGTTGTAACGTTGGCTGCATTCGGCTGGCTGAAATGAATTGGTGAGACATTTTTTCTTAACGTTGGCAGCACTGACTATAAATGTGTAGCCGTCAAAACAACAACAGTGCACCCTAACCTCAGAAAGTTCGAAGTAATATAAACCGTATTAGGTTGAGTTTTTCATTCGAGGATTAACTTAATCCAGGATTAACTTACGCCAGGATCAGTAGATTTCACTGCCTGCGCTGTCTGCCGGTCAGAGTCGAAGTTACAAGTGACTTTGAGTATATTCGTTTTTCAGTACGGTGATGTATCCTGTATTAGATTCCGGCTTTGACCGGCAGGCAGCGCAGGCAGTAAAATCCACTGATCCTGGCGTAAGTTAATCCTGGATTAAGTTAATCATCGAATGAAAAACTCAGCCTTAGGCAGTTTCTCAAACGGAAAAAAATTATTAATTTATAAAAAGATATAAATTAATGAGAGAAATTGATTGAACAAAATCACAGCTCATATTGTATTGAAATAATTGAGTAATTAAAAAAAAATACAATTGGCTACAGATGAAATCATAGAAAAAAAGATTCTGAGGTTTTTGAAGGTCCAATAATACTAATAATTAAAAATGACAAATTCTATAAAAATTTTCAGTCAATTACTTAAATATCGTGCCAAAATTCGAAGTAATTTTGTAGTTTAGTTTTTGAGAAAAAAAAATTTATTTGAACTTATAGATTTCATACGGGGAGATGAAAAAAAGGACGGGATTTTCTATACCGCTCGCGCGGTAAAGCAGATTTCATGCTAACCTATCGGCTTCCCATATCTCTCTGTACAAGATTTGGAACTTCAAATATTTTTTTCTTGAAACCTCCGCTCCAAAATCAATTCAAATTTGAACAGGACATTCCTTATGATCTCATTAATTCATTATTGAGAATTCAATTGAAATAAGGTGATACTGATGTTCGAAATTCCCGAAAAAATTTAATTTCTACATAATTTTATGAATTTTCGATCATTTTTTTTTTCATTCCATGCTTTTTTCACTAAATGATGATAATTATATTATAGATAATAACAGCGTTCTAATCTGACACATAAAATTGATCCTCAAAAAATTGCGTATATTTCTGCCAAAGCATTACACGTAATTTTCTCTCTTTTTTTTTATCACTTTCACCCATTTCTTCGAATTTTCATTATTCTCAGAATAAATTGGAAACTTAGCGAGATGGACCAATTTTGCCTGAAGTATTTTTTGTCGAGAATTCTAAGAGGATAAAAAAGGATGAGGGAAAAAAACATACCTTTGTTAGTTTCCGAGATGATTTCAAAAAAATATGGAAAAAGAGATTTTTCTCTGCTTTACCTCTCCAAAGACTCTTTGACCTCTCGATTATTAAATTTGTAGTTTTCTGACAATATTTCAAAATCTAAGCGAAATTGAGTGAGCTTACCTAAATTCTTTTTCGTCGACAATTCCTAGATTTACAAAAAAAGATTAGGACAAAATTGCTTTATTCCACTTAGTTTCCGAGTTATTCTAAAACAAGTGGGAACTTGCTTTAATTATAGTTATCATTATAGTTTTATCTACTAAGTCATTAGCAAATCAGTTCCGAATGGTTCCCTTTCCATTAGTGAGCACTGAATTTTGAATATTCCCCGAATAATGATCTGAATGAAATCCACTTAGAATTTGTGTTGAACTTTAAGATAATTCTGAAAATTGAAATTCCGAAAAATCACCTATACTTTGAAAACAAGCTCTAGATGAAGCTTCTTCATGCAATATTAATAGAATTAAAATATCTCAAGAACTAATAAAGAGAAAAATCTGGAAGCATTCATGCAGTTAGATGATATAGTGTCTCATATTATTCCTCAATCTGGATGAAATCGATTAAAAACTTATTCTAAATTTAAAAAAGAGTGAGAAATTGAAATTTCAAAAAAACGCTCATATCTGAAAAAATGTTTGTCTGATTTTGTCCAGTAACAATCCCAGGCACTAGATTGAAAAAAACAATATATGAGCTAAATTTGAAATTTCTATCTTAATTGTTCTGGTTGTTATAGGAGCAACAACATTCTTCATGAGAAACTATAAAAATCGACATAACTTAAAAACTAAGCATGAGAAAAATCTGGGAAAATTCACGCAGTTACAGAATATGCTATCAGATGTTATAAATTCATCTGGACGAAATCGGTCGAGAATCTTTTAAGAAATTGATTTTTTTGAAAAAATCCAAAATTCATTACATCTCAAAGAATACCGAATGAGTTCCAAGCGACGAGATCTCGAAAGAAAGCATTTATCAAGACAAATATACGGTAAAAACATAAGATTTTGAGGTTGAAGTTTTACCTTTTCTAAGTGAAAAAAAAATCCACACTGTCATACATACCTACACACAGACATTTTTTCCAAATATCATTTTCAGACTCTCTGCATCATTTCAAGTGATTTGCAACAAAAAAAATTCGAATCGAAAATTCTCACGTTTGTTGAGCTTCCATCGGGAAGCAACAAAAAAAATAACTAAAATTAGAAATCGAATTCTTTTTTTTTTCAAAAATTTTTAAAAGTTGAGAACTCGCACCCGTGCTATTGACGATTTTCATCGGGTGATGAGTACGGCACCGCACGTTTTGAGTAAAGTGCAACGTTGCCAATAACCATTAACGACTCGAAGTGCCAGCCATTTTCATGCACACAAATCAAGTGACGTGGCAACACGGTGGGAAGAATTTCCACTACGATTCCAGTCGCGTAGTGAGCAGCGCACCACATTCCGGAATAGAACCCACAAAAAATTATTTTTTCATACAAAAAAAATATATTCTACAGAAAAAAGGTCCTTTTTGATTCGCAACATTATTCGAAAAGGATTCCAAAAGTTTCAATTTGATATTTTCAGTCTATTATTTGATATTGACATTTTCGTACAGAGTGCGGCGTCATGCTCACAGCGCGGGTTCTCAATGATTAAGATTCTTAAGATCTCAAGACATTTAGCATTTGAGAAAAAATATCACGAGATTCCATAAGTCCTGCGTCCGAATATCTAGGTTTCTCACGATATTGTAAGAATGACGATGTCCAAAATGACGCAAAAGAAATGGAATATGGACCGACAAATTATTAAAAATAAAAAAAACGCGCCATGTGCACATTCAGAACGTGTTGTTTGGCAGGCCAAAAACTGAATCAGGGTTGGCTGTGCAAATAATGGATGAATGGGCAGAAAAATGAGGTGGCAAATCAAAGATTCAAAAAATATTACGCAAAAGAATGGGAATAAAATCCAATGACAGGGAAAATATAAAGGAGGCAGGGAGAAATTTTCAATTCAACTTATCTAGCTATAATTGCAGCAGTAAAGACGGAAAGATAGGCCTTTCTACGTAAGAAAATAGCTTTGTCTTTCCACTATTGGTAAAAATGCATATGGCGCGCTCGGTTTTTTTCAAATAGATCAAATCATTCTGTAACGTAATGAATATGATGATGATTACACATCATTTTCGATAAACATGTATGAAAAAAGTATTCGTTCCATAGTATCACACACTCCTTAATATGAAATAGAAACATTAGTTGAAAAGTTAGAAAGGAATGAATATAACCCTCAACCAGTTGTTCTCTAAATTGGTATTTGATTCATGGAAAGTTCATAGATTCATGAGAATCTTAAAATGGAAATCAAGATGATTATTAGGTGACTGACCTAGCCTTTATTAAGATAAGCCGTTCTACGGTTATACAGAATTCTATTTGAAAAAAACTGGGCGCGCCATGTGCATTTTTACCAATAGTGGAAAGACAAAGCTATTTTCTTACGTAGAAAGACCTATCTTTCCGTCTTTACTGCTGCAATTATAGCTAGATAAGTTGAATTGAAAATTTCTCCCTGCCTCCTTTATATTTTCCCTGTCATTGGGTTTCATTCCCATTCTTTTGCGTAATATTTTTTGAATCTTTGATTTGCCGCCTCATTTTTCTACCCATTCATTTATTATTTGCACAGCCAACCCTGATTCAGTTTTTAGCCTGCCAAACAACACGTTCTAAACGTGCACATGGCGCGTTTTTCTTATTTTTAATAATTTGTCGGTCCTATATCTTACTATTTCCATTTACATATTTTTCAGCAAAAGGTGTCAATCATTGCGTGGAGAAACAATGATTATTCAGTCAATTCTGTTCAATGTTGTTTCGCTTTTCAGATTCATTTCCATATTGATAACGTGTTTCTAGAATTTTCCACCACTAGATTTCTGTAGGTCGTAGAACACGTGTTAAAAATAAAAAGACAATTCTGAAATTCGAGGCATCTTTGATGTTCAAGGTTATCGTAAAATTGTTCGAGTTTTTTCCATAGAAAATTTTTCATTTAACATTAGGATTGATAGAGTCACCTGAGAGGAAATATTTGTATTGATAAGCCGTCAGTATTTATTCACAAAATTCAAACAATCGTAAACTCAAACACTTTTGAATTTATACATGAAATTACATAACAATAAAAAATCAATTTTTTCGTTATTTTTTAAAATTCGTCATATCATATGCTTTGTAAGTTTTCTATGAGGAATGATGATGTGAAATAGCTGCGTGAGAAAAGCGTGTAGAAAGATAGACGATTTCAAATGTAAGAAACTTGCTACTGAAATTAACCCTCGGAGTACACACATCTGAACAGAACTTCGGAGCACATACGGGGTCAAATTGACCCCACTCCATTTTCTGAGTGCTACATCTCGAAAACTATGCACTCTGTCAGAATTTATGTTACGAGGTTCTTTGTAGATGAAACAATGTACTTTTGAATAAAATCATCATCGGTTTGATTTAACTATTTTATAATGGTGAGAAAATTAATCGAAATCGGACCTCTTTTCTAAAGTCGGCTAATTTGAATAAAAAAAGTTTATAAGCATCGGAGCCGAGTATTTCAAACATTTTCATTCATTTGATTATATTTGAGGGCAAAAAAATTTATGGGGTCAAAATGACTCCCAGTGTACTCCGAGGGTTAATAATAGAACTGCTCATGCGGATTTATGGTTGGAGCTCTTGTCGAGAAATTCTGTCTCCAGTTCGCCGAAGAATTGCTGCAGATTTCGGTCTCACTTTGACAGCAAATAAAGACCAGTTCCGAGACATTTTCATCGGTAATTGTTTCCTAAAATTTGGCCATAGTTTGCACATAATCTTTGCAGCATATCTCAACGCAAATACTCCGACAACTTTCTGCGGTTATCGTCAATATTTGACGGTGAAATGTCGAGAATTCACACTTAAATTGCCGACAAGTTAACCCCAATATATACTCTAAAATTTGAAACAAAATTGAGAGTCATCGGCAACTTTTGCTATCTGGGTTGAAATAAAATCGGATGAATAGTTTGAGAGATAGGGGAGACCGGGGCAAAGTGGGGTACCTAAGGGAAGGAGAGGGCTTTCAGGGCCCAAAATTTGATATCATCTCTATTTTTACCTATCTTTTTGATTTTTCAATCAATGAAGTCACGTCGATCATGTTGAACCCATTGGGGCAAAGTGGGGTACCCCCCAAAAAAAATTAAAATTTTATAAAAAGTTGAGATTTTATTTTTTTTCAGTAATTGATCTTTCTCTTGAGTATTTGAAGCATTTTTGGGAGATATGGTCCATTCCTATCGCAATTTGGGGCAGAGAGAGTTATCCAAAAAAAAATTGAAATTTTATAAAAATTTGAGATTTTTATCTTTTTAGTAATTAATCATTCTGCTAAGTATTTGGAGCTTTTTTGCCGACATAGTTCGTTTTTATCGCATCTTGGGCAAAGTGGGTTACATGAAAAAAAATTGAAATTTTATAAGAAGTTGAGTTGTTTTTTTTTTTCAATAGTTGATTATTCTGTTCAAAGGAAACAAAAAATGAAGTTCTTTTTTTCTTAAATTGAGCTGAACCTTGCTCATTTTGCAAAAAGTGCAAATGTTTTAACGTTTTTTCTCAGCTTCATCTGCACCTAAACAGCCCGTATATTTTGAAGCCGATGGATTGGACCGTTTTTTCCCCGAAAGATCGAACTTTTAGCAAAAATTAAAGGAACGCTCTTTAGTTTCTTGAACATCAATTAATGATGACAAAGACCAAAGATGTTTTTTTTTCGTTATCTTTCCGTGATTCTCTATGTGTGGATGAAGTGAGTGAGTAAGCAAGGTGTGGATGGGGTGAGTGAGAAATCACGAAGAAAAAAATCTCCGTTCTTAATCATCATTAATTGATGTTTAAGAAACAAAGAAGCGTTCCTTTTATTTTCACTGCAACTTTGACCATTCGGGGAAAAAAAACTATCCAACCAATTGGCTTCAAAATTTACAGGGCTTTTAGGCCCATATAGAGCTAGGAAAAAACGCTGAAACCCCAGTACTTTCTGCAATATTTGCATAATGCAGCTCGATCTTAGAAAAAAAAACGTCATTTGTCGGTACTTTTTAAGACCAATTTTAAGAATGAAAAGAATTTTTTCTCGTCGAAACAGCACAACACACTTACAGAGCACTCATTCCAATTTACGAAACCCACCATCCGTTCGGTTGGACCGATATCTCGATAACAAATGTTCGTACAAACGAAAATCAATGAAATCAAAGCTAAAGGATTAGGCAGAACAACTCTGACACGAGTCAAGTCAAAAAGAAATTTTAAATACCGTGCACCATTTCAAAAAATGGAATTCTTCTTGCTTTTTTTTCTTCACTTTCATTCCTTTTTTCGCCATCGCTAATGCCCAAAACGTCATGAAAATGAACACTGGAGCATACGTTGATTGCTTGAATAAAAAAAAAAAAGAGTGCCTTAAAAAGTTGGTACACCACTTTGCCCCGGTCTCCCCTATTTATTAATTTATCTCGTGTCCAGACGAGAAATGATTGTTTATAATGAAAACTATAAAGGTAAATAACCGTTGTTGAATGAAACCAATTATTGTCTATATTGACGCATGTTGGCTAAAGAAAATTCAACTTGAAAAATACTGCATTTCTCCCCAATTTCCCTCACTCACTAAAGAATGAGCGCTCGAGCAACCATTTTTGATTTTTAAAAAATAATAAAATGTTCCAAAAAAGCAGGTACCCCACTTTGCCCCGGGCGCCCCACTCTGCCCCCATTTCCCTTATGCCAGTACGGATGAGCACTCCAGCAACCATTTTTGATCAAAAACAGAAAAAAAGAGTGCTCCAAAAAAAGTAGGTACCCCACTTTGCCCTGGGTACCCCACTTTGCCCCGGTCTCCCCCTATATAAATTTTCGTAGGGGCCTTTCTTCGTCTAAAGCAGATTTTGAGACGAACAGTGCTCTCGATCTTCCTGCTCAAGAATACTCCTGAACCTAATGAGACCACCCCCTACGACGATCTAATTTTCTAAACATGGAAGAAATAGTATATTACACATCAGGGCGGAAAGAAGGCAAGTTCGACGAAAATTTGCCTCCCGAGCGAAGCGAGGGTGTAAAATTTTTGTCGAGGTTGACTTCTTCGCGCCCGTGGTGTGTATGCTATTTTTTGCATCGACGAAGCGGAAAACAGATATTTTCAACCGAGCGAGGCAAGGTTAGAAACGTCGTTTTCCACCCGGCAATGCAAAAAAATATTTTCGGCTCTCATTTTCAATATCATTTGACTCGTTCTATCACTTGAATTTTTAAAGTGAGAGAAATTTTTTTTAATTCTGAAAAAAATCCAGAGAGTACACAAACTATCCCTGAATGAGATGGGATCATCCCCAACGACGATCTAAATTTCTAAACACAAGGGAAAAAATGGTTTCATCTCTCATCTTCAATATCATTAGAATCGTTCCATCACTTGGGGTTTTGAGATGAGAGAATTTTTTTTAAATTCTAAAAATATCCAGAGAGTACGAGAACTACCCTCGAATGTAATGAGATCATCCCCATCGACGATCTAATTTTTTGAACATAGGAAAAAAATAGTTTCATCTCTCATCTTCAATATCATTTGACTTGTTCTATCACTTGAGGTTTTGAAGTGAGGGAAAGTTTTTTTCATTATGGAAAAAATCCAGTGAGCATACGAACTACCCCTAAAAGTGATGGGATCATCCCCAACGATGATGTAATATTCTAAACATAGGAAAAAAAATGTTTTCATCTCTAATTTTCAATATCATTTGACTCGTTCTATCACTTAAAGTTTTAAAGGGAGAGAAATTTTTTTAAATTCTGACAAAAATCTAGAGAGTACGCGAACTACCCCTAAATGTGATGGGACAGAATTACCTTTTTATGAATTGTGAGATACAGAATTCACTTTTAGTACCTTGTCACATATAGAATTAGATTTTTGTAGCTCATGAGATAAATAAATTCTGGCCTACCGGTAGGCCATATAAATTCTGGCCTACCGTTAGGCCAAATAAATTCTGGCCAACCGGAAGACCGAAGAAATTCGGGCCTACCCGTGAGCCGGAGAAATTCTGGCCTGACGGTAGGCTAGATAAATTCTGGCCTACCGGTAGGCCAAATAAATTCTGGCCTATCGGTAGGCCAAATAGATTCCGGCCTACCAGTAGGCCATATGAATTCTGGCTTTCCGGTAGGCCGAATAAATTCTGGCCTACCGGTAGGCCAAATAAATTCTGGCCTACCGTTAGGATACATAAATTTTGGGCTACCGGTAGGCGGAATAAATACTGGCCTACCGCTAGGCCGAATAACTTCTGGCCTACCGGTAGGCTAAATCAATTCTGGCCTACCGGCAGGCCAAATCAATTCTGGCCTACCGGCAGGCCAAATAGATTCTGGCCTACCGGTAGGCCAAATAGATTCTGGCCTATCGGTAGGCCAAATAAATTCTGGCCTACCGGTAGGCCAAATAAATTCTGGCCTATTGGTAGGCCAAATGGATTCTGGCCTACCGGCAGGCCAAATCCATTCTGGCCTACCGGTAGTCCATATAAATTCTGGCCTACTGGTAGGCCAAATAAATTCTGGCCTATCGGCAGGCCAAATAAATTCTTGCCTACCGGTCGGCCAAATAAATTCTGGCCTACCGGTAGGCCAATAAATTCTGGCCTATCGGTAGGCCAAATAAAATCTGGCCTACCGGTAGGCCAATAAATTCTGGCCTATCGGTAGGCCAAATAAAATTTGGCTTACCGGTAGGCCAAATAAATTCTGGCCTATCGGTAGGCCAAATGAATTCTGGCCTACCGGCAGGTCGAATCAATTCTGTCCTACCGGTAGTCCATATAAATTCTGGCCTACCGGTAGGCCAAATGAATTCTGGCCTACCGGTAGGCCAAATAAATGCTGGCCTACCGATAGGCCAAATAAATTTTGGACTACCGGTAGGCCAAATGAATTCTGGTCTTCCGGTAGGCCAGAATTCATTTTACCAAAGAGCTAAAAATTTTGCACAGAATTTCATTTTTGTTTCTTATAAGGTACTGAATTCCATTCTCGTAACTTATAAGGCACGAGATTTGATTCTCATAGCTCATGAGACGTAGAATGTAATTTTGTAGCTTATACGATACCGAATGTGATTCTTGTAGCTTATAAAATACGGAATTCAAATTTTACTGCTCATAAGATACAGAATTACTTTCTTGTGACTTGTGAGATACAGAATTTACTTTTAGTGCCTTGTAACTGTAACCGGGTGAGTCGAGAATCGCGCGAGAGATACTCGACGTTCCATCGGACGGAGCCCGAGAGAATCTCCTGGAGGAGCGGCCATATTGAGGCTGGCCGAGAGAGCAGAACATGGCGTTGGGACTTGAGAGAGAGGAGACCAACACGTGTGAACAGAGTGTGTTATCCCAAGTAATTGAAGTTTTGAGAGTAGTAGAGTTGTGTAGAAGAACGTGAAAAGTGCAAGAGGAGAATGGAGAGTATTTTCCTCGTGTTATTTCCCAACGAAGAGTGAAGGACAGAGCCCTGAGAAGAAAATAGAGGTAGAGTCATTATTGTTCCCCCACTCCCGTGAATATGTTGAGTTTCCCATAGACAAACCCCGAGTGTTGACAATGAGAAAAGGGAATCCCCTGATTCCCCTTGAGTTTCCTATAATTAGTTGGTTGGATTGAGAGATTATCCCCCCTGAGGCCCCGTTATAATTAATCCCAAAGTCTGTGCCGGCCACGTGCTCGAGCACTGGACATATTGCTGGTTTTTTATTTTTTTTATAAACATGTTTATTAAAGCCAGCATTTGTACATTTTGATACATTTTTATTTTTTTACATATGATACTGGGAAACATGGAGAACAGTATTTTTTCTTAACCTAATAGTTTTTAAGGCACATACATACTCATTGAGCTTCGTAGTGGAATAGTTTTTATACATTTTCTGTATTTGTTTTTGAATTATACATTGTGTTCTGTTTATTTTTTTGTCCGGAGACTGATTTTGCTTCTTATTATAGGTTTTTATGTGATCAGAAACTGGCAGAAAACTGGTCATTCTTATTGGTTTTTATTTAAGACTAATAATACTCAACGCAATAAATATTTATATATGTACTTTTTTTTTTTTTTTTTTTTTTCAACACTATTTACACTATTTACACTATATACATGAGAGACTAGGATTTTCTTAGGTGTAGAAGACAGCCACCAGTATCTTTTTTTGTTACGGAATGTAAACTTTTGATCCCTTAAGGGGATTGTGGTGTCATAACAAATATGTGTTTGATCTGTTTTGCAGTCTATTTCGCTACTGTATAAAATTTTTTTATGGTGTCCCTTGCGCTTCACATGATATATTTTGGGTATATTGTTTTTATCCTGGATATAGTTATTTTTGTCTAGATAGACGAAAGCCTCAGGGGGTATGTGGCCTGTTCTTAGGGTCTTCTTGATGTATTCATCACTAGTATAGAAGGGGCCATTGATAAGGTTGTTTTCTGTGTTTCTACTTGACGACGCTATATGGTCTCTGGTTAATTTTAACATGAAATTATCTATTCTGTGCACATTGGCTTTGTTGTAAATTTTGCTGTTACTGTAGTATTTCTTGTAATCTGATTGGGGTGTTCTGAACATATTGAGGCAAGATCTTAAGCATTTTCTTTCAAAAAGTCGAATAAGTTCGAATAAGTATTGGTCTAATGAGCGCTTGATAACATATTATTTTAATTCGTTCTTTGAGGTGTTTATTTTTGAATGATCTAATGTTAGCTCTAAATGCATTGTTGGCTTTATCTAGTTGTTTATGTATGTGACCTCTGTAAGTGAGTTTATTGTCGAAATCGATGCCTAAGTATCTTACATTTTCTTTGTTAGGGATGTCGACTCCTGATCCATCCATTTTTTGACATATTGCTGGTCGTTTTCACCGTGGCAACAGAGCCGGTCATTTTACCCTGAGTAATTTTACCGTGACTGTCAACTGACAGTCACAGTGGTCATTATTACGAACGATTGGAAACCCCTTGGTTTTGATAATTAAGATTCCCCTGAGACAATCCCCCCGAATAATAATGAGTATCTGTGAAGTAAAGAGAGGTGGAAAGACTGAAGATTGAATAAAAGTACTAGCTGCACTTTATTTCACCATGTTTCGAGTTATTTACCCCCATTCCCGAAATTCCCTAGAATTCCCTCTTTATTGTGAGACCAAAGCTCACATAACATATAGAATTCGATTTTTGTATCTTATAAGATAAATAAATTCTGGCCTACCAGTCGGCCAAAATAATTTTGGCTTAACGGTAGACCAAATAAATCCTGGCCTACCGGTAGTCCAGAAATTATTCAGGCCTATCGGTAGGCCAGAATTTATTTATCTCATAAGCTACAAAAATCAAATTCTACATGTTAAGATGCACGAAAAGCGAATTCTGTATCTTATAAGGTACAATAATCGGATTAGGTATCTTACAAGCCACAAGAAGGGAATTCTGTATTTCATTAGCTACGAAAATCGAATTCTGTATTCTATAAGCTACACAAATCAAATCCTTCATCTTATAAACTGACAAAGTCGAATTCTGTATTTTATAACCTACACAAATCACATTCTGTACCGTATAAGCTACAAAAATCGAATTCTGTATCTTATAAGCCCTAACAATTACATTCTATGTCTTATAAGCTACGAGAATCGACTTCTTTTCCTTATACGTTACAAGAATCGAATTCTGTACCTTGTACGGCACAAAAATTCAATTCTGTCCCAAATTTCTAGCCCTTTGCTAGGTCAGAATTAATTTTGGCCTACCCGTAGGCCAGAATTTATTGATCTTATAAGCTATAAAATTCAAATTCCACATGTGAAAGTGCACGGAAAGCGAATTCTGTATCTTATAAGGTACAATAGTCGGATTATGTATCTTACAAGCCACAAAAAGGGAATTCTGTATTTTATAAGCTACGAAAATCGAATTCTGCATTTTATAAGGTACACAAATCAAATCCTGCATCCTACAAGCTGAAAGAATCGAATTCTTCATTTTATAAGCTACAAAAATCACATTTTGTATCGTATAAGCTACAAAAATCGAATTCTGTATCTAATAAGCAACAAAAATCGAATTCTGTATTTTATAAGCTACAAAAATTACATTCTATGTCTTATAAGCTACGAGATTCTACTGCTGTGCCTTAGACGTTACAAGAATCAAATTTTGTACCTTTTACGGCATAAAAATTGAGTTCTGTGCCAAATTTCTAGCCCTTTGGTAGGCCAGAATTGATTTTGGCCTACCGGTAGGCCGGAATTCATTTTGGCCTACCGGTAGGCCAGAATTTATTCATCTCATAAGCTACTAAAATCAAATTCTACATGTTACACTGAGAGAAATTTCTGAATTCTGGAACTATAAAATTTGAGTTGAAATAGACCTCGACTATAAATATGTACGCTGTAGCTATTAAGTGGTAACTAAAAATTTTTGTTCTGCCAATCAAATATCGGTATTCACTTGAACGTTAACAAATAGCTCTGATCACTAAATTTTTATCGCTTAGTTTGCTATGATAATCGATAGGTATACGTTCAGCCCCATTCTTCCTTACGATCAACTTTAAATTAATTAACAACGATCAAAATTAAAAAATATGAATTTATTCATCTTTTCGGGAAATTTCATCAGCTATTTCCCACTCGTCCAACCTACCTACCCTATTTCTCATTCAACTAATCCACCAAGTATATCTATTTAATTCTTAAACGCTAGAAAAAAAGCAATATTTAACGCATCTAGGGGAATTCGAACCTAAGCTTGTCGGAACGCGAAACGAGACATGCTACCGATTGAGCCACGCATAACTCTAGAAATAGTAATTTTTCATCTCGCTCATATAGAGAGCAGAAAAAATTTTCTGTATGTTCTCTAATGACTTCAAGTTTTCATGTTGCTTACTAAATTTTTCACCCAAACTTTAAGAGAACTAAAATGTTTGTAAAAATGTAGCATAGTTTGGGTTGGGGAATTAATAATAATTATAAGACAATAGGTCCGAATTATCCCAATTTCACCCTGCAAATTCACTTGAATAATTCGAAACTTCAGTTAAGATTAGATGAGAAACTTGATATATATATATGAACTCCTGGTTTTCCTTCAAATGAAATTATACTACCAGTTGCAATAGATTCACATGTACCGTATCATGTAAGTGGACGAATTTCGCGTGATGGGAAAATAACGAATGTTGAAAAGTGACGATAGCAAAATATTTAGTAAAACAAAATTTGTAGAGATGCATTTGGATAACAGGACTCTTACATTCATGTTACACGTCCCAAATAAGTATACAACTCAGCAAAAAAATTAAGGGAACAGTAAATTTTGTCAGTTTTTTGCTTGATTTTCAAGTGGCTGTAACTTCGCCAAAAATGATCGTGTCAGGATAAAAAAAAATGTTTGGAAAGCTTAAAGTTTCTACTCTTGAAATTTTGAGAAGAAAATTTTTCTCGACCATCCGTTATAACAAGATAAGAGGGTTGAACGCGGGAAATTTTTTTTTATTTTTTTTTCATTTTTTCAAATTGTTCCACGGACTCCAGAAAAATTTTCTCGACTCAACCCTTATCAGGATCGTGTAGCCTGGTCTTTCAGCTTCAGTTTCTTTTTTTTTTTTTTCCTACGACCCTTTGTTGCTGAGATATCGTCGATTGAATCAAAAAATACCCTTTTGTCTTTAATCGTCGATATCTCAGGAACTACTGATCGCACAGTAAGTGGATGATGAGATTCGTAAACTTGAATAAATTTCCTGTAAGATTCTTGCACTGCTTAATTGAAAAAAAAATTTCTTCCACTTTTGATATTGGTTCGAAAATGTACCGAAAAATGAAGTTTTTTTTTCTTTTTTGAAAATTGCCCTGCATTTCGCGGATTTTGTGAAAATTGCAAACGTCTTAACGTTTTTCTTCAGTTCAATGTCTGCTGAAACACCCCCTAATTTTTTAAGCCAATCGGCTCGACCGTTTTTTCTTCCCGAATGAACAAAGTTTTAGCAAACATTAAAGGAACACTTTTTTGTTCCTTAAACACCAATTAATGATGATTAAGGCCGAAAATGTTTTTTTTCCGTTATTTCTGTGTGATTTTCTGTGCAAAATTTGTTGAATTCTATCGAAAAAAAAAAAAATCAAGCCAAAATCAAAAAAAAAAAAAAAATTTTAATCGAAAAAATCAGAAAAAAAGTATTTTTTTATATTTTTCTTTTATTTTTTTTTCTCCGATGGAATTCAACAAATTTTGCACAAAAAATCACAAAGAAATAACGGAGAAAAAACATTTTCGGCCTTAATCATCATTAATTGGTGTTTAAGGAACAAAAAAGTGTTCCTTTAATTTTTGCTAAAACTTTGTTCATTCGGGAAATAAAAACGGTTGAGTCGATTGGCTTGAATTTAGGCGGTGTTTCAGCACACATTGAACTGAAGAAAAACGTCAAAACGTTTGCAATTTTCACAAAATCCGTGAAATGCAGGGCAATTTCCAAAAAAGAAAAAAAACTTCATTTTTCGGTACTTTTTCGAACCAATTTTAAAAGTGGAAGAAAATTTTTTTTCAATCAAGCAGTGCAAGAATTTCACCGGAAATTTATTCAAGTTTACGAATCTCATCATCCGCTTACTGTGCGATCAGTAGTTCCTGAGATATCGACGATTGAAGACTAAAGGGTGTTTTTTGATTCTATCGACGATATCTCAGCAACGAAGGGTCGTAGGAAAAAAAAAAAAAGAAATTGAAGCTGAAAGACCAGGCTACACGATCCTGATAAGGGTTTAGTCGAGAAAATTTTGTTGAAGTCCGTGGAACAATTTGAAAAAATGAAAAAAAAATTAAAAAAAATTTCCCGCGTTCAACCCTCTTATCTCGGTATAACGGATGGTCAAAAAAATTCTCTTCTCAAAATTTTAAGAGTAGAAACTTTAAGCTTCCCAACCATTTTTTTTTTATCCTGATACGATCATTCTTGGCGAAGTTACAGCCATTTGAAAATCAAGCAAAAAACTGACAAAATTCACTGTTCCCTTAATTTTTTTTCTGAGTGTAGTTGTTCACCATTGTGTATATGACAATAAAATATGTGAAAAATAGCAACGAAGAATAGCTCGATTTGACTTCGACTATATAATTTCGTTAAACTTACCATCGGGAATTCGCTCAGTGTAAAAGGCACAAAAAGCGAATTCTGTATCTCATAAGGTACAATAATCGGATTCTGTATCGTACAAGCTACAAAAACGAAATTCTGCATTCTATAAGCTACGAAAATCGAATTCTGTATCTTATAAGCTAAAAAATCGAATTCCAGAATTTATTCCAGGCCAGAATTTTTTTGGCCTCCCGGTAGGCCAGAATTCATGTCGGCCTACCGGTAGGGCAGAATTGATTTTGGCCTACCGGTAGGCCAGAATTCATTCATCTTATAAGCTACAAAAATCGAATTCTACGTGTTAAAAGGTATGAAAAGCGAATTCTGTATCTTATAGGGTACAATAATCGAATTCTGTATCTTACAAAATACAAAAATCACATTCTGTATCGTATAAGCTACAAAAATCGAATTCTGTTTCTAATAAGCACTAAAAATAGAATTCTGTATCTCATAAGCTCCAAAAAATATATTCTTTGTCTCATAAGCTACGAGAATCGAATTCTGTACCTTGCACGGGACAAAAATTAAATTTTGTGCCAAATTCCTAGCCCTTCGGTAGGCCATTATTTATTTTGGCCTACCTGCAGGCCAGAATTCATTTTGGCCTTCCGGTAGACCAGAATTACTTTTGGCCTGCTAAAGGGCCAGAATTTATTTATCTCAATGAGCATCTCCTTTTATCGATGCAGAATGTCGTCTTAAAGTTGAAACGGCGTATCTCCATCATTTCCAGAAATATTCCCCTACAACAAATTGAAAAAAATTCGAAAAAAATTGAATTGATAAGAAAAATGAAAAATTAATTTTTCCCACTGGAAGTTTTTCTACATTTCCGAGATTTCATTTAAACCCAGTCCATTCCACTCTACTCACCAATCGATCCTTTTCCAATTGAATTACTGCTGATATTCTCCTCTGGCACATATAGCTTAAAATTAACGACACCCCTCTTTTCCCAATGAGATTACAAAACATTTCCACAATACACGTCGACTCCCGCAACAATCAGCTCAAGAGTTCCGATGAGTCCAGGAAAGAGGGAAGTAAGTCATTCCCACGTTCGTTGTTGAATTTCTAGTTGTAGGACTTGGGATTCTTTACTTCTACCTATGGCAGCCGCGAATACGCACCTCGCAATCAACGTTGTTGGAAGGAAATAAAAAAAAGTACTCCATTGAGGCTCATTTGAGTTATTATTTTGGTACATTCATAATGTCTGTAGTGATCATAGAAAGATTGTCTCATTATTTGGATGATCATAAGCAATAACGTCTTAACCAACATTTTCTCGAAGATTTGTCGATGGCATATTCGGATTCAGGAATGCTTATTTACAGGAAATTCACTGTTAAGAAATTTTTTTTAATGTTGGTTAAGACGTTACTGCTTATTACTATCCATTTGTATGTCACGTCCTAATGTTGAGGTTATTTCTAATTAAAGAAAGAAATTTAATTAAATAATCAAATTGTCCCCCAATCACTAAGAAGTTAAAGGAATACGTCTCAGCCTCCGTTTTCGCCCTCACCTTTCGGTGAATAGACTGGATTGGAGTAATGTTGGAATGGTTTCAGTTGAGGATGAATAAAAATGAGAAGAAATTTGATTTCATATAAAATGGTCAAACTGACCTATATTTTAATATCCAAAATTTTATAAATTCAGTAAATAGAATTTTTCCGACTTATTACCTTTGTGGTTGTCTTGTTTAACTAATTCAAAATCGCATTTGCAATTACACTGATCTCAAATCTTACTTCGAATTTAATGTCGAATTTGTTTGAGATGTATTTATCATTTCCTGTTTCTTTTTACGCTTTCTCATTTTTGAGAACTAATCGGTTCTGTACAAATGAATTTAACAATTTTAGCTCCAAAAGGTAGCTTAACTCACTCTCGACTGACTACATATTCTTAACTGATCCGACTGATCTGAATTGAACTGACTGAACTAACTGACTGACATGACAAAAACTGAACTGAATCTTTAACCGACTGAAGTGAAGTGAAGATTTGAATGTCACGAGGCTTTTATATATTCTTGTTAGGGCGTTTCCCTAATTTTACAATATTCTTTATGATCAATGCTTTGGGGTCACTCCATCCCTTCCACATGATTTTCTTTTTAACATCCCATACGTGGTTAAACTCTATTAGTTGTTTCGGGAAGGCCCGTTTTCCCCTCCACAACGGTTTATTTTAGAATCTACTCGTAAACTTTGTTTAAATTTCCCTTTTGAATTACGCTTCTGCATTTTAATAGCCTTATCATTTTTAGAAACAGTAACACTAAGTGTGTTCTGTTCACCTACTTCTTTCCAATGTTTACGCAGCGCATAGAAAAGAATTCTATTTAGGCTGTTGTGCTACGCGTGAGAGTTTCGTAAGGGCCGGATGAAAAAGTCATAAAAGAGAGAGACAGAGCGCGCGGGCCTAACCCATACGCATCAGCTATCACTCTCGCGCGACACGTAAGTGCATCGACCTTATTTCGGAGAGCAATAACCGAATTTCTCAATATGTGGGGAATAGTAATGAGATACTGTATGGTATCTCCAAAAAATGTGTTTGTTCTAGAAGAGGCCTATGTGTAGAAACACTTGTCTATTTTCATCGATTTTTAGAATAAATTTTAGACAAAAATATATAACAATAAAAAGACGTGCGGACGTCACAGTACATAAAGTGTGATTTAAAAATTACAGCATTCTTTAAAAAAAAATAATTTATGTCAATTTTGGATGATTCAACAAATAAAAATAACGTATATGATAAAAATTAAGTTATGTATAAGCACAACTAGACAATTTTTAGTAGAGATTCAATCGGAATCCTCATCTGAACTTATTGTCTGGGTTTTGACTCGCCGGGCATTTCTATTGCCTCCGCGATCTTTGATCGTCTTCCATGCAGCCGCAGCTTTTTTCCCATACAGAGTCTCGTCGTTTGCTTCTTCAAAGTGTTCTGCCATCACGTCTGGAAAATTCAATAGTGCATTAAATGAACGGCTGAGTGAAATGGAGATATCTCTTTATCAGCTTAAAGATTCAAAGAGTAAATTTAATACTGGAAAAGTGAAACAGAGTAAATCCTCTTCATATATTTTTTTGAATTCTACGGAGACCAGACGAGATAGTGCGATTTCGTGCTGATTATGATTTGCAGCTCTTTGAAATTTTATTCTCAAAAGAATCCGCGAAAAATGGTGCTATCTCGCTTAGTTCTCGAGATATCCTCTACAGAGGACCAGTGAGAATAATCGGCCTATCCTAATCCACCTCTTTAGTGATAACTTAAATTGAATTAATTACATGAAATCAAGTATCTTGGAATTGGCAGTCCCAATTCCTGCCCAATTTAACTGACATCTTCACAATAAAAAACATCAAAACATTGAAAAATGAAAAAACAAATGAACAATTTCGATAATGCACTTAGCATGTGTAAATTTGGATTAATTCAATTAATTCGAATTATTGCTTATAGTGATACTGATGGTACATACCGCGAATGATTTTGCAGATTGTGCGCTTGGCGAATATACTCTTCTTTTTAATTCCAATGCTTGGATTACGGTATGTGTATTCTCCCCACAATTTGGGTGATACAAATTGGGCAAGAACATTCTTCAGAGTGTCGTAAACATTTCCATTCACCTCCGTTATCACGGATTCTATCAATTTTTTCTGAAGAAATCAATTGCTCTGAGAACCCCCTCAAGAATGTATCGGGAATATATTCAGATATTGAAAAATCTTAGATTTTCCTCATCGGACGATAACCAACTGAATGTTTATTGCCAAAATTTTAAGGTCAATTATCAAAATCATTTTTAAGAAATCCATTTTTGAAATTGCACTTTGTACATATTTAAGTGTGGAGAGTCTTATCGGCTGAGGAAGAATTTCAAGAATAAATTTCTCGACACCTGTTTCAGTAATCGACTTTATAATTTTGGCAGTGAGCCTTCGAGTTAGAGGAAGGTGCGGTAAAATGGATTCCAGAGTTAAAATGAATACATGGTAGTTCTGATATTTTACCCTATGAAAATTACTCGACATCGATGAAACTATTGGGGATAGGTTCTTTATGATGATTCTTTTGCAAAGCTGAGAAAATTTCGCATGGCAATCATATGTCAGAAGTTTTTATTTCCAAAAATTCCGTTTTTTGCTCAAGATTTGAGGGTGAAATCCTTCTGTTTTTGAAATTTTTTAAAAATGTCCCAAATTATTTCTGACACATATTTTCTGCCTGAAATTTCTTCATTTTTTCAAGGGAATCATAAGGAAATCTGCACTTCAGACCGTTCAATTGGAGTGTCCATTTGACCCCATCTTCCCCTATCTATTTTCCCATATCAAAAATTTCAGAGATTTTTCATTGCCCAAAGATAGGTCCAGCTAAATAAATAAAAAAATTACCGTTTCCATCATTCCCTTCTCATTGATAAGGGAATCATCGAATTCCCTCAATTTTTCGACGGTGTCGAATGGGATCCAATCATCCATCAACTTGCGCACTCTCACTGGCTTCGGAGATTTAGATCGCTTAAGTTCTGCCAGGTGCCTTGACAGAGCCAGCAAGGGCATCTCTCCACATACGCCGTCCAAAGCATCACAGTTTGGACAGACAATAAGATCGCCCTCCTTGCTGCATGCCTTGCAACAAATTGTGTTACACAGGAACACGTATCCTGCGCTTGCAGTTTTTTTACAAAATGGACATCTATAATGACTAGGAGTCTTTTTTTTTGTGAAAATTTGAATGTTTTTTTGCTGAAAAAACAGTCGAAACAAAACAATAGATGAGTAGGGGAATTCATGTGGAAATTTTCAGTCACCTACGTCTCTAGAAAAGATATCTACAAGCCCCCATGAGTTATCAGTAGCTCGGCTAACTAACCATTTGTTATAAAGTAGATCATGCGCGCGCCTCGCACGCACCTTGTGAATTTTAACTTTAACCAAACCAATATTTATGTGTGTTGACATGCGTCGTTTTTCTTCCAAAACTAAAGAGGAAATTTTTCTTTTCTCAAATCATGAATGGTTGTTTCTATTGAAGAGGAGAAATGTAAAATATTATGCAGGATATTTCTTAAATAAAAAAATATTCAGAATTTCTACATGATGCTGAGAATGGCAGACATCTGATGATTTCTAATCTTTTCCCTTCTTAGCGAATAAATCATTTTCTAAAAAATAAAAATTGGTTGCGCTAGAGCGCGCGAGGGGTTGCGCATTCGAAATATTTGAACCTATATTTTTTCGAAGTTTCAACAGTTGCATATTTTCCATTTTTTAGAAAATTAATCATTTGTTAAGACGGAAAAAACATTAAAAATTATCAGATGTCTGCTATTCTCAGTATCGTGCTGAACGGCGGAAAAAAACGAGGGAGGAAAGTTAGTTTTTTTTAATCTATTGGTCAGAAAATTATGGCGCCTGCCCGCTGGCGATTCTCACTAGTTTCAGCATTATTGAGCAAGAAGGCTGTATCTCCATTAATTTTAAAGAATTTCATTGAAAATTCGATGGACTCACGAGAGTAGATGGTCCAGTAGATCCAGATCCTTTCGCAGTACGGTCATCATCAGGTAATGTCAAGAGGTCATTTGTTCTCGGTAATGACTTGGGTTTGGGTTCGGTGATCTTCGTTTTCTCCTAATCAGAAAAGAATAATAATTCAGTAACGAAGAGGTAAAACAGGAAAAGTCTTTTGGAAAAAAATTTCAAGGAGTATCTTGGATTTTCCCGAGTTGAAATTTTTCGATGTATTTCGCCGTAAAAGTGGTGTTTCAAATCCAATTTATACGTTGAAATACGTCGAGGGACGTCGAAATTAGTATAGGCACCATTGAACGATTTCAACATAGAACAGGGAAGATAATTCCATTTCTTCCATGTTTGACGTTGACTGAACGTTCAACGTACAACATCATTCCAACGTATTTCAACGTATTTCAACGTATTCGAACGTATCCGTTGGAAGTACGCTGAAAGATTTTTCGACGTATCTGCGTCGAAAAAAATTCCTCCTCTATTTCTACAAACCGAAACTGAGTCGGTAAAGGAATAATATTCAGTTACCACTGCCAAAATACAATTTTTTTCAAAAATAATGTGAAATTCCGGTTCATCACGCTTTGCTGAGAGCAATTACCCTTTCTCAGACGCTTCCCTATCGCTTTCGCACCTGAAACTCTATTTTTTTCGCATGAAAATTCTAACGACCTAAGGGATTTGAACGCTCGACCCTACGATTACTAAACCTACGCTTTAGACCACGGAACTACGCACGCTTCTCTAATTTCGATGAATCGGACTGCATACATGAATCTATTTTTTCAAATATTCATTCTTTAATTATGATGAATCAAAGGAGAGAGTTGTCATCATTCTGAATAAATTAAAAAAGGTAATATTATTTTTTCATATTTAATACTAGTCCAATAAAGAAGCATTTGAATTCTTCACTCGCCTATCAGCTTAATTTTTTTTTTAATTGATTGGTTTTGATCTATATTTTCTTCATCTCTCATTGGAAAATCCCAAAAGGGTGGCGAAGGGGTAGAAAAAAATGAAAACCACCCCAAAAATGACATTTTTTGCCAATCGCTCGGAAATGGCAAATAATACGAAAAAAAAAGTTTCAAACAAAAGTTGAAAATATCAAAATTATCCACAAAATTGTTCTGATTCATTTTTTACGTATTTGAAAAATTAACCGAGATATTAACAGTTAAAAATTGTGGTGTGCAGCTCAGCCACGAGAAAAATCCCGAAATCTTCAAAAAAATCGTATAAATATGAAAAATTTACATTTCTTAACATTTTTTTTTCTAAACATATCTACAAAATCCGGCGAATAGATTCTGAAAGACCGATTTATTTTCGTAGACCATTCAAAAGTTATTAATAATTAATTGTTTAAACTTATTATTTTACTATTCAAATTGCATTTTAATTTTTTGTCTTTTTATATTTGCATTCCTTGAGGTACGCAGGGAATATAAATACAGAAAAAAAAGAATTAAAATACAATTTGAATCGTAGAATAATAAGTTTAAACAATTAATTCATTAATAACTTTTGGATGAGTCTACGAGAAAAAATCGGTGTTTCAGAAACTATTCGCCGTATTCTGTAGATATGTTTAGAAAAAAAAAGTTAAAAAATATGAATTTTTCATATTTATACGATTCTTTGAAGATTTCCGGATTTTCACCTCGCAGCTGAGCTGTATACAAAAATTTTCAACTGGTAATATCTCGGTTAATTTTGCAAATACGTAAAAAGTATATCAGAACAATTTTGTGGGTAATTTTGATATCTTCAACTTTTGTTTGAAACTTTTTTTTCGTATTATCTGCCATTCCCGAGATATTGGCAAAAACGTCATATTTGGGGTGGTTTTGATTTTTTTTTACCTCTTCGCCACCCTTTTGAGATTTTTCAATTAGAGATAATAAAAATATTGATCAAAACCACTTTATAAAAAAAAAATAAGTTGGTAGGCGAGTGAAGAATTCAAACTCTTCTCTATTGAATTATGCATTGAATGTATATTATACATTCAATAACGAGTTATAAATTATATAACTCATAAAAAGAATATTCTCAAAATAAATTTTGGAGATGATTGTTTTTTTTTAGGAAATTCGGAAAGAAGACATTTGTAAAATATTAATTTTCTCAAAATTTCCTTTTCTTATTCATTTTTGAAATTTCGTTCCTATGTCAAGAATTGTAAAATTTGTTCTGTCAAAATTTCAAATTTGGACTGCAAAATTCTTAGTCATCATATCTATCGTAGTATTGATTTTCTTCTTCTACCAATCAATTATTGTAGGAAAATTGAAGCTAATGAAAACGATCGAAGCAAAAATTGAGAGAATTATAATCAGTAACAAGGCAATTGATTGATGCGGTAATAACGAACTCGGGCAGAAACGATGTAAGACCGATGTAGAAGTTATTGGATTTACGCCTTTTGCACTCTGTTTTGAACAAGACTCTTCAGGAGGGATCAATTTCCTATCACTTGTTTCATGAAAAAATCTCGGAAGCTAAGCGAGATAAAACGATTTGGTTCAAACCTTCTTTTGTAGCTCTTGAGATTCTCTACAAAAAAAATAGCGAAATCGCTTTATCTTGCTTATTTTCGGAGATATTCGTCAGAAATGAGAAGAAAAAAAATTAAACAAATAAATCGAAACAAGCCCATTTTTTTCGTCTGTTCTTTCAATATTTCTCAGAAAGTGAGCGAGATAGTGCAATTTCACCTGAATCCTTTTTGCAGTTCTTTAAATTTTCTACTAAAAGAATTAGGGCAAAATGTCTCTATTTCGCTCATTTTCTGAGATATTGGCCGAAAATGAGGAATAAAGAAATTAAACTGATAAATCGAAGAGAGGCACATATCGGGAATATCTCTTTATCGTGCAATCACTCATCTCCGATCATGATTTACCACAGGAGTGCATCGAATTTCGGAAAGACATATCGCTCAGGAAGATTTATCACCGAAATGAGATTATTCTTGTACCCATAGAAATGATGTTATCAGTACAGAAAATTTTATCTTTAATGAATCACATTTGATTAAAAATCTCCAAAAATAGAAATAATAGATATTGTACAAGGAAACAGTAGACATTGCGAATAGGTAATCTACGAAGGCTTTAAGAAACTTGAGATAATTAAAATCTAAATTTATTCAATAACCCTTTTCCAATAATATTACTTTTTTAACGAAGCCAGTAACAAATGACTTTTGCGTTGAACGCATTTTTAACATCATTTCAACGTAGAATTATTCTGGGATCGCGAAATTTCAAATCGTGGGACTGCTACGTCGAAATACGTTGGACAACGTTGAGAAAGTCGCAGCAAAACTCAACATCAAAAGAATATACGTCGAAACCTTGATATACGTTAGGGAACGTTGGAGAAATTTCGACTCGAGTTGTTTGAATTATTTCATGTAGAGCTTCAAGAACTACAAAAAAAGATACAGGCAAAATTGTCCTACCTCGCTTAAGTTCTGAGACATTCTACAAAGAAGTCGACAGCGAATAGGTAAAACAAGAAAAATTGATTGTTATTGTCATTTTCGGGGAATGTCTCTGAAAATAATGGAGACACATCCTTTCTTCATTCATCCTTTTTTGAAGAGAATTTTCAGAGTCACGAAAAAAGGTCTCGGCAAAAAAGGCATATCTCCATTAATTTCCGGGATATTCCATTGATTAATCGAATGAACTCACGGGAGCTTTGGATGATCCAGACGCATTAGGTGGTGGAACGTTCTCGTTCTGCGCGACTTCCTGCAGGCCTTTTGTTTTTCGTGATGTGTTGTTTTTCTGGTTGATTGCGGTGATATTTTCAGCATCCCAATCAGGAAAAGATAATAATTCAGTAACCATTAGGTAAAACAAGAAAAGTTTACTTTAAAAACACAAATTTGAGGGAATATCTCGGATACTAAGCGAGATAGAGCGATTTCATTCAATTTGCTTCCGAATGGAAGCTTAACAATCGTAAGAATTTTCGATTTCGATTTTTTTGTTGCAAATCACTTAAAATGATGTGGAGAGTCTGAAAATGATATTTAGAAAAAAAGTCTGTGTGTGTGTGTGTGTGTGTGTGTGTATGTATGTATGTGTGTCTGTGTGGATTTTTTTTTCACTGAAAAACGGTAAAATTTCAACCGAACAATCTCATATTTTTACTGTATATTAGTTGTGATAAATGTTTTCTTTCGAGACCTCGTTACTTGGAATTCATTCAATATTTTTTGAGATATGACAAATTTTCGATTTTTTGAAAAAAATTGATCTTCCAAAAAGTTCCCAACCGATTTCATCCAGATTGATGCATAATATTTGACATCATATTCTGTCACTGCGTGAATTTTTTTACATTTTTCTAATGCTTCGTTTTTAAGTTAAGTCGATTTTTATAATTTTTCTTGCAAAATTTTGTTGTTTTAATAACAACCGGAACAATTGAGATAAGAATTCCAAATTTGGCTCACATATTGGTCTTCTGAACCTGCAGCTTGGGATTGTTACTGGACAGCATTGAAAAAATATTTTTTTAAATATGAGTGATTTTTCAAAATTTCAAATTTTTCGTTTTTCAAAATTTGCAATAAGTTTCCGAGTGATTTCATCCAGACTGAGGAATAATATTAGACACTATATTATATAACTGTGTGAATTTTTTCAGATTTTTCTCGTCATTAGTTTTTGAGTTATTTTGATTTCACTAATATTGTATGAAAAATTTTGTTTGTTCGATAAAAAAAACCCTATAAAAACCGAAGTAGTAAAGATATGAGCTTCAAATTTCACTCATATTTCGGTCTTGATTGAATATATTGTTCATTATGCAAAGTGATTATGAATCAGTATGTTTAATATAACTGTTAAGAGCAATAAAGATGAGTATTAATATTCTATAGGAACTAATATTCATCTTGATTATCTGGGGCTCTCAACCCATATTCTTTCCAAAAACCCTGACTGAGAAGGAGATTCACTCGCGTATCTGACTGACTTACACTGCTCGTTCCACTATTTTCACTTTTAATGTTAGACATATCGCTCGAATTTGTTCTTTCCTTGTAAATTATATAAAATCAATTAATTGATAAGAAAAAAAAAATATAACAATATTAATTCGATCAATGAAAAATAAAAATAACCTTCAGGCATGACGTTTCATCAGATATAAAAAATAAAGTTTATTGAAAATTGGTCACCAAGGAAACTCAAAAAAGGGAATAAATCAATCGATATGCACATAACATAATAATGGAATGCGCAATTGAATAGCAATTTAAATAAAATCATTGAATAATTCAGATTAGCTTATTAATACTTTTCTCCTTTAAAATTTAAACAAAAATGGAAATTTATATGAAACAATTTAGTGAAGTGGAGAAAAATAAATGCATTCGGAAGCGACTTGCTAATAAATTAGCAGATAAAGCTATAATGATGTGGATAATGATGCAAGTTTCCACTCGTTTGAAGATAATTTCAAAAGTTATGGAAAAGGATCTATTGCCCTCAAAGTATTATTTTCCAGCATATTTATATATAGATATATATAATAATTATATTTATATATAGCATATTTATATATAGATAATTATATTTATATATAGCATATTTATATATCGTCGAGCTAGAAACAAAAGGGCGTAAGCGCCAAAAAACTCACTTTTCAGAGGGAAAAGGGCGTATGTCCAAAATGCCTCTGAAAATGTTTTTTATGCTCTCCCGATGCAAAAAACGAATTTAAAATTTGAGTAACAAAAGGGCGTATTGACCAATCTTAGCAGGAATAGGGCGTATTTGCAACATATACGCCTTTTTGTTATTACGTTGTTTTTTTTGGTCACTTCCCTGATTTATTTAATACCAAAAGGGCGTATGTTTGGAAGATACCCCCTTTTGTTATTAATTATGACATTAAATTTTTGGAAAGTTATGACAATTTATAACAGTAAAAGGGCGTATCTTTCAAACATACGCCCTTTCGTTATTAATTTTATCCTCAATTGCGCGATCCTGTAGATAATTTATAATAACAAAAGGGCGTATGTGAGGAAGATACGTCCTTTTGATATTAATAATTGGAGATACGCCCGTTTATTATTCGAGAAAAAAAAATGCTCCAAATGATCGGCAAAGTCGAGCATAGTCGATGGAGCAATAAAGAAAAATTACGCCCTTTTGTTACTAAAAAAAAAAATAAAAAAAATGGCACTTACGCCCTTCTGTTCCTAGGTCGACGATATAGATAATTAAGAAAAAAGAAAAAAAAAAGAATTGGGGCTCTTTGAATTGATTCCAAAATATAGAAAAAAAATAATATTTCGTGCCATAAAGTAATTCTTCAAGAAATATTATAAAATGATAATTATAACTCACCACTTGTGTTTTTGTGTTTACCATCAGATTTTCTTTGTCCTTCCCGAGTGTTGTTCTGACTTTTGACTCTTTGTCCTTCCCGAGTGTTGCTCTGGCTCTTGCCCTTGTTGTGGCCGGTGTACTTTCATTGGGGCGCTATAAGAAATGAGAAACAAAAATCTTCAAAATTTCAAAAGTAACGGAAATATCAATTAATAACAATTTTGGCCATTTTTTATAAATATATTTGAGCCAATTTTTGTCATATTTTTTGAAAATATCTCGGAAAATGAGTGGAATAAAGCAATTTTTATCTGAACCTTCTTTTGTAGTTTTTGAAGTTTTCTACAAAAAAGGATTGGGACAAAAAAGACGTACTTCCATTTGTTTCCGAGATATTCTGAGGATTTGATACTCACGTTCGCTTTACGATCGCGCGGCATCTCAAAATCGGAAATATTTTACTGTGACAAAAATTTTAAAAAATTATAAGAAAACTGTTGTGATTCAAAAAATAGTTCTACAGTCTAACGTCGTCTAGAGTTCGATGACAAGTGACTAAGGGGGGTGATACTCGGTGCAAATAATAGTAATGGGGCAGCCCCCCCCCCCGCCCTTAGCCAAAGAGGTAACCACCGAAGTCGACCCGAAGCCGAAATTTAGGTGTTGTAGCATAGGAGCCGAATATTTCCGAGGGTACTTCATTTGCAAGAGTACGACTTTACTGTCGCCGCGTTGCATTAATCCGGTAGACGGCGCCAGTAGTATTTGTAGGCGAGAGAAATCTCAAAGGTTAATTTTTCAATAGTCAGGTTAAAGCCTAGTTGCAATTATTATTTATAATTCAAAGTATGTTGACGATGTTAATCAAAGTTACGAATAAATTTTTTATGACCTACAAGTAGCCGTCATGAACGATGAATCCAAGAAGTGGGGATTTAGTGTTAGAAATGACTTTATTCGAGGAAAGATAAAATTTCCTCTCAATTATCAGTGACAATCAGTCCCTATTTTAAGTATTGTTTTTTTCCTTTTTTTTAAACGAAATTTCAATGATTTATTCTCTATAAATTTGTGGTCATTAAGTGTTCGAAACTTTACGTAAACCAAATGAATATCAAATTTATTTGTAATTAAATATAAATTAAAATGATAAGAACCAAACAGGGTTCCGATTACACTCCACTACTTGCTGAGGATAGTACAAATTATAGAATTGTTATACCATTTTCAAAACTAGCATGGTTCACTGTTTCTCTACCATTTTTTGGATTTATTTTTTGTGTTCTGTGGTCGATTACGTTCAATTTTGAACATGCCACATCCACACATTGCCAGGTAACTACAATAGAAATAAAAAAAAATTACACATGTCTCATTTTGAAAATATCGTGAAAACTATTGAATTCTGAAAAATTCGTAAAAAGATCTTCTTCGTGGCTTTATTAAATTCTCTACAAAAAAGGTCTCTTGATGAATTTCTCCGAGCCCACTCGTTTCGTCGATATATAACAAAATAATCTACTCAATATTCTCTATCTCATGTCCCCTCCACTCATTAACTAGTTATTCATCATTATTGCTGACTGTATTAATTTTTCTACTTTCAATAGGTTTACAATTTTTTACCATCAATATCAGCAGCCATTGGCCACTACAAACCCCAGAAAGATGTCTGGAAGACGGTAATTGCCATTCAAGCACTCAACAGAATTCTAGTTTTTTTCATGTATTTTTATTATTATCAAGAGATTGTACATAAATGGGCACAGGGAATAAGTAATTTTTCCCTCATTACCTACGTCATTGAGAATATCTCTCTGGTAACATTGAGCTTTTGGACGTCAAATGAGAATTATGGTAATTATCATGAATAATAATAAAAAAAGGTTTAGGACAAGTGTAAAGGTTCCAGACGAATCGAATTTGTCTTCATCAGTTTTTTGATAATATCTCAGAAACCAAGGGAGATAGAATGATTTTACCTCGCTCTTTTTTTTAGCTCTGGAAATTCTCTACAACAATGTTATGGAGCAAAAGTGCGTATCTCCCTTAGATTCCGAGATATTCCAATAGAGGCTGTTGAAAAAAACAAGTCAATTTGTCTAAATACTTCATATTCTTTGTTGACGACTCGTTTCAAAGGAGCTTATTTCAATTAGCTAATTTTCAGGCAAAATTGAGTGCAGATTAATTGATGTCTCAAATTATCTCAATTCAATTATAGAAGAAAATATAAAAAAAAAAGTTCTCAACGTAGAGAATAGAAATGAGTACTAGGGTAAAACAACTGATTTTAAAGTTATTTGAGTCAATTTTCTCTTAATTTTTATGAGTCAATTGGAATTTGCTCCTAACATTGAGAAAAAGAATTTCTTGTTTGAAATGAGCCTTTGCTGATGGCGATTAATGGTAGTAACATTAACATGCTTATTTAGCAGAAATTGGACAAATTTATTTCTGCCAGATAATTTCATTTGGCACAAGTAAATTCTCTCTTCAACGTGCGATTTTACCACTGCATTCAATAATTTTTTGATAATTTTCAATGTTTCAGCATTTCATAAATTGTCATTCATAACATTCCTCATAACTTCACTAATTCATATGGGATTGGCAATTTACATTGAGGGGAACTGCAGGAATTTATCTAGGGATGCTAATGAACTGAGATCGTATACTTTGAAAATGAGAGCAATGACGTTGAATATTGTTTCAATATTCATGGCTTGTTATTTCTTTTGGAGACACAATAAATATTGTGAACCAGTTGGTAAGAAAATTCAACGATTATAAATTATAATTTTCTATAAAAATATTTATTTTTCAAAATAATTGATCTTTTTTTTCTCTTCATTTCAGTTTATTCTATGTTTGCATTGTGTGAGTATATGGTTGTTTTAACCAATATGGCTTTTCACGTAACAGCAGCTTGGGACTTTGCTGGCAGAAGTCTTTTGATATCCACCAGAGGAATCAGAATAGTTTGATTGTAGATAATTGCGACTCGATTATAATCAATGATTTTTGGAGATATATATTTTTACACTTCGCTAATGTTAATGTGTTGATTAAATCAATAATTTTATGATGAGGATATTCTATTGGCGCTGAATATTGTCTGGATGTTTTAAGTGTTGTGGCAAGAATAATAAATTCGTTGGAAATAATTGACTGAAGAGAAAATTGAAATAATGAATGAAAAGGGGAAAACTTGTTGTTAATTCCATTTTGCAGTTCAGTTCTTGGAAAGTATCTTTAAAATGAGCAGGTTTATAGAAAATCATCGAGAGTTCGAGAAAAAGTCTCTCCAAGAAAATCCCTCATGCTCAAAATGATCAGAACATAATTCTTGGAGTTATTCTCCTTTATCATTTCACCCGTGTAAAAAAATTTGGTAAATCAAAATTGAAAATCTTTCTCGAGTTTGTCCGAGATAAATTTGGCAATTGCCATGCTGCTCGTTGCTGCTGGCGATGGTGCATTGCGGCAATGAAGGACTCTGCTACCAATGCTACCCACTCCACCATCGAAGACAAAATCGTCAACTAGTTTACCATCGTTGTCCATTGCCTGTGCTCTGACACCAGCCGGGCCTCTGTGGGTCAAGAAGTAAAATAAATTTAAAAAATATCTTCCGAATAATAAACACTGTGTTGAAATACTTTATCAGTAATGAAGGGGATCAAAGTGTTATTGACTTTATTCACGGAAAAAAATAGGAAAAATTCTACTTGTAATCGGTTTTGTTGAAAATTATAGATTGTCTTTGAAATTACTAGGTCTAGGAAAATTTATAATTAGGATTCTTTGTAGAGAATTTCATGAGCATATTTTCACAATTTCATAATTTTCAAGATATTTTCGAAAAAATCTCGACAAATTTCAAGTCTAGTTAATTGAAAATAAAAGTTGTGATGAACAAGATGCTGAATTGGCTGCAAAATCCAATTAATTATGTTAAGGATCTCGGAAAGAGTCAATTCCCAAGATTGCTTTTTTTTATTATCGAATAACAAACCTCTTTATATCCTTGTAAGAAATGTCTGGTATAAATTTCTGCAAATCTCTAACAGCGAGTGGATAAAAAATGGATTTAACAGCCTCCATCAATCCCGGTACAACGAATCGGAAGCAGAGTTTGTAGAGTCCTGGAAATTTAGCCATTTCCATGCAGTCCTTCAAATTGACATCTGTCCATCTGCATCAAAAAATTTTCGTCTTTTTTTCATCAATAAAATTCATTCAATTTATCCATCTATTTTTGTTATAGTAAAATTATTCAAAAATTGAATAACAACCTGTATCCCTCCCTGGCTAGTGCCAGTACTGCATTGGGACCAAGCCAAATGTCCCCATTAATTCTTGGAGTAAAGTGTACGCCCAAAAATGGAAATCTTGGATCAGGAACTGGATAAATATTTGTTGTGCATAGATTTTTTTTATTATCATTGAGTAACAAATATTCACCACGGAATGGCACTATTCTTGGACTAACATCACAGCCTGTCATAACTGCAAGACGATCTGAGTGTAAACCAGCACAGGTCAACACATATTTTGTTTTTATTGCCTTAAAAATAATTTCAATTATTTGTATTATTATATTATTTGCATTCATTTCAGTGATGAATTGGTAGAACTGGATGGAGAAATTTGTGCATATTCTTTTGCTAATATCTCTGAAGTGGGTTTAAGAATTTTTATGAAGAGACCTTTTTTGCAGAGAATTTCATAGGCTGCAAAAGAGTTTTCTTGATAAAATCTCTCAAACCTTATGGTTCTGTAGATATTTTCAAAATAATCTACTACATATTAATTCACTACTGAATTTCATTTTCATGAATGAAATCAGGAAAATTGTGAAAATATTTAATGATGCGATATTTACGTCAGTTCGGGAGAGTACTGAGATTGGTACAAGATCCTGAGTGCCTTCTGATTCTCTGGTTTCTTGAAAACCCGTAACTTCGTAATTCAAAATAATTTTTCCTCCCATTTTTTCAAACTGCGAAGCAAAAAATCGACAAACTTCACCCCAGTCGACAATTCCAGTGTTCGGGGACCAAATTGCCTTTTCTCCCTTCAACAAGCAACAGAGAACGATGAGTCCAATTACATGAAATTAATTATTATATTTTGAATTAATCGTTTAACAAAGAATTGATGAAATAAGGTAAGTTAGTAGTGAGAAGTTGAAAATTCACTCTCAGTTTTGATAAAATTGCTCTGAAATTAAAGGAGATACGATTTTTCTGCAGAAAATCGTCCTTATAATCCTAAGCCCACAAATGAGTTTCAAAAAGAAAAAAAATTACCTTGCATTTTGCCTCAAAATTACTTATACCATCCTTCTCGATAACTTCCAATCCTGGAACATTATTTTTAAGTCCTTTTTCATACAATTCATCAATTCTTGAAACTTGTTCCGGTGTCTGTGCAACAATGAGTTTTCCTACTTTTTTATAAGGTATATCATGCTTCCCGAAATAATCGTACGATAACTTCAATCCTTCGACGCACAATTTTGCCTAAATAAATGTAAAAAAAAAAGGATCAGCAGTGAAAAGAGCAAATAATCACACCATCTGCACTAATAAGAAGAGCAATGGTGTATGTTCGAAAATATTGTGAAAAAGTATTTTTTTCAATTTTTTAGATTATTAAAAAAAATTACTTTTCTGCACTTGTACTGCAACATTTTGCAGCAATAGACATTATCAGTTATCTAAATGTTGAATAAATTGTAATTTATTTTCAACCTTCATGCTACCGGGCGTGTAATAAATTCCAGCATGTACAACACCGCTGTTGTGGCCAGTTTGATGCATTGCCAGTTTGTTCTCCTTCTCTACTATCGCAATCTTTAGCTGGGGGTGCCTCTCCAACATCTCACGTGCCGTTGCACAACCGACAATTCCACCCCCAACTACAACCAAATCGTAAGTCTCACCAGAACATACGCTAGGGATAATTTAAAATGGATTTATCATCATGATTTTTAAGTTTTCAGAATTTTTTTTTATATTTACTTCTATTTCAAGATAATTTTATATTAACCTTGAGCTGGAAGCATTTCTCCAGAAAATCCCCATATTTCTGGTGGGGGTGAACCATCGTGTGACGCACTTAGCCATCATCAATCTGAAGGAAAAGCGTTAATCGAATGGGGAACAAAGTATTGATCAGGGAATTTCACATATTTTTTTTGTCATTTTTGAGAGGTTTATAGCAGAGAATGTGGTAAAGTAAATATTCCAATGAAACGGAGTGAAATGATTTTTTTTTTATTCTGTCGAAAACATGAAGGAGAATTTCATTCGATGCGAGAATATGAAGTTTATTCCAAGACAAATTTATTTCATTTCAATAGCGAAAAGGTCAAATAGGATAAATCGATTTCTTATATCAATAACTTTTTGACAATATCTCGGAAACTAAACGAGATACGGTGAATTGCCTTGAACATTTTTTTGTAGCTTCTGAAATTTTCAATAAAAAGAGATCAAGACGAAGAAAAGGCGTCTGTCCATTAGTTTCTAAGATATTCTCAAAAGAAGGATCGATAGGAAAAATCGACTTATCCCGTTTTACCGTTTCACTCCTGATTTTTGTACCAGATTCTTCAAAATATCTCGGAAACTAAGCGTGATGGGCCAATTTTTAGGATAAAATTATTCTATCTTGCTTAGTTTCCGAGATATACTTAAAAAAACTGATAATCGAATGAAATCGATTTGTCTAACAACTTCCTAGCCGTTTGGAAACAGGTCAAAATCAACTTTTACAATTACTTCGAGAATGCAAAGGTATCTAGAATTTTTACTGCAAATATTCTTCTCTCTCTATTTAAACGATTTTCATCAGACAGAATAATCAAGTTGGATTTTTAAATTTATGTATCATTCAAACCGATAGAGGTCATTCTGCCGATATGAAAAGTAGTCGCAAAAAAAATATATTTGAAAAAAGCATATTAATAATCATGATAATAATGAAGTACAGAATGATACAATGTATCACGACCCAATAGACAAATTACACTTTTTCAAAAACTTATCAACGATTTTCAAACTATCGATCTATATTAAGTACAATAATTAAATTTTTGCTAAAATCCCCGACATCTATTTTCCCGATATGTCATTAGTCTACAATATTTCATAGCTTGTCGGTAATAAATTCATTACGTAATGCACCGTATTTGTTGACTCATTAGTAACGTCAAAGGTCGGTGTTTAATCTAGCACATTGATAGACAGCCAATTGAATTGAATTTGATTTATAGCATCAGTTAACGTCTCTAGTATTACGATTCAATTAATTAATTCACCTCGGAAAACATATGAAACCCGCCAGTGGATGTATCTTTGACAAATCCTCTTGCGCATGTACAAATGATCACGTGATGAAAAAAAAAGGAAGTATAAGAGGGTAAACATAGACTCATGCGGTCTCTACGCCCCATTTCAGATAACGAAATTCTTCTGCTAATCACAAATTCAACACAATGTACATGCTAAATAACAGTAATTATCGACTTACAATAGATCTACCTGTGCATTTTATTAATCACGTAATTCAATGAATTATTCCACCAATGAAATTTATAATTCCCCTGGTGGATGCAAAACTAGATAGGAACTGCAGTTGTTCGTAAGTGAGCTAAGGTACTACTGCTTCATGTCGAGGAGGTGGCGCCATCCTGGAGTTTAATTTATACACAGCAACTATTTTATCACATGGCCCCACAGAAAAATCCCTCGAGTGATAATTCATTCACTCCTATCGTTCTGTAAATACCTCGTAAATCGTTGATGCATTGTTATCGTTAGAGAATTGATAAATTAAAGCAATTGGAATTTTATTAATTTCTAGAATATCATTGAATTAATTTAGAGTATGAGATATAAAGAAATTGTGAATTGGATCATTTGGAAAGTTTTGGGTCGATTGTAATGCTGATTTCTCGGGTGTGAGTGAGATTAGAGAAAAATGAGTAGAAAATTTAGAACAGAATAGAATTTATTTTCTTGATGGTACAATTTTTGTTTTACATCGATTTATTTTGCCTTTTACTTAACTTACTTACCTATTTGCATTAATTATATATATGTCTAGATATATGTGGATCACAAAATGGATCCTCCTTTCATTATAATATAAATGAGTAGAAACCTTTTTTGTAGAAAATTTTACAGGCTACTAAAAAGATTTTATGAGAAATTTCCGTAAATTCAATCATTTCAGAGATATTTGGTAATTCGATTTTTTTAAATGATTTTGTGAGTATCGGGACAATTGAAGAGGTACAATCATAGCCCATATTGAATAAAAAATATTAGATAATAATGAGAATCCATTTTTTTAGGATAGTTTAAGTCGTTGTTTATACTATCGCGGAATTTCGATTGAACTCACCGCTTAAATTGTTGGGAATTGAATTTTTTAAAATAGTAAATTTTTTACAGTTTTATGGGAAATTAGGATCTTGGCACTCTCTTCTGAATTATACTATCATTTTTCGATTTTTCGTTTAAACGAGGCCAAAAAAACTGAAAATTTGTTTCTTTAAATATACATTTGTTTTTTTGCTATAAAATATTATAATTTCATCAATTCAGAAAATCCTACGAAATCGCATGAAATTTAAGATTAACCTGCACTAAAAAGGAGTCAAAATATCTGGCAATATTTCATTTAATTATTTTTTAAACAAAATTTTCTATTTCAATGATAAATATCTTGGAAACTATTTATTTCTAAACAAAATTATTTTTTATTCATATTTTAATTTAATGTGTCAAATTTTTGGTACTACTTTTCATTCGACTCATGTGCAGTGATTGGACATAATAATTATATCTCCATAATTATATCCAATTATATCTTTTGAATTATTACAAAAATGTTTTCATTTTCAATCAGAAGAAGAATGAGAATTACCAAATGCATTTTTCACAATGATTCCAGAATTTTTTAAACATAATTAACAAATTCTCTTCCTCATTAATGCTGCTACTTTTTCAAATGGATTAGTCATTAATTCGGCTTAATAAATTTCAGATTATCTGTTAAAATTATGGACGTAGATTCATAGGGATTTCCTCTGATTAATTCACATACGAAATTTCAGAAATTCAGCCTCTACTCTATCTGGGATCCTAATGAGCCGAGTAATGCGGCAAAATGTTCTCAACGATGATCATTCCAAAGGCTTTGATAGTCTGAATCATTCGGGATTTTGGCGAATGGATTATTATCATTATCGCGCTGAGGCGTAAAGGCGATTATGGTTGTAATGTTCAACAGTTATCTGGTGCAGGAATATTCGATGCAAAAACAAAATAGAAGTCTGAATAATAACTGAATAATTTCTTCGTTAACTCGTGTGATGAGACCAGTTAATTAAGTTTTAAAATCAATTTTTGAATGCCGATATCTCAATTAGTTTTCGAGATATTTTGTAAGAAATTGTGAGAAAAAAACAATTACAAAATCAATTTAACTTAGCTTAATCGCCGTTTTTTGTTGTATTTCAGAATATAACGGAGATATCGGAAAATGTGTAATCAATTTTCTTCGAAAAATATGAAGTTTTCTAATGCATTAATTAAATAGAGGAATTAAAAAAGAAGTTTCCAGACAAATCCATTCCAATTCATCACTAATTTTTTTTAATATTTCGGAAACTAAGCGAGATAGGGCGATTTTGCCCTAATCCTTCTTTATAAAAAATCCTAAGAGTTTCCAAACTATGTGAGAAAAATTGATGACAAATCAAATCGACTTGTCTAAGAACTTTATAATCGTTTTTTATTTGTTGATAGAAAACTCTGAAAAAAAAAATAAAATTTACCTAAATTCTTTTCGTTTAAAAAAAAACTCATCTGCCCATAATCTCTATTGATTGGACTCGACAGATTTATCGTCCATGAATAGTAAATTGTTCTTTTTTAATAAGGATAATCGAGAGACTACAACGGCTGCATCCAGTGATGCACCTGGACTGGTTTTACAAACGTTCCATGTGCGTTTAGAACTCATACGCAGCATCTTCCCCTTCTCCATTTCTGTTAAAATTCTGTTCCTCTATCCTGACCCAACGCAACTCCTCGACCATCACAATCATTTTTTTTTCATCTCACCATATTCTGCCTCTACTCCACTTCCTCAACTCCTTGTACCGGTTTGAATGTATGTGTGTGTATGTGTGTGTGTAGTTTATCCATTCTACTGTGTCCTTTTTCTCTCCTTTACAAACATGATTCCCGCTTCGCCGTCACCTTGAAGAAAGAGATGGGAATTTCCAGGGACGAATCTCCAAGATAAGCACCCTCCCTCTGTATCAATAAAATAATTCTTTCATTTCCTTCCTCATCTTCTTTTTTTTTCAATATAAAATTTCAAGTTTTTATCGAGAATTCATAGAACCCTTGTTTACGCTGATTTAATTTTGGATTGAGTTGATGTCATTCTAAATCTAGCCTAGTGTCTAAAATAGTTAAACTGTTTTCAGAATGACCCAGAATTTACACGGAGATCATGACTATGTACAAAAGAATGTAATTAAAATTTTCCCAGTACTGTTTATTTTAATGATGAATGAAAAGAAAACAAATTGAGAGAAGTTGTGTTTATTTTTGGACGATATCACAGAATTTAAGGGACATAGAGAAAATCTTCATGTTGATCGTTCTCTTGCAGGTATCATTCTGCTCTACAGAAAAAAAAGGTCTCCATCAAAAATTTCGTATCTCCATTAATTCTTGAAATATTTAATCCGTGAATAAAAGGTCTCTTTATTTAATAATCGGATTCATTTCCACGTAGTAATTAATTCAATAAATATCACGAAAAATTGGAAGGTTATGAATTCAATAAATACTAAAATATTGTCAATTCACGATGTTTCGCTTATAATTTAAGCTTCTTCAGGCTCTTGACGTTTCTTAGCATTTTGTCAAATCAAGGTAATCCTAGTGGTTCGGGCAATCTATTTTCCCTTTTCGATTTTGATCACTTTCGATAGAATAGCATGAGGGATTTTTTTAAAATTTTGTTTACCCCATGTTATCGGACAAATAAGGCCAAAATTAATTTTTAAAAATAATTAAATTAACATTGAAACTCCATAAGCGAGGTTCAGTTTCAGTTTCACTGTGAAAATTCATGATCACAGACCTTTTTTTCCTTATATATTTTAATATGTTTTTTGTTCATCAGACTGTGTATTAATTTTTGAAATCATGAAAAATGCATGTTACCGGGCATATAGCGACGATTAATTAAATTAATTGCATGAAAACATCAATGGCAGTGAGTCAAATGCGGAACAATATTGAATATTCATAATATTATTTATTAACAATTTATCATCTTGGACATCGTTCTAGTATCGGTAAAATGTTGAAAAATCGAAATAGTTATAGTTATTATAATAACTAAAAAGAAAAAAAAAGAAAAATCAATCATTTGAACCTGCCACAAGGATTACTTTGAACTTAAATAAATTCATGTTGAGACTCAACAACATTGCAAATTATCCAAAAAATGAATACACAATCAATTAGTCTATCACAGCTGTCTCTTTATTATTCCTTGGCAAAAAAAGGCGACAAGGTGAAAAGAAAAATAATAAAAAATAAATAACGAATATTGTCCGATTACGTTGAAACAAATACAGAAAAAATCCAGGTACCCGGTTATCCTTAGCCTTCCCCCCCCCCCCCTTTTTGCAGCCGCCCGATTGTGCCATCCCTGCAGTACCGTGCGGTGCGTGGCCCATGTTGCGCGATAGTTCTTTGACTCTGTACCAGGGAGTCAGTCAACCCAGTGACGGCCTCGTTGTTCCTTCAGTATTGCTGCGTTACCTTCGCAGTCAGCATCGTGGCAATATAAATGTGTACATTGTGTTTTGCTTATAAATAAATATCTTGTGTATTACCTCGTGTTAAAAAAAAAAACAGTGATTAGTGTTTATTTTTCATGAATAAATCAATCTTTAAAAACCTTAAAAAATGTAGACAAAATTATCAAGGTAAAAATGTTTTCGATAATTAGGTGAATGTGTGTTTAATTAGTGAAATTAAAAAATTCAGGATATTATATTTTTTTTATATAAAAAAATTAACATAATTGCTGTTAAATAATAGCAATAAAATTTATTATTTTCTCCTGGTGTGTAATCAACCGGTCTGGACCGAAGGCCATTTCACCATAAAGGATATACGGGAATTCAGGCCGACCTCTCCACGTGTGTTTTCACCAGTCTGTAATTCTGCAGTAAAGTAAAAAAAAGAGAAGAAAAAAAAACCTCCAACGAGAGAGAATAAAAGAGGAGCAAAAGAAAAAAATCCATTGCAAAATAATTTCACAAAAGAAGAAACGAACTCTTTTGAGATCACGTGGCTTTTATTTCATAGCACATTACGTTTTTAGTTTGTGTGATCCTCTAGCACATTAGCCTCCTTTTATTGCGCCAGTAAAAAAAAGTGCACATAGAAGGGCCCTAAAGGCGAGTTTTCATAGACCAAAAGAATAAGGATAAAATAATAATAATAACAATAATAATACAACAATGGAGGACGAGTTACGTTGTCCTTCGTGCAAAGAATTATTCACTGATCCTGTATTATTACCCTGCTGGCATGCATTATGTTTATCATGTGCAGTAAATCTTCAAGCACCACCGGACTCACCACCAGAATCGACAACTGATTGTTCAAATGCACCTTGCTCTGATCAAGAGGCTGATAAATTATCAATACTATCAGAAACTGATTCTGGTGTTGTTTGTAGTAGTACATCTAATAGCTCAAGACCAGGTAGTTATGTTGGTACACCAGGTAATGGCAATTGTTTTCCACCATCTGGTGGTACATTGTGCTTGTCATGTCCAATTTGTCAAAAAAATGTTTACTTCGATGAGGGTGGTGCACACAATTTGCCAAAGTATCGGGCTATGCAGAGAATTATTGAGAAATATCAGGAGGCAAGGAATATCAGGCTACAGTGCCAAATGTGTGAGGGTGAACCGAGAGAAGCAACTGTCGCTTGTGAACAGTGTGAGGTAATTAACAGCTTGTAATTATAGGATTTACAGCTTCATTCATTATCTTGCATATATGGAAAATACTAGCGCTTTTTCAATTAGCCTCTTACCTCATGTTCTTATGGGACTTGAAACAACAAAAATCTGAAAATTCGTATGATTTTGATTTTTTTGAACAAATAAATTATTCAAAAGAAATAAAAAATATAAACGTGTTGAAAATTCAAAAAACTATAAGTGCAATTTTTATTTGATGTTTTTTGAATAATAATTTATTTGTTAAAAAAAATGCTGAAAATTGAGAGGTTTGTGCTAATTTCCATTATCTTATGTTCTTACTGATAATGTAGAGGAAAATGAAAATACCGGCTATTCTTTCTATCGCTTTATGAAGTTATTGTCATAACTTGGGAAAAGAGGGAGGCGCAAAATTTTTCGGAGTGACCTTTTTTTGTAGAATGGGACGAGACCCACAAAAAAGATGTCTGAAAAATTCCATATCATTTTGGAGTATTTACGAGCAAAATTCAAAAATCGATAAATTCTTTATTTTTTTTCAATCAAATAGTTCTTTCATAAATAAACAAGTATTTTCCAAATTATTCAGGAATTATTTGGAAAGAAACTCTACAGCTTTGCTCATTTGTATGACTTCATGGAACAGAATACAGCAAATTTTGATATTCATAGGAGTATCCCAATTTCCACAATTTCAATAATTTTTTTGTTGCTTATGCTGATGGTAAAATTTTATATATTCTCGAAATTTCATCATTTTTATTGAAAAATTCTCTGATGCAAAGGATGTTCCAATTCAACTCTAAACCAAAACTTGATCATATCCGCTTTTTTTTTGGAATATCTCATTAAATTTTCTAATGAAAAAATTTCATGAATTAAGGACACGTTCACCTACATAATCAGCTCATTCAATTATCCGACAGTTTTGATCGTAATAGTTATAGAGGATGAAAATGGACTAGATGGGATGGTGAGAAGGGGGTTTTTGAAGTAAAACCGACGAAAGACCCTCAACTGTGGTGGTACACTGATACGACAGGTCTAATTAAATTGGCTTTCTATTTAACCGCTCTAGCGAGAGCTTGGCCGGTGGTTTTCCCAAGCCCGTCTGTGAGCTTGGTACGGGTACTCTTTCGTTCATCAAGATAGCAGGGTTTAAAGTATAAATGGGTAGATCAGTCGAGTATTTGCATTTGTAGATAGTATCGATATAATCTTTGGTCTCGCTATTTCTTTGGGATACAAGTGAACCGCCGAAGGTTATAGTTCAAATCTGATTATTGCCACATGAATAATAATGAGTAATTAACGGGTTATTCTTATTCGCAAAAAAAAGGTTCTCACAACAATTTCTGTATTATTCATGAAATTGGAGAAATTTTTTAGTTTTTTAATTATCATTCAAATTCCGAGGGGAGTATTTTCATTGTCCTTCGATTTTTCAATCGCTTCTAATTAAAGGGTTTTCAAGGGTGAGAGGCACATGAATTCGCATGAATGTATTGAATTATAATCGTTGATTAGACTAATACATTTTTTTTTTTTGGTGCTGGTTTCCAGGTACTCTATTGTGACAACTGCAGAGAATCGTGTCATCCAAAGAGGGGTCCTCTTGCCACACATAATCTTGGACCACCGAGAGCCAGCTGGCAATCAAATTTAAAGGGTACGAGGCCAGTTGGTCCCGATGGTATACCAATTTGTGGTGATCATAATGGAGAAACTGTCAGTCTTTATTGTGCATTGTGCAAGAATGCAGCGTGCTCAATGTGTCTACGTGATCGTCATGCAGCACATCCACACGATGTATTGCCATTGGCTGCTGCTTGTAAAGCGCAAAAAGTAAGTTTATGCTTTTACAAGTTGAATTTTATTTTTTATAAAATTTGAAAAAAAACGACATAACAAATATTCCTATTATTTGTGTATGTTGAATTATTCAACAGCGAAGTGGTGAAGAAGTTCAAGAACTGCAGCCTATCGCTACAATATTTTGGAACGAATGAGGTTTTGTGGAATTTTTCATGTGACCTTTTTTTTGTGGCTCATGCAATTTTCTACAAAAAAAAGGTCCCGCATTTTTTTTTTACAACCATTCGTTTCGAAAATACCTGCAGCAGAATCAACTGCAAATTTTTCGACTTCTCTCTCTCTTTTTTACACTTCACTGCTGAACTTGACAGTTGAATGATTTTTTTTGCTCCACGATAATGTATCGAAATTTAAAAAAAAATGTCACGTTAGATTAAGTAGAAAATTGTACGAAAAATTTACAATTTTTTAAAACACATCTGATGGCTCTTGGATGACTGAGATGATAAATTTTGTTGAGCATGCCGGGTCATAAATTCTATCTTCCACGTTTGTGCACTATCGACTAGGCATCCCCCATCGACCCAGTTAAACTTCAGTGTCCTCTCTCCCGCTGGTGTATATATATAACCAGTAAATTCTAGTTGGATAAAGTCTAATCGTGAAACGTGGGCTTACCTGATCGATTCACGCATTTACACTGACGTTATTGAGGCTTTATCGTACGTAAATGTTTTTTTTTTCAAAGAAAAAATGTTTTTCTGTTGTTCTTTACTGTTTCTCACTTTGTTTATAATCCAACGCTATCTACGTTTGCGATTGAGTGGGACTTTGTCAAACATGCTAATACCCGCTGCGGGCATTGAGTACATAGAATGTGTAAACTATCTGCAGGGGCATCTCTGCAGAAGGCACTATAAGGAAATGGGGCGGAAATTTTTTTTCCTGAAGAAAAAAATCATGTAGATTATTCTGAAAATATCTTGGAAATGATTGGATTTAGGATAATTTATTGAGAGACCTTTTTTGTTGCCCATAACATTTTCTAAGAATTTTTTTTGGACATTATCCCTTGAAATCCTGCGTTTGCAAGACATTCGTAATATAATCTGCGTGACATGTTTTTTTTTTCATCACTTGGTCTTCAAGTATTCTCGATTTATTTGAGAAGAAAAGAGAGAGATTTTCGCTACTATAAAGTTTCTAGAAAAATCGATTCTATTTCATTATAGATTTTTAGAGAATATCGCGGAGTTTAAGTGAGATAGAGCGATTTTGTCATGATCCTGTTCTGTAACTCGTGAAATTCTCTACGAAAAGGATTGAGGTAGAAAGGGCGTATCTCCATTAGTTTCAAAGATCGTAAAAAAAAACTGTTGACAAAATTAATTCAACTTTTCTGTAAACTTCGTATTCTTATATTGTCACGTTTGCAAATTTATCACCTCTATTGTGTGTCACATAAACCCGTTATTTTCAATCACTATTTTACATCACAAACTTTTTATTTATTTCTCATCAAACCAACGATATCATCCTGTTACATGACTTCACGTATAAATTCATGAAGTTATCTATCTCCTATCTGTAAATTATCTTGCTGAGTAAGAACGAGTAAAGACAACTTTGGAAACTCAGAGAATATCAAACGTTCAATTAAGGTTTCATGTAAATAACTGTAAATTCAGTAGTTTGAAAATAAGTAAATGATAAATATTTAATTTACTTATTTTCCATCACGAAAAATTGTAAAAGTAAAAAATTTACGAGGCTTTTGACGAAAAAAGTTTTCATGTTAAGCCAATAAAGTTTATAAATTTTTTAACGAAATGCAAAATTTACGAACGGAAAAAAAGGCAAACCCATTTTTTTTGGTTTCATATGACAAAAAAAAAATGAAAAATCAGTTTTTGAAAGCAGAATCCTTTATCGCACGAAGGGTTTCACGAATTTCTGAACTTCCGGTGTCGCAGTAACCGGAAGTACGTCGAACCAAAGAAGTTTCCAAAAATAAAGTAAAAAAAAAAGACACAAAACTTTGTCGATCAGTGTAAGAGCGACAGCTGTGATATTGCGTGTCGTGTGGGTGTATACTACTATTCTCAACAACAACTCTACTGTACGTATTGTAGTTGCATTGGGGAAATGTGCATTACATGTATATACATATATTAGTTTACTGCAAGAACACCTGGTTGCTTCCTGGACATATGGAGCGTGCCATCTCTGACCCAAACGCCGTTGTGCGTTGAGGTGTCCTTTCTCATCGCACTATGGGGCAAATCATATCCGCCCACAATTAGCCTGATAAATTACAATGCCCTCTCCCTCCTTCTCCACTTCTCATCCATTGCTTCTCACAATGTGCTAGTATGAAGTTCCATTGAAGTGTGCGTGTATTTGTTGTTGTGGGGCCAGTGCCACCAGTGGCTGTGGCAATTTCATGATTGATCGTTCAATGGTTTGCAATCGGAAAACGATCTTCACATGGCACAGCCTGGTAGTGTCATTGGAATTGAAATTCTTGAATATAAGTACAATTCCATACGCACTAATTACTGATGAGCTTGTTATTCTTGATGGAAATTTAGGGGTGAATAGGGAAAATGGAACAAGTCCAATTTTCTAGAATATCTCGGAAATTAAACGAGATAGCACAATTTAAATTCGATCGTTCTTCGTAAATGATAATGAAATCAACACACATCTGACAATTTTCGGATTTTTTCAAACAAATAAATTATTATTTAAAAAATATTTAAAAAATATGCTTCTAAAGTTTTTTGCAAATTTTTCACTTGTGCATATTTTGTTACAACTATTTTTTTTGTTAAAAAATCAAATAACTGGAGATTGGCAGATTGCTCGTATTTTCAGAATCATCTTTGTAGAGAAATTTAAGAGATGGAAAGAAGGATTCTACAAAAATTTCGCTATCTCGTTGAGTTTCCAAGATATTTTTCAAAAATGATTACCAAACTCAAAAAATAGACTTTTCTGTTTTACCTCTTTTCTAAAATAAATTGTATTCTAGCAATTTCCAGCGGAAATTTCTCTGGCTCTCCACCGGAATTATTAAAATTTCATAAATTCATTAATTCCAATCGCCCTCAGGAATTTACAAAAAAACTCGAAATTTTTGTTTTAACTTGAAATGAATGATTGATACTCACTTGATTGTGTTCCATGTTTTCATATTTTTTATGATATCACTGCTAACTATCTAGCCGTGCTAATTCTCTCGTTTCGTGACTGTAGCGATTCATAAAACTTTTTTTTCCATTTTTTATATATTCATATTTTTTTTCCATTTTTACTTATAAATTTATGAGGTCATTTCGGCTCGTTATGCGCGCACGATGCTGTTACGTTATTTCCCTCATTTTGGGTTATAAAAACGAGTCTGTCGATGATATTCGATGCTCGTTAAGGGACAATTAAGACGCTCAATTATTCGTAACGACATGTCGTCACAGTTTGATTAAATTTTTTCGTAGAAATAATTTAAATTTAATTATTTCGAGTAAATTAAGGATTTCAATTCGCGGAATAATTTTAGAGTCTCATTTATAAAGAAAAAAATTCTCATCAAAGTTATTTAATTTTTCCTTCTGGCAAGTAATCGAAATTTTTTTTTTTTTGAATGATTAAAGGAATTTTAGTTAATACCGAGACCATTGATCATTCAACTAAACGCTACTAATCATTTGGAGCACCGATTAATTCACTGTGAATACGTAACTCATCCGAAAATTGAGTAATTTGTACATCATAGGAATTTAGTATCGAACGACTGCATTAAAGCCCGTGTAATTATTCACCGTTTAATTAACGACCGATCGATTTGTTTCAATACAAACCAATCGATCCTGCGAGTTTTTTATCCTTTTTAAATCTATCCCAACTACCCATTTCATCCAATCAATAGTGAACGTGGAATTTTTGGGGATTGAAAAATATTCGCAACTGAATACTTTCAATATGCATTAATTCTAAAAAAAAAAAAAATTTAACTTGTCAATTATCGTTATGTCAGTTTTTCGGTTGAATAATTCAATTTAAATCCATTATTCAACGCATTATGTTGAATAAAAAATGATCTGCAATTCATTTTAATTAATATTAATGAAAAAAAAAAAAAAGAAATGAACAGAATGCTTCGGGCATTTTCATTTTTACCTTTGAAATGCAATTCCATATTGAAGATGAACCTCATTATTGAGATATAGAAAAAAATAAAAATGATATGAACTAATTAAAATAAATTTGATTCGTTGAAATATCCATTCTAGAGCCAATTTACCGCTCTCGGAACAGTTGAACTCTCCTTTGATGCATCATGATATGTCTCACAGCAGACAATTTTCCCCTTCTCCATAAACGTACCGGATGCAAAGTGCCTGAGGAGTTGAAAGAGCGAACGAAAGAGTAAAGAAAAAAAAAATATTAGAGAGACGTAAAATTAAAGAGATTTTAGATAAAGAATTGATGCGATTTTTTTCTCCTCTTTTACGATAAAAAAAAAAGGAAGAAGAAAATGCAGGAAAAAATGGGGATATGATTGGAGTCACCTGCTGGCTGGGCCATCACCCGTTGAATACGATTCGCAAATTTATGCCGTCAAAGTGCCAAGTGGTTCACGAAGCACTGCGTTTATACATATATCTATATATATATATATGTATTTGTGAGCGCCAAGCGTGAGCTACACGTCGCATATTAATTCGGAGAAAGTGAGATAGAAATAGAGGCTGGCCCACGATGTATTTTGCCCACATAAATTTGTATATATGTATATGTATGTACAGTGAGACGTGAAGTTTGTAGGTAGTGCAACAGTTCTGGCACGAAAACCCGCAAGATCACGACGTCATTTCCATACTTTGGTAATTAACGTAGATGACAGGAGCGGAGGCTAAATTAGCCAAAGTAGAGAAGTGTAACGAGTCAGTTACGTTATTTTTCATGAATTTCTCATCGTTGATGCGATTGAATTTCTGAAACGCGAGTTGATTTTATTGCAAGAACTAGCAATTGAAAGCTCCTACATTAATCCTTTCTCAAAACAATTATGAAAAAAGCACTCATGTTGTTTAACATAATTCGATAGATCGATCATTTTCAAAAATTGATTAATCGATGTGATATCTTGCATTAAAATCGAAATATCCCATCATATTCGATAATTCTGTTTCATTTGTTTTAGTCTGAGCGGAAAATTAGTTTAAGGGCATTTAATGGATCATCCATTTTCAAATATCGATTGATCTCTAATACCATAGCTTCATTCCATCACTTTTAGTTTGAAGGAATAGAAAATTCCAGTTTTTTTTGGAATTATGTCTGGTATAATAATTTCCTGGAAATTTTCATCTCTTTTTCAATAGCAGTAAAAAAGTGTTGCAGATGCAACAAAAAGTAGCAATTTATTCGAAACGAGAAAAGTTTTCTCTTCTGATAAAAAAAAAGGAGCACAAGTAAACCTTTACATTTCAAACAAAGAACCTTGAGGTAACAGACAGCCTGGAAATCGCATCGTGTGTAGTATTCGATAATTATGGTAATTGGTTACGGTGAGTTGATCCTTGGATAGTATCTCAGCTGGCTGAGCAAGCGATATCTCCATCTATCTCTTCATCGTATACATATATACCTTGAATGAATCAGAAGAGAGAGAGGAATGATCAGTTTCTGTGAAGCCACAGACATTGTCTGTTGAGCCTTCGGGGTAGTTGTATTTCTCTGATATATGAAATTGCCCTCAAACAATTTACGTTTCCGTTCGATTGTTGCCATTGTGATGCAAACGAAAAGAGATGAAAAAGACGTTAAATAAAAATAAAAATAACCATCTGCTGATACGTTTGAGAATGAAAATACACTTGGCTTTATGATAGTTGAAAAGGATTAAAGTTTCAATGTTTTTTTCTGATAAGACAGAATATGCGTTTTACGCTTACGCCTGTGTCTTATCACTTGCAACGTTAAACTGAATGGAGCAGTAATGAGAGATTGGAGTAAGATGAAACGAGAGAGAGAGAGAGAGAGAGAGAGAGAGAGAGAGAGAGAGAGAGAGAGAGAGAGAGAGAGAGAGAGAGAGAGAGAGAGAGAGAGAGAGAGAGAGAGAGAGAGAGAGAGAGAGAGAGAGAGAGAGAGAGAGAGAGAGAGAGAGAGAGAGAGAGAGAGAGAGAGAGAGAGAGAGAGAGAGAGAGAGGAGAAAAGCTTAAGTGAGGGGTTCTCGATCTCATTCCGATAATGGGCAGAATCATCGGGTATATAGTCACGATGCAATCGAGTTCAAATTGGCAACTCGCCTCACCTCTTTGACCCATCAAATCTCCATATGTGTATGGACAAGGAATTGCGCAGGCTGATTCTCCACTGCATGAAATGCACGATCTCTCAATTTTTTTTTAATACAAAAAAATGAATTTTGATGCATTCTTTTCTACCGACATTTTTTTTTCTCTTTGTTTTTAATCTAATTTTATAAACTTGGTGGAGTTAATTCTTTGGAGTTTGCGTTAATTGCAAATTCTCTTCCTGAGTTATTACAGTCACGCGTAGCACCTAGTTTTGATCCCCACATAGTTACGCCTCTTTACTGTCGATCACAGTATGTTCCTGTGTCTGAACAATTTACGAGTGATTATTACACGTCAATTACGTGATTAATTAAACTTTCTAGTGTTAAATTGCGTGGAAGACAGGACAAAGTTATGATTAGATGTCAGAAATTTGATGGGAAATTTTGTAATAAAATTTAGTAACTAGATGAAAAAATGGAATGTGAAATTTAGAATAGTTTTTCAAAAAATATCTTTAAAAACCTCATTTTTTCTACAAATTTTTCCTTTTTTTTGCTGAATTTTCTAGATTTTTTATGAAAATAATTGCGAGTACTATTGACCCATCTCCATTTACTCTTTGTTACTAAATGAACAGGCTGTCATTCTTCCAAAGAACTTGAATATCCGTCAAAAATATTTTGGCACTGTCCCTTCACTCATTTCTTCATCTTTTCCCCATTTCTTACTCCCCAAAAGTACGAGAAAATCGAGATGAAAGCCATGTGATTCATATTTAAATGTAAAAACATCTTTGGCCAGTGAATGCTCTCTCTGCCATGAAATTTCCATAGATATTCTCACGAGAAACTTACTGAAAACTCAAGTCACGTGATCGCGGAAGCGGAATAGAATCCGTCTGCTCGAGAATGACGTATTACCCGCGAGGTATTTAAATCCCGGTCGGACGTGGAAGATAGTGTAATTCCCATTTCGTACCTTCTCGACTTATTCTCAGCCATTTCTTTCTTTATTTTTTTTTTCTTCACTATTCCCCACTACTTTCATTTTTTCTCCATCATTTTCTTACTTTCTCTTCCTGCTTCATCTTTATTATGATTTTTTTTTCTTCATCCCTTGTGTACCAACGTTTTCATTTTCTTCTGGAACGGTGTTCGCCTGTCTCCATTTAGTTCGTTGCATCTCATCCACTTTTATACTTTTTCGCCTTTATATCTTTCATTTTTTTTTACTTCTACTCTTCAAGCTACTCGTTTTTTTCCAACTCTGTTACGTAACATTTTTTATTCGTCAATTTCATATTTTTTGAACTACTATTTATTGTAAAATGCAGGGAATTCTCGGGAGTACTTTAAAATTGCTGTCAGTCGATCATATTGCTGACAATCTTAAAGTTGGAATTTTCACAAGTGGAAATAGATTATGATGAATGTAATATTTTGTGAAGTGGTAAATCAGGATAAGTCCAACAGTTACGTCTATTTTATTCTCGAAACATTTTGGGAATGACAAGGTTTGGGAAAATTTGTTAAGAGATCTTATCTTCTAACTCTGAAAATTCGTCACATTTTTTTCTAAACCTACTGAATTCAAGAATATTCTCAAAAGAAGCTACATGTGATTTTAAAATTTATTTTAATTTCGTATTCATTAAAAAAATTGTGCTATAAACGCTTTCTAAATTTCACAGACTCATTCAAGATGAAGATACACATACCTCATAATTTTTTCATAATTCTCCAATAATCGTAAGATGTTCCAACCTCTTTAATATTACAGAGAGCCTTTTAATAATATCCTCGATGTTGAAGCGATGTAAATTGATGCTAAAACGTTTCTCACTCAATTTTATTATAATATACCCTTTTTTTTTGTTCATTTTGCACCTATGGTATGTAACGTTATAAATGGCGTGGGTCGTATGGGCTATCTACGGGTCATCAATTTTTGTTGGCCCCGAAATGTCCACGCCCATCCTAACCCGCTCACGCGTGAGTTATATCACGTACTAGGGACCTAGGCACCAGTTGGTACTCGAGTTTGATGAACCATTTTCGTACCATCATCTCGGCTTTTACAAACCATTTTTACCATTTACCGTTTTTTTTTCTTTCTTTCCCATCAATTGTATCAGCATTTTTTGTGTTTCGAACAAATTGAAACTATAAAATTTTTTGAAATGCACTGGAGGAAGAAAAATGGTAAAAGAAAATTAAATGAATTGTTTCAATAGTTCTAAACAATTTTTTTCTCGAAAGATAAAAAATTTCTTGAATTTGATAAATTTATGAGAATCAATATTTTTTTTATCGCTGACAACAAATAATTGTTTGCAACTAATGCAACGAATGATGGATTAGGTAAACTTTGTTGAAATAACAAAAAAATTATTTGTTGGAAGAACTGCTTTTTAAGAACTATTAAAACAAATATTTCATGATTTTTTGCAAATTTTGTCCTCCAAAAATAATTTGCATTTCCTTTCCTTTCATTAAGAAATAAAAAATTATTATTATCATTATGATTATGAACGATGTAATTGTCCCTTTACAATTTGCGTTTCCTATTCAGACCCAAAAAAATATTTGTATGAATGATAATCATCTGTTTGTGAAAACATTATGAATTGAAATTCCCAAGTATTTCCTCATCTCTTTTTTTTTTCTCAACTTCATTCTATATTTTACTCTAGTGTACTACATCGGGGGATCGAGTCTGAAATTATTCAAGCGAGCGGCCGACAAGTGTCCTTATTATACCACCCTCTCGTTCTTCCTTCGTGTACCAGAATCCTTTTTTCGTGTTTCGTTACGTACAACGTTTTCCCACGGATGTGTATGGATTGCTTGTGTGTAGAATCCTGGAGCCCTTCGTCACCGGTTTCCACTTGAACCTCCCCTTCCTGCTTTTTCGACCCTTTCATATAATCGAGAAGTATATATATATATATACATATAGACATATATATATGTGCTGATGGCGTCGCCGTGTTCCACAGAGAGGAGTTTGTCCTTTCATCACATTCTCGTCTCCTCTCATTCGAGTTCTCTCGGTTATTTTCTTCTTTTTTTGTCCCCCTTCTTTTTCCTCTCGTCTCTGAACTCATTTTGCAGTGCCTGAAGGATGGTATACAGTTGAGAGTATATATCGTCGTGGATTCCTCAACAAAAGGATCATCCTTCTGCATTTAAAACATCACGCAGAATTACAGTCTGACGCTCTCACAAAATAGTGGCCATTGTATTTAAAAAATGTCTGGAATATTTCAGTGATTAAAAATTCAAAACATCGTGGAATTAAAAGGAGAAAAAGATTTTTATTTTGTTGAGAAAAATAATGAAATTGTCGAATTCTGAAAATTCATTTTTGTTGTCAGTGTCAGTAATTACAAAAAATCAACGTATTTCAATGATTTTTTCATTCTATAATTTATGAATCAAACTGAAATACTTTATTGCACAATTTCGGGAGAAAATTGCGAAAGAATAGCTGGCATTAAATTGCGGAAAAAGTAGCATGAAGATTTAGTACCTCTTTTTTTTTTGTATGGAAAAAAAATAACTATTGAGAAAGCAAGTTCAATAATCTTGGATCGAGACGAGTTCCCACGTTTCAGTCTGCCTTTTTCTCCTCTACAATTTCTTCTCTCCATACTCATGGAGCAGTCTGCAAGCCATATAGGTATCTAAAGTGCAAAGGAACTGCCAAGACATGTGGTGTTTGCTGTTTTATATGTGTTTTCTAGTGAGATACAGAAAGGTCTTGGATGCAGAGAGAGAGAGAGAGAAAAAAAGAGTGGGGGCGTTTGGGGCATTATCGATTTTCCATAAGAGGCTCGTCTCGCGAATCAAGCGCGATAATTGGTTTGCATCGACGCGTTGGACCCCCAGAGGGCAAAATGAGCACAGGGGCTGTTACAGACCTTATCGTACCTCGTGAATTTTCATCCACCAGTACTAAACTTTCTTCTTCTTCTTCTTCTTCTTCTTCTTCATCTCACTGTGTCGGTCTCTACATTCTATCTCACTTGTTCCACCTCCTGACTCCACTAATTGAAGGATGCGAGAATGTACGAAGGGGATGGGGCCCGATGGTGTCTAGTTCTCCAGGGCAAGGTTTTTAGTTTCACTCCGTGGCAAATGCTTCTGGCAGTTTCCAACCCAACTTGAATGTTTGAAAGTAGACATTGCAACCTTCTCACCCATCTCCTCTCCTGGGGTTCGCTTATCTCTGCTATCCCATTCGTTGTCTCAGGCTCAGCCCCGAGGTGAGGTTCCTTGGGTTTTTCATACAGCCAGAAATTCTGGGGGATTATAGTCTTGATGAGTCAGGATATAAACTGTAAATCGGATGGGAGAAAATGGGGTAAAATGGGTATTCGAATGAAAAATTGAATGAATTTATTTAGATATATATTTATTCTTTCATCGAGATTCAACGAATAGCTGTAATGCAAATAATAGAGTCACACATACATTAATATATTCTCTGTCATAGTTTTACAACATTTTTACTTAGATGTTCAAAAATGATTTTCATTATGAACAATTTTTCATGCTTATTTCAAAGAAATTATTGAATTTCCAATTTTTAGGTTTTTGAATATTTGCTTTCATAAATCAGATGAATTTTATTGATGATAGAATCAAATCCTGATACACTTATTAGGGAATTTCCAAAGAGTTCATACTGAAAGTGTCATTTCCCTTCTTTTTATCGAGGAAAATTAGCAAATATGTAAGAGTGAATCTAAATGCAAAAATCAATAAGAACTTCTTCGCAATATATAGTTTCAGATTTCGATGAGCACTTCACATGGAGTCTTGGTCAAATGGAGATAAATACAACTATAAAGATTTGCAATAGAAAAATTATAATTGTGTTCGGCAAATATATTTTCTCTTACTTTGGGTACACGTAATTCCGATTCACTATTAAATTTCTTTATATCATGTGAACTTATCAATTTCTCTATCTCGCTTACTTTCCGGGATATAATCAAGAAACTGACGATGGAATAGAACCGATTTATCTAAAAACTTCACAGTCGTCAAATTCAACACAAAAAAAGAGGGATTATGTGAATTAAAATGAAAAATTTCACCTTCTTGTCATATGGTTTTCCCAGAGTGGATGACTTCTATTTTCTCTCGTAACGCGATTCAATTCACTGAAAGAATATATTTAAAGATAATCCCCAAAAACACACTTCTCTTATCCCCAACCAGAATCACGATATCCCTGAAGTTTCCTATCGTATGAGCCCCTTGTTGCCAAAGAGGCGGCAGAAGCTAAACTTCACAGGTGGAATATTCACTTTCAAAGCTTTCAATGTTATTTCACATTGAAAAAGTGGGGATAATCGGGTGGATTTCCTGCAGGAAATTACGCTCACCCCGGAGGAAAGACAATCTGTTTTTTCAAGTAGATGTTCATGCTTTGAGTAACTGTTCGATGAGCAAAAGCCGGATAAACAATGAAGAAAGTAGGAAAAAAAAGAAGAAGAACTGCGAATGGTTTGAATGAACTGACTGTTTTGGAATGTGACAAGAGTGAGCTGTTTTCAAATGAATCGAGTGTGTATTGAAGAGGATAAAATCGAGTTTTGATACGTGAAGAGGATCAGCCGATTGCTAAACGAGCTGCAGATAGAGGCTGGAGTTGTGTGTATGTATTTTGTCCTAAAAAAAATGAGAATCAGGAGAAGAGGTAGAGAGCGGAAAAAGGGAGGGAATAAAATTGTCTGGTGTGTGGTGAATCTTTGATGGATTTGATGAGAAAAAAAGAGAAATTCGATGGAAACTTTTTTTTAGGGGATTGAAAGTTGACGATGTGGATCTGTTTGCGAGTGGCTTCTCTTCTACTTTTTCTTTTTTTTTTTTTTGGAAATAATTTTCAAGTGAGATCACTTGACCTGGCTTTTGTCAAGTACATGAGAAGTACTGTATAACACGAATTAATTCCTCGGGGCTCATTAAATCAGGATGAATTTACGAGTTCAACGAAATCCGGATTTTTTTTTCTTCTTTTTTTTCAACGTTTTAATGGGGCGAGTTCAATTCAAATGTATTCGAAGCTTTTTATATGAATGAATAATCTGGATAAATGCTGGCGAAACTTTGTAGACGGTGAATGGGATAATTTTGAATTGAAGAACCTGCTACAGTTAAATGGCACGAGGTCCTTGTTGCTGTAAGTCCTTGAAAGTCGATGGGGATAAAGAAAAATAAACGGGCATTCAACGGTGATTTTTGTAAGTCTTAACAGTCCAAAATTGTTTGGATACTTTGGAGTTTGCGCATTAAATACGATTATTCATTATTTTGTGTGAATTTGTGAACAGCACTTTAAATTTCTGCAGAATGATTGAATATGACATTTGAATGTCAATTTTTGTTTTTCTCAAAAAAAGGCATCTTTTCGTAATCTTTGAACTTTTTTGGTAGCTCGGATTTTTCTTGTCAAAAAAGATGAATCGAAAGATTTCGCTATACCGCTTCATTTCCGCTATATTCCGAAGATATCAATTATTTATATGAAAGCATCGACTTATAGTCAAGTTTCTCTTCTCTGGCAACTCAATTTGCTTTGAAAATTCTGAAAGAATTTAGGAAATAATTTTAAAAATTCCTGAAAATCTCAAATTGTTGAAAAAAAAGTCCTGATTTTCAAGAAAAGATCGATCCAAAAAATTTTCTATCTCACCTCGTTTCCACAATATTCCTGAAACATTAATTATTTCCATAAAAATCAGGAATTATTGATTACCAAAGAAATTGATAATTCCTCCGAAACAAAAGCCCTCGGGACTCAACAAATTCATAATGATAATAATTATTGAATATGTATACCCCCATTTGTACGAGAGTTTACATTAATACGTATTAAATTAATCCCCAATATTTCAACCGCACTGCTGCACGTAATATTCACCACACAGATAAGCACATGATTTGTAAATATTTTTTTAGTCAGCAGTTACGAGGGCTCTTTCAAGTTTACACTCCACCCTCATATTGCTCCGATCTTTGCTTCTCCCCCCTTCCCCCCTTTTTCCTAGCCATCGGCAGTATACCCACACAACCTGTATTCACTGAAGAGAGATAGAGTGAAAAATTTGCGCTGAAACGCACGTGCAAACAATCGCATCATCCAATACGATATAAAGGGGAGGTGAAGCATTGAGAGCCCATTGAGAGTTAGAAAAAATACGAGAGACATCCCCCCTCTCTTCTGCCAGTTTCTCTTCCCCCCTTTTTTTTTTCTACCCAATCCACTTGCAGCCATTCCGGACATCCCCCTCGAGTTAAATTACTGAAATTAGTTTGTCTGCTAGGCATCCTCTCTCTGCAAGGAAGATTGAAAAGGAAGAAAAAGGAGAACAAGTAAACTTGATAGATAGAAAAAGAACGAAAAAAAACTGTTGGAAAATGGAAGGAAAATAAATTGAAAAAATTGTATTAATAGTAAATATTTATTTTTATAATTCTTGGATAAAATAATTGTTAAAGTTTTTGAAATTATTTTTACTCTCTCACGAAAACATTACCCATCTTCAAAGTTTATTATAAGCACACATACATAGAGAGGAGGGAGGAGGCAAAAAGGGGAAAATCTTAACGCAGTGTACCGAGAGAAGAGGGTTCTCTTGCTTCTTCTCCTCTTCGTCTCATCCCCTTGGAACTGTTTCTCATGTCCATGCGGTTTTTCTTTTTTTTTTTCTTCTTTTCTGGTAAATATAAAACACAGCCGTGCCCCTGTGCACACATCATTAAAATCTTTGGAGAAATAAGAAGGAGAGAGAGAAAAATGTTATTTTACGTTGTGTTTTATTTATTCGTTTTTTTTCTCTTCACTCTTCTTATTTCTAGGAAAAATTGAATGCGGTATATTTAAACAGTTGGGGTAATAAAACTTGGAGGAGTGGAGGATGGACAAAAATTAAGTAAACGAAATTGTGGGAAAATGAGGAAATTTTTTTATTTTTTTTGAATATATTTCGAGGAGGGTGCACACACAAGTTTATTTTCCTGAGGCAACATAATGCATAAAATCTGGGATTTTTAATGAAAAATCGTTAAAGTAGTGCGGTCGTCAAAAGGCAGTCGAGTTGTTGAGGGTCTAGGGAAATAAAAACAGTGGAAAATTATTATTTATGGTTGAAAACCTTCTTTTTAAGATTAAAATCTTTTTCGAGGAAGAATTAGTGAATTATGTTGATTATTTGAAATTTATTATTCAAACAATAGTATGAAATTTGACTAGCGTATTGACATTTGTGGCAATGCAGCAACAGCAATTAAAGGAGAGTAGGGTAAAATGGACCCCTGGTGTAAAATGGTCCAGGATTTTTTTCCGGAGTGAAAGAGCTCACGAAAAAATATGAAAAAAATTGAGATGATGCTTCAACATGCCTACATTCTTGCTAAATTTTCCGAAAAAATCTCATAGAGGTCTTCACTCTTAAAAAAAAACCCAGTTCGATTCGCTCCGAAATTGGATCATGAATTTCGTTTCTTTCCTCCCCTTTTTTTACAATCACTAGATTTCAATCTTTATCTTAATTGAGAGCATAAAACCTGGTATTTCTCTATATAACACTATGTTATTACCATTTTGTTATCAATCATTATTAACCAAACAAAACGGTCGATTAAGTACCAATTTAACCAGATTGCTCAGATTCATATAAAATTTCATTTAAAATTAATTTTATGTTTTAATCTTTGAACTCCATTCATGACCATGCTTAAAGAACCGAGAGAGATTCTTCACATTTCGTGCAATTTTATTTTTTTATAGAGAATCTACGAAAAAAAATCACTTCCTAAATTTCCCCAAAATCAATAGTTTCTGAGATATTTACAAAATTACAAAGTTTCTAAAAATTTGAGGAGTGAGGGGTCTCGGTAGCTTAATGGTTTAAAGCAGCCGCCCGGATAGTGGAAAGATGTGATTTCGATACTCCCTCGAGATCGAATACTGAACTCCTCAATTTTTTTCAGAAATTTGTGCATAAATTTTAAAATTTATTTAATTCTTAAAATTAAATCAATTAATTTAATTATTCCATCATTTCACGCGATAATTTGAGTCTCATCATTTAACTGAAGGGGTGGGAGGAAAATTTTACAAAGTTTATTTGGGACCTCTCCTCCCTTCGGAACAGATGATTCATAAACGAACGCGCCCTCTCTATGACCGCAAAGCCACTTAAAATCAAAAATAATCTTACAAAATAATCTTTATTTGAATTGCAAAAATTTTTCCACGCGGTTATTATCAGAAGGATGGAAGGAAAAATTTACAACTACTCAGAAAACAAATAAAGAGTTTGAAATTAAAACGATTATCCATCCTTCAAGAATAAAAAATAACAAAAATATAGTCGTATCTGAATGTTTCCTGACGTCTACACTATTTGAAAGACCGAGAGTCACATAAAGTGTAAAACGATTATCGCTCCTGGAAAATTCGCAGTAAACCGTTCGGGAATGGGATATGAGAGAAGAGGGCGGAGAAGGGGAGAGGTTAATCGTTGCTACGATGACATTAACAGTAGTACTGGTGAGGGAATTGCAGTCTAGAGAAGATGAATCCAAAGACAAATAGAAGAAAGAGGCGGGAGGAAAAAAGAACGAGAGAAAGAGAGAGACAAAAGAGCAAACGTAATCGTAGTTTGGTGCTCAAAGGGGAAGTAATAAGAGAGGAGCCGTTAGAGGGCGAGAAAACGGACGTTAAATAGACACGGCAAGAGGAAATTGGCGTCTTGGGGTCACTGAAGGTTCACAGAAGTGGTGAAAGAAATGTCTCACTTCCTTTTTTTTTCATCTCTTTGCTGACAGTCGAGGGTTCGATTCTGTCGTTAATATTGGGTGGGAAACATAGCTGACCCAGTGTCAATATTATTTTGCCAACTCGGTGTCGAGTTGAAATGTCCAATTATCGTGACATTTATTTTATGAGGCACTTGGGTACCATTTAGTTTTGGATAATTAACTTCTTCTCGGTATTTTTATGAAAATGATTATTTTTACGTTTTTCTTGATCAGACATTGGAAAAATTGAGAATTATTGGAATTGATGTTATTCACGGTTAAATAATGAAGTCTTTCCAGAAATTTTGATGAAAAATTTTTTATTTGAATTAATTACAATTGTTAAATTAAATTATTTCCAATTAATTGTGCATTAACTATTCAGCGTTTGTAATTTATGCATCGGTAATTTTCAAGTGAATTTAAATGCAAAATACAATTTCAATTGAATTGAAAAATTTTAACAATTTAACGAACTATTCTCCAATTAAAATGTTAAACTCAATCAAAATTTTTCACCCTGTGTACTTGTTTATTCCAAGTAAAGTTTTAACGCCAGATGATTCAATTTATACGTCTACCAGTTGAAGAGAAGTGGAGAGTAATACGTGTTTCGGAAGTACACCAGGAAAGTCAACCATGAGGTTGGACAAGTTTCTCATCTCTTCTCTATCCTACCAACAGTTTTGATAGCCTCCTACCCGCTACTGAGTTGAGGAGAAAAGTCTGGGAGAATCATGGTTGAAAGGGTCGGAAGTAAAACGAGTTGGACATCAAGGTTGGAAAATATCTTCATTGAAAACGTAAATTTATCAAAGAAAAATATGGTACTAAAAATAGCAGACATCTGAGAAATTTTAGTTTTTTTCTAAATAAGTAAATTATTTTAGAAAAATGAAAAATTCGCACATGTAGTAAATTTCAAAATGATCATGGGACGTTGGAATGATTGAATTTGATAATATTAATTAATTGTCAATTAAACGATATTTTGCTCGTTTTATTCATGTCTCCTCAGGTTCTTGACAGCATTAGTATGTCGTCAACATAAAAATAATCTTATCCAATCGGAAATACAACCCATTGAAAAATATCTCTACTAACATTGCACTGTGTGTAGCTCGAATGTTCCTCTTCTTTCTCAATAATCATTTATTTGCTTTAGAAAATTCAAAAAAATCGAATTTGTGCTAATTTTATCATCATAGAAAACCAAACCTTTTTTGTTCCCATTAAATTATGTGTTCGAATTGTCTGGATTTTTGTTGGGAAAAATCGGAAAATGCAAAAAATAGAAATGAACTCTTTCCACTTCTCTACTGACGGCTTTAATTAGAATTTACGTTACTTCGTCAAATATACTATCAATCAGTTATTTGGAGAGAATCTGTTGAAATTAGTTGGCTGAAGCTGTGCTTTTTTTTAGAAGATCGTGAAAGTGGAAAAGGCAAAAGTGGATAATAGTTGATAAATCGTCGTTCTCTACTATGCAAAGCAAGACAAATAGTCCACACGCGTAGCTCTACGGGGCTTTTGAAAAGGTCGAAAGGTAAATCTGCAGATTTTTTTCATCCTCTACCTCTCATTCTTTTTTTTTCCCCTTGTAGCCATAAAAGTGCACCCTCCAAAGTCCATTAGATCGAAGTTTAAAAATTATTGGCAAAGCAAATATCCGTCTGGAAATTTTCATGAAAAGAGCCAACTGCTTTTTTTTTCTTTCATCCTTCGATATCTCCATTGATTCCACTTCGACATACACAACTTGCTCGCTCAAGTGTCACTCCATTCATCTCAAGAGAGTCAATTGAAAAATAAAGAGGAATAAGTAAAAAAAAAGAATTGAATTGAGGCACATTTAAATGTGCAGTCTGATCGCAAGTGGATTCTGGAGGAACTTTTTTAGATGTGTCTTGGTATCTTTAACAGGAGTGTCTCCTGCAGTAGCATCTGTTCGCTCATGGGATTCCTTTGCTAACAAAAATAGACCTTGAAGCATTGCCAACATTTGCCATGGTGCATTATGTACTCACTCGGTACGTACAAGTTATTTGTATTCCCGCATATGTTGGTAAATAAGCATCAGTACCCCATGATAATTCGTGGAAAAAAAAAACAATGAGATTTACCAAGCCCTCGAGTAACAAAAATACTTGAACATGAAGATGGTGCATGAAGAATTAAATGTTAGAATTCGAAGAAAAAAATATAAAATTCAAAAAAAATTTAAGTTCAAATACAGTTACCAAAAATTTACGGTCAAACCACTAAAACTAATTCTTTCTGAATACTATGATACTTTTTTCAACTTAATTGTCCCTATTCTCTGACAAAGAGAGACGCCTCTCTACATTTACCGTGCAACATGCGTCAGACACTAATTTACCATAAAAATTACACTCCGTGAATTTCGTTGAAATTACTTCTAAACAAGAGAAAAACAAGAATTATTTCTCATTTGAAAAAAATAAAATAAAAAGAAATAACATTGAAAACTTTAAGCATAAAAAACCCATGGGATTTTAATTAACGTATAAATTGAGAGTTGATTTTCCTAATTTGTCGGAAAATTCCAACGATAAAAGTTGAGCGATAAAATACTACGAGTGAAGATAAAAAAAATGAGGGGAAAAAAATGCTGAGATCAACGGGGCGTAGACAATTACCGGCCTTTTGTTCCAGCATTTTACCTGAACTGGGCACGTGCGAAACCACCATCCTTTTTTTTTTAATTTTTTTTAATTCCTCTCCTTCCGCCTCAGCTCATTTGCCTAATTCAAAAAGCGACCATATCCAGCCATGCTCATGTAATTAACCACAAGTTCTACACTTCAAAAATTGCAACTGTCTCAGAAGAAGAGACAATTCGTTCCACCCTAAAATTTAATTCATTTCATTCATATAAAACATTGAAGAAAAAAAAAACGGAAGAGTTTATCAGAAAAGGAAATTGTTGGACACACATATGAACCGTTGGAATTTTAGTTGGATAATAAATATTCACAGTTTCAACCCTTCCACTCTCATTCCCTATTCAAAAGTCAAGAGAGAGAGAAAGAGGAAGAGAGAAGGGTTAGGTGTGGTCTGCTTCATGTTACCAAAACCCGCCCATATTTTGTAAATTGCTATTATTACATACGCTTTTGGGGAGACAAAGTATAGGTCCATTGGGGAAAACAAATATTTCACCATTGCATTAATAGTCCCCTAGTTGGTAACAATAATTCATTATTCCGTTGTAGCGTCTCATTGAGCTGTATCAAAATACACTTACAATTCATCACAGTAATTAATAGTTGTTCATTCTGTTGATTGCACCTAATTCCCAATAACATTAGGGATCTATGTAATTAGGTAATTTCAGAAAATTTATGCTGGGGGGTAATGAAATTGATGGTTTTTTTTTCAAAATTCCTACAATCATGTGAAAATCGAGGAAAAGAAAAAAAAAAGATAAAACGTTAAGGTAGTATCCTTGAGTACGGTCGATAAAACAGAAAAAAATGAAGATTTGTTGGTTAGTTTCTAATTATTCGCTGATTATTCGGGGAAATGCATAATTGACCCAAAAAAATTATTAAACTATTAGGAAGTCATATCTTCAGCTTGTGAATTTACTTTTTTTTTCGTTTCTCAAATTTTTTTCACATTACTAATCTCCTATCACATGCATGAGATAGAGAGAGAGGCAAATAGTTACGACTACCTTTTAATTTAAATTTTTCAATAATCATACGAAGAGTTGAATATTTTTTTCTTTTATTATTTAGTTGATATGTCATTCTCTTCTTCAATAGTAGTTTTCAAATAATGGATCACCTGTGTGCTTTTTAACTTCCCGATCAGGAAGTTATTGTATTTGCCCCGAAAATCGATTTTCGATTTTTCATCGGATCTCGATGTTTCAAGATGCTGACATGAATTTCTGACATTTTTACGGAAGTGTCTGTATGTATGTATGTGTGTGTGTGTGTGTGTGTGTGTGTGTGTGTGTGTGTGTGTGTGTGTGTGTGTGTGTGTGTGTATGTATGTGCGTATGTGCGGAAATTTTGGCCAACGATTGCACGGCCATTACTTATCCGATCAAAATTTTTTTTAACGGAATACAATCATCTTTATGTAACTTAGCCCTGATTAGATTATGAGCTGGGTCAGCTCATTAGTTTCTGAGTTTTTTAAGGAAAAGTGATGAAAAAACTACTAAATTCGTGAAAAATTCGGAATTTTCGATCAAAATACGTCCTTCGTGGAGGTCGATGGGGCAAAAGGGACCACCCTGGAGTAAAATGAAACAGGGGGGAGGGAGGGGGGGGGGGGGGGCTTATGGCAAAACGGACGACCCTTCCACTTCATCAAGAGAATTTGTAGTTAATCTATGAACGAATCGGGAAGTTTGTTTTGTGACCTCTAACAGGTCAAACACATTCTGAAACCAACATGACGATGCTTCTCCATTCACGAACGAGCGTAGCGAACAAGTCAGAACGTATCCCAATTCGCGAGCGAGCGTAGCGAGCGAGCAATAACGCACACCTCGTTTAGTAATTTCGTTATTCCTGTTCGAATTAGTGCGTTTCACCCCCACCACTCCTATTTTCAGTAGCTTTGATAATTCATATTTCATAAACTACACGGACAAAAATTATTGAAAAATTCTGAAAAATGTAGAAAAATATGATCTTCGATATGAAAACAAAAAAAATAAGGGGTTAATTGCACTCGAGGAGGCGAACGGTGGCTCGTTCGGTAGAGTGTCGGATTGCCAACCGGACGATCCGGGTTCAAATCCTAGTCTCTGCCGAATGATACAAGCACCACTGTAAAATTATTTACAAGTGCTTTGTCCACAGACACACCATGACCCTTCGTCGCTGATTAGCATAATCTTGGCGAAAAGATGGCGACGTTAAATAAGTATATAAAAAAAAAAAAATTGCACTCGAGTTCGCAAGGATACCTTAAATATATAACAAAAAACAACTATGAAATTTTCAGACTAGTCGATTTTATATATCGAAAACTAAACGAGATGGATCGATTTTGCCTCAATCCTTTTTTGTAGCTCTACAAATTTTTTCCAAAAACGGATTCGGGCAAAACTGTGCTCTATTTCGCTCAGTTTCCGAAATATTTCGAATTTCATATTCTTCTGAAAAGCTGTAAAATAACTTCATTATTATTATTCAACAATTAGTTTTTATCTCGTATTTTCTATTATTCTCGGCAAACACAAATTTCATAGTTTCTCCTCATTAAACAGAGATAATTTGCATGAGAGACGTTTTTCAATCATCAGCATCCATGAGTTTCCAAATGTTTTTGGAGTAAATACATTCGTAAATCCCCACTGTACTCATTGAAATGAGGTAATTATACTCGAATGAAAGCAGGCTAGTTATGAACACGAGTGCAGTACGATATTCAATGTTATGTATATTTTTTATTTCCTATAGCTTCTGCCAGATGGATAATTTACTGCACTCGGAGAAAGAATTTTGTGTTTGAATAGAGTGAGCTTATTGGCGTATTATTATTCAATAGAGATGGAAGATTTATTTGCACTGAACATGCGATAATTGGAGAGGAATTTCCTCTCCAAAAAACACTAAAAAAATTCTCCATAAATCCATGGGAATTCTATAATTGATTGACTTTATTTTCCAAAAGAAAAAAATCCCAGTTTCCCCTTGAACTAAAAGTGATGAAACGTAACTATTGAATTATATGCGATTTCTCGAATTAAATGAAAGATGTCGCATTGATTAATCGATATTTTTTAAACTATCGATTTCAAGTTGATGTGATATAGTCTATTTTATATCGTCAAGCTTGAATTCAATGCGGAATGTCGCATCGATTAATGGATATTGGAAAAATTATCGATCTATTGAATTCCCTTGAACTAATTCCTCAAACTAAAACAGGTGAAATGAGGCTATTTAATTTCATGCCATATGTCGAATGTAGTACGAGATATCGCATCGATTAATCGATATTTCAAAAAATATCGATTTTAAGTTAATGTGATACAGTTTTTTCAATATTTTATATTGTCAATCTTGAACTTGATGCAAGATATCGCATTGATTGATCAATTCATGAAAACGATCGATCCATCAACTCATATTGAACATGAATGTCTTCTTCAAAAATGGTTTTCAGAAGCTTTTGCGCCCTTCCAATTGCTGTTCTTTTTACTAAGTTGACTTATCTCGTTTCCTCCCCACTAAATCATTCCGATTAATATTTCCTCCGCAATCATCGATAAAATCCCATAAAAATAACGTTATCAAAGACTATGAATAACCAACATTTGATTTCAAAACTAAAATGCAGAAAATAGAGAGAAAAAAAAAGGAAGAATAGTGTGCGAGTGTACATAAAATTCTTGATATACACTGGTAGACGTGTATGCTTGAAGCCCAGGGGCTTTATATCGACGCTATCTCAGATATTTATGGTCGGTCATGGCCGAGTGCAAACGCACACGCGCTACATAAGAGAATCAGTGAGAATGAGAGAGGGAAGTGAGATCCTTGGAGGGTGTGGGTGAGGTCTTTGGCAAGACACACAAGGACGAAAAAGCCGTTACATAGTGCCACTACGCACGACATGTGTCGTGACCACTTTCCCTCCATATTCCCTCCTCCTTTTCTCTTTTACCACCTCTATTTCTGCCCTTTATTTGTTTTTCCACTCTCTCTCCCCCTCTCTTCTCTTTTTAGTTTTTTTTTTTCTTATTTTTTTAACCTCTTCTCCCTTCGTCTTTCACTGCACCCTGTCTCAAACTCCCTCACTACAATCTCTTTCATTTCCAATTTGATAGCGGAAAATGCAGCCAGCCAAAGTCAATAAGTTCTCCCTTCGTTACGGCTCTGTGGGGCCCCATTTCAGGACCTTATACCATTTCTCTTTCTATCTTCTTCTTCTACGTTCTCTTACTGTTTCAATACACTTTGGCCTTCCTCTCATTCGTTCTACTTCACTTGTATTAAAACAGAGACTTCTACGTACACATGCGTGTATACAATACAAAATTCACGTAAAATAGTTTCAACATTTTCATTGTAGAATATATTACAATTGTGGTTAGTTCATTTTACAGGGGCTAATTTCATGAAAGCTTTGAGGTAGATGGTGGGTGGTTTTTTTCTTTTTTCATTCTCGTTTTCCATGAACTTTAATACTCAAACATTTTATTCCATTACACTGAAAGGTGGGGTTCTTGATTAAATAGACATTAGGAGCACTGTAATACCATCAAGCTTCTTCGGTAAAAAGAAAGCACTAAGTTGAAACAGGTCTATTAGAGTTAATTTCGTTGGTGGTTTGAGTTTTCCTTTTTTTTTAATGGGAAATGGAAAAGTTTCTGCAGCAGCTCTTTATTAGGAAACTCAGATTTTCTTATTTTTCTCGTCGGGAGTAAAGGGTTTTTCTGATTTTTTTATGAACAGTGGAAAAGCGCGATGAGTCAATTTCATTTGGCCATCAGTTTTTATGGAATATCTCGAATTCTGGGAGAATTACAGAATTTTTTTTTGATAATGTTTATGGAAAAAATATATATTAACAATATAAAAGAAATATAAAGGAAAATATAGAATTTTTATGTAAAATATGTATGACAAATGTATTGTAAATGTGAGATAATATATGTTCTGCATATCTTATTTACAAAAACATATAATCGCCTATGGTACTTTTGGTGAAAATTAAAACATATTTCATATATGAAATCTACAAGTGAAGATAAAGAATTTAGATATGACAGATATATAACTATAATCATGTCATATTGATTAAATTCGATACAAAATAGATATAGTCAGAATATAACAAAAATATAAAGATAAGACATAATATAATGTTATGAATGTTACATATTTATAATTGGAGAAAACTGGGGCAAAATGGACCTCGAGGGGAAAATGATCCCGAATTTTTTGGGAGTAAAGGAGTTCACGAAAAAATCTGAAAAAAATTAAAAGATACTCCAACATGTCTACGTTGTTGATGATTATTTTTTGAAATTTTGTCCTAGAAGCATTTATTCTCAAAAAAAACCTGGGTCATTTTGCCCCGTAAATTCCTTTTGCCCCGGCCTTTTCTATATATTTGTCGTAAATAAAATTTCTATCTTTACTTCTAAATTTTGTATATAAAATATGCAGTAATTTCGTCCGAGAGTTTCACAATCAAATTATATTTTTTTGCAAATAAAACATACGAAACCAAAATTATTTTGTATTTACTATACATTTTACAACATATCTTCTTGATATGATCAATCCATATTTTTTCCATGGAGAAATTTTTTTTTTTAACTCGAAAGAGCATTTGTTCAGTTAAAAAAGAGGCCATTCTAAAGATTTCCATCGCACAATAGCTCTCAATTTTCAATAAATCTTATTTGAAATAAAAATAATATCATTCCAGTGTAATGAATCCTCAGATTAGTATCCACTACATCACTAACACGTACAATGTTCAGTAGATTCCCCTATCTCTCTATCACTCGAACCGTAAAGTTGCACTAGGGCTGCCACTAAGTCGATGTTCAGTTTGCACGCGAGAATCGGGCGTGAATGTCATATATATACACAGTTATGTACATATGTGTACACTGAGTATATGGTCTAGTGTAAACTCATGAGTTAGTTGAAGATGTCGGTGCGGCATCGGAACATCTGTGAATGTCCGGGAAATGGTAGCATGCAGAGGGGGTGGGAATAAAGAGAGAGAGAGAAAGAGCGAGATAAAAAAATGGAGGGATGGTGAGGTCGATGGAGGCAGGAAGGTCACAGTGTCGTTCGATCGAGGGTAAACGACTAAGCGAGGGTGGTAAACTACGCAATTTGTTCTCTCGTATGCGATTTTACACAGTATTTTGTGTTCACTGGAACCTATACTTATACCAGCATGAAAAAAATAAAAACTGCATTTTCATCGTAATTTTCGCTTGAGTTCACGTCGATCTACAAAATCCTTTGCAATTTCATTTAAGAGTCGGGTAATTTGTCCTGAAAAATCCAACGATACAATCAAATTTGGTTCAATTGTTCAGTCATTCCTTTTTTTTTCGTCAAAAAATTGGAAGGAAATTAATTTTTCAAAAAGTAAATTTTTCTCACTGAATTACAGAATTTTTTTAAAACATTCATATGTATGGTGTTGAAGAGACTAGGAATATTTTCGTGTTCATACGAAATGCAAAGGGATGAAGCATGTGGAAAATATTACTGGGGTTGATGCCCGATGGGGGGATTTGAATTTTTTTTTATTTTACGCGTATGGGATAATAAGCGAGAGAATGAAAACAGAATGTTGAAATATAAATGCATTATCCAAACTTTTTACTCTCTTCTCTCAATGGATTTTCATTAAAATGTTACGCTTATTTGGGTTAATTTGTTAATGATAGAAAGAATAGATTTTCTTCGGGAATTAGTGCTTCTACAATTTTTTTATCACGAATATTGGGAGAATATTGTGACAACCGCAAATACAATTCTCGTAACCCTCTTTTTGTCCATTGGAATAGATTGAGGGGAAGAGAGAGATATTGTACAGTGTATAAGAGGGTGTACAGTTGAATTTCCGGTAGAGAGCTGTACAATTTTACGTCTCGTTTCGATTCGCTTGGTTTGGCAAGCTTCTATCTAATGTAACTACTATCTTCAATAGAGGTTATCTTACCTAACACCTTTTTCTTTCTATTGTATTACTTTGAGTTGAAATACTGTTTATCGAAGCTCCATTGAATTTTCAATGAGTTTGGGGGCACAATTGGAATTGCGTAATTTGGAGAAACTTTAATTTGAATCGAAATTACATGGACAGTGAGGCTTTCCAATGAAGAATATTGAGGACATGTATTGATTCTCTGAAAACTCTACATTTTCAATGTTCGACAGGAGCTTATTTCCATTTCCTGATAGAGGAACATATCGTTGTAAAAAAATCACCAGAACAAATGAAACCAATCTGACGAGGCAACCTTTTCCGGTGTCCCTGTTTGATTCCGATGAAATTGAAGGAATAACATTCTTTGTTGAAAACTAAGAGTCATGTATTTTTTCTTTTTGCTGGATAACCATCTGTAGGCAATTAAACTACAGCTTAAAATGAAGTCCCAAGAGGTGTTTTTTTTAAAATTCGACATACTTGTAGTGAAAATAATTGCCCGAATTTCAAGCGGTAGTTTCACCCCCTAGAAATGTTACTCTGCTGATAAAAATAAATACGTGCTCTTAGATTTTAACCAAGAATTAGATGTCCTTGGACATCTAAATTCTTTCCACTAAAATTTCCTCCCTAATTTCTATTTTTCATTATTAATTAATCCACAGCATTCGCCTCGCTGAATTATTAAATGAATAACCAAAAAATTTATCAATAATTCATTATACACTGCATCGAATGATAAGCGGCTTAATTCACAGAAACAAGTATCAAAACGACACTAAATCACAAATAGTTAAATAATAATAATTATAATAGGAATACGTATGAATATACAATTCACAACAGTATTTTGATGGGAGCGAGGAGAGAGGAGAATGTACTCAGTTTTAGTGTATGGCTTTCAGTAGTTTTGGATTTTACTATGAGAAAAGGTACGAATAATCGCTGAAAATAACACTGCCATCTCAAAGATATATTATTTCACCCATTCGTGCATACCATATACCACCACATGAAGCACTTAAGCCTCTTCGACCCTCTAACCAACCTCCATCTCTCTCTCTCTCACTCACGCCCTTCAAGCCACTCTGCCATCTAGCTTAATACTCTCATACGCACATAAATATACATAATACATACACAAGTACTTGAACTGGGTGGAGACTACGTCTCTCACTCGTTGCGTGTTTAGTTTGTCAACTCTTTTCATCTTCTTGGAATAAATACGAAAGTAGTTTTTTTTTTTTTTTACTGCAAAAGCCCCACCACTTCCTTAACAAGCTGTACATTGAAACTTCATGACAGCTAATCGATTTGCAGTTTGAATTTCCATTCCCTCTCGTTTTTTTTTATTCAGAAGGGGAAACTATTAACTCTTTCTGGTACGAGTTAATGAACTCTATTAAAAAATAACTTTATTTATTAACTTGATATTTTTTCATTTTGACGCTTTGAAGGTTTTTCAATGAAATTTTTATTTGATATTAGTGTTTTTTAACGGCAATTTGAATATTCAATAAAATTCTTTTGATCGGATATTTTTGAAAAAATTGGAATTAATGGACGTTTTTTCTGCCTTTCTTTTTATTTTTTCATTGAAATTCCTTTTTATCGTATTCCCGTGAAAATTAAATGATTTCACGCATGAAGTGACACGAAGAGTTGAAAGGTTAAAACACAGCCATTGTACGTTACCATGTGCTTTACACAGTGAGAGAATGAGTGGATAAAAGCAAAAATAGTAGGGGGGGGGGGGGATGCCCTGTGCATGGAATTTTTGCGCAAAAATCACGGTAGACTAGTGAATAGGAGAATGAATACATTGTTAGTTCAGGCTAATGCATTTATCCCCCTCAGTATTGTTCTACCAATAAGTGATGTCTGAATGTTAGGCCTTCAATAATATTGTACTATGTGTATTGATACGAAATTCATGAAATTCAATGGAGTTCAGGAGTGTAGCGAATGGAGAAATGGGAGTAATTCCGTACATCCTAAATTGTTGAACAAAATTGTTGAGAGTAAAAGAATGGAAAAGGAGTGAAAAAAAGGTGGATTTTCAGAGAATTTCATTCGAATGTCCGGTACTTTGAATCCATTAATTTGCTTTTCGTTATTGATTTTTACGTTAGTAGGATATTCAGAGTGAGTTTGACTCGTAGAAAAATCACAATTATTTTTTGTTACTTTTTTTTTTGCAGCAGTTAGCAACGAATACTGCGGAAAAACCCGAAAGTTTTAACTCCAACGAACAGTTTCGATCTCCCTGTTGACCTGTCGGGTTCGGGGACAGTACCAATCAGTCGGACTGTCGCATTGCTAACCCACGCGTCAATTGAAACGTCTGTAGATCAACTGAACTCGTTAATTTGACCCCGAAATTTTATTCTCAAGAGAGTGTAGATACTGGCATTAATATCATTTTAGCATTTTTTCTTGGAATAATTTGAATGATGTATCAATGATTTAAACGATTTTGCTCCTTTAAATGCAGTTAAAATGTTTAAATTCTTAAATGAGAATTATGAATGAGCTCAGAATGAATTTATTTGCGTTAGTGCTGGTTGGAGAATTTATTTTTATCTGAGACAACCGAGACTCCCTTTTTCCTGTCCGCAGAAAACACGTGCCATCGGCAAACAAAAAATCCCGTACCTAAAGTGCCTAAATATAGGATAAAGTGGAAGTCAACACGGTTCATATCACTGTCTAGTCTCATGAAAGATCTTGGAGACTGTCACTTCGAGGCACAAATGGCTTTTCAACTTTCTGAATTCGCGTGCATAAAGATAGGGCAAATGTTGAATTTCTGAAGCTCAAATTTTGAAAGCGGAAAAATATTGAAAAAAACGAATAGAATTGAGAAAAAATGAAAGTACTTAGATGAAAAAGAAAAATATTACAATGGAGTGCAGTTCTCTATATTTGACGCGTTTGTCACAGACCATTCTCTATATTGGACACATTTTCCCAAGAGCGTAATGAATAAATTAAACATTGAAATTTTGAGTATATCTGCCTAAATGTTTTTTCTTATTGGTTGTCCTGGTGGTCAAAAAAAATCGTAATGGGTAACAGGACAGTCAAATATAAAGGGCGGTCAAATATAGAGGAATTCCAGTGTAATAACGTTTTTATGTTCAGGAACTCTAGAACATGAATATGATTTACTGTCCAAACTGCGAAAGAACAGAAGTGTTTTTTTCCCCTAATTTTAGATTCACATTAAAACCCGTCACTTATTAAATCTTTAAGTATTTCGCCTTTTCTCTTTTTTTTGATAACTTGATTTCCGTGAAAATGTAGCCCTCTATAAGTGCCGTGTGTTAGTTCAGTATTTTGTTTGTTTGATTTCTAGAAAAATAGGTCGAGCAGGGGATTTGGGAGTTATTTTTAGAATCACAGCTTCAGTGTTTGAAATCATTAGAAAGAAAAGCAATTATTCTTTTAGACAATTTCCATTCCTCCATGACATCTTCAGCACTGTTTACTCCCTCCATTTGTCATTATTTTTGTCTTCATTTCTTTCAATTCTGCAGTCAAATGTACCTTGACATCGTGCCAGATTTCATAATGTAATTTCACTTGAATCCCAAGGCGTAAAAATGGGGAAGAAGGGATGACTACCTCATCGCTTCCAATTTCTTCTTTCGTACCGTTAATTCCATTTCTCCTTTGATGCTACCGCTGAAACTTTTTCCCAGTGGCGACAGTATTAATAGACAATGGGGGAACTCGCTCGGTTTTATGTCGAAAATTATTTGGCTTTTGAGTTCTTCTAATGAAACCGAGATTTTATCGAGGAAAAAAAAAGAGCACATCCACTGAGATTTGGTAGATGGGAAGCTTTTCTGGTTCGGAACAAATAATGAGAAAAAAACAAAAAAAAATCAAAATCAATCACTCAACCATTGAATTTTAATTCGTATTCAGTAATTGTCATTGACGTGTCATTCATTAATGAATAATCAAATAATACTGAAGTACGTCACTCACTCGATAGAGATTGGACTCGTGGAAAATTAATTTATCTCACTCTCTCTCACTTGTCGCTCGCCCTAACTGTTACCAGTTAAATTCAACAGTTACGTGTTGAATTGAAAAGAATTAAGGCAAGAGGAAAACAACAGTGAAAAATTTATAACGAAATCTGATAATAAAATTGAGGAAGAAAAATCTATTTAAAAAACTGCCAATTATCTTGGTAGCACCTGAAAGATTTTGTTGTCATAGAATGAATGAAAAAAAGAATTAATAAAAATTTACTGGATACGATTAATATGTTGGCTCGAGAATCTGTCGATAAATCGATAAATTTTCTTCTGTCTTCACTTAGAATTTTCATGAAATAAATTGAAACTGACATTTCTTCTTTTCCCTTTGGGAGTCAATATTCAATGTCTCGAGAATTCTTGAAATATTAAATACAATGGAGCATTCTGTTAAATCAATATTGATGTCGACATTTTTTTGGCTTGTTTTCTTTTGATGTTTTTCCTTACATATTCTTTTTTTTCCCACTACCTAAATCCGCTTTCCCTCGTTCTTGTTCTTTTTACTTCTTATTCTTTCTTTTTTCTTTTCCATGCACAACAAAGTACAGGATATAGTACATATAGAAAAAAAAATAAAATGCAGACAAGTTCACGGGTGACGTGGTTGAGTTAGAAAGGAGAAGGAGCTGACTCGCGTAGGGTAAAATCAGTATTCATATATTCCAGTTTGTGAATCTACACACATACACACTTGCTCCCTTACCAGCAAAATCAATACGTAATGAAATCAATGTCGTTACATGTCAGCGTATCCAACAGAGAGAGAGAGAAAAAAAAGTAGCTTTTTGGAATTCAACTGTCGACAATTTCTTTAGGAGTCACTCTCATGTGGTGCATTGAATGCAAAAAATTAGATGTTGGGTATCTCGAAGATGAAAATGAGAATAATCGAAAAAATAAGCTTTTAGTGAAGATGAAAATTAGTGGGAAACGTCTGATTGCAATAATATTCTTTGTGAACCACAGATGAAATGTTCGACAATAATTGTGATGAAATTAAGTACTATTTGAGCTTGAAAATTGTAAACACTAGAAGCGGAAATGTTAAAGGGTCTTCTAATGAACTTTTTTCTGATGCCGTATCAAAAATGATATTTTTTACCAATTTTCTGAATTTTTTCATCATTTTTGTCTGTGTAGTTGATGAGATATGAATTATCGAAGTTACTGAAAATACCGGTGATGGGAATGAAACTCCGTAAATCGGGCAGAAATAACGAAATTACTAAAAAAACCATACAGTTGACCCATTATTTAAGAATTATTGGCGAAGGGAACAGCATTTTAATGGGATAATAGAAGAAAAAAATATTCAATTCTTCTTATAATTATTGATAAATTTCGTGTAGAAGGTAGTCGTAACTATCTGCCTCTCTCTATATCTCATGCATATGATAGGAGATTAGTAATGGAGAAAAAATTCGAGATGCAAGAAAAAAATTATTCACAAACTGAAGACATTACTTTTGAATAGTTTAATCACTTTTTAGGGTAAATTAAAGCGCGTTTTCCCGAATTATCAGCAATTAATTGGAAAATAACCAATAAATCCTCATTTTTTCTGTTTCATCGACCGTACTCTTGGATATTTGTTATTCATTTATGAAGAAAGGTGAAATTTGTGATAGATTAATTTTAATTTAGTTAGATTGTTAAATGTTGAATTGGAGTATTCTACAGAATCGAATAAACGCTCTGAAGAGGTCGTCATAAAGCAGACGAAACGTTGGTGCATTTTTTGAATTTTAATTATTGAATAGAATTTTATTAACGTGAAAATAACGGCCGTTTTCCCACAGCAATCAATACATTGATCGTTTTTATTTATAGCACTCGAAAATAATCGAGAAATTCATCAGCTTGATAATCACAGGAGTGAGGATTCTTCACAGTACTACGATATTCACATGAATTTCAATTATTAAAATTGTTTAATCAAACCTAATTTAATCATTTCTGTTTGGATATTGGAATAACTCTTCAGTTGATCAAAATGGAATTCTGTTTATTTTAGATTTTCAGTTCAATATCAATTGAGTGGATTACCCAAAACTCCCATCAATTAATCCGCAATATAATTTATCCAGGGGAAATTTCGAATTATAAAATTAATTAATGCATTCGTATCAGAAATTTCATACATTTTGTCTGTTACACATCAATCTCGTAATTTCGTTCAAATTACAACCAATCGATTACTAAAATTGCATAAATTATTACATAACAATGCTCATTGAAATTCAATCATCAATTGTGCTGGAATGAGCAGTCGCCTCTTAATTTACAGTAAATGCAAAAAATCCTCGATTCAAGTCGTGCAATTTTAAATTCTCATTCACCCAGTTCAATCTTACAATCTGCTTCTTTTTATACCTTCATCCATCTACCGCCGTTTTTTACTTCCGGTCGGCGGTCTTCCTCCACACAAAATCAAATCACTGAACGGAGATTCGCTGATATAAAATTTCGCCTCTCGTCTATCAATAAAAAAATTCACTCGCCTGGGTTCTCGGAGGTGCATTTCTTTTTTTTTTCTCTTAGAAAAAAAAAGTGAAGATGAAAATAAAAATGGGAAGCAATCGAGCGTTCATCATTGCAAATAAAATACTTGAAATTTTCCATCTGCTCATTCAACATGGAAATATCGTAATTCATATTTCCATATTTTCCTTCATTGCCTCTCTTTTTCTTTTTATTTCCTTTTTTAATAAAGTTTTACATCAAGAATATTGACTTTAATTATTTATACAAGTTTGAATCTTTGAAATTCATAATATTCAACGATTTCAAAGTCTACTGGAATACTTAAATGTTAAAACTCCAGGGAGAAATGCAATTACCTTGTTGACATGAATTACATTATTTTTATACTAATTTAAATGTGATAAATCGTGAGAATATTCTCTCTTATTTTTTTTTGTATTCTGCGAATATTGGCAATTAAATAAATCTTTGGCTGCTCAATTTGTAAATTATTTTTTATCGAATTTTTCTTTTCTTCCCCTCGATTCATTTTTATTCTTATCCTTTCTGCGGACTTAATAGAATGAGTTTTGCTTTGGTAAGATTCTCTCATTCTCCTCGAGAAAATAAAAATACTCATTGCTACTATTGTTATTATTGTGTCAGGAGTTTTCTCATTAATCATTGAGGAATGCCTCTATCCACCTCGTTTATCATTGAAAACATTTTTTTTCTCCCGATTTTTTTAATTTTCTCTCCTCCTTCTCTACTCGGTTAAACAGAGTAATTAAAAATCCCTGGCGCTTCTAATATTAAATAATAGAAAAGAATTTAATAAAATTGTAGCTGACCAACGCGCTTCTGCTACCGCAAAAAAATGCAGACTCCCCCCCCCCCCTTCTTTTTCTTTTTAATGAAAAGCACAAAATTACGAATCCGTGAAATTCAAACTAATTTTGCCATTCTAATTTCTACTAGGGTAAAATTTTCACGGTGAAAAACTTTTGAATGACTTTTTGGGGTAGAGGCTTCGTGAAACTTTGTACGTGGATTATACTGCAGACCAAACTAACCAGAAGTGTTGGAGACTGAATGTTTTAGAGTGACCCCTCTTCTCTCATCTCGGTTTTCAACCAAAGTCGAGGACTACGTCTTTGCGCAATTCAATGAAGGGTTCTCTCACTTTGATTGGATTAGGAATACTGAATTTCTACTGGAATAGTCAAAGGGCCTTAACGTGAATATTGTAAATATAATTACTATTACTCAATTATAAATTGACAAAGTTATTTTTTGTTAAAGTTTCATGGAAACTATATGGTGAATATCTTTGAGAGGAGTGGTTTTTGGAAAAGTTCGAGGAAACCTCTTTTGTGAAGAAATTCATGAGCTACAAAAAGGGTATCTTGATGAATTTTCCCGAATTTGATAGTTTCTAAGATGTCTTTTTGAAGAAGATACACATCTGTAAAGAAAAATCTGAAATTTTCTGATGAATCGCTGTAGTTTTGTCACCAATTTTTCCAGACTGGTTGTAATATCGGACAGCCTCTGGTCCAAGCTTGTTTGCCAATCCTCGACAAGTCAAAACTGTACCGAGCTTGGACCAGTTGTCAAGTCTCGGTGACTTCTATTTGGGCACCTTAATCATTAATTTCTATATTTTACATTATCGCTCAGCTATTGCGAGAAACTCAATTGCAATAAAGGACAACCAAGCGCAAATTGCCCAGGCTATTGGATGCAACTGTCGCAATGAATAAAGTTCTTCGAATAAAAAAAGAGAATCATCGTTTCAGTTGAATTCTCAATTATTATCACTAAAATATTCAATTGATTGGAAAATGTCTGGTGCAAAAAAATAAATTTAAAACTTTTAAATTGAATAAATGAATCAAGCGTTAATTGACAAACTTCTGTTGCATTATCCCATAAATTTTCAATGATTAACCAACGAAACTTTTCTTCACAGTTGCATTATCGTAATTTATTGAAAACAATTATGAGAATAATGCGAAGAAATGAGGAAAAAAAAAGGAAAGTTGAGCTCATTTTTTTTTGTTGAGCTAATGAGGTTTAATAATTCATACACAATGCAAATGCATTTGGAGAGCCTCCTCTCTGGTGTAAGAAGAATTGAGAAACACGAGAAAAAGAGTTGGAGTATACTGCCAAACAGAAGTGGAGCAGAAAAAGAGAAGGGGCTAGTTGAAAAAAAAAAAACAAAAAAATGAAAGAAAACAGGAGAAATAAGAGAAGTGCACCCTAGTACAGTTGAATCTCTAGAAACTTTTGGAGTGCTTCAACTAAAGGGCGAAAGTATGTTTAACCATGAGACTAGTGAGAAAACACAAAAAGTAAAGAGAAGGCAATAAAAGTTTTGAATAAAAGAATGAAAAAAGAAGAAAAAAAAAAGGTCAACTTTTTTCTTCATTGGTGAGAAATAAAGAAAAATTTTTAATAAAAATGGAGGAAGTTTTTCATTAAAATTTAGCATCACGTGCCACTGCACATCTAGAGCACTGCAAACATCAATTTTCGCTGAGAAAACTTCAATATTTTATGAAGAAAAAAAAATTCAGAAATATTAAATCGATCAAATTTCGAAAATCTTTGAAACCTATGGATTTAGATAAAAATTCAAGACACTTTATTTTTGTAAAGAATTCAATGATCTACAAAAAAAAAGTTCTCGATGAATCTCCAAAATCCAATGGCTTCTGAGATATTTGCAAAAGAATTCATTTTACCACAGAAATGTCATAAAGAAATCAAAGGATGAATATGAACAATAAAAATAAACAGTCATTTTACACTTAATTTGGATGATAAAACAGGGAAAATGAAGATGAATCACATTCACGAGGTTTTGAGGTATTTTTTTTTCTCAACCAAGACCAGGGTACATCGCTTTAACAAGGTGATCCTCTAGAGCTTCATACAGAATTATTCAAGAAGCGTTTGCCCAAGAGACTAGGTGAACTTCAGCTACGAGTATGGCCCCAGTTGGTGTATAAAGCCTCTGGTGATATGCAAGTCAATGGGATAGGATTGCCCGATAATAAAATCAGCCTTCATCGATTTGTGGGTGAAACCACTGACCCAGCTATTTCACTAGTTTAATTAATTCAATATTCAATTTTAACGAAGTAATATAGTGAATTTCATTCACTCCACGTGATTTTCAATTCAAATTGATACAAACTCAAAGGTAAATCTCAGGTGATTTATATTTTATTCAACAAAATTGTGGTGAGCGGAAGTGAGAGAAAGACTTTTCGCACAGATTTATTGGGGAAAAGGGAATGAAATGAAAAAAAAAAAAAACTTCAAAGATTTTTATTCCCGAAGATTTGAATGGTTGATGTAAAATTTCACAAAGAAGGTTTGAATTTTATTAAAATTTGAAATTCAGAGGTGAATTTTTTACTTCTTCGAGATTGAAATATTATTCATTTTGTGAAGGAAAGAGAGTAATGAGGGGTTTCTTATGAAAACGTATTTATTGAAGAATATTTTAATATATTAGATCGTGGGATTATACTGGTGATTGAATAATATTGACTGATTCTATCTATTGATGGAAAAACGAATCGTCAATTCTCTCTTTATAACGCAAAATGCAGCTAGATAAGTCAATTTTTTTTTAGGAGGTCCAATCGCTGTACATAAGTCAAAAGAAGTATAGTACCCAAAATTTGACAAATTGAATCAAGATATTGTTTAAAAAAATAATGATAATTTAATACACCGTTGCTAAAAGTTTCAACTCCATTGTAATGTAGAATGATCTTAAATTTCATGTGATTTCTTTTCATTTATTCAGTAATCTCCACGGTAAGTTCAATATTTTATTGCAAAAAAAAAAAGATTTGCATATTTCAAAAAGCCAATTTTCTTTTTCAATCTCATTCAATCGACAAATGATAGTGTAATTCAGAAGAAAGTGCCAAAATTCTGATTCACCATAAAACTGTATAGAATCCTACATTTTTCGAAATTGGCAAAAAATCTTCTTCGTGGGGCATTTGATGTGCTACAAAAAAAATCAGTTGATAAATTCTTCTAAGCTTCGTCACACCGAAAAAATCGGATTGTTCCCCAAAAAAGAAAAGGGAGCACTAATAATTTAGGAGAATGTAAATCAAAGGAAAATAAATTCGTAAATTCTTGCTCACTGACTCGAGAGATCAAAGTAATGTTAAAATTAATGAAACCTCATTTTTCTATCAATATATCTCAGAGAATATTGAGGTGATCATTATTCCAAACGACTTGAAATGAAGAATGAAGAAAAAAGGGAGAATTGTGTTTGAACGGCAAATGCCGGTGTGCATAACGAGGGTTTCAAGTATTTAATGGCTAGCCTCGTATAAAAATAAATTGGCAACTCGAGTGGTCCAGGGGTGGAAAGTAGGCTATACATGCTACACAACAAGAGATGTTAAAAAAAAAAAAAAAAAAAGGGAATGAGTAAAGAGGGGGATCTGTTATCGTTCCTCTAGCTAACCCCTACGAAGAGAGTTAAAGGCGGTAGTGGATATGATTTTTCGAGAGATGCTCGTTTTTCAACTTTCATCATCCCCCTTATACACTTGGGCCTCTGAAGTCTATGAGGGGTGAAAGAGATCATTTCACGAGATTGCAGATCGAATTTTCTTAGTGATTCTATGCATCCACTTACGGTCACTTTTTTCTCCCTTGAGCTTGAATTTTTTTTTTTGCCCCTCTTCTACTCTCTTATTGAGGCACTTATCGCGCCAATTTATTTCTATGGTTTGAAAGTTTTGGGGATGATAGCCTCAGTGCCATCGATTATACTCAAAGTGATAAGAAAATCGTCACTTCTGCCCTTCTTTGAAGATTAGGGTAAATTGATACCCGTAAATATCCCATATTTTAGTGGAAAACGAGAAATTCATGGAGAAGATGCACTCAATTGAATCACGAAAACGGAAATTGGATTACTGGGATAAATAGAGATAATATTATGATGATTTCCGGTCATTTAACCTCATAGAAACACCAACCAAATCCTTGAAGAGATTTCGGGAAATAAAGCTCAATCAATAGGCGATAATAATGTTCTCAGAATATCTCGAATGCTTCTTAATCAACATTTTCCGAACTTTGAGTTCAGGAAATAAGAATATTGTTTTCAGCAATTGTTTATTCATATGAATTTGTTTTCTAGGACATTTCATTTTTGAAACCATAAACCCGATCCCTTATGAAGATTTCTCCGTATTCCGCCGTTATCATTTTCTTTGAAATCCATCGATTGACCGCAAAAATCGGAAAAAATTAACTTAATTCATTAAAATGTCTAACATGCCATTATATTTTTTGAATGACATATCCTGCCAAGTTGACGAGGAAATAAAATGAATTCTAGTACGCGAAGCAAAATTTAGTTGAATTTTTGATCGAAGAATAGCCGAAAAATTGCCCTATACATCCCTCTAAAGGACAAACCTGGGCTACAGCACGGTGAGGAAAAAGACGAACTTGGCAGGTTGAAACTTCACGCATAAGCATCTTCAAGAAATCTTCTACTAAGGCATTAAAATTATTCTTAAAGAGAACTGAAAAGTTACCGAATCAACTAGCCAAAGTCGTTAGATCGTTCATGCTGACCAATCTTCGGTAAACTACAGAAACGCCATTGTAGAGCTATCAATATTCACAGCACTACAATAATTGCTCCTGTAGGCTTCAAAAAATCCCACATCTCAATTTTCGAATATTTCACCAACCATATATCCTCTAAACATTCAGACCATCCTCAAAGAATCACAAAATTGCGTCACCCAATTACCAAACAGTAATCCTCCTTTCCCAAAGATTAACTCCAGTGAATCTACCCCAGCATTTCCTCGCAATAACTTCAAAGCTAATGTACATCTATCATCATTAATGCGGTCTGTGTGTATGAGGTATTAATTGTAATTAAAGCTCCTGAACCAGTGATAGATATTGGATAGGTTACTGAAACCAGTTCGGCGAATGGTCTCCAGATACAAGGCAAAAGCCCCCCCCCCCCCTTTTCCCTCCTCCAGTCCTCCAAATTCTCTTTCTACCCCTCCCCCCTCTTCCACCTTCCTCAACCTGAACCCCACTACATACACCTCTGACCTCTTTCAACGTGCGTATTCGTGTTTCACGTTTCCATGGTGCTAACGAGCTTACGAGCTGACGGTCAGTTTCGCACACTCGATCGTACATCGTTTCATGTTCATTGCTGTTGTTGTTGTTGTTACGGATATATATATCTGTTATACACTCTCGCCAAAATGTACCCCGATACTGTATGCATGTACATACGCTTGAAATCGACTACAAGGGTTCAGTTTACCCCGGAAAGAGAAGTTTTGAGAGGAGAGGGTAAATGGGAGAGGGTTGGGTGGATGGGTGTTTGAGCGCACTGAGGGATACTATCTGAACTGAAAAGGGGAGGGGGATTGATAGCATCAATCCCCGTATTGGGATCACTTTCCTCAGGGACAACGCCACGTGCCACTATGGCTCAATTACCTCCCAGACAATAATTGAATGATAATCCCTTCAGCATATGGATTATATTTAATATTGCTCCCGAAATATATGTGCATGTGAGGGATTCTCTTTTGCTGGAAAATGAGAGAAATTTTCCAATGGAGATCATTATTTTGGGCTCAGACAAATCATATGAGGAGAATTTGTAGAAAATTTCGTGGACTACAAAAATAGACGCCATGTGATTTGTATGAATTTTATTCGCCTTCCTTCATTTTATTACAGAATAGTGTTCAGTAAGTGTACGGAAGATTTATCCGAGTTTCTTAGAATCTTCAACTTTCTATTCTGCAACCAGTTGAATCCATCCTCATACTGCAATTGTGTCGGACACAATAACCTCGAAAATGTATTGAAACGAGAATTTCTACTCTATTATTTTTTCTGTTCTTCAGAGGGGAACACGAGAGTCTTGTTTTATGAAGTCAGACAACACAAATGCACGTTCATCTAAATTCTCCAAAATAGCCTGTGGATCTGACCCGGCCTTTGTGCTATCTACCTGATTCAATTTCCCCACGCACTTTGGCTTGAATTAGTCTATCTTCAAACACAGAGTAAACAGTTTCTCAAATTACCTCAATACTAAGTGCAAGCATCCTTGATCCTTCGAAATTCCACAAACGTGAATTATCTCTTCAGCATTTTCTTCAGCACAAAAGAAACTTCAGCATCAAATTTTTTTTCATCAATCAACGTTGAAAAAAATCTTTCATCTCTCTCTCCAGTATGATTTTAATTGAATTTTATACTTGAGAAATTCACTTTGATACTTTCATCTCAACCAGAGACAAAACAGAGGAAATATTTTTCAATGTCTTTTTCATCACTGGATACTATTTTCTTTCATCCATTAAAAAACCCTATAAATTCAATCTCACTTGTATTTTCTCTTGTAAACTTTCTACTATCTTCTTATATATATCTGTATATTCTTAACCAAGTGTTGCGCTCTTAATTTTCAATTGGAATGTTTGTGAATTCTTCTTGTGGGCCCAATCATTGACTTGACAGTGTTGAGAATAGTTGGATGCTGCTATTGGTGTATCTATTGGCCTCAGGCCAATGTTTAACTCAGACCATATCGCCACTACGGTCAATCAATTTGCAAGATCCAAAGGCGTGCAATAGAGAATTCCAAAGGGGTCGTACTCGTGTGATCTCTGTAGCTCTCCTTGATCTCTAAACCACTGACTACATGACGTGCATCGTGAGAGATTCATGTTTTTACTTATTTCTACAGTTTCTCTCTCTTTTTTTTTTTTTTTCTGTGTGTATTTCTTTGTTTCCTGATTTTTTTTTCTTCTTTTTTTCCCTTTTATTTGCGTTCCGTTTATCCTTTTTCTTTTAACCTTTTATTCTACTTTTACTTTGGAGTTTAAATTGGCTTGCGACCGCACACTGAGAAACTCATCGCTACATGCCCTTGTCTTTCAGTTTCAAAACTTCCAACTTCAACATTATAACTTATTCCATTAAATTTTCAACGTTTTTCTTGCGGTGGAATTAACCTTTTTTTTCCTTTGCATTTCACTCTTTATTCCTGCTTAACATTGTGAGGGGATTGAGGAAGAGAGAGAGAGAAGCATTATCGATGAATTCGTTTGTAGGGCAAAGTGGGGGAGAAATAATATAGCCCTTTGGAACTGATTTTTTTAAGGTATTGAAAGAATTTTTTGGAAAAATCAGGAACGAAAATTGAATCAGAAACGAATTGTCAAGATGTGCAAAATGATTCAAAATTTTCTGTAAGTCGAGGCTTTTACGGAAAAATTTGAAAATATTCACCAGCAATGTAGACATGTTGGTGCATTTCCTCAATTTTTTCAGATTTTTATACAAAGTCTTACACTTTGGAAAAAAAAACCTGGACCATTTCGCAACAGAGGTCCATTTTGCCCCAGTCTCCCATATAATTCGATCCAAATTTTCTTCATTACCCTTTAAATATTTCATCTGTCTAATATTTCAAAATTTTTATTACTCAGAAATCATAAAACTTTGAAAATGAAAATTCTCAACTATAACTCACTTTCAAAGATCCCCACCACCACCTGTGTATCATTCGTTGAATTGGCTACGGGACATTGGGGATCAGTGTTGGCAACCAATCATCCTGTTGCGCATAAAATATTAATGTCAAAGCCCCCCAAAGCCCAGTGTATTTCCTACGTTTGATCATGCTCTCATGGAGTAGACTGATAATGCACAACACAATGGAGCTGAAAATTTTCGATTATACACAATCTTAAGTGGAAGAGAGAAGGAGAGAGCGAGGAATGAGTCGATGGAATATTGCGAGTAAATTGAGGATTTATTGATGGAAAAAAATAATACTAGAGATAGTGCTTATTTTTCTTCTTTTTTTTTTTTGCTCATTAAGAGGAAGCTTGCTTCTTCTCTCTTGAGTATTGTACCGGTGGCCTGTGCTGAGTGGCCTTATAGAATTTCTTTTTATTCTGTAATAATCATTAATTACTGGCATTATTGACTTTTGCGAATTTCTCGTCCATTTAGTAGCATTAAATTTTTTTTAATACTCCTAACTTTTTAATTAGTAAGATGAAGACATCGAGATGAGATACTAATGAAGAATTCATCAATTAAGATGCATTTTTCTTTAATTCCCAACGATAATATTCCCTGTAAAATAAATATATTTTATAAAATAAATATTAATGTTTATTTAAAAAATGAAAATACTATGAAATGTCTAGATAAGATCGAAGATGATGAAGGAGGTTATTCTTGGCACGACTTGCTATATGCCAAAATGAAACGAAAACAAAGCTAAGCAATAAAGCAAGTGCAGAAATAGAAATGAAGAGAATGAACTAGAGAGAAGAAGAGATACAAAATAAGACTATATAGAAGTGAGAAAAGAATGAGAAAAATAAAAGCATCCAGGTATAGTTGTGAAAGGAATAGAGGAGTTTTGTACCAACGTAGAATTGGAGAGATAGAAAGGTAGGAGACGACTGGAGAAGAATGATAATAAAAGAAGCAGCGAAATGCGAAACGCGGAAAAGCGAAGCTCCGGGACCGAAGGTTTTTCTCTGTTAGGAGGAAAAAAAGAAAAAAAAATATAGAAAACTGAAGGTGAAAATGGAAAAAAAAATATCGCGAACTAACGGATGAATCTTGGAAGAAGAAAAAGAAAAAATTCAGTCGGTGGTATTTAGATATTTTTTTTTTCTTTACCATCCTCCTGACTTTTTATCCACGCTCACTCAGTCTGCTTCTTTACGGTGTTTCTTTGGAGGTGTTGGTCAAAGTTTGAAAAGTTTCTGCTCCAGCCATGGATAGTTCAGACACATGAAGATATATTGGACGATATCATCTCAATTTTGTGGAATTTATTGATGGTGAGGAACGAAAAAAAAAACGTTTCTTGTCGAATTATTAATATCCCAGATGCTAGAAATTGACATTTTTAGTGATGACCTGTAGTGAAAAAAAATTATGAAAAATTGATGAAACAAACGTATAAAATTTTCAAATGTTTTAAAATAAATACTTTATTGCAATCAAACGTCACGAAATATTGTCGTATAACCAATCACTCCTGGTATCCCGCCACTGAATCTATAACAAGGGTAAAATTTCAAGCGAAATAGGTCTAAAAAAAATGTGACATCATCAATAAAACTTTCATGAATTCGTTGAAATTAATTCAACTTTCCCTTTTCATCGAGCAGCATCCATCTCAAATTACCTCGTGACAGGTGAAATTAATTTAACCATTAAAAACTAAGGAAGGAAGAAAGTCCCTTTTTACCCCCTTCAATTTCCTCACTCATTTCAGCCCCAAAGAACAAAAAAGAAAAATAACTCTATCATTATGTTCCCTTTTTCTTTTTTTCCACGCTAGTGTGAGGAAAAGCAAAAGTCGTTAATGTCCTGGCCCTCCGTGTCGCGAATGAAAATGAAGTCGAACACGACTTGGCATCTCACTCATTTTAAAACTACTGCTGCGCCTCTTTTCGAGAGAGGGAGCATGAAAAAAACAGTGGAAAAAAAAAGAGGTGAGGGTTCGAGTTGGATACAGTGAAGTCTTTTCTGAGAACGATTAATCTAGCCTCCCCCATTCCCTCGTGGCTTTTATCTCGTTTTTTCCTTTATTTATTTTCATTTTTTTTCTTCTTTTTTTTCGTGTCCCTCGCTCGTGTCTCAGCCGTGTGACACTCGACCCTGGGGTTCATGTCTGCGTGCGCGCCCTCTAAACAGAAAACAGAAGGGATCCGTGATGCAAAGCCCATTCTTTTCTTCTTTCTCTTTATATTTTAACATTTTTTTTTCTTCTGGTTTCTAAACGCACAAAAGCATCCACCAGCCTCTGCACATCGTCGATCCTAATGAACTTGATGCCTCTACATGTGTATGTAAATATATATATATATATATATATATATATATATATATACTTGGCAAACTATTCTTGCAGACCGCAAACTATCTCGAAACTCGTCCCAACCATACCTCGACCCTTTAGTCGTTGTCGGTGCTTGTCCCTACCTCCAACTGGTTTTGTTTCGCAGAAGCAATTCCTTCGGGAATTCGCTTAAACCCTCTATTTCGAATAAGCCACGAAAAGCCACCGGGCCAAGTAGAGTGGGGACTGTGTTACCTTGCTCAGTTCTGGCCCAGAGTGGGGATGAATTTATCTAGATGAAGAGGGGTAAGAAAACGCCTGAATTCCAGGGGTTTTCGGGGATGAGAGGACATTTTCACGAATGGCTCTACTATCAGTTGGAGAAGTAGACAATCGACCCTTGTCTCTTGCAAGTACTCACGGAGTTATGAAGGGATTAATTCTCTTCAATGATAATATCTGTTATTGAGAGTTAATTGAACAGTGGATTTCAACTCAATGAAGATAATGTTTGGGGCTATCATAGTGGGTGGATGATTGTTATAATTATTTTGAAGTATTTTGTTCATAGTTTTAATTTGAGAATCAGAAACATGGAAGAAAAAAGCTTTAATGGAAATTTCTGCTGTAATTTGCTGCAAAGTGTGGGAATTTCTATATCTTGCAGTAAATTACAGCAGCAATTTCCATCAAATAAACTGCAAATTTAGAAAAGGATAATTTTAAGAAATATATGGAAATTCAGGAAAAAATACTAGAAGAGCTTTTTTTTGGGAAAGTTTATGAGCTAAAAAAAAAGGTCTTCTGATATTTTCTCCCAGATCCGATGAAATTCAGAGATAATTTTACAACGAACTGTATTCGATTTTTAAACTGATCTCCTGGCCTTCGTCCCATGAATCATTTAAAAAAATCATAATCATAATAACTATAGTAATCAAAAAAGAACGTGTTTCTGCAATATGGCGAAAATTTTTGGTATGAAAAAATTGCATTTGAGTCATTTGAAATATATTAAAATCAACGCGCTTTTTTGTTCGTCTTCATCATTAAATCAGATGCAATTATCAGGAAATTCATATTCCATTTTGTATTGGATTATGAATCCTTGGAATTATCGAAATCAATCAAACTTTTCAATGAAATTCTGACCATCACTCTAATGATGATGAATGCTAAATAAACCCACTCTCGGGTTTGGAAGCTATAATAAAAATAATAAAAAAATCTACTGATGGAAATACCCAAAAATATTTTCAAATGTACGCGATTTTTTATTTCAATTAAAATAATACTTTACCGGAAAATATGAGGCATTAATACCTCCGAAACATTCATTGAATATTGAATAATACATAATAATCAATAAACTCGTTGATCAATTAAAACTCTCTCAAACATTCACGTGCAAACATTGCAATAAATCCATGTATTCGATTCAATAGAGTAATGTATTCATCGAAAAGCATTCTCTTTGAAGTTTCAATTAAAAAATAAAAATACGAGACTTCTGGAATCGGAAAAACTTTCGATAAAGCGTGGATTTATATGAAAAAGTATGAAATGGTTATTCAAATTATACTGAATTTTTTACGACTTTAAAGAACGATACACTAAGAGAAAAAAAAGTAATTAAAATGAGAAAATAAATGGCTTCAATAGTCCTTAACAAACAGTTTTCTCCAACAATTGATCTCTTTTTTATTCTCATTAAATTTACCTCATTCACCATTTTTTTCATCAGTTCCAAGCAAATATTTGTTTTGGACAGTCAAAAAATTGATTAATTTCAATGAATTCACGAAATTTAACAAATCTTTGATCATTTCCAAAAAAAATTATTAATAACTGTTGAAGCAATTTATTCCATCATTATCACTACTATTTTTTGTCTCAGTGTATGTGACATCTAGCCTGAAACTCCTGAAATTTTATTTAAAAAAAAAATCCACAAATGCACTCAATGAAATTTTCGGTTCGTTACTGTCTCACTATTTCTCCGGAAATACGCTATGATTTATATGACGTATCTACCCCATCCACAGCTCCATATCGACACCATATTCCCCATCTCCCTCTCTTCTCCCTTTTATCGAATTTATAAGTCCCAGAATTCGCAGAACCCACGAAACTATGTACTCATGACTATACGTTACCCCCCCCCCCCTCTCTATTGCCTTGTGTTCTATATAGCAGGCCAGTTTTCGTTCTCCACGTTATTCTCCGAGTTTATCGGTGGACTACAATTTATATATACGCACATACATATATATATATGTATATATATATAAATACGATAGGCAGCCGTTGACGTTATATCCCACCATGAGCTATGGGACGAAACAACCTAGAACCATATTCTCCCTGGAGGCGAAAACGATTGTATCGTTATACGTATAGTATATATACATCTCTCTTAGTTTTTTTTGTCCACCGTTACTGTCGTGAAACATTCTTTTTCCTTCTTTTTTTTTATTTTTATTCTTTTCCAATGAGACAACTATCCATACTGTATATATACGACATTGCATTTTCGTTTATCGCCCTGCGATCGATTCATGCTGGCAGAAAAGTGGAAACAAAAATAGAGAAAAAGACAAAAAAAAATTATTGGACGAAACTGTGTGTGGCTTTGTGTGCGAAGTGGGTGAAGATGGAGGGAATAAAGGGGTGAAAAAGAGGAAATTCAAACAAGTGTATATTCAGAGAGCAACTTACATACGTCTTCCTGTCAATTATTCTCTTTTTTTTTCCTCAGTGCAAAGAAAAATGTGTTTGTATACACGGGAAATTCAATGCTAACGGGGGATTAGCTGGAGGGGCTCCTGCCTTTTTTTTTTGTTTTGGGAAATAAAATATTGAGGTATTTTTATAGGGCGTTCAGGATAGTATACTTGGGATAAACTCGGGGATATATTCAGAAATGGTGAGATTATTTTTTTAAAGAAAATTCCGGGAGTCGAGGGATACAAGATTAAATATCTCGGAATTCAGAGTAGTAGGGTTACGAATAGAATTTGAAGATTAAAATATGACATAAATTTTAAGTGAAAGTTTTTATGAATCTGAACCATCTCGTGAAATTTAGAGTCAATTGGACGGTTTGTATGGTCAATAATAAATAAAAACAGAATAGAAATAACACGATTTCATGCTTTTGGTTTGGCAAATGATTAAAATCTGTGAAATTCGTTGAAAAAAAGGGTAAAAGAAAATTTACGATTGAACTTGAAAATTATTGATTGTCTGATAATTTTGTAATTAATGATTGTTTCTACTGCATTGCCACAGACGTGAATACGCTAATCAAATGGCATAACATTGTTAAGCAATAATTGACAAATAATTAACTTGATTCATTAATTCTTCTACGAATTCACTTTTAACGCACAGAGGAAGGTTTTCAATCATAAATAATAATTTTTCGGTATTTTTTTCACCAAAGAATTATCTTAAAAAAGAGGATTTTTCTTTTGCGAAATAAGTGCTACAAAAAAAAATTCGAGATCCAATTCTCCAAACTGTATCTGTATATCCTCGAGTTATTGATTACCAAAAATTCATAATTAAATGGACAAAAAAAAACTAGTACCCACAATATCTTTAATTCATTGAATTTATAAACATTTCCGTTTTACCATTGTGAATCCAATTTTCATCCCTTCACCATTGTGAAATAAGATTGATTACACTAAAGACTTCAATAAACATGTAAATGCCCTTTAGTACAGTGTCTACCAATTCAGAAATAGTATATCGAATTTTTCAAAGGCTTTTGGTAGATGGGAAATTTCAAATGTGCACGTGTCCCCCTCATCAGAACTAGGGGACGAAAATTCACTGCACAAGAAAACGAGAATAATAGGAGGAACTGATGTGGGGGGAGGGGGGGGGGGGTGAGGGAGAGTATTATTATGGGCGAGAGAGCAGACATAACATGACTCGAAGGGAATTCAAAATACACATTTTTAATTTCTTCAATGGTATCAATGTTTTGTAAACATTTGTTTTACAATGCAATTTTTTTTTAACAAATCGTTTCATTTTATGGTGATGCAATTTATCGTTTTGTATATGCTACGAGTTTCGAGACTCGCCTATAAAATTTAGTTCAACGTAATACGATACATCTGTTCGTGGATGGTGGATGTAAACCAGATTTCAAAGTACTGGACAGATACATGGTAAAACATATATACAGAAAAAAGTGGTAGAAGCAACTCGTTTGTAAAAATGGATACACGATAGTTTTGAAAAAAGAAAGACAGGAGAGTAATAATTTTTTTTTGTTTTTCATGCTTTTCATCAAACACAATGGAGGAACAAAAATATTTCATTTGCTCTTGTCTTTCTCTTGAACGATTGGTTTGTGGAAAAGCTATTTCTTCTTTTTTATATTTTTCATTCACTTTTATTCTCATGTTTTTATTCATCAAAAATCCTTTCATCTTCAGGTACGAGGAACGAAAATAAGTCAATTTTTACTTTTTTTATTGTGAAAAAAAAATGGGAAAAATGATGAAAACCTCTCGAATATAATGGAATCAAACGAATTTTTCGTTTATTTCGTTAAATTGAAAAGGAGTAGGAGGATTGGTAGAGAGTGAATATTTTTTCTGCTCTTCATGTTTTTTTTTAAATTGAATATCTGAAAATATTTGATTTGGTGCATTTTTTACGTCAACCTTAGTTTTTTTATTTTCGAGAGAATTTAAGTAAAAGTATTTTTAAAGCTCATCAAATTTTCTGCAAAAAAGAGAATTGCCGAGAAATTTTTCTCTCTTATGTTCTCAACTTTCTCTCTAATGAATTCTCAATTTGGTTATCTGTTTTTTGGTAATTATACCGATAAAGGTAATAAAATTAGCATCACCGTAGCCCTCCTAAGATGACTCCTTCGAAATCTTCAACGAATCTTTAATAACGCCGAGTCAGTAAGAAAAAATAAGAATGATAATCCTCTTAAGAATTTCTAGAGCTCAGAATAATCTAATTCCACTTAATAACAATGATTCAGCATAATTTCTCGTGTATAATAATGAAACAAATGGAGAAGAAAATGTTCATCAATTGTATCAGAATAGAATTTTTTAATCTAATTGTAAATTCAACTGAATTCATCGACTCATTAAATTTGAAATATTTCAATGGACGAAATAATTGAATAATTTTTCATTTCATCTGTTAGTTTTCATCGTAATTTAATTGTTCATGTGGAGTTCAAACCAAAAGCGTTGGAAATACGTGGAAATATTTCTGTTCATGAAATTATTAAATTTACTTCTACAGGTATTTTTTAAAGTTCAATTATTCACAGAAATAGCTGGTAAAAAGCAATTGTTAAATTTAGTCCAGAATTTTATTTCATAATTAAACTTCAATTGCGAAAACTCTGCAAATAATTCAGAGATGAAAAAAATACACGATATTGGCAGTGCTCGAATGAAAAATTGAATATTATTTGTCGAAACTTTTTTTTTTTCACTAGTTCCAATATTTTTCATGCACACAGTAACTAGAGCGGAACAATTTTCGTTTACTACTAAAAAAAATATCAGATTTGTGATTATTGCAGTGAAATGCGTGAACGATGGTAAAATTGGCAGACAACTTATTTTTATAGCTATGCCTTCTGTTGAACCTTAATATCCATGTTTCTAATTTAGAAAAAAATGATAATAATTTGAGATTTGAAAATTTTATTCTATTTTTTTTCTTCATATATTTGAATCGATTGAACCTGGCAAAAAAATTCCAGAGTACTCTTTCCTCAAGAATCTTATAGCTTAGAGCATAACAAAAAAATTTTCTCAAGAGCCCTCCCGCCATTTCCCTCTGCATCTACTCAATTCAAAGATATTTCCAAAAGAGGCATGTAATTTCCTCACTCATTCCACTTTACCACTTCACCGAAGAATTTCCCTAAACGCATTGTCCCCAAGATGTGTCGAAAATAGACCCTCTGCAGCCATTGACTTGTGCTCTACCCCAAGCAAAATCTCTCAGAAAAAAAGGAAAAAAAAACTAGAATGAAAAAGACAAAAGTGGTGTGCCCCCCGTAGGTATGGCCCTGCAGGCGACTAGTACCTTAAGACTATCTCGCATCTTTCCTATCCAATATGCCATATTGTCTGAGCGCAAGCCAAGTGCTGTTAATCAGGGGGTTTTGAGGCATATGCGCTGGGGCGCATCATGCAGAAGGGTGAGAGGAAAAAATTATCGATGAACGTTTGGAAGGGGGAGGGGGGAGGAATGATGGAAAAATAGGGAACAGGTTTTTCAACGTATGTGGGGGTGAAAGTGGCATCGTGTTTACGCTTGGGCGTATCTGCACTGCCACGGGGGGCTTCAAGCCCTGAATTCTCCAGAGGGGGAAATGAATGGAGAGAAAAAAAAATATACGTAGAGATGGAATGGCAAAGCAGAGAGAAGGGGATGGAGGGTGGAGATGGCGACAAAGCTTTTTACCTAGTACGAAGAGGAGAGGGGTGGGGAGGGGGGGGGGTGAATTGCGTGGGCTGGCAATCGACGATAACGTCGTCCCAGGGTGAAACCAAGAGGAAGAGAGAGAGAGAGATAGGGGGGTCTTACCTCGACGTGAATATATATAAGCGATATGAATTTTACGATGGTACAACATGAATCGCCGTCTTTTAGTACAGTAGTAGAAAGCAAATGGTAGAGATATGACATGAGGGGGTAGTAGTAGTGAGCAATTATTCACTGGCACGAAATTTCAAAATCGTTGAAACGACAATTCTCGTATTACTTTGATTATAAACATAGTGAATGAACAGGATAATAAAGAAAAAAAAATTAAATGACTAGAGTTTAAATAACAGTTATTAATAGTGAATTATTTTGTGGTAGACAAATTATATGTATTTCGTGATCGTTTTGTTGACATTTTGTCCTGCACGAATGCACATTTATGCTGATAGGGGAGGAAAGAGAGTCAAATCGTTGGGGTTGATGGATTACCTGAATAATAACTATCGCAATTATTATTTCTCTTTGTAATTTTCCAAACTGTTTGATGGAGAATTTATGAAACAATATCGATTCGTTTATTTTTTTTTTAACTCTTTATTTTTTTTTAATTTTTTATTGACATATTAGCTGAATAGATAAATAGCAGTATAATTGATATCGGAATTTAATGCAAAGATTTGATGGCGTGAAAATTAATTGAAATACTCCCTTTAGCTGTGGAAGAAACAGTGATATACGAGGGCCCATGTAGAAACGATAGAGAAATTATTCATGGCAAGTCGACGGGGATGGTAGAAGGTGTAACTTAATTACCCTCAGGCACGAATAGAGACACGAGTCTCGGTTATATATGAAAATAAACGAGAAAATTAGAAATGGAGAGAGAGAGAGAGAAGAAGAGAGATACTATTGTATATATTCTTTGAATTCTATTACACTTGCGAACTCAAGAAAAGGCATTACCGTACAGTTTTTGGGTGGTAAAAGGATAGAGGGGCTAAATGGAAAAGCAAAACTGAATAGCAGAGGCTGTATAGCAAATTGAAACTGGCCATATAACGATTCACAAACTGAATGTGTACTTTATGTACAACGAACCGTAGAATTATAGTGCACTGGATCGTTTTACCTTTAACGCTTATGATACGGTGCAAGGCACATTCACGAAACTCGTGTATTTATTAATCATAAAGTGTTTCAATTATACGGAGCAAAGATTTATGCAGTATCAACTGTAATTTTCCGAGAGACTTTTGAAGGTATTCTTTATTAGGCTATTTTATACTTTGAGAATTGTGTATTTTATTAGTACAAACGGAGAATATATTGACTCTCGACAAATTAATAATTAGTTAAATCAGAAAAAGAGGCGAAAATACTTTTTTCTTCAAATATTAAGGTTCCGTAACTCGTAGTCCGAAAGCATTGAATCCGCAATAAGAAAATCCGCATAAATATATATCCGCTACTGAATAATACGGAATTATGAATCATATAAATAAATTAACAGCAATGATAATTTCCAAAAAACAAAACAATGTCATTTTCATTGAAATAAATATAAACATTATTGAACAATTAACGTCGATTAATAACGAAAATTATCAATGTTATTTTCATATTACGATAAATTATTAGATGGTAATAGCTCTTTAATAATGTTGATGATGATGATATTGAAAATAAATGATTGTTAATGACAATGATTTCAATTGTGGATTTATCAATGACAAATATTATAGCCTTCGGATATTTTTGCAGAAAATTTCAAATCATCACATTTCACATCGTGGATTTTAAGTCGTGGTTATAATATCTATGGATTACGAGTGGCGTTACCAAATATGAAAATATATCTCAGATTTCGACTCTAGTTGACGCAAAACATTCGCACTTAATGAAAAGCTACTCAATTATTCAACTTTCATTCCAAAACATATTCAAATAGACCCGCAATTGAAGGAAAGACTGTTTTATCGAGTATCATATGATTTAATTGTATTCATGATTAACGCACATCGCTTCGATTTCTCTCGCGTAACTTCTGATAAGATCGAGTGATATCAATTTTTATTCAACAAAATAATCCATTAAAATATAATACATCCTTTGTTTATAACTAAAACTTTGTTATCAGTTTATTTAAATATCATGGCCTCTAACAGAAATGGTCATCAAGAATTTTTCAATATTTCGACAATCACGTCAAATGAATAAAAATAATCCTAAATATTGTCATAACAAAAGAAAAATATTGTCATTAATTCTCCGCAATAATTTTCTTTTCTCGTATTCTCATTGCAATATTAATATTGCGGAAGAGACAGTGGTTTGAAATATAGTGCTGAAGCGTGAAAACCAGGTTATATCCAACAAAAACCCCTCGAAGTCTCTTCACGCTCGCCGTTGGTTTGCGGTTTAGCAGCGCTTTGACCGCATTTACCACTGTCCTTTCTCTCATTCTCTCTTTTTTTTTCCTCTTTATCTCTCTCTCTCTCTCTTTACTACTCGATGAAAGAGTTTGTATTGAGGGAACATTGGTGAGGAGACACAATTGCTTGAAAGAAGTGAATCTTTCTCCAAGTAGAATGAAAAAGCAGAAAGAGAGAGAGAGAAAAAAAGGAATAAGAAAAAGGTAGAAGTAAATTCGGTCTTATCGAGCAAATAAGATTTTGTCGAAAAAAAACTCCGGAGTCTCAAACGTTTAGATCCGGTAGCTTGAGGGAAAAAGTAAAGAATAAGAAGGAAAAAAAGTACTATTGGTCCAAGGCGATTTGAAAAGGTGGACACGGTAAGAGTGAATTGAGAGTGAGAAAGCAACCTCGCCCTTTGTCATACGTATCGCTTGTGCCGTCTCATATTTCTTGGGGCAATAAAAACACTGAGAAATCGGATCAGATTGAAGGATAGAGTTACAAAGATTTTCCCCTTGATTTCTTTCTTTTTTACGCTACTCTACGAAGGGGTGATGTTTGATTTTCAAAGTGATTCAATTTCTTTTGGAACGATTTGCTTCGTGATAAATTTGTGGATTAAACTGATTTCAATAAAGTACAGGTTGAAGTGTTTGGAGAGAAAAGGTTCTGTGATTTTTCCTTCTTTTAGATTTAACTCCGTGGTAGAATTCCGTTAGGACAGTATAATGCTATAGTGAATGGGAACGTTAGTAGCATGCTACTCGTAAGCTACAGAAACGCTGAAATTGATTTTTAGATTTTTTTTCCTTTTAACAATTTAATTATCTTTCAAAGAATGAAAAAAAGACACATGGAGGAATTTAAAAAACTATGAGTGCGAATTTTTTGAATATTTTTTTTATAATACTTTATTTATTTTTAAAGAATCATAAAAATTGTCAGATCTGTGCTAATTCCATCATCATAAAATGGCAGACATATGACAATTTTTTTTCCTTTTCTTTTTTTGAGAAATGAATTATTATTGAAAAATGAAAAATATGCACATGTAGAAAATTCAGAAAACTATGAGTGCAAATGTTCGAAATATTCTTCTCTAATAATTTATTTGCTTCGAAAAATCGAAAAAATTGTCAGCTGATTTCATTATAATCTAAGATTTTTGCTGCATATGAAAAATCCCAATACTATCCTCGTTTCTAGTGCATTTTTTAAAAACAAAAATAAAAGTCACCATAACGTTGATTACAGAAACGTTTGACTTTTCAATATTTTTTTTTCTTCCACACACAAGAATTTTCATTTTTTTACCCTCTCTTTAATTTTGTGAAAGTCCCTCGGGACAACAAATACCCGAGTGGAAATTCTGATAAGTTTATGGTCAGTTACTGATCCGCCCAAACTGATTTGTAATCAGTTACTGATCAGGCTGTCAGATCAGTTACTGATCAGGGCTGTAACGCTGTTTTGGATACTATTAGGATCAGGAATCCTGATACTAATAGTATCACGTATCCGGATACCAATAGCATCAGGGATTCCTGATACTATGAGTATCAGGATTCCTGATCCTAATAGTATCAGGATTCCTGATCCTAATAGTATCAGGATTTCTGATCCTAATAGTATCCCAAAATAGCGTTACATGCCTGATCAGTAACTGATCAAATAGCCTGATACTGTCAGTATCAGGAATCCTGATACTAATTGTATCAGGGATCTAAATAACAAAAAATATTTCGTTTAATCAGTGGGAGTATGTGCCGTATATTTATTTATTACATTTATCACATTATTTATTACATGTATACATTGTATGTGAACGTGAGATGACATTTTTTCGCTGAAAACAGATTTTAAATTATGAAATTAATTTACACTTGGGTGGATTCGATCCCGGAACCTTCCGCACACTAAGTTGACACGCTAACCACTAGACTATGACACAGTTATAGTATCAGTCGGCCTAATCATCTACATTACCTTTTTCTATAAAGGGGGCATTAACGGATATTCGGCGTACGATATTGAACCAGGGAGCTCAGAATAACTATTTAGGTGATTGTGAAGAAATTAATAAAAACAAATGAACATCCGGGGAACCTGATGCTACCCGGAACATCTCCGGATCAGGATGAACTGATCAGACTTAGATTTTTTTAGGATCACCTTATCAAGTTCTTCCGGATATAAATAGGATCCGTATTCCATCAGCATTCCTTATTAAGGAAAGCCTGATCCAAGATGGATAAGTTCTGCATCAGTAAGGCCTGACTAAAGAGATGGCTTCTCTACATGCTATAACATCAAGTTTTTCCGGGTACAAATAGGATCCGTATTCCATCAGCATTCCTTATTAAGTAAAGCCTGATCGAAGATGGATAAGTTTTGCATCAGTAAGGCCTGACTGAAGAGATGGCTTCCCTACATGCTATGACATTAAGTTCTTCCGGGTACGAATAGGATCCGTATTCCATCAGCATTCCGTATTAAGGAAAGCCTGATCGAAGACGGATAAGTTTTGCATCAGTAAGGTCTGACTGAAGAGATGGCTGCCCTACATGCTATAACATTAAGTTTTGCCGGGTACGAATAGGATCCGTATTCCCTCAGAATTCCTTATTAAGAAAACCCTGATCCAAGGCGGTTACGTTTTGGATCAGTAAGGCCTGACTGAGGGGTGACTTCGCTGAATACTACAACGTTAAGTTTTCTCGGATACGAACTGGATCCGTATTCTATCAGCATCTCCTATTAAGGGAACCCTGATGCGGAACGGATAAGTTTTCAATCCGTGAGGCCTGATCGAGGAAATGGCTTTTCTACATACTACAACATTACGTTTTTTCGGATACGAATAGGATCCGCATTTCGTCAGCATTCCTTATTAAGGAAACCCTGATCCAAGACGGATAAGTTATAGATCAGTAAGGCCTGACTGAGGGTTGGCTTCTCTGAATACCACTACGTGAAGTTTTTCCGGATATGCATTGGATCCGTATTCTATCAGTATTTCCTATTAAGGAACCCCTGATGTGAAGCGGATAAGTTTTGGATCAGTAAGACTTGACTGAGGGGATGACTTTTTTACATACTACAACATTAAGTTTTTCTGGAGACGAATAGAATCCGTATTTCATGAACATACCCTATTAAGTAAACCCTGATGCAAGACGCATAAGTTTTGGATCAGGAAGGCCTGACTGAGGAGATGGATACTCTACATACTATAACATTAAGTTTTTCCGGATACAAATAGCAACTGTATTCTATTAGTATTCCCTATTAAGGCAACCCTGGTGCGAGACGGATAAGTTTTGGATCAGTAAGGCCTAACTGACGAGATAGCTTCTCTACATACTATAACATTAAGTTTTTCCGGATATGGATAGGATCCGTATTTGATCAGTATTTCCATATTCAGGTAACCCTGATATAAAACTGATAAGTTCTTGATCAGTGTTTCCCGAATAGGCTTAGGCTTATCTCGTACTGATCCTAAATTGATACTGAATCAGGCTAGCCTTAACCAATTTCCACTCGGGTAACGGACTGTACCGTTAACGAACAATGCCACATACCGCCTACGGGTGAAATCCACGTGTAAACAAAATACATGGTAGACATGAAGTGAGCGATAGAATGAGAGTCATGGAATTGCGCTGCATTTTGTCTCTGCGGGTGTTGGGTCAATCGATTTTATCTATTTGATGATACACTACAGAGATATGAGATTCGTTGGACGAGTTATTTCTCTATTCACTGTCAAACAAATAGATATTTATATATACATGTTTATATATATATATATTTATATATTATGTCTATAGTTGTAGTGCCATTGCGTGTACATATCGATTGGCAAATGGGTCCAAGTATCGATTCAGTTGCCACATCACGAATGTGAATTTCGTGAATGCGAGACGCGTGGCACATGGAATACAAAATCATTCCTCTTTTGCACCTAGATTTACCCACGAGATATTGCAAAAACGTGAGGAACTTTATATACGCGACAATGCTAACATAACTGGCAAGGATTTGCCAGTTATTTTTTTTTTTCTCTTACAACCAAAATTGCTATTTGTGCGAAATAAGAAGGGAATGATAAATCATTTTTTTCAGAAAACGAGAGGAATAAATTTTCTAGAATTTTTGGTGCAGTGGAGAATTGTATTTCTCCCATTGCTATCATCTTTTTCGAAATGACTTTGATAATAATGAAATACTCAACAGAATTTGGATTTTTCAAAAATTTCATCGAAATCTAAAATTTTTTATTTTTCTTATTTGTATGCCAGAAATTTGAAAAATTATGTGTTTGTCGATTTTTTTTGTTGAGTACTTGGAATTTAATATTTCTGATGATTCAATTAAAAATAATCTATTGTAGTGAAACAATCTCAGAAAAAAATAATTTATCGAGAAATTGAAAACCCACATCCATGCAATAAATCAGAATGTATTCCTATGAATAAGAGACGAAAAAAAAGGAATTGCCTCAGGATTCCTTTGAAAGATTCATAATAAAAAGAGAGAAAAAAAAGAAACAAAGTTTTCATTCCCAACGAATGAATCTGTGTATGCACGATGCACTGTAACGATCAATATTTCTTTGATGTTTCAGACGGAATTGTCACAGAATCTGCAGCAGTTGTCGGAGCGTGCCCGTTCTACGACAGAATTCATCCAGAGACTCAAAGGGATGACAGATAAAGTGCACGTGAGTATATATATATATATTACTTCTGAGCCTCCCATATTATATAACATAGAGTATATGTGTCATGATATTTTCATTTTTATGCACTGTGTGTATGCTGAGGGAAAAGACAGAAAAATTGAAAGAAGCTAGTGTGTACAGACTCACGTGTGATAGAAATAACGAAAGAATAAGCAAAGAGCCTGAAGCATTTTCACTGTCGAAAAAAAAAAAAAAAAAAAAAATTAGAAGAAAGAACGTGGAGAGATGTTTGAATCTGTTTCATATATAGATGCTTTCATTTTATCAAGCAAAAGAAACTTTCAGGGCTTTCTTCAAATTACTTTGCCAAATGACAAATGTTTAAATACAACTAAGTTAATGAATTATATATGAGAGTTAAAGATAAATATAAAGTTGAGTAAAATTACAGTGACAAGAGGAAATTTTCATTTTCTCGTATAACTGGAAAGTTCTTCTCAAAATTAGATTAAACTCATGGAGAATGAGAGCTTTTGTGACAGTTGGAAGTGACGTACTATAGCACTCACAGCCCTTTCGTATTATTCTATCTCACTTGGCTCTTCTTTGGAAAAGATTTCTAAGGGTGAATTGAATTAGGAAAACCAAAGAGATTTTTCTTTATTGTTGTTTCTGTTATCTCTTTTGTATCTTGACAACTTACTGGAATACGATTGATATTTTATTCTTTTGTTGATCATTTGCATGAAAATTCATTGACAAGTAAATAAACGAGAGCATTCAATGGAGTAATGTTAAGAATTCAGAAGAAAAAGATACTTGAAATTATTTTTGCAATACAAAGATCTATTATCTTTTAGAGACAATTTACATTATTTCATTGTATTGTTAGAATAGAACCAATCTTCATTCAATTATTTGAGACAATTACCCAGAAATATTATCCATTAGCAAATTTAATATCCAACAATATCTTTTACAATTGCAATAAAATGACACAAAATGTCAGTGGCACTAAAGTCTACAATTTCATGAAAATAATCCAAGCAAAATGGATATAGAGCTTCTGAAAAGCGTTTTCACCCAAGAAAATAGCCACTTGAATGTTAGTGCATACAGTGACACATGTTATGGCAATAAAATTTATCGTGGAAATTCTGTTGGAGAATAGTCTCTAAAAATATTCTACTTTTTCTTAATTACTTCGTAACAAAATTCCAATACAAATTTGTTAATAATCATTCTTTTCGCTAAAATTTCAAAGACATCTTGGGAATTCACATTGTCTCGATGAAAACAAGAATCTTAGAAATTTTAAGAGGGAATATTTTGAAATGAAAGAAAATTCTGAATACCACGATAAGAAATTCATGGAATGTACGTGCAAACGACCCGTTAATTTACTCAATTTTCTTCGAAGTAAATCTCATATATTTAGGTTGCTTTAAATTCCAATAATATTTATCCTAAATTTATTATTTATTATTTCAGGAAGAATGTGGTGCACTTGAGGACGAAGTTGAGGATAGAATTGAGAGTTTAGTGACAATGTTGCAAGCACGTAAATCACGTTTAATCGATGCTGCAAGACAGACTAGAGACGCTAGAGTTAGATCATTGAGAGATCAAGTTGCACGTTGTGCAACGCATTTACAAGCAACAACTGCCCTATTGACATTCTGTATTGAGGCATTAAAGGAGACTGATAGTTCAGCATTCCTTCAAATTGGTGGCATGTTATCCGTGAGGGCTGCAACTGCTGCTGGCTCATGGGGTGCAGCTGAGGGTGTACAGGAAATGGCTCGTCTACCCTTACTTGATTTAACACTGGATGACAAACCTGTCAGACGTGCAATTGATCAGCTCACCTTCGTACAGCTGAAACGTGAGTCTTGTCAGTATATTGTACAAATTTATTAAGCAACTTTTGGTGAGTGATGTGGTCTTGATTGCAGTGATTAATTTTCATTTAATCATTTATCAATAATTCTATCGAGAATGTTGAGAAAAGACGTGAAATTTTTCATTTTCTTTTACTCTGCCACTCTTTTTTTTTATTAATCATTAAAATATTAATTTTTTCCTCTAATCGCTCAACATCCTTGACATTTTTGGAATTTATCATATTCCCAACTCTCCAGATATCTCACAAACTATGAGTTCTCGAACTCGTTTATTTAATTTGAACAATAAATGCAAAATCTTAAATAGTTTGCCAATTTTTCTCCCATTCTGGACAGAAATATTGCAAAAACTTTTCAAGCAAATTTTAGTGAGTGATCTGTTCTTTATTGCAGTCATCAATTTTCATTTGATCATTTATTAAAAATGCCATTAAGAATGTTGAGGGAGGACATAAAAGTTTAAATTTTCGTTCACTCTGAAACTCAATTTTTTTTTAGCATTAAAAATAACTTTATACAGAGATATTAGAAATGATTGACCATTAAATTATGAATTTTCCATAATTTTTCCTCTACTCGCTCAACATCCTTAAAACATTTTCGGAATTCATAATATTTCCAACTCTCCAGATATCCCAGAAACTATGAGTTCTCAAAGAATTTATCAATTATCGTAAATCCTTCCGTTTTTATTAATTTGAATAATGAATACAAAATCCTAAATAGTTTTACCGAGTTTGTTTCCCCTGTTTGACATAGAATATTGCATTAAAAAATTTGAATAATTTTCAGCATGAAATAACCCTAAATCCCTTCAATTCTAATAAGCCCGTCTTTTCTTCCCTTCATCATATGCACAAGCAAAAACAAGAATAATAATCATGAAAAAAAATTTATAATAAATTTTCCACTGTTGGACGCAGCATCTGAAGGAGAGGATCGATATCCAACCGCAGGTAACGACCAAAGAATAACCGAGCCCAAGTGAAAAAAAAAAGAAAAGAGGAAAAGAAAATTGACCAAAAAAGAAAGAAATGTGAAAGATGTACAAAGAATGAAAAGAGAGAGAGAGAGAAAGAGAGAGGCTTGGCACGATAAGCACGATTTTCTTCCCCCTTTACACCAAGTAGTAGTCTGTTTTGTCCGCACGGACGCGTCTCAACGCTCTGAATTACTTGATAATTCCCCATCGTACCTTCAGGCGACTTCTTTAACGGTATTTCCACCTTTTACAGAGCTTTCCAAAAGCGGATTAATTAGGTATCTCCCCTCATTTTCTATGTTCACCCTTTTCCTCTCATCTCTCTCTCTCTCTCTATCTTTCTCTTTGCCTTGCACAGTAGTAACAGAGTTAACGATCTACCGCATATACACTCCATACAAGTAAAAACAGGACGACACTAGTTAGGAATGCCTTTGGCATTAGCGAAAGGGAAATTTCGGTGCGGATCGTGCTAACAGAAAGGAAATGATAGCACTAATGATTCTTCATTATCCTCAAGTTGAGGAGAACGGAAGGGACGATGGGATCGAATGAGTATCCTAGTTTGAGGGACCTCGATTAAATGAATAACTAAGAGGTGAAACGGGATAATGCCAACATATCTTCATGAATGTTTTGGATACGATATATTAGAAATATTAGAAATTGAAGGGTAGAATAATATCCTCGTCCGAGAAACAAAACGGTGTAAGTGTCGAAAAACGCAGTTTTTTGAGGCGAAAGATCGTATCTCCGAAATACATCTAAAGAATGTTTTTCATGACGTAATATGAATAAAAATAATAAACTGAAAATTGAGGTAATGAAACGTCGTAATTGCCAATGTGTAGCATGGATAGGGCGTATCTTCTGTGCATACGCCCCTTTATTGTGAGTAATTTCTCGAATTGCTCCATATCTTTTAACAATAGATAATAAAGAAGGGCGTATCACCGGCACTTACGCCCCTTTGTTCATTTTTTTTTACAATTTTTTTATTATTTTCAATTCACATTGAAATTCTAGAATAAAAAAAGGGTACATGCAGGAGATACGTCTTTCTGTTATTATCGGAGTCATGTGATGAATTGCAAATCTAAGAAATATTTAAAATCAAACAGAAGTATGTGAGGAGGATGAGTCCCGTTTATATTAATAATTTGGACATACGCCTATTTGTTACTCAAAAAAAAAGTTGTAACTTATCGGGCAGGAGAGAATTATTGATTGATCGAAAGAAAAAACTCGGCTCTGTTGTTATTACAAAAAAGCACAAAAAATGCAGGTACGCCCTTTTGCTTCTAAGATAACGATGTTATTTTATTGTTTACAGTGTTGTATAAAATTTAGTTGGAGCACAAATTCTGGCTTATAAGCCATACTATAGTTTAAAATAAGGATAAACGGGCTTCTCTTACCAATAAAATGAAGTAAAGCGTAGAAAATGTTAATGAAAAAACTAAATTTCCTCATTAATTATTAATTAATTTTGCATGTGTCGTGAAAGTGCACAGGTGTTGTCTGTCTAGACATCAACCTTCAGGGCAATTTAATCAGTCGCATCTACACTCTCACTCTACTCACTACCACTCAAGCCTTCATCTTTCTCTCTTTATCTGTCTCTCTTCAACTCTCTCTTTCTCTCTGTCTCTCTCTCACTCACTTTATTCACTCACACATTTATGGAAGAGGAAACATGAGAATGAGTAAACACGTATTCACGTATACGGTGGAAAATGTGGTAAAAGGGGCTTTTCGTAATTCACGGGAGTGTTACATTTTCCCGCACCGAAATCCACCGTGCCTTTAATGCTCGTTTGTATCAGAGGGGGAAAAAGGAGATTATGAAAGTGTACGGATCCGTGTGTGTGTGTACTAGTGAAAAATCTTTTTTGCTTTTTAGAGAGAGAGAGAGTTATCGAATGTCCGGCCAATCCACCATGCAGGATTTTATTCCATTTGTTACGGTTACCTGGTGCATTCGCACCAACGAATTCACCGACTATTCTCTCTTCTTTCACCCCACAATATTTTGTTATGGTGATGTGTGTGCGTGTGCAAAATATCCTGTGTTAAATAGTTGAAAAAAAAGTAAAATATAATCTCAAGGCTATTGGGTTTCTTTTTAACTTTTTCATTATTTTTTTATAATTTATTGTATTCTTTCGAGTTATATATTTCCTTCGATATTTCGAGTGAAGTTAATAAACTGCGATAAAGTATAAATGATGATGTGATTTATATTCAGACAGGTTAAATCATATAACTAAATTTTACCTCCAGTAGTTTTGATGAAAAATATGTCTTGAGTAAATTTTCTGCTTTGATCTTTAATCCAGCTGATGCAATTTATCAAGCAAATTCAACGGAAATTCTTCTGCGGTTTCATGTGAAGCATCCCTTCATTTACATATGGAATTGGAGCCAGATGGTCTCTCAGTAATTCTGAAATTTCCAGTGAAATCATGAGAAATTGAGGTTTTTTTTTTTTATTCTTGAAATGATAAAATTTATGGGATTTGTGAGTTGAACCGATTTTATTGAATAGCGAGGGTAATTCCCGTGGAAAACATGATAATACAATTGATTCAGTAACAAAGGGTCGAGTGGAAATAAATTGATTGTTTTTTGTCATGATTGTCTATCAAATATCTCGAAAATTGGAGAGATATCGAAATTTTTGGTACTTCAAATTCTTTTATTCTTCATACTGAATTTCGCTCCGAAACTTTAAAAAAAATTAATAAAACAATAATTCAATTTCTCCTCGATCATCAAAAAAATAATTGCAAGAAAATGAATATATTCACTATAGTATCGCTTATTTTTTGAGGCAGAAAGATCCCTCATTTCTCAATCCTACTAAAATTCTCAAAAACCCCAAAATTTCCTCATTTTACGTAAAAACAAAAGATTGAAAAAAAGTAAATAAATTTTTACTACTATTTTTTCTCGTAAACTTTCTGACGGCTTCGACAGAATACGGATGTCCGGACATGCGATATTGTTTTCATGCTCTTTTCGGAAGCTTTTTGTAAGCACGGAGAATGAGAATAGGCGAACAGTAACGTAAAAGTTACGTTCAAACCTTTTTTTTTTATCGAAACATCCATAAGCTTTTACGAATAAATCAAAAAGTAATAAAACTCCATTGATGAAAAAAAAAAAAAAAAGGAATCTTTCCCTCGAAAAAGCCCTTTTTTCCTCTCTATATTCTCTCCGACAAAGAGAAAAATAACATGGGACTTTAATTGATTCCAATAGAATTCATTTAATCTCAAATAACTCAACAAAAAATATTCAATCACTGATGGAAATGACAAAAAAAATTTAATTGGCAATGGCTCAAGTGAAGGAGCTCTGGCTGTGGTCAGACGCGTGTACTCTTGGATTTCATCAAACACAGTAGAGATAGAATTTGTCCGTAGATAATGTCAGTCAGTGGAAATAGAACGTGTCTAATCAGACATTGGAAATAGTAAGCTAAATCATGAGTGATACATTTTGTACATCACGATGACAGTTTCGTGGTTAACCAAGCTCAATACAGATAGGTATTATACTTCAGTATGTTTATTGAACCTGGCTTACATTTGCGTCACAATAATTCAAATGAGAAATTCGCAAAAAAGAAGAAAAAAACAGCTGCAGAATTAATAACAATGAATATTGAGGAAATGAAATAAAATGAAAGTGTCAATTGACCACACACACACACACACACACAAGCAGGCAAATTATAATAAACCCATGCAGAAACTCTTCACGTAATTGCACATAGAGAGAAGGGGCAGTTGAAATAAACAATTAATTCATATACACGTATGTATGAAAATAATGTTTTATCCATTATTGCAGTAGCACGTTCGAAAAGTTCATAAACACTCAGAGATATAATGTGCAACTGTTGGGAAAATTTTACACTCTACGTGTTTGTTTTGCGTGTGTATGTGCAACGAATGAGTTTGGCAACGATGCAATAAACTGAGGTTTCCCTAGTAAAATGGAAGGGGGGATGAGAACCAATCAATTTACGTTTAAACCCATTCCACCTCTCACGAACTCTCTTACACATTCTCATGCTATGCCAAACTCACTCGGGGAACTTATCACTTTGGCTTCGAGTTACGCTCTTCACCCTTCAATACAACAATCCACTTGATGATGAAAGGTATACTTTTAATTTGTTCTCAGAAAGAGAGAGAGAGAGGGGAGATGGAGTGTGTGATTTTTTTTGAAAGTAGATAAATCTTATCTCTTGTGGGAGAAAAAGCCACGAGTTATTATGATTTTTTTATACGATCATTCTTCATTGATTTTGATGAAAGGCGAATGGTTATTATTATCACTCCTGATAAATAAACCAAAGCTCAAAAATTAGATTATAACATCAACGCTTTGTCTGCTTCATTCACTGAGAAGAAAAAAGTGGTGAAAACTATTAAACATTGATTTTATTTGGCCTTAGCAAATATTTTTTTTTAATCATTAAAAAAATTGTTGAATTTACTGAATTTCGTTTATTTGAACAATTAATGTATTTGCTAAGAACCAGTGGCATCAATATTTAATAGTTTCTACCAGTTTTTTTCTCAATGTTCATTTTAGGGAGCGTTTTCGTTATGGAAATTTCATTATTGATTTTACAAAAAATGAAAAAAAAACAAACAGAACGGAATAATTGAATGGATCGGAGGAATAACATTGTCTTTTTTCAAATCGTAAACAGGTTTTCAAAATCATTCAACAATTCCAATATTTTTTTCATCATCATATATCTAGCCTATAAATTGCAATTGCACAATTGATCGTCTTTTAAAAAATAAAACGATCACAGCCATTTCGAAAATTATATTTGAAAGTATTATGAACAATGTTAATCTCTAACAATAATTAATAATTACTCCATAAATTATTTCTTTGTTCTTTTTTTTTTAATTTTTGTAGAATCAGCAATGAATATACAAAGTAATAAAATCAGTAATAGCCATTTACCAGTAATGAATTTTTTCGAATAAAAAAGTCCCTTGACGAAGTCTGCATAAAGTTGACGAAACCATCGTGCATAATTTAATTTTTGAAAGTTAGTTTATTTATCCAGAGTGACCATAATGATCGTTTTTCCCTCATCAAAATGAAGGGCTTGAATTGGGAAAATTGCTCAAATTACGCAAATTTCTCAAAATCAGGCAATCATAAGTAATTTTGAGAAACCGATATGGCAAAGGAAAATTGCTGGAGTTCAAATGAGGCAAATAACACCTAAATTAGAAAAATTTGTCAAATTGCACAAATTGCTCTAATTGGGAAAATGTTTTCCAGATATACACAAATATAACTATTTCCCTTTTTTACAAGTTCTCTTCCTGTCGTCAGAGGTTTGACGAATCAATGGAATTACCTCTGAAATTTATTACAAAAAAATCATTTGCCACAATGCTCGAAACAAGAGGCAAATAATTTTGAAAATCAAATTATATGAAAACAAATAATGAGGATTATGATGGAGAATGGTTGGATAACCATTGGGGTCATGGTACATGGTCATAAGTCGTTCCAGTTAAAACCACAAGAGTCCATGTTACCCAAGGTAAAAGGGGTAGTGGTGATTCTGACTGTGAAACTTATTAGGAGTTTCCCCTGTAGTACAACGGTTGAACTTTCACAGTTGGCCAAAACTGTGTATTCCTCTATGAACATTTTCCACCGTCTCTTTTCATCTGCATCTCCTCTTTAAACCACACCGGCAAAACCCAAGTTCCCCTCCTCTTTTTTCCCACCAAAATAACTGCACTACCCAATATTCTCTCCTTCTTCAGTGGTATTCTCTCACTCTCCTTTTATGCCGTACACAGATGCCCAACAACTACGATATAATACATAAACCAGTTCAGTGTAATTTCAAAAAAATATAGATATACTTATGGAGAGTTTAACTGTGGAGATCAGTTGGAAGGGTATTGCAGAGAGAGGGAGTGGATGATGGTGGCCGCGAAATCGACCTCGAATTTAATTGAATGTTCGGACCAGTGAACAAGCTGTGCCACGTATACCACCTATATTCTCAAGGGGAGAATGCGTAATATCTACGTTTGTGTGTTTTGGCTAGATAAAATCGGCTCTCAACAAAATTCAACGTCACAGAAATTTTTTTTTCCTGCTTCATATTTCTTTCAAAGCGAATGAATGAAAAAAAAAAACGCTCATGTACAAAATATTCACCATGAGCTTTTTCTAAAGCCCGACAATCTAAGTTTTTTGCGAGTAGTTTTTTAAAATTAAGGGTTGATTAGTGCTAATTTGTTTTATTCATGAGCGAAAAAGTTTCGTTAATTTAAGGTAGTTTTAGGAGAAAGGGATGGATAAAAATTACCTCAATGAAAAGTGTCCTAATTTTTATTCTGATATATCCAAAATTCATTTATTCGATATAAGTATGAAGAACTTTTCATCTAATTATGAATTTAATGAAAATTATAAGATTTTTTTTGCTAACTCTCGACATTCCCTAAATTATACGATGCTGTATGCGCACATCTAAACATTCATTGCACATATAGGATGGTCGAGAAAATACACTACTATGCCGAACGAAACAGCCAATCATGTCTGAGCAGCGGCCAACTGATTGCTCCACTCAATCGTGAATTTTTCCCCAATTTCCCTGTCTTTAAAATGGAAGAAAAAACAATACGTGGTGAAAAAAATTGGATTCATTTTCAATTACTCAAAAATATTGTAAAAATCCGTACATATTTTTTCATTGAAATCCATGGACTGGATTTCAAAAAAAAAAGAAGAAACCGTGTCGAATTTAATTGATTTTTGAGGGCTCGCCATCAACTCTTCATTGAAAATTGAAACTTTGAGATTGAATGTCTCATCAATTATGTAGTGAATTTTTTTTAAAACCTGTACAAAAACCTGTACAAATAATATTAACAGTCACTTTGCGAAATTCGAAGGAAATTTCCACAGAAATTTTTTTTTTTTAATAATTACTGTGCTCCACAATAGAAATTTAGGGAACTCACTTTAAAAAGTGCAAAGATCTCATTAATTTTTACAACGTGGCACAGTAATTTTTAATATTGTAGGTATACTAATTTTTTTCAGTTCCCTCTTTTATTCCTGGATTGCTGGGAAGACCCAGTAATTTCTAATGATTCTTTTTCTGTGTCTCGCTAGCATGAAATCTCATAAAACTACCTTAACTCTTATCTTATTTCATAAAATTAACGGTAAAATGAATCTTGTGATTTTTTTCATCTTCAAATTGATGTTAAATACTAATATTTTTCTCTCTTATTACATTTTTTCCAGCTCCAGGTGCACCAGTATTAATACCAGAAGAGTGCAGTGCTGAAAATAACAGTGTAACGGTTGCCTGGCAGCCACCGTCCGGCCATGGGATTGGATGCGGTCAGCGTGGACCAGCAATCGAAGGTTATCTCCTGGAGCTTGACGACGGATGCGGTGGAGAGTTTAGGGTGAGAGACACATAGACAAAACTATACAAATATATATACATGCACAAAGACAGACACATTGTGTTTCACCAAAGGCAAAAAGTTTTCCGTATCTCGTGGGAGAGCTTGGACACAAACAGTCCACTGGGAAAAGCCATTTGGCTCACTGGGACCTTTTTTCTTTAGCTTTTCAATATCTTTTCTCTCTTCCTCATTCACTCCTTCACTCTATCTCTTTAACTTTCTCCTTTTATTTTATTTTTTCCAAGTGCACTTTAACCCTCGCACTATCTTTCATTCTCTGTTTCGTCTTAGTGACAATAACGGATAAGGGAAGGAAAATCGGTTTACTCACCGACCCTCAGTTATCCAGCTTCAGCTTGTACATAATACAATAGTACTATCCTAAAGGCAACTCGAGAGCTAACTCGTGTTTTCCATTTTTTTTTTCTTCCTACATGAAGTCTAGTTACTATCTTTTGATTACATTCTTGATGAAATTGCTTCGGGATATTCTTTCAATTGTTTCAATTTTCCGATTGAAAATGAAGATATTTTTTGCTATTGATCTTTTCTGCAGTTTCTATTATCGATATGAGAAAATTCTATGCAGTTATTTTTAATAGTACATTTCTGCAGAACGTAAAACATTATATGGCATTAACCTCAAGAAATTTGCATAAATGCGCAGACAGAAATAAGTCCTTGTATTTTCTATGTGATGGGTCATAAACGATCGTTAAACCATGAGAGTAAAAGTTCACGCTCATTAATTCCACGTAAGCAGCTTTACCACTCCAAGCATTAGTTTTCATGTTAAGAGTCACTTGGACTCCAAACGATTCTGCCATATTCTTGACCAACCTATCCCGGAAATAGGGGAGACAGAGGCAAGCTGGACCTATTGCGCAGAATGATTTGGGGTTTTTTTTGAGAGTGTAAGCTTCTATAAAAAAAATAAAAAAGAAATCAGCAAAAATGTCCTCATATTGGAGCATCTTTCAAATTTTTTATACAGGTTTTTCCATGAAGTCCTTCACTCCGAGAAAAATTTCTAAGTCATGCTCCCGGGGGGTCCATCTTCTTGCACTTTCCCCTACTATTGTACCCTCATAACGCTCGATGTTACTCATAATTCATAACACATTACAAAACAATTTGTGATGCAGGAAGTTTACTGCGGACGAGAGACTATATGTACAGTTGATGGTCTACACTTCAATTCACTTTATAATGCAAGAGTTAGAGCATTTAATAGTGCCGGTGAGGGAGATTATTCAGAGCTCATTGGACTTCAAACAGCTGAATGTAAGTATATTCAGATAATTATTTGAAAAATAGAACTGGACTCGCTCAATTCTATCAGATAACAAAAAAATGTTCAATTTTCTTTTCAGTAATTTAGAATAAAATAAAAATGTGTTTTTTTTTCAAATCTAAATCTATCATTGTGATATTTGATTGACAGTGGCTTGGTTCTCTTGGGCATCTGGTGCACCGGGTATTCCCCAAGAGGTTACTATATCCGATGATGCAATGAGTGCATCATGCGAGGGCTATGAGCATCGTGTAGTTTTATCGAGCGTTGGATTTTCCAGAGGTGTTCACTACTGGGAGCTTACAATCGATAGATATCACAGCGACACTGATCCAGCATTTGGTATTGCTCGTGCTGATGTATCACGCGACAAAATGCTCGGTGAGTCATGAAGTTTTTTCAATGAATAATTCAGAGTTTGCAGTGAAAAATAATTGTAAAAATAATGATCCTTTCATTTTGATGCTATTCACATAAAATAGTATTAATGAATTAATATTATTTTCATGACATCACTTTAAACGGCTTTGTCGGTCATAGAAACGTTCGTTCATTATAAGTCCCTGATGAACTTTGAGTCTTTAACTTCTAACCTTTCAATTATATACGGAAACTCATATTATCGTGTGATATGATAGAAAATTAGAGAATTGAATTAATTAATCTTATTTAAAGAATGAAATCAATTAATTCAATTATAATGCACAAGTTTGGAAAATTTGGAGGAGCTCGGGATCGATTTCGAGTCAGTATCGAATTTTAATGAATTAAGTTTTAATTGAAATGAAACTTTGGGAAAATAATTTGAAGTTTGAAAAATATTAAAATGCGATATTTTTCAGGAATTGATATCATTAACATTTTAAAATGCACTTTATATTTCCCTCCGTTCGCCCATTGAAATTAATTTTTACATTTCAAAAGAGTAATCTCGGAAATGCATAAAACAAATTAATAGAAAAACTAATTGAAATAAAATCAACATCTTCAATGGAATGAAAGCTCATCCTCGGAGTATACTGGCGGTCATTTTGACCCCAAAAAATTTGTTTGTCCTAAAATATAATGAAATGAATAAAAATATCTGAAATATTCGGCTCTGACGCTTATAAGCTTTTTTATCCAAATTAGCCGACTTTAGAAAAGAGGTCCAATTTCGATTAATTTTTTCACCATCAAAAAATAGTTACATCAAACCAATGATGATTGTATTCAGAAGTACATCGTTTTTATCTACAAAAAAACCTTATAACATAGATTCCGAAAAAATGCATAGTTTTTGAGATGTAGCTCTCAGAATATAGAATGGGTTCAATTTGACCCCGTGTATGTTCCGAAGTTCTGTTCAGAGGTGTATACTCCGAGAGTTAATAATGTTGATGGATTATTGTAAATTGAAAAGATGAAAAAGATATTAATTCCTTGAAATTCTCATTACATTCGTGAGGGATTATGTAGAATCCCTTTTCGACGGAAATTTTTCCCAAAACTGCGATATTTCTACACTTCCAAAAATCCATCAACTTAATGATGACCCTAGAGAGTAATCTTTCCTTGATGGACGCATAAAATAAAGCTCAAACGGAGCAGTAACCAATAAATTGAATTGTAGCAGAAATTAGTAGGTATTCCACGTACTTTTCTCAACGATAGACATTAAACTAAGTAGAAACGGATACCAGAATCATTCCTATCACGCACCATTGGCAGTCTGCCCTTAAACCGAAGAACTTTAAATGTTGGATGAATTAAGCCACACCTGTAAATAACATTGTATCGAATTAACCGAACTATTTGTTGTATACTTTACAAATACAGACTAAGAATATGAAAAGCTACCTAACAGACATTGCTTCGAGAAAATCGTTCGACATTATGAGCGTGAAAAGATTTGACTGTTCCTCGCTCCAAAGAAACTGATTCAAAAGATTGTAGCTCTGAAATAAGGTTTTTCATGCACTTGGATGGAGTGCAGATGATTCGGAAGTCAACATATTACAATGGCGCCTCCATTTGTTTCACCTCTATCTACTTTTACACTTCACTAGCTCGAGGGAAAAATCGTGTGCTCACTCATGCGCAAGGCGTCGAAGACAGACACAGAGAAGAGAACGATAGAAATATTGTAGCGAATTTGAATTTCCCAGTTTCGTTTATTAATTCTTTTTCAGACACAAAAGCTTCATGAATTTCCTTGTTCAGCTACTTTCTCCATCTTGTTAATTCTGCTTTCGTGAAAAGTCTGTAAGGATATTCAAGTAATCCTAGTAATTTTTTTGCTTCAGTTTTGATCATTTACGCGAAAATAACATGAGGAGATTTCTTTGAGATTAATTTTCAGACAAAAATAATTTTGGAACAAATGAAATTAACAGTAAACGCCATGAGCGAGAGTCAGTTTTAGTTTCAGTCCTACAATACATAATCACAGACCATTTTTTTCCTTATATAGCCATATATATTTTTGTTCATCGGAACATCCATTAATTTTTTAAAGCACAAAAAATACCGGTTACCGAACAAATAACAACGATTAATTGGATTAATTGCATAAAAAACTTAATGGCGGCTATATTGGATGTTTAAAATCCAAGCATCCATCAATCCACAGTCTTAGAGGCTTGGATAGCTTGAGTCAAATGTAGAAAAATATTGAATATTTTAATATTATTTAATAATGATTTACTATCGTGGACATCGTTTTCATGTCAGTAAAATGTTGGAAACTCGAAATAATTAGAATAATTATGATAACTTGAAGAAAAAAAGGTAGATCATTTAGACCTGCTACTGGAATTTTCGTTACAAAATGGGATCTGACCATTTATTATAACGTAAATCGTATGCAGCGATGAACCTTTGAAAATGAAGGATGCGTTCAAAGTTCAACCACCATTCATTTTGCTAATTCGGCATCAAATGGAAAAACGAATGGAAGTCCCACTATAATTTGATTTTTCGTATGGTCAAAATGATGGTATGTAAACTCGGATACAATGCGCGAACGAGTGCTTTGAATTCGAGAGCATTTACAATTTCCGTCAAATTGCATTACGTTTCGTGAATGGCTTGTAATCACTGAATTCCACGTTTCGAAGAGAAAAACAAACGCTAAACACTTGTCTGATATAATATATCGTTTGTTCTCATTGTATAAAAAGAAGTGCACGAATTTCTTTTTTTTTTTTTTACTAAAAATGCTTTAATGATCCGCAAACCAATTTATGGACGATCTCTTCTATTTTCATGAGCATCTAGATTGTAGACTATTCATGAATGAGCTCTATATTTTCATGCTGGCTACATTTCCGCTGTTACGGATGCAGTATTCAAAATTTAGTTGAATTAATAATTCGCTGCCTTTAGTTAGGAACTTCCCAAGTAACATTTCCGATTGCCGGAGGCCTAGGAGAAGCTACTTATTCCGAAGTTCCGTAGCCTATAACTTGCTACGTAGATAATCAAGAGTCAGAGATATGAGATAGGGCTCAAATTGAAGCTGACACATTCTGTTAATTAGATTATTTCTGGAATTTCTAATATCTTGCATAGTTTTGAAGATATAAAATTTTCTGTTGAATGTGACAAGATCTGTATAACTACGCTCTTGAGCGTTAATCCTTAAGACTTTAGAATCATCTTCCGATTCCATAATCAGAAACTAATTTTAAGGCTTAAATCTAAAAAAATTGGAAAAATTATCGATGAGTAGCATTTCAAGTGATGAAATTATATCTAAACAATTTTGATGATTTACAAACATTTTTAAAGCTGGATTTCTCTTTTTGTAGAACATTACCGTCGTCACAAAAAATATTCAATATGCTAGTAATATTGACGTTATATAATTCCGGCAGTACCTATTTTGTACAGAATTTAGCACTTTATAAAAAAAAGTTCATATGACTCTTTCTTCTATCTCCAAAGATTCCTCCAGAAACATCGAAAAAGATGAACCTATTTGCCATCCGAATTTGTGGAATTTGTCCTCATCATGAGTAAAATCTAATGAATCAAACGTAGCGAACTCAATCGAATGTTGATTTTCACTCCGTGCTGGGAATAAACACAGTCTCGAGCTGATGAAGCTTATTCATGTTTCTAAATGTTCAATTTAACGTGTTCTCAGGCAAAGACGACAAGGGTTGGAGCATGTACATAGACCGTCAGAGATCCTGGTTTATGCATGGTGGTGGTCATGCCCAAAGGACTGAGGGTGGTGTACAACAAGGATCAACAGTAGGTGTACTATTGGATCTTGATACAACTCATACACTTCGTTTCTTCGTTGATGGACAGCCACAGGGTGGTATTGCATTTCGTGATTTATATGGTGTTTTTTATCCAGCTGTTAGTCTTAATCGTGGTGTTACTGTTACATTACACACTGCTATTGATCCACCTAGGCAATTATTAGCAGTACACGATGAATATGTTAGTGATTTAATTCAGAGCTAGGGGTATCTTAATGTCCTTAAAAAGGGCCTAATGCAAAATCATGATAATTCCACAATTGAATACAATGATAGGTCCAAAGAGCACAATGATATACACAATCAGACACTGGAGAAAATTATTGAGGAAGGCCCAACTGAAATTAATTGATTATTATCGATGTTTTGTTATTGATTTTTTCTTTTCCATTTGTAATTGAAGCATTATGGAGAATTTAAGAGATATCGATACGTTGGGGTATTATGTAAGACGTTGTTTATCGGACTTGTAATTTTTTCATATTTACAATTATTTCCATTGTTTGAAATTGAAAATCGTGAAAAATCTCAAATTTTTCCCTTTATATTACCAATAGAGCTCATATATAATACCTCGACGTTTATTCCACTCAAAAGTACATATTTGACGAAAGTTTCGCAAAATTCAATTTATCGTCTGGTTTAAAGTGTATTGCGAGAGAATATATATGGTTGGGTGAAAGGGAAGCTTTATGGTAAAAGCCAAACTACAGTTAATGACGTAAACTCGTTTACAAATGCTGGTATATCGATCAAAGGTTACTATACCCAGCTTTGATGTTTCACAGAGCAAAAAGTGTGACCCTTTTTTTCTCTCTCTTTTCAATTATCAATGGTGGTATGCTTCTAATTTATATTTTATATATTTTTTCATTTAATGGAAAAAAAAAGAAAGAGAGAAATTGAAAATAATACTGGCATAAGAAGTATGCTTGATTTTTGTAACAATTTAAGACTGATTATTTGAGTGAATGATAATGATTGAGTGAAGTAACATTGAATAAATGTTTCTGATTGAGTGATTTTCACTGCAAGTGTTTTTTTTATTTTGTATGGAAATAAAATGGAGCTTAGCATGCATGTGAAAATGAGAGAAATTGTATCTATTGAATGTGGGGAGAAAAAAAAATAATGGGGGAATGAAAATTAATAAGATACTTAAGCACTGATTGATTTGAGTGAAAATTTCATTCAAAAATTACCAGTGTGAACAATATCATATCGAACGTATTTAAACAATTAGATTTAAGTATATCAGTATCATAGAATTATTATGAAGAATAAAAAAAATGAAAAAACTATTATAATGATAAACAGGAAAGACGATAATAAGAGGAAAACTTACAAAAACAATAATTATTTTTCTTTTCTAGTCTGAATTAATTGCTTTCTTTTTCTTTTGTCGCTTAATTTCACAGTGATTTTGTATATTTGATTATTATTTTTACATTGTAAATTTCCATAAATTCCTTTATTCCAAAAATACAGAAGAAAAAAAACAAAAACTATTTCCATAAGAATTAACAAATAATTATCACGAATGATATGAATGGAGTGAAACGTGAGCTAATTAGCTATCATGACCACAATTACGTGGCGTACGGTGGTCTATTTACTTGGACAGGGTGAAAATTGTTATTGCGAATGGTTCTGGGAGGTTATTGAAATTTTGATTCACATTGGAAAATTGATAAATAATTGTGAATCAAAGTGAATAATAAATGATAAAGAAAGAAAAAAACATTGAATTATTGTAAATATATGTAAATAGCATTTATCGATTATATATTGCTGATGAAATTGCCAATTGTAACATTTACGAATATATTCGACCAATAAAAAAATTGCTGAATAAAAAGAAAAAAGAAGGAAAATAAATATGTCTGTGTCTGAGATACCAATTTCAGGAAACTTTCCCTCAAGATATCTTATTCGAATTGAGAGAGAATGGCCCAGGGCGTCGAGAGGGCGTGCGACTTCCGGTCTCATCCTTCTCCCTACTGTCACTCCCTCACAGATTTTATTCTCTTCCCTGGTAAATCTTCGGTGCCATTATTTATGGCACTTTTTTTTTTTCATCCTTTATATACATTTTTTTTCTTTCCCCCTTCCATTCATCGACTGCCTTTCAGGCATTTCCGTCAGTTTTCCCTCTCGATAAGATGATGAATAATGCGTTATTAAAATCTTCTTCTCTCCCTATTGTCGTATTATATATGAGACAAATATAATAGTCTATACTTTGGGTATCTTCCTGTTTGCACAACGAGGCTTGTGATTTTCTTTGCCGATAACATTCGATGTTTCTCGGTCTGCTGATCAGGAATTTGACGGTCTTTTGGTTTGGAAAATAGCTTGTTTCCCTATTTTGAGATTATGGGTGCTATTTTTCATTCCGAGTTAGTGCGAAAAGTTCTAAAGATAGGAGAAAATCGAGGCAAAAAATATTCTTCACTTAAAAATGGAAAAATTTGAACTTTCACGTTTTTTTTTTCATCTCAATTCTACAGAGATTTGACGCCGAAAAAATCCCTCAATTCAGCGGTGCACAGAGGGTTTTTTTTCTGGACAGGTTTCAAGCGGAAATACCTCGGTTTAAAAAAGAGAGATGAATGGATACTCGCAGCTTTTTTGCTCGGATATTTTTTGCACCTGTCATCAATATTTACTGCGAGCTGTTCATAATAAATAAAATTGTTGATAGTAAATATTTTTTTTTCCAAATTGTCTAATGGTATTTTTTTCGACGATCTTTATGATATTGGATCTACTCAAATTTCATAAAATTCATTCACTTTCGGTATTTCGTTCTTTTACAATCTACTATGGAAAACGATGTTTTTTTATGATCTGTCCACTTTTATATAGAGCCATAAAACAGACATTTTTATATTTCATCCATACGATGTCCACTATATTTTTATTTGACATTCAACAAGCAAATATCCATGAATATATTCACCATAAAGTGGATAAATTCTTTCTTATGGAAATAAGGGTCATAAGTGAAATTGAGTAATTGAAATTGTGGTTGGTTGGATAAATCTTATCTGTTTTTATTTGATTAAATGGACCCATAAGAATTGGACTATCATCCCCTCAATACTGGTAGCCATTTGAGGCATCGATCCGTGTTTTAATACACACTTTTCCTCTCTAATACCTTCAACATTAATTAAAGAATATTTTAGTAACGAGAAGATTGTGCAGACGCTAATTAAGCGGTTTTGTCAGGTAACACGAGTCCAGGCTCTATGAAAAAAAGTTGGTCAACTATGATATTTTACAATGAACAAAACAATGAATATTGTGGCACAAGACTCTTCTGATTAATTATATTTATTTGCATGGGATAATGAAAAATCCAAGTCAAATTTAATTCCTTCATGTAGAGGACGTTTTAATGAATTTTAATTTTTAAGAATTTCTGAAAAATGAAGGAAGATAGCGAAATTCATGTATGAACCTTTTTTCCAGCTCTTATACCCCCTCACAAAGAACGTCGCTACGAAAATCTACCTATGCCGTTTAGTTGTTGAAATAGTTTTCAAAAGTATATAGCAAAACAAGTGTTTCATTCTTTTCCCTTCTAAAATCCCTTCTAAAAAAAAGCATGGAACGTTTTTTGTCACCGTTTTATTTTCCCTAAACGTAGCTAGACTATAATCATACTATATTATAGTATAGTATAGTATAGATAGCATAGTATAGTGAATTTTTTTTTATTTTCCACACTTTAGTCCGGATCAGAGATAATAGGGGAGATCTCCAGGGCCCGTGTATTTGCTTCGTCGACCGAAAACCTAGCGGCGTATACCCTAACTACTAGAGAGTACACGTTTATCGGTAAAACAGGTGAGTACATGCGTGTCGATATTGAAGGCAGAAAAGGTTCTCAAATGTCAAAATCTTCATATTAGAAGATGGGCTTCCCGAGTTCAAATCCACTTGGAACTATTTTTTTTTTCATAAGCTGCGAGTTATTCGTAATCATAAAAATTATTTTGTTCACTCAATTACTTTCTTTCTATGTTATAGGCTGAAATAACCCATAATATCCGATAGTAGTCGGGAGGAATAAGTTATTCAATCAAAAATATTTTCTTCTTTAATGTTCCTTGAATTATCTAATCATTATTTGGAATTCATACTCGCATTTTCGTAAGTTTACTCATATTTAAGGAACTTATTGAATTTTGGATTGTAAGATATAAAAAATTCAAGGCTAAATAAATTGGGATTTCTCTAAAGAAATTTTTCTTGTTATTTCAATAAAAATTAATAAAGAAAAACAATTAATGATCCTTTGAAATATGATATCAATTCAATTTTCATAATTAATTATCATTAATTCATTATTACTCTAACAATAGAAAATCTCATAATCTTCATTTCTTCATTGGGAAATTGAATCTGATTTTTATCCAGTAGTTCAATCTATAGAATCGAGGAAGTGACATTGAGTTCAGAAGAAAAATTGAGAGTTTTTCTCCAAGTTTTTTATTTTTTTCTGCGATTTTCCATATAGTACGCACAGTGTTTCTCAGAAAATGAAGTGCAAATGTGATAAAAAAATTTCTTCTCGCCTCACCCGCTCATGGTTCGAGCAACTTTATCCGTGAAAAAAAATTAATAAAATCTTCTTTTTCTTCCAACACATTTAGCCCCAACTTTAAAATAAGATTTTGCTACATATATTTATATATATATATATCAAAATATAAAATATTTCACTCTCTCAAGTTAACTATATGAATTTTCAACTTTCTTCATTTTTTTTCAAGTCTTCTCGAGCGATTATCTTTGAAACGATTAAGCTTCGGGTAAAATGGCAAGAGATATTTTTCGTAGAGAATTTCATAGTTTACGAAAGAAAGTGTCTTCATAAATTTTTGTGGACCTCATCGTTTCCAAGATATTTAGTTAAATGACAACTTCCTTATACTATGCTCTATCCATTCTGAAGATGATAAAGAAATTACAAAAATATATGCATGGGTAGGGTTCGAGGAGTTGAGCTACACTGAAAAGTCTTAGACCTTTTTTGTAGAGCATTATATTTTCTACAAGCAGGTCCTATGACTGGAAATAAAAAAAAAGACAAAAGTATGATTTTTCAAAAGTTAATCATTTTTATAAATAATTACAATCATCCATTCAGAGCCTACCCATTTATCATTTTTGTAAAATGTTCCAATCGAAGCCACAATTGATTTGAAATGTTTTTTCAATTCAGTTGCAATATATGATAGTTTAAACTGTGCACTACAGCAGCCTTGTACCAGTGCTATAACCCTCTGAGGTGAATCCGCCATCCCCACCCTCGCGTCCATGCATTACAATTGGTCATCCCTACTCCGGCGACCGACGGGTTATTTCTGGCGACTTTCTTTCCAGAGGGCTAAGTAGAAACGAGATCACGCGAAAAAAACAAAGAAAAGAGATAGAGAGCTTTCGCAAAGGACTCATGTGTTTATTTATGTGAAAAATCCATTGAGATCGCTTTCCTCCAGAATCTCATCAGAATTTTGTCGATGTAATTATAAATATATTCCTGATGTTGAGTGTTTTTTTTGTTTGATATAATGGAAGTGAAAAAATATGAAAAATGCGCATTTTTTGGATGTTCGGCAACGAAGGTGGACAATAACAACATACCATTACATCGTTTCCCAACGAAAGATTCATCACGTGTCAAATTATGGCTTGACAATGCAGGTACGCTGACAAAAATAAATTCTGGCCTCAAATAAATGTATTTTGCGCAAGTAAATATACTAATTTCCTATACATAAACATATAGATTTTTAATGCTCTTTCGTGAAAAATTTGTGATATTTATTTGCGCAGAATACATTTATTTGAGACCAGAGGTTTTTTTCTCAGTGTAAGTTGTATTTTCATACAAAAAAAGTTGTATGATATTTACCTACAAACTCAATCAGCTGTCAGAGGTCAATCGGATGAGTCGATTTCTCCTCTGGTTCATTTTTTAGTCTTATCTCGGCAATTAAGCGAGAATGGGGAATTTTCATAGAGAAGAATCAAAGCTGCAAAATCTCGCCTAGTTTTGGAAAAATTCCTCAAACAATCGACTCATCCAGTTTTACCTATTCGAGATATTCGCCAGATACTTTGATTGTATTCTTTTTAATTTTCATGTGTTTTTTTAATCACAATCACAACTATGCAATGAAGATATAAAAAACTATTAATTACATGGAAGTGTAGCTAACAACTTCTTCTGTAGGAAAATGAATTCCTCTAAAAGATCTTCGGGTATTTCATTCTCCACCCATTCATTTCGGAGGTACTTATGAAAGAAACCTAGCGTAATTTTTTTCTATACTTTTGCTACTCATTTCTTACATTATTCAACTGTATTTTGCAAATATCTCAAAGATTATCCGACTCAGGAAAAAAACGCGGGACCTTTTTTTCAGCCGACAAAAATTTCGACTACGGATTGATGAATCAATCACTTTCATCATCCTTATTCTGTAAAATATCTCAAAAACTATAAGGGCCACGAAAATTCATCAGGAACACTTCTCTGTGATCTCTCAATCTTCCATCCTCAAGAAGATTTCTCAATTAATTCCAGTAAAGCCAGTAGTCTCTCAGATATTTACGAAATACTGGTAATAAAAGTAAATAGATCATCAATCAGTAGTGGATTTTTTTCTCTGTTGCTTCAAGAAATACATCTAAAAATATAAATTTAGGAAAAACCTCCAAGGGATTATTTTTTAAAGAGAACTCTATAAGCTCAGAAAAGGTCTCTTTGAAGCGATCACTATAACGCAAGCTCATGAACATACGAGCAAGGAGAGGAACCAAGACACTAGATTGACATGACGTCACTCGCATTACCTTTTACTCATTCAATTCTCTCCCTCTTGTACCTGGTTCTGTCCATTTCCTATTATTTCTTTGGCGTGATATCCGCCCCCTTCAAGACATCGCCTGAGGGTTACGCCACTACCGAATTTTCAAAAAATCCTTTTTTTGCTCCAAAAACTACTTTTCCCTGTACAGAATATAGGCAAGAGAAATTATCACTTGAAGCCCATTTTTTCTGATGAAATTTTGAATTTTTTTCCAGGCATTTCTTCATATTTATAGCCTAAGTCGAAACTTTAATCGTCTTTCTCGCGAAACATGACTTCTCAAATTGGAACGCAGCCTACCCGAGTCGAAAAATTTCGTTGGTTTTTAGTCTAAAACACGTGAAAATGATCGGGAAAAGGTCTAAAAATTGCATTCTACGTACTTAAACCGACCAACCGAAAATAATCAAGTCGGTTTCAAGTCCATTCCTTTTTTCCGATGAGTTCGTCGTCTTCACTGACTTTCAAGGAAAGACGAAATACCGACGAAAACAAGAGTCTCTGGGTGCTGAAATTTTTCTAAGTTCTCCGCAAACTTAGAAAAATTTCGTCACTGCAGATTTTTCTTCTAAGTCCTTCAAGCTTGTCCAATTTCATGTCAATTTTTTCAAATTCTAAATTGACTTATTTCTCTCTGTCCTTTACATTTTTAGGAAAGTAGATCATCGCTTTACATAATTAATATCTCACACTGAATGAAAAAGATCATAACACTTCAGCGATTAATATTACCCATATCCTATAACGAAATTATTCCCTAAATTGATTGAAATATATGAATAGTATATTTTTAATTGAATTCAATTAATCTCAGCTCTGTTATAGTGAGTTCATCGAAGATAGTGAAGATTTTCTCTGATTGTCATTTCTATGATTTAAATTATATTTGATATCAATTTACAATAAAGCGTAAAAAGGAGATGGAAAATTATTGGATAAATTTTAAGCAGTGGAAAAATGGGTATTTCCCAAAATTGTAATAAATGCCCTTTTCCCTTGTTCGAGTACGCCAGAGTAATGAAACAACACATGTTGTCTCCGGTAGGCTTCGTTATTCTGATATCTCTCTCTCTCTCTCTCTCTCTCTCTCTCTCTCTCTCTCTCTCTCTCTCTCTCTCTCTCTCTCTCTCTCCCACAATTTTTTTTGCGTTGCTCACTGAAAATTTCTTGCTCTTTCTCGGTTACTCTTCAGCTTTCTGTTGAAATTCGAAGAAAAACTTCTTCAGTTCAACGTCAACCACCGGTGGACGTACCTCTCCTTGAGGTTCCAAGTGATATTCAGTAACGCGCAGAGTTTTCAGCATTATTTGCGCTAGGGTATACGTATATTTGAATGAAATTTTATTGCTATTATTTATAGTTCAATCATCAGTTTTTGATCAATGTTATGTTGTCTTTCAAGTATTTCAAGTCTAAGGGTTTTAGGTGAAAATGATCAAATATTCATTTACGATAATATAAGCCAATTTAGATTGATGGTTTGATATATATTAATGTTATAGCATTTCTCAATATATAGTTGCGTTTTAAGTATTCCAAATGTAAATGTTTCACGTGAAAATGTGAATCAAGTATGATTTATATAGGTATAAGCCTATTTTGTTTACTATGTTTTGATATGTACGCATAATGAATTTTTCACTAATAAAATGAATAAGAAGCGATATATGAATCTAATTCCCGAACGCACAATTATTTTTATCCTTTCCATCCGATTTTTTAAAATTTAATTGAAAAAATTTAGGCCAAAAACCGATGAATCCGATTGAAATGGTGACTAAATACCGACGAAACTCCTGAAAACTCGTCGAAAATAGCGTCGGTTTGTGTCCTCAAAGTTCCATTCCCAGGTCTACAACCGACTTGAAATCCAGACTACAAACCAATGAACTCACGAAATTAGTCTAAGACGAAATTTTTCGACTCGGGTAATTCCACTAATTTCCATTATTTTCATTTGGATTCTCCACAGTTTTTGGAGAATATTTCGAATAGAAATTCATAGGGGATATCCAGAAAATTGATTGGCACATTATTTATCAATAAAAAATTGCCGCTTGTTGGTCGGTAATTGGACGTTTCCATTCAAATGCTCACCAATCATACAAAATATAACATTTTCGAAATCCCCTACGTATGTCTGTAACTATCTACATCTAGACTGAACCAATTGTTTTTTTTTTCAATTAAAATTCGCACTGGTTACACGGTGTGCCACAGAGTATTCTAAATTCGAGGAGCCTCACAAGAATGGTTCTGGTGTCGTCATTTTTTGATTAATTTTTTTTAAGCCTCGAGCATATACATAATCACTTCTCTAAATATTATTTTCCTGCTTCTGTGTCAAAAAAAATATACCCGAAAAACGTTTTTTTGAGGGCGGAATAAACTGTATAGTTAAAAATGTATTGGGTGAGGAAGAAAAATTTAGCCTCGAAATTGTTTTTAACGATAAAAATGTTCTTCTATATCTTAATCACCAGAAATTCTCTTCTAAGAAGAATCTTTGTGGATCTGCTACATCTCCCTTAGTTTTTAAGATGTATTTTGAGCCCAAAATCGATTCAATCAGATACAAAATCGTCTAGAATGATCTCATCTTTTATATGCAATATTGTAACCCCACCGCCCTTTGATCATCAGAATTTAGGGTATTTTGTGAAAACGTCTTGAAAATTAATGGAGATCTGTTTGCCTCAATCCTTTGTCGTTGCTCTTGAAATATTTACAAAAAGAGTAAGGGCAAAAAAAGCGGATATCCAGTAATTTCCGAGATATTCTTGAAAACAGATCAGCAAAACATCAAATTATTCTCTAGTTAGTGAATTTTATCGTTTATTGTCATTCGATAGTAAGGTAGTATCACCGGTACTCGATTCACTGTTCCAAAAATTCTGGAATCCGGTACATTTATAGATTATGATAAGATAATGACCGAGTTAAATTTTTAAAGAGCTACAGAGAATGAGTCAAAAGATATTGACATTTGGAATTTTACGAGTTTAACATTGAGCCTAATGGGAAATTGCACATTTTATCAGATTTTACCAAATTGACTGTTCCGATTTGGATAGAAAAAAAAAGAAAGATGATAGGAAAGTATGCATAAAACACTTTTAACCCTTGAAAATGTAGCTTCAGAGCATGCAATAATACTAATTCGTGAATAACTATAGTTACATATATGTGAACTGTTTTTTTTGTATTTTCTTTCTCTCTCTATATCACTCGGAATGCTATCTCGGTTGAGAATAGATATCATCATTGAGTAGAGCATCATTCCATACGGAGTAGGGAAGGCTAGGGCATGATAGCCCCTCTCAAAAATTTGTTTGAACAACCAAATCCGTTATTTGCCACATCCTGATATCTTCAATGTATTCAGCGATTTTTAAATGATAGTCATTGTCTTTATTGCAATGGACTTCAATCGGAATCTGAGGAATATTATTTCTTTTTAACCCAGAGAGAATTTGAAATTTGAAAAAAATGATGGATAGTTTTGTTTTTTTTAAATTTTACTGAAATTTTTTATTTTATGTTTTTCGATGGAAATAGATAAAGTCATAAAGGGCATCATGATTTGACGGAAAACGAAAGAAATTTTTTAATGAATTGCAGTGTTTTCGAAATACTGCAGTGGAACAAGTCAGCGCAGTTGGCTGAGTATATGAGGAGATAACAGGAAGGGATAGACGGCTTGATGTCACGCTTCCCCAGTTGTAATCTACCGCCAGTATCAATATAATAATATTTCAAGGCCCCGAGCGCTATATCGGTAAAAAATTTGAAAATATTTAATTTATAATCTAATGACTGCTCGCTACATTCGATCGATGAGTACCTTAAAAAATTCAAAAGTCCAAATTTATAATCCAATGCTAGAGATAATGAAGAAAATATTACTTGAATTATAACTTAAAACAATAAATGATCGCAACGTATGAAATCGCGTTGCAAGAAAATTGCAATCTCTGAAAAACTTCGATAATGTGGAGGGGAAAAATGGCTAGTGGGGAGTGAGCAGGTAAGTAGAGGGAACGGAGTAGTCGGGTCAAGCGGCGAGAAACGGGGTTCTCAATGGAGCAAAGGAATTAGCAATGAAGAGTTATTTTTTTGAGGATATCGCGGAATATAAGCGAGATAGCACGATTTTCATTCTGGCCTTTATTGTCAAAGAGAATCAGAGCTACAAGAAAGAGCTTCCTAAAAATGGCTCTATTCCTCCTAGTTTTCGAGATTTGCTCAAAAAACTGGTGAAAAGAATTTGGAAACTACATATTCTTTCTTGTTTTTTGTTAGTTTTTTATGAACATCTTGGTAACTAATAGAAATACGCGGTTCCACCATCATCCTTCTTTGTAACTCTCAAGATTCTCTATAAAAGATCAGGTTAAGAAAGATGTATCTCCATTATTGTCGGAAATTTCCACCTGAGGAATTGGACCGAATAAATCAACTTGAAATAGACCTTTAGGGTAGAATGATTGAGGATTCTTTTTGAAGCTGAGGATTTCACGAAAAAATTTGAGAAGATGATGAAATATATCTTTATTATTGAGGAATTTTTATTCATTTATTTATTATTGAAGAAATTACAATTTATTCATTGTTGACGTGGCTATTGACTTTGCCTGAAAATTTTTAGCATTAACATGTTTATGACTATGATTACAATTCTATCCAAATTTGAAAATGTATGGATTAAAGATTGAAATAAAGTGACCTACTTATGATAAACAATAAATAAATTGTAATTTCTTCAATAATAAATCATTATATATAATTAAAAAAAGTGTGTTACTGGGTGCGTGTACATAAAACTCAGAAACCAACCTCCATAGCCGCATGGGGGTAATATGGTGTGGTAGCTCTCCACCTCCCATCCATGAAGAAATTTTCCGTTTTTGGCTATGGGGGTTGGTTGCTGAGATATGGGGGTGAAAGCGAATATTATACCTATTACCTCCTGATGGGGGATATGAAATGATGCTCTAAACCGTTCTAAAGTTTACTAGAATGATCTAGAAGAGTTGAAAATGTTCTGGAATGCTCTAGAAGGTTCCAGAAGATCTGGGAATGTTCTAGATTCTTCTAGATTGTTCTAGAATGTTCAAGATTATTCTAGAATGTTCCAGAATATTCTATAATATTCTAGATTGTTCCCAATTGTTCTAGAATGTTCTAAATTGTTCTAGGATGTTCTAGAATGTTCTAGGAAGTTCGAAAACATTCTACAGTGCCCCACAAGGTACGAGAATTTTTTTAAATGTTCCAGAAGATTGGACAATATTTTGGATTGTCTCAGAGAGTTCAAAACTTTCTAGAGTGTTCTTGAAGATTCGAGAATGTTGCAAAAGGCTGGGGGATATTTTCCAATGTTTCAGAAAGTTCGAGAACATTCTACAATTTCTTCAAAGGTTCAAGAATATTCTAGAAAGCTCGAGATCATTGGGAATTGGGAAAAATCAATACTAACACATGTTTTCTACCTAAAAAATTTTCAACTTTTCAATAAAATGGTTACAAGAGCTCTATCGTGGATGGCTTAAATGGAATGCTCAATTCATCCCACTCTCGGCTTGGTCAATTAATCAAAATCGATGGAAATATTGGAGGTAGATTTTTCTGATAATCCCATTGGAAAGCTGAGAAAATTTCTTATGAGAATCATATAAATAATGAATTGACAAAAAATAATAGTAATGGACATCCGTGACCTGAAATTTTCTGAGCTTTTCAATAGAATCATAGTGAAATCTCTATCTCGAACCGTTCTATTGGAAGGTATAGGTTACCCCAACTTCTTCTGATAAATCAATCAATATCGATGAAAATATTGAAGATAGGTTCTCTCTAAGCATTCCATTGGAAAGCTGAGGAGATTTTCTACGGAAATTATATGTCAGGATTGATATTTTGGAATTTTTCGAAAATTTCATTTTTTTCAAGATTTGAACCCAAAAGACTTCTATTTTCGAAGAATTTCCGTCTTTTGGGAATATTTTTGGTACTATTGGATGTAGCGATTTACGGTTGTTCGTCAATGAAAGATGCGTTCTTTTCCTATCGATTCATGTAGTGTAAAAAGAGAAAATATCCATTTTTCGAAAACTTACAGGGAAAAAATTGATTCTCAGAGAATGGCCTATAAGTATTTGAGAAATTATTGAAGAAAAATTTTAATAATATAAATCGATGGAAAATGAACTCACGTTCCATTCGAGATCAATCCCAGGTCGCTACGATGAACAGAATCGGGGATACTCCCGAAATAGTAATTTTTTTTTGGTTTTCGAACGGGGAACTCCTCCCAAATTTGGCCCAAGAAATATTGACTCATGTTCTCCATCCAAATTTTTCTCAGCTTTACAATGGTATTCTTGAAAAATCTCGATCTCGAACCGTTCAATTGGGATGCCTATTTTACACCAGCTTTCCCCACTAAATCAATCAATATTGAGGAAAATATTGGAGATAGATTCTTTCTGTTGATCCCATTAAAAAGCTGAAAAAATTTCCTATAAAAATCATAAATCAGATTCCCTTTTTTTCCAATTTCTCAAGAACGCCATTTTTTTGCTCAAGATTTAAGGGAGTTCATCCGGTAACTGAATTAATAGACCAATAATTATGAAAGAATTTGAATATACTTCTGAAAATCTAAAAAGTCACCTGTTAAAATTTCAAACTCTTCGGATATCTTGTTCGGGAGAAATTAATAAATAAAGATTTTTCAATTAACACGGTCCCTTATGGGTTTTCGTCTATAAACATGAAATTTGTGGCAATTAACAGGTTTTTTGGGGAGAAACTTTCATAATGGATAAATAAATATCTAAAGAACATTTTAAGAGCTTCCTCAAGTGCATTAGATACTTGGTGATTTTAGAATAAATCAATTTGTCTCGAAAAATGCTGATTTCCGGGAAGTTAACCTCTGTCTTACTCGCATGACAGTGACGTCAGAACCACGCGCTTTTTGAAATCAATAAGAATGCTTTCCGAATAACGCAATGTATGCTATGTTTGCACATTAAATCATACAAAACTAGTTGAAAATGTGCTGAATTGACCTTTCTCTATTTGATCTTCAAAAAAATTATTTCTATAAATTCGATTTTTTACAAAAAAACTATTATGATCGACGAACAAGAATTTCTAGTACATAGCAGCTGTACAGGTTACGACTACGTTAGTCGTATAACCACTACGCTAGTCGTGATAATTTTTCGTACTATTAAATCCTATACCAGATGAACTTCCTTAAAGGTAAAACCGCTCTGTTTTTGAAAATTTTTAGTTTTTCGAGAAACTCTCTGGTTCTACCGGTTGTAGCAATCTGGGATTGATCTCCGAGAAAAGGCGAGCTCATTTTCCATCGATTTCGCAGTTTGAAACAAGAAATTATTCATTTATCAAGCACTTATAATGCGAAAACATATCTTCAGAAAATGGCCTGAAAATATTTGAGAAATTGACTTGAAAAAATTCGAACCCCCTGGACTGAGGAGAAATTAGTTCACCTTTTATTTGGAATCAGTCCCAGGCTGTTATGACCAATAGAGCCGGGCATATTACCAAAAAAATAATTTTTTGTAGATTTTCAAAGGGGCAATCCTTCCAAAACTTGGCAAAAAAGAAAAATTTTCTCAAAATTGAAAAAAATAATACTGCCACATCTTTTGTTCCTGAAATTTCCTCAGCTTTCCAAGGAATTTCCAAAAAGTTCCTATCTCGATTTTCTCAATTGGAATGTCCGTTTTACCTCATCTTCCCTTAATGAATTATATATAATTATAAGTCAGTATAGGAGCTACTAAAAAATCTGACCTGAGCGAAGCGAGGGGGGAAAAGCTAGTAAATAAATAAAAATTCCTCAATAATAGAGCTATATTCATCATCTTCTCAAATTTTTTCTGATGTTTTCGCGAATTCCTCAGCTTCAAAAAAAAATCCTCAATCATTCTACCCTAAAGGTCTATTTTAAGTTGATTTATTCGGTCCAATTCCTCAGGTGGAAATTTCCGACAATAATGGAGATACATCTTTCTTAACCTGATTTTTTTATAGAGAATCTGGGGAGTTACAACGAAGGATGGTGGTGGAACCGCGTATTTCTATTAGTTACCAAGATGCTCATGAAAAACTAACGAAAAGCAAGAAAGAATATGTAGTTTCCAAATTCTTTTCACCAGTTTTTTGAGAATATCTCGAAAACTAGGAGGAATAGAGCCATTTTTATGAAGCTCTTTCTTGTAGCTCTGATTCTCTTTGACAATAAAGGCCAGAATGAAAATCGTGCTATCTCGCTTATATTCCGCGATATCCTCAAAAAAATAACTCTTCATTGCTAATTCCTTCGCTCCATTGAGAACCCCGTTTCTCGCCGCTTGACCCGACTACTCCGTTCCCTCTACTTACCTGCTCACTCCCCACTAGCCATTTTTCCCCCTCCACATTATCGAAGTTTTTCAGAGATTGCAATTTTCTCGCAACGCGATTTCATACGTTGCGATCATTTATTGTTTTAAGTTATAATTCAAGTAATATTTTCTTCATTATCTCTAGCATTGGATTATAAATTTGGACTTATGAATTTTTTAAGGTACTCATCGATCGAATGTAGCGAGCAGTCATTAGATTATAAATTAAATATTTTCGAATTTTTTACCGATATAGCGCTCGGGGCCTTGAAATATTATTATATTGATACTGGCGGTAGATTACAACTGGGGAAGCGTGACATCAAGCCGAATTTTCCTTGTGACTTTACACTATCCACTGCTTTCTTTCTGCAAATATTATTAGCAGATTCTTTCAGAATCCATATATCTATTCTGGAAAAGCTATAACGATAACTCCGGAAAATATCATAAATTTTTCCGAATTGAGTGGGTGGAGCGAAATACCATGCTGGCGTGAGCTGTGAGGGGCGAACAATCGTAAAACCTCCCCTTACGTCTTGAGGCCTGTGTCCACGATCCGAGTCCCAATTCAAGTTCTAAGACAGAGCTTTCTTCTCCAAATTATTTGCTCTCCTCTGACTGCAGGTAATGTGAAGGTTAACTTTATGAAATTGGATCCATAAAATATTGAATTATAAGACCAATTCTAATTTTCATTAATTTCTTGCGATATTATTTACACAGAGAAAATTTTTTTCTTAATTTAAGAATGTGCAGTCACTTAATTTAAGAACGTGCAGGTCACTTAAATTAAGGAATAGAAAGTCACTTAATTTAAGTGACTTTTACTTTCTTAAATTAAGAAAGAAAAAGTTACTTGATTTAAGTGAAAAAAGTCACTTGATTTAAGTGACTTTTTCTTTCTCAATTTAAGTGACCTGCACGTTCTTAAATTAAGTGACTGCACGTTCTTAAGTTAAGAAAACATTTTTCTCTGTGCATTGCATAAGCTGTACAGGTTGATTTTCCGCACTATTTCTCATGTGAACTAATCTGCTTGGATGAAAAAATGGGACCTGCAGCATCTTTTCATCAGAGATTTTCTTCCGCCATTTTCATTCAAGTTGTCCGTGTCCACGATTCAAGTTCTAGTTCCATTTTCTCAGAACTAGAATTTGAATGGAAATCTTCGATCTTGGACACAGGCCTTTATAGTATATAGCCGTAAGACATAGGGGGGGGGGGGGGGGGGGGTTGAGTTTCACTGAGGTGGAAGGATTAACAATCGATTGATATTCTTCAAAACCTTCATTATTTGAATGTTATTCGTAAAATCTCTGTTACATCATGTTCGTTAAATTCTGTTCCATTTCCCCATTCAATTTCTATTTCAATGTGATGTTAATTTCAGGTAATCCCCAACTGATGGGTTTGAAAACGAATTCGCTTCGGAAATATGGTTTGTGTAATGAACATTTTGAGGAGTCAGCTTTTACAAATGAAACAAAACAGAAGTTGAATTGGAATGCTGTACCAAAACACTTCCGGAGTGATTCGCATCAGTCTCTATCAGCACCTGTTCTAATCATTCCATCCCCAACCATCCCCCAACCTATCCAGAACGAAGGGCGTGAATCTAGAACATTCATTCCACATTGTTCTGTTTCATCAACATGTAACCCTGCAAAGAAGCAGAAAATTGAACTGAATGATAAAGCAGAATCTGAATGTTCCCATATTATCACGTCAAGAGAACAATTGAGAGGGGGTAATATTATTATTTCGGGTACTGATGTTTCGAGTAATACTTTGAAGAAAACTCAACCGTCTCCTGGGCTCTCCACCAGCCATGAAAACTGGCAACGTAATATTTGCTGTGAAAAATGGTGCGATGAAAACGAGAGACTCCATGTCGATAAATCAAAGCTCAATCGACAGTATCAGGAATTACTTGCTCAAAATGATAAAATCTTCTCCGAAAATATTCGTTTGAAGAATGAGCTTCGTAATGCACGTGCTACCATTAAAAAAATACCACAGAAAATAAGTAAAGCCAAAGCAGAGGTAACTCTCGAAGAATTTCTGGAAAATCGTGCGGAGCCTCTTCAGCCAGCCGCAGCCACTATGATTAGACTTCAGTTACATAAACCGGGTACAAAATATGATGAAGAAGAAAGAGATTTAGCTAAACAATTTTTCTATCATTCGCATGCTGCCTACTCGCGAATGAGAAAAGCTGGCTGTACTTTTCCTGCCGAGAGCACAGTAAGAGATTGGATTTCAAAATTGGACGTAAAACCAGGCTTTTGTGGTGGAATCTTTCAGGTGTTGGAGAAAAAGATGATCGCTTTACCTCCAGATGAACGATTATGCTCACTAGCGTGGGATGAAATGTCACTCAAAGAGTATGAGGAGTATTCGATGAAATATGATTGCATAGAAGGCCTTGTAGATTTAGGACCTTTAGGGCGAAAAGATGAGCCAGCAAAGTACGTATTCTCTCTAAATCTGACAAGTCTAGCTTCTGAACCATCGAAGCGTTGGCGGCAACCGATTGCTTTTGTTTTATCTGGAAAAGGGGGGATGGCCGCTGGAGACATAGATTTACTTGTACGTGAATGCCTTATGAGATTGGAAAAAATTCAAGTAGATGTGAGACTGCTCGTATGCGATCAAGGAAATCAGAATCAAAAACTGTTTAATGAAATATGGAATATACGCATCAATAATCCGATTTGGAAGTTCAACGGGAAGATGTATTATGTCAGCTATGATTTCCCTCACTTAATTAAACGACTGGTGGTTCATCTGAGAACTCATGGAGCAATTTACGATGAACATGGACAATGTTTAATATCCTGGAGCGACTTGACGTGGGCTAAACAATGTGATATTTTGAGTACCAGTTCACACTTGCTGGATCACATTAAACCAATCCATCTTGCACCCAATGGATTTCAATCCATGAATGTAGAGAGAGCATTCCAGATGTTTGGAAAACGATATGGTGAGGCTATCAAATTGGCAGGTGAAGCCGCAGAGCGTACAGCACAATCTACTGAACGGATGCAGATTTTTGTATCTCCAACGTGGAGACAAAGTGCTGAGTTTGTGATCAGAATGAACAACACAATCGATGCGTGCAATTCAGCTGGGGCTGCTGCTAGTAATCCAAATAAGCGTCCTCTTTCTAAAAATAATCCACAGATCGAGGAAACTATTCTCGACCTACTCACATGGGTACCAAAATGGCGAGTCCATCACATCTCACCTAAAAATAAAAAAGTGATTCCAACCATTCCTCCATGTTTCTATGGCCTTCAAATAACAGCGAATGCTCTACTTGGAGTTTATCATACGGTGAGTCAAGAATTGCCGGACTTCGAATTCGCGACAGCACGAGGAAACCAAGATGGTACTGAAAGCTGGAATCAATTACTACGTGGACGTAATGGACCATGTGATAATCCTACGGCTAGAATGGTAAGGCTCACTGCGAGACATGTACTTTCTCTCGGTTCCATCACTGCAGGAAGTCAAGGCAATGTTAAATGTGACGATAATAATTATTTGAGTGCTCCAAAATCATCATTGGTATCAAAAGCATTTAATGCTATACCTTTGGTGAATATTATTGACATTGATGATACAGGAAATTCTAATAATCCAGAAGAAGATGCTGAGGCAGGTGCAATGTGTGACGGAATTGATGAAGTCTCTATAAGGGAGTATGTTGAAGCTTTTGAAGAGGATGAAAGATTACAAGCGGTAACGTCTGCCATTAACAAGTATCAGCAAAGTTCCTTTTACGAAGCGAATGCCATCACATTTTTCGCTGGATATGTGGCTTTCAGAACGCTTCAGCTAACGAAATGTGATCGCTGCCGGGATGTAATGACAAAGTCTCCTATGGATGAAAGAAATGATAATGAGTTATATATTGAGTACCGCGAGTATGAAAATCTCGATGTTGATGCTCCAACCGTAACTAAATTACACCGTCCAACTGAAAAATTTGCTCGAATTTTTGGAATCCAGTTGAATACTTTTGAACGCGTACATAAAAATTACTGGGCACAATCTGACCTCATCAAGAAAATTATGGGAGAAATAGAAAAAGATACAAATATTTTTGATTCTACGTGGTTTGATAAATCTAATTTGTGTTATCAACACCGTGTCACAGCTGCTAAATTTATGTCAAAGGTAAAAATCATATCCCGAACACGCCAGAGAAATCAAGAACACGCTGCAGCTCGTGTTTCAACATACAGTAGAAATCGAAAAATTAAAAAAGTTACTCATAACTGAAGTGTGAATGAGAAACAGAACAATAATGGAATCAGATTCACCCATGCTGGAGTCAATATACTGAAGAAACCGTATACTGAGAAAAAAAGGCGTATAGACAAAAAATTAAATTGTTTCAATAGTCGTTAACAAATAATTTTTTCCATCAAATATTTTTTCCATTTATTTCAACGGAATTTCCCCAATTCATCATTCGTTTCATCCGTCTCAAACACATATTTATTTTCAATATTAAAGAAATTCGTTTATTTTAGTAAATTTATGAATTCCAACAAATTTTTAGTCACACCAAGAAAATACTTGTTAACTACCATTGGAACGTTCAATTTCGTCATTTTTACTACTACTTTTTTTCTCAATATAATGGCAACATCGGAAGAATCGTTGAAGAATCTAAATACCATTTGAATGATCAATTGAACAAGTACAATTACTAGCAGTGTCAAGTACAAGCAGCAATTTTGAATGTGGCACACCATTGCCCATAATGCAATCTCAGCTGCAGATATCACCATGAGTATCAACTGGCAACGAAGTATCGAAAAAAGAAGTCAGTGATCAGAGTCCAGAGAGCAATAACTTTGAACAAAGACTGACATTTGTCCTAGCAAGTCGTTCCTATAATGAATCAATCCCAAACGCAGCGCATATTTCGGAGCCAACCACAGCAATCGTCAGTGGTGCCAACGCAGAGCTAGCAGTGATCGTCACTAGCTCAGGTACCACCCAAATGCCTTAACATCAGTATTAGAACTTAGAGTTACCGTGGATAAGCTAAGCGTCTCAACTAAGTTACTTCCTAATGAGTCAATTGCTCCAGCAGTTCATTCTTGCGCAGCTAGTGCCCAAGAAGCCCCAGCCTGCTCAATTGTATGTACCAATGGCACCGCAGCAACAAGCACAGCCGAGGGTAGGTATCATCAGCCCTAACAATCCGCTCAAGGATAACAATCCCTATTGATGCTGTTGGTGCAATAGCAGCCACTGCATCTAAGCCAAGTGAACATGATCCCAACAAGTAACTCGATGCCTCAGCAGATGCCATTGGTAGTTTTATAAACACGACACCTGCTCACATACCAGCCCAGTAAGTCGTCGAAAAAATTCCTCTTCACTAACCACTAGCACCTCTCCTCGACCACCAACCGCCATCATCCCACACAATCCTGCAGCGCACTCTGGTGACTACAGGAATACTGGATAACTGAACATGCAGCAGAATGATGTAGTCTAGACGTGATCCAGAATAACACGATAGTAACTTCACAATACTCAGGTACCAGGAACCCATCAGCAAAAGTGCAGAAACGCTCCAACAGCTCTTCTGCTTGCCTTCAGCTCATGGAAATTAGAGAAAAATCAGAGCACTCCAGGAGAAACTTCAGTTATTTTAGATGACCAGGCAGTACATAGGTCTAATCACACGTTTTAGACCCTGATGTTCCAATCAACGGTCATTGACACTCTACGGGTATTGAGTACAACCGGTAAGGTGAAGGAATAAAGCACACTAAGAGCCAGGAGGAATTATAAGCAAGTTGCTGAAGAAGCAACAGCACTGAGAAGCCTCTAATTTCGAAGTCGAGAAGCTCGCCATCACCACCCCCCGAAGGACTCACCAAATAAAGTACGTGAACTACATAATTCTGGCATTCTCAGAAGATGAACTACCGGTATCAGAGCCTAGCACCAAAAAATCAGATGCAATACGTTATAGGCAATGTCAACGAAATACGCATATGAGGGCGGTGGAACTGGCTCACACAAACCAAATTTCGGGTACATGAATATACTGAACAATGACTCGATAGTGGTCTAGCGTATATTCTGCATGAGAGCTTGGTTCAGGTGAAATGAAAGTACACCTTTCACCACCACCAACTCACGCTGAAATTATAGATAATGGTGATACTGATAAACTGAAGACTGAGGATGAAAATAAAGATGGAAAATCAGTTGACACTGAGGCTGTAAAGAAATTCCATTGAACTAATGAAGACTACTAAAAAGGAGAAAAATGATGAAGATGCAAGGATTGTAGAGGAGGAAGATGATGAAAAGTGGCTGACACAGACGAAGCAATGGAATTTGCAAAGCCAGAGAATCAGGAGAAGAAAATAAAGATAAATTTCATTAAAAAGAAGGGAAAGAAAACGGAGGAATGAGTGAAACTTATGAACTCAAGAAGACAGTGACCGGAGTCACAACGACCCCGACTGCATCTTCGACGACAAGATGTGGTTGAGCAAAATGGTTTAGTCGTTAATATTCGTTAGCAAAGTGTATAAGCATGGAATTCAGAATCTATCCCAGTTAATAGCGCCACTGTCAACAAATTTGCACTGGCAGCGAGAATTGGAGAGTGGGATGGAGATGAACGTCGTTGTTTACTAGGGTTCAGCAACGATCCGCACTTTGCTTCAAGAGTACGAGGCTTGTAAAAAGAATGAGAAGGACCCAAAGATGCCAGACCTCATCAAGTTCAATATGCTAATCATGACCTTCGGGATCATCTTGATCAACTCCAATGATCGTGAGGGGTAAGACTGGAGGTTATGGATGAAGCTAAGAGGCTGAAGGATCGCAACTGCAAGCTCCCTCGATGACTTGTGGTAACTGAACTCGTGGGCACCAAGTTCTCTTATTCGGTACATCGTTAAAAACTGTTCAGTGCTGAAACGTCTGGAAAAGGTTGTGGAAGAAGTAATAGTATCGGAAGGAAATACCGTTGGGAAGATAGAGCTCCTGTATACCAAAAAAATTTTATCCAGGTATCTTAAAGCAGATGTTCGTTACGGCCTCGTGAACATTAGAACCTCGTGGAAGCCACAATGTCAGCAAAATCCCGAATCACGTGGAGACGATGATGGAACTGAAGGAGTACTGCATCCATTCGTTTCTTTTAAAAATCGGGAAGGCATGCTCTGATGCTTATTACCACACCCTAGTGAGCCGCTCCGGTCCGGTGACTGTATTCGTCGACAAGTTATTCCTGAAACTGAAGAGAGATGGTCATAGTTTGCTCGTGCTCAGTCGGGTTGTCAAGTATCGGAACTCGTTAGAAGTCTATCTCGTCTATGAGAAGTCTCCTTAAAAAAAAACTGATGCTCAATCTAGACAGATTGATGTTTCTATTTCGCACAAAAGCTGGTGATCTTAGCACTAATTCACTGCTGCTAATACTGCGATCATTTATGAAAACGATTGGAACCCATAGAACGATCTGCAGACACAGGTGACGTACCAGAAGATCGAACAACAGAAGCTGGCCAAGGTTTATGGGTTACTAGCCAGCCGCAGTTTAACATAAGACAAGAAGCCTGCCAGTCCTGAGGCTGACAAGCCCGATGAACGAGAGTCTTTCAAGGCTCAGCTAGTAGAACCAAGATCGGATGATGAACCAAGTGTCATCAAGGGAGCAGCTAAAGTTCATGAAAAAAATCCCCGACAGAAGAGACAAAACCTAAGGAAAAATTCGAAATACTTGGTGTCAGAAAGAAGATTGAAGAGAAGTTCGAGGATAATCTTAGCATTTCATCAGTCTTCGATGGTGAGCTTCTTTGCTCACCAGCGAAAAAGATAACAACTGCTGCAAAACACGTAGCTGTGATTAGCTGAGTAATTGATTCAAAATGGACTGAATTAGTAAAGTAATGTGAGAATTCGCCTCATGACGTGCAGAAGAGACTCTCTGACCAAGGAAGAATGCCACATTCAACAGCATCATCACAGCAGTCTCTTTCTCAAATATATTTTACCCGTAGCTATATTATCGCTGAATCAAAAAGTGCACAGGTATCATGGGGACCCGGCCTTGGCCCTCAGACGTACACAGACACTCTGTATGTGGAAGAAAGGCAGAGAACTCCTGAAACCGAGAAGAGGAACTCAGTGGAATGGCTGGAGATCACTGACTTGACCTCACAAACGCAATTTGAGAGCAAAGGACATGAGATGAAGGAGGCATTCGAATGACTCAGCAGAATTAGCGTCAAGCTTCTAACGAGAAGCATAGAGGATCTCTCGAGGCCCCAAATGAGGAGCAGAAAGCTAGACTCGTTCATGATGACGTCCCTACTGGCATCGCTAAAGGTGACGCTTGGGCCTGTGATGGGAAAGAGCCCGGCGGAGCTAGATACCGGTAAGCCCCTGCTTCCTCCCGTGAAATCGCTCCGGAAGACTCACCTGTCAAGACAACAAGATCGCACATTCTCAAATCAGCACTGGACTCTAACAATTCCAGTGCCTCCACAACCGACTTCATACCTCCTTGAAATGGCGAACACGTCTCTCGTCACGTTCAGAAACAGCAATAAGAACTCAATTGGTTCAAAATGAGACGAAGCGAAGAATCCACGAGGTGCTGAAGCTGCAAAAACAATTCTGAATGTGAAAGGAGGAGCAGCTGAGCAGAGTGATGCTGTAAGAATCGGAGTGACTCGCTAAGCTGGTCACATGGCACTATTTCCTTTAAGTTTCCGATGCTCAGTTCCCGTCAGTTCTTCTACATTATATCAAGTTCTAATATGCAACTGACGTTAGCGCCTCCGTTTTAACTTCGGTGGAATTTCGGACGAGAAAATGTAAAATAATTTGTTAATTAAGTTATCAGATGTTGCTTTTATCCAGCTAGTCATAGAGCCAAATGGTGATTTTCAGAAAAAGAGTGAAGTAATGAACAAGGAATGCAACATCAAATTCTATAAATTGGTCATCGATTCCGGCAATGTTTAGATTCTTTTTCCATGCAATATTCAACTCCAAATTGAATGGAATATCGTTAGGTTCATTGTTTTGAAGATTCCTTCCATGCATTACCAAAACTGACGGAGAAAATCACACACTCAACAGAGCTTTATTTATCACTCTATTGATCCTACTCGTGTTACCATCTGTCAGCTCTAACATTATTTCAATATAGATACATATAATTTCGATAGATGAATATAATTGATAAATCTAATTTCGATTGTGAGGTTTAGATGGGCGATAGTTTTGATATTTCTCTTGTGAATCCCCGCCGGAAATCGATACATTGAAGGCTAATCTATTATTTGCCTATAAGAAAATGTATATTCTTTTATATTTGATCGATTGAATGAATCAACTCGAATGATGATGGGAATCGAGAGAGTAAAAAATGTAAATGGTAATTTGATTTCATCCGAAACCCAAGTTTTTCATCCATCACTGGATGAAATGAAGGATATGTTGAAATATATTTCGCTTACAAAACGACGATATGAAATTTAAAAATTCTAAAATTATGAGATTCAATGAATAGTTATTTGTTAAATTAATTATGACCAAAATATTTATCATAAATATTCAAGTTGGATTCTGGTATTCAATGGATATTGCTCATCTAGATTTAGCAAAAAACGATAGAGAAGAAGGAGAAAACAAAAAGAATAGGAAACTGCTTCCTGCTCAAGTCATTAAGAAGACAAACGAATGTAGAAATTTGATAATTGATTAGTCGTTAACAATGAATTCTGAATGATCTCATCCCATTATCTGCATATAACTCAATCGAATGGTGAATATGAGTAACAAAAGAAGTATGTCTACCTAATCAGTTTCAAGAGTTGTAAGAAAAACATTTAAATGGTATATAGTCCTACAATTTCACTCTGCTACCGAAACGAAATCAACAAAATTATTATTATTATTATTCTATAAAAAAAAAAAATGCGTTTCGGGTTTTGAATGATTGAAACCCAGAATTTGAAGCAATAAAGGAAAAGAAAAATTTTAGAACTCTATCCTAAAAAAAATCTCAAGTAAGAAAGTATAACTGATTTTTTCCAATTGTTATTATTCCAAAGAAAATTATTATTATCATATTGAAATGATGGATTTTGAGTTTTGAATGATTGAAAATCAAGTTAAATAAAAAAAATTTATTGAAAAAATAAAAATAAAATATTTAATTATAAGAAAGTCTCATGATTAAATCTTTATTAATACCAACATTGACCATGAAAAGACGTATGTCTTCTATCGAATCGTCTGCACGAGGTGAAGCTGTAAAAGATGACGTAAAATGAAGCCTCCGGTAGCACATGCCGAAATCGACATCAGGCCAACATGTCTGCTCTATGCTATGAAAAGAATAGTCTTGATAACACATCACTGAAAAACCAGTATTTTTCGCTTTATTTCTGATTGTTTTGTATTTTCCAGAATGTTCCGTTTTTTGACTTAATTCTTCCAGGGAATCTTCCATACTTTCCTGAAATTGAGCTTCATAACGTGATAGTGAAAGAGAAAGAACATGAATTCAGACGTGTTCATATTTTATGTTGAAAAAATAATAATTTGCGATTACTTAAGGGGAGGTGAGTAGGTTCAAAAGTAGGTTTTTCACATAATTTTCATGATTTTTTTCACAAAAAAGGAATGTATTTCGTTTATTGAATCTTTGAGTATAGTTTATGAATATATTCAATAGAATACTGTGAATTTTCCATAACATTTCCTTGAAAAATAGACGAGATGCTGGCCCCGGATATACTGCTACCGATGGGAAGTCATCATTAGACCCAGCTATCGGTGCACATTCATCTGAAATCAATGAGATTTCGAGATTGCTTCAGAATTATCTCTCTCTTCCATATGAACCAAGCTTCTCCTCAAAAAATTGAAAATTGCATTTTTTTAGAGACGTTTAAACAGACGTGTACGATTTTGGAAATATTTTTTATAGGAAAATTGCTTCCCTCCTTGTAAAAAAAAATTATGAAAATTATTTGAAGAAGCCAACTCCTAAACCTACTTCCCCCTTAATTGCCGGTTGATTGGTGAAATGAAGCGATCTTATCCGGAATTGATTATTTTCGACTACTTCGGAGAGTTAGAGACATAATTAGGTTTCTGTGAGGACCTCTATTTTTTCTTATCCAAGAAATTATTTTGCGAAAATAAAAAAATCTACTTTCATTGAGTACTGCAACAAGTGAAACAGAAAGAGTCGACTTTTTTAGCTGATGATTTTTATAAGAATATCGTGGAAGCATATATCGTGCACATACATTTGCGTTTGGATTGATCTTCTTTGAAAGAAATTTCCAAAGTTACACAAAAGATGAATGCAAAACCAGCCTATCCCGCTCAGTTTCTCAGATATTCTTGAAAAACGAGCGAAAAAAATGGAGTTATTCAGTGCTACCTCTTCGCTACTAATTTTTTTCTGAAGAATGTCTCTGAAACTAAGCGAGATAGCGTGACTTTCCTTGAATCTTTGTTTGCAAAAAATTTGGAGAGCTACAAGAGAGGTTGCCACAACGATTTACTCATTTCATTGAGTTCCCGAGACAATCTGGAACAAATGAATAACAAAAAAAATCAGTAATAACAAGAAGAAGCGTTGAATTCACGTCGATCTTTTTTTGAGTACATCCCGGAAAATGAAGATACGCCTTATGCTCCTTTGCTGATCTTTTTTGGACATCATTTTGGGAATCAAGCGTGATAGGTTCATTTCGCCTTTATCCATTTTTGTAGATCTTTAATTTTTTGTAGACAAAAGGGCTCTTTATTGCGAATTGAATGAATTTTTCCCTGAATAGTTTCTTGATCATCTCGAGAACTTCTGCTTCAAATAATTTTGGTTTTAACCATTTTCTAACCATTTTTCTCTGGTTTTCCAATAGTCACAATGAATGTTCCAGAAATCCTGATTTCCATTATGAATAGATTCTCTTCAGTGCACTGTTATTCCTTAAACTGAATATTTCCATGGCTCACGAATCACATTACTGAAATCAATATAACAGAAACTAATCGATCGTTACAAGAGACAAGTAAAAATTGTGCATGCTGAATATAAATTCATGTTTTTGATTTTATCGCTCCGTAGTATGAGAAAGAATTGAGAGAACAGTGTGTGTGTGACGTAAGGATGAAAAATGATTTCTTCGTATTTTCGTGACACTGACGAGCTCAATTGATTGAATCCACAGAATTCAACAATTTCGAAGATCATTTCTGGGTGCGAAAAAATGTGTCTGAAATTCAACAATAAAGAGGTGAAAAAAACAATGTTTTCAATCGTTTTCTACGAATATTCCGAAAACCAATGGCGATACGACCTGTTTACCTGAATCCTTTCTTCTTAGTTTTTGAAGTTCTGAAAAAGGATTCAGGTAACATCGCGCTAAAAAATTACGAAAAAATTAGTTATTCTGTTTCACCTACTCGTTTTTCGAAAATATCTTCAAAACTAAGCAAGGTACCTCGGTTCCGCCTAAACTATATCCTGCAGCACTTGGAATTGTTTAGAAAAACATTCATTTAGAACTGCGCTATCTCGCTTAGTTTCCGAGATATTCCAAAAAGGAAGGTGAAAAATCGAAATGCTTTTCCACCCACACACCATGACCCCCGTTGCTGTTTGGCATAATCTTGGCGTGAAGATGGCCACGTTAAACAAGTATTAACAAGAAAAAATATAGAATATATCTCAGAATCTGAGAAAAATCCCAATTTTCCAGAAATCAATGATACTGATAATAATAATAATTGATCATCATCATTCTCAATTTTAAATAATTTAAATTCAATTTTTCTTCAATTTTTATCAATATTAATATTGACTTTCCGTTTTTATTGTTTCGCAAAATCTCAAAAGAAGCTCGAATCCGGATTATCCAAACTGAAAGAATGCCAGTTTCTGATTTTCTCACTCTCCAGTCCAAAGAAGTGGCTAAATAAATAGTAAATACTTTATTGAGCCGCTTCTTCTTTCGAATCCAATTCTCATCCCTTCATCGGCCAAAGCGGTTGGTACGACTAATTTCGGAAAATTTTATTTTATTCCAAACAATTCAATCATCGAATTATTGGATAAAATTGAATGATATCCCAAAAAAAAAAAAAAAAATAGAAATGGTTTTGAACCCGGATCATCCAGTCTAAAAGCAAGCGCTTTCTGCATTTTACCACTGTGAATTGCATAATTACAGTTAGAATAATTGTAAATAATTTACTGAGCCGTTTCCCCTTGATGCTTTCTTTTTAGATTCAGTCCCGGTCCCTCAGATAATTAATTTCAATCAATTTCATACATTCAATTCATAATTATTTTCCGGAAGGAGCTATATTTTAGTCCAAAAAACCTTAGAACCGCAGAATTCAATATGCCAATTGTCATATATGAGAACCACTGTTCTCTGTCATACCGGCAGCTGTGTACTGAGCTGCCGGTATAACAGAGAACTACTCCGGCATAGTTCATGCGCCACCGCTACGAGGCCGCTCTAAATTAGCAGCTCCATAAGCCCTGGAGATCTCCTATTGTCTCTGTCCGGATTCCGCATTCTGACCTATAGATAATTCATTGTTACAATATATTATAAAAATGTGATAATATTTCATTTTATGGTGGGGATTGTTACAGCACTTCTCTTTCAGAGAAAAGATCGTCCCAGTATACGCGATCTTTGAGAGCAATTAAAATGAATTTTGAATAATCAGGTATCCAAAAGCTATTTCAATTATCTGGGGCTCTCAACCCTTATTCTTCCTAAAAACCCAGATGGAAAATTGCACAGAAAGAATAGGTTTTGACTCTAAATAATAGTTTCGCCTCAGAAACAAACGGGCGTAAGTGCTATGTATAAGCATAGCAGCAAAGTAAGAAACATCTTTAACAGTATTGAAAAATAGAGATGTTTCTTGATGAATATGAAAAAATATTCCTTCCAAAGCGTATATAATATTATTTAGTAAGTAAAAATTTTTTTTTTTTTGAATTCAATGAAGTATATTCATAATCAATCCCTAACACCCAATATAGCTCGACACGCGTGCGGCACGCGCGTCCCAATTCTAGTACTATTAAATAAATTCCATAATTCCATCTTCGATTCTTTGATTTTACCGGAAATTGCTGAATCCCTCTGATAATCTGCGTAATGATTTCTGGTAACCAGAGGGCACAAGTAAATGAGGGATAAATACTTGTACCAAATACGAGATGAGGCAAAAAAATTGGACAAATGTCTACTTCATCTTTTCCGTTATTTACCCTCGAGGATTGTGCTTAAGCTGGTCAAGGGAATGTTATATTCGTAAAAAAAAAGAGAGTTAAACAGTAGAGAAACGTGGGCAGAGGGGAAGAGCCCTTCTGGACGCGTGCGTGCGCCCTCGAGCGTGATGAGGGGTCACAGAATAGAATTCCTTTTTCCATGGATGTGTTTACCAGCGAAAAAACCTCATACTAGAGACAGGATAAAGAGGAGGAGAGAAGAGAGGAATAAATTTTAAAGGAACATCCGATTGGAGTGTCGACCGGAGGGATAAGTATTTTCCTCCCTTCTTTTTTTAAACAGTCTTCTTTTTTTCTTTTTGGGTACCGTGGACGAACGCGTCTGGGATACAAATAAAACACGAGGAATAGAAGTCGAGAGAAAATAACAGATCAAATTGTATGAGGACTTTGGGTACAGAAGGAAAATGAGAATGAGTGGGTGCCTACAACTGCAAGAGAGAGAGATAGTTTCGGAGAAACTTGGTAGACCCAATTGCAAATTGAGCAAAGGTGGTAATGTTGAATTTTAAATGAGGCTACAAACTTTAACAACTATTCAATTCCATTAAGTTGTGCAATTGTTTATTTTTTGATGGATTTTTAATGAATTCCGTTTTGATGCAAATAGATCCAAACATTGTAAATAATGATAAAAATTTAACAGAAAATATAAAGCAAAATTACAAAAGTTTTCACATTACAATGAGATTGAAATCTACGGCAGATGTACGTTTAAATACAAAAGAAAGTATAAAATAGAAGGAGAAAAAGTACATTGGAATCAAGACGTCCCTTTTTAATGTGATTCGTTCAAATGGAATGAATAGAGTTTTTTTTCTCTTCTTTTCCTTCATTTCTACGTTCTATTTTCATTGTTATGGTTACAAATGCAATCTCAGGTCTTCAGACATAGCCCTATGATGATAATGGAACACGTGGTATAACCAATGGATTGTAGTAGTGTGTTACAAGAACAGGGCTCTCCTTTACGACTTAGTAAACGTGACGAGGGACATTTGATTTGGGTTAAGTGTGTGTATAAGTTTGTAAAGCGTGGGTTGACACTAGCATGCGGCTAAATCCACACGTTAGAAGAAGAAAAACAAGTATTCTAGAATGGGTATAGGGTATCATAATAGGACAGATGGCTCTTGTGGATTTCTATCTCATTCGAGAATAAGTGAAGAGTTTATATTGGATTTTCTTGGAGTTAGTAAACTTGTGAGAGGGCCAACTACTACTGTGTTACAACTTATCGTTGAGTAAATATAAGTTTTAATGAATTGCTCACAACTGTTGCTCTAATTTTATTTTTTATTTTTTTTTTGTTACATTGTAAACAAAAGATTTATTGAATCTGTGTGGATTTGGGATTTGTTAAGCATTCTAAATAGATTTATGTTGTTTTATGTCTGGATTTATATTTTTCTGCAGGAAAAATTAAGGGAGTTCTAGCTGAAAGGGATGTATAAAAATTGAGGCAACGGCGCCTTTATGGAAAGGATACTTGGTGCATATATTACAGACTCATTTTCATTTTGATATATTTCATATTTATTTATCCGATATTCAAGTATGCAATTTTGCATCGTATTATGAATTCAACGAAAATTTCAAGATGTTTTAGTTAGCTCTCGATATCCCCCGAATGATGAGATTCTCTCATTGCTCGTATAGAACCATAGAGCACACATACACAACTATGCGGAACGATGCAGCCAATCACGTATAAGCACCAGTCATTGTGCTGATTGACTTACTCAAGCCTGGATTTTACTAAATTTTCCTGAATTCAAAATGAAAAAAGAATCCATTTGAAATTCTGAGAAAATGGCTACATATTTTTTTACGGAAATCTTCTGACTCGATTTTGAGAAATAAAACTGAAATCTGCTGAATTCGATCAATTTTTGGGGCTCCGCCATTTACTCTGTTTTAGAAATTAAAATTTTGCGATTCAATATCTCATTAACGATATGGTCAAAAAAATCAAATTTTCACAAAAATTGAGGATAAAATGAATAATTATTCCACAAAATTTAAAGAAAATTTCTCGATGACTTTAAATTCGATAGAACTAGCTCAATAGGTTGAATCACAAAGTAATGAATACTAAAGAAAATTGTATTAAAAAAATAATTTTTTGGAGTAATGAGTTTAGCATTGCCATTATCTTTCCGAGTGATATTGAGTTTGATATGGATCAGAATTAATGTAATTATTCATCGAAAAACTAAAAAAATTTCCACGTCAACGGAATTAGCTACAGACAATGAAAAATGTGAAAAATTCAATCTCTCTGAAAATTTAAATTCCCTCAAAGCACATCGCTAATTGACTTAATCACTCAATTTCTCTAGCAATTGATTTCCATTGATTTTAACTCAGAATTAGCAATACTTGATTTATCACCATAGGCGACGCAAACTTATTTATTATTGACCTCATAAATATGTAAATTGGAGCATCGATTTTGTTGGAATACCGCAGAACTTGCAGGCAAAACTGTTGGGAAAATCCGCTTTCACCAGGAGAAGGAACCAGTAGGTCCATGAAAATTTAAGTATCTAAAAGCCAAAAAGTTTTGTCATGTACTTTTGGCTTTGAATTTTTTTTCACTCTCTCTCTTTCTCTCGGTATATGTCCTCTTTGCTATCTTGAGTGAAGTCTACGCTCCAGTAACTGTTGAAAAGTGCCTCAGGGAAACTCGATAAGCCAGAATTGCTCTGGCAGATGGTCTTCGTTAACTCTATTATCCCGCATGTATTGGCAATTGTTTTGTTTCATTTTTTTTATATAACAGAGTCTTTGTTGCCTCCAATTCATAAACTCATCGGGCAAAATTTTTGACGTCATTACTCATTGAGTCTGGAAAACTGTACAGAGTCGTCATTAAATTCCAGAAATATAGCACTAATGAAGATGAGAGAAAAAAAAAACATTAATTAATGAGAAATAAAAGAATACTTTATTCACGATATTTTTAGCGATTTCAGCAGACTCGTGACCTCATTAAATCATCATAATTTTTTTTCAGCCAAACAAAACATTTGAATTCAAATGAATTAATTTGTAGTATGAGAGATGGAAACATTATATTATTCAGGCTCGTTAACCTTTTTCACAACTCTCCATGAAATTTTCCTTTTAGAGGGTTAGAGAAGCAGGAAAAAAAAACGAAATTAGTCAGAATGTCTTTGAATTCTGTGTAGCCTGGGGTTAATGGAAAAATAATGAAGGTATGGTGAAAACATATTACACATTAGCAGAATTGATGCTCGAGGGCATTTTTTATGCTCATTGGAAAGGATTTATACTGCTAACAGAAGTATACGGATTGAAGAGAAGGGTACAAAGAAGAGAGGATAGCATAGATATATATATATATAAATATATAATATATATATATATGTGTGTGGGTGTGCAATAGATGCAGCCAAGGGAAAACGAGAGAAACCAAAGCAGAGAAATATGAGACCAGAGACAGTGGGTAAAGTGTACGTGCCGGAAGCAGAGCTAGTAATAAGGACGCTTTTTTCTTTATCAGGAATGGGCTCGTTAAACTTGTTGAATTTATGTGAGAGAAGATAGGATGGCACTCGTTAGGAAAATTGCTCTTGTCGAATTGAAAATTACTAAAAGATAAGGCTAATATTTTATGTTTTTTAAAAGAAATTAAGATACTTTGCATAATTTAAATTTGATACTCTACGTGGAAAATTGGAAGGGTCATTTTCATCATTCTTTTCTGGATATTTTGTTTCAGTACATTCAAGCAAAAGTTTTTTTTTCCTATTCGTATTATTCTAAGTCGCTGTAGAGCTGCTATGGTTATAAGGGACTACTCGAGACTTTGGATGGCTCGAGTTACACCATTTTACACTTTGACATTGTTCTTGTTGGGAGAAGACGTTTAGTGTAACATTTTGTATTCGGAGTCTATGTGTTTGTGAACAGAGCACATAATTTCTTACAGTGATGCGTGGGTCAAACAGCCAGGGTTGGGGGTCGAACCGAGAACCTCCCGGTTATGGAACTACCACTTTACCAACTGTGCCACCGTAAACCGTTAAAATAGTACATTATTTTACATTATAGCATTAAAAGATGAATACCTTGAAAATTCTTGAATTCAAACGACTTCATAATAAAAAAAAAATTTTTGGTCAGTAAAATTGTCTATAGAATAATTTATAGAATTTTTTCTGACTCATTCGCTTTCACTCCATAGATACTAAATTATCATTAAATTTCCGACATTAATTTGTTACTCAAATTTAATTATCTTCGAGAACCCTCGATTTTGTAGAACATCATCATTTATCAAGTGTCGCTCACCGATGCTTTGTGCTTTTCGAAATAATAGAATATAATAATACGATATCATATTCAATCATACACTAATTACGATCATTATTTCACAGTACACTGAATCTCTTATTCATCACCACACTAGTCCAAATCTAAATTTATGCAAACAATAGATTTCACATGAGGATTGTCATATTTGGAAGAATAGATTTTACCAATGTAGACACTGATTCATAGTGATGATTTGAAACTGTTTGTAATCCACTATTTGTCAGTATGTGTTACGCTGATATCTGTCGGATTACATTGACAGTTTTGAAGCTGACAGTTTTAAACAATGGGAGAACTTCAAGAACTGTTGAAAGAATTCAGAAAAATTCATTCAATATTATTTTCAAGTTCCCATAGAAATATGAATAACTTTAAACATATACTGGTCATCTTATGAGAAATTCCCAACATTCCACTGTTTTTATTTTTCTATAATCGATCGGTTGAGCAGGAATTCATGAAAGAAGGACTTCCTTCATTGAAGGGTTCAACATTTTTTCTTTCTAATCGTGTGGTTTCTGAGCTTTTTATGATTTTCTTGGCCCCCCTCCTCTTTGTTTGTTTTGCTTATTTCCTTCGCCTTTTTGCGATGCCATGAGTCAACTTCTATTATAACACTGCATTCGCCGAGAACCAGTGAAAACCATGGAGAATGCTGATCGTTACAAGCAGTCGATTATACAGGGCCTTCATGCGTATCTTTCATCAGCATGACAGAACTTCCTGTCGTTGCACGTCCTATTCAGTTTGTTAGAAGTGTTTAACAAATCATTATATTTTTTTAATGACATATTCTGCAAAATCGATGAAGAAATAAAATAAATTCTAGGAGCTAGCGAAATCTTCCACGCTAAATGAAGTTATGAAGTAAGCAACGTTGTCGAAAATTGGCCAAACGCGGTAGGGCTGTCTAGAGGAGATTCGGCAACGTCGCACCGGAATAACACGACAGAGAGTCCCTCATCAACCGACCAGAGTCCTTACAGTGGAATCCCTCTGAATCTAACTCGGTGGGCCGAGACCTTTCTCTGAATCTGACACATACTTTTGCCCCCACCATATCACCCTCATGCCTCATATGCGTAGATCTGCACAGCCGAATGCGCAAGTCTATGCAACCAAATGTGCAAGTCTGTCCAGCTAAAGGCGCAATGAACATAGGTATACTTTGAAAATTTAAATGCCCGCATAAACAACGTACATATAAATGCTTCTTTTTGATTGGTCGTCATGGCGGTCACAATAAATAGTAATGGGGGATAGAATCGTCCAACACAGAGCGAGAATTCAGTCAGATACACAGGGCGGTCGGATTCAGAGGAGCACAATTGGAAGGGATTCCACTGTAAATCGCTCAGTATGATCAGTCCCCCATTAAGGAGAATATGAATCGCGATTTTGTCAGGGAGATGAGAGGGAAAGTGGAGCGCAGGGACGAGAAACGAACGACTAAAGTATGCGAGTGAAATGACCTCAAATATTGCATGTGTGGGACTGCGACAGTTACTTTTTTTTTTATTTTCGTTCTAATTACTACCGAACATCAGATTCAAATTCAATCAAATTTGGCAAATGGATTTATGTTGAATTGAATAACACAAAAAATATAAATTTTCCCGAATTGAAGAGTTTTGAACATTTGAGGGGCGAACGCAAAACATTGAAGCCATAGAAAACCCACGTTGGAGGATGAACTTTCTCAATTAATTACACAAAATTGGCTGAGTCGATTTGCTCTCTGTAGTTCACTTCAGAACCCATTCAAGAATTTTTAACAATTTTTTTCATTAAAGTCGAATTGTCTTCATTTTAGGTACCGATCCTTCTTAACTGAAATGAGAAGAGAAAATTACGAAAACTTTGTCATTGACAATTCTTTTTCTCCTTTGCATAATTTATTTATACCCATCTGGAATATCAATCTGTTAAATGTGCACTTTGTATATGCAGTCACCTTCATCCGGTAATTACAATAACAGATTAATCATGATTGAATTAACTCAGACTTTCATAAATGGGGTCAATGAAATACATATGAGACAGTTGTGCTCTCAAATCGTGCATAGACTCAAGACGTCAAGGTAATTTCAATGCATATAGATTTGGATATTGTCATAGACCATGAACATAATAGTCTATAGTTGTTCATGCAGATGGCCGTTATCTCATGGACCAGTACGTCCCACTATGTGTTTCATATGTAAACCTATGTAAATTGACTCTCCGTGTTAGCAACTACAGTTACAACACGGATAATCGTAAAAACTTTTATCTCAAACTTTCCAGCAAGATCATTCTCTCTCTCCCTCTTTTTTCCATAAAGTGTTGGATAAAAAGGTTTTTCTGATTCTATCGGAAGTATTTATTTGATAACATATTTCATGGATTTTATTTTCAATTTGTAACATTTTGTCTATTAATTTCGAATTTTCAGTTCAATTCTTCTCCTTTTGTTAAGGGCCACTATTGAAATGTAATATTTCAGGAGAATTTCCGGTGAATTACGCGATAGAACAAGCAGTTTCAAGAAATTATGTAAGAGTTTGTTGATGACGAAAAAAATGTGATTTTTTTGATCATTCTAACTTGCTCGTTTTTGTTTGTATCTCGTGGAAGATTTGGTGGAAAATTCTGGAAAGTACAGAAAACTATTGATTCCAAACAGTTGTATATATTTTTATTCGTGAAATTTCTTGAATCTTAGAGCAAACGAAATACACAAACGTCCTATCAGGACGGTCGACAGACGAATTAATTACAATTGTCACCATAACAGGTAGGAAATTGTTTTCACCACTACAGTGGGATTCAAGTGACACACTGCTAAGTTAATAATAATTTTTTGGTATAGTTTTCATTTTCGATTGGAGAAAAACATCTTTAAGTTGACTACACACTAATGATATCAAGGTACTGTTTTAGTCTGTTTTATTGATTTATTTATTTAATAATTTTTGGAAAAAAGGAAAGATATTGTAATGTTTGCAAGACTCATCAAACAAATAAATTTATTAATAAATTAATTTTTGTTAATAAATTTTTTTTAAAGAGAATTAAATTTCGGAAAAAATATGTAATGCGCAGGCGAGATTTGAACTCACGACCCTCTGATTACATGTCAGGTGCTCTACCGCTGAGCTACTGCGAGTTACTATATTTACCTTCGAATTTTGATTCTCACATCTTTTTCTCCACCTCCCATCCACGAGGCAATGTGGATGAAATTAGTGGAGTGAAATTTTGAGATTATGAGGAAGTTTGCATTTGTTTTGTTTTGTCATTTCAATTTTATAATTCATAATTTATATCTTGTACTGTGACTTTCTAGAACCTGAGGAAGCCTGAATAAAGCGGGCGAAATGTCGTTCATTTGACAATTATTAGTATTGTTAAATTCAATATTTCCTACATCCCATGATCCTTACATCTCGAAATACACAAAGTTCATCAACTCCATAATCCCCTGCTTTCCTCCAAAAAAAAAAAAGTTCTCACTTATTTATGAATTTTCCACAAATTTCCATACGTCAACAGGAGTAAATCTGCATTTCAACATACGAGTGTACATTGAGTATCATCAATGACGACGAGTAAATCCCTGAAAATCCTCGTTACTTCGTACATGTTAATTGGTTACTTATACATACGTAAAATGTGACTGAGTCTAGAGTTTGTAAATGAAATAGGACGAAGACCAGACCCCAGTTGGAAATTGGAGTAGACGCGCGAGAGGTGAAGCTTGAGAGGAAGACGAGGAAATGAGTGCACGATATATGCTTTTCAACGGTGTATGTAGAGTGATAAAGCGGATATAACTGAATACTACGGAAAGGGAGAAAATCTAACGAGGTTGCTTCTGTGTGACGCTTAGGGTACAGCGAGATTGTTTGATGGTATGAAGGGGGTTATATGGAAGTTCTCTCTTCCACTCGCTGGTAATACGAATGGGCACAGAGATAGCTCCAGGCTCCCTGAGGGTTGGCCACGGACATCACCCTCTTATATAGAAGGACCTCAACGAGTCTTTGGGCTTTGCTGTGCGTGAGCCTACTCTAAACGTCGTAATTGGACTTTACTTTCTCTCTTCCTTCTCTCCCTCTTTCTCTTGCTTTCTGCATTTTCTCCTGCATATCTTGAATTTTTTACACTCTCTGTCTCATTCCACTTTTCTCTCGGTTTTCGTTTTTTCCCCTCACATTTACTATTTTCTCTCCATTTTCGCATACAAATACACTCCTTTAGAGGAAAAGTACACTGGGAAATTATCGATCCTCTGGCACCTCTTTCTCCGTAAATGTCGAGACGTCCGTCGAGACGATACATGGAAAAGTTAAGTGTACAGCCGTGAGAATTTAAGTTTACTATCCATTCAGCTAGTGAATGAATAAAAAACACATTTTGCTCGAAAAACATCTGTAAACAGACATTCGCATTTATTTCTCGATGGAATATGAGATGTCTCATTAATTAGGAATTTTTTTTTATTCGAGCGTCTGAACAATCAATTTGGAATTCATAAAATTTTCATTCAACTCTTTTCCTTGAAGTCTTTAACAAACTATTTCATTTTGAAAAGACATATTCTGCAAAAGTTATGAAAGAAATATAATAAATTTAAGTAGCTAGCGATCTCCTGAGTGAATAGGGCGACAGCCAATCATTACCATCTAAGGACGTCATTATTTCGCATAAGAGTCATTGATAGCTCGGAATTTAGTTGCGATTATTATCAACAAGATATCACTTACGTCATGTGGCAATGTGTAGATTGCAATGATCAAAGAGACATCACAACTGACCTGAGTAAACACCAATGCCAATCACCGTATAGTATTGGAACATACTTGGCTTCAACGGACTCTATACTATAGTCTATAGCACTTAAATCATTGCATAAATTTCTGAAAACTTGGTATATCTACATTTAATTAGAGCGCATGCTATTTGCAAAATACACGCAAAAGTCACGCAAAATATAGTATATCAGAAATACAGTTTAAAATTTAATTTAAATTACTGCATGATGGGCAGAGGTTGAGATATGATTGTACGAGTAACGCTTCAAGGCAATTCCAATGGAATTTTGGTATAGAACTGGATAGCTCAATCGGTAAAGTGCTCGACGCGACATCGGAAGATCCTGGGTTCGACTCCTAGTTCAGCGCAATCCAATTCTTTCTTGAATAACCTTGAAATGTATTGTGTAAATAGACACCGCCTTTAATTAGTGGCATCAAATTTGAACCGACTGAACATTTGTTTATGAAATCGATATTATAAAATAGAGGTTTGTTACAGTTTAAAGGCTTTGTCGAATCCGGACCGGAGGCGCTGCCTTCGCTTTACGTGCAGGAGTGGGGATAGCAGAGTCCCACGTGAACTACTCACTCGCGTTTTACGCTTCGACGTATAAACATCTCTCTGACTACTAAAGTGTATTACACAGATAATGAATAAATTAAGAGTTTCTCACAAATACCATGTACTATTGATTTGATCAAATAACCAACAATGTTGTTACACATAATTGTCTAGATTTATGTGAATAACCCATTTGAGTCCATACTCATCAATAATAATAAATAAAAGTAGCTAGCGGAATTTTTCTCATGCTAAATGGAGTTATTCGTCGAGCGATGTTGCCGAAAACTCGGTAAACGCATCTGGGCAGCGTAGAGTAGATTTGGCAACGTCGCAGCCGGACTAACACGCCAAAGAATTCCTCTTTACCCAACCAGAGTCATTACCAAAGTCGTTTCCTGGTGACCAATCTAGGGCTAATGATATCTTGGATCACTAGGTAAGAATTGCGACTCTCAGATTTTCCGATTCAGACCCTCGTTGCAACATAACATTCAGCCTTAGTCTACCAACAATTACTCGAATCAGATGAATTCCCAGAAATGACTACAGATTTACTCGAATAACCTCGTAGACATAAAAATAATGTTATACTATTAGAGTTCCGATGATCCCTCTGAATATTATGACATTGTGGTAAATGGAGAGGAACAACTTATCTTGGGTCTCTTTTGTTGAAAAAAGAAAATAAAAATGCCACAACGATAGCACGAATACAGAAAGACCCCATGGGTCATTCCCATCAACATTTTGCCATCCACTATTTAGCTTTCTCTACAGTAGGAAAAAAAAACCCTCATATCATTTGGTCACGATCGTTGACTAAAAGAAACGAGAGGGATCCTCTTCCTCGCTATGAAACGCTCCTCCTTCAGTTACCCCCAGAAATAGCTGTCTCTCGAGAGCTGATTGTGCCTTGTTTATCGTCTTCTTTTCTTTTTCTTACCCTGTCCCCTCCCCCCTTTCTTCAGTATGCTCTATATTCTCTTGTCTCTATTATACCAGGTTTCGTTGACCGGTATCACCATTATTGCCTGTAAAATTCTATTGTTTCGAGTGCCTTTCACAAGACGTTGCTCTTCGTATTGTGTTTCTGAAAGCCATCTCCTTACTGTACATTGTTCATCGTACTATGTACTGCTCTTTTCTTCTTCATACAACTGGCAGTTAATACTTTTACGTTTTTTTTTGATCATTTTCTTTTTTGGACGGAATGTCAATTGAAATTAGAAAAAAAAAATGGAGAACGGCAATGAACAAAAACATTATCTTTGATCAAGAAATTCTCGAATAGTTTAGAGAGTGACGCAGATAGAGGGAATCAATTTTCTTGGCTGACTTCACTTTTTGCCGCATCCATTGAATGTTACTCTCCTATCAAAGACACGGAGAGCGACAGAGATAAGAGTCTTACGAACGTCTTTCAATTAACATTTCTCTGCATCATATGACTTAGATGCAAGCAATTTAACATTATCAATGAACTTTTCAGTTTTCCCCTCAACTCCACATTTCTGACAAATTCGTGGATTTCTATTTCTGCCATTATATTTCGTAAATTATGCGATAGAAAATCCAAGACAATATGATACAATTAAATCTTGAGAATAAAATTGTAATAAAAATGTTACATTTCAAATCTGAACTTTTGGTCGATTCACGGAGGTTGGAAAATATCAAAAGTTTGTCAGCATTCATTTCGTTAAAGGCAAACATGACGGAGTGAGAAAAAAGGAAGTGAGAATTTTCAACTGTGAGAAAAAAATGTCCACAGGGCAAATTTTGATGGATAACAAGGGAAAAGTTTTTCGTTTTTCCAATGCATCATAATGCGCCCAAGATCCCTTGGTGAATTCTCACAGAGAGAAGGAAAGAGAGAGAGAGAGAGAGAGAGAGAGAGACTTATATAGAAGCGTGTCGCGTCGTGGTGACCCTCTCGACCTCGTCTCGCGAGGGCTCTCTCCCTTCAACGCCTTCAACTCCAATGTTTTCACCGCACAGTTTTTTTTTTTTTTTGCATTTCTTTTCAACACTACTCCTCTCTTCTCATCTCATTCACTCGCAACCAGGCATTTTCTCTTTCAATTCATTATTCTTTCTCTCCCTTCATCACTTTAATTACTTATAATTCCTCTTTTTTTTTCGACGATTCCAACGCATCGAGTTAATTAACGCAGAGTCTGATAATTTTTTCCCAGGCGACACTTTTCAAGTGTTGGCTCTCAATTTTTATTGATAGAAATCTGATTATTTTTCAATCTGAATTATGACATATAAAAGACGAAAACACTTGAATAGCTGAATGGAATTCACTCAGCTGCAGGAAACCACCGGCGATTGATTGAGATTGTATATTTAGTGGGATCGACAGAGGCTATTCTGTCCTACGAAATTGGATATTAATGGGAAAACTGAACGAGACGTGAGTATTCTCGTTGCAAACTCATCGAACGAGACCTCAAGCATTATTATTCATCAAAGTAATATCAATTCATCGCATTATCTCAACAAAATAAGATCAAAATTATTGTGAAAAATTAAATTTCACCCTAACTCCAGAAGATTTCTTTACAATCCTAAAAACTACGGGTTATTCGTGTCTTTTTCCTCTTCTATTTATTCACGAGTAACACTTTTCCACGAAATTTCTCATTTTTTTCAACTGTTAAAATGATGCGCTTCGTTTACCACAGTGGTGCGGACATTTTATGTACACCAGAGGGTTTGAGGTCTACACTACGAATGGTGCAAAACGTTTGCGTAATCTGATTTATCGTCTCAGCAGCCAACAGTTTATGAAACTGAATTGCGAGAGTTGGGTGAAGAGATTTAAAAAAAAAATGAAAGAATACAGAAGTTGAAAACAGCTGGTTCATGGGTGAATATAATGGTCGTGAAAATTTTTTCATTTTCCAGGCAATTTCATATGAAATTTCTGGGAAATTGGGGAAATCAAGAGAACGCAACAGTTTTTTTCTTTTGGACATAATCATTTTTATGAGAGTGTCGGAATTGTGTTTGCTTTTTATTACCTCAATTTTCATTTTTTTCATCTTTTTTGTTGGGGTTATATAATATGCTTGTAGTATATGACATATCAACGTCAATTCGATCATGAATTCACTGAACGTCGTAGATTTCGAGAACTAGAAAACGTGATCACTGCACGTGACATAGAGTACATCTCAGAGTAAAGAGTTTTTCGGAAAATAGCATTTGAAGGCAGTCTTCCGCGATTCGCTCGAACTCTCTCTGATTCACTCTATTTCATCTAGTTTCTTTCAATTTCGAATGATTAGTTGAACGAAGGAATATCATTCCTGTTCCTATTATGTAGAAAACATGGCATGTACATCTCGAATTGAACATCGCCATCTTGAAAAGTCGCATTTGACATTGTGAATTAAGGTACGGCCTCATGCGGTCGCTCGTCGCTCGTTTTCTGCGATAAATCGGGTCACGTGATATGTAGCGACAAAGCTCAACAATTTGAGCTTTATCGCTGAGAAGGGAGCGAGATGAAGTAACAGTGTCCGGAAGTAAATTCGAGTCAATAAATGTCGGTATTAGATAAATAATATATGATTCCCCAATATTTGGGACAACTGAAATATCAAATACGCGGAAGGCCTCCTAATTCACGCAATGAATCAGTGAAGTAAATAGCCATGTTTGCCGCCGCAACTTGTCGCTAAATTTTTTTTAAATTGCCGAAGACATAAAATTGTGTCACGTGACCCAATTTATCGCTGAGAACGAGCGACAAGCGACTGCATGAGGCCGTACCTTTAGAAATGAACAGAATCAGCTCTGTAAAATCTGGCAACTCCGGACCAAACAAACCAGTTATTTGACACAGTCGATTAAACTGTGAATTTACGTGCGGGGGAGACCAGGGGTTCGAATCCTGACTGGGTAGAAATTGTGTAGCTCATAACAGGAGAAAGGCTCCGAGCACAGTTTGTGGCGTAAAAGTTAGTAAAAATTGGTTGTATAACTTAATCAGTAATTATGCTACACGTAATCTGAAGGTTGTGAGTTCAAACCTCGCTTACGCATTCCATATTTTTTCCGCAATTTCATACTTTAGTTATTTTCCAGACGTAAGCCTAATGATTGTTAATAATTGCTTATGGCCAGCTGTGCGAGCAGCATGAATAACAAACAACCACAACCGACACTGGTCAGCCTGTGCGAGCAGCAGAAACAGTACGCATCAAATGTAAAGAGTGTTCAATGAAAAACATTAATCTAGCTGATTTTGATAATCATTATTACCCTTGCTCATAATTCAAACAATTCGAATGGGAATTATTTTCATTTGTGTAGCATTAACCTTCTCTCTTCTTCTTTCCAAGCAGATCTTCATTCGAGGGGCTTCAAAATCGCCATGATCGGTTTTTTGGGGCATTAGGCATTTTGGTTTAGACCTTATCGTAATTCTCATCGTATTCCCATTAACGCATTACGGTTTGATTCAACTCAGAGGCTGAATATCCGTCCAAACATTGACATTAGGTTATGGCACCAATGATCAAATCAGATATTGGTCCACTGGACTCATCAAAACTCCATGGACCTCAATGAACTGATTCTATTGCGAAGTATCATGAATTCACTTTGTCAACACTCTTCATCATTACACACTCGATAGAATCGTTTGACGCAATGTTTAAAGTAAATCGAATTACAATGGAAATTTCACTAGCACAGAGTTTACGAATGTTTCATTATACATGGTGCTTAAGCACCAGACCATTTAATTTGTAGTTCAGTAACAGTTGTGAACGTGCCTAGAGCGTATTACCAACGAAAACGGACGCTGGTGAGTAGTTTTGACTCAAATGTTTGTGTTTCAACGGACATAACGAGTCGCTTTAATTCAACAAGTTGAACTCATTAGTTTGTGTTGTTGTATTAGTTCAATATTTTATTTGATGGTACCTGAAGAAAATTGTTCAGGCGTTTGGAAAGAGGAATCGTGCCGTTTCGCAAGTGTTATTAATGCAAAGAATCGCAGACAGAATCATAACGAATCAACAAGAAGTTGTATAATTAGAGTGTTTCTCGTTCAAAAATAAATTGAACATTCAATCAGTGTTTCTTCAGTTTATTCGAAAATTTGAAAAAAAAGTAGTCGCAGCTGCTTTCTTCAATAAACATAATTGAAGAATAAATGCAGTATTCGCAACTTTAATGATAATTATTCAGTAAAATTCCATGTCACATAACTCGGAAATTCATTGAAGCTGATTTATGAGAGCACAGAGTAGAGTAACTGAGAATAAGAGATAAAATGAAGGAAATAGTAAGCAAACAATTCGTAAATTCACGAAATTCAAACGTTTGTGTACATAACTGCAGACAAATGTCACAATGAATTAGAGAATATTTCTTGATGTTTACCTGTATTATGTTTCTTTGTTAATTTCAAGTTTTCACTCTGTATTTTCATGTTGAATTTTCAGTCTGATGAATTCAACTATTAATTTATCCTTTTGAAGTCCATTTCATCTTTCATAATTCTCATGGAAGGTAGAGGTGAATGAAATATTTGCTTTTGTTGTGATTGTGACAATCTGAAATTAGAGAAGGCAATTAAATTACTCATTATTTGTTAAAAATCTATTGAAATTCTTGGCAAAGATTGAAAACGTGAAAAAGTTAATTTCCAAAGTTAATTTATTTAATTTACTGAATTATACACGGTACTGAATATTCGCAATGTCTAATTACAAGATAAAATCTTATATCCAAAGACTGACAGGTCTGCAAATAGAAAAGTTCTTTCGACGATGTGAACTCGATGAAAATCCAGGCACAACTGTGTTCTTTCTGCTTTGCAGAATTCCCCCCCCCCCCCCCCCCCTCCAACAAAATTACCCCTTATTACGTAATGAGACGTGGGCAATTTTCTTCAGCGACAGAACGCGATTTTGCATCGCTCATCCAATTACCAATTGTCAAGTTGCTACGATGTTTGGGGGATGATTACCAGCAGAGACTGGAAAAGGTATGGAAAATAAAAAAGGAAAAAACTTTACAGCAATAAAGTTCTGACTGGTAATGACCCCTTGTTAACTGCCTATAAGATAACTCACCAGGCATCGACTTACGTGTCCTTAACCCTTGCTTCCCTCTCTCCTGTCGTATCTATAGACTGCCAATAGAATGCAAGATGGAACTTTTTTTTCGAAGTGAATGGTGAAGAAAAAAATCAGCCATTGATTTTTATATCCATAGAAAATATTATATCATAAAATAATATCGATGGAGAGATGAAAAAAAAATTTTAATAATTTTTTCCAGAAATGAGAGAATCATCCCTGACAGATAGAATTTTTGCCTTTAATTTTCGAGAAGTGAAATCATTTCTCGTAATTCTTATAGAGATCTTTTTTTGTAGAAAGGAGTCCGAACTACAAAAAAGGTCTCTTCAAAAATTTTGATGTCGCGTTTAATTCTCGAGATATTCAATGAAGAGTAATTATAAGGATAAGTCAATTTGTCTTATTTCACATTTTTGCTATTGAATTATTTGCTGAGATATTCCGAGAAACCTGAGTGCCTCGTGGAGTGGATTAATCGTGTTTTATCACTTCATTGCTGACGTCAAATTTTTAATGAATAGATACTTTATAGCGGATATCATCAAAAATGTGTTAGAAGTATATTCATATTCATCCCCGAATGATGATATGAAGATACATATCCACCAATATCAAAAATGTATTCATAACTTTCTGACACTCATTTATTTATCCTAAAAACACCGAGGCAGACTAAACTGAATAATTGAAAATGAGCTCACCTGAGAATATTTATTTTTAGAAGCAACGCTTTCGAGAAAGCTTAATTACCTGAGATATTTAATTTGACGATAAACGTTTATCCATCATTGGAATCCGATAATTTCTCCGATACTGCAAATAACGCTCCTTCGGTCATTCACTTCTTTCACTATTCCAGTCCTAGATGTATTCATATCTTCTATTATATAAGATATCCACACTTCATGAATATTGTTACGTGGGTTTTTGTATTTTGTTGTTGAAAGAATTCTCTCTGAAAGAGAAAAATAAATCAATTGATAATAAGAGATGCCTTTCTTTGAGAACACATTATCTGAAATGTTTCGAAATTCAAAAGGAAACATTTTTGTGCACTGGGAAAGAAACAGTGGTAAAAACTATCGAATATCGATGCCATTAGTCCTTGGCAAATATTTTTTTGAAATCATTGAAAAAGCTGTTGGAGTGACTAAATTTAGGAAATTTAACAGCTTTTTAAAAAATTATTTCAGAAAAATATTTGCGATTGATCAATGGCATCAATATTTGATAGTTTTTAACAGTATTTTTTTCTCAGTGTAGAAAAGTAATGGAAGAAGACGATTCAAAATTTTCCACAGATTAGTCTAAAAATATATTTGAAAATTATCTGCAGATTGTTTTTTTAAAAGTCGTGACAAATTTCATTTCCAGATATTTCAAAAAAAAAAAATGAATGTTAATGAAATTCACTGATCCCATTTTTTTAATTTACTCATGCTCGTATAAATCGGAGAAAAGATGCATGATGGATGAAGAAAATACACACGAAGTAACGTGCAATGGAGAGTATCATATAATCGAAGAATTCACAATCACTTTCTCTACCCTTACACAATAACTCTACCCTCCGAAGTTCACTCTATGAAAGTCGACGCGCTACTGCTGCTAGGCTCAACGAAATCAATTTTTTTTCGAAAATTACCCTCGATTATATTTCCAGACATGAGCAATTTTCTGCGGCGACAGAAAGTGATTTTGTATCATTCTGTCCATTTATCGGCTTGCTACAATGCTTTCTTAAACGGTGCCAATTGTCGTGAGTAGTAAAAAGTGAATGCATTGAAAAAACTTTACAAGAGATAATGATCCCTCGTTAGCTTGTGCTTATAAGACAACTCACCGAGCATCGATTGGGTCCTTCACCCTTTCCCCTCTCCATTCCTGGCAGCGTCTATAGTCAGAAAAAACTTTTGACCCTCCCCTCCATCCCTGGAACTTTATTAAAATTAGAAAAAAACAATTCTCCCAAAAATTGGATCTCCCTTACCTTGATATACCAGATTCTCTCCGATTAGTTAGAACTTTGGAATTAGTTTTCCAACTAAATATGATGATGTATGGTCCTCCAGATATTCGCTAATCTTCTGTTGTTGATCATCCATTGATTTGTAATTTGATTGATGGAACATCCACGTGATTTATCAGATGCATCTGTTATCCTGCTCGCAAACTTTTGTCTTCCCGCGTGCATTTACATTCATACTATAGAGCCTGCGATCGATATTCCACCAACTGACCTATATCAAGCGGATTCTACAATGAGGCGGCTCGCTCGATGGGAATATCAGACGCAGCATGAAGTCATTCGTTATAAGCTTTCAAATTTGATGGATTACAGGTTAATTATTTTCAGCACTGGAAGCAGGATTCCATCCTCGATGCTGTGTCCAAGAGGCGGAAGTACTGATGCCCTTTGTAGAATCGGGCTCAGGACGATCTCAGTTGGGTGAAGACACTAGATGATTAGCAAGAACAGAGCAGCCGGAAGATGCCAAGATCGTCTGCAACATAATTCATGATATTCTGGTATTATGATTGGAACACATCCCATATCTATGTCGATAGTATCTGAACTAGTGATGTGAAATGACGGTCATTTTGAAAAATTGTCATGTGACGGATTTATGACCGTCATATGACAGTCATGTGTCATCAAGCCCTTTTTGGGTCAGAATTTCTGTAATGATTATCAAATGTGCCACATATCATCTTATCGAATGTAACATGACCGTCATACTTTTTTTCGTCACAATTTTGTCATGTTCAATCTGAGTCCAATCATGATTATTTCAATACTAGTCAGGCGTCATCTATTTAGATGTAAAATGACGGTCAGTGTTTCTATTTGTCACAGTTTTGTCACAATCTGCAATTGTCATTGATAATGCGATATGAAATATTGTTTAATAAATTAGAGGAACATGTGAATTTTAAGATCAACATATTTTTAATAAACTCGTGTGAATATTTCATCAACTTTTAATAAAAGTTTCTCTTAGAGAACTGGGCAAAATTCCGATCATCAAATTTATGACGCAGAAGGCTCATCATTTACTTAGATGTAACCTGACCGTTAGTTGATAATTCGGTCAGAATTTGGTCATATGACGAAAACGGTCAGAATTCAGCTCCGTCATGTGACGTGTCATATGACGCGTCACTGACATATCAGATTTTTTGGTCACATTACTAATCTGAACCCTTAAGAGTCTGTAACTCTGTACTTCTTACATGAAGTATTGACGAATGTTCGAGCGATATTTCAATGAAATTGTTCAGAGAAAGAAAATTCGGAAAAAGTTATGAATCTCTGAATCTCTGATGGGATTCGAACCCATGTCCTTCAGTTTGTCGGTCCGCTACTTCTTCAACTTTTTTTTTTCAGTGAGTGCGTTTATTAACCCCGGAGTGATTTTCCTATGATGGATTCGCTGGACTTCACCGTTTTGATTATTTTTTCATAATCATTTGGCTGAGCGTAAAATTCTGAAAAAAAATTGACTTTGTTCATTGAAATGTTTAACGAGCCATTATATTTTTTGAATTAGATATTCTACAAATTTGATGAAGAAATCAAATGAATTGTAGGAGATGACAAAATTTTTTCAATGCTAAATGCAATTATTCAGTTAGCAACGTTGCCAAGAACTTGCTAAACGCACTCGGGCAATTTAGAGGGAATTCGACAATGTCACAGCCAAAAGAACACGGTGGAAAATCCTTCATGATGTCTGGGGTTAACTAAAATTTGTTCTCTTAGATGTTTTTTCTTACTAGCTAACGCGCTCAAATTAGGCAATTTTAGATCTTTGAATTTACACTTGGATCAGCAGCCAAGGCACTTGATCACAGCTTTTGTTTTTATCAATTGAAATTAGTAATAGGTGATTCTCCTTACTATCATTATACTTTGGTTCTAAACTTAAATTTGTACACTTCATATCATGATATTACCCGTAATGTGTTTATAGCTTAAAAATTTGACACTGAAAAAAGCTAATTCTTCGCACAGGTTTGCTACTCTACCGACTGAGCTACCAGGAGTTCCCATACTTTCCAATCGAATTTCAATCCCAATATTAATCCTTATGTAAATTGAAGAAAAAAATGACAAAAATCGCCTATTCTTGATGATGAGAATAAATCCTCGATTATCTTAATGAGATTTTCGCCCAGATTTCATTCCAAAAACTGCTCATTTTAGATTTTGTTAACTTCGTTCATTCATCGGTTTAATTCTGGACATATTGTTCGCGTTTATTACTACGAGAGCGTCCGCGCGTGCTGCGCACGCGCTTTTTCATCCAATGGTATAAATGACACCAGATGTCGCGTCGGTTTCGGTCTTACGCATTTTCGATATATTCGATATATATCGATAGCCTAACTCCTCTTCTCCTTTTTAATATAGGATCGAACTTACAAAAAAACGTTCTTTTGATAATTTCGATTTTCCAATAAGCAAAGAGACATTCGGATATTATTCACGAAAATTATATTTATACGGAAATCATGTGGCATGGGTGTGTCGATAACTCACGGATGAATTGAGCGATGAATTTTCTGAAAGCGCTTCGTCAGAAATACACAGACATTCGATTCATGTAATTAACTCAGATTAGAACCTTCTCCATACGTTCGCAATCGGGTGATAAAGTAACGTGATCATCTTCTGATTTTAATCCAGAATGAGAAGTAGAAAAATTCTCATAAAACAATAATTAAAATTATTTTCAACTGTAGAACTAAAAGCGATGCAGTAAAAACTTTTGAATCGTCAGCGTTGAACAGTTTGGAAGGATCGTCGAAATGTTTTTTTTTTCACTCATTTCATTTTTTCTCTTTTCGCGATTCAAAACGTTAAAATGGTCTGGATGCATTGTTCGTTATGATCCCACTTTGAAAGCCGAGATTACACTTGGGAATGTCACTTGGAGTTTCATTGTGTTCGGGATAGCTTCAACGGCAATACGAGGAGTATGCACATCCTGCACTTTAACACAGACTCTACTTATATTTGTTGGAACAGTAATCCCAGTGGGATTCTGGAGGGAGATGATGCTGAAATGCTGATTTGTATCTCACATGATGTTGCAAATATGAAAAATTTCCGTGACGCTATTTTTTTTTATATGAGTAAAAAAAATGTGTGAATAGACAAAAATTTATGAGAAATAAATTTTCATCTCCAATTGAGATATTCAGAATACTCTGATCAATAAAGTTTCCGTACTCCAGCTTATTTTCATCTTCACTAGAGCTAAATAACTCCACAAAAGCTATCAGACAACTGTGTTGTACTCTCTGTCGAATATTTTTCGGCCCCAATTAAAGATAATTCTTTATCGATTTCTTTGCAACTTTGTAGTATTTTTCATATACAATGAAGCTTTTTCGACGATTAGAAATTTTGTATGGTAATTGCCGCAATTTCGTTCGCATCCCTGAAACTAGCAACGAATAAATGAAACATAGAAATAGTCTATTATGCATTGACTAAATTTGTCCCCAATTTTCTTAGACCCCACCACTATTCCTCACTGATATTCCTCCCACCCAGACAGTTCAGTTTACGAAAAAGCTCCGACAATGTCAGCCTCAATTCTGAAACAATACATAACGTGTGATACAATTGCTAGAGGTCTCCTCTGGTATACTCCAATATGGTCAAAATCAAATAGTGAAAATATATTTAAAATTTTTCTACAATATTATTCATCAATAATTGGTGTAATAGGGAGTTATTCACTGTTCAATAAAGCATTTAATGCCTCAGATTTGAATGTAATGACAGCGTATCTTGTTCCTGCAATTGCTCTCTGCATGAATGTCTCCAAGGTAAACTAGAAATTATTTTTTCCTATAAATTGTTATTTACTTATTAATAATTTCTGTCAAACTTTCAACTTTCAAGTTGATGCCTACAGTATTTTATAAAGAAAAATATTCGGATATTTATCGACAATTGAATGAATTATTTCGATACTACTGCACGAGTACAATTGTCATTCCAATTGAAGATAGTACACTTCATTTGTTTGGTGTAACAATGAAATTTCTTGCTCTGAATCATAAATTGATAGTGATAAATTATATATTTGTTCCTATTATTCTACTTATTTATCAAATAATAATTAAGACACAGCCTGTCATACTTCTCTTACCTTATTCAGGTGTTTATGATGGAAATTTGACAAATAATGCTGTTTCATATGCAATACAATATATTTTTGAAGCAACTACAGTTATGATTAGTGCACCTACATCTTTCGGTGCTGATTGTTTTTTTGGATTATCAGTTTTTCAAATGACGGTGATATTAAGCGCTGTCTCTCAAAAAGTATGCATGGCTAACTATGAAAATGACTACATGAGCCTACTCAGTGAATGTATTGATGTACATTGTCAATTGGTTGAGTGTAGTCATAAAATACAGTCGATTTTTGGACAAATGATCATGTTACAGAGACTAACTGATTGTATTATATTGTGTGCTGCTATCTTCCAGCTGCATAAGGTTTGTGGTTCATGGTTTATAAAATTAATTCAATACTTCAATCATTCACAAATTAATTCATAGATTACAGATTTAAGTATGAGTCAAATAATTATGTGCAGCTCATGGATTGCTCTGAAATTCATACAGCAGTTAACGTATGGCTGGTATGGCTCACTTCTCATAACAGAGGTAAAAATGAGTATTGTAATAATTAAGTGATAATAAGAGGTTGATAAGAATATTCTGCTCAAGTCATTATGAAAATATTTTTAAGAATGATCTCTGGAAAAATTATTCAGAATCTTCTCCTCTGAAGTCAGGGTTTCTCGATCTAGGGGGAAAAATCGATTTCGTCGATCGAATCGATTCGATTCCTGGAGAATCGATTCTTCATCTTTCATTTGAATAACTAGCAAATAAAAGCGCACTACGCGCGCCTTCATTAATTTTTCTTCCACAAATATAATGGCAATTAAATTAAAGGCGCGCTGCGCGCGCCTGTGGGATTCTTTCTTGCACCAATTTCCGATCGTCATTTTTTCACATATTCGATTAATTGCATTTCAATTCGATATATCGCAACTTCCGTAACACCTCTTTTAGTATTTAGGGAACTAATGTTGAATGAGAAGAACAGAGGAAAATCCTGCATTAAATTAACGAATGAAAGAAAATAAAAACAAGCAGAAGTGCTACTCTTTGTGCGTTACTGGCAAGCCCCACTCCTTGTGTGACATTTAATATGTTGCCAATTCGATTGGCAAAATGCTTCCGAATGGAATTTCATCAATTTTGCATCAAATCGCTATTCATGTATTCCATTGCTCAAACAAATAACATCATTTTTACGACAAATTCGCACTTAAACATTCCTACGAATATTGTTCCAGACCGTATCGATCTGTTCAGGATTCAATCTTAGGACCTGCAGTCCTAGCTTACAATAATCGATTCAATTGCAATAATGTCATATGATACATAAATTTTCAATATTAGATGAAAACTGAGATCCTACAATAAAACTTAAAAATTGAAGTTCAGGTTTCAAATAGGATTCCTATTCTTTCCGATTGTCGTCAGAAGAAAATGTATTCATTTGGTAGAAAAAATTGTCTACTTTCGAATGGTGAAATAAAAAATAGAAGTGTTTCTAGGGAGAAAGCTAAGAAAAACCGTAATTTTTGAAAAAACTAAGTTATCGAAAACTCTTACAAGAGACTGCCTCTGAAAAATCTGAAATTCTCACCATTTGTGGGGCTCATTGAGATGAATCTTTTAAGCTGAACTTGGGCGAAATCGCTCCAGTAGTTTTCGAGATATAACCTCTTTTCATAAAATGGTTTTCGTGCAATATCTCAGAAACTACTCGACCGATTTCGCCGAATTTCAATACCAAACTTTTCGTTCATTAGATGCACAAACCCACGAAATTTGGAATCTCTAACTCAAATAGTTTTTGAGCTATCGTGTATACAAAATTCAGGATAAAAAACACTGTAATTGAAATTATCCGCAAACGAAAAATCGCAGCAAAATTTACCCCGAGTGAAAATTGTGTGTTCAAATGAGATGAATTTCATCGCTGAGAGTGGGGGCTGTGAATCAATTTTTCGCGGAGAAAAATCGAAAAAACGATTTTTCGGAAATTTGATTTTTCTCGAAAAGTACTCAACCGATTTCGCTCAAATTTCACGGAGAGCAATTTGCATGGGGAGAGAAAGTACTGTTGAATTTTCAGGTCACCAAGTATTACCGTTCCGGAGCAATGAGCTGATATCTGTCACACAAACACACACACACACACACACATACATACAGACATTTTTTAAAAATGTCATTTCTCGACGTTTTGGAACATTCTGAGTCATATTCCGATGAAATCTCGAGATCGAAAAAAATCGCGTTTACAATGCTTCCATTCGGAAGCAAAAACGCAATAATTATGCCACTGTCCCTTATAATTACGACGGAGAGAGCAAACAGAAACAATACGTGACAATTGTAAGAAACGGAGAATTCTATCAATGAGATATAGATATTTGATTCTTCATGATACACAAGTTTTTTTTTATTCACGTATACCTTTCGGTTTTTTACGGTTCATTTTCGACGCTTCCCCAGACAGGAATATCCGAGTTCTAACAAATGATGTGACCTTGGCTCAAGCTCGACGAACCGAACTTCAGCTATCGAAGTTGAGCCAAGTTTGGACCTTCAGTAAAAATGGTCTCCGACCAAGGCTGGTATATGTTTAAGGTCTGAGCTCTATTTGCCAGACTTGGTTCAAGCTTCATCCAAAGCTCGTATCCAAAGTTTGAAATTTCGAGTTCTCATCGAGATTGAACCAAGACTGCATGTCAAAGTTGTAAAGAAAAAATTCTACGAGCTTGGCATCTCAACTCGGCACATCCTCTTCCCAAGTCTGATACACCAAGCTATGGAATTGCCTAGTTCGAACCAAGCTCTATCCAAGCTTGATTTTTAAGTTCGATAATCATGTAATTTATCTGAGACTATTTATGTAAAATCATTGAATGAAATTATTAGTAGTAAAACATTGAAAGAATATAAATAATATTCCAATAGAATCTTGAACTGAAAATTAGAGAAAAAGTTCAGCAACTTTATGATTCGATTTGATGTATTATATTCTCAAGTAAATGGAATAGCCCAGTAGGTTAGATGCATGTTTCAGCTATAGCTCTTCGATGGAAATCTTGGACAACAACGGTACATGGGGTAATCTTCGGTGAGGAATAAAATCGGGACCCGGCATTGGGTGAATATGTCCCTACCATCCGCCTCGAAAATGATTAATAACTATCAATAACAATAGAATAACTCTTTTTTATTAAAAATTTTGCGAGTCGATGGTTCCAGGTTCGAATCCCAGCGAGGGCGATCTTTTTTTTCATAGCCATTTGCCTTTCAATATTATTGAGGATAACTTATCTCGTGAAAAACTTGTAATTCAATTATTGTTAATGTTTAAAGGATATTTGAACTTTTTTTTTTAAAAAACGAACATCGTTAGCCGTCAAGCTTCGTCCATGCATGGCGCGACTCCGAGGACTAAACAGGTTCGGACCGAGCTTGAATGCCAAACATGGGACGAGGATGGAGAGGTCTGGTCCAAGTTTGACTCAAACTTGGATCTTTTGTCATTTCCCATCTGGGCCTTTTCCTAGAGTCCTTTCAGTCACCCTTTTCTAGCAATTGAGCCATGGGATCGACTTTTTCACTACTGGATCACATTTGTCAAGGATCAGGAGAAACCATAAAAAACCCTGACCAGCATGAAAGTCTTCCATTTTGAGAAACTGCTGCTCAGTGCGAATAGTCCAGGCGTGCAATTTTTTCCCCGTACTGGGATCAAACCCGGAACCTTAAGGGAACAATTGCAATACTTAGACCGTTCGGCCACAAGCTTTTACTCACTCATAAACTTTTACTATCAACTTCTGAATAAACTAAGAAACTGGAACATCTTTTATAAACAAGTGGAAACTTGCATCATTATCCACATCATTATAGCTTTATCTGCTAATTTATTAGCAAGTCGCTTCCGAATGCATTCATTTTCCTCCACTTTACTAAATCGTTTCATATAAATTTCCATTTTCATTTAAATTTCAACGAAGAAAAGTATGCATTATCTTTATTATTTCAGTCGTTATCGTGTGTACAACATTTTTGATGAAAAATAATGAAAATCAGAATAACTCAAGAACCAAGTTCCAGAAAAATCTGAAAAAATCAACGAAGTTACATCATATGATGATGAATGTTATACGTCAATCTGGACTGAATCGATTCAGAACTTATCATGATCTTCAAGAAAATGAAAAAAAATGTAAATTTTGGAAATCATTCGTATCGCAGAATATTTTCCATCAATATGATCCATTATTAATACGCTTCCTGAGCTCCAAAGAACTAATATATTAGCCAAATTTGAAATTGTTATCTTTATTATTATAGTCGTCATCGTGGGTACAACATTTTCCATAAAAAAACGTAAAAATCAAAATAACTCAAAAACCAAGTACCAGAAAAATCTGAAAAAATTCACGCAGTTGCATAATGTGGTACCAAATGTCATGCATCAATTTGGATTCAATCGATTTGGAACTTATCCTAATTTTCTAGAAAAATGAAAAAATTCAAATTTCGAAAATAATTCATAATTCAGAAAATTTTCTATCAATATGATTCATTAACAATACGCCTCTTCAACTTCAAAGAACCAATATATCAGCCCAATTTGGAGTTGCTATCTCTATTATTTTGATCGTTATCGTGGGTACAACATTTTTGATAAAAAATAATTCAAGTCAAAATAACTCAAAAACCAAATATCAGAAAAATCTGAAAAAATTCACGCAGTTGCATAATGTGGTGCCAAATGTCGTGCATCAATTTGGACTCAATCGATTTAGAACTTATCCTAATTTTCGAAAAAAATGAAAAAATTCAAATTTTGAAAATAATTCATAACTTAGAAAATTTTCCATCAATATGATCCATTAACAATACGCGCCGTTCACTTCAAAGAACCAATATATCAGCCAAATTTGAAGCTGCTATCTCTATTATTTTGATCGTTATCGTGGGTACAACATTTTCGATAAAAAAATCATAAAAATCAAAATAACTCAGAAACCAAGTACCAGAAAAATCTGAAAAAATTCACATAGTTAGATGACATTATGTGTAATATTGTTGTAAAATATAAATCAAATCGATTGAGAATATCTTGAGAAATAAATTTTTTTGTAAATTTCGAAAATCGATTATTTCTCAAAAACTACTGGACCGATTTCAATGAACAAGGTCTCAAATGAAAGATTACATCACAAGGGATATACAGTAAAAATATGAGATTCCTAGGTTGAACTTTTACCCTTTTAAGGAAAAAAAATTTGAAGTTACGAAAATTGTCACATACATACACACACACATACCCACAGATATTTTTTTTAAATACGATTTTTGGACTTTTCAGATCATTTTAGGTCATTTCCAGCAAAAAAATGGAAGTCGAAAATTTTGACGAAAGTAAAGCTTCCATTCGGAAGCAAAAGCAAAATTTTCTCTTTTATTTTGATGAAAACTTTTTTCTGTAAAGAAGAAATTGATCAGAAAAAAAGGGATACAGTGAGTTTAGTCCATCTTCATTGAGGTGAGAGGCATTAGAAAAATCCGCTATGAGCGGAATTCATTTTATAGTTTCCCCTTTTTTTTTCTCAATTCTTATTAGTTTCTCACCAACTAGTTGAGAATTATTCACGTGCCCTGACAATAATTTGAGTGACTTTAGGAATATGAACATGGAGAGATGTACTCAAGCTGAATATTTCAAAGCAATAATAGTTAACGGTAATATTTTCTACGATATTCTCTATGATGTTTTGATGCGATTTCAGAATAACGTGGACATACCCATGAAACCATGTGGAGCAACAAAGTTATAATTCTTTTTCCTTGGAAGAGAAAGTTAAAAAAGCGTTGAAGAAATTGATTCCAGTGATGAAAAATCAATCCGCTTGATTAATCGAACCCGAAGAATCGATCTTAAAAATCGAGAATCGACAATTAAAAAATCGTTCTTGATAATAATCGATTTGAATCGAGAAACCCTACTCTGAAGACATTTATGGAATAATCTGCAATCAATTTTTCGACTGATCTCCTTTTACTTATCAATGACTGGAGAAAATTTCAGTTATTTGAGAGTATTAATGTATTTAATATCACCTATTTCAGAGCGAAAAATTGCAAAATACAATTTACTCATCTAAATGGCCGGATTTTTATGACAAAAAATTCATGAAACATATTGTTCATGTTTTACAACAGAAGCCGATACAAATTGAAGCCTTAGGATTCTTCGTGATATCAATCCCCATGGCTTCATCGGTATCATTTTTGGCATATTATCACATTAGTATAAGAAATTAGTTGTGAAGTAACGAAAGCAGATGACCCAAGGTGTTTGATCCCACTTGAATCCAGAAATATCTTGTGAAAGATGATTGCAAGATCCGATTGAATTATCTGTTTTCATCACTTTATTATCAAAAGATCATGTAACTAGAATCTATTTTTCATCTTGAATGTCTTTTCTAGGTAATCAGTGCATCATTTTCCTACTTCTTCTTACTCCAATCCTTCGATATAGAGTGATCAATGCTGATATTGAACGATATTATTTTCTTGGTATACAAGTTTTGCGTGAAAGATTGTTGAAAATGAAAATATAAATAGTTGAACGAATCAAGCACAATAATTTACTGTTAATTAATCCATCAATATTAAGTGCCAATAGCGCAAACTATGGTTGAGCTCTGTCAAAGATATACATAAATTGAATTGATTAAATTTATAATTGAACAGTTTTTATAATAGATTCTTCAAGAGAATCTCGTTAAATTTACTCAAAGGTTCAGTAACGCAATCAAAAAAATGAATACCATTTTTTTTTATTTGTTTTGATTTGTAATTTAGAATATTATTCGAGGAATAGAAAGAGAACACTACACTTATATTTCCAAATGGAGATGAACAAAAAACTACTTTAATCTTCTTCAAAGAGATCTTAATGGAGTCCTGCTCACCCAAAATTCATCACAAATTTCGACTGACATTCATGCATAATCAGGCCTAATGATTTTTTCTTGGGCAGGCAATTCATTCAGAAAATTTATGAAAGCACAATGTTCCAAGTCCTATTGATATCCATCTAGAAACTAGATGATCACTACTACGTTCATCGAACAATCATTGGCATATTTCCAACAAAATAGCATATTTCCAAGCAGCTCCACTGAATCATGAAATTAACACCACGAGACTCAATGAACAACTGCGCTCCGAACTATGTAGAATTTTTTTCGCCTCTAATTATGACAGCATTTAACATCGATCGATGTCCAATTTTGGTGAATTTTTCATATGCTATAAGGCTCTTGCAGGGCTTCAAATTTTGCACAGTAATTTTCGTAATTTTCAGGGCTTCTCGCAACTAGCAACGAATAAATAACGGATGGAAAAAATCCATTATGCACAGATTATGGTAGTCCACCAATTTTCTTAAACCCCAGCACTAAAAATTGGTGGCACTCCAGCAAGTCGGGAACGTCAGTGTATACGAGGATTTCGACAATGTCAAATGAAATTTTGAAGCAGTATGAAACCTGCGACACAACTACTAAATCTCTACTACAATTCAGTCCAATATGGTCAAAGTCAAATGGTGAACGTAATTTGAAAATTTTTCTGCAATACTATGCATCAATTTTTGGTGTAGTGGCTGGCTGTACAGTTTTAAATAAGGCTTTGCATACGTCAGACATGGATTTAATGACAGCTTATCTCATTCCTGGAATTGCACTTTCTATGAATCTCTTCAAGGTAAGCTAAATGATGATAATTTTAATGGATACTCATAAATTCCTAGAATATTTATTTTTCTCTTTATAATCTGGTTCTTCCAAGTTAATGCCTACAGTGTGGTGCAGAAAAACATTTTCAGAAATTTATCATCAGCAAGATGAATTATTTCGGTACTACTGTAAAAGTGGAGTTGTAATTACAATTGATAGAACTACTCTTAATATGTTCTGGTTAGCATTGAAATTCCTTTCATTCAGTTATAAAATCATGATGATCAACTACATTATTGTGCCAATTGGTTATGTGATCTATCAAATAATTGCTAACAAACAGCCGTTGATGCTCATAGTACCATTGTCAGATATCTATTATGGAAATATGACGAGTAGCGCTATTTTATTTGTCGCTCATTTCATTTACGAAGCTACAACTATTAGTATTGGTGCATCTACATCACTTGGAGCTGATTGTTTTTTCGTTTTGATGATTTTCCAAATGACTAGTATTTTAAATGCAGTTTCAAATAAAGTGTGCATGACAGATCGTGATAGCGATTACATGAAGTCATTTGGTGAATGTATTGATAAACATTGTAAATTGATTGAGTTCAGTCATAAAATCCAACCAATTTATGGACAGATGATGCTATCTCAAAGAATCACTGATGGTATTCTACTTTGTGCTACTATTTTTCAAATGCATAAGGTTCACTTCTTCATTTTATCTTTCTTCCTATTGTCAAATCATTGATGCAATTAATATGAGATAATATATATATATATTTTTCTGGATAGGTTGTAGGTTCTGATATGGGAAAATTTGGTAGATATTGCTCATGGGTCATGTTGAAATTTATACAACAATTAGCATATGGTTGGTCTGGATCACTTTTAATTTCAGAGGTAAGAAATGGAACATCATTTTCAGTATATCGGTCGTTAAATTTTTTTTTTTTTATACTTAATACATAAAATGTATCTTTACGTAATGAATATCATGTAAATTTCGGCACCAAATCTTCATTTTGGCTCAATTTGGTCAATTCTTTCAAAATAATTTCATTATACTAATACATGCAATAATTTCCTTTGTTTCAGAGTGAAAAGTTTCGAGATACGATTTATTCCTCACAGTGGCCACAATTTTATAATAAAAAAATTATGAAGAATATTGTTCATGTTTTACAACAAAAACCAATAAAAATTCAGGCTTTTGGATTCTTTGTTATAGCCATTCCGATGGCTTCATCAGTAATATCATGATAATTCAATTTAATTCCATAGTGAAGTTGTACAATGGGGGTAAGTCAATTTGACTTTGAAATCAGTTCTTCTATGAATTCGTTGGCGTTAGGCTTTGGCAGTTTGTGCTCCTTGATTGGTCTTAGGTAGGCATCACTTCTTAAACTAATCCATAATTTTGACGGTCTAAAAAAGAGTCGATTTTTCTATAGATGGTCATGTTTCAATCCATCCTCAATATATTAATATTCGAAAAAATCAAATTCACAAGAGCGGCACTCTCGGTTGGATTCGACTTTTCAACAGTTACTTATTCATCATCATTTGTTCATTAAATGAGTCATTCCTGCACGTTTCAAGAGCACAAACTTCCATATCCTGGTCCATGCTGACTTCATCCGTAGATGTAATTCTATTCAAGAAATTAAATTTTTAGATTATTCATTTGCTTTCAATCGAATCTCAAAATATTATTAAACGATTGATCCACTGACATATTTGACATATCAAACTTTACTACTTCACTATGGAATGAAATGCACATAATTTTCCACATAAACTTCGAGTTTTATTATGTTCTCTTGTAGGTGATTAATGCGTCATTTTCCTACTTTTTCTTACTACAATCTCTGGATACTTCGGAAAGTGAAAGCTGATGGTCGAATATTTTTTACAAAGTGTTAGTTTAAAATAGAAGTTTTTCAATAAAAAACAGAAATATTCCAAATCAAATTCATGTCTTCTATTAATCTATATTCACATCATCACAAAAATCAGTTATGATTATAGAATTCCTGAAGGAAATCTTCCATTAGAAGATTGAATCGAATATCAGTAATCCACAAAGGAAAGGAAAATTTTTGCAATATTCTCACAAATGAACATTCACTCAAAGATATCTAGATGCACCTATCTCCATGGCCTTCAATGCGCGACTATATTCGTTCATATGAAAACAATTTTTCCTCATAATTGGACTGACATCGATCTCCAGGCAATTTCGTGCAGTTTTTAATATTTCAGCATTTTTTGACGATGTTCAAATTATTTCTACCACTAATTCGTTTAATTCTCAGTTCTTCCCGAAAAGACGAAAATTAGTGGTACTAGAGTTTATGAAACATTAATGTACATGATAGGCCATTGACATCGCAGTTGCTTGGCTACGGAAAAAATGACAGTGTACATTGAACTGTGAACATGTCAAATACAGTATTGCAACAATACGAAACTTGTGACGCAATTGTTAAAACTTTACTCCGTTGTAGTCCAATATGGTCAAAGTCTACCACAGAATATTATTTGAAGATTTTCCTACAGTATTATGCATCAATTTTTGGAACAATAGTGAGTTACGCAATATTTGATAAGGCTTTCAATGCATCGGACATGGGTACAATGACAGAATGTCTTGTTCCGGCAATTGCTCTAGTCATTATTCCGTTTAAGGTAAGCATTGAGTATTTGTTTTTCTTAGTTAAAAAAATCCATTTATCCTCGCAGCTGCTGTCTACGGTAGTTTATAAGGAAACATTCACGGAAGTTTATCAGCAATTGGATAAATCTTTTCGACACTATTGTCGTGATGATGTTACAATGCCAATGGAGAGAGGAACATTGAAATTATTCAACTTATCAATGAAATTTCTGCTTTTGTGTTGTAAATTATTGCTTCTCAATTATACTATCATTCCGTTGATCTTCATAATCTATCAAATTGTAGCCAATTTAAGGCCTGTTATACTGATATTGCCTTATCCAGCTACTTATCCTGATAGATTGATGAATGATATTCCATTATTCACTGTGGCATATCTAATGGAATCTATTAATGCTATAATTGGTGCGTCAACATCACTTGGAGCTGATTGTTTTTTTGGATTGATGGTTTTCCAAATGACTGGTATTTTGAGGGCTGTCTCTAATAAAGTTTATATTACTGGAGTTGACGCTAATTATGCTGGTGTACTGCGTGAATTCATCAATCAACATTGCCAATTGATATACTATAGTCATAAGCTTGAACCGATTTATGGAATGATGATTCTCACGCAGAGAATAACGGATGCGCTGGTATTATGTGCTGTTATTTTTCAAATGCATCAGGTTTGTGGTGGATCATTGAATACAGTATAAACTCTCTATTTGCACATTTTCATCTTTTAATTCGCATATTAGTCCTAGACTTCTTACTGATTTCTGATTTCTCCATGCTATAAATACATGCGATACTTGATTACAAATTGAGAGCTACCAAAAAATGGCTGTCTAAGTCTAAGCCTTTCTGATTCACGGTGAGTTCTATTACGAACATTGGCTTAGTAATCGAGAGAGTACTAAATTTTTAGAATTCAAAACCAATTGTGTTATTTTAATATCCCTTGATGACACTGTGACATTGACATATTCAAGAATCTCTTGTAGAGTTGATGTCAACACTGTCCTCGTGAAAGAAGTAGAATCTAGACGTTAACCTCTGACTCTGCTCGAAGAATCGTGCAGCATTCAAATTACTACCCGGAAGGCTTAGACCACCATGTATTTATTTGAGGCCAGTGTCGCCAATGGTAAATAGCGGGTCCAATATTGAACAGAGATATGCAAATAGGGAGGTTGTGATACTATGATAACGTGCAAATAAAACGTTTTTACTATAACTGAAGAGATAGAATGAGTCAATTTAATTTTCGTTTCTATAAATTTTAATACATCAATACAAAAAGGAGGTTGATTCATCTCATTCCTCCACGTGACTACTAATTCATTTGATACAATTGATAAGATTGTAGGTTTGGATATGAGCAAGTTAATTATGTACACTTCATGGGTTTTCCTAAAATTCATCCAACAATTAACGTATGGTTGGTATGGCTCGTTACTTATATCAGAAGTAAGCATCAGATAATATGGATTTATGGATATCTGAAATCATTGATATTTTGACGACTAAAATTTTCAGAGCGAGAACATGAGAACTACAATCTATTCATCGAAATGGCCAGATTTCTATGATAGAGAATCCATGAAATATATTACAAATATTTTACAGCAAAGACCCATTCAAATCAAGAGTTACGGATTCTTTGTGATAGCTATTCCCATGGCTTCATCGGTAAGATCCTTTGATTCAGTTGATAAAACAGAAAATGAATGTAATATTGTTACTAAATTTTGTCTCTTCATTGATTCTTCACAGGTCATTACTACATCTTTTTCTTATTTTTTCTTGCTCCAATCATTGGAGGCAACGAAATAATTCACCTTCACTCTGATGAAACTGTTCGTATTTTCCGGTATGATAAATTCATTGCCAGAACATGAAAATGTGACAAGTTTTTGATATTTTCCCACTCTGGATTCTGAATATTTTGAGTACCACTCTATTTTGAATGAGCTCCTGAGGCATGGAATATGTGAAAATCATCATTGGATCAAGAAAATTGTATTATGACGCAATTAACATTGAAAATCTAATACAGTGAAATTCGCCCAATTGTACTGTACTGAATTTGATCGTCCCTTGTATTTAACTGAATTATCGCTGTAACTTGGATGGTCCTGTACCCTACTATGATTTATCATGCCAAAAATGTATTCAGGTGGGCATTCGAATTATCAAAATCTATCTATATACACTGCGCATTTGGCTTTCGAGAAGTGCGCATATGGCTGTGCAGACTAACGCATGAGAGACATGAATGCGATGTGGTAGGAACAAGAGAATGTGTCAGATTTAAGGAATAGCCCCAGTCCTAAGTGTCAGATTTAGGGGAATTCCCTCTGCAAATACTACAGATTCTAGATCAAAATGTCGGAGGAAAGAGATCCCAAGCTAAATTACCCCAACCAAAATATCTCAAGTATACTTGAACTCAATGCAGTTTGATCGCCAAAAACGTAATTCCATTCCACTTATAGCACAAAATGCTTAGGCTCAGGTGCTTAAAGCTCGATTAGCTGACGGAGCTGCCGCAGTTACATATATGGTTACCTTTGGGCAGTTAACTTTGCTCGGTGATAGTTGAAGATGGCTACCCAAATGGCAGCTGGAATCATAATCAATATTTAAATGAAAAATTTGTTTCATCCAGCTCCAAATCAATTAAGACGGAGCAATTCATCCAGTTATGGTACTGTCGTCGTCAGTCCGTAGCCATTTTAAGCTGTTTTCAACCGTTTTGGAGCACGCCGACTTAAATTCTTCCTAATCACGCCAAGTTAACTGACTGATGTTAATCGCTTAAAATTAACTTCACATGTCATTTAACTAAGGCAGCATAGTTAAGGGACTACTGCTAATCGGCGATTAACTTCATGCATTAGGGCCTTAGGATCAAATATGCCATAAGATTTTTTCATATGCAATAAAATACAATGGGATTATAAAATATTCGATAGTCACTGATCTTAATGTAGAATTGACTTATCTCGTTTTTAAATTTTTTCGAAAACTCACATTCTACACAATCTAAATTAACGAATTCCAAAATGAGAAGTTTCTCAATATTTTCAATTCTACAAAAAAAAAATTGATCGAACTAATGAACAAATTGTGTCAATCAGTCATCTAAATTCGATTTCCTCGAATATACTCACCAATTGAATACAAAAGTTAATTGTCATGAAGCACGCTGAATTATTCCAATCTTGAGGAACATGACAGCAGTCAAAAATGTGCTCGAATAATAAACGATTCTACAGCAGTAGCCATTAATCGATTGCATACGAATTTGTGCCTATACTGCTCAATTAAACTAATCAGTCTAATTTTTTTTGGAGCTACTACAATAATTGGCTCCACCAGATTGTAAACGATTATTCTTCATACCATTCCTTGTAATAAATCTCATCAAGTATAATTTCGCAGTAACTGAGAACGAATTATTTTCGTTACTATTTCAAGATAATAGACCCTCATCAAAAATTCAAAAGTTTCCGCTCAGTACACGTTATCCACAAGATCTCAGTTCTCAAACTGACAGCAATGGAACAAGATCACCTCAAGAGTTATACATCATACGCCGTCAGTGTAAAACGACTTTTGCTGTTTAACGGGTTATGGCCATTGCAAGAGCCAAATATATTTTACAAATCACTTCCATATACTACGGGACTATTATTTTTCATTATTGGTAGTGCAACAATGAACTTTTCATGTGCTCATATTACTAATTTGAATCTTGCGATGAAGGGCATGAGTATAGCGTTGGGTCATATCAATGTAATAGCCAAGGTATGTCTTCATTTCGTCTAAAACGATAATACCTTAAAAAACCTTAATATTCAAGGTAGTGCCTTATATACTATATCGAGAGGAGATCAGAGAACTTGACAATACATTAAATAAACTTTTGCAAGGACAAAAAAACAGTGAGCAATTATTATCTCATGCATTATCAGCATTCAAATTTTTTAAAGTACTTTCGCAACTTCTCATGATTACAGCATTTTGTGTTGTAGCATTGTATTTCCTTACACCTCTTATTCTCATGATTAGTCAATACAGACATGATATTACACCAATTCGATACCTTCTGCCTTATCCTACAATTTATCCTTACATTGTTCCGGGTGGAAGTTTACTTTATATAATTCATTTTATTATCGAAAGCTATGGATGCATATGCTTGTTTTGCGTGACTGCGGGTGTTGATAATCTTTTTGCATTATTTGCATCCCTAATTATTGGACAAATACGAGTTTTGACGTATGAAATGAAATACTTCTCATTCCGAGAAAATTGCCGTAAAGAATTGAATGAACTTGTAATAAGACATCAAACATTAATTCAATGCTGTGAACGACTTCAGAAGATTAATGGACCTATTGTATTATCGATGCTATTAACAACTGCTATAATATTGTGCAGCTTGATTTTTCAAATAAGCCAGGTAAATTGATTATTCAGTTGTAAATTTGTCCAGTTGATTGACTTTCGTAACTATCTTCAAATTACAGATGAAAACAATTTCCATCAAACAATTAATGTTCTTCGGTGTTTATATAGGCCTGAAATTGTCGCAGACTCTCATCTACGCATGGGCGGGAAGCCTCATCACAATTGAGGTAAATAGGTTCAGAACAATATATTCTTCTATAGAAGTCTTTGACGTTTCATCATTAATGTCATTTATTATGTGCAGTGTGATAATTTCCGAACTGAGGTATACAACTCTGGATGGGAGAATTGGGGACAGAAATTCGTTAGACATTATGTCAGTTTCATACTCATGCAGAGACCAATTTACCTCAAAGCTTGCAGTTATGTTACCATGTCCATCAATCTATTTACGGGAGTATGTTTGTAACTATGAATTTAAGCTTATATAATGTGATGGTTGTCATTGAATGTTTTTTTTTCAGATTCTGAATACAACATTGTCATATTTTTTTCTGTTACAAACACTGGAAGAGGAAACATAATATTTCATATTATCATCAGTGTGATGATATTATTATTGTATATGAATCGATTAAAATTTTCCCTTAATTGTTCGTAGTCTGAAAAGTTTTCTCAATTCATAGTTGAACTTCAGCACCCGACTAGAAATTTCGTCTGGCACGCCTGCTGCCACACTTGGTACGGATCTAGAATGAATACGGTTATCCTGATCAGGCACGCCGTGGTTGTGTCTGATCAAATCTGGATCCGGAACGAGTATGGCTATCCTGATCCGGTATCACATGGGCACGCCTGATCGAATCCTGATGCGGAGTGGGCATGGCTATCCTGATCCGGTATAGCATGAGCACGCCCGATCAAATCCGGATGTGCAGTGAATATGGTTATCTTGATCAGGTATAAGATAGGCACACCTGATCGAGTCCAGATCCAGTGTAGAATGTGCACGCCTGATTAAAGATGGCCTTGATCAGTATTGCATCAGGATAGCCTAATTGAAGAATTTCAGAAAGAACCCTAACTCCAATAGGACTGGCCCATCTGGCCCTGACATCTCCCGGATCCGAGGAACCTGATCGAGAATTGTGAAAAAATCTAAGTCTGATCAATTTATCCTGATCCGGAAATGATCAGGACCATATCAGGTTCCCCGAATGTTTCTTAACTTTGTTAACTTTATCATAAACATCTCATGAATTATTCTGAGTTTCCCACAGACTTATCATCTAATTCTGGAAATTATCAATATCCCTATGGAAGAAGTTTGTGTAGATGATCAGACCGACTGATGCTATAACTGAGCTGTAGCCTAGTGGTTAGCGGGTCAGCTTACTTCGCAAAAGGTTCCGGGATCGAATCCAGCTAGGTGCAAATTAATTTCCTAATTTAAAATCTCTAATTTTAGTAAAAAAAAATGTCATCTCACGTGCAAATACAATGATGAATTACTTGAAAGTGAATAGATGATATATTTGGGTTATTAAGTTGATTAATTAATTATTATCGTCTTTTTGATCATGTATGGAATTTTCCATCCGGCGCTGATCTGGAATGCCTCATCCGGTCCTGAGTTGGCGATCCAAGTCAGGCTCTGACTTGACGAGTGCGTTACATCCCGGACTTGGACCGGATAAGGTATCCAAGCGAGGGCCTGACGTCCGGAGTCAGGCCAGCCTGATAAGGTCCAGATGAGACCCGGATCAAAATTTCTAGTCGGGCATCCTGACGAAAAATGACGCCTCCAGAAATAGCGTTACAAATCCTCTGTATCGTATGCTCTCGCAAGCTGGACGTTTATTCCGTTGACGGCTGGCAAAATTAATTTTTATCAATAAAATCATAGGATAGATGCGATTTTTGATTAATGAATATTGAATATTCATAAAAGCAGATGAATAATCTTCAACGGAATCATTATTAGAATTGATTTTAATAACTAAACACGCTGAAAAGAATTCAATTGCAAATGTGTGTATCACGCGATACTGAGCTACTCACAGATTTCGTGTATGAATTAGTTCCACCAGCCGTCAACGGATTGAATCTGTGTGAGAGAGTCGCATCGTGGACGTGTATGAGACGTCGAATATAAAGTCCCTGGCTCTATAAATTTCTCAGAATCAGAATCAAAGTGACTGTAGAGTGGGAGCGCTTTCAAATTGCATTTTTCTCGGAACTCGATGATTTCACAGCCCCGTACGCGAGCAGCTTACGAAAGTCTACTGTATTTGATCAGTCATCAGGACTCCCTGATCTATTTTAGACTCGAATCTTGAAGAAACGCGAATCGTAAAGAGGACTTCATAAAAACCTGATTTTAATTTATTCCACTATTGAATATTATTCTTTCACATCACGACTGATCTTAAAACGGAATCATCCGAATTTTTCTATTACAATGAAATACAGTTGTGTTTAATCCCGAATTGAAGAGCTACTTGCAGGTCAAATTTGCACTGAGATGTACATGACGAAATAGCTGTATGCGTGTATCGATTGCACACAAATGTACGGCTATAGCCTATAATTAAAGTAAGGATCGTGCAATTTGGTAACTACTCCAATAATTGGCTCTGTCAAATTTCAAGCATTTAGCGCAAAAGGATTTGAGATTGCTACTATGTAATATAATTGTTACTATGTAATATCAGGTATAATTTTCGGTCATTTTAGGAGGAATTATTCTCGTTATTATTTCAAGATAATGTGTCTTCGTTAAAAATTCATCTGCAGCTCAGACAGTGCATGTGGTTCATAAGCTCTCAGTTCTCAATTCGACCGCCATGGGTCAAGATCTACTGAAGAGCTATACAGAATATGCCATGAGTGTGAAACGGCTTTTATTGTTCAATGGAATGTGGCCAAAAGAGAGACAAAATATATTCTATCAACTGCTTCCATACATCACAGGATTTGTGTTTTTCATCATTTGTTCTGCTACTATGAATTTTGCATATGTTCATATCATAAATTTGAATCTTGCAATGAAGGGTATGGGTTCATCGTTAGGTCAACTCAATGCAATTGCCAAGGTATGTTATTTTTCTCATTATTTAAAATTAGAATGAATTTCTCATCGGGATTTGATATGGTTTTTTGATCTTTCTAAGGTGAGGGTCAATCTACCATTTCTCATCCTGATCAGTGATCTATTGGAGTTGTCACATTCGCGCCGGATCAGGGAATAGCACATATCTACAATGAAATTACTCCTACTTTTGCCTGATCTGGCTCCAGTGTAGTGATGTTAAATGACGGTTATTTTTAAACATTGTCATATGACGGATTTATGACAATCGGGTAACATTTGTATGACATCATGCATTTCTCGAGTTAGAATTATTGTCAAATATGCCAGATATAATCTGATTACATATAAAAAGACTATCATATTGGTTTTTCGTTCCAATTTTCTCTTGTTCAATTTGAGTTTTAAAATTATAATCATCCTCATAGCATTCAAATATGTCATATATCATCTACTTAAATGCAAAATGACTGCCAGTGTTCCTTCTTCTCACCGTTTGTCACAATTTTCAACTGTGATTGACAATTATGAATTAAATGACTCATTATTCACTTCGATATAATCCGACTGTCAACTGATAATTTAGTCAGAATTCGGTCATATGACAAGAAAGGTCGAAATTTAGCTTTAGCATGTGACCGTCACTGACGTGTCACATAATCCGTCGCTGAAATATCAGATTTTTTTTTTCGCATCACTACTCCAGTGTGACAGCAGGTCTAGTTTATTAGTGCGCTAGTTTGATACGAATATTAAAATCAACGTCTCCTATAAATTTTATAATTCAAGGTAGTAGCTTACATAGCATATCGAAATGAAATCAAAGAACTTGCCAATACATTGGATAAATTCCTAGAAAAGCAAAAGGAAAATGAACAATTGTTATTCCATGCATTATCCACCTTCAAGTTTTTCCAAATATTTTCAAGAGTTCTCATGGTTACAGCTTTTGGTGTTGCATCATTATATTTTGCTATACCTCTGATAATCATAATAAGTGAATATCGCCATGGAATAACACCAATTAGATACTATTTACCCTATCCAACAGCTTATCCTTATTCAGTACCTGGCGGTAGTATAACTTATATAATTCACTATTTTATGGAAGGTTATGGATGCGTAAGTTTGTTCTGCGTATCAGCTGGTGTTGATAATCTCTTTGCACTTTTTGCTTCCCAAATTATTGGGCAAATTCGAGTTTTGACATATGAAATAGAGGATTTTTCCTTCACAATTAATTATGAGAAAGAGCTACAACAACTTATTACAAATCATCGAACATTACTTTGGTGTTGTGAAAAACTGCAAAAAATTAATGGACCTATTGTATTAGCGATGCTCTTGACAACTGCTACTATCATATGCAGCTTGATTTTTCAAATTAGCCAGGTCATTACTTTATGTCGATTTTCTTTCCAGTTCCTGTGAGTATTCGAATATAGTTATTTTTTTTCCAGGCAAGTGTAATCTCCATGAAACAAATGATATTCTCCATTGTATATACATCTTTCAAATTAGCACAAACACTAGTTTATGCATGGGCTGGAACCCTCATCACGATAGAGGTAATTGAATTAATAGAAATTCTAATTTAATTGGTTGAAGAGGGTGGAACCATGTTCTAGGAAAAACATACACTGAAGGCTTCATCCTTCTGCTCACTTGAGTGAGAGTTTGAAGAGGATTGGTGTTGGAAAGGAGTCAGAGAAATCTGATGGCTCATTACGTTCAACTAGAATCCACAATGCTTTTTTTGCTTCGGGTCGGATCAGGAGGCTCACGTCCGATTCATGCACGATCAGCTTGAGATCAGGTCCTCCACATGAGAGGCCTCATATGATGGACTTTGTTGAAATCTGATTACGCATTGAATATAAACAGGGCTACTCATCCGACTCGGATCAAGAATCGCCTTACAAACTCTAAATGGAACTATTTATCAAATTCTCATTCATGCCGATTCCCGAATGAGACCCAAAAGTTATTCTCGAGTTATGGATTAATTTGGGCATAAGACCGCAGTCGTCTGCATGAGTCTATCCAAGATTCGAGAATAGTCCCTTGTTCCTAACTAGAGATGGGCAAGCATCACATGACATGTCACAAAACGATATATGGCGGTCATGTGATGGACAAAAATTATGACCGTCACAAATGAAAGAGATTCAATGACAATTATTTGAAATCTAAATAGATGTATTCTGCCATCAAATTTCGTAACTTCATGTGACCGTCACAAGGCGGTCATGTTTTGATCGTATGACATTAATGGGAAAGTGACCATCGTTGCCCATCTCTAGTCCTAACGAACTTCTGCTTGGGTTCTTCGAGGTCCTCTCCCAAAATGAGTTACTCTCTCCTTCAGGCCTCACCCTATTATCAGAAGACGATTGATCCTTTTTGATCTACGAGACCGATGGCGCTACAGCCTGTTAGGTATCTTTAGCATAGTATATTACGCGTACTATACGACTCACAATTCAACTGACCAATGAGGAAAGAAGACTTTACTTTAATCGTGACAACTTTCGATATATAGATTATTTGCGTTCTTGTTTCTTTTTATAAAGGAATATTCGAAACTCGATTCAGGACAAGTGAACACATACATTAGCTCATATAATGGTCATATAAAGAACCTACATTCAAGATCAAGCGAAGATCAGATTCATCCTCATCTGCTGTCATTCACATTCCTCGATCATTCAGAGATGATGATGATCATCATTGAATATAATGATACAGCCAAATTCGCTCGGATTTAGACCCACCTCTGAAACAAAAATAAATTGAAAATTGTATGCATAATTGATTTTAGAAAAGTGATTAGATTCATGAACATAATACACTAAATTAAACCTCATGAAAAAAACTGAAGAAGTAGGATAGTTGAAGAGTTCCCCGTACTTCAGAATACATGCAGGACACCTGAAGTTTATGGAGGCAAGCGAACGACTGCCGTAGAATGAAGCGGAAAAAAATCCGGCGATAATTGACGATTATTATATTTCAATTTACTGCAATTTTGTTGAAGACTGGGAAGTATTATCCCTTTTTACTCGGAACTCACTTAGTGTAACTCCAACTCTGGAAACGATGGAAGAGGGGCGGACAGTTGAAAGGGCATTGACCATGACTTGTCTTTGCTTGTAGTGGTGAATTATGAGGCATGATTCATGATGGCTGCCCTTTCATCCAACCCTCCTCTTTTTCCTCTTTGGCCAATCAGAAAAAAGTAAAGAAAATTGCGAACGCGATTCATGGATCATTTTTCATCGATTACGAAATATAGAAAATTGAATGATCTTTTCACTATTTAGATGAAGTAGATGGAACTATTGATAGATAATATCGACCTGTGAATGATCGGCCATTGAGCACTTCACGATTGAAACAATGATTATAATTTTTCTTTGTTGTTAGTTGTTCTTCACGAATATTAAAATTTGAACACAGAAAAATTACAAAGACTTGATAGGTTAGAGCGGAGGGGCAAAATACAATGAATAATGCCCCCACCAACTACAGAAAATTCGCAGTGTAGAGACCGCTCTCGAATCAATGCAGTAATTATATTAAATATGAATCCCTCAATTAATTTAATAATCCCCAATTTTTCTTGCATATTAAATCTTCGTATATAATATTCAACGTCAAATTATCGAGGAATATTTTGTTCACAATTTTGCATGACTCATACTTTTCTACTCAGCCTTGTTGGTCTTGTTCGCTGATTCAGTTACTATCTAACCAGTTGTTAACATGGAGAATAGAGCATCAGAACTATGGAGGAAATACATACAGTTAAAAAATATCATTGGTTATCTGCTCTTTTTCAATGGTATTTGACCAACGGACAAACCAAATTTCGTCTATCAATTGTTACCACATGCTACCGTGCTATCGCTTCTGTTTACCACTAGTGGTACAATGAATTTTGCAATGAGTCATGTGCGAACGAGCTTGAATATCGCTATGAAAGGAATGAGCATTTCTATGAGTCTCACGAGTCAAATCATCAGGGTATCTATTTGTACATCTATTAAATGAACCCTAGACTGGTCATCCTTCGAGGAATTCCCCGCGTTCGGATGTTCTTATTTTTTTATGATCAGACGGTTCAACGGAAAATTCTAAAAAAAATTGGCTTTATTCATTGAAGTGTTCAACATACTAAGATATTCTTTGAATTGCATATTCTGTGAAGTTGACGAAAAAAAAATTCTGTAAGTTAGTGCCGCTTATTAGATGACCTGTCTAGGGTTAATTTCCAGAAATTGTGAGCTTATAGTTTTCAATCGTGAATTTCTTCATATTCAAGGTACTGTGCTATGCAATCTATCAGAAAGATCTCAAGGAAGTGCACGAAGATTTGTCCAATTTATTTGAAGAGGATCGACAGAACGATCAATCCACTGTGATTATATTGAAACCAGTTATGTTCTTCAGGCCATTTTCTCTTGGTCTCATGATAACATGCTTCATTGTTGACATAATAACTTATTTTCTCAATCCTGTGATGGCCATGAGCCAACAGTATCTCGATGAGGGATCATTTCAGTACCGTTTACCATTCCCGACTCTATATCCTTATAAAGTCGTTGGTGGAAGCTTTCTCTACTATATTCATTATTTTATTGAGGGTTTTGCTGCTTTTTCACTATTTTCATTGTCATCCGGGGTTGATAGCAATTTGGCATTTTGCTTTTCACAAATTGCTGGACAATTCAAATTACTGAAATTCGAAATTGAAATACTGGAATTTGAATATTCATATGAGACAAAATTACAATCTCTCATAGTTAAGCACAAAATGTTGTTAAAATGCTGTAAGAAATTGGAGAAAATTCATGGACCAATAATATTAGTAATTGCTGTTACAACTGCAACCATAATGTGTACTCTAATTTTTCAAGTTGATCAGGTAAAATGCTAGTACTTCTTTGGATCAAGAGAATCTGAGTTATCTGCTTTGTTCTTTTTAGATGACGACTATTTCGGTGAAAAGATTGATCTCTCTATTAGTTTTTGTGAATCTGAAATTGTTTCAAGCGTTGCTCTACTCTTGGCCTGGAAGCACCGTTACTGGAGAGGTATTTGACAAAATTAACTCGACATCTTAAACAGACAATGGTCTTTCTGTATTGAAATCCCTTCATAGTTGCCAATCGTGATAATAGTCTTAATTGGAGAAGAATTCGATAGCTTTATAGCAAATTACGAAAGCACTAGGGCGGGGGTAATGTGGTTCCCACGCTCTAAAATGGTGGAGATACCTTTATTCACATCATAAAATGAGCTTGTCCTTTCGAATAATGATTATCTACCTCCTAATGATAATTATATCCCTTTTTCCTAGTCACCCATTTTTATTTGCGGAATTCAAGTTGTTTCAATAAAAATAGTACATTACCTAACAAGTGCGGTAAAGTATCTGAAAATCTTTACCACACGTGTAAGGTACAGTTTTTTCATGTACAACGTGTGGAAAGTGATTACTTTCTGCACGGCGTGCGGAAAAGATAATAGTATATTACCTAACAAGTGCGGTAAAGTATTTTCTGATGAGTACGAGAAATGTAGAACAAGCCCAAGAGAAGTTCCGCAATCACACGAGTCGGAAACTACTTTTTCGCACGTGCATTATTTTATTTTACAGCGTGCGCAAAGTGCCACTGAACTCACGCGTAGCGTGTGGAAAGTGAGCCCTTTCCGCAGAGCATGCAAGGAATGAAAATAGAATCGCTCGAGCTAAAATCACAACATGGTTTTTTCTGTTTCATATCAGAGTGAAAATTTTCGTAAAGCAGTCTATAATTGTAATTGGGAGAGAGCGTGTCATAAAACTGTTGGGCATTACATAACTATGATGTTGACTGTACCAACAGTTACTTTGAAAGCATGTGGCTATCTGGAGATATCCATGAATCTTTTCAGTGCGGTATGTATACTACTATATTACCCAACAAGTGCGGTTAAGTATTATCTGACGAGTGTCAAAAGTGCAAAAGGAGCCAAAGGCGAGTTTTGTACTCACATAAGTCAAAAAAAACTTTACCGCACGTGTAAGATACAGTTTTTTTTATTGAACAACGTGTGTAAAAAGTAGCCACTTTACGCAGACTTCGCATGCGCTCAGTGGTACTTTCTGCATGGTGTGCAATAAAATTCTTCATACGAAATGAGAGAAAAACTCATGGTTGTGTAGAAGAGATATTTACTTTTTCTGCGCAATAAGTTTTATTGAAGAATAAATTACACTGAATTATATTCCAATGCTTTACATTTCAGATAATCCAGACCACGATGTCGTATTTCTTCTTGTTACAAACTTTAGATGAAGGGCAGAGTTAATTTGATGAATCACAATATTTTACTAGAAAATTTTCTCACTAATTTGTAATCGTAGTAGAATTTTTAGAAGTAACAATAAAATTTTGGATATTGATGTAAGACCTCAAGAATATACTGGCGTACTTGTCCTTACTATCAATTTGTGACGGAAGACGAGACCTATTCTATGAATTATTTTTTTCCCGCTTTTTATCAGAGTAATGGATTATTGGATATGAGATCGTAGCTAGATAATGTATTCGATAACAAAATCACTAGCTGATGAAGAAAATCAAAACTGACTAGCGTTAGCTGATGACTCACACTACTATATTTACGAAAGACTAAAGGCAATATATTCAACAAAATAATATTTACTTTTCTCTCTCCTTTTTCATTCTTTAGCCGCTTTTTTTTCATGGCGCGCACATTTTTCCGGTTTACAAGGCATGAGTGACACTCACTCTATAGAATATAGTAGTGTAAAGCTACATCTCAGGTCGATGCACCAATTAGATTAAATATTAATCTCGTAATTGACTGATTCTTCGCAACTCCTCAGAAATATTAAATTCCAATTATCTATTAATTTCCATTTGATACATGGCTGCAACTCATTACTTTCCAATTATATCTCTTTAATCACAGTCGGAGGCTCTCTTTATCCATAACCATCCACTCGACTACTCGCTGCCATGGAGTTCACGAAGAACGATCAATGGAAAAAGTGCTCGCAATACCAAAATTTTATCAAATATATATTATTATTTAATGGTATCAAACCATTAGACAATCCAAGTGTTTTTTACAAATTATTACCGTACATTACATTGACATCGCATTGGATCATTTCTTGTGCTATAATTAATTTTGGAATTCATCATTTAACGACTAACTTTAGTCTTGCCATCAGAGGCTTTGGTCTTGGTCTGAGCCTTTTGACACAAATGATGAAGGTGTTCATTTATTTATCATCGAACTTTATTCCAGTATAATAATTAATTGTTCATATTTCCTAAGGTGCTATCCTATTTGATCTATCAAGATGATCTCAGAGAACTTCATAAAGTGTTGAAAAATTTGTTCGAGAAAGATTGTCAAAATGACGAATTAATGGCTACCGTGCTGCAACCAGTTTTATTATTCAGACGTGTCTCATTTGTTCACTTGCTTTCATCTATAATGCTGACACTAGTATCTTTTTTACTTTTACCTTTAATAATAATGGCCATGCAGTATTTCAAGAAAGGACCACATTTCCAATACCGTTTACTATTTCCAGCCGTTTATCCTTACACAATAGTTGGAGGAAGTTTTGTTTATTGGGTACATCTAATTTTTGAAATTTATGCAAGTCTTTGTACATTTTCATTAGCAGCAGGAATTGATAATGCATGGGCATATTATTCATCACAAATAATTGGACAATTCAGGGGAATGACCCATGAAGTGCTTATTATGGACTTTACGTATCTGTCTGATGAACAATTGAAGGCACTTGTCATTAGACACACAACGTTATTATCATGCTGCAAGAAACTGCAAAAAATTCATGGACCATTGCAGGTCGCTATGCTCATAACATCTGCTATAATTCTATGTACTTTGATATTCCAAATTGATCAGGTAATTTTCAATCATATCTATTTTTTTGCATTTCTTGGAAAATAATATTTAAGATGATTCTACAAAAAATTAGAAATATCATGGTCTCTGCAGTAGAAATGGAATTTTGGTTGGGCAACAAGAGGCCCTAGAGACAGCGTCAGGAAGGAAATCAGATCCATTATTGGGAAATTTTGCTTCAAAGTCTATTACCCGACAAGAACTTTGGTCAAATGGACCTGGCGTCAGGCTTCACTGATCAGCAGGGCCTGGAAGTTGGGGCACAACAATGAAACGTAAAGAGAGAGCGGGAATTATGCAACAATTACAAGTAAAAAGATAAACTTGGGCAATTTCACGCGCATAAATAATGAAAATCTGCTATGAGTTAATGTCTAAAATAAAATGAGATTGGCATCAAAACACATGGATTTGCTGGTGGTTTTGCTGAGTGTCATGCTAGATATCTTGGTGATAATCTTGTTCATTGTCTTGCTAGATATCTTGACGATTGTCTTGCTAATTATCTTGCTGATCGTCTTACTAGGTATCTTTCTGTTCATTTTGCTGACCGTCCTGCCTGCTATCTTGCTGATGGTCTTGCTAGTGTTCAAAGTTTTCCACGTCAAATTCATGTGTTTTGCTGCGAACTTGACTTGTTGTGCCCCAATTTCTAGGCCCTGCTGATCAGATACTTACTAGGACTGTATATGAGTGGCCTGGTGAGAAAGAGTAAACATGATCATTTTTACATAAATAAATTCCCATGATCCGATCCTGATGTGACGCCAGGTCTACCTGACCAAGTTTCTAGTCGTGAACGCTGATTCATAAGAATATCGTGATTTTCAATATTCTTTTCTCGTTGAAGAACATTGAATGTTCATGTTTCATGAAAAAAAAAGTTGATTTCATTGAATATTAGGACTCTTCACTTCATATAATAAACAAATTCATTCTCTCTTTATACGCAGATGATGTCCACAATTTCGTTCCAAAAAATAATGACTTTATCACCATATATAACTGTAAAACTACTCCAAATTGCGCTATACACATGGCCTGGTGCAATGATCACATCAGAGGTATGGCAATAGATTAATATACTAATATAATACGTACAATTGATAATATTCTTGTACAACAGAGTGAAAGATTCCGTAATGCAGTATATACCTGCAAATGGGAATCTACAGATAATAAAACTATTGGAAGTTACCTAATTATGATGTTAATCGCACCACCAGCTGTTATTGTGGTTTGTGGCTATCTCGAAATATCAATGAAAGCTTTTTCTGGAGTATGTGTACCGATTTTTCCATTCATCTCCATATGAAATTTCTGAATTTTTATGGATTACATTTCTTTTAGATTCTGCAGACTTCAGTATCTTATTTTTTTTTATTACAAACGGTGAATGAGGAAAGGTCATAATGTCGATAATAATTCGATTGATTTCTTAAGAGTTGTGACTATTTGTGAACAGGAATCGTAGAAATATTAAACATAAAATATTTAGTTCAAAATTAATTGCATGCGGAGTCCAAGGGAATATACGGCAGTTCACTGAACGAATGGGAAAAGGTGATGAACTGGTTCATGATAAGTAAGGGCATTCATCGCGTAACTAACAGATGATTCGGTTTTCAGTCAAGCATTGTTAGTATTTTCTCATGTAATGTATTTATCAATGACATCTAGTCAACAACACTGAGTACAGATCGTAAGACAATATTCAGATGAATGACTCTTCGATTATAAGAGGATCTGATTATTGAATTTTCTAAGTAGTTAGAATGTAGTGAATAAATGTGCTGGTGAAAGTATCTCCCTTTTTTATTCAACTTAAAATTATACTTAAGAGAAGAAATAATTACAAGAAATGTGTAATGAATCGTAGATTTAATACCACTTTTATGCACTCCACAGAGAAATTTACACCATTAAACCTATGAAGATGACTATTTTTTTTTAACAATAGATTTTCTTTCAAACCATCTACATTTTTTCCGGCTTACACACATATAATGGTAATATGAAATTACATCAGGACATAAGTCATATTCAACTCAAGAAATATCGTAGTGTAGAGCTACATTTCAGTTCAATGCACGAATGCTATTAAATATTAATCTCGTAATTTATTAATTTTCCACAACTTCTCAGAAATTTTAAATTCCAATTATCTATTAATTTTCTTCCGATGAATGGCTAAAACTGAGTACTTTCCAATTATATCTTATTATTCAAAGTCCGGGGCTTCCTTCATTCGTAGAAGTTTCACTCCACTAGTCGCTACCATGAAGTCCACAAAGCACGATCAATGGAAAAAATGCGCGCAATATCAAAATCTTTTGAAATATCTATTGCTATTTAATGGCATTTGACCATTACACAATCCATGTTTTTTCTACAAATTGTTACCGTATATTACAATGGCATCGCTCTGGTTTATTGTTTGTGCTGCAATCAATTTTGGTCTTTATCATGTAAAGACAAATTTGAATCTTGCTATGAAAGGCATTGCTATTTCACTGAGCCTTGTGACGCAAATAGTGAAGGTGTTCATTTATCTATTCTCCAAATTCATTCAAGTAGAATAATTGATTATTTGCATTTTTGAAGGTGATATGCTATGTGATCTATCAGAAGGATCTCAGAGAACTTCATAAAGTGCTGGAAGAGTTATTCGAAAAAGATCGTAAAAATGATGAATTGATAGCTACCATGCTGCAACCAGTATTATCATTCAGACGTGTCTCACTCATTCACATGGCTTCAGCATTCATTGTGTCAATTGTATCTGTTTTCTTTTCACCCATTATATCAATGGCCATACAGTACTTCAACAAAGTATCATATTTCCAATATCTTTTACCATTTCCAACAGTCTATCCTTACACAATAGTAGGAGGAAGTCTTCTCTATTACATTCATTACATTATCGAAGGTTACGCAAGTGTTTGCTTATTTTCATTAGCAGCAGGAGTTGATAATGCAATGGCATTTTATTCGTCACAAATTATTGGACAATTTAGAGTGATGATACATGAAATTGAAATTTTGGATTTCACATATCTATATAGTGAGAAATTGAAGGCGCTTGTAATTAGACACACAACTTTATTATCTTGCTGCAGGAAGCTGCAGAGAATTCATGGACCAATTGAATTGGCCATGATCTTAACAACTGCTATAATTCTTTGTACTCTGATCTTTCAAATTGATCAGGTAAATTTCAATTGCATCTACTTTTTAGGATACTCTTGATTAGAAAGATTTTTTTCCGTCAATTTAGGACATTTTTGATTTGCACTGCACTACACAGGTGTAGTGTAACACTAATCTAACTGAATCTTTTCATTGTCGCGCTGAATTAAAGAAAAAGTTATTCATATCCAGTTACAAGGGAATATTCTAGAAGAAAATATATAAAGAGCTACACTTCAGATAAAGTGTAGCTAATTCATCCGACTAGAAATTTCGTCTGGCACGCCTGCTGTCACACTTGGTACGGATCCAGAATGAATACGGTTATCCTGACCAGACACGCCGTGGTTGCGTCTGATCAAGTCCGGATCCGGAATGAGTATAACTATCCTGATCTGGTATAGCATGCTACCCATCAAAGATGGCCTTGATCAGTATACATTAGGATAGCCTGATCAAAGAATTTTAGAGAGAACGCTAACTGTAATAGGACTGGCCTGGTCTGGCCCTGACATCTCCCGGATCTGAGGAATCTGATCGAGAATTGTGAAAAAATCTAAGTCTGATCAATTTACCTTGATCCGGAAATGATCAGGATCATATCAGGTTCCCCGGATGTTTATTAATCTTTCATAACTTTATCATGAACAGCTCGTAAATCATTCTGAGTTTCCCACAGATTTATGATCTAATTCTGAAAATTATTAATATCCCTATGGAAGAAGTTTATGTAAATAATCAGACTAGGGATGTGACCAAAAAATCTGACATGTCAGTGACGGGTCATATGACACATCAGTGACCGTCACATGACGGAGCTCAATTCTGACCGTTTTTGTTATATGACCAAATTCTGACCGAACTATCAACTGACGGTCAGATTACATCTAAGTAGATGATGCGCCTCTGCGTCATAAATTTGATGATGAGAAATTTGCTAAGTTCCCTAAGATGGAGCTTTTACTAAAAGTTGATGGAATGTTAACACGAGCTTATTAAAAATATGTTGTTGATAAAATCACATATTCCCCTAATTTATTAAACAAAATGTCATATTGTCAATGACAATTGCGGATTGTGACAAAAATGTGACAACAAGAAACACTGACCGTCATTTCCCATCTAAGTAGATGACGCCTGACCAGTATTGAAATAATCATGATTGGAAAACTCAAATTGAACATGACAAAATTGTGACGAAAAAGAAGTATGACAGTCATTTTACATCTAATAAGATGATATGTGGCACATTTGATGATCATGATAGAAATTCTGACCCGAATAAGGTTTGACGTCATATGGCGGTCATAAACCCATCACATGACTATTTTTCAAAATGACTGTCATTTCACATCCCTAAATCAGACCAACTGACGCTATAACTGAGCCGTAGTCGAGTGGTTAGCAGGTCAGCTTAGTGTGCAGAAGGTTCCGGGATCGAGTCCACCCAGCTGCAGGTTAACTTCTTAATTTGACATCTCTAATTTCAGTTATAAAATTGTCATCTCATGTGCAAATACAACGATGAATTACTTGAAAGTAAATAAATAAAATATTTATTATTATTACGTTGATTAATTAATGATTATAGTCTTTTGGATCATGTATGGAATTTTTCATCCGGCACTAATCTGGAATGCCTCATCCAGTCCTGAGTTGGCGATCCAAGTCAGGCCCTGACTCGACTAGTGCGTTACAGCCCAGACGTTCGGAGTCAGGCCAACCTGATGAGGTCCAGCTGAGACCCGGATCGAAATTTCCAGGGTCAATATTTGAACGAGAAATTTAATATTTTATTTACTCTTAATAGTAAATATACATATCTGCGCATTTAAAAAATTGCTCCAAATATTTTTAACTCTAGACCAGTCACCTAATGCACCCTATGTCTTTTGAGCCGACTTTTTCTCGAATTGTCTCTCTGAAACTCTATATTTGAACATGATTTGTAATTTTTCAAAAATAATATCAAAAATTTTGTTATTTAACGACTTTAATAGTTAATCACATTTTTAGTACTCCCCCTTGGGGGAATCTTAAGTCGAGCTTGGCATCCAATTTTTTTGCCCGCTGAGACATGGGTACTAAAGTCTGTCTGAGAGTGGACTTCAAAGAATGGTTTCAAAGATAGGACCCTGGGTGGATCTGAGACGTGTCTTGCCATGCTTGCACCAATATTGGCCCAAGAATAACCCAGGAGGATTTTCCAACCCTGGTTATTCATCGACAACCAGGCTTGGACCGAGCCTGGGTGATTCACGGTGAATCAGGTTTTGAAAAACAGTCTTGAATCAATACTGGACTAGATTTGGTCGCTAAGACTCAAATTCTCGGATATTATCAGCATTGGCCAAAGTCTGGCTGTAATGTCGGACAAACTCCGGTCCCAGCTTGTTTACCAATCGTCGGCAAGCCAGAACTGTACCCAACTCAAGGTAATCCTTGTGGCAGGTTCAAATGATCGATTTTTCTGTTTTGTTTCTTTTTAGTCATTATAATTACTATAACTATTTCGATTTTTCAACATTTTACCGATACCAGAACGATGTCCAAGATGATAAATTGTTAATAAATAATATTATGAATATTCAATATTGTTCCGCATTTGACTCACGCTGTCCCAGGAGCGAGGACTGGGCTTGGAGGATTCTCGGATTTCAAATACCAATATGGCCACCATTGATGTTTTCATGCAATTAAATGAATTAATTGTCGCTATGTCCGGTAACATGCATTTTTCATGATTTCAAAAATTAATACACATTCTGACGAACAAAAAACATATTAGGTTATATGAGGAAAAAATAGGTCTGTGATCATGAATTTTCACAATGAAACTGAAACTGAACCTCGCTTATGGAGTTTCAAAGTTAATTTAATTATTTTCAAAAATTAATTTTGGCCTTATTTGTTCGGTAACATGGGGTAAACTAACTTTTAAAAAAATCTCCTCATGCTATTCTATCGAAAGTGACCAAAATCGAAAAGGGAAAATAGGTTGCCTGAACCAATGGGATTACCTTAAATCAGTTGTAGAGTCTTGGTGACACCTACCTGGGACCAGTCTAGGACTAATGGAATCTCTCATGTTTAGAGTGCTTTGGTCTTGAGCTATGAAATTATTTTAGATGAATACTGCCATTTCCTCATCAACATCACTATTTGATTCAGAAGAGATCAGTATTAAAACAGCATTTTTATGTGGCGCTCATATTAGATTAGTAGCAAACTACACCAGTGTAGTGCAGTGCAAGTCGAAAACGCCATTACACTCATTTATAATGTGTCACATTTCTCCAAAAAGAAAATTCATTAGTTTTCTCTGAAAAAATAAGAATTTCGACGGCAAATAGTTAACAAACTCATTCCCTTTTTTTCTGCAGATGTCATCGATTTCTTTAAAAAAATTGATATTTTTATTAGTATACGTGAGTGTGAAGTTGCTCCAAGCTGTCATTTACACGTGGCCCGGTACAATGATCACATCAGAGGTATGCTAATAAATGAATACATTGATATAATACGTACGATTGTCAATGTTCTTGCACGACAGAGTGAAAAATTCCGCGATGCAGTGTATACCTGCAAATGGGAATCCACGCGTGATAAAACTACTGGAAGATATCTAATTATGATGTTACTCACACCACCAGTTGTTATCGTGTCTTGTGGCTATCTTGAAATATCAATGAAAATTTTTTGTGGAGTATGTGTATTAATTTCTCGATTGAATATCAACGCAAAAAATTTCTGAACTTCATGAATTCCATTGTCTTTTCAGATTCTGCAGACATCACTATCTTATTTCTTTTTATTGCAAGCAGTGAATGATAAAAGATCATAATATCGATGAACAATTCGATTGATCCGTTTTTTTACCGAAAATTTCACTACATTAAACCTATGGAGACAACTTTTTTTTTTCACCTACAGATTTTCCTTTAAAGCCTTACACTAACTATTTCAACGTAATGGTAATATGAAATTACATCTGGACGGATAAAAAATATCCATTTCAAGAAATATCGCAGTGTAGAGCTGCATTTCAGTTCAATGCACCAATAGCATTAAATATTAATCTCGTAATTGTCTAATTGTTTTCAACTACTCAGAAATAATAAGTTTCTAGTTATTCATAAATTTCTCTTCGATAAATGGCTAGAACTTCATACTTTCCAATTATACCTCATTATTAAAACTCAGAGACTTTCTACATTCATCGAAGCTCTATTCCAGTAGTCACCTGTCATGAGTTCCATCAAGTACAATCAATGGAAAAAGTGCTCAGAATACCAAAATCTTCTGAAATATCTATTGTTATTCAATGGAATTTTCCCATTGGATAACCCAAGTATTTTCTATAGATTTTTACCATATATAACAATGATATCACTCTCTTATATTGCTTGTGCTATAATTAATTTTGTGCTCAATCATGTGACAACAAATTTAAATCTCGCTACAAAAGGCATGGCAATTTGTTTGAGCCTCGTTTCGCAAATAATGAAGGTAAAAATTTCTCTTTTCAACAAAATCATGTAAAAGAATTAATTATTCCCATTTTAAAAGGTCTTCTGCTATGCAATTTATCGAAAAGATCTCAAAGAACTCCATGAAATTTTGGAAGATTTGTTCAAAAGAGATAGTCAGAATGATGAATTTATATCTACAATGTTACAACCAGTCTCATTATTTCGACGTGTTTCACTCATTCACATGTTTTCAGCATTCACTGTTTCAATAATATCTGTTTGTTGTTCACCCCTAATTCTAATGGCCATACAGTATTTTCACAAAGTACCACAGTTTCAATATCATCTGCCATTTCCAACTATTTATCCTTACACAGTAATAGGTGGGAGTGCTCTTTACTACCTTCATTATATCATCGAAGCTTATGCCAGTTGTTGTTTATTTTCACTGACAGCAGGAGTTGATAATGCAATGGCATTCTATTCTACACAAATTGTTGGACAATTTAGGGTAATGATTCATGAAGTCGAGCTGTTAGATTCCACGGGTGTCTGTAATGAACAATTAAAATCAATTGTAAATAGACATACAACATTATTATCGTGCTGCAAAAAGCTGCAAAGAATTCATGGACCAATTGAACTGGCTATGATCTTATGTACTGCTATAATTCTTTGTACTTTAGTCTTTCAAATTGATCAGGTATTTTTGAGTTGAATCTACTCCTTTTTTTTGATTCAGTGAAAACACTTTCTCTTTCGATCTGCAGATGTCATCGATTTCTTTGAAAAAATTGATATCCCTGTTAATTTATGTTAGTTTAAAATTACTTCAAGCTATGATTTACACATGGCCTAGTACAATGATCACATCAGAGGTATGTTTGTACATAAATATAACAGTGTAATACGTAAAATTGTCAATGTTCTTGCATGGCAGAGTGAAAAATTTCGCAATGCTGTATATACTTGCAAATGGGAATACACGGGTGATAAAACTACTGGAATCTACATAATTATGATGCTACTGGCACCACCAGTTGTTGTAGTAGCTTGTGGCTATCTTGAAATATCAATGAAAGTTTTTAGTGGAGTAGGTGTATTAATCCTATGATCTATAATTCAATTGAATTAATGCTATGAATTATTTTGTTTTTAGATCCTTCAGACTTCACTGTCTTATTTCTTTCTATTACGGACATTGGATGATAAAGGATCATAATGTCAAAGTCATGATCAATCAATTGATTTGATTTCATGAAAATTATGGTTATATGAATATTGTCAACTTCAAACATTGATCATATGACAGAAATTAGTCTCCAAGTTTAGTAGGATTCAATAATTGTATCTTATTTATATCATATTTATATTGTTCGAATGAATGAAATATAGCTCATCAATTCCATGATCAACATAACATTAGAACATATCAAATTATTGAAATTTTCACGACGAAATTGATATGAAAATAAGAAATTATTCTTCATTATAGGGTAGGAAACAATTAGTATCATGCTTCAGGCAAAGACACTCTGAGAATATTAGTCCGTAAAATCTGTAGATTTCGTTAAATTTATCTATTCCTTCGGAGTTATTATTTGAATTATTTTGTAATTCTATTAACTGGTGTAGATAACTCAATAGCATGATTTGAGCATTTATTGTGTCAGCTGTATCTATTTCCTTCTCACCTATCATATCGATGGCCATACAGTACTCCAAAAAAGTACGATATTTCCAATATCTTTTACCATTTCCAACAGTCTATCCTTACACAATAATAAAAGGAAATCTTCTCTATTACCTTATGAATGAATACACTGCACGACAGAATGAAAAAGTCCGCAATCCAGTGTGCGCCTGCAAAGAGGAATCCATGGTTGATAAAACCACTGGAAGGTACCTAATTATGATGTTACTCACGCCACTAGTTAGTATCGTGTCTTGTGGCTATCTCCAAATATCAATGAAATTTCTTCGGAGAGTATGTGTATCAACTTTTTGATTGATTATTAACGCAAAAAAAAATCTGAATTCCATGACTTCCATTCTTTCCAGATTCTGTCATCATTACTGTCTTATTTCTTCATATCATGTTATATTATAAGCAGTGAATAAAAATAGATCGTAATGTCGACAATAATTCGATTGATTCGATTTTTTTTTCAGAAAATTTCACTGAATAAAACCTATGAAGGCAGCTTTTTTTTCACCTACAAATTTTCTTTAAAAGCACGAGCACTCGTGTCCCACCAACTATTTCAACATAGTGGTTATATAAAACTGCATCAAGACACAAGTCCTATTCAGTTCAAGAAATATCGCAGTATAGAGCTTCTTCCCAGTTCAATGCACCAATAATATTAAATATTAATCTCGTAATTGTCTAATTTTCTTTTAACTCCGCAGGAATAATAAGTTTTCTAATTATTCATCAATTTTTCTTCGATAAATGGCTAGAATTTCATACTTTCCAATTATGCCTCATTATTCAAACTCAGAGACTTTGTAACTTATCGAAGCCTTAGTCCAGTAGTAACTGTCATGAGTTCAACTGAGTACAATCAATGGAAAAAATACTTAGAATACCAGAATCTTCTGAAATATCTATTGTTGATCAATGGGATTTTTCCAGTGGATAATGCAAGGATTTTCTATCGATCGATACCATATATCACAATGATGTCGCTCTCTTATATTGCCTGTGCTATCATTAATTTTGTACTCTATCATGCGACAACAAACTTGAGCCTCGCTATGAAAGGCCTAGCATTTTGTTTGAGCCTCGGTGCACAAGTAATGAAGGTAGAAATTTTACTTTTCTACAGAACAATTTAAATGAATTAATTATTTTCAAAGGTCTTATGTTATGCGATTCATCAAAAAGATCTCAAAGAACTCCATGAAGTATTGAATGATTTATTCAAAAGAGATAGTCAAAATGACGAATTTATATCTACAATGTTACGACCAGTCTTATTATTCAGACGTATTTCTTTGATTCAAATGTTCTCAGCATTCATTGTTTCAATGGTATCTGTTTGCTCCTCACCTCTAATTTTAATGGTCATACAGTATCTTCACAAAGCACCAAATTTTCAATATCTTCTGCCATTTCCAACCATTTATCCTTACACAATAATAGGTGGAAGTTTTGTCTACTACCTTCATTACATTATGGAAGGTTATGCCAGTTTTTGTTTATTTTCACTTGGATCTGGAGTTGATAATGCAATGGCATTCTATTCTACACAAATTATTGGACAATTTAGGATAATGATACATGAAATCGAGCTGTTGGATTTTACGTCTATCTGTGATAAACAATTGAAAGCAATTGTAATTAGACACACAACGTTATTATCGTGCTGCAGAAAGCTCCAACGAATTCATGGACCAATTGAACTTGCTATGATCTCAACTGTTGCTATAACTCTTTGTACCTTGGTCTTTCAGATTGATCAGGTAATTTTAAATTGAACCAACTTCTTTTTCCTCTGATTCCATGAAAATACATTTTCTTTCTATTTGCAGATGTCATCGATTTCTTTGAAAAAATTGATATCTTTGTTAGTTTATGTTAGTTTAAAATTACTTCAAGCTATGATTTACACATGGCCTAGTGCAATGATCACATCAGAGGTATGCTAATACATAAATATAACAGGGTAATACGTTAAATTTTCAATGTTCTCGTACGATAGAGTGAAAAATTCCGCAGTGCCGTGTATACCAGCAAATGGGAAACGACGTATGATAAAACAACTGGAAGCTACATAATTATGATGTTACTGACACCACCAGTTGTTGTAGTTGCTTGTGGCTATCTTGAAATATCAATGAAAGTTTTTAGTGGAGTAGGTATATTAATCGTTTGATTCATCATTCAATTGCATCAATTTCATCAATCCTCTTGTTTTCAGATTTTTCAAACTGCACTGTCTTATTTCTTTTTATTACGAACATTGAATGACAAAGAATCGTAATGTCGATGCCATAATCAATCAGTTGATTCAATTTCGTAAGAATTAGATTACACATGAATCTGGTGAACTTTAAGCATTGATCATACGACAGCTCGACATTTGGATATTCATTTCTCGACAAAGGCTTCTTGATGCGGTAAACAGTAGCGAATAGGAGATTTGTGCAGAGTAAGGAGCACAAAACATATGTACTCATGATATTAGCTCAACGTTCCGTTTATTTAAGAGCATGTCATTGTTTGGAAATCGATAAAAAGCTTGTATGCTAGGTGAATTTCAATAAATCTTCAGTTTTGAACAATTTTTTAAAGGTTTCTCCATAATTATTCATGCCTGGGGCCTAGCAAGTTCGATTTCGGTTTTGACGAGACTGAACTTAAGATTTTATATATTATACATGTTGTCATTTAGAAATGTCAAAGTGACATTAGTCGTGTTCTTTGCACTCATCACTTGTGATGAGTGATGAGAACGCATGCGCATTAAGCGTTAGTTGCATGATTCGAAATTGAAAAAAATAACCTGAAACAGTAGCGAACTCACAGAAAATGTGAATCGGTTTTGCCAAGTTTTCGATTTTATGTTTCAACGCTCTGTTGAAACATGAATTCAAGAGGAGACTCGACGAATAGACGTTTTTTCATGACTTTGCTATCGTTTAAGGATATCCTTGTGGCAGGTTCAAATGATCGACTTTATTTTTTTTTTCCTCTTAGTTATTATAATCACTATAACTATTTCGATTTTTCAACATTTTACCGATACTAGAACGATGTCCGAGATGATGAATTGTTAATAAATAACATTATGAATATTCAATATTGTTCCGCATTTGACTCACGCTGTCCCAGCATCGAGGACTGGGATTGGAGGATTCTCGGATTTCAAATACCAATGTGGCCGCCATTTATGTTTTCATGCAATCAATTGAATTAATCGTCACTATATGCCCGGTAACATACATTTTTCACGATTTCAAAAAAAAATAGACATTCTGACGAACAAAAAATATATAAGGTTATATGAAGAAAAAATAGGTCTCTGACCATGAATTTTTGCAGTGGAACTTCAACTGAACCTCGCTTATGGAATTTCAATGTTAATTTAATTATTTCCAAAAATTAATTTTGGCCTTATTTGTCCGGTAACATGGGGTAAACACAATTTTAAAAAAATCTACTCATGCTATTCTGTCGAAAGTGACCAAAATTGAAAAAGGAAAATAGATTGCCCGAACCACAAGGATATCCTTAAGGTTACATTTTTGAATTTGGAAACACGCAACTAACGCCTAATGCGCATGCGTTCTCATCACTCATCACAAGTGATGAGTGCAAAGAACACGAATATTACCAAATTTGTGTGGCTTTTTTGATGTGAGAATTTGGATTTCGAGTACGTGGAAGCAGAAATTTGATATTCTGTAAGAACGTGATGAAGGAAATAGCAGATGCTTACAAGGGAATTTTGGAAAAGTGAGTTATTGATATTTATACGCGTTAAATGGAAAATTTTCGTATCAGCGCCGCACTTGCGATGCATTATATTCCACGTACTCAAAATGCAAATTCTCACTTCAAAAACATCACACACATTTAGAAATGTCATTTTGACTTTGATAGTACATGATAATGTTCGGTCATTGTAAGTCATTCATTCGTTTCTCCAGACTCTCAATACAAGGTTATCCGACTTTTTCATTCTGAACTCGTATATTACCCAACAAGTGCGGTAAAGTATTTTTTAACGAGTGCAAGGTTGCAAAACGAGCTGAAGGCAAGTGTTGTAATTGAATGAGTCTGAAAATCGTAACCGCGTGTGTAAACTGCAGTTTTTCATTGCACAACGTGTGGAAAGTATCACTGAAAGTACCCACACTGTGCAGAAGGTGCCCACTTTCCGCACGGCATGCAATAAATATACCTTCTTGTTGTTCCAAGGTCTTATAATATTTCGCGAATTCTCTCACATTACTCATAACAGAAGGTCGGATATTTAGAAAATACCCCCTTTGGTATTAAGAATTTCTGGGAGATGACACAAGAATAAATAGTAATAAAGAGGCGTATAAGCTGAACATATATATTATTTACGCTACACATTGACGCTACCGTTTGTTATTTTTGTTTATTATGTTATGAAAAACCTTTCAAAATGCATTCCAGACATACGCTCTTTTTCCTTTAGAAAGTGAATTTTTTGGCACTTATGCCGTTTTGTTCCTAGAGGGATGATATGACAACAATTAGTCTCCAAGTTCAGTAGGATTTAACAATTATACCTTATTTATACAATTTTCTTCAAATGAATAAAATGTAACTTGCTAATTTCACAATTCACGTTACACTGGAGATTACCAAATTTTTAAAACTCACGGGATAAAATTTCTTTTCTTCAAAAAATTTTTTTTTATCGTAGTGGATGGAAGAATTTGTATTGCGTTTCATTCAAAGACTCTAAGAGAATATTATTTCAAAAGTACGATGGACTTCGGTTAAAGTTATCTATTCGTTTAATGCTTTACGATGCCGCTACCTCACGATTCCCTGGAAAATATACTTAGTATTAAGCTTCAAAGAAAATAATACTAAGTTGATAAAATGAAATTCTATTCTACAATACAACCGCAATTATATGAAAAACTTTTAATTATATCTGGAATCATTTTACTGATAATCATATGAGTGTAGTTATATGATAATGGGTATAGTTTTAAGTGTTCTTGGAATATATTGGATATTTCATTTTCTCAGAGATAGCGAGCGAGTCATTTCACATAATTCCAACTTTACTTTGTAACAAAAATGGAAGAAACATTGTGGCGTAGTTATCAACTATACAGAAGAACGTTGAAATATATGTTCTTAATTAATGGAATTTGGCCAATGGAAAAACCACCATTTTTATATAAACTATTCTCATATATCAATGTACTTATTTTACTCTTCACAGTATATGGTACAGTGAGTTGTGCTACATATTATTTATCAACTAACTTGAATCGTTCACTTGCTGGTACGTGTCTTGCACTTAGTCAGTTTGGACACATGATGAAGGTATGTTCAATAGGCTGATCCGTGAAATTTGTGGAGTGAAAAAAACGATTTGACGGTGTTGATGAACAGAAAATGTGGAGGACAGAGTCGAATCTTGAAACAATATTGTTCGTTCGAAATTGGTCAATTATATTTTTTTTTACTATCAGTATTAGAAATAATCATTGGGGAACTTGCTCTATTGATTAAAATATGCAGAAACTTGTAAGAATTTCAAACTGAACCAACAAAAATATTTGACTTAATTGAGAAATTCGGCTGTATCTGTAATTGCAGATTTTTTTCAAATTAATTCTTGAAATTTACTATCAGCTTTAAAAGTGTGAAAATTAATAGATAATGAGTTCTCCAAGGTAATACATTACGGCAACACCTCCTTTTTTCCTAAGGTCCATGGAGTACTTGTTTACCATGGTAACAAACAAAAATTAGTTATATTTTCCTATTTGAAGAATTTCCAGAAGTTTTCAATTAATTTGAAAAAAAAATATCAATTTTTTTTTTCAATTTCTTCAGAATTTTTTCCAAATTGAACTACAGCAGCCTTCCATCACCCGAATGATTCCTTACAAACGGTTATCAGTTTTCCAGAAGTGACAATCGCCATATGTAAAATAACCGAGGATGATTTGTTCATGGTGTTATCGGTCATGGGATTTTCTCGAAATACTGATGGCAGATACCATGACATATATCCATGAACTTTCTGCCATCCAATTAGTTATGACAGCTCTAATAAAAATTTCCATACGCGATGAGGTTTCTTGGATCCTTTCTTTACATTTGGTGACCACTCTAGGTTTTATTTGAGGCCATAACTCAAATTGAATGAAGATAAGCTTGGGATAAGAAGCAATTGAATTACCGTCATTTCGTACTTTTCACGTCTATCAGAACAAGATTAATAAAAATCTTCATAATCAATTGATTTTTCAAGATTGTTACTTGCATCGTATATCAGAAAGATTTGCGAAATCTTCATAATGTATTGACTAGAATTGCAAACAGTTATCGAGATGATGAAGAACTATTGCCTATCATGTTACATCCAGTTCTCTATTTCAAGAAGCTATCCTTCATCATGATGACAATAATGTTTGCTTTCTACACATTCTCTACTGTAATCCCAATGATTATAGTCATACTCCATACTCTATTTACAAAATCATCATCACAATATCCATTACCACTGCCAATGAAATATCCCTATACAATAATTGGTGGTAGTGTTCATTACTATTTGCATTATTTCATTGAAGGCTATGCATTATTCACTGCTGTTATTCTAGTAGCTGGTGTAGATAACTCAATAGCTTTCTTTTCATCCCACATAATTGGTCAATTTAATGTATTAAGTTATAAATTATCTCGTATGAGTTCTACATCAAACTGTAAAGGACAGCTGTTAGAAATTGTAATGAGACATGAAGAACTGTTGATATGTTGTCAAACAATTCAAAATATATATGGTCCAATTATTTTAATAATAATTGTAGCAACTTCTGTTATTCTATCTATCCTTATTTTTCAAATTAATCAGGTACATATGTTATGCCACTGAAGATATTGCTCATCGATTATCTAATATCCATCATCTTTTCTAGATGTCCTCCATTTCATTGAGAACTCTGTTCGCACTAATGGCATATGCCGGCGTCAAGATATTCCAAATTTTCCTGTATGTTTTACCAGCAGCATTCATCACAGAGAGGGTGAACATATATTCATTGATAGAAATGAAAAAAAAAGTATGATGACATGAATATTTTGTTTAGAACAGAATGAAAGGCTTCTTGATGCGGCATACAGTAGCGGATGGGAGATTTATCAGAGTAAGGAGCACAGAACATATGTGCTCATGATACTGGCTCAACGTCCCGTTTGTTTGACAGCTTGTCATTGTTTAGAAATGAACAAAGGGCTTATATGCAGGGTAAATTTCAATAAATCTTCAGATTTAAAGAATTGTAAAGTTTTTCCATAATTATCATTTTAAATCATTCATTTGTTATTTCAGGCTCTCAATACAACATTATCTTACTTTTTCATTTTGAAAACATTGGAAAACTGATTGACAGCATGGTACAGGAACTGGGAATTAATTTCTTATTATAGTCGTAAATTGTAAACTGCCAGCGATTAGAGTGAATAATTTGAACCTTCAAAAAATACGAACTGACCCGGAATTTTTTTTTAATATAATCCTATGTAATTAGATAGAATAAAATTTGCAGTCATATGTCGGTAGATATGACATATTTGTGGAGATATAGGCAGATATGTTAGTAGATCTGACCAGATCTGATAGGAACCGGTACAGTTCGTTCAATTTCAATTGATCCAATGACTATTGATCTAATGCTAATTCGTCTAGGAAGACGATTTGTTCAATGTTAATGAGTCCAACAGTATGATTCGTCTAATGTTAATTAGTCTGAGAGTTCATTATTTTTTCCCTGCAATACACAAAATACACAATTAGCGAATAATATTTTTTTTATTCTTCATTACATTAGAATTATTACTGAATTATATATGAATGAATCAGATATAATTGAAAAATAATAATATCATATGAAGAAATAATCATAATTTCTCATCCTTTGTTGTTATGGTTGTTGTGGTATCTTTCACACGTATTATCACATTTCAACAGAGCCTGGTATGTGAGAAGGTTCTGTCGACATGTGATAATACCTGTATGTATGTGCTGGTTAAATTCTGAATTATAGAAAATATTGTAATTTAACTTTTAGACCAATTTAATATTGGACCTTTCCATTAATTGAACAAATTCATTTTGGACAATTTGGCATTAGAGCCATGGTCATTGGACCAATTGAAATTGAACGAACTGCACCAGACCCGATCTCATGAGATCTGATAACCCTACAACGAAACGGCCCAAATCTGAATCCGATATAATGCTATATCGTCACCTTAGAAACAAAGGAACGTAAGTGCTATGCTTATACACAGCACTGATGCCCCTTCAACACTAAGATGACGATATATTTAGATCATAGCAGATTTTAGAAATTGATGGAATTGGATCTGATCAGATTGAAAAATGAGATTTTTATGTACTTCTCGAGATCTAAATGAATATAATTAGATATAATTATGTAAAAAAAAAATTTCCCGAGTAGTTGTTCTTTTGTGCTTTAAAGGTTTTTCACGTTTGAACTCAAACACGAATAACAATGATGCATCACATCAGAACCAGTTGTCTGGTGCGAGACTTCGTTCTTCAATACGTGAACATAGCCATCATAGCTTTACTGTTTTTGAAATTTATAATATATTAAAATAGAAAGAATGATTTTTTTTTTGCAAAATAAATTCACCATCTCTGATTATTATGAATGCGGTATGCTCATACTACTTCATGAAAATTACAATCAATCGATAAAATGAAACTTTCTTTTTCACAAGAAGATAGGCGCAACTGTATTATAAAACTTTTAGCTATACCTGATATCGTTGTACAATTTTCCTTTTACCATCTTCTAGAAAATGATTCAGCTGATAGTTAAGTTTATAATCGTTCCTTCTTCGACCGCTCGTACAACGAACTCCGTACTTCAGTCACAAAGTTTCCTCCAACGTATTCACATCATACTTCTCAAAGCTTCGTTGTAGTAAGAAAAAAAATGAACAATGAATTGTGGCAAAGTTATCAACAGTATGAAAAAACTATGAGATATATGTTTATAATCAATGGAATTTGGCCAATTAAGAATGCATCATTATTGTACAAATTATTCTCACACATCAATGCTCTTTCATTGTTTTTCACAGTGCTGGGTACTGTGAGATTTGCGACGTATTATCTACCAATTAATACGAATCTCTCATTGGCTGGAACATGTGTTGCATTGAGTCAATTTGGGCACATGATGAAGGTATTGTTGAGTTTTAAATGTGGATAATTGTGAAGTGAAAATCAGAATTCCAAAATAATCTCTAGTTCTGAACAGTGAAATACATAGATATATGAAGCGAAACCGTTGAAAATAATTTCCGTAGAAACGTGAATTAGCAGAATAAAATGTTTGAAGTAAATTTCTGTCGAAATTAATGAAGAATGCTTCTCTCCAGATTTTGAAATTTACCTGCAGCTTTACATTTTTACGGAATGAATTTCATCGATTTCTATTTCACCCAATTTGTATTTTTCACTTCAACTCGTAACTGCTCTGAGAAAAAAAATACTAAAATTCAGTTGACGTATGTTTTTCTTCAAAATTTTTTTTTTTTAGGTATCATGCCGAATTTTTTTAGAAGGACATACGTTATCTTTGATTCATAAATACTAGCGATTTTTTTTCCAGTGCATATGATAACTAATGGTACTCATAATTACATTATCCTCAAGATCATCACTGGCATTGTTCATCAAGAGAATATCCGTTCACTCCACAAGATATTAACGAAAATATCGAACAATTATCGGAAAGATACGGAATTACTACGCATCATGCTACGTCCAATTCTCTACTTCAAACAGCTATCTTTCATCATGATAGTGATAATATTTGCTTTCTACATATTTACATCTATCATACCACTCATTATTGTGATAGTGAAATCATTGACACAATCAACAGTATCACAGTATCCATATCCATTGCCCATGAAATATCCTTATATAATAATTGGAGGAAGTTTTTTATATTATTTGCATTATTTCATGGAGAGTTATGCTCTATTTCATGCAGTTATAGCTGTTGCAGGTGTAGATAATTCAGTGGCATTCTATTCATCACACATTATTGGTCAGTTTGATGTATTGTCTTACAAAATAACGCATCTAAATTTTGACGCTGATTATGAAAGAGAATTACTGACAATTGTTCATCAGCACAAAGAACTATTAATCTGTTTTAAAACCATACAAACTGCCTATGGTCCAATAATTTTGATAATAGTTGTAGCAACATCTGTTATCTTGTCCATCCTAATTTTTCAATTGAATAAAGTACGATACTGTTATATATTTATTATTCGAGAAAAGAAATATTGATAAATTCATGAAATTCAATTGAATTCTACAGATGTCAACTATTTCGATTGGAAGTCTTCTAGCCTTAATGGCATATGCTGGTGTGAAAATATCCCAAATTTTTTTGTACAATTTACCCGGAGCATTGATAACAGAAAAAGCAAATATCAATTCCAATTAAAAATTCAAGCAGCTTTGAATAATTTTTTCATTACTTTCGACAGAATGAAGGCTTTTTTGATGCAGTTTACTCTAGTGGATGGGAGAGTCGAAATGATGAAGCAATCAAAAGTTATATTCTGATGATATTATCACAGCCTCCAATTTGCCTGAAAGCATGCAATTTTATAGAAATAAATAAGAGTCTTATATGCAAGGTACGTTTTTAATACGAATTAAAGATTTTCTTTCCTATGCATGTTATTATATAATTTGATTGCACGCCGTCCGGTAATTTTCATTTCCCGGATGTTGTACGGAATATTTTATTATTTTAATATATAATATCATATTCCGAAACAAGGGCGAAAAATTATTTTCTGACGAGTGTAAGGATTACACGAGGTAGAAATGACTTTTTTTCTGACACTAGGAGAAAAGTTCGATAGTTTCTGTCTTTCTCATGCCGAGAAAGATTGTATGCACCACGGAAAGTCAAAAAGTTGACTTCGACAAAATGGCGACCATCTTTCGCTTGAGAGGAAAATTTTGTCGGACTTGACTTCCTTATTCTCTAGGTGTATAATATACATTCCATGTGTACCGTACGACATTTCATGATACTAGTGAGAAAAAGGCGTTTCTTCGCATGCAAAAAAATGCCCTTCCTTGCACTTGTATCATAATAATATATTACCTAACAAGTGCGCTAAAGTCTTCCCTGACGAGTGTGAGGTTGCAAAACGAGCCGAAAACGAATTTCAAAACATCTTCATCGCACATGTAAGGTCCAGTTTTTTTTATTACACAACGTATATAATGAGTAGCCATTATCCGCACGCTGTTCGTGTGGGAAGTGGCCGCTTTGCGCACAGTGTGCGCAAAAATACTGTACCTCACATGTTCGGTAAAGACTTTTTGACACGTGTGATTGCAAAAAATTTCTCTTTCTACACTCACTTTCCTTTCTCCCGTCTTAATGCCAGTTTCCTATCCACAACTCATTTTGTCTCTCAGCGTAACTGTTCACACTTGTCTTCTCAATGTATCTCCCACAGTAGTAGTATAGCAGTGGCGGTTCTGGACCAACATTCCGGAAATGACGTCATAAAGATGGCGGGAAATTCAAATTTCACTAGAACGGATGTGACGTCACGCAAAGATGGCGTCACCTAGTGGAATACAGCGCCATCTAGTGGATTTGACTACAGCGCCGCCTAGTGGTTTCGACTACAGCGCCACCTGGTGGTTTTGGCGGGAAATTCAAATTTCACTAGAACGGATGTGACGTCACGCAAAGATGGCGTCACCTAGTGGAATACAGCGCCATCTAGTGGGCTACAGCGCCGCCTAGTGGTTTCAACTACAGCACCACCTAGTGGTTTTGGCGGGAAATTCAAATTTCGCTAGAACGGATGTGACGTCACGCAGAGGTGGCGCCGCCTAGTGGATTTGCCCACAGCGTCATCTAGTGGATTTGACTACAGTGTTACCTAGTGGTTCTGAGCTTGACTACAGCGCCACCTAGTGGTTCTGAGCTTGACTACCCCACCACCTAGTGGTTTTGGTGGGGGAAATTTTGAATTTCAAAAAGCGTAAGTGATGTCAAAGGTGGCGCCACCTAGTGGCGTTGATTGCAACGCCACCTAGTGGAGATGATTCAAAATGTCTATTGTATCTGAACGAGCAGATTGGGGGAACGCGGACTCGAACGAATGGTCCAGGGGAAATCCCCTGATTTTTATATTTGAAAAATTCTGTTTTATCGACCTCAGTCGATAAAATGACTTTTGTATGATTCTAATTTAGAAAAATTCTCATTGCATAAGAGATGCACGAGCGAGCGGTATTCTTGATAATGCACACATGCGAATGAGCTCAAGTATCATTGAAAATGCTAGAAATTGAATGATTTATATTTGATAAGTTCTATTGTAACATGATTATAGCAAACATCAAGCGGTATACTTTGTGCTGCTTGATGCGCACAAGTTTTGGAGATGAAGGAGCATCAAATTTCATTTCTTCATATTGCACAATTCTGAGAGCTGGCAAAGATTCTAGAATATTCTAATGAAACATAATTCCAGGAATTTCTCTTCACATCGTTGTAAACAATTCCTGGAAATGCGTTGCATTTTCGGTCACATCAAAGTATTTTCTTACGAAAAACTAATAAATCATTTGTTGAAAAACAATTCTGAGAACTGATGTAGATTCTAGGAATTCTTCTTAGCTCAAGGACATCGTTGTAAACAATTCCTGGAAATTTAAGCAGTTTTCGGTCACATCAAAAAGTGATGTAATTCGATCCTTTCTATGGAAAACTAATAAATCATTTGCTGAAAAGAAATTCTGAGAACTGGTGAAGATTTTAGGATATTCTAATTCTAGGAATTTTACATTGTTGTAAACAATCTCGGAAATGCATTTTCGGTCATATCAAAGAGCTATGTAATTTGATCCTTTTCATGAAAAACTAATAAATCATTTGCTGAAAAACAGTCCTGAGAACTGTCGAAGAGTCTAAGATATTCTAATTGCAGGAATTTTACATTGTTGTAAACAATTCATGGAAATGCATTTTCGATCATATTAAAGAGCTATGTAATTCGATCCTTTTCATGAAAAATAATGAATCAATCATCTCATGAACACTCACATTGTTAGTTTGTAAACAATTCTGAAAAATGTTCAATAATTTGAGCATGAGAAAAATACTATCAATCAAAAATAATTCGATTTCCCAAGAAGGCTGCTAGAGACGCAAAACGATTCTCCGAATTTTTAAAATGAGAACTGTTGAATGCATTGTTATTGCAATCCGATACCCTTAAGACGACAACGCAATTTGAAAACAATTCTCAGAAGAACTATTCTTTTGAAAAGGACCGCTAGGTGGCACTGATTTTTTATCCATATAAATAGGAGAATTTCAACATTTGCAAATCAGTTTTGCAAAGACAACCGTGTTGAATAATTTGGAAAACATTCAATCAGTGTGTAATATTATTGTTAGTTATTATCAAGACACTTTGTTGGAGTGAGATTGGAAACATTCAATCAGCGTGTGTGTGACTATTAGTTTTTTATTGAGACACTTTGTTGGAGTGAGAGTGGAAAACATTCAATCTATGTGCGTGTGAATATTGATATTTCATCTTATTGTTAGTTTTCATCAAGACACTTTGTTAGAGCAAGAGTGAAAAAAAATGGAATCAAAAAAAGAAAACTATGATTCAAAAACATGTTTAAACGTATTGAAGACACTAGAGAGGGGATGTAAAAATGCAACGATTCAAGATACAGTTCGTTGGATCAACAAGTGTGATGATTACATCAAACTGTATGAGAAAGTTCTTAAAACGGTGAATTTGTCTGTTGGGGAAAAAATTCGTTTACAATCAACTATTTCCCTGATCCATTCACATTGTGAAAAGCTGAAACAGAGAACGCAAGGTGGAGGACTTGCATCTTCCTCCTCCTCACAACAAGTTGAGGATCGAGTCGTGTGGAAAGATATGGAAAGCGCTTTTGGTGGAAGGATTCGAACTGGTGCTGTAGTTAATCTGCGCGACAAAGATCTTCAATCCTTTTTGGAAGACGCAAAATCACTGACAGTTGTTCGTCTGAAAGATGCCTTGCAACGAGATGGAAATTTGAAAGTGAATGGTATACTCGCTTGCAAGTTTCAAGTAATGAAGAATGGTGAAACAATAGAAGAGATGAAATTTTTCAATACACGCAATCAGATCATTCTACCAACGACGGATATTGAGGAATGGTTTGATGAGCATTTGATTGAACGACTACTCGAGAAAGTGGAAGATTTTCAAGAGAAAGATTCTGGGTGGTCCCTCCTTGAAGTTGTCAATCTAGTGATTAACATTAATAGATATGTTCCTCTGGTAGCGGGAATGAACACTTTCATTCCACTACCAAGACATATTCAATCGAAAAAAGCTGTAGTTAATATAAAGAATGATGACAAATTTTGTTTCTTATGGTCAATAACATCCGCTCTCCATCCAACTAATGCACATGTTGACCGTATAAGTTCATATCCACACTATTCTCAAGCTACTTTACCTGATGGAACAACACTCAACTACGAGGGATTTGAATTCCCAATGAAGATTAGAGATATTCCGAAATTCGAGCGGTTGAATGGTCTGTCAATAAATATCTATGGGATTCAAAATGATGATATTGTTCCTTATTACTTGAGTAAAAGTCGATCAGAATGGCCGACGATTCATCTACTTTTATTTTGTACAAATGTGCACTCAGAGCCAGCGTCACAGCCAGTCTACCACTTTGCATGGATTCGAAATTTATCACGATTGGTACGACCACAAATTTCAAATCATGAACATCTCATGTGGTTCTGTGATCGCTGTTTGGGACATTTTTCCAATGAAGATTCATTTGAGAGGCATCAAAATGATTGCTACAACATGAATGAATGTAGGATGAAATTACCAACAGAGAAAAATAATATCCTCAGCTTCAAAAACTACAAGTTCAAGGAGATGGTGCCGTTTGTTATTTACGCTGATTTGGAATGCATTCTGGAGAAAACTGGAGATGAAATTGCAGATGATGAAACTGAAGATGATGAAACTGGAGATGAAACTGCAAATGAAACTCCATATCAGAAGCATATTCCACACAGTGCTGGATTTTACCTGCATTGTGATTTTGATGAAAAGCAATCAGAGTACAAGATGCATCGTGGAGCTGATTGCATCGATTGGTTCATTGATGAATTACAGAGGATAGCACATCAAGTGGATAAGTGTCTGAGCACGAATGTACCAATGGAGCCACTGACACCACAAAAAGACTATGAGTATCGAACAGCACGAGTATGTCACATTTGTGAGAAACCATTCACAGCAACTGAAGTGAAGCATCACGATCATTGCCATTTCACTGGCAAATATCGTGGTCCTGCTCATCCCCAGTGCAATGTGAATTACCAAAGCTCCCGTACTATTCCAGTGGTATTCCATAACTTGTCTGGTTATGATGCACATTTCTTCATTAAGGCTTTAGCCAAAAAATATCCTGGCTCTATAAAGTTGCTTCCACTGAACAAAGAGAAATACATTTCATTCACAAAGAAAGTCGAAGGGACTCAAGTTAATCTCCGATTCATCGATTCGTTCAGGTTCATGGCGAGTAGTCTGGAGAAATTGGCCAAAGACTTGATTAATGCAGATAAGCGAATAACCTGGAAATACTGTGATGAGGATTTGGAGAAATTCGAATTGTTGACGAGGAAAGGAGTATTTCCCTACGAATATGTGGACTCCTGGGATAAACTGGATAAAGATCAATTACCATCGATGGAGGAGTTCTACTCAAGATTGAATAATGAAAACATTTCTGAGGAAGACTATGACCATGCTCAGAATGTTTGGAGTACTTTCAACATCAAATCATTGGGAGAGTATTCGGATCTCTATTTACAGACAGATGTCTTACTTTTGGCAGATATCTTTGAAAACTTCAGACGTAATTGCTCCTCTGTCTATAAGCTTGATCCTCTACATTACTTTACAGCTCCAGGATTGACATTTGATGCAATGCTCAAATGCACAGGTGTACAGCTGGAACTTCTCACCGACATTGAAATGCATTTGTTCATTGAGAAGGGTATTCGTGGAGGAGTAGCACAATGCTCCAATCGATATGCTTGTGCTAATAATGAGTACATGGGAACGGCATATGATCGAAACAAAGACACTACATATCTCATGTACTTTGATGTAAATAATCTCTATGGAGCGGCAATGTCACAGTATCTACCTTATGGATCATTTGAATGGGTAGACCCATTGACCATTGATGTTGAGAGTGTTCCTGATGATTCTGATGTGGGATACATCCTGGAAGTCGATTTGGAGTATCCTAAAGAACTCCATGAATTACACAAGGACTTACCACTCTGCCCTGAGCATTTCATACCACCCAATAAAAAAATTTCAAAACTAGCCACTACATTGTTACCCAAGAAAAACTATGTAATACATTATCAAAATTTGAAACAGTGCTTGAAACTCGGGATGAAATTGACAAAAATTCATCGTGTTCTGAAATTCAAACAGGCTGCTTGGTTGGAACCCTACATCAATCTAAATACAGAACTGCGAAAGCAGTCTCGCAATGAGTTTGAGAAAAACTTCTTCAAGCTAATGAATAATGCAGTTTTTGGAAAAACCATTGAGAATGTGAGAAAGCAAAAAGATGTGAGACTTATTACAAGATGGGATGGAAGATATGGAGCTCAAGCTCTCATTGCTCAACCAAACTTCCACAGCTGTACAATCTTCGATGAAGATGAGGATTTAGTGATAATTCAATTGGATCGTAATGAAATTTTCTTCAATAAGCCCATCTATGTAGGATTTTCTATTCTTGATCTTTCAAAAATATTCATCTATAATTTCCACTATGATTATATTAAACCAACTTTTGATGATCGAGCTAAATTACTCTATACAGATACAGACAGTCTTTTATATGAATTTCGTGTACCCAATATTTATGAATATATCAAACGTGATATTGAAAAGTTTGATACATCAGATTATCCTGAAAATAATCCGTATGGCATTCTTCCTATGAATAAGAAAGTATTAGGTCTAATGAAAGATGAGTGCAACGGTAAACTTATGAGCGAATTTATTGGCTTGCGTGCCAAATTGTACACTTTTAAAATTCATGGAGAGGAGAAGGTGAAGAAGCGAGCTAAAGGTGTGAAAGGCTCAACATTGAAGACTATCGAATTTGATGATTATAAGAACTGTCTCTTTGAGCATGAAAATCTCAAGAAATTTCAATATTTAATTAAAAGTAAGAATCATCAAGTACATTCTGTACGTCAAAGAAAATTAGCTTTAAGTGCTTATGATGATAAGAGAATTATTTTGAGTAATTTAGTAGATACTGTACCATATGGTTATCATAAGAGTAATGAATAAAAAACTTGTAAATTGATGTAAAAAATTCATTATTTATAATAAATGCAGACTTATAACTCAACATAATTTATATTTGATCTTTATTTATCCAACTATTGTGAGATGAATCAAAACCTAACCACTTGACAAGTAACTTGTTTCCTTTCTTCCTTATGACTTTCTCTATTAGATAATAATCTGGATCTTTAACTTTGGTGAGTTCCTCTTGATAGAATCCACCTTCAATTGGTCGTTGCTCGTAATCCAACAGCTTATATGTAACGGGATTGGTATTCAAGACTTCACTGACAGTGAATACCTCTGTGGTCCAATTTGGTGTATAGCCTTTTTCAAATACGTTCTTGAATTTACTGATTCGCACATGATCACCAACATTGAATTTAATGGTTGATGTGCGATTCACTTCAAATTTACCATAAGCATGTCGTCGAAGATACTCTTCATTTTCAGCCGTCACTTCGATGGGTTTCATATGGATAGTGCGATGCTTTGTATTATTATAAGTGAGCACTAGAGAGTCTACAATATCAATCCATTTGTATGAGCCTCGCAAACTGAATTGTTTCCACATTTTTTCCTTCAAAGTACGATTGAAACGTTCACAAATCGATGCTTTCAGATTACTGAAAGTTGAGTACATGGTGATTCCATACTGCTTCATGAGCGTTTTAAATTCATTATTGTAGAATTCCTTGCCCTGATCCACATGTAGTTTGCTAGGAATGCGTCCCTTTTTCAGTACAGATTTCATGGCATTTGTTACATCTTTTCCGCTTTTCGTCTTGATTGGAACGGTCCAGGCAAATTTAGAGAAAATATCTATAATGGTTAGTAGATATTTGAAACCTTTGTTGTCTCGTGCATATGCAGTCATATCTACTAGATCTGCTTGCCAAGTCTCATCTATCCCCCGCATATCAACATGACGACGTAGATAATTTCGACGAGCAGGTCTATGAAGTTCCTCCACTACTGTTGCTTTTTTCATATTCCAATGCAGACACTCGCTTATCAAGTTGAGCAATTACTTCCGAATTTCGAAAGGCTAATTCTTGTCCGGTGTTGATTGACTCCTCGAGACTCTTCAATTGTTCAGCTACAATGGATTCAAGACTCTTGATCATCAAGTTCGTATCGTCTACAATGATTCTCCTTGACTCTTCCAATGTTTTCCGTTTCTCATCCAGATAAGAAATGAACTCAGAATTCTTCGCAGCGAGTTCTTGTACTGCGTCAATGCTGAATTTTTGTTGCTTTATAGTCTCATGAAACCGAGAATCGAGAGACTGAACCATTGAAATGCCATCGTCGATATTTGTTCTCATTGAAGTAGTTATATTATAGATGAGTTGAACCTCTTGTTGTATCAAAGTTCGAGTCACTCCCATGGACATTGCATCATTTGACTCGACCGGATCCGCTATATTACATAAGCGTCGTTTATCCATGTCATAATGTCCATCAGAAGTGGTTTTGAATCCCTCACCAGGAGGACCTCGACTACCAACAATTTGATTCTTCTTATTTCCCAGCTGACGTCCAAACACATCGACACTCATGATTAAACTGATACTTTTCTCCATTATGAGGCTCAATAAATAATGTTGGCTTCTCGCAGTTCCTCAATCAACGACATTATTTCATTGGTATGGCTGAGATTTCCGGCTGTTTGTGATGCCATCAATAATCTCAACCGATCCACAAGCTCATTTGGATCATCCCAATGCACATAGTCTACATTATGATGAGTCACCTTCATGTATTGTGGAAGAGCTGTTCCAGTCTTTTTTAAAGGCGATGTGAGAACAGTCCTGATAATTTCTCTATATTTTTTGGAATCAATCCTACGAACACCTTTGTCAATACGATAGTACATTCTGTGTGCATTGGTGCTCCGTAAGATTTGTGCATATGTATCTTTATCGCTCTGTGTCACATATTCCATCTGAGGTGATTTGGAAAAGATGAGTTCAATGAGACCTGGGGTGAGTGAGTACGTATGATCCTTTAGAGTCATTGTAGAATTCTCACCAAAATACACGAAGGAATCGCCGATTTTAGGTCCTTTTGCTGATGATCGTACCCCAAACTCTACATCCAAGTCAGCACGTGGATTTGGTCTCTCCAATCGTTGGAGATACCTCTGTAGGAGCGTGCTTGAATCATCTTTCATAGAAGTTGACGGACTTGACGTAATCATGAGCTTAGACGATTCATCGATTGAATCTTCTTTAGCTGATGAATCATTGAGAGCAGCTGATGAATCATTGAATTCTCCCTTAGTTGATGAGGATGACTTGATGGATTGGAAATCATCATCCTCAAATGCTGTGTCATACATCTCAGAGTGAGTATCACTTGAGATTCTCTTTCTTTTTTCGGGTTTCACTGGATTAGCCAATTTTTCCAGAGGATCGACCACGGGTTTCAAAACGTCTCGTACCGTTTGCTCCATGCTGTCCTTGTTCGATTTAATCATTTTATGTTTTCGTCGAATGGCATTGCTCGCTTGAGCAATATGATATAATGCACCTGTCTCTTTCTTGAAACGTTCTTTCTGCATGTTGTTTCTTCCAAGTTTACAATACAACTACCGTTTACCTCACTAGTTAAGTGATATTTATGAAACAATCGAAGCCTTTCCTGTATCGACCATCATTGAGATCCCGGTCCTTATCTATTACAAGGAAACTGTATTTATCCTCGTTCCAACATTTTGAACACAAATCTTTGAAGAGTGTGAGTGACATATCTGTGTTCACATGATCATCATAAATGTGTTTCAAGTTCATCTCATCTTGACGAAAGAGTATCAGGAGATTTGTATTATCACGCACCAAATGTTTGGGAATACGAGCATATGTCTGACATAGATAGAAACTATCTACATCTCTGTGCCGTCCCATGCAGAAGAATGCTCGCATATTGTCTTGTTTTTCACAAGCCACATCATCGAACACCATGATGGAATTTGGTCGCGCATCTTCCGGTTTAATGACTTCATCGTGCTCACTGAAGGGAAAATATCCGATGCCATCGATGGAATCAAGCAAACCCTTCAAGAATTGATATTTTGGTTGATTCAGAGATTTTGAGTACACATAGACATTCTCAAATCTCAAACCATTTGAATGAACTAGGAGAGCCAGTAGAGCGTTCGTCTTTCCACAATTGGAGGGTCCACAAATGACTGCACGAACACTACTCGGTAATAGAGGTCCATGACGTTTCTTCGCTTTCTTATTCTTGTGCGGCACCACTCCATCAAAATTCATGATTGGTAGATGGATACTTTGTTGCTCAAAGTTCACAGCCATGACTGACTCTGGAGCTATAAATACCGCACATTTATACAGTTCAACGCCAGTCGTTCGATAATCTTCCTTGTTGGATCATCATTACCATCAGTAGCGAGGGGCCTATTATATTCTGTCACCATCATCATTGGACATCGTCAACAACTAGAAGGCAGTCGATACTTCTCAAACTCCCAAATGTGAGTTGATCTGTTTTTCCCATGAGAACATCATTTCTGAAGGAGCTTTTCCATAGGGGGCAGTAGCGATGGGCTCATGTTGATGGTGTTTTTGTTATTATCATCGTCGTCAGCGTATCATCATCCTCATCCTGGCGACATCAGTAGCAGCATCATCAAGGAAAAAATTCTTCAAACCTCAACAATAAGCCAATATTCCCCAAAAAATTTGTGAGTAGCAATGATATATTTTTTCACCCGCGTTTCCATAGACCGTTATCGAGAGAAATTGCATTTTCACAGGGGAGAAGCGAACAGTTCACGTTCTTGTTGTTGTTGTTGCTGCTGTTGTTCATTGTTGTTGCCATCATTAACTGCAACTGTATCTTCATCAAAAACAGCACTACGATAATAGTTTCCAAAAAAATTTGTAAGTAGCACTAATGAGATCTTTCGAGAATTTTCACGATAATCATTCACTCTCAGTTTTAGAAGAAATCGAAGAGATCATTGCCTTTGATTCGGAAGAGAGGAGAGGTTGGGTACACTAACTCGACTCACACCCTCCAAACGTACCAGTCGACTGGCGCTGAAACGTATAAATACCTGCTATTTATACGATTTCGAATCAGTTGTTCCGAGAACATGAAGGAGTGTATGCGTAAAAAAGGAAAACGTCGAGGGAAAGGTCTAGTCAACAGTCTCATCAATAAATTACCTATTGAATTACATATACCGGGCTATCAGTATTGTGGACCGGGAACGAAACTGCAAGAACGCCTAGCTCGTGGTGATTCAGGAATAAATCCCTTCGACGCAGCTTGCAAAGAACACGATATAGCTTATTCAAAAACCAAGGATAACTTAGCTGCGAGACACGTGGCTGATAAAAATCTCCAGGAGAAAGCCTTGAAACGTATTTTTGCGAAAGACGCAAGTCTGCCTGAGAAAGCAGCCGCTTGGGGCGTAGCAAACACTATGAAAGCTAAAACATTTCTAGGCATGGGAATCAGGAAAAAAGTGGGGCGAAAGAAGAAAAAACGTGGCAAAGGTGCTAAGAAGAAAGTTTCATTGAGAACAATCATACGAGCTGCCAAAAGTTCTATGCGACCAGGAGCGGACGCTATCAAGTCAGCTCTGAAAGGTGCTCGAGCAGGAGTGAAGAATGCTGGTGGACGCAAGAATGTGATAGCGCCGCGTATTCTTCCTGTTCCCGCAAAGATTGGTGGTGTGATACCTTTTCTCATACCTCTCTTCGCAGGACTAAGTGCAACAGGAGCATTAGCAGGTGGTGCTGCAGGCATTGCCAAAGCTGTGAATGATGCAAATGCTGCGAATCAAGCTCTCCAAGAGAGTAAACGACATAACCAAACAATGGAGTCCATTGCTATGGGTGGAGGCCTCTACATGAAGCCCTATAAAGAAGGATTGGGACTTCATTTAAAAAACGCATAAAGCTACCACACCGAGCCCTCACTGATGTTGACCTGATGAAATATGCACGTGCCATGAATATTGCCCATTTCCGAGGAGTTTTCATGAGAAATGAGTTACCCCAATATGGACCACGCAAACATGAATCAGCTATTGTTAATCTGGATGATGCGAGTGGACCCGGTACACACTGGGTTGCCTATAAAAAACAAAATAATGAAATCATTTATTTCGATAGTTTTGGTAATCTCCAACCACCTCCAGAATTGATTCATTATTTCGGTGCTGGTAGCACTATCAAATATAATCACGATCAGTTTCAAGACTATGACACGGTGGTGTGTGGCCATTTGTGGTTAAAGTTCCTTGCTGATGAATCATTATAAAATAGCCATGTACATTAATTCAAATATCAGTTACACTATGTCGAACGATTCGTTCACATTAACGCTCTCCGGCCGATCATCAGTGCTGGAAGCTCACTACTTTCCACCTATCGAGTTGTCACCTCATAAAGACTATACTCTTGGACTTGTGGAGCTGCTAACGTTCAATTCGATTCCCAATATTGATATTGGAAACAACAAATTCTATGTGGGAGATAAAGTCATCACAATACCCACAGGGAGCTACGAAATAGAAGACATTGAAGCTTTCTTGATTGAAAAACTGGCTGCGTATGATATATCCATTATTTTACGACCAAACAATAATACTCTAAAGAGTGAAATCAAATGTAATCTCGTGATAGATTTTGAAAAGGAGGATTCTATTGGAGGACTATTGGGATTTGCCCGTCGAATCCTTAAACCACATGTTCTGCATGAATCCGATGTTCCAGTAACCATCCTCAAAATTAACTCATTGAGAGTGGAATGCAATATAACTATGGGAGCCTATATCAATGGTCAACGAGTGCACACTATACATGAATTTTTTCCTAGTGTTCCACCAGGATATAAGATCATGGAAGTTCCGTCACATGTCATTTACCTGCCAGTTGCCGTACGAGCCATAGATCACGTGCAGCTAAAAATTGTCGATCAGGACGGTCAACTTGTGAATTTTCGAAGAGAAGTCATAACAGTCAGATTACACATAAAATCCTAGTATGGGTATTGTGTTCCACACGAAATCTGGAGGTGGTTATAAAAGCGAATCACCATGTCCGAAACGACTCAGTCATCCAAAACGTCACAAGGGACTAACACCTCAGAACATCAAGTTTCTGAAAAGTCTAGGATTCAGACTTCAAGAAAGAAAAAAAACCTAAAGGATAGAATTCAATTCTGTTTCTGTTGTTGTGTGAGCAATTGTAAGAAACCATGGAAGAAATATTGAAAATTCAAAAACCCATCGTCTTTGATGAGTCCATCGCGCATTATGAAGTTCATGCGCATCAGCCATTTGCTTCAGCTACTTTCAATAGCAATGATGAAATTCGAATCAGCGTGCAGCATCAGGATCTGTGCTTACTTCCTAGTAAGAGTACACTTCACATTCATGGACGCCTAACGAAAGCTAATGGAACAAATGTAACGCATACGAAACTCGTTAATTGCGCAATTCTCCACTTATTTGAGGACATACGCTATGAACTGAATGCGGTTGAGATTGATCGATGTAAAAATGTCGGTCTCACAACACTCATGAAAAACTTCATTTCTCAAAGTCCAAATCATACTTCACTCATGGAGAATGCAGGCTGGAAGCTTGAAGATGGGCTTACTGATGATGATGGCTACTTTGATTTTTCTATCCCTTTGAGTATGCTGTTGGGATTTGCTGAAGATTATCAGCGGATCATCGTTAACGCTAAACATGAATTAATTTTAACAAGAGGTAATTCAGATGCCAATAGCATTATTCAAACTCCAGCAGAAGGAGCAGCAGAAGGATTCAAGATAGCCATAACAAAGATGGAGTGGATGATACCTTACATCCGAGTTTCCGATTCAAGGAAAATCAATCTACTCAATTATATTTCTAAGGATGCTCCAATACCAATGAGTTTCCGAGCATGGGAACTGTACGAATATCCACTGTTACCAGCTACATCAAAACATGTTTGGGTTGTTAAGTGCTCCACTCAGCTAGAGAAACCACGATATGTTATAGTAGGATTCCAGACAGATCGTAAAAACGATACGACTAAGAATTCCAGCCAGTTTGACCACTGCAAGATTCGCGATATAAAACTATTTTTAAATTCTCAAAGCTACCCCTATGGAAATTTAAATCTCGATATCCCTCATAATCAGTATGCACTGCTGTATGATATGTATACGAACTTTCAAACATCTTATTATGGTAAAGAATCTGAACCATTGTTAAATAAGGCTGATTTTTTGAAATATGCGCCACTCATTGTTATTGATTGCTCAAAACAGAATGAATATTTGAAATCAGGACCAGTCGATATTCGTCTGGAATTCGAGTCAGCAGAGAATTTCCCTGCTAATACAGCCGCTTATTGTTTAATTTTACATGATCGAATAGTAGAATATAATCCAATCAGTGGAAATGTAAAAAGAATGATTTAAAAATTAGTGTACTTATTTTTCAAAAAATATATTTTTTCATTATAATGTACATCATGTGAGTTATTTATTCACAATCCATTTTCTTGACTCTTTTCCTCTTCCTGAATCGTTGCCGTCTCCGTCGTTTCTTGGGAGGCTTCTGATCTGTAGAAACTTGTACTCCAGAATCCTCGCTTCTACGCTGATGAATCGTTTTGAAATTTTCCATCAAGTCCAGAAAATCTCGGAGAAATGTGCAGGCTTCCGCTGGTGGATTTTCACCGTAGTGTTTAATAACAATTTCATCGTAGTCACAGAGGAAAGGTGGCACAGAGCACAGGAATTTCACTTCGTCTGGACTCAACTGATCCATGGTGAAGACTGAAAGTTCTTCCATGCGAATCAAAATTATGAAAAACTACTGCGCAATAAATTGATGATGCAATAAATTCCTGGACAATGTCCTTGAGGAATGTGGTGGGGATCTTTACAAATGAATCATCAGTAGGTTATAAAAGCGTGGAAATTTTGTCGAGAGAGCTCAGTTCCATTCTGAATTTTTGATTGTGAGAAACGATGGAGATCATTCTGGACGTCCAAGGCTTTAGAGGTGAATCCAATACATTTGTGGTGAAGGAGTTGGCCATTGTCAATGTTGAAACTAGTGAAAATGGATATGATCGATTTGAGTGTGTTCTTTTCGAGCCACCATATCCTTGGGATCAATTGTCAGCCAAATATAAATATCTCAACAATTGGTTGTATGAGCATTTTCATGGAATTTTGTGGGAAAGTGGTGAAACACCCTATGTTAACATGAAAGACATTGTTCAGCGTATGGTCAAAAATGTAGCAGTAATTTATGTGAAGGGGCTACAGAAGAAACGATGGTTGGAGGAAATCATTGGGAGTTCCAGGACAGTAATTAATCTTGAAGACTTGGATTGTCCAAAACTGAATCAATTGAGGACCTTCCAATGTGATCATCATGAACAAGAACCAATGGCATTGGTGTGTGCTGCTGATAATGTGAAGAGACTGAAAAAATGGTACTTGTGCAACTGCATTCCGAGTCTTGACAAATCTCTGAGACTGTTTTGCAAGCTGAAAAGTATCAAGAAAATGACCGCTCAGGATATTTCATTTTTTCCGAAGGAGTTTCTCCTCATGTTTGCATCCGGTAGCATTGAGGATGTATGGGAAAAATTGCCTGAAGCCTATCAACAAGATAAAGATATCGCAAATTGTCGCAGATGCTATGATCATTACCGACCTCATTCAGATCATAATGATGATCATCAGGTTTATCCAATGATCAAAAATTGCTTTGTTTGCAGAGTATTTACGAATTTGTAAAAATAACAGCATTATTACATTTTTCATCTAAAAAATAAAATTTATCATTATTTCATTCAAATTGATATGGATTTTTTTAAAAACACCTAAATTTCTGAATTTCGTAAACGCATCACACTCATAAGAAGAAAAATCCTTGAGCACTTCTTTCATCGAGTTTATCAACTGAAATCAATACGACTGCAGATTGACAATAAATCAGAATTCCTAAGAAGTAATTGAGGGAAATAGAACTCAATTGTGATTCATTTCATCCTGAATGTTCTATGAGAATGTTCGAAAAGATCCATTTTGCCCTACTGGTCCACCCTGACGGCCTCATACAAAACATTTCCCCCACTTTTCATTCTTTCTTCACACATGTTCGAACGAGTTCAAACTTGTCTAAATACGTCTAGAGTCTATTCCTAGGTGTGTTGGTGACGAGCTGAAAGGAAAAAAGTCCTTGAACAGCAGTATCAAATTGTCTTATTCCAGATTGTCATCAAAGATCAATGGGGGACCGTAAATTGACAAATCAGAATTTCCAAGAAGCAACACCATGCTCACTGTTTATAATAATGAAAACAACTGCGCAATATCAAGAAATGAAATTTGACGCTCCTTCATCTCCAAAACTTGTGCACATCAAGCAGCATAAAGGATACCGCTTGATGTTTGCTATGATCATGTTACAATAGAACTTATCAAATATAAATCATTCAATTTCTAACATCTTCAATGATATTTGAGCTCATTTACATGTAGTGTCATGAAGAATATCGCTCGCTCGTACGTCTCTCATACAATGAGAATTTTTCTAAATTAGAATCATACAAAAGTCATTTTATCGACTGAGGTCGATAAAACAGAATTTTTCAAATATAAAAATCAGGGGATTTCCCCTGGACCATTCGTTCGAGTCCGCGTTCCCCCAATCTGCTCGTTCAGATACAATAGACATTTTGAATCATCTCCACTAGGTGGCGTTGCAATCAACGCCACTAGGTGGCGCCACCTTTGACATCACTTACGCTTTTTGAAATTCAAATTTCCCCCACCAAAACCACTAGGTGGTGGGGTAGTCAAGCTCAGAACCACTAGGTGGCGCTGTAGTCAAGCTCAGAACCACTAGGTAACACTGTAGTCAAATCCACTAGATGACGCTGTGGGCAAATCCACTAGGTGGCGCCACCTTCGCGTGACGTCACATCCGTTCTAGTGAAATTTGAATTTCCCGCCAAAACCACTAGGTGGTGCTGTAGTTGAAACCACTAGGCGGCGCTGTAGCCCACTAGATGGCGCTGTATTCCACTAGGTGACGCCATCTTTGCGTGACGTCACATCCGTTCTAGTGAAATTTGAATTTCCCGCCAAAACCACCAGGTGGCGCTGTAGTCGAAACCACTAGGCGGCGCTGTAGTCAAATCCACTAGATGGCGCTGTATTCCACTAGGTGACGCCATCTTTGCGTGACGTCACATCCGTTCTAGTGAAATTTGAATTTCCCGCCATCTTTATGACGTCATTTCCGGAATGTTGGTCCAGAACCGCCACTGCTATACTACTCACAGTACTATTTTTTCAATGATGCACTCCTTTTTCCGTATTTCAGACGAATACAAATATTAATGCCAACACAAAAAAAAAATAATTTCCATAATATATATATTTTTCTGTCTTTTCAGACTCTCAATGCGACATTATCCTACTTCTTCATATTGAAAACATTGGAAAATTGAAGTATGCAAACTTGAAACAGTTATATCAACCATATTAAACATTGTTACTAGTAATCGCCTGAAAGTTTATAAATTCATTCACACTCATATCAGAACGTTGGAGAACAAATCAGTCTGAAAAAGATACAGAAATTCTGCTCAGCTTCTCTCATTCCTTACTCCATTGTTCCATTCACAGTCATTATCCTTTACTTTTTATGGACCAAGATAATAGAAAAGAGCTGAGAAAAAGCTTCTTCCTCATTTTCATTCAATTTTCAACCAAATGCTCCACCATATGACTCGACAAATAACTTCTTCAAGAGCCACAAATTGACATATATACGTAACGGTTTTCCCATGTATTTCTATGTAACGAAAAACGCAATCCAGCAAGGCACTAAGTAAAAGCCATCAGGTTGATGGGTTTTTGGCTCGAGTGAAGAAGCTCTTCCTGTAACTCGCCCCCTTTGCTGAACGTGTCGTCTATTATTTCACAGTATATATATATAGCTACCGCAGCGGTCTCATCTTTCTCTTTCATATTTTGCCTCAAGACTTGCTATTCCTGGTTTTCCGTAATTCTAGATCAAAAAAAAGGCTTCAGCTCATCTAGTGAAAATTTCAATCATACTTAACTATTTTAGAAACAATCTGTCAATCATTCACACAATCAGCATCTCGATAATTAAAATATCATAAAATGAATTAAATTTGTTCAATAAAGCAGGTGAATGATGTGGTAATGTAAATGTAATGTATACGATGAGTAAAAATAGTTGTTCGGTGTCTCAAATATCAAGAAACTTAGAAGCCAAACACAAAGAGTTGCAAACTGATGCCTCGAGCTTCATCTTTCACCGCAAAAACTCAGACAAGAGGGAAGTAAAGACCCACAGATTACAGTTGGTCTAACTCATTTTTCTTATTCACACTTTTTACTCATCTATTCACTTAATTTTTATGAAAAAATTAATTCTGATGATTCATGAAAATATTCCATTAGTAACGAGGCAAAAAAGAAGGTTAAGGCCTTTTTAAACATATATCTATATTTATTCTGTTTTACCTTTTTGCTACGGATTTCATGGCTTACACTTGTTTATCCCTGAGATATTGTATCTACGTTGTCTCGAAAAATACTGAGCCACTGAAATCGCTGAGAAATGTGCGAACCACCCTTCTTCCCAACGTTACGCATGTCATTTATCAAATCGATATTAATGCATAGCAAATGATACCCAACAAACGTAAACTGTTATTCTGCTACAATTTTGCAACAAAAACTCGTGCATAATCAACTTCGAATTTAATATAAATTCATATGAAATTAGATGAAACCCCTCTAATTTCCTCAACAATTGTAATACATTGTGCATTTCCATTGAATTCTCTCAATTGTTTTCCTCGTAATCCAGAAAATACAGATGTACAATTTCATCATTATCTTACACATTTTATTTTCATATACTTGTCAATGACAATGAATGATAATATCAAACTCCATGAGTACCATAGCTTTTTAAAAAGCATAAGGCAATGGATGCTCTTTGCTGGAATATGGCCGTCTGCAAAGCCCAATATAGCATATCGTTTTATACCATTTATCTGCATGACATCCAATATTTTATTGAGCATTGTACTATTTCGATTTGCAGTATATCATCATTCAAATGTTGGCCTGATGGTTAAAGGAGTTAGTTTGGGAACGAGTTTTGTATCGACTGGTCTTAAGGTAAATTAAAAAACTGCACTGAGAGAAAAAAGATCTCGTCTCAAATAAATGGATTTTACACAAGTAAATATACTAATTTTATATAAATATAGATATGGATGATCAATGCTCTTTCGAGAAACATTTTCCATATTTATTAGTGCAAAATAAATTTATTTGAGATCAGAATTTTTTTTCAGTCGATTCAAAAATTGTTATGCACCTTTTAAGAATTTTTTTATTATTCACAGGTATTTATTTTCACACTGCACAGAAAAAGTGCCGTTGAATTGTCTACAATTCTCGAAAATTATCACAATGAATACTTGGACAATGAGAAACTCAGGCATTTGATTTTAGAAAGAGTCACTGGATTCCGTAGATTATCTTGGATATTGAGTGTTCTCGTTGCTATTGGTGCTCTTGTCTATGTTGTATCACCAATTATTTTGATAATTATCCAAATCAGACATCAAGCACAAACTATCAAATACATACTTCCAACGCCTGCACTTTATCCATGGATAATACAGCCTGGTGGATTAATTTATAAATTTACATATTTATTTGAAACATATAATTTAGCATGTTTATACTCTGTTGCTTCTGGAGTTGATTCATTATTTGCCTACTATGTTTTTCATATAATTGGACAGTTACGTATATTGAATTATGAAGTCACAAGTATTAATGAAAATGATAATTATCATCAAATCATTCGTGCATGTGTTACTAAATATGAAGTATTGATGAAATGCTGTGATATACTGCAGAAAATATATGGACCTATTATTGTGTGGATAATCATTACTAATTCAGTTATTATTTGTACTGTATTATTTCAAATGTCTCAGGTGAGTTTAAAATCATTTTTATGATTTTTTTTTTGAAAAATCTTACATATTCATTTTTTTCTTTCTTAGGTAGAAAATTATTACTTTTGATTAATCTTAAGAAGTGATAAAAGAAAAGTTGATAATTTGAAGCACTTCTGGAAGAATGTCCTAATTTTGAACCCCTCGAGTACGGGGCCATACGTTGTATCGACCCGCTTGCTTGTCCTATCGGCCAGATCTATGCATCGTATCGACCCTGGACATAATAAAAAATCCGCCAACAATGAAAAATCATTTCCTCAAATACCATCAGAGATATCGGAACAATAAAAATTGGTTTGGATGGATGATGAACCTGTTTTTGAGGAACTTCCCGGTTAATGGGGACAGACCGCGGCGTATGGGCGCCGTACTTGAAGGGTTACTGTTGAAAACTGAATATGTTTTTTTTTGCTTATTCCTAATTCTCTTACATAAGAATAATCATAATTAATACATTCGAAGGAAAAAAAAATGTAATATGAAAAGTCCCAATTCAATGAATTACACTAAATTAAATTAACTAAATCAAATTTTTTACTAATTTTCAGGCTGCAGCGATATCCATTGGAAAAATCTTCCTCATTATTGGCTATGGGGGATCGAAAGTGTTGCAAACGTACATTTATGCATGGGCTGGAAGTGCTCTTACTTCTGAGGTAAAAAAAAATGATAAAATGAAAATTTCAGTGAAAAATTGACGATTTTTACGAAAAATTGAAGCTTTATTTCAGTTTTTCCCAGAAATATATCTCAGATTCTAATTTTCGGAGCGACTCGTCGTCGATTTATGGAGTTGTCATTTTTTTCACAGTTTTCGAGGGAAAATATGATTTTTTATATTTCACGTTATGACAATTAGAACCGGAATTATTCCCCCAAAAAAACTGAAGCATGTCCGAAATTTTCTCAGCTCTTCAATACAATCATTAGAAAACTAGCATCTCAAATACTCTCACTTCTTCGAGCCCCTTTTGATAATTGAAGAAATCTATCAAGCTCATTGCAACTCCGAAGATATTTTCCTTCATAAACTGAGTCTATTTATAAAGTTTAATTAATTTTCACCGTTTAATCAACGAGTAAAACTAAAAAGTAAAACATTAAAGCAACGTCAGCAACGTACCTCCGGCATTTTGCTATTGTGTCTCATGTTGTTAAGTTTTGACGTTCACCATTAAGCGCTTCACTCATAAACTCTCTATTGCCTCAAGCTTAACTGATGACCCTTCTCACAATTTTATCAAAGAAAATAAAGAATTCATTAATGCACTAACTTACTACATTTTTTTGCAGAGTGAAGTTTTCATGGAATCAGCATACTTCAGCAATTGGCCCGTACTGGGGCGTAAAAATTTTAATACATCCATTTTAATAATGCTATCACAGAGACCCTTGACAATCACTGCTGCCAGTTGCCTCCGCATATCCATGGATATGTTCGTAATGGTATTTGAAATATTCTTAATCACAATTAAAAGTTGAAATTTATCATCAATTGTGTATTTTTATTAATTTTAGACGATGAATACAACACTATCGTATTTCTTCTTGTTAAAGACACTGGAAGAGAAACAGTCCTAAATCCGGAAAGAATATTTGTCTCGACACATTCAATTTGTATAAAAATTTATACGATTCATGCTGAATCTAATTGACTTTATTCTTACATCAATAAATGCATTTGATCCTCTCTATCGCAATAGAAAATTTTATTCTAAAAATATTACGCACCGGAGGATAGTCGAGAATAGACTGAATTCGTAAACCATTATTCTGCACCCCTTCCCTTCCACTACCTCCTAAAATAACGGCTACTTTTCAAATCGATTCTACATACCGTCATTACCCATAAGTTATCATGACGGAACTTTGATTCATAAATTACAGACTCACGGATTTTATAAAATTGACGTTACTATTTTATTCAATTTTTCTTTATTTCTGTCAGTCAAAGAATTTCCTTCAAACTCTACGTTTCGTTCAAGTTTATTCTGAATAGCTCTCAATTCTTATACACTGTGTGGAATTTTTTTTCTCTACGAACATGTCGGATAGTGGAAGATTGAAGAGTTATATTGCATATAGAGAACATCTCAAATGGCTACTCGATTTTGCTGGTCTATGGCCGTCACAAGATTCAACTTCGGTATACCGTATGTTACCTTATTTACAAATACTAATTGGTTGTGGTGCAGCTATGAAAATTGGTAATTTCATTGCGCACAATATTACAAAAATCAGAATTGTGACGAGAGCTATGAGTATTATGACGAGCATCGTTTTGAATATGATCAGGGTATGTGCTAATGTTATGAATATCATCAAAAATTTCGGGTTCTTGCAAATTGTGTTGGTTGAGTACTAAGCGCAAAATAATTCAGGACCCGGGAATTCTTTTCTTGGATATAATTATATCTAATTACACAGAGAGAAAAATATAATTTTAGTAACAATAAAATTATAATTAAAGGAGACTTCAACCATTTAGATTTGGTAATGCTAATTTTAGACATTAAAAGTTAGTATCATCATGTCAAGTAGTGAATCAAACCATATGAATCTACTGCAACAGAAGAAGATGATCACAATTTAGTGATTAAAATTTTTGCATAGTGAAAGTATCAGTATGATCATTTGTCAATTATAGAAATTTTTATACTGCATAGAGTCACGAAAATAACAACAAATGAATTGGGTTATTTTTGCAAAGGAAAATCTAATATCTTTACGATACTGAAAATAGTAAAATTACAACAACATTAATAGAGTCGTAGTGACATTTACCATGGCTATTCTCACGTATCAAAATTCTCGCACAAGGACCTGGTGACTTCTACTAAACATTTAGTACTGTTTACTAGAACCAATTGTGATTATTACGAAAATGACCTTAACAATAGGATTTTTGTTAGGTGTACATACGAAATTTCTCTCTGTGTAGATATATTCAGATCTCGAAAACGGCAAAAAAAATCAGATCTCATCAGATCTGATCAGGTCTACTAGTATATCTGCATATATTGCCACAGATTTTGGATTTCATCTACTTAGGCAGAATTATATAAAACAAAAAGTTTCCCGGGTAGCGAAAACGTCAAATAAAATGAGCCCATTTTTCTTTCCCAATAATTTTTTGAGAATATATTGCAAACAAAGCGAGATAGGGTGATTTTATTTTGATCCTTTTTCGTAGCTTTAACGATAACAAAAAATAATGACTCATCTTGTTTTACCTCTACTTGGCGGATCCATCGATTCAATAATCGATTCAAGGGTCTCACCCATAGAAATCGACATACAATAAACTCTATACTCAATCAATCGCAGGTCGATGGAACAATTCATGAGCCACAATCGATCTGCATTTCAGAAATTTCAGTGGTCAGTCAAGAGTCGATTCAATGCTTTCATCGATATCATCAATCAGCGATCGACTTAATACTTAGTCGATTGCTGGTCGATAGTCCACTCCATCACCTATAATCGACACGCACTCCAGAAATTTTATTATTTGATCAGTTGTCGATTGAAGGTCTTTGGGTATATGGATCGACTAACAATCGAATCTATACATAGTCAGACGCGGGTCGATGAAGCCGGAGAGACACTGCAATTACAAAAGTGAATAGCCCCTCGGATGAAGCCATTTATCATCCATAATCGAAAAGTGCTCAAAAAATGTTCATGGTCGATCGTTAGTCGAGTCGAGGTTTCCACTTGGGATCGACCGACAGTCGACACAATGTTCAGCTGATCGCTGGTCATCTCGTTATTCATATTACCATCGACTAATGCTCGACTACCCGAGTGGAAATTGGTTAAGGCTAGCCTGATTCAGTATCAATTTAGGATCAGTACGAGATAAGCCTAAGCCTATTCGGGGAACACTGATCAAGAACTTATCAGTTCTATATCAGGGTTACCTGAATATGGAAATACTGATCAAGTACGGATCCTATCCGTATCCGGAAAAACTTAATGTTATAGTATGTAGAGAAGCCATCTCGTCAGTTAGGCCTTACTGATCCAAAACTTATCCGTCTCACATCAGGGGTTCCTTAATAGGAAATGCTGATAAAATACGGATCCAATTCATATCCGGAAAAACTTAACGTTGTAGTATGTAGAAAAGCCATATCTCAGTCAGGCCTTACCGATCCAAAACTTATCCGCCTCACATCAGGGGTTCCTTAATAGGAAATGCTGATAAAATACGGATCCAATTCATATCCGGAAAAACTTAACGTTGTAGTATTTAGAAATGCCAACCCTCATTCAGGCGTTACTGATCTAAAACTTATCCGTCTCGGATCAGGGTTCACTTAATAGGGATTGTTCCTGAAATACGGATCCTATTCGTCTCCAGAAAAACTTAATGTTGTAGTATGTAAAAAAGTCAGCCCCTCAGTCAAGCCTTACTGATCCAAAACTTATCCGCCTCACATCAGGGGTTCCTTAATAGGAAATACTGATAGAATACGGATCCAATGCATATCCGGAAAAACTTCACGTAGTGGTATTCAGAGAAGCCAACCCTCAGTCAGGCCTTACTGATCTATAACTTATCCGTCTTAGATCAGGGTTTCCTTAATAAGGAATGCTGACGAAATGCGGATCCTATTCGTATCCGAAAAAACGTAATGTTGTAGTATGTAGAAAAGCCATTTCCTCGATCAGGCCTCACTGACTGAAAACTTATCCGTTCCGCATTAGGGTTCCCTTAATAGGAGATGCTGATAGAATACGGATCCAGTTCGTATCCGATAAAACTCAACGTTGTAGTATTCAGCGAAGTCACCCCTCAGTCAGGCCTTACTGATCCAAAACGTAACCGCCTTGGATCAGGGTTTTCTTAATAAGGAATGCTGAGGGAATACGGATCCTATTCGTACCCGGCAAAACTTAATGTTATAGCATGTAGGGCAGCCATCTCTTCAGTCAGGCCTTACTGATGCAAAACTTATCCGTCTTCGATCAGGCTTTCCTTAATACGGAATGCTGATGGAATACGGATCCTATTCGTACCCGGAAGAACTTAATGTCATAGCATGTAGGGAAGCCATCTCTTCAGTCAGGCCTTACTGATGCAAAACTTATCCATCTTCGATCAGGCTTTCCTTAATAAGGAATGCTGATGGAATACGGATCCTATTTGTACCCGGAAAAACTTAATGTTATAGCATGTAGAGAAGCCATCTCTTCAGTCAGGCCTTACTGATGCAGAACTTATCCATCTTGGATCAGGCTTTCCTTAATATGGAATGCTGATGGAATACGGATCCTATTTATATCCGGAAGAACTTGATAAGGTGATCCTAAAAAAATCTAAGTCTGATCAGTTCATCCTGATCCGGGGATGTTCCGGGTAGCATCAGGTTCCCCGGATGTTCATTTGTTTTTATTAATTTCTTCACAATCACCTAAATAGTTATTCTGAGCTCCCTGGTTTAATATCGTACGCCGAATATCCGTTAATGCCCCCTTTATAGAAAAAGGTAATGTAGATGATTAGGCCGACTGATACTATAACTGTGTCATAGTCTAGTGGTTAGCGTGTCGACTTAGTGTGCGGAAGGTTCCGGGATCGAATCCACCCAAGTGTAGATTAATTTCATAATTTAAAATCTGTTTTCAGCGAAAAAATGTCATCTCACGTTCAAATACAATGTAGACATGTAATAAATAGTGTGATAAATGTAATAAATAAATATACGGCACATACTCCCACTGATTAAACGAAATATTTTTTGTTATTTAGATCCCTGATACAATTAGTATCAGGATTCCTGATACTAACAGTATCAGGCTATTCGATCAGTTACTGATCAGGCATGTAACGCTATTTTGGGATACTATTAGAATCAGAAATCCTGATACTATTAGGATCAGGAATCCTGATGCTCATAGTATCAGGGATCCCTGATGCTATTGGTATCCGGATACGTGATACTATTAGTATCAGGATTCCTGATCCTAATAGTATCCAAAACAGCGTTACAGCCCTGATCAGTAACTGATCTGATAGCCTGATCAGTAACTGATTACAAATCAGTTTGGGCGGATCAGTAACTGACCATAAACTTATCAGAATTTCCACTCGGGTAGTGATTAGGTGAGCGCACAAGTTGACCCCTCCCCCCCCCCCCTAATCGAGTGATCCGCCAGGGCTTCACTACTGCATTGCTTAACCAATACAAGTTCTGAGAGCACAAAATTCCAGATTCTGTTAATGTATTCTCCACTTTTGATATCATTACTATATTTATTTCCATGAAGGTTATATGTCTCTGTAAAAATCGTGAACCACTGATAGAGGCTCGGCTGATACTTGATGAATATTTCGATGACCTCTTGAGCAATGAAAATATGAGAGAAATCGTATTGCATGATGTTAAAATATTCCGACGACTCAGTTTATTTTATACGATACTAACATTTTTTGCTCTATTTGGATATGTTTTAACTCCATTAATAATGATAATAAATCAGTATGTCAGGCACATACAGCCGATTAAATATCCTCTGATACTACTTGGAATGTATCCATGGACTGTACCAGATAATATCATTATCTACTCGTTGCATTATATCTTTGAAGCATTTGCATTATTCACTGTTTTTTATGTTACTTCTGGTACAGATGCATTTCTTCCACTTCTTGTATTTCAAGTCAAGGGAAAACTACGTGCTATGTCTTATCGTTTAATGCATTTGAATGAGAGAGACAATGTAGATGAGGAAATGATTCAATGTATACGGGATTATGCTGTACTCATGAAATGCCGTGATATATTAGAAAAAACATTTGGACCAATTATATTGGTTTTAATGAGTAATAATGCAATTATACTTTGTGCACTGATCTTTCAATTCACTCAGGTATAGTATAAATTCATTTTGCATTGCAATGAGTATCAAGGAATTTAGGAAAATTTTTTTTTGTTCATATAGATGAAAAGCATAACAATCATCCAAATTGTACAATTTGCAGCATATATTTGCGGTAAAACAACTCAAACATTTTTGTACAGTTGGTCAGGAACACTTCTCACAGGAAAGGTAAATTTGAGGAAATTCAAATATCACACAGCATTGGACTGTGTCTCATAAGAGTTGAGTACTCAATGGTGGTTACGGTGTTGAGTTTAATTGTAGGAAACGGACAATTGAATAGAGCCCATCCCTCGTGCCATTTTCATTGTAACGAATTTGAATTTCTCTCTGTCCAATGCTAGAGTAATTCTATAGTGGTCGTTTTTTTCAATTTACGTAGTAATTTTAGAACTTAAAAAAAAGCGGCGCTGCGCTCATACGCTAGTGACGAAGGGTTAAATAATTTGGGGAGAATTGAATATATATTTTCGAAAAACCCGCACCTTTTCTCTTTCAAATATGTATAAAATGCAGATTTGGAACAAAATCATTCCTAACCTGTGAGACTCATGATCAAAACGAATTAGATTTTCAAGACTATCGAGAGATCTTTAATTTGAACATCGAGAAATTACAGATTAATTCTTTCCATATCTTGATGTGTTCAAATTAATGAATTTTTCATATATTTCACAGAGTGAAGACTATTTGGAGGCTGTTTATGCAACGAATTGGCTTGGAAATCGCAAAGTTATGCATTCAGTATTAGTGACACTTACTCAGAGACCGTTGACCATGAAGGCTTGGCACATGTCCATCGTATCAGTTGATATGTTTGTTATGGTGATTATATAATATTAATCAGAGACTTGAGATGATACATTTAACTTTAAACATTTTCTATCTAGGTACTTAATACAACTATGTCATATTTTCTCCTACTACAAACAATCGAGCAGACTTAATTTACCGGATTGTACAGATATATATGTAGTGTTTTTTATGATCTGACGAAAAACATGAATATCTAGCACTGGGTTGAGAATAATACTTCTTTCAGAATTTTCTAATCATTACCATTTATTCGTTATTATATTGTATACACTTACATATAAAAGTTGGTTGAGTTGTGCGTAACGTGACTTTTATTTCCTCAAATGTAGTTGAATAGATGAATTTAGAAAAGCATCTATACAAGACTTGATGCTTTCGGAAATTCTGAAGAATGAAATTTTTACAATACACTCAACTGAAGAGTAAAAATGCCTTTCAGAGTTAATGACGTTGATTAATGAAAAGAATTATTCACAATTCTCATTATCTTGAAAGCTATTGTATCAAAATTGATTCCATTACGGTATTTTCCACCGGCAATTCTGCCTCTTTTTCTCTGATAGAAACAAAAAAAATTCAGAAAATCCATCAACTTCATTATCCCTAGAAGAGATATTTTTTGCACTCTAGATCTCATGAGATTAGTCTTCCGGTATATACAAGAGTGAAAAAATACTAGTATTATCATTCCAACTGTGACTCTCTTCACTCGACATATACACTCCATTTTTCTCATGACAAAATATTTCTTCAGGTTCTCAGTGGTACGAGGGTCTGATAAGCACGGAGACACCAATACAATTTTTTTTTTTTCTCACTGATTTCCCCCACTTTTCTTCATGCTCCATTATAGTTACAGACAGTCATTGTAGAAAATAAGTAATAGTCAATGATAAATTACATACATAGATCCAGCAGAACTGAACAATTATTTTATTTCCATGAAGAAAAAAGTTTGAATTCTCGGAAGAACCGTTTTAATCCATTAAACGTCATTTGCATCAATTTTCAACATTGAGGCTTGCAATTTTTTTTTTCCATATCATGTTGAACCGTAGAATTCAACATGAGTATTCATCGTTTCATCGAACTGTTAAGGGATTATTGTATGTTGCGGGTTTGTGGTCGTTAGAGAAACCAAAACTATGGTATCGTTTGCTACCATACGCACAATTATTACTCAGTACAATAACAGTCGCAGCAATTATGAACTGTATGATTCATTATATAAAAAACATAAAAATTGTCATTAAAGTCATGGGTTTGCTGACATCCACGTCTTTGTATACTCTCAAAGTACTATTTCAGTTTAGTAATCAATACAATATTTTTGTTTAGTGTTAATCCTATTAAATATTAATATAATTCTTTCAGTTATTTGTAATAGCAGTTAATCAGAAAAAATTATTGGAATTGCGTAAAATTCTCGATGGATTTTTCAATGAAATCCTAGAAGACAAGAAATCATTATATTTTACATGCAAAAAAGTCACTTTATGTCATCGTCTGTCTTGGATTTTAACATTGACTGTTTACATTAGTTTCTTTGCACTACTTGTTATTTTACCAATGGCAAATATAATAATTCAAGAAATACGACATTATGAAAACATCAAATATACACTTATCTATCCGTCATTGTATCCGTGGAATACATCGAGTGGATTCAACTACAAAGCAACTTATTTCTTGGAAATACTCGTAGCATTTAGTACTTGTAGTGTAACAACTGGTGTTGATTCATTATTTACATTCTACATTCTTCAAATAATAACTCAACTACGTGCTATGTCTCATCGTATTACTTGCGTAAATGAGGAGAATAATTACGATGAAGTTATGAAAAAATGCATTATTCAGTATATAGAATTAATAAAATGCCGTGATATACTGCAAAAGTTATATGGACCAATCATTATCTACAATGTATACAGCTCTGCAGCTTTATTGTGTACATTGATATTTCAATTGACGCAGGTAGTGTATAGATATTGAAGGAGAATTGGTAGTGAAGAGATAAGTCTATTTTTTTTTATACCTAGGTAGTTAAAAACAACCTTTCTTCCCACGCTTCGCTCGGTTAGAACCGTAGTTTTTTTCTCCCTCGATACAAAAAAAGATCGTAGGCACCATAGAAGGAAAAAGCTCGATTTCGATAGAAATTCAGGTCACTCACTTCACTCAGGAGGTGAATTTCTGTCGAAATTGATGTCTTTCCTCCCAAGATGCATAATATACTGTTGTCATTCGTTTTTCGACGATGACTTGAAAACTATGTGAAGGAGCGAATTTTTGTTAAGTACCTTTTTTATAGTTTTTACACTTTTTGCCTACAAAAAAGGCCCTGAAGAAAATTTCGCTATCTCCTTTTGTTTTCGAGTTGTCCATAGAAAACAAACGGTTGAGAACTAGACTTATCCCGTTTTACTCAACTATAATGATATGTTTTTCATAGGCAAACACGTTATCAAAGATTCAGATATCCAGGTACATAGTGTACTCTGTTGCAAAAATACTACAGGTCTACATGTACAGTTGGCCTGGTACACTTCTGACTACAGAGGTAATTCAGAAATTTTCTTTTCTTAAAATTACTTTGATTGCCATGAGTGTGTGACTTTTTTACAATATATATATCGTTGCCGTAGAGTCAAAGAGGTGTAAGTCCTGTGTACAAGCACAGCACTTACAACCATTTGATTCCAAGATGACAATATATAATGATATAAATTTACAATATATATAATATACATATCTTCCTTTTTGACTTCTTCCTTCTACTCCTCCTCCTTCTCACGACTCCATGGGTTGTCTTTTCATTACTGTATGACATCCGTCGAGTAGTGATGTAAAACTAAAAACTGACCGGTCAGTTTACCGTAATTTTACCATTCAATTACACGTAACTGACTGAAGTTGAATTACTGATGGTTTTCGGCAGGAAAAAACTGACCAAATCTTGCGTCAGAAAAATGACTCATTATTTAAATTAGTCAGTTTCCATCTATATAGCTGAATTTAAATTTCTTTCTCTGTCACCTCATCTTGGAGAGCAAAATTCACACAAAATATGGGCGTTCACTCCACTGTATTACATAATATAAATTTTATTGAAATGTAATGCTCGGTATTTCTCTTTCCTTTTGAAGCTTCATGCTTCTACAAAAAAAAAGGAAAAGTAGACAAAAATGACCGAAAAAGTGACTGAAATAAAAAATTATCGCCAGTTTACATCTATATAGGTGATTTTCCATCATAAAACATAATTACTGACGATACAGCCTTAGAATACCCAGTTTCGATGTACCTAGATTCTGCCTAGTTCGAACCGTTAGTGATACCAAACTAGGGCCAAGACTGGTACCTAAGTTTTGGAACACCAGGATCGGTCCGGCCTCCTCCCAAGACTGGCACACTGAGCCATAAAAATACCAAGTTTGGCCCAGACTGTTCCCAAGCTTGGTTTCCAAGTCTCGGTAATGGTGGAATTCCATGCTAAGAAACTAGGTTTACATCTTGTCTTGACTAGTGTTTCTTCCCAAGCATGGTTCATGCTGAAATCCTAGCTTGGTCCAAGCTAAGTACCAGGCATGAGATCATGTAAAATTCTAGATTTGTTCAAGTCTAGATTAGTGTTTCATGCCGAGGCTGGCCTAGACCTGGATACCAAACGAGGGCCAGCCTTGTTCGAGCTTGGTCCAGACTTGTATCAAGGCTCGGTCATTCGTTAATTCCCACCTGGAAGATTGCACGATTTTTATACATTCTGAGAAGTATTCTCAAGTTCCAGAAAACTGGAAAATTTTGATGAGAAAATTCTCTTAGGTCAAATAAAAACTGATAATGAAACTTGCAACCCCTTCACTAATGATTTCTTTTTATTGACAGAGTGAAAATTATCTGCGGAGTGTTTATCTATCTGATTGGTTTGGAAAATCAAGCACTAAAGCTGTTTTAATAACACTTTCTCAAAAACCATTGATAATGAAGGCCTGCAGCATATCGACAATTTCCGTGGAAATGTTTGCAAAAGTAAGATTTTCGTAAAATTTAGAGGATTTAATGACAACACAATGATATTTCACTTGTTCCAGGTTATCAATACGACGATTTCGTACTATCTCCTGTTACAAACCATTAATCCAGAAGGTTAATCCACTAAGAAAAAATCACAATTTTATGAGGGAAGAATCACTGTGACGAGTTACAAGTAACTCGTCAACGGGAGTTTCGCGTAACGCGGTAAGCAAACGCGAGTGAGAGTGGGGGAGATCGCTTCCTCATCGAAGAGAAACGATAGACGAGGGGAGCGGGGAAGAATGCCCGAAATTTTAACGTAGGGCAAGGGAAGTGAGTGTAGAGGCACTCGTAGAGGTACCGTGGAGAACTAAAGATTGAGATCAGTCGGTTATCGTATAGTAGAGTCGTCAAGTGAGAGTCAAGTCAAGGGTTCAGGTTCGTCAAGTAAAAGTGGAGTTGAAGCCGTCTTCGTCAAGGTCTAGCAGTCATCCTACAACGTCCAGGAGTCATCTCAACGTCTCGTCAGGGTCCAAGTCACGCTGAGTACGAGTCTTCAGGTCAGGTCCACCCGCTCTCACTGCCCTTCTGGCCAATCAATCATCAATTGTATCGTCGAGTCATTCACACGTATAGTCGAGTCATTTTGTTAATAAATCTAAAATAATTGTTAATTCTAACTTTTGCGTTGTTTATTGCTGCCTCACCCAAACCTGGAGTTAAGTAAAGGACGCAAGGAGTATCGTCCTCCTTCCCCCCTGAGATCAAAGCTAGCCGAATTGTTGGCCATTCGGCATTTTTTGTTAAGTTCGACCAACTGGCGCCCATCTCAAGTTCAGTAAAGTAGAGTCAAATTAATACAGTAAATGAAAGTTAAGAAATTTAAAGTCAAGTTCAATTAGTTAAATAATAATTGCGTCAAACGTCACAATGGCGCCCAACGTGGGGCAACGCGTCATTTTTGAGAAAAAATTAAAGAAATAATTCGAGAAAAATTTAAATAAAAGTAAAGAAAATTTAAAGTAACGATGAAGAAAAAATTTGAAGAAAATTTGAAGGAAAAATTAATATAAAAATTAAAGTAATTGTCGAGTCAATAAAATATTGAAAAATTAAAAGTAATAGTTGTAGCATTTGAAAATAAAATTTGAGTAAAGGATAAGAGGATTAAGGTATCATTCCATTGTGTTGACGGTGACGCAATTGTTTGGGAATTTGCGTGAGGCAGTAATGGTCAAGTGTGTGGATCGATAATCCATTTCTTGGAAATTATGAATTCGGTATAGTCTAAGTAGGAAGTATGGAGAAAAATGTAATTTTGAATAAAAGTGTAAGGATGAATGAGAAATTCGAGGAATTGTCGGAGTATCGGTTGAGATAAAATTAAATTTAATTAATTCAAGGACAGTCGGAGCAATTATTGTCTCGTTCGCGAGAATTAGTCAAGTATTGTTTTATTCGAGTAAAGTCACTGTAGAGTCAATGTCACGTTATTACCATGAAGCACCACCTGACTGGTATCCACCGTATTGGTACCCGCCAATTCAGGTCCAGAGGCACCAGAGTTCAACTCAGCCACAATTCGAGTCGAGAAACCAAGTGAGAGAAGAGGCATTACGTCCTCCTCCATCAGGTTATGTGTCGAGATCTCAGAGTCACGAGTACCAATCGGATTGGAGTAGGGTCGTAGAGCAGGTCGAAAACTGGGGAATCAAATTCTCAGGTTTACCTCAAGAAGATGCTGCAGAATTTTTGTATGAATTCACTGAAAAATGTGAAACTCGAAGTATAAGGGTAGTTGATAGAGTCAAGCTATTGTCAGAGGTCTTTGAGGGTCACGCTTTGATGTGGTGGCGAACTGTAAGAGGATCGGCCAATGATTGGACTGAATTTGAGCGAAAATTTCGACGAACATTTGTGTGTAGAGAAGCTGCGGCCCAACTTCAACAGAAGATCTGGGAAAGGCAACAGCAGCCAAACGAATCAGCGTTTGAGTACATCGCAGAAGTCGCGGAGATGTATCGAAGACTTCCTGTTCCAGTACCAGAGTCGGTTCAGCTCGACAAAATTTATTACGGCTTGTTAGGAGACTATTGTCTTTTCCTGAAGAGGAGACAATTTGATTCTTTTGAGGAATTTTACGAATTAACACTGGAGCTTGAAGATACATGGTCCCGGGCTGCTCTAAATCGGAGTCAAGTTAAATTGGGACCCACGTGTATTCACGCAATGGGGAATCCCGATCAAGATTTGAGGAGAGTAAAGATAGATTTTGTCGAGTCCAGTACAATACAGATGAGTAAGGGTTGGTCACAAGAAATGTCGAGTACAGTGCAGTCAAATAATGCTCAATCAAGTCAAGTCCAGTGCGATGAAGTAATGTTAAGTAAAGTCCGATTAAGTAAAGTTCACTTCAGTAAAACGGAGTCTGCTAAAGTCTCGTCCAGTGAAGTCCAGTCAGGTAAAGTGCAGTCAGGTAAAATCCAGTCCGGTGAAGTGCTGCCTAGGCAGGTAATGTCCAGTAAAGCTCAGTCGAGCAAAGCTCCGCTCGAAAAAGCTCAATTGACGAAAGCTTTTCCTGGTAACTTTCACCTAAATAAAGCTCCATCTAGGGACTTTCGGCCAATTGAAGCTCAATCTAGTGAGTTTCTGTCAAGAAAAGCTCAATCTGGTGAGTTTTTGCCAAGGAAAGCTCAACCAGATAAAGCTCAGCTGAAAAAAGCACATTCCAGTAACGTCAAGTCAAGTAGAGAGAATTTCAGTCAAGTATGGACAGATAGTTCAAAGTCGAGTAATGAAAAAACCAGTGAAATACTGTCCAGTAATGTCAAGTTAAGTGAAGAAAAGTTCAGTCAAGTACCGTCGAGTTACGTCAAGTCAAGTAAAGAAGAATTCAGTAGAGTACCGTCAAGTAACAGCCAGTCTAGCCAAGAACATCCCAGTTCAGATAGCCGTAAAGTAAAGTCAAGTTTGAGTAAAGTAGAGTTGAGTGAAGAACTAGGGAAGTTGTTTGATAGCACCAGATCTGTCAAGATGAGTACAGTAAAGAGAAAACTGGATAAAATCAATAACGGTAAAGTAAAGAATTTAAAGTGGGAAAGAGTTCTGTCTGGTCGAGACCTTGATGAGACTGGAGATACTGGAGGCTCTGATGAAATCAAGGAAAAATTCAAGTTTCAGAGAGGTAAATTTCGTTGGGTGAAACATCGGCTGAAGATGGACAAATCTCTTGGCATCAACGTTGAGGACAAGTGTCGAACGTTGGAGACACCTGGTACTGCCTAGAAGACACTTGCAATGTTCACATTATAAAGTCGCGCTAAATTCGAGTCGTTTGTTTAAGTTGACATCAATAACAATAATGGACTCCAAAGTAACTCTCATTAATAGATCCGTAGTTCTGACAATTCCTGGAATGAGTAGCGAGAAAAACTGACGAATGTAACATTCAGTACGGTATAGAGTGAAGAATGTGTGTGGGTAATGAGTGGAGATTTTGCTCTGTAATAGAAAAAATGTGGATTGAAGAGGGTATTGAGTGATGGAGTGAAGAATGAGATATGGGTAATGTGTGAAGAAATTTTTTGTAATAACGAAGACGTCGAAGTCGTGAGTGTTGAATGGGTTATGTGAAACGTAGAGAAAAATCGAGAAATTTGAGTTAAAATGATATAGAAAAAAAAAAAAAAAAAAAAAAATAATGATGTTTAATGTTTCGTTCAAGCAATAGGGCAGAAGGACTCTTCTCCTTAAAAAATTAAATGAGGGGCGTTGTGACGAGTTACAAGTAACTCGTCAACGGGAGTTTCGCGTAACGCGGTAAGCAAACGCGAGTGAGAGTGGGGGAGATCGCTTCCTCATCGAAGAGAAACGATAGACGAGGGGAGCGGGGAAGAATGCCCGAAATTTTAACGTAGGGCAAGGGAAGTGAGTGTAGAGGCACTCGTAGAGGTACCGTGGAGAACTAAAGATTGAGATCAGTCGGTTATCGTATAGTAGAGTCGTCAAGTGAGAGTCAAGTCAAGGGTTCAGGTTCGTCAAGTAAAAGTGGAGTTGAAGCCGTCTTCGTCAAGGTCTAGCAGTCATCCTACAACGTCCAGGAGTCATCTCAACGTCTCGTCAGGGTCCAAGTCACGCTGAGTACGAGTCTTCAGGTCAGGTCCACCCGCTCTCACTGCCCTTCTGGCCAATCAATCATCAATTGTATCGTCGAGTCATTCACACGTATAGTCGAGTCATTTTGTTAATAAATCTAAAATAATTGTTAATTCTAACTTTTGCGTTGTTTATTGCTGCCTCACCCAAACCTGGAGTTAAGTAAAGGACGCAAGGAGTATCGTCCTCCTTCCCCCCTGAGATCAAAGCTAGCCGAATTGTTGGCCATTCGGCATTTTTTGTTAAGTTCGACCAACTGGCGCCCATCTCAAGTTCAGTAAAGTAGAGTCAAATTAATACAGTAAATGAAAGTTAAGAAATTTAAAGTCAAGTTCAATTAGTTAAATAATAATTGCGTCAAACGTCACATCACTTTCTGGACTTTCAATTTACTGTTTCAAAATCCGTGGAAGAATCCTTGTAAAATTGTGAAAAATCAGTTGCTGATATAATCATCAACAAATTCATATGAATCACATTCCAAAATTTCGAGTTAAATTAATTCACGTATTCTGCCTGAGTTCGTATATTTTATATTTCCGATTCATTACTCCTCGGAAATGATCATTTCTAAATCGCTTTTTCATTCAATTTTATGATTTCACGTATGACGAAATAATCATTCCTGTTCTTTTTTCGTTAATGTACCAATTTAAAGGATTAACATGAATTACCAAAATTCATTCCTAACGAGAAATCATGCACTTCGATATTGATGATATTTCTACTAGAACTCAGTTCATATCTACGTGTAAGTTTTTGATAGAACGAATGTTCCGCATACTCGCTGTACACTTCCTCTCCCCCACTCTACAACTTATCCATTCGCTATTATTCATGCTGCTATAATCGAATTCATTGCAAAAACTTTGTAATACCTAGAAAATTACAGTAAATACGTCTAACAATTGGAAAATCATTTGTCATTCCGCGAAAGACTCCGTTTTATACCATTCAAAGTCATTATATCAATTTCAAACTTCAAAACTGTTTCTTATGTGATTATTTACATCATGCATAACCATAGAAAGTTGAACGAGTGTTTATCGTTTCGTCGGACTGTCAGAAGATTACTATACGTTGCCGGTTTGTGGCCGTTAGAAAGACCAAAACTATGGTATCGCTTGCTACCATACGCACAACTATTACTTAGTACAATAACAGTTGTAGCAATTATGAACTGTATTATTCATCACATAAAAAACATGAAAATTGTCATTAAAATCATAAGTTTACTAATATCTACATCATTGTATATTCTCAAAGTATTATTTAAATTCAGTAATTGATAAACTATTTTTTTGATTTTTTTTTTGTACTTAATATTTACGTATTCATTCCAGTTATTTGTGATAACAGTTAAACAGAAAGAATTATTGCAATTACACAAAATTCTCGACGGATTTTTCAACGAAATTCTTCGAGACAAAAAATCCATATATTTTACATGTAAAAATGTTACTCTATGTCATCGTCTAGCGTCGATGTTGATATTAGCTGTTTACCTGAGTTTTTTCACGCTATTGGTCATGTTACCTATGATCAATACTATCATCCAAGACATTCAACACCGTGAAAATGTCATATATCCACTCATATATCCATCATTGTATCCATGGAATACATCAAGTGGATTCAACTATAAAGCAACTTATTCTTTGGAAATACTTGTAGCATTCAGTACTTGTAGTGTCACAACTGGTGTCGATTCATTATTTACCTTCTACATTTTCCAGGCAATTAGTCAACTACGTGCTATGTCTTATCGTATAACCAATGTAGAAGGAAATGATTACAGTGTTGTTGTGAGAAAATGCATTATTGAATATATACAATTGAAGAAATGTCGGAATTTACTGCAAAAAATATATGGACCGATCATAATCTACAATGTTTATAGCTGTGCAGTATTGCTGTGTACATTAATGTTCCAACTAACACAGGTAATTTTAATTTTATCAGGGGGAAATTCAATAGCGAAGAGGTGAAACTGGATGAGTCTATCGTTCTGGGTCTTTAACAAAAAAATATCACGAAAACTGAACGACATACACATTTTTTACCTTCATCAATGTTTATATTTCATTTTTGAGCTTATTCTTCACTAAAAATTTACTGCAAAATTGTTTGACGATTTTTCTACACAAATTCTTTGCACAACTTACTAAGCTTCATAATTTTGAAAATGGATCAGAATGAACCAGAATTTTCCTTCGGAGTGAAAGACTTCACGGAAGAGTGAGGAAACAAAAGTGAAGAGACACTTCTATGTTGCTGATTAATTTCTTCAATTTTCTTTGGTGTAAATTCCATTGTGAAGAGATAATTCTGATTCATTTCACTCAATCAGTCCGTTTTCCGTCGTTTGTACCATCTCCCAAAATAACGACGATGAACCTTTCCTGGTATACTCTTCTTAATGATCTTTAGTGTATAATGAAGTTTGTTTAATAGGCAAATACGTTAACACGAATCCAAATATCGAGATACATGGTATATTTAGCTGGAAAACTTCTACAAGTTTACATGTACACTTGGCCTGGTACACTCCTAACTACAGAGGTAATTTTATCTACCATAAAAAACATCATGCATTAATTTACTTTACATCTCATTAGAGTGAAAATTATTTGAGAAGTGTTTATCTGTCTGACTGGTTTGGAAGAACGGAATCAAAAGAAATTTTAATAACACTTTGTCAGAAACCACTTACGATGAGAGCTTGTCACATATCAACTGTTTCAGTGGTGATGTTTGCAAAAGTAAATACACTCAAAAATTCCCGTAATTTGATTATTCTATAGTAAGATTATTCTTTCAGATTATCAATACAACAATGTCATACTATGTTCTGCTGAAAACCATCAATCCAGAAACTTAATCAGCTAACAATATTGTCAGTTCCATTTTACGGTAGTTCACTCGCAAACTCATTTTTCTTAGGAATTTCATGAAATTGAAGTATGAGATGAAAAAAGTGTTTTACATTCAATTTAAAAAAAATGAAATTTTTCCGTTTATTGTGAAGCAAGATATCAACAATGAAAGTCTGAATAATTAATATGCAGGAGGCTAATCAAGTATTCAAAAAAAGTATAATTTCCTACATATTTCGAGAACCATTCTTACAATTTCTTTGCCAAAACAAATGCATAGTGAATCAGAAAAATAAAATAATAATTGAAAAAAAAACACCAAATTCTTGATGATTTTGTTCAGAAGATGTCGATTTTTTGAGTATAAATAATGCTGGAAAAGCTCACGCGTCGTGGAGTTATGTGATTACATCGTGACAATTTTGCAGTCGTCAAACGATTTGCATACGTTGTATTGTCAAGAAAAAGGATTTGTTGCACTGACAATCTGGAATTTCGCTCATTTCTCGTGTAATTCAACAATTCATCGACCACTAAACAGGACTACACTTTGAATATGACTGTTGCAGATGAAATTAGGTTAATAGCATTTCATTCATGAGTTTTTATGAATTATTTTGAATTAGTCGTCCTACCGTAACTCCTTCTGTTCTTCTCTCTATGTATGATGCTTGTACTAGTTATCACAGTCTACGATCGAGAGCAGTTGTACCAAACTGAGGTGACCGCACCACCGCGAATGCACTTTCATAAATTATGAACGTGTGAGTATTACCCATACGTTCACCAATAGTCTCATACTTCAACTTCTCTGTCTCTTTCATCGTAACATCTCATTACATTCTCGGTTATCCATTACTCCATCATTTGCTGCCTCATTTTTCTGTATTTTGCTAACTTGCCAGACTGTCTCTAGCCACCAATTTGCCCTCAACAATGTCAGAGAGTTCGAAATTGCCTGAATATCTTGCATTTCGTGAAACAACGAAAGCACTACTTCATTGTATGGGCTTATGGCCTTCAAAGAAGTCTACCCTATCGCAACGTTTTCTGCCATTTTTTTCAATTATTATCTGTGCTATAACAAGTTCAGCTATATTCGGATTTGTTATCCACCATAGAACGCGCGTTGCCATTGTCGTAAGAGGCATGAGTATCGGTACAAGTTTTCTAACAAGCATCATCAAAGTACGATTTTATTTCAATCAGAAATACCTCTCCAATATCTATTTTAATACCATATTTACAGATAAGTTTCATGGTGATACATCGTGAACGTATAATAAAGCTTCATTACATTCTAGATCAGTACTTTTCTGTGTCTATCAATGACAAACGACTGACAAAAATTATGTTGGTTAATATCAATATTATCCGAAAATTATCATGGGTTCTGAATGTAACGGTCGTTCTAGTGTGTGGACTTTATCTTCTTATACCAATTCTTTCAATTATCAATCAAAAAAGACATAACATTCAGCCTATAACCTATGCTCTACTTCTCCCTGGATTGTATCCATGGGATGTTCACTCCAATCGTATTGTCTTTGATATTCACTTTATGAGTGAAACATTAGCTTCATTTTTTCTAGTCTGCTCAACTTGTGGAATTGACGCACTATTTGCTTACTACATATTTCAAATGGTTGGACAGCTTCGAGTGATGTCCTACAATTTGATGAATCCCAACAGTCAAAAAGATTTTGGAGTTATCATCAAAGAATGTGTTGATCAGTATGAAGTTCTATTGAAGTGTCGGGACTCAATTCAAATGATTTTTGGTCCATTTGCATTATGGATGATGGGAACAAATGCTATTATCCTTTGTGCAGTGATATTTCAACTGACCCATGTAGAATAATTAAATTGTTTCATTTTTCCATTCTTCTATAATTTCGCAAAATTATTCAACCAGTTGTGTGTATTACAGATGAAAAAAATTATAATTGGAAAATTGATCCAAGTCATCGCTTACATTTTTTTGAAATTATCACAGACTTATATCTACAGCTGGTCTGGCTCATCTCTCATCACTGAGGTAATGAAAGCTTTGACGGTAATTTTCATTCACTCCAATTCAAGCATTTGCATGACCACAGAGTGAAAATTATCAGGCAGCTATCTACGAAGTAGATTGGGTCGCAAAAGAGAAACATGTTACATCAGCCATTATCATTATGCTCAATCAGAGGCCCCTCACACTGACAGCTTTGAAGTGTTCTATTATATCCATTGACATGTTTGTTATGGTAGCTTTCATATGAATAACATAATGTAAATTTTCTATATGTTCACAGCTATTCTTGTTCAACAGATTCTTAACACAACAATATCATATTTTTTCCTGCTCAAAACTATGGAAGAAAAGTCTCAATGAATCTGCATGGAAATGAGCGTATTGGAAAGAACAGTGGATATTAGGATTTTTTTAAAGCATCAAGTGCAATGAAATGGAAATCGATGCTGAACGAATCGTTTCAGTTTCAAGAATATATAGCTTATCTTCAGGATAATCTATGCTACTGAGAAATATTCAGCATGAGTAATCGGCACACAATAATATATATTTACCACGGAAGTTAGAGGAAGACTTCCATTGAATTTCTTTTTCATGAAATAAAACATACGTTACCTGTCATGATAGCACTGAATTTCGATCTAAAGTCTCCTCTCGAGATACAGACAACGTACACTTGTTGTACCCTTCACTGAGAAAAAAAGTGGTAAAAACTATCAAATATTTATTCCATTGGTCCTTAGCAAATACTTTTTTGAAATAATCATAAAAGTTGTTGAATTTACTGATTTTTTTCCGTTCGAACGAATCAACGGTTGAAATGAACAAAATTCAGCAAGTTCAACATTTTTTTTAATTATTTCAAAAAAACATTTTCTAAGAACCAATGGAACAGATATTTGATAGTTTTCACCACTTTTTTTCCCTCAGTGTAACAGTACACCACGATTGCACTACTCCGTTCTAATCCCATAATGAATTGACTACTTCTAACCTCCCACCATTCTTCCGTTTCGATTCATCACTGTAGAACATATCCAGAACAACTCTACAGAACATTAAAAATACTAGTAAATTCTTCCTTCATCATTCTTCCGATGCACTATCTAACTTCAATAACTACAGCACCAAGTGAGCCCACGTTGTCGTATTACAAATGGAGAATGGAAAAATAAAATGGCAGATATCTTCCCACAGTTCGAAAGAATTTCATAAATTATGAGCGTGTACATTGACCATACGGGTGTCAGTGCCTCACAATTCAACTTCTCTTCTCCTATTGTTACAACATCTCATTAGGTTCTTAGTCATTCGTTGCTCCGTTATTTGCTACCACCGATTTTTCTGTATTTTACGAAGTTACCAGACTGTCTCTAGCCTGCAATTTGCCCTCAATAATGTCAGAAAGTTCAAAATTGCCTGAATACTTAGCGTATCGTGAAACGACTAAAACACTACTCCATTGCATGGGTCTATGGCCTTCGAAAAGAACTAATCTATGGCAACGTTTTCTGCCATTTTTTGCAATAACTGTTTGTGCTATAACAAGTTCAGCTATATTCAGATTTATTCTCTACCATAGAACAAGCGTTGCTATTGTCGTGAGAGGCATGAGTATCGGTACAAGTTTTCTAACCAGCATTCTCAAAGTACGATTTCATTTCAATCAAAAATAAACCTTCAAGATCTATTTTAATACCATCTTTACAGATAAGTTTCATAGTGATACATCGTGAACGTATAATTGAGCTTCATTATATTTTAGATAAGTACTTTTCGGTGTCTATCAATGACAAACGTCTGAGGAAAACTATGTTGGCTCATATCAACATTATTCGAAAATTATCATCGGTTCTTAATTTAACGGTTTTTCTAGCGTGTGGACTTTATATTCTCACACCAATTCTGTCAATTATCAATCAGAAAAAGAACAATATCCAGCCTATCAACTATGCTCTACTCTTCCCTGGATTGTATCCATGGGATATTCATTATAATCGTATTATCTTTGATATTCACTTCATTATTGAAACATTAGCCTCAATCATTTTATTCTGCTCAACTTGTGGAATTGATGCACTATTTGCTTACTATGTATTTAAAATGGTTAGACAGCTTCGAGTGATGTCCTACAATCTGGTGAATCCCAATAACCAAAAAGAATTGGGAGTTATAATCAAGGAATGTGTCAATCAGTATGAAATTTTATTGAAGTGTCGTGACTCAATTCAAATAATCTTTGGTCCATTTGCATTATGGATGATGGGAACAAATGCCATTGTTCTGTGTACATTAATGTTTCAACTTACTCAGGTAGAACAGTTGAAATGCTTCATTTGTTTTTTCCTTCCATAATTTTTCATATCAGTGAGATATTTTTGTGTTTTACAGATGAAAAAGATACTAATTGGAAAAGTTATCCAAATCATCGCTTATATTATTTTGAAATTGACACAGACATTTATCTACAGCTGGTCTGGCTCAACCCTCATCACTCAGGTAATTAAAAGGTTTCGATGTTTCTTACATTTATCTCATCTCAAACATTTGCATGATCACAGAGTGAAGATTATCGGGCAGCTATTTATGAAGCAGATTGGGTCGCAACAGAGAAACATGTTATGGCAGCCGTCATCATTATGCTGAATCAGAGGCCACTCACTCTGACAGCTTTGAAGTTTTCTGTTATATCCATTGATATGTTTGTGATGGTAACTCTTAAGTGAATGACATAATGTGAATTTCATTATTTTCATAACTGGTTCATTTCTTGTTCGACAGATTCTCAATACTACACTATCATACTTTTTCCTGCTGAGAACTATGGAAGAAAAGTCTCAATGACTTTACATGGAGATGAGCGTGTTGAAGAATATATTAAAAGTTATCCATTTTCCTGTAAATATCAGCTGCAATGAGGCTGGAATGAATGCAAAATGAACTTTTGGTTTACGGACAAGTGTGACTTAACTTTATCGTGATGTATCCTACTAAAACACATTTGACAGAAATGAGCATCTCATCGGTTTCCGAATCACGAATGATATTTGTAATAAATTTATCTTTAAAGAATCGTCATAAACTCAAAAAGAATATACTTTTGAGATGTATCAATTGCTTCATGGGAGGAGCTGTGTCACGAGAAAGTGAAAATACAAGGATAAGTTTAAAATCCATTGATATTAGACTAGTATCAATACTCATTATGATTATAACTTTGACACATGAAGTTAAAAAAATACTTGTGCAAAGTATATCGAGTATTCCTCTTGAGAAATGTTGGATACTCCCAACGATTATTTTGCGACACTTGACACAAGATATTGCTTTTCGGCACTGTATAAGTATTACCTCAGACTTGGTTAAATACTTATTACGAGCATTTTCTTGAGCACTAGTTCTCTTTCCATATTTGTCACAAGTATTTTTTAAACTTATTTCAAGTATTTTCTAAACGTGTCTCAAGTATTTTTTATATCCATCACGAGTATTATGTATAGTTGCCGTAAGTATTTTTTACTTCTTCATTTAATGTTCAGTAAGCCACGTACCTCACTATTCTCCTCACCATATCCACGTGGAGAAGAATCCATATGGATCGGAAGTCTGTCCTATCGACCGGGGTCCATATACATATATGGACCTTGTCCCGCATCACTCAAACCCTCATATCTTTGAAACTAAGGCCCAGGTGCATAAAGTTAATCACCGATTAGTAGCAGCCAGTTAACTGTGCTGCCGCAGTTAAGCGACAGGTGGAGTTAATTTTCTGCGATTAACTTCAGTCAGTTAACTAGGCGCGATTAAAAGATTTCAAGGTGGCGTGATTGAAAACGCTCGAAAACCGCTCAAAATAGTTACGGACTGATGACCACTGTACCATAACTGAATGAATTGTTTCGTTTTCATCAATTTGGAGCTGAATAAAACACATTTTCCATTCAGTTATTGGTTATGAATCCAGCTGCCACTTGGGTAGCCATCTTTAACTATCACCGAGCGAAGTTAACTGCCTAACGTTAACTATACATATAACTGCGACAGCTCCATCAGTTAATCGACGATTAGCGCTAATCGAGCTTTATACACCTGGGCCTAAGTAATATTTTTGAATTTCGAAAGAAGATATGGAAAGTAGAAAGACATTGAAATCATACTAATCTCTGGGCAAACTAGATACTCATGGCAAGGAGATTTCAGATTAGCCCTGAGAAAATTCTAGACTCATCCCGTGAAAGAATCGGCATGCATGATCATGCATAAGCATCCATAACTCATGTAGGATCATGCATGATCATGCATGGAGCATAGATGATCATGTATGAAGCATGAATGATCATCCATAAATTATGCATGCGCAGTCATGACGCATACACTGTCATACATGGTCATGTATGAGCAATGATGAGTATTTTCAGCCCAAGGAAAGTCTTCAATCATGATCAGGCTGATCATGTATGCACCATGACGGAGCATTAATGAGCCATGCATGAACTTGCATAACCAAATAGGGTCATGCATGGCCAAATAAGATCATCCATGGCTAATTTGAAGAAATTATATTCTTTAATGCAATTTATATGAGTGGCCATGTTCAATCATGTATGACCATGAATGACTGATTATGTTCATACATGACCATTTATGAGAATTTTGATTTATAAAAATTATTCAACTATTATTATTCTGATCATATCTGGTCATGTCTAGTCCTGTATTATCATGCATGACTACATATAATTCATGGTTGAATGCCGATGATTGATGCAAGAGCATTCGAATCATTCCTGCATGATCTCGCATGACCATGCATGGTCATTTGAGACTTACAATGTTATGTATTTGTATTGGACAATTTCTAACTCCAGTCATACATGGTCATATCAAATCATGCTTGATCATGTACAGCTTTGCATGTGTGCTTACAGCGATTTCTGGAAACCGATTTTTGGCGTATATTCAATTAATCTCGGAAAAAATCAGCATGCATGATCATGTATGTTGATTTTCTGGTATGTCTACGTCTATTGACATATATTGGTTGAATAATTATTATTATCCAATTATTATCAAAGAACAAACCATGTTGAAATTATGGAAATCTTAAGGATAAATCTGTATAAACTTTCCAATTCAGGCGAAATAGTCAGTATATCACTTAGCAGAGTGGAGCAAGTTGCGCCTGATAAGCAGAGAACCCGGGTTCAAGCCCGAGTGATGTCATATTTCAATTCAAAAAATTCCTTATCGCGAGTAATTATCAGTTGAAAACGTTAAAAGATAAATGACTGATGATTCAAAACTCCTTCCTTATTTTCATCAATTTTTTTATATATATTCATGGACGATTATTTTTCTAGCCCCGCCAGACATGATTAGGCTTGCTCATGTATGATCATGCATGCTCATTACTGGCCAATATCCATGCATGATCATGCATGAGATCAATGGCTGACCATGCATGGTCATACATGCTCATTTTTTCCGGGATCTCAAGTTTCTTACGGGTTAACTCGATAGACTAGTGGGGACACTATTTTCGACTATTGCCGAGCTTGAAAAATGAATTTCAGCCGAAACGTTGAACATACTGGCCACTAGTATCATTTCTACTCGTCAGATGTATACTTTCTTCAGAGTGTGATAATTCAAAAAGAAGTATTCACGATGAAGCATTACAGCGTTGTTTAGAAGTCAGAGGCAAATTCATGCAAGATTCTTTTATGAAATAGACCACACTTACTTGTCATAATAAAAGTGAAAGAAAGTTATATTCTATGATTCCATGCAATTCATTGTAGAATGAAGTCCTTTGAATTCGGATATAAAGTATTCTCGACAGGCACGTAGACCGACAAACTAAAGAGTTTTTTAAATTATTTTGTTGGTAATCGGCCATAGTGAGTTTTTTCCCCATACACCCCGCACCATTCTTCAATTCCTGGTTATCACTCTGATTCTAATATTTTTAATCCTAAGCTGAATTACTGCAGCTACAAGTAAAGCCACGTAGTCGTACTACAAACGGAGAGCGAAAAAATAGAATGGCAGATATCGTTCCACAGTTCGAAGAAGTGTCATAAATTATGAGCGTGTAGACTGACCATGCGGCTGTCATTAGCATTACAATGCAACTTCTCTTCTTCTATTGTTGCAACATCTCATTAGGTTCTTAGTTATTCGTTGCTCTGTTATTTGCTACCACCGATTTTTCTGTATTTTACGAAGTTGCCAGACTGTCTCTAGCCTGCAATTTGTCCTCAATAATGTCAGAGAGTTCAAAATTGCCTGAATACCTTGCGTATCGTGAAACAACTAAAACACTACTTCATGGCATGGGTCTTTGGCCTTCGAAAACGCCGAATCTATGGCAACGTCTTCTGCCATTTTTTGCAATAACAGTTTGTGCTATAACAAGTTCAGCTATATTCAGATTCATTTTCTACCATAGAACGAGCGTTGCTATTGTCATAAGAGGCATGAGTATCGGTACAAGTTTATTTACGACCATCTTCAAAGTACCATTTCATTTCAAATAAAAATACATCTTCCAAATCTATTTTAATACAATTTTAATACAATATTTTTACAGATAAGTTTCATGGTGATACATCGTAAACGTATAATAGAGCTGCATCACATCCTGGATAGGTACTTTTCTGTGTCTATCAATGACAGACAACTGAGGAAAACTATGTTGGCGAATATCAACATTGTTCGGAAATTATCGTCAGTTCTTAATTCAACAGTTTTTCTAGGATGTGCACTTTATATTGTCACACCAATTCTCTCAATTATTAATCAGAAAAGACACAATATCCAGCCTATCAGCTATGCTTTACTCTTTCCTGGACTGTATCCATGGGATGTTCATTCTAATCGGCTTATCTTTTGTATCCACTTTATTATTGAAACATTTGCCTCAATATTTTTATTTTTTTCAACTTGTGGAATCGATGCCCTATTTGCTTACTATATCTTCCAAATGGTTGGACAGCTTCGAGTTATGTCCTACAATCTGGTGAATCCCAGTATTCAAAAAGATTATGGAATTATCATTAAAGACTGTGTCGATCAGTATGAAATTTTATTGAAGTGTCGTGATTCAATCCAAATAATCTTTGGTCCATTTGCATTATGGATGATGGGAACAAATGCCATTATTCTTTGTACATTAATGTTTCAACTTACTCAGGTAGAATAATTGAAGTACTTATTTTGTTTTTCCCTTCATTCTCCGAATAATTGAAACACTTTTCTGTATTATAGATAAAAAAGATGCTCATTGGAAAAGTGATCCAAACCATTGCTTACATCATTTTGAAATTGACACAGACATTTATCTACAGTTGGTCTGGCTCAACCCTCATCACCCAGGTAATAGGAGCTCTGGGAATTTCTTTCATTAACTCGACTCAAACATTTGCATGATCACAGAGTGAAGATTACCGGGCAGCGATTTATGAAGCAAATTGGGTCGCAAACGAGAAACATATTATGTCAGCTATCATCATTATGCTGAATCAACGGCCACTCACTTTGACAGCTCTGAAGTTTTCTGTTATATCCATTGATATGTTTGCTATGGTAGCTTTTGTGAGAATAACATAATATAGATTTTCTTATTTTCACAACTATCGTTGTTCAACAGATTCTCAACACTACAATATCGTACTTTTTCCTGCTGAGAACTATGGAAGAAAAGTCCCAATGACTTAATAGGGGCATCAGTGTACGGAAAAACATATCAAGAATTATTCATTTTTCTGTAAGCATCAGCTACAATGGTATTAAAATTAATGAAGAATCAATTTTCGGTGTGTGGACATGGGTAACTCGACTTTATGATGATGTTGTCTACTAAAAATGCATTCGGTAGAAATGAGCATTCCATCTGTTTCAGGATTATGAATGATATTTCTGATGAATTTGTTGTCAAAGAATTTTTATAATGATTCAATCCTTCAGAAACCTACGAAATATTTACGATTAAGTGTTACAGTGTTGATTATAAGTCAGAGGAAAACTTATGTTGGGTTTTTTTTACACGAAATAAAGCACACTTATTTGTCATGATAACACTAAAAACAAGCAGTAGCCCCACTACTTGTGCGTAATTTGAACATCGTACATTTAATATTCGGCCAATGCAATTGGCAGAAAGCTTCCGAATGGATTTTTTAATTTCGAATCTACCATCGTCGTGCGTGGAATGGGAAAACCAAAATAGGCCTCATAGGGTTAAGTTCATCCCAAAGATGATTAATTGAATAGTCTTGAAGAAATAAATTGCTTTTTCGGATGTTTCTATGCTAATATCTAAGAAACTACTGGACCGATTCCGCTCAGTTTCAATATCAAACTTTGTGCTCCTCAGATGTATAACCTCACAAAATTTGAGATCTCTAGCTCAATTATTTATTAAGTTATAGAGGTATCAAGATTTTTACGAAAAATTTCTCAAAAGTTTTAGATTACTCAACAGTTTTGTACTAGATGAACTGAAGATCTGAGCGTTCGCCACCTCAGGGGTCAAAGATGCAGCTCATAAGCGTGCATCTCCTCACTGAGAGGGGACGCTGAAATTTCATTTTTCATCGAGAAAACTCGAAAAAACGATATTTCGACATTTTCATTTTTCTCAGAAACTATTCGGCCGATTTAGCTGAAGTTTTGGTGAGGGCTTGGGGCACGCATGGTCAACATCCGGTAAAAAATTTCAGATCGCTAACTAGCCCCGTTTCAGAGAAAACGGAAAATGCGTCATCACATACACACACACCCACATACACACGCACAGAAATTTTTTAAAAACGGTGGTTCTTGACATTTTGGGTCATTTGCAGTCATATTATGTTGAAATCTCAAACTCGAAGAAAATTACGATTAGAAAGCTTCCATTCGGAAGCAAAAAGACATATTTCACGCAATTCACTCAAAAATAATGACCTTCCTTGAAGTACAGGAACTGTACAAACCAACCAGTTCTTCTCCCATAGATCGTACACCATCCTTCAATTGCTGACTGTCACCGATTTCGATATTTCTAAGTTCAATAACAACAGTTCTCAGTAGGCTTACGCTGTCGTACGACAAACAGAGAGCGGCGAAAAATGATAGAAATGATAGAATCCAATTGAATTTATATTTCCTTGAAAGGACTAGAAAATGTTTTACATGAATGTCCAGAATAACACTAAAGAAATTGCACAGAAATCTCACCGAAGTCTCTATTAATTCTTAAATTTTCAATTTTCCAAGCATCAATCACAGAAACACTAAGTTGTAAATGCTCTTCGGATTATTGCCTCAATGCCCCATAGCATGTACCTCTAAAAATGCTTACTCATGAATTATAAGTATGGAGACTGACCACCTGCTTCTCTTCACCCCCACAAATTCAACCCTTCTACTCTCCACCACCTTATTACGCGTTTTTCTCTGGCGTTTTTTCCTTCGTGCAATTTGCGTATAGTCATTTTACATTCACCAAGTTGGGGATTTTTTTTTTTTTCAAAAATTTCCAGAGTGCCTCTAGCCTGCAATTTATTTCCAATAATGTCAGTACATAGCGAATTATCGGAGTACTTGTCGTATCGTAGAGCCACAAGAGTACTGCTCTATATTACAGGCCTATGGCCAACGAAAAATCCGAGTTTATTGCAGCGCGGTCTCCCATATTTTTCAGCTATAGTCTCCTCCATAACAACTCTCGCGATACTTGGATTTGTTTTCCATCACATAACACGTGTGGCCGTTGTTGTAAGAGGAATGAGTATTGGCACTAGTTTCTTATCCGGTATTCTCAAAGTAGGATTCCACTTGTGCATTTTTTTTATCAAACTAGTTAGACATCAATGAAATATGAAGGCTCGCGATCCGAAGAATTCTGTTGGTTGAAGTTAACTTATTTAATAAATTCTTGTCTACGAAAGAGTAACTGACAGAGTGCAAAATAAATCGCAGAAATTGTGGTTCAATTCCCAAAAAGGGATGAATGAGATTTTCACAGTGATTTACAGTTTTTTTATTTGATTTCGAAGGATGTGTGCAGTTAAGGGGCGAAACCACTGTAACCGCTTAGAAAAGTGTTTTCTTTCTTCAATTAATCGTTGTTCTCACAATTGGCTATTCGTAGACACATTTTTATTAAATAAGCGATACTCAACCAATCTAAATTACATGAACACAAAATAACAGATTTTCCTTATTTTCCCCATCGCCTCTTTTAGATAACTCTATTTTTGGTTCACCGTGAACGTGCACGAGAACTACATTTTACTCTCGATGATTTCTTCAAATCGGCGCTCAATGATGAAAAATTGCGAAAACACGTTCTCATTGGAATATCAACAATTCGACGATTATCTTTAATTTTTTTTGTTACTGTCTTCATTGTCATTGGTGGTTATGTTGTGACACCAATGCTGATCATCTTGAATCAAATTTATCATGACATTCGACCACTCAAATGGCTACTAATTTATCCAGCACTCTATCCTTGGGATATTCCGAATCACGGAATTATCTATCAACTTCAGTATACCATTGAAACATTAGCTTCAATAAGTCTATTCTGTGTTACTTGTGGAGTTGATACACTCGTTGCTTACTATGTCTTTCAAATGATTGCACAATTACGTGTTATGTCATATAAGTTAACTCATTTAGAGGACAACACGCAAATTGAAGATGTGATTGGGCAATGTGTTCGTCAATATGAAGTTGTGCTGAGATGTCGTGATACGATGCAAAAAATTTTTGGACCCATTGCATTGTGGATGATGGGGACTAATGCCATTGTTCTATGTGTCTTGGCTTTTCAAATTTCTCAAGTAAGATCAATCATATATTGTTCATTAATTAAGTAGCCGAAGAATTCAGATTTTGGAATTCTTGAGGATTTATTTTTCACCGTTTATGCAAACTATTTTCTATGAGAAATATCCTCTGATGAAAATTCTTGCACCATTTAATTTCAAGATATTCGCTGAATATATCCACTCAAATTAAAACTGGTGGAACAGAACTATCAAAAGCGATGCGATATCTCGAATTTAATGTGATATATTGTATCTATCAATCGAAGTTTGAAAATGATCGTTCGTAAGTTGCTGTTTTCGGAAGAAATCAGTTTTGATGCAGACACTTTTGGTTTTGGGGCCCCTTGAGGCGAAAATCAAAACGCGAAATGAATTATGAAAACATTCTCTGATATGATCGGATCCATTCACACCTAGGTAGGAATATCCCAGGTTCAACAAACAGCACGAGCTCGGCTCAATCTCGACAAACTAAAGTTTGGTTGCAAAGGTTGAGCCAAGTTTAGACCTGTGGTAAAGACAGTAACCCACCATTACTTCTCTGGACCTGATCAGGCTGGCCTGATTCCGGAGTGAGAATCTCGCTTGAATGCCTTATCCAGTCCAAGTCTGAGCTGTACCGTATTTGTCAAGTCAGAGCCTGACTTGGATCACCAGCTCAGAACCAAATAAGGCATTCCAGATCAGTGCCCGATGAAAAATTAAATACATGATCCAAAAGACTTTAATCATCAATTAATCAACTCAATAACAAAAAATATATGTATTATTCACTTTTACGTAATTCACCGTTGTATTTGCACGTAAAATAACATTGTTCTACTGAAATTAGAGACTTTAAATTATGAAATTAATTTGCAAATGGGTGAACTCGATCCCGAAACTTTCTGCACACTAAACTGACCCGCTTACCACTAGCCTTCGACTCAGTTATGGCATCAGTCGGTCTGATCATTTACATGAACCTCTTCCATAGGAATATCAATAATTTCCAGAATTAGATAATAAATTTGTAGAAACTCAGAATGATCTATGAGGTGCTCATGATAAAGTTAATAAAAATGAATAAACATCCGTAGAATCTGATACGGACAGTAATAAGCAATAACGTCTCAACCAACATTTTTTTTCCAATTCTGGACAGTGTATTTTCAGTAAACAAGTATTTCTGAACCCAAATATTCCATCTACAAAATTTCGAAAGGAATGTTGATTGAGACGTTATTGCTTATTACCATCCATATGGTCCTAATCATTTCTGGATCAAGATAAGTTAATCAGACTTAGATTTTCACAATTCTCGATCAGGTTCCCCAGATTCGGGAGATGTCAGAGCCGGACCAGGCCAGTCCTATTGTCGTGAGTGTTCCCTCTGAAATTCTTTAATCAGGCTGTCCTGGTGTCATACTGATCAAAGCCATCTTTGATCAGGCGTACCCATGCTATACCGGATCTGGATTTGATCGGGCTTGGCCATCTTATGCCTGACCAGAATAGCCATATCCACTGTGGATCCGGATTTGAACAGGCGTGCTCATGCTATACCGGATCAGGATCGCCATACCCACTCCAGGTCAGGATTTGATCAGGCGTGCTTATATATGCCTGATCAAGATAGTGCATATGCAGAACAGATCCGGATTTGATCAGTCGAGTCCATGCTATACCGGATCAGAATTTGATCAGAGGTAATCATGGTATGCCTGATCAAAATAGCTCCATGATATTCTCACCGAGTTTGAACCAAGGCTGGAAGGCCAGCTATCAGCCAGAGTTAGGAACAAATTATTCCAATCTTGGCATCCTAACTCAACCCTATATCCTCCCAAGTCTGGGACACCATGCGAATGCCGAGTTCGAACCAGGTTGTATCTAAACTTGATATATAAGCCTCGGTAATGTAGGAATCTCTTGCCACATCAGAGGCCGCGATACAGTCTTGTACCAGATAAGTAGTATAGCGGTCACTATAGCGCCCCCCACCCAAAGTCAGTCCCCCACCAATATCCCCCACCTGAACGGAGTAGGAGCGTACTCCGCAGCTGGGCGACAGTGGAGGGGACTGACCGGAAAAGTAGAGAGCACTGTAGTGGCCGGTACACTAGGAAATACCTTTATTGGAGATGACAGGGAGGAGTCTCTAAACACTGTAACGTCTTATATATACAAAATTTAACATTGTACTGATGTGACCAATTTTTTTGCGACAGCGCCTGGTCTCGAACCCGGGCCTGCCGCATGATACGCTTGCAGCCTACCACTCGACTGAACAAGATAAGAGTAGGGGCTATAGAAGAATACCCCATTTAATCAGCCGGAGTGAGAGAGCTACTTAATTATCAACTTTACCAAGAGAGAATTAATTATTGAATATTACCAAACTCACCCGTGAATGAATAATAATCCTTGTACAGAGGAATACACTGTTTTTTACTGTTCTTTATATTTGAATTATTATTTGTTACATTCAGTCATTTCAATACTGAATAATACACTTAATAATAAGCGTTCGAAACAACGTCTTTTCCGATCATTTAGAACTAAAACTATTCAATACACTCTTACTTCATTGTTCAATTCATTTCTAAGTTCTACATGGCTACTCCTTCATCGTATTCATCATCATCATCATCAGGCTAATCGTTAGGGGCTAACACCGCACAACCCTTTGAGTGAACGTAATATTTACTAATTAGGAGCGTTTTAGAGACGTTCAAGACGTTACTGCAGAGACGGTCGGAAAGAGACTGATGAAGAAATGACAATGAAGTGTGGCATGGAAAAACACACGTGCCGCTCTTGCATTATCAAATTTCTTCTGTTAGAAAAATCTGCAGCTGCCGAGGATAATGCCGTGCATGCATCAGTCATCAAAAATGCGCCGACTCAACATTTTTAGCTAGATGCATCGACTTCACTGAGGAATAATCTGACTAAGCGGCACGTGCGGGAGACAGAAAAATGACTAAATGAAAATAATTTTGAAGGAGAGTGCGAGAGAGATGTATAATGAATAATGTAACTACATTATTTATTAGTACTCATTATTCGGTATGTACTTGAATAATGAATAAATGTGTGTTTATTGCGGGAGAAGAAGACAATCCGAAATGTCTTTCGAATCTCCCACAATTCCGATGATTCATATCCACTGTTAATGGTAACAGTGGATATGGATATCTTGGATCTGGATAACAGTGGATATCTTTTGAATCTCCCACAATTCCGATAATTAAGATCCAATGCTAATGGTAGCCGTGAAATCGTGAACCACTCTCGTTACGCGAGGCTGCGTTATCACCGTGCGCCCTGTCCAAGCGGTTTTGGGAGAATCGCTTGGAACTCCTAGAAAATCACCTAATTTCAAACATGGATTAGGCAAGAAAGCCGTATCTCACTCAATTTTCTAGACATTCTGAAAAAATTAAAACTTCAGTATCGAAATTGATTAAAATTGAACGAGAAACAAAAATCAGTAGAATAAAATGTCGTCAATATTTTTATACAAACGTTATTGTCAATATAAAATCATTGCTTTAACACAAAGATGGATGATATAACTTGGTAAATTAATAACACAAAATATAGTTTGTTTAACACACGCAAGTAGAATAATATTTCAACTCATCAATAAATCGAATAATTAAACGTTTGAATTTGGATAAAGTTCATAAAGTGTCTAGACAATAAAATGACTTTGTTTAAATGTCTCTGATAACGATTGCACGCGAGGTGGCCCATTAAGTTTGGCAGTTGATCGCCAAGTGAAGTCCCCCGGGCCCGCAGGGACTTGTCTCCCGTCTATTGCGTCATAGGAAGAAATACAGTGTTGCCAGAGCTGGCGCCACTCGTTCGTTTTGCTCGCTCATTTGACCCCTTTGTCTCGATTAGTTATGCCTAGCCAGAATTCCTCGAAAATTCTCCTGCATTTTTTTCTTCTCTTTTCTCACTGCAAAAATCTTTCAATAACACCAAATGTGTATTGTTAGCATTCTCAGTGATTTCGCCAGTTATAAATTGACGCTTCCAAAAAGCAATGGAGAAATTCATGTGAAATGAATTTATTGAATTCTACTGAATATTAATTTAGTAATGATCATTCCCATTGAAATGCCTCACTAATTAATGACGATGCGCCTTTTTTATTCTAATCCTGTTTCGTAGAGAATTTTACAAATGATGAGAATGGATTGGCGCTAAAAGGGCGTATCCTTATTAGTTTCCGGAATATTCATAAAAGAATAACAAATAAATAGACTCGTCGTATTTGACCTTCTGCTACTGTTTTTTCCTATTCCTTGTGGGATATCTCGGAAACTAAGCAAGATAGGGTAATTTTTGTCTCATCCTTGTTAGAACCGAATTTCAAGTGCTACAAAGCGAGATTAGGACATGAAAGAGCGTAATCTTCATTAGTTTCCGAGATATTCACAAAAAAAAATGATTAAAACTCGAGTCATTCGATTTAATCGCTTCTTTTCTTCTTGGCAACTATTTTCTAGAATCTTTCGGAAATTAATGGAGATACGTTCTTTTGATCTTCATATTTTTCTCTAGCCCTTGTCATTCTCTATGAAAATGAACCTGGGCAAAAAAGGCATATCGCCATTAGCTTCCGAGGTATTCGCAAAAAAATCATTTTTTCCAAATCACTTTATGTTTCACGGAATGAGATTTCCAATTATCTGATACTTTTCAACGTGAACGTCCATTCAAATTTTAACGGATCAATGGTGAAATGAGACAACAGAATAAATTTATTCTTTCTTCTGTTTTTGGAGAATATTTCGGCAACTAATAAAGATTCGCTTTTCTTGGCATAATCCATTTTCCGATATATTTCCAGAAAATTGAAAGTAGATTTGAGATGATTTAGTAGAAAAAATAAAAATAGGAAAACCAATTATTGGTTTTGCAAATATCTTATAACATTTTGCGAAAATGTGAAACTAACAAAATGGCTCGGGTGGAGCGAGATCAGTTGATTTTTGTGTCATTTTTTGAGAAGATTTTGGAAGCTGAGCGAGTTACGATGATTTCGGTCTGAAACATTTTCATAGCTCTTTAAACTCTCTACAAAGAAATCAAGACAGAATCGTCCTATATTGATTATTTTTGAAATATTTGTCAAAAAGGGAAATAAGAGAAATAGAATAAATTTATTCAGATAAGTCTATTTTTTTGTCATTTGTTTTTCGAAAATATTCCGGAAAACAAGCAAGGTAGGGCAATTTCACTCCATTTCATTATATTGGGCAGGAGCATACTGACTAAATTTGAAAAATTATTCAGTGTCTGATAGTTACAGGGTTTTGTGATTTGATGCTCTCAAATATATCCACGCGTTGAGCAGTAAAAAGAAAAAATTTCCACAACACTAATAAACAATTACAACTTTATTCTTCATTTCATTCCGAATTCGTGATCCACGTGGAAAAGACTCTTGATATTTTTTTCCCGAATCCACACTCTAAAAACTCTAGAAATAATCACAGGAAAAAATACATGTGCCTCACGAGTTAGAAATGAATTCACACCTTCGATGTGGAAATACAATAATATGAAATAAGATATACAAAGAATATGCACAATCAAAATAATTTGAAATATGAACAATTTCGAAATTCTCTTCTTGAATATTTAAGAAAAAATTAATTAATTCAGTTTTTGATATTTCATTCCTCTTTGGTAACGAGTTTATGATTGGAATGCTCTCAAATATATGCACGGGTCGAACAGTTCAAAAGTTCTTTTTCTACAATGCTAATGAAAAAGCGAAACGAAAATACCCGAAGAACGAAATTCAATATCGTTCCCACGGATGAAATTTATTTTTCTCACCATTTTCAGATTTCTTCTAGGAAATGGTGACATATATAGATAGAAATCATAAGATCTTTTTCGAAGTGTACTGAATCCTCTACAAAAAAAGGTCAGCAGCAATATTTCGCTATCTTTTTCTTCTAAAAGTTAGGAGCATCGAAAAGTGCAATAGACAATAAGAGGTAGAGGAATACCACTGCTGACTTTTTTGTAGAGAATTTGATGCTCTGCAAAAAAGGTCTTATGAATTTTATCTCTATCTGTTAACAGTTCCCAGAGAGAAATTGAAAATTATAAAAAAAACAGTTCCCAGAGAGAAATTGAAAATTATAAAAAAAACAGTTTTGCCAACTTCAACATTTTTCATAAAATGAACAATTTTCCCCCCAATTTTCTCCATGCACATTGTTCATTGGGTTTCAAACCTACACCATCATATTTTTTGGATTTTCTCGATGCATTTAAACGCGACCATAAATATAATTTACCTTTTCGGTAATTTCGAACGACAGCGGGTAAGAACTTGGCGAAAATCATCAGATATTTACCGGTTCGTTCATTCTAATCGCATTCCTGAGTAATTTTAATCCGGAAGCCATAAAGTGTATTGGATATTCGGACAACTTGAAATATTCTGAGAAAATACGCTCAAATATTCAAATGTTCGAAACAATCACGAATATTCGAAAATTCGAATATTTGGAGACACCACGAATATTCGAGAATCCAAATATTCGAAAGAGATATGGATAGTCAAACATATTAAATATGCGATTCGAAAATCGAATCGAATATCAACATTCGATTTGATTGCTATTCGCACACCCCCAGTGCTGACGAAGAATTGCATACAATTTTTGATCCCCTGTAATACAAATATGAGTTGGACTGAGTGTAATTCGATTTTCATGAGAAACGATAAACCATTCATAAGCCAACGTGATGATTTGAGTAAGTGGAATGGAATTTTGTCCTCAGCGAAAAAAATTTTGTCCCTGGTGATAATAGCTGAAGTATCCTCCATTTTTTTGCATAAACCATAAACGAACGATCTCTTTGAAAAATAGATTCTACAGATAGGCATGGATCGATTTCAGATGTCTCAAAGCGGATAAATAGTTGATCGCGTTGAGAACAATTTTTTACTTCTTCAACAGTAAGTAAATTTTCATTTCTCAAAATCGACTCGGATATATGTACACATCGATTGCAAATTCCGAGAAGCGGATAAATCATCGGTCGCGTCGAGATTTTTTTTTTCATATACAGTGAGTAAATAATTTCTGCGGAACATCGACTCTACAATGCAGGAATGAATCAATTGCAAATTCCACAAGTGATACAAATGAACCATCATGTCGTAATCTATTTTTCACATTCCTTCCCCCCTCATCAATAATGAGTGAATGATTCTCTTTGAAATCAAGCCCAGAAGTTATATACTGATTGATGGCAAATTCTATGAAACTGGTGATAGTTATTCGTATTGAAGATATATATGGGGTGAGGAGAATGTACTAGAGGTAGTAGAATTGACCAGCCCAAAATTTAAATTATGACGGTAGGAGGGTAAAATGGACCTCTCGTTTTTAATTTAGGGAATTATCATTTTATGGTTGATTAAGAATTTATTTGTAATTCGTGAGCCACGTGGAAGAGTTTCGTGATATTTTTCTGTAGTTATTTCCTGGCGCTGTCGAGTGTGAATTTAATTTTATTACCAAAATTTGTTTTTCACGAATCAAATTATATCATTGAAAATATATAGTTGCAGGGAACTGATGTATCATAGAAATTGAGAGAGAATTTTAGATATTTTCGCGTTGACCAAATCTTCATCCGCGGAGATTCAATCTGAATTGAGTATTTTCGACTCATGTTTCATCTTGTCAATTGACCAGTCGATTAATCACAAATTTATGCTAATAAACTGGATTCAACTTGAGGAAGTTCAAACATAAATTGAAAATGAATCGTCACCTTGTGATGTCAGAAATCAAATTGTGACAACATGTGATAATAACTAACACAATTTTTCATTATCTTCGTACACACAAAATGATTTCAACTGTTCGGTATGCGGAAATATTTCAGGCTATTTACGGTAGATAACCATTTTCAATATGAACTGAAACATTCGCATTTTCATATTTTTTGAAAACTTTTTTTTTCCAAATAATAATTTTTCGGAATTGACAATTATTTTCGAATTTAATGAGCCTAAGATCTTGAAGTTGATTGTGATGATCGATTCTGACGCTAAATTTCTGAAATAATTTCTAAATTTCAGAAATTTGGAAACAAAGAAGTCATGAAGATTTTGATATTTTCGATCTTCTCCAAATATCGGCATCACGTTGAATAGAAAAACGTGAACAAAATTTAAAAAAAGTATCTGTCAGGAAATAATAGATGAACAAACGACACATCCCACATGATGTATATATTTATCTATGTTTTGTTGGTTTTGGAACCTGAACAGAATCGCAATGCGGGAATTTTATTCAAAATCCACGCATTGGAGAATAGAACTACCCGAAGAACGAAAATGAATTGCGTTCTCGAGAAGGAAATCCATGTGCGTTCTTTGGGTAGAGGCAGAAAATACCCGAAAAACAAAAATAAATTTCGTCTGTGGGAACGATATTGAATTTCGTTCTTTGGATATTTTTGGTTCGCTTTTTTATTAGTATTTTAGAAAAAGAACTTTTTAACTGTTCGATCCGTGGATATATTTGAGAGCATTCCAATCATAAGATCGTTACCAAAGAGGAATGAAATATCAAAAACTGAATTAATTAATTTTTTCTCAATTTAAAAAAATTAGAATCAAGATAGCGATGATAATTTTTGTAAATTTACAAGATAATGACTATAATGATTGGAATTTAGTGGATTATCTCAATTGTTATCAATTTATTAATTGATAATCAAACGTATTCAAAACGAGAATTTCAAAAAATTTAATATCTCAAATTATTTTGATTGTGCATATTTTATTCAATATCATTGCATCTTCACATCGTAGGTGTGAGTTCATTACTAGCTCGTGAGACACAGGTATTTTTTCCTGTGATTATTACCAGAGTTCCTAGAGTGTAGATTCGAAGCGAATATCAGTGGTCTTTCCACGTGGATCACGAATTAGAAATAAAATGAAAAATAAAATCATAATATTTTGTTAGTGTTGCAGAAAAAAAACTTTTTAACTGCGCAACCCGTGGATATATTTAAATGCATTTCAATGATAAAACCGTTACCAATAAGTAATGAAATACAAAAAAACTGAATTGATTCGTTTCTTCTCAATTTTTTTCAATTTTGAAAAATGAGAATAATGATAGCGATGATAATTTTCCCAAATTGACAAGACAATGACAATGATTATCCAAATTCAGTTGATTATCTGAATTCCTCATTAACTCATTCAATTGATAATCAAAAATATTCAAGAAGAGAATTTCGAAATTGTTCATATTTCAAATTATTTTGATTGTGCATATTCTTTGTATATCTTATTTCATATTATTGTATTTCCACATCGAAGGTGTGAATTCATTTCTAACTCGTGAGGCACATGTATTTTTTCCTGTGATTATTTCTAGAGTTTTTAGAGTGTGGATTCGGGAAAAAAATATCAAGAGTCTTTTCCACGTGGATCACGAATTCGGAATGAAATGAAGAATAAAGTTGTAATTGTTTATTAGTGTTGTGGAAATTTTTTCTTTTTACTGCTCAACGCGTGGATATATTTGAGAGCATCAAATCACAAAACCCTGTAACTATCAGACACTGAATAATTTTTCAAATTTAGTCAGTATGCTCCTGCCCAATATAATGAAATGGAGTGAAATTGCCCTACCTTGCTTGTTTTCCGGAATATTTTCGAAAAACAAATGACAAAAAAATAGACTTATCTGAATAAATTTATTCTATTTCTCTTATTTCCCTTTTTGACAAATATTTCAAAAATAATCAATATAGGACGATTCTGTCTTGATTTCTTTGTAGAGAGTTTAAAGAGCTATGAAAATGTTTCAGACCGAAATCATCGTAACTCGCTCAGCTTCCAAAATCTTCTCAAAAAATGACACAAAAATCAACTGATCTCGCTCCACCCGAGCCATTTTGTTAGTTTCACATTTTCGCAAAATGTTATAAGATATTTGCAAAACCAATAATTGGTTTTCCTATTTTTATTTTTTCTACTAAATCATCTCAAATCTACTTTCAATTTTCTGGAAATATATCGGAAAATGGATTATGCCAAGAAAAGCGAATCTTTATTAGTTGCCGAAATATTCTCCAAAAACAGAAGAAAGAATAAATTTATTCTGTTGTCTCATTTCACCATTGATCCGTTAAAATTTGAATGGACGTTCACGTTGAAAAGTATCAGATAATTGGAAATCTCATTCCGTGAAACATAAAGTGATTTGGAAAAAATGATTTTTTTGCGAATACCTCGGAAGCTAATGGCGATATGCCTTTTTTGCCCAGGTTCATTTTCATAGAGAATGACAAGGGCTAGAGAAAAATATGAAGATCAAAAGAACGTATCTCCATTAATTTCCGAAAGATTCTAGAAAATAGTTGCCAAGAAGAAAAGAAGCGATTAAATCGAATGACTCGAGTTTTAATCATTTTTTTTTGTGAATATCTCGGAAACTAATGAAGATTACGCTCTTTCATGTCCTAATCTCGCTTTGTAGCACTTGAAATTCGGTTCTAACAAGGATGAGACAAAAATTACCCTATCTTGCTTAGTTTCCGAGATATCCCACAAGGAATAGGAAAAAACAGTAGCAGAAGGTCAAATACGACGAGTCTATTTATTTGTTATTCTTTTATGAATATTCCGGAAACTAATAAGGATACGCCCTTTTAGCGCCAATCCATTCTCATCATTTGTAAAATTCTCTACGAAACAGGATTAGAATAAAAAAGGCGCATCGTCATTAATTAGTGAGGCATTTCAATGGGAATGATCATTACTAAATTAATATTCAGTAGAATTCAATAAATTCATTTCACATGAATTTCTCCATTGCTTTTTGGAAGCGTCAATTTATAACTGGCGAAATCACTGAGAATGCTAACAATACACATTTGGTGTTATTGAAAGATTTTTGCAGTGAGAAAAGAGAAGAAAAAAATGCAGGAGAATTTTCGAGGAATTCTGGCTAGGCATAACTAATCGAGACAAAGGGGTCAAATGAGCGAGCAAAACGAACGAGTGGCGCCAGCTCTGGCAACACTGTATTTCTTCCTATGACGCAATAGACGGGAGACAAGTCCCTGCGGGCCCGGGGGACTTCACTTGGCGATCAACTGCCAAACTTAATGGGCCACCTCGCGTGCAATCGTTATCAGAGACATTTAAACAAAGTCATTTTATTGTCTAGACACTTTATGAACTTTATCCAAATTCAAACGTTTAATTATTCGATTTATTGATGAGTTGAAATATTATTCTACTTGCGTGTGTTAAACAAACTATATTTTGTGTTATTAATTTACCAAGTTATATCATCCATCTTTGTGTTAAAGCAATGATTTTATATTGACAATAACGTTTGTATAAAAATATTGACGACATTTTATTCTACTGATTTTTGTTTCTCGTTCAATTTTAATCAATTTCGATACTGAAGTTTTAATTTTTTCAGAATGTCTAGAAAATTGAGTGAGATACGGCTTTCTTGCCTAATCCATGTTTGAAATTAGGTGATTTTCTAGGAGTTCCAAGCGATTCTCCCAAAACCGCTTGGACAGGGCGCACGGTGATAACGCAGCCTCGCGTAACGAGAGTGGTTCACGATTTCACGGCTACCATTAGCATTGGATCTTAATTATCGGAATTGTGGGAGATTCAAAAGATATCCACTGTTATCCAGATCCAAGATATCCATATCCACTGTTACCATTAACAGTGGATATGAATCATCGGAATTGTGGGAGATTCGAAAGACAATTCGGATTGTCTTCTTCTCCCGCAATAAACACACATTTATTCATTATTCAAGTACATACCGAATAATGAGTACTAATAAATAATGTAGTTACATTATTCATTATACATCTCTCTCGCACTCTCCTTCAAAATTATTTTCATTTAGTCATTTTTCTGTCTCCCGCACGTGCCGCTTAGTCAGATTATTCCTCAGTGAAGTCGATGCATCTAGCTAAAAATGTTGAGTCGGCGCATTTTTGATGACTGATGCATGCACGGCATTATCCTCGGCAGCTGCAGATTTTTCTAACAGAAGAAATTTGATAATGCAAGAGCGGCACGTGTGTTTTTCCATGCCACACTTCATTGTCATTTCTTCATCAGTCTCTTTCCGACCGTCTCTGCAGTAACGTCTTGAACGTCTCTAAAACGCTCCTAATTAGTAAATATTACGTTCACTCAAAGGGTTGTGCGGTGTTAGCCCCTAACGATTAGCCTGATGATGATGATGATGAATACGATGAAGGAGTAGCCATGTAGAACTTAGAAATGAATTGAACAATGAAGTAAGAGTGTATTGAATAGTTTTAGTTCTAAATGATCGGAAAAGACGTTGTTTCGAACGCTTATTATTAAGTGTATTATTCAGTATTGAAATGACTGAATGTAACAAATAATAATTCAAATATAAAGAACAGTAAAAAACAGTGTATTCCTCTGTACAAGGATTATTATTCATTCACGGGTGAGTTTGGTAATATTCAATAATTAATTCTCTCTTGGTAAAGTTGATAATTAAGTAGCTCTCTCACTCCGGCTGATTAAATGGGGTATTCTTCTATAGCCCCTACTCTTATCTTGTTCAGTCGAGTGGTAGGCTGCAAGCGTATCATGCGGCAGGCCCGGGTTCGAGACCAGGCGCTGTCGCAAAAAAATTGGTCACATCAGTACAATGTTAAATTTTGTATATATAAGACGTTACAGTGTTTAGAGACTCCTCCCTGTCATCTCCAATAAAGGTATTTCCTAGTGTACCGGCCACTACAGTGCTCTCTACTTTTCCGGTCAGTCCCCTCCACTGTCGCCCAGCTGCGGAGTACGCTCCTACTCCGTTCAGGTGGGGGATAGTGGTGGGGGACTGACTTTGGGTGGGGGGCGCTATAGTGACCGCTATACTACTCAGATAAAACCAAGACTGAGGTCCAAGCTTCAGAAATACCGAGCTTGCAAAAGTTAGTTCGAAAAAGTAGTAAAAATTATGGTTTTTGACTCATACTAGTGTAACATATTTTTCCGTATTGATAATCCATTTCGAGAATTTCCTATTGCTGCATTTTTTCCCAATCGTAAATTACGTGTAGAAAATAGAAAGATAATCTAAAATGTGACGAACTTGAGATTGAAGCTTATCATAAAGTTTCACGAGTTTTTTTCACAGAATATTTCTTAGTTAACATCGAAATTTAGGAAGTCAACAATATTTTTCTTTAAAAAATCGACCAATGTATTTCGAAATTAAAGATTAATTAGAAAATTGAAAAATGTGACGAGGAAATTTTCACGTGAATAAAAAAAATTATTAGGAAATAAAGGAGAGTCCTTTATTGATATTTAATTTGCCTTTCGATTTTTGTCAGAAAAATAATGTTGACTTACTTCATCTCGCCATTAAATAAAAAACGTACTGTAGAAAACGCTCGAAAAATTCTATGATAAACTTCAATGTCGAGTTTACATTAGAGATTGTCTCTTCATTTTCTACATGTACGTTACGATTTGCAAAAAATCCAGCGATAAAAAATTCTAGAAATGTAGGGTGTGACGAGTCTTATAAGAATCAAAAATTAGAAAAATTATATTTCGCTGGATTTCCACTTTCTTCAAGTGAAAAAAAGTTAAATAGTTCAATCCCTGGAGGAGTTCGAACACTGGTCGAATCACCCTATTATTAATATGAAAATGAATCTGGAAAAGTCAACAAAATTGAACGAAATAATTGATATAAATATTTTTCCCCACACAATCATTCAGAACTCTCGCGAAGAAATATGCGAATGGAAATGAGCGGATGTTCACCCTTTTTCAGCCAAAAAACTTGGACCGAGGAGCGCAAAGCGCGTGCTTAGGGATTTTTTCTTTTTTTTTATTATGCTCAGGGATTTCTATGTCTACATTATCGACAATTCTCCATTTTAAAGGACATTGAGTCTGAAAATAAGACCCCCTTCAGGGTCTCAAAAATGAAGCACTTGAGGTCTTAAAATGAAATCCCTGGATTTGCAGTGTTTTTGGAAGAAATTCATGCTGAGGCGGGCACGCGTAACGCGTTTTCAACTGCTAGTATAACATTGAATCAGTAGTTTAGAGTGAATTTTTCGGCTTATCTCCTTGCATCACCTTATTATTCATGTATCGTCTCCTTTTTTTTACTCTTATAATTAATCAATTTTAATATGTAATAGATGAAGAGCATTTCCATACTCCGCGGCTTCTTCCTCCTTTCTTATTTAATAGTAAAAATAACACAAACGTATATCTACAGCTGGTCTGGTACGACTTTGATGACTCAGGTGATTCAAAGAATACTAATGAATTTGAACTTATTGATACAATTTTTTTTCTCATATCTACAGAGTGAAAAATATCGAAGAGCAGTTTACGATGCTAATTGGCTGAAAAATAAGACAGTCATGTCGTCAATTGTCATTTTGCTCTGTCAAAAGCCCCTAACTCTGAAGGCCTTCCGGTTCTTCATTATATCCGTTGATATGTTCGTTAAGGTTAATCAGTTCAAGTGGTTTACTGATATTGCCAATCTTGATTAATTCTTTTATTGTTACAGATTCTCAATACAACAGTATCATATTTTTTTCTACTCCGAACTATGGAGCAAAAATCTAATTGAATTCACTCATAAAATTGATGCATTTCGGGAAAAAATTTTTTCCTGTTATCATGAAAATCATCGTGTGTGTACAAGTGTGTCTGTACACGAGGAAAAAAAATTAATAGCGTTGTTTGAAAATTGTGGCCTTGTGATCTTCAAGCACGTGGAGCAAACTATGTTTTTTTTGTCTCTATGTAAGACAAAAAATTCAATTTCCAGAATAATTAATTTTATTATTCCGACTCCTTATCATTCGAATGATAAGAGGTTTTAGAACCTGATATCTTTCACAACATTTAACTATCGTCCAGACGGAAAAAATTATCTGATATTTCGTGTATTTCTTGAAATACATTATTTTCTAGAACATCTACATTTTTTTTCACCAATTTTTTTCAGATATTCTTTTTCAATCGCCAATTAAAGGCTCACATACCTCTGCGCGCTGAAGACCCAGCAAATTTTAGAAATTATTGTCAAGGTTACGTAGTGAAAATTTTAGTTCACTTTTCAACTATGAGAAAAAAAATATGATTTTTTTTCTCATATTAGCATTATTTTTTCCTCGTTCAAACGGACTGACGATGATAAGTTATCCAATCTGCAAAGAAAAAAACTCGTAGAATGATGTAGTTGTTATCGTTTGGCAGAGGGAGTTATTTACAAAAAATAAATAAATAACAGTATTTCAAACTTTAGTACGTAATTTTAAAAAAAAATGTTTAATAAATCTTTTTTTGTACTGTTTGGATAATTCTCAGGAGAGTTATCTTACTAAACAGAAGGTACTCTGGTGTTTATCAGTAGTCCATTCGAACCAGTAGAAAATAATGTTATTATTAAAAAAAAAAAAAGATGTAGTTCAAAAGTGAATAAGAAGTGTGAAATCAACAATTCAATTTTTTTCCTCATCATGTACCTTTTGGAATAAATTATCAAATTCACTTGAATTTCAACGAACGCCTTCTAAGGGATGTGAGCTTCTTTTTCAACGTGAAAATTCTCATATGGAGGGTCTAGGAGCATGAAGGTTCTACCTGCAGTTGCACGATGGACACACGGCTTTGATGCTTGAAGAAAAAAAAAAAAAATTCAAGATATTCCTAACCACTCAGAACAGTAACATCATAAAAGATTAAAGGCTTTGTTGATTTTTCACATTGTAAATGCTTCGAGGTATTATTTTTAATCCGTTCCGCAACTTGAATGAATGTTTCATTCTTTTAAAAATTCGTCTAGTAGATTCAAAGAAATATGAATTTTGATAAGAGAATTCAGATATTGTATTCTATGAATCATAGAAAAATACTGGTAAATATTACTTCGATAGAAAATTTAGATTCAATTATTAAGCAAATCCTCACAAAAAATTGGAAGATTCGAGAAGTGTCTTTATGGATAATAATAAATTCATGTAAAACGTCATAATAGTCCTCAAAATTTTTTCGGACATAATTTAACCGGGAGAATAGTGGGAACATGTTGAGAAGATATGAACTGTAGAAATTGACGTGGCAGCATGCGCCAAATATCGTATATAAAGGCAGGTGTTAAAAAATTAGAATCCATTGTTCACTGACTCCTGGATCCATTCAAGTGAATACTGCCGAGTAATTTTTCTATAATGAAATTCATAGTGATCTCATTATTGATTGGCATTTTTTTCGGTGAGTCTGAATGAATTTATAAATTTTATCAATTAAATTAAAGCAAATAGTATCATGACGCATAATTTTTTTCCAAAAAAAAATTTGATTACTTTTCAATCATTTCGTGTATCTAATTTCCAAAACTGATAAAAATTTCTGTGGAATTTGTTTTGGAGCATATATCATCGCATGCGAAACAAAGTGGCGTAAGTGCTATTATTTCATCAGAAAAAAAAACAAACAAAGTGGTGTAGATTTTTTCTTGCTCCAATCGGTTTTCCTGGGCTTTTTATACAATAGTGGTGAAAGAAAATTTATAACTCATAGGCCTAAAAGCCACTACAAACAAAGTGATTTTTGATTTGATTTGTTTTATTACTGTACATTATGTTGTACAAATGACAATGTTTAAAGAAAAACAATAGTAAATTATATTAATGACTAAACTTATAATTGATCTCTGTAAGTATAGAGTGCATAAATTTGCTATCACCATCACTAGCTTTGAGCAGGTAAACAACATTCTGGAATTCCATGATTACATACTTATGAATATTATTCTAATCTCAAATTACAATTACCCAGTCGTAAGCATCTACCGCAGTTTCTAAAGATTTCTAGCACCCGAAATTTTGTAACACAGTGCCCAAATAAAGCATTTTTTCCGCAAGCTTCTGCTGATTTTTCAAAAATTGGTTTAAAAAGAAAATCCTACGTGTTTCACTAGTAAATTATATGTGCATTGAAGAGAAATTTTTTTTTTCGCTCTATCTCCTCTAATTTCCACGCTACCAGTTCGCCCGTGGAGGTATAGAAACAGAGACCTTCTTGAAGATTGACGGTATAGCCACCATTTTATTTGGAACATCCAATCAAAAAATTCTTTTATATACTTCGATATATGTTCAGTGACCCCTCTGGTCTTCATCATCATTAATTGATGTTTGAGGAACAAAAGAGCGTTCCTTTGATTTCTGCTAAAACTTCGATCTTTTGGAAAAAAAAAGAGACAACTGATCGGCTTCAAAATCTACAGCGTGTTCAGGCACACATGAAGCTTGGGAAGAATGTCAAAACATTTGCACTTTTTGCAAAATTAGCAAAAGAGCGTTTTTAGCACTCACACCACTTTATTTCTCAGGCAACGATATTTTTTCGAATTTCCAGAAAGGTGGGCACTAACTTTCGAACTTCTCCAGTCACTTCGATATTTTTCTTATCTATAAAGAAATATGAAAATTGACTCTAGAATTGAGGAGGCACATACCCCTGCGTGCGCGGAAAACCGAGTAAATTTGAGATATTATTATAACGATTATATGGTGGAAAAAAAATTAAATTATTGACTTCACATTTTTTCTTCACTTTGCAGCTATTAATTGTTTTTTCTTCTCAATAGTAACATTATTTTGTACGGGTTTGATTGGACTACTGATAAAAACCATGGTCGGCATGATAACTTCATACAAAATTAGGCATTCTGGAAACGGAAAAAGAAACTAGTAAAATAATTTGGCAGTTAGAGTCTGACAGAGGGATTTTTTCAAAAGAATTTGCTATAAATTAATGAACAATTTTTTCTTTAATTGCATACTGAAGTTTGGAATAATGCGATTCCTTCATTTTTGCAACAAAAAAAAATTCATTCATCAGACTATAACTCATTTAGACGATAAGACATATATCATTCTTTTTTTCTCATTGTTTCCGGTGAACATTACGTAACTAAATATCACATATGCACACGAATTTATTTCGAAAATGAATGAAAGAAGACTCTTTCTTCATTTGAATTCGCGCAGAATGTATCTCCGAAGAATCATCGTGATTAAGTATTAACTTGTTCCATCTCGACTTTTCAGCAAACAATGTAGATGGTAATAATAGATGCTACTGTAGTAATGTATCAAACAAGTGTACTGAGAGGTCTTTCAACGTTCAGCCGATAGCGAAGAATTCTACTTTCTATCATGGATTCAATGTTTATGCAGAGTAAATGTTTTTTCAAAATAAATTCCGTAACTATTGTGAGGAAAGCTCCATTCGTTGTCCTTTGCGGCGCCGAAAATCATCAACAATTGATGGCTCATATCGGAATTTGAACACTCGTATTGCGTTCGAGCTAGAAATGAACTTATAGTAAAGGAGACCGGGGCAAAAATGATCCAGGGTTTTTTTTCTGAGTGAAAGTTTTCACGAAAAAATCTGAAGAATATTCATTTAAATTTACCTATATCTTTCGGTTTTCTGCGGTTCTTCATCGGCTTTCTTTTCCCTAGAGTTCTTTCCAGTTTTTCTTTCCCATAGGGAGAACCATCGAAAACCCTGATTGGCACAGACCTCTCTCTTTTCGATGAAACTCCCGCTCGGTGTGACCAGTACAGGCGTGCAAATTTTTCCCGCAGCTGGGATCGGACCTGGAACCTGCGGATTACTATTGCAACGCTTAGAAGATTTGGCCACACCTTCAGTAAAATCTGAAGAATATTGAGACAATGCATCAACATTTCACCACTGTTGAATAATTCCCTCAAATTTGTTCGTAGAGGCCTTTACTGTCAAAAAAAAATATTGGTTCATCAAACCACGTTATCCCCTCTTTTATCTTTTCTTCCACAATTAGATAAAGATACAACGAATGGAGGCTCTACCATACAAAATAGACAAAACCAAAGAGATTAACAATGAGATACATTCATTAAACTTTTTATAGAAATTATTGGACTCCTTGTTCCTTGTACGTAAATACTTCTAAATCTGAAGTTGAATGTCGCTATAATGTAAGGACAGAAGATCTTCAATTGGTTTGGGAATTACCAAAAGAATTTACTGGGAATATGATTAAGAGTTATGGTGGTTATTTGCATCTAGCTCAAAGGTTTAAAGGATATTATAATAAGATAGAGAGTATTCCTGAATTGGAGTTAACTGATGGAAGAACTTCGCTTTATTGGAATAGAATACCGGAGAGAGACGCTAATACTCTGGTGAGATATAATGTGCATGTGATATGATTCAAATTAGTGAATAAACTGAAGTCTCAGCAAATGTGTACAATAGAGCCCACAATAAAATTAAAAATTAAATTAATTTAAATTGCCTCAGGAAGGGAGGTAGCGAAAATGATGTAATATATCTTGGTCAAAAATTTGAAAGAAAGTATAGGAACTCGCAATAGCTCAATTGGTAGAGCACCATCAGATGGTTGTGAGTTCAACCCTCGCTTGCGCATTCCATATTTTTTTCCCAAGATTTGACTTTGATAATAATTTAAATTTTATGGGCACTATTTTGCACATTTACCGAAGTCTCGATTTCCCAAATACTATACCTTAACCCCCTCATTCCTATACCCCCAAATGAATCAGATTAAAATCCATATCGAGGGTCTAAAAGCAGAAGGTCGTATGGGCCAAAAATTGGTCCGCGTGCTGAGAAACATCATAAGGTCGTATGTACACCTGTTTTTCAATATTTTTTTTTCGGTTTCTCCACGATTTGAGTGTTTTGGAGTCGCAGATAACCACTTTCATCGTGATTTGGCGGATACGACCTGCTGCCTGGAAAAAAGAGAGAAAAAAAATTATTAAAAAAAAAATGTAGGGAATGAATAGAGAAAGTCGTGCCTACAAGAATTTTTTGCCTGAGAATACTTTTTTCCTGAGAATTTTATGGATATACGACCTTTTGTATTTAGAAGAAAAAAAATTGAGCTAAAATTTTAAAAAAATTCTTAAAATTCAAGGAAAAAAAGATGAAGTTTTTTGAAACCACTGGATTTTTGAGGAAATGATTCAAAGTAGTCGGCCTGAATTGCGATTCACGTATAGCATTATGATTTTTAGCATTCTTTCGGAAGAGCCCACTTCGTTTGACGGGTCTGTTGAATTTTGGGGCGATTCCCCGTGTACTCCAGTCGTTATCAATTAATAATCTGGCATGACATTTATAGAGATATCTCGAAACTGGTTCATTCTACTAAGAAAACTACAGAAATATCTTTTCTTTCAAATTCAATTTCCTAACTTTTTTATCCCAAACTTTTCTTGCTCTCATCAATATTTTTCGAGTTATTGCGTTCGAATGCAAAGAATTCTCTATTTTCATCTTTTTCCGTGAGCGATTAGGAAGTTATCCGAACCGCTCACGGAAAAAAAAATAAAAATAGGAAATTCTCTCTGTTTAAACGCAATAACTCGAAAAATATCTCTGTGAGAAGGTGGGGTAAAATGGACACAAGAGGTAAAACGGACACGGGCTGGTTTTGGTATTTTATGCTATGAAATTTACTCGAAATAGATGGAAATATTGGAGATAGATTGTTCCTAATGATTCCATTGGAAAGCCAAAGAAATTTCACATGGAAATCATATGTTAGAAATTATTTTTTTGAATGGTTCAAAAATTGCATTTTTCGGTCAAGATTTGAAGGTAAAAACCTTCTGTTTTTGAAAAACTTCAGGTTTTCGGGGATATCTCTGGTTCTATTGATCATAGCAACCTGGGGCTGTTCTTGAATGAAAGATGAGCTTATTTTCCATGGATTCGTGTGGTTGAAAAAGAAATTATCAATTTTTCAAATACTTACAGTGTTAAGAACCCTGGCAAGGTTATCGACCGAGCCAGGGTTATCAGCCGATCCGCGGATCATCAATTAGTTCAATTGATGACCGATCATCATCTAAGGCGTCTTCGTCACCAATGAGGCCCTTTGCCTCATTCTGGGACGCTCTTGCTCCTCAAGCCGCGAAACAGTAAGATGTGCTCTCACGTATCCAGTAAATCATCGTGAATTTACCTTTACTTACGCATCATCGCGCGACATTAACAGTCATGTTTTCTTGAGACGTAATACTTTGCTAAACGACGCTAAGTTAAATTAACTTCGTAAGTGCATCATCAATTAAATTCAGTGTTATCAATTAACTATTAATAATGACAATTATCGAAAGGTAACTCCAGTTAATTATCATGAACTTCAGTAATTAAACTAGACCGATTTACGCCCGGCTAGTGAGAAATATCATTGAACGATCTATTGAACATTATCAGTCAAATCAGTGTAAATATTGTATATATTCGTTGCAACTTATCATTAAAATCTGTGATATATTTATATAAATCACGTGTGTCGCGTCCAGTTATTTCCACGCATACAATTGTCAAGATAAATCCAAAAGCCAGCTCCTTGTATTCCCTTCCTGCCGCAGCCAGGCGAAGAGAGTACAAGCCTATCTTAAGGAGATTCTACAATGGCCGCAACGCAATGAATTCCGTACGGAATCGTTGCGGCTGGCTTATGTTTGCCGTAAAGTGCCGTATGGCAACGGACGCATTCTCTGTCAAACAATATTAGTAACCTCACTTCAAAGTCTGAATCCGGTTTTTTTTTCAACCTAAAGCCTCTATGAAGAAAATTGAAAAAAATCACTCATTAATATAGACATATCAGAACATCTTTCCATATTTTTTTTTAGATTTTTCCATGAACGCCCGGTACTCTGAAAAGAAATTTACAATCATTCTGTTTTTTTCTAGTCCTTTTTTAAATTTTATCAATATCGGCATATTGATAAAAGCTTTAGCTGTCTTATTGGTTTCATCGTTTCGAGAAAATTCAAGTAAAAAATTTATTTTTACTTGAAAGAGAAAGTGAAGTGAAGAGACGAGAAGCAAGATTGAAGAACAATTCTGAGTGATTGGATTTCATACATTTTTAACTTTTTTTTACATTTATTTCCATTATCAATAATATATATTCATAATTAAAAAAAAACACATTATTTTGAAAAATACATAGTTTACATTTGAACGTAATCAACAACTCATGGAAAAATTGCCATTGGGAGACATAAATCTCTCCAGTGGATACGCGTCCGGCTCCTGAAGATGATGGCTGTGATCAGATTTGTTATTTATAGCCTTTAGCAAATTGATCACGTAAATTTCTAAACTCTACCTTTGATAAAGATCGCCTGTATCCGAAAAAAAACGGCAATTGATATTCATCAACTTAATTTTTCATTTTTTTGAAATTGACTTCAAATTATGAAAACTCAATATTTCATATATTATTTTTTTTTTAATTTGTTTTATTTCTTCTAGCCATGTATAACCTTCCGGTTTTTTACAATTTTTCTTTCCTTTCCCCACCCCCCGTGCAACTCCATGGATCGACTTCTTGCCATTCTGCCCGCATTTGCCGTGGACCAAGGGAAACCATGGAAAACCCTGATCAGTGCAGTCGGATTCGTACAGAGCCTTAATGTGCCTTTTCTGTCACGCTGCCGAGAAAGGCACACTAATTCTCTATAGTCACACCTACCGTATGGTTCATTCTGTCATTCGAATCTGTGTACGGCAAGCGGTCACCCATCCAAGTAGTAACCAGACGCAATGCTGCTTAACCCGGTAGATCCGCCGAGCCGTACACAGACCGAACAGCCAAACTGCCGGTTTTCAATATTTCATATATTATATATATCTCTAATTACCTGGAATTCTCATCTCCAAGGCCCTACCAATGGCTACCCAAGCCTTTTCCTTCTCCACACAATTGTGATAACCAGAACTACTTTTATTCCACGATGTAGGATTTACCTTAACGAATCTGATGACTTCTCTTTCCTGCTTAGCATCCAATTTCAAATTCTCCTCCATTTTTATTCAAAAAATGCGCAGGAATGTTAGGAAAATTAATTACGGTTAGTAATATTTAGATTAATCAAGGTTATTGTTTGACAGGGAATGCTTCCGTTGCCATACGGTATTTTTCCGCAAACATAAGCGAGCCGCAATGAATTCCGTACGGAATTCATTGTGTTGCGGCCATTGTAGAATCTCCTTTAATACACTCCACTAAATCGAAGATCATCAAAGTGAGTTATCACGTCTACATGTTCAAAATCTGCCTAATTTTGAGGTAGATTCTGAGTAGAGAATTTCGATGCAACTCGCCGAAACCCTCGTTAATTTTCTCCTTTTAGTGGACTGTATAATAATGAGCTGTTGAATGATTATAAGGAATTTAGGTGGAGTTTCTCAATGATAATTGACACGTAGTTTATCAAAAATATAACTCTTTAATAAATAACGTGACAAGATTTACATACTCAGAGATAATTTGCCCGCACTGAATTTATTATTTCTTTTGATTGATTGTCTCTATTTGATAATTGTTTCTTTTTTCACTAATTGTCAATTAATTCACTGTTGATTTAATCCCGGTTGTAAGTCGCGATTAATGCAAATTAATGATTCACTAGTTTGATTTGCTTTACTCAGAACCGTTAAAACAATTATTAATTATTAACGCCACGCGTCTATCGACATCGGCGTCGGTTTTATTAGCAATAGATAGATTCGCACAGTTTGTCGTTGGATAATTTTACTCAATGTTTATTAGTTGCACAAATATACTAATACCGGTTGTAAATCGTTATTAATGTCTCTGGCCGATAGTTCTCTCAATCACTGACTCTAATGTATCACAAGCCTCAAATATAATTGATAATTATAACCGCCACGCGTCTATCGACTCGGCGTTGGCTCACGGAAAAGTAGTCGATGATTTTACACAAATTTACATCGATGATGCTTCTCTGATGAGACCCACGCGAAGAAGAACGATAATTCGCGAGACCACGCCGGTGGTCCCCCAAATCGCCTCTGGTGTCGATACGCGTAATTATCGACATGATTAACCTTCTGATCCCGGGTTAATTCAGGATCAGTCGGTAATTTTAGCTACTTTCTTAACACTACACGATAAGTAACTTCGGTGGACGTCCAAAAATCCTCAGTATTTTGAACATATAGGGCAAAACCTGATTTTCAGAAAATGACCGATAAGTATTTGAAAAATTGATTCAAAAAAATTATGAACCACATAAATCGATGGGAAATGAGCTCACCTTTTATTTGAGATCAACCCCAAATCGGTGTGACTAACAGAACCGGAGTTATCACCGAAAAAGTGAATTTTTTCAATTTTCTAAAGAGAAACCCCTTCAAAACTTGGCCAAAAAAGTAAATTTTTCCGAAAATTGAAAAGAAAAAAAACTTTGACACGTGTTTTCCGCCTAAAATTTTCTCAGCATTTAGATGCAATTATTTGATACTCCTCTAAAGGCAGAAGGTCGTATGTGTAGGACATACGACCTTCTGCCGGAGAAAGGGCCATTTTGGCCCATACGACCTTCTGCTTTTAGACCCTCGATATTTACGTCGGAAAAAAAATATAATTCATAAATGTTGGTAAACATTTTTCTCAGTAAATAATTTGAGAATTCTTCAGAAATTTTCAGTACTACTGAAAGAGTCAGAGTGGTTGAAACAGGAGGAATTCTCTAGGGTGCCAGCAACAAGAGAAGATTTGATGGTAGTTCTTTCGAATTTACAAATAATTAAGGTAAACGTATTATCTGCCCCATCAATCGAAGCTACATTTATAAGCAACGTTAACCTGGATACTGCCGTGGTGGGTTCTTCTGGAGGACCGAAAACAACACAGATTGAAGTCTGCAGTTGTCCATTGGGATATGAGGGTACATCATGTGAATTATGCTCAAAAGGATATTTCCGTAAGATAATCAACTATGAAACAAATCCACGTGGTACATGTGTGTCTTTAAATAACAAGGAATGTCCCTGCAATGATAATGAAAAAGATTGTTCAATGAATTCGAATCAAGAAATATCTTGTCATTGTGCCACTGGATTCACTGGGGACTTTTGCCAACATACTGGTATATTGCTTTAAATAATAATGTTTATATAATTTTAGAACTCTTCGAATGGTTTTTATTACATATCTGATTTGTTTAAAGCCTTGATAATGAAATTAGTCAAGATAACTTACTGATCATAGTTCTTATTTCATAACTAATAAGACTTTTCGTAAAATTTCCTCTGAATAATAATTTTTTTTTGTCAAGGCTTCTTTTCACTACAATAGACTCTCGTTAAGTTTCCACTGGATGAGCGTCCGCTTTTTTCGAATGTTTATAGTTTTATTTTCTTTTTTTTTGGCTAGACCCCTACTTAGAAGTATGTGGCATTAATATTTATAGTTCACGCTATTTTTCCGACAATTCCTACTTCAACGCCGTATTTTTCGTATTTCCTGATTATGCTGCGCCAATAGAACCGGCATTCTTATGTTCTGTGTTACATCCGCGCTTATCTTCCTCTTTCCAATTTAGGGATTTTTTTTGATATTCTTAGAAGTGGCATACGGAGTGGGGGCTCGATTTGAGTGTCCATTTGCCAGAAGGGAAGACCACCTCTTGTCGAAGACCGGGCACTTATTTGAATTTGAGTTTATTTTATGAACATAGAATATGTATACATTACAACAAGTTAACAATTAGCAATTGAGCAATGACAGTACAGAAGGTTTATGGACATATAGTACCAGCCCTGGGGCTTTTACATATATAGCTTAGTGATGTAGTATGAGATATCTTAATGAGTGTTTATGTGAATTTGATGCTGGATAGGGAAAAGCGCATGAAAAACCCTATTTCTTGGTGAGTGAGAGGAGTAAGTTAATGGCGGTTTGTTGACCATTTGGATAAGATGCGAGGGTTAATGTTTTTAACCAGATGATTTGGGTCCGGGCACTTATCGAGAGTCTACTAGATATTTACTGTTGGGAAAATCATATTCTTCTTTCAATGGGAGGTGCAGGAAAATACTCTTTTTGATACTATTTTTTTCCTTTCCTGTGTATCAGTTACTGTGAGAACGGAGCCCATGCACTTGAAGATTCCTCTAGGTTCCTATTCTATGATGAAATGTACTATAGGCTACTACAATTATGATAGAGGAGGAAAATGGGAGGCGCTCGATACCACATTTGGTCATCATGATGAAATTCATACCAAATGGACGAGACCCAATAATTTATCCTTACCTTATATAAATTTTATGGGTAATCTTGAATTCCTCGGTAGTAAGGAAGAACATAATGGTGAATATATCTGTAGCGGGTCGAGTCCTACTGGAGATGAATTGATGAGGGCCGTGTCATATGTGGAAATTATTTCGCCTACGGAAAATGTATCGCTTACAAGTGATGGACCAAAAGTTATATTGACTCCAAGCCATGGAAGAGGAGAAAGTGGTATGGATCCGACTATTTCTTGTTTAGCTATTGGTAGCGAACCAATCATAGTTTCATGGAATACTGAAAGTCACCGAAGTCTACCATCCAATGTACAGGTTGATGGTGGTGTGCTCAAGTTTCATGGAATAACTGAGAGCAATGTGGGTAAGTCGAACCGTCATATAGAAAATTATCCTTCGATTTTTGGATAATTATTCTTGTGATATTTTTCCCCAATTTCTCTAAGTAATTTCATGTAATCTCTTCAAAATACCATAGAACTCCTATATATTCAAAGCTACGGGGCAGAAAATTCTAAGAATTAGAATTTACGGGCTGTCTTCTCTATCAAAAAATTCATCCAATAAAAAGGGACGAAGCTCTCTTTCTCTCTCACTTCTCTAATTTGAAAGTGGATATTTGAATAGCTAACATAAATTGAGAAAGACAAAAAATAACTACAGATGTGAGATGAACGAAAGTAAATTCATTACGCAAAAATGATATTAAAATTAGCACATAACGGACAATTATTGGTATTTTTTTAAAGCAAAAAATTATTATTAGATTTTTTTGAGGAAAATTTGCAGTTGTAGTTTCTCGAATTTTCTGTATAAACTTTGCACGCTATTTGTGCATACTCTGCGTATTACGCAGTAAAGTAGGCACATTGATAAAAAAGAAAGGGTAAGAAAAGCAATTTTTAACTCCAAAATAGGGGAAGTCGAATTTGAGGGGTTGGAATATATAGTTCTACTGTACATTGAAATTTCCAAGAAAACAAGGGAATAGATTTTTACTATTATGACAGACGAAATTATTCTAGTTTTAGTTAAAATAAATGTTCAAGTATAAAATAATTTGTAAATTAATCATGATATTTTTTATTCTCAGATCGATATGTTTGCACTGCTACAAATCACATAGGAAGCGTCACGGAAAGAGCTCAAGTTCTGTTCCACTCAACTATGGATGCACAAAATCGTGTAATGAAAAACGAATTCATCATATCGATAGGCTCGCAGTTTACTTTTAAAGTTTGAAAAATTGAGAGCTAATGCTTGAAAATCTATCATGTTTCTCTTAAATTGAGATGAAACGTAAATAATGTTCTCATGAATTGTTGCGAGTGAGCAAAGAAAAAAAATTAGTGATCAATGCATTAATTGACCATGTCAATAAATTTTCGCTCCATTCATTACTCTACATTATATATAAATGCTGTATCTATATGTTATATATGTATTTTTATGCTCGCCTGTTATCAGTTATTAAATGGTAAGATTCATATCTATTACTCTAAAAAAAATATTCAATTTTCAACAAGTAGAAACCCTAATCCCTAATCCCTTGGCATAATTCGATATTCTGTGGATATAATTGGCAGAATTATTCCAAAAGGAAATTTTCTGAATACTAAATTTTGATTCAAGACAAAAAGAATGTGAAAAAATCCCTACCCCTTGGAAGTAGAGGAATCATTTTTGATATCGATTAATAAAAAGACAAATAGTTTCGATGATTGACGAATTGACTTTTAACTATAGAGCGAAAATCTGAATAAAATTACACCAAAAATTAATGCATTCCTAAGCCAAAAAAAAATCTTATCATAAAAGAGGGTGCGTGAACCACCTGTATAGTTATACCTCTTTGGGATGATCCACAACTGATTTTCAACGTGCATTCAAGTAATTTACTTGAGGAGTCACATAAGATTCCGTAAATCTCAAAGTTTCGCATCGATTATTTAGCACTAATTATGATTTTTGTCATAAAATAGAAGATGCATGGGCTCTATTATTTCCCTACAGTTCCTCGGTGTTTCATTTAGTACATTCCACTTTCATCATTTTTCTTTGATGGCGTTTCTAATTTAATACTAGTTCCACCCTGAGCAGTGCAGAACTAGTCAATTGAAAACGCCATAACGCGCCTGAAGGAGTGTAATAACTTCAAAAATAGCTGAGCTGATAATCGTATCTTCTTTGTAATAATTATATTGCCTGATAGTACATGAATGTATGGCAGGTAAAGAAAAATTCTTCGTGCTTCAGCCTTGATGTCATTTTGAAATTAGTCAACACGTGGAAGAATCGTGATTTTTTTTATATAGATAGCTAAATAACAGAATAACGTATCGCATATGCTTATACACAGTTGATTTTTCTTCCTGTTATTTAGGCATCGATATGTCTTTACTTTTCAGGATAACTAATTTCTTCAGTCCGACTGCTCATCATGCAGATATTTTTTATTCGGTATTTCGCATGGCATGAAACTATCTTTGATGCAGAACACTATTCAACACTCCATGTGTTGTGTTAAATATAGGAGAGGGTCGGGCAAAATGAGCTCTCGGGGTAAAATGGACATCCGACGCAAAGTGGACTAATTTTCCTTTTATTGAGTGAACATTGGGGAACATAGAATACACCCACGCTTTTGTATTCAGATGAAGATGAGGCTAATCGACAGTAAAATGGAGCTTTCAACCATAGAATTTTTCACAATAATTTTTTTTTACGCAAAAATATGAGGCAATTTTTTCTCAAATTCGGTTCTTTGCGGATATCTTCTTTTTCGATTCGTCGTTGTAACGGGCTAGAGTTATGCTCAAATGCAAGCTTGCATCGTTCCCCATAAATTTCACCTGTTTACCAATTGATTTTTGACTATTTTTAATCAAGTTATGGGTCCTTTTCTGTAAATCAGTTTTCGCCTCATAACCAAGGTAGGGATGGAGGTTTCTGACCGGGATATAGTATCTGACCAAATCATTTTTTTCCCTTGAGAAAAGAGGAGAGTTTAAAAATGATAACATAAACGTTGTTTTTCCAAAGATCTTAATCAGTTTCTAAGCAATTGAGTATTCACATTTCGATAGATTCCTAGCTTCAAAACCTGAATACTTATTAAGCTGATCGATAAGCCATTGGCTAGGATAACAGAATCACGAATTAGTTCATGAAAATCATCAAATTCCAAATACTTCTGGAGTTCACAATTAAATGAAAGGAAAGATCCCAAAGCCAAAAAATTTCATTTCATCATTGGTGGATGTTAATAGTTGATTAAATCGAACTCTCTTTCTTTCTCAAGGAAAAACATAGCTATTTGGTCAGCTACTATATACATCGGAAACCTCCATCTGTGCCTGAATTATTGGACAAAAAATGGTTTACAGAAAAGTGACCATAACTATATTAAAAATAGTCAAAAATTTTGAAGGCTTCATTTCAATGTCTATTTTGCCCCACCTTCCGCCGAACACAAAAATGTGAATGTATTCTATCTGACTCAATATTCAGTCGATAAAACAAAATTTGTGAAGAAAAAGAGGAATCAATTTTGCTCTAACCTTTCCTACAAACTGCAATTTGGAATATTACATCCCTTCCCATCAATGTTTATTTCTTTTTTTTTCTTAATCACTGATTACAATATTTTCGTATGCTTATATTACTTCATTTCCAGGGCAAGGATCAGAATTAGTGAAACCAAAGTTCTATGCATAAATAATGAGCCACGTGATTACGATTCATGATTGTATTTGATATTTATTTTCAGGCTTGCGTGCATGCAGATTCAAGGGTTCTGGACAATTTCGTTCATAATGAATCAGTTGTTCACGTGGACCAAAAATATCAATAAAATTTTACCTTCTCTCTACGAAAAAAAGACGAATTAAATTCCCATTGATCTAGTTTATCATAAAATATTCAAAGCTTTGTTGACTCGGTATATCTCGACGAGTTCAAGGTATTATTCTTAAGTTCGTACAGCTGTAGGAATGTCCATAAACTTGACAAATAATGAATGTAGATAATCATCAAAATATCTAATTCGAGTAATATGATAAGTATATGAACAAATTATGAAACGTGAATCAAGCGGTGTAAAAAACATTGACCTTCACTAGATTTTGGATAAAATTAATTTAAAAAAATTAAAATAACTATACGCCTACAATTTATCTCATGAGTCAAATTTTTTTTCTTCTTATTAGTGTCAAAAAATTTAAATAAAAAATTTCAAATTTTTCTTTGAACTAAGAAAATTTTTTCGTGATGAAATCTAACAGGAAAAATAGTGGAAGCATATTAGAAAGATAAGCAGAGCAAGAAGCAACCATGAGTTGTAGAGAATTACGTGGCAGCAATAACCAAAAGTAGTATATAAAGGCAAACGCGTAAAGTGAGGGAAACATTACTCACCTATGCTTGAATCTATTAAAGTGAATACAGAGAGTGCTCACTTACCTATTATGAAATTCATAATTATTCTATTATTAATTGGCGTTTTGTTTGGTAAGTCTGCAATAAATTTTCCTAAATTTTATAACTTGTAGTAGGGACAAATGAAATGGAATAAGTTCATTTTTTAAATTGATTCTTAATGACATGCCGCACTACCATTTTGATACCCTATAATTCAATAATTGCATTTGTATATTAATGTGAATTCATATATTAACAATTAGTAGGACATAAAAGAGGGATAACAGGTCGAATAGTCTATAAAGGAAGCATTACAAGCAGATAAATTCTCACCAATACTTTCTCAACAAAATAAGAGTCTTTGTTGAAGAAATAATAAAAATTTGAAAAAAAAATATATTTCGGAAGCCCTTTCAATTTTTTAAAATTTGACTTTTGTGACATCACGAATTTCAAGATTCCCTGGAACTTCTGTCACTGGGTAATCCCCTTCTGTAATTTCATTACAAATCTGAAATGTCTCTCCTCCCACTTAATGTGTGACGTAATTTATGAAGCGCCCCATATTGCATACAAATTCATTTTAAGGTCTGAAAAAAAAATTTTATTTCTCATTCGAATTGGTGAAGGAGGCGTCTTCCACGGATAATCCTAATTAGATAATAAATGAATGAATTCATGTAGATCCTATCAGCTGCGAAACGAACTGCAGCTCCGGATGCAATCCTGCTGGATCACAAACTGATGAGTGTATTGATGGACAATGTACATGTAAAACCAATGTTGAAGGGCTACACTGTGATAGCTGTGCTCCATCTCATTTTGGCCTCTCAGCAGACAATCCAGATGGTTGTAACAAATGCTATTGCAGTCACGTAACGAATGAATGTACTGAGAGTTCTTACACAGTTGAACCGATAGTTGTACCGAATTCAGCTTTGAGCGAAACAAAAATTTATACGAGGTAAATATTTTATAATAAATACAATCAGTACAGTAAGAAAAGCTCCATTCGTTGTGATCCGTGAAGCTGATCTTCATAAACAATTGAAGCCACTTATCGAACATCGTACGCTCTCCCATTGATACTATTTCATCACTCTTTTCATTAAAAATCGGCGGTGCAGCGATTGGAGGTCTTACTGAACAAAATTAACAAAAACGGGATGATCATTAATTACATAAACTTCTTTACACTTTTTATAGAAATGGAGATGCCGATTATTGTCGCTTGTATATGAATGAAGATACATCTGAAATGGGATGCCACTATTCTTCAACTTTGGCATATTTTCCTGTTTCTTTTTGGCAATTACCAAACATTCTTACTGGAAATCTAATCAAGAGCTATGGTGGTTATTTGAACCTGACTCAAAGATTGGAGATAGGTTTCGGTTCAGATATAGCCGATTATCATCTTGTGCGTTTAACTAGCAGCAGAAACACACTTCACTGGCTTAAGAGACTGAAGACAGTGGCTAATATTCGGGTAAGATATCATAATAAAAAAATATTATTCACGTCGAACTTAGGAAGAAGTCCATCCTTGTTAATTTTTAAATTTCATGATAACACTTTTCATGGTATGATTGGTCAATAATTCGTTTATTTTCATGTGTGTATATATAGCATATAAAAAAGAAAAAAAATTTCCCCGTAAAATTATTGAGTGAAGCCTACACGGAGAGAAATTTCTCTGAAAAATCGTGATGCTCAGCGACATAATGTGGATGCAAAATGCAGGCCGGGGATAGTTCATGAGTCTACCGATGGAAAAAATGTCTTTGCGACGGCAATTAGTAATAGGGCCAATAAAATTTTCAAGATGAAATATCACAATAACTGTTTATGTAGCATCACAAAAATATTAGCTGATAATTTTTTCTCTGGAAGCTGAAGAAAAATTGTCTATCCGACGAATGATAAATCATCGGGCCCTTAGAAATTTTCATACGCTACTAAGAATTTTTATAAAATTTTTTCAGAATTTTTCCCATGCCAGCCTCATAATGGGTAGACGGAGGGGCTAGTCGGGTATCTTCGACTGTTTTCGGTACATGAGCCATTGGCCATTTTACACTTGGCTTTGGATTGAAATATCTCGAAAACTATGCAAAATTTATCGAGACATGCTGCGAATGAAATGTAGAGGGAAGATTAACAAAGAAAATAAGCAAAATGCCGTTTTTCTACGACCAGTAGTTTCCGAGATATGAATTTTTTAATGAGTAGTTCAGGAAGAATGGCCGCGTCCTTTCTGAATTTTTTATTAAAAAATTAATATCTTAATAACTACGAGTCGTACAAAATCGGAGTTTTGCTTATTTTATTCGTTAATCTTTCCGCTAAATTTCATTCACAGCATGTCTCGATAACTTTTGAGTAGTTTTCGAGATATTTCAATCCAAAGCCAAGTGTAAATGGCTATTTTTTTAAGAAATCAGAATTATGATGTGCAGCATGGGAATTTTTCGGTTGCGCTTGATGAAAACTCCTCCTCCGAATGACAATGTTCTTCTCTTTGCACGAATTGCATCCCGTTTATAGAGCGGCATAACAGTTTTCATAAGAGTCATTCACAAAAACTCTAATATTTTTCTCTCCGTGTATAATGAAAATCATTATTTCCGTTGATTTTCCTTCAAGTCAATAACTTTGAAATCTCCAATAAACTAAAAAAAAACTTTCGATTCTATTAGAAATATGGAGTGCTACTAAAAGAATCAGAGTGGTTCACATCGCGGAATGTGCGAGCAACAAGAGAAGAATTTATGCAAGTTCTTGCGGATGTACGCAAGATTGAGGTACGTGCTTCAAAAAAATATTATCAGGGAAGAATGTATGCTACATACATAAGCAACATTAGCCTGGATACAGCCGTGGAGGGATCCTCTAAAGGACCGATAGCAAGACAAATAGAAGTCTGTCGTTGTCCATTAGGATATGAGGGTACATCATGTGAAACATGCTCAGATGGATATTACCGTGATGTACTGAACTATGAAACGAATCCACGTGGTACATGTTTGCCTCTGAATAATAAGACCTGTCCATGCAATGGTCGTGAGAAAAGCTGTGAGATGCTGCCAAATCAAGAAATACTTTGTAACTGTACCATTGAATACACTGGAAAGTATTGTCAGCATACTGGTAAATCCTTTTATATTATCATTATAATGTCATTTTCAAGCCTCTCAGATCGTTTCCATTACATGTATGATTAGTTGGAGTTTATTTAGGTAATTAGATCAGTCGATATGCTTGCAAATAACATAAGAATTTTTGTACCGAAGAAATAAAGAACTACGTTTCTGAGCGAGCGAAGCGAGAGAAGAAAGGTAGTTCTTCACTCCTTAGATTAAGAATAGTATATTACACACCTAGCAAGGGAAGAAGTTAAAATCATATATTACACATAATACATTTTTACACTTAGGAGCAAAAAAGTATGTTTCCGGCCGAGCGAAGCAAGAGTTCAAGAAATAGCATACACATTACGGATGGAAAAGTCAGCCTCGACAAAAATTTGGCACCCTCGCTTTGTTTGGGAGGCAAACTTCGATCGGGGTTAACTTCTTTCTCCCCTAGATGTGTAATATACTATTATTCCTGTGGAGGACACCTCAATAAGTGCCTTAGCAGACACGTTTTAATGCCAAGAAATTCCACTCATCCAAATTTGATTTCACTGAAAATGTTGAATGTTCGCTAACTGAGAAATTCATAGGATTCTAATTTGTTAATCAAACTGAGTATCGAAAAGCTTGAAAAAAATAATGCTTCTCAAATCGAAAATTTTTATCTTTTCATTTATACGATAGGATCCTTATTCTTAGTAGCAGATAGTTCTTGCAATGAAGAAAAATAGTCTTTTTAATTCAAGAATTCTTTCTTTCTGTCTATCAGTTGCTGTAAGAGCAAGGCCCATGCACCAGAAGGTTTCCCGGCAAGCCCTAGTCACCATAGCTTGTGATGTAGGCTACTACAATTTTGAGAAAAATGGAGAATGGGAGACAATCACCGATGATCTGCATGTTGATGCGAGAATTCAACGCCGGTGGAGTAAATACTCCAATTCACTATCATCTAGAGTGTCAATCAGAGAGGGTGCTATGCTAATTGTAGGGCTGACGGAAGAGGAAAGTGGTGAATATATATGTCAAGGATTTGGCAATACAGAAACTGAACTTGTCAGGGCCCTGTCATATGTAGAAATTATATCATCGCCGACCAATATACCGCCAAGAATTATAATGACTGCAAGTCATAAGAAGGGAATGATTGGATTGGATCCAACTATTTCCTGCTTAGCCATTGGTGATGATCCAATTACAGTTACGTGGACTACTGCAGCTGGCCGAGCTTTACCATCTAATGTACAGGCTGATGGCGGTTTGCTCAAGTTTCATGGAATAAATGAAAGTAACATATGTAAGTTGAACTGTCGTAATATAAAACTATCCTTCAATTTATAGAAAATTGATATCGTTATCAACTTCTAGTAAATATCACAAAATGTGCGTAAAGTAGACAAAAATAAGACCTAGAATTACATTTGCTCTCAAATTATTGCAGTCCATGCAGACAAATTATTAGTAACGTTAGATAAATTCACAAATTTATTATGAAATTTCTCATCCTCAGATCGATACATTTGCACCGCTACAAATAATGCAGGAAGTGTCATCGAAAGAGCTCAAGTTTCATTCAGTTCTCAAATTATCGACAAACCTTACATTCATGAGAAAAAAGAATTCATCATAACTATAGGCTCGGAGCCTATGCACTTTAGTATAAACTAAGAGTTGATACTAGACAATGTATCAGGCTTTTCTCAAGGTAATTTTGTAAGAAGAAAATGTATAAAAATTGAGGTACCAGACCCTTCATAGAGAAGGTTCTCGGCCATATATTAAAGATTGATTGTCAATATAATGTATCCAAAATCCATTTATCCAATATTGAATTATGAAATTTTGCATCTAATTATGAATTTAACGAAAATTATTAGATTTGTAAGGAAACTCTCAATATTCTCCGAATGGTACGGTGTACACGCACATCTCAAAACTCATTGCACGTATATAACGGTAGAGCACACACACACAACTATACCGGACGAAATGGGCAAGCACGTCTAACCAGCTGATTCCCCCACACAATTGTGGATTCCACTAAATTTTCTTGTCTTCAAAGTTGAAAGAAGAAAAACACATAATAAAAAAATGAATGAATTTTGAATTACTTTGAAATATTGAAAAAATCACTGCATATTTTTTCATCGAAATCCACCCATTGGACTTTGAGAAAAAAAATCTGCCTAATTTGATTGACTTTTGAGGTTTCGCCATCTACTTTGTATTAGAAGCTGGACATTTGAGACTAAATATTTCATTAATTATGTGGTGAAAATTTTCCAAATTCTCCTCAAAAATCAGAAATAAACTAAATAGCTGTTTCACTAAATTTGAAGAAAATCTACCGATGACATGGAATCTCATACAACTACCTTAATTCAAGACAGAAAATATAAAATCTTTTTATGAATAAAAATGAATGGGAAGATTCTTTAACTTACTTGCCAGAGTGAAGAGAAACTGGGGATGCATGATAGATTCATTAATTGGTCACCTTAGAAAAATTTTGCTCGATTTATTATAAATTCGTCAACTCACGACTTTTTCACAACATTTTTACCGTGACCAAGAAACCGCTAGGGAATGCTGGATGATTACTCTCTTGTCCTCTATAGTGTTCTATGTATTTTCATGTATTACATTTGTTAACATTTGTTGAATAACAATTCGCGCAAAGAGAACAACATTGTCATTCGGAGGAGTTTTTATGAAGCGCGACCGAAAAATTCCCATGCTGCACATCATAATTCTGATTTCTTAGAAAAATAGCCATTTACACTTGGCTTTGGATTGAAATATCTCGAAAACTACTCAAAAGTTATCGAGACATGCTGTGAATGAAATTTCGAGGAAAGATTAACGAATAAAATAAACAAAACTCCGATTTTGTAAGACTCGTAGTTATTAAGATATTAATTTTTTAATAAAAAAATTCAGAAAGGACTCGGCCATTGTTCCTGAACTACTCATTAAAAAATTACCATCTCGGAAACTACTGGTCGTAGAAAAACGGCATTTTGTTTATTTTCTTCGTTAATCTTCCCTGTACATTTCATTCACACCATGTCTCGATAAATTTTGCATAGTTTTCGAGATATTTCAATCCAAAGCCAAGTGTAAAATGGCCAATGGCTCATGTACCGAAAACAGTCGAAGATACCCGACTAGCCCCTTCGTCTACTCATTATGAGGCTGGCATGGGAAAAATTCTGAAAAAATTTTATAAAAATTCTTAGTAGCGTATGAAAATCTCTGAGGGCCCGATGATTTATCATTTGTCCGATAGACAATTTTTCTTCAGCTTCCAGAGAAAAAATTATCAGCTAATATTTTTGTAATGCTACATAACAGTTATTATGATATTCCACCTTGAAAATTTTATTGGCCCTATTACTGATTGCCGTCGCAAAGATATTTTTTCCATCGGTAGACTCATGAAATACCCCCGGCCTGCATTTTGCATCCACATTATGTCGCTGAGCATCACGATTTTTCAAAGAAATTTCTCTCCGTGTATGATTTTGAGTGTGGTGGCCGGAAAGGCATAAGGAGTAAACTATTTTATGCCTGCCTGGTGGCGACCACCTTGGTATCAAGGTTCAAGAAGGTTGGTAGGCCTAGCGAAGCTAAGCAGCTGCCTAAATTCGTCCCTTGTAACCGTTAGTAGTAAGTGGTGAGCGTCGCCCGCCTCCATCCCACATTTGTCGCAGGTGGGCCTCTTTCCGGTCACCAATCTGCGCAGATAGTCTCTGGTGGGGCAATGTCCTGTGACGAGCCCCATCAAGACATCCAAGAAGCTCCAGTGCTGCCCTGGCACATCTTTTGCAGCGAGTACTGTTAGTAGCACCGCATTGTGTCGGAAAGCCGTGCCGGGAAGTTAGGTCTAGTTTCTTGCGACGAAATCCCTACACCCACACCGCAGTCCTTCTTGGAGCCGTCAGTGTACCGAACTGGGCCCTTAGATTGAAGGAAGGGTCTGTTTTCAGAGCCCATTCCTCGCTTTTCGGTCTCACGACTTTGAAATTCCTGAAGACCGTCGCTGCCCAGCCGGAGTAACTCATCATTCCTCCGTCGTTAAGCAGTGACGCGCGCATGAGGATCAAGTTCCTCCAGAATCTTACCGCGGAGCCCTTGGCCGCCTTCATTGCCACTAGACGTGGCGGCTTCTGAATCAGGATGTCCATGAGGGCAAATAAAGGTGTGGTTCTCAGAGTCTCGTTCATCCCTCTCCCTGCCCATCTTGCCATACTGTTTCGATGGTGTCCGAGAAATAAGGTCCACTCCCACAGAGCCCGCTTTGTGAGGGTAAGGTCTAGAATACAATGGGGTGTGACCTGGTACCCCAAAGACATCGTTCGGACACATTGACCCAGAGTTTCATCCACCCTGTGTCCCCCTGTGCCATTAGCCCCTGTGCCTTTAGCTTGGAGGAACTGGTCCGCGGTGACGGCCTTCGTTCGACTGCCCGGGCTTTCATCTCCGTCGTCTCCCTTATTGTACCGTCACTTCACCATCATTTCCAGAGGTTCCCGGGCTGGACCCGACTGCGGAGCCAGCTGGTTCCCTCCCGGTCCCTCCTACTAGTGTTGGCTACTTCCCCTATCCGCCACCTGGGGACGCGCCTCGACTGGTAGCTGAATCGCCAGAACCAGGCTCCCATTTCAGGAGTCCAGACTGGTTTCTTGGTTGAATCATGGAAATAATAAGCGTTAACTGAATGAATCGTTAGACGAATTTCAAATTTTTAATCAGCAAAAAACCTCATCCCTAGGTCAACTTCGAAATTCTGTTGCTATGATTGGCAAAGTTTTTCCGAATGAGAATTTTCAAAGTACTGAACTTCAATGCATGGTATGATATATGATTTTGACATGTAATATAGTAAGAAAATAACTTCTACTCAGAAGCAAAGAAATCATTTCTCATATCAATCAATCAAAAGAAAGATAGTTTCTATAGTTGCTTTCTCAGAACTCTACATTTTACGTGCAAATGAATAAAATCTAATTCTATGCAACAAAAAAAAGACATATGAGGGGATTGACCGAGTATAAGGGAAAAATGACCAGGGATTAATACAGCGCTTCCTCTACTGTTCGTGCCGAACGGGGCTCTAATTCCAGGAAAACGATCCGTAGAGCGGCTCCCACTCCACATAGGGGGCGGGGCATAATCCGAGGGAAAGGCCACGCGCTCTTCGTTTAAAATTTAACTATAACGTTCGTCCCACGGCCGAATGAGCTTGTACTCAGAGCCATAAACCAAGAAGAAGAAGAACGTTCATGAAGTTGGCTGTATAACATAGCGGTTGAAGGCCAGCTGCGACTTATCGCAGCACAAATAAGAAGAAGAAGAAGAACGTTCGTCCCTTAGTCTACTAGTATGCATTGAATATTTTTTTCAGTATACGAAAAAAAAAACTTTTTTTAAATCCTCTGAACAGCTTATTCTTTATTTGAAAACATATTCATTTGAAACAATTTTTTGTGTGATAATATTAAATTCTCCGCAACAACTTACGACTGAGAGATTCTACATCATAATCCGTCAAACTCTTTACAACATGGAGATATCCTTTTTTCCATTTCTCTTATTGCATTCAATTTTACTTGAATTTCCACATATTTTCTCTTCTTCGTTTTTTCACACATTATCACAATTTTCTCACTCGAATCAAACTTTTCCACTACCATGCATGCAAACAAAAATATGCAAGGCACGTTGCTATGGTTACCGCGCATGCGCACTCGAGATGAGCAAAGAAGTGAGGGTAAAGGGGAAACAGCGGAATAGGAGTGGTACGATCAAACGAGGGACGATCAGTAGAGGGAGCACTGTATAGTGATTCTTAACATCGGAAACTGGCGAATAAAATAAAAAAGAGCTGAATGAATAATAGGCCAAAATTCCGTATGTACAATGCAAATATTAACATTGATGCTCCTGACGAAGATTCTGATAAAATGAAGTCTAGAGTCTTGCTCATGATGTTCAATAAAATTTCTCCATCAATGATTCGTTCAATCCGATTCATTGATATTTTCAGTAATTACATTCAAATCTTACTGAGCTGCAAAAAAATTGCAGGAGCACGAAAATTTCTAGTGGTGGTCATGACGTTATTCAATACTTATCTGTTCCAAGAATAGCATCGTGACAACCTAACTTGCCTCAATGGTAATGAGATTCTGACTGGCACTCCCCTTTTGAAACCATACATTTCTGTAGAGTTTATCGGTTAACAATGGCACAGTGCGTACGCGAGGGAGGTTAAGACTGAGAGTTCTATGTCACTCTGGAGATGCATTGTTTTTAGGTAAGTACCTCCCTCAACACAGCAACGCTCCAAAATTTTTTGTTCTTAATGCACCTCATTCAATTCAACGCGAGACAGAACTCACGCTAAAGCGCATATTAGTTTGAAAAAGAGTGGAAAAAATTATCAAATAGTGAAATGAGCGAGATTGGTAATAGGATTATTTACATAAAGAAAACAAATTTTGTACTTGGAATAAGGTTTACTGATGCCAAGTAATATGAGCAATATTGATCGGCAGAACGAAATTTTTCTCTTAGTTTAATATTAATTGGGAATTCTCATGAGCTCTACTTTTCAAATATCTAATAATCCAAATTGTGCAAAAGAGAATTTTCAAAAATCCCAAATTTTTGTTCCAAACCCAATACGAATTGTAATTTTCGATACACTGAGGAGATTTTTCCTCACTAGCATGACTATTCCGTAATGGTGAGCACGAAATATTTCAAATTAATAATCGCATCTAGAATTATAACTAGAATCAACAGTTTGTAGTCATGTTTACTATCTGATAGTTATACCTGATAAAAGTTAGTTATACTTGAAGTTGATATTCATTGTTAATATATCTTATAGTCAAGGTCTTTCCTGCTATATTTTTAGTTTCACAGTTCGCAAAAAATTTTGTCAGTGTACGAACAAGTGTAATAAGTTTACCATGTAGACTCCATCCCCATATTACCATTCGTCAGTGACAATGTACAGCTCTCCAAGAGGATAAGAATATGGAAATCACTGAGAAAGACGAGACAATTCCATATTCTAGTCTCTCAACTATTAAGAGGGTGTATAGCACTCCTCAACTTCTATGGCAAAGCTTTCTTGCAATAAGGACGAAACCACTAAACTTTGAAATGAAACTCAAGCCCTCTTGGTGGCGTATCTGTATGAACGTCAAGGCAAAGTGTAAGAACACCGAGGGACTATGCCTCAAAGGTATTGGCCTAGACTTCCATTTAATACTAATTTTAGAATTGAGCAATTAGGATGATTATATTATGAGATGAGATGAAGTGACGTATAATTATGCATTACCGATAGCTTTTGACAATTAATTAATTCTATGAAGAAGGTGATGACAAAAAAATCGGCAAAAATCGTCAATTGAGATCTCAATATTATTCCATGGAAATTTTAGATTTTTTATCCTCAGCAGCTCCTTTGCTTTTCTTCTTATCTGAAATGGAAAGTGACGATTCTTTAAAATTAAAATCTGCGTCACTCAATATTTCATTATGATTTAAGAAATAGGGGAAGGAAAAACACTCATTATGTTTCAATCGAAAAATATATGCCTTGATTTCTTTCTTGCAAAAGATCTTCTCGATTTCTTTCTGCTCGCACCACTCGTCAAAAAGTTCAGAAATGTCAACTATCAGAAGCACATCAACGGCACATATTCTACTGTTGTCACCATCATCTCTGCCTATCACTTTTGAAGGGTTTCTGTTAATGTAGATACGAAAGATGAAATTTGAAAACCGAACAGTAAAAAAAATGCGAAAAAAAGTATTCCAAATTAAATGATAGATATATCCAAGATATTATTGTAATTTTTATGATAAATTATTCGTTTCCGATCTTTAAACTCATACCTCCATAAAACGATTTTTAAAAAAACTTGAAAAGATGCGACGATATGTCTACACGGTTGAGTGTTTTGTCGGATATTTCTCTCGAAGGCCGCCATTCTGAGAAAAAATCCCCGATCATATTGCCCCGCAGGTCCATTTTGCCCCTACTATGACAAATCTATCATTAGAAGATATTCTTTCTCCGCCCCTTCTTCAGACAAATTTAAATTAATTTCATTCTTGGGCTCTATTATGCATATTTACCAAAAATTAATTTTAAATTAAAAGCTTCCCCTTTATCAGGTGGTTAAAAAATTTCCTCCCTTTACCAAAAATATCAGGTCTCACACGACAAATTCTTCTGCTTATTAGTAAGAGAATCTCTAGCTCCATTCCCCTGACGCACTATTAGCATCAAAATTACTGCAATTGTGAACAATACCAAACATAGCTAATTAATGAGAGCTCCTTCATCTCCTCAATAATATTTCGTAATTCATAGACGAAACTTCGTAAGTTTGGAATAGGTTAATTGGTATGCTCTTGAGGTGCCAGCATTCGAGTGAACTATTCGTTGAATACGGTAGCTTTCACAATTGAGAAACTTCAAGGAACCCAGAACAATAATAATACACGTAATTGAATGTGATATCATGCTTCAATGTGATTGTTGTATTCCGTATTCCAGCGTCAATTCGTAAACTATTCGGCTATTCACGATTACGACTCAACCTCTGTTATTATTCCAGCACCAAGTGATCAGTAATTTAAGAAAATTAAAGAAGATTTTTTTGAAGAATATTCTGAATGTTTTTTCGCAATAACGTGAAAAAAAATTTCATTTAAATTCAGTCGAAGAATTCATTCTAAGATTCCTTCTCCTGGAGTCCCTGTGAATGATTTTTGATTCCTCATCTGCCATTTTCTGTTCTTCTTCTAAAATAACACTCTCTGAAAACCTTTGGCCTGAACAGGAATTTTTCAATGAATTATGAAGATGATTTAAATACGAATCCAATGCTCCATCGCTGGTTTCAAATGATCAACAAATTTTCCATCACTCCCGAATAGAATTCGAATATACACTACTGCTTCATTCATAGAGTTTATGCAATGTGGTATTTGATGAAGAGTTCGTACTCGTACAAGCATCCTAGTTGCACGTTCAAAGATCGAACAGAATTTCAAAATAATCAGAGAAAAAGGATTTCTTACTTTAGGATAGTGCAGTCACTTGATTTAAGAAAGGAAAGGTCACTTAATTCAAGATAGAAAAATCACGTAATTTAAGTGACTTTCAGTTTCTCAAATTAAGAAAGAAGAAGTCAGATGATTTAACTTAGAAAAGTCACTTGATTTAAGTGACTTTCACTTTCTTAACTTGAGAAAGAAAAAAATCACTTGATTTAAGTGAGAAAAATCACTGAATTTAAGTGATTTTCGTTTTTTCTTAATTTAAAAACTAAATTCCCTTGCTTTAAGACACAAAAATGACTCCATTCAAGTGACTTTGTACATTTTCAATGCGATTCAACATAGGGAATGATTCAACAAATGATTTAGAGTGGTTTTCTTTTTTTTTACTCTATTTTGTTTGCTGAACATTCATTTAGGGGGGAAAAATGAGAAAGGCAAATGGTTTTTTTTTGGGAAAAAGCGCCAAGTACCTTTGAAGGCTTTTTGTAATGTGAAAGTGTCCTGCTAGCATTGATAGAAATAATTGCAGCACTTCCATGAAAACTGAATGCAGTCCACCAATCGTAACAAAAGTTGTTGACCTATCAAATCAAAATCCAGCCCAGTATAAAGGAAAGGAGAGACATGAAAAAAATCTGGATGATCGCTCAATGTTTTTATGTGGTTTTTTGGCTTTCCACTGTGGGTGGACTGTGAGATATATCGAAAATAGAATTTTAGATTATTAAATTGACAGGATAAGAGATAACCCGAGAAAGTGAGCATTATGCATGCAGTGTAATGTGATACTGCAGTGGGTGAAGAAAAAAGGTAAAAAAAAGGAGTGAATCCGGGAGATGAGGTGACGTATAATAACATACCTACATGTAGATTTTGTTCAAAAAGTCAGAAAACGAGGTGGTGATTTAAAAAAAAATCTGAAATTCATATCGGATGTGTAAAACTTCAGTGGCGAAAAGCACTTCCATGGTCCTAGCTCACTGAATCAACCATTCCTCGTGGTTCAGCGATAAACATAAACCCGTGAAAAATGAGCTATAAAAGGCGCTCGGCACTTTTTTTCAACTGTAAATTATGCGTCAAGCTGACACTCTTTTTTATCCCATTGTTTTTCTTTATTGGGAATTTTTGTAAAGTTTATTCCTTTTAGAATTCGCATGCATCGAGTTACTGATCAAATTAATCAATCAATTAGATCAAAAATAAAGTGATCAAATTTCAATGAAGTTCATTGCATTGACAAAAAATTAATTCAAAAAAAAAGTGTATAATCAATCAAATACGTTTTTATGGATCATACTCGTTACCGTTCTTAAAAAATCATCGATTTTGTTTTTTCTACTATGCAAGGAGAATTGAAGAGGAAAAGGTTTCTGAAAACAAATTTAATAATCCCACTAGTCCAAGAGTTTCGAAGCTAACTCGGAGATCCATATCGAGATTTTTTTGCTAGAAGTAATCGGAGAGAAAAAAAATGAAAAAAAAATAAAATCACTTGACATAAGTGAAATCGTTAGGGAAAGAGAAACTCAGAGGTTTGTTGAACTTTGAAGAGAAAAAACTTTCAATTTGTATCATTCATCGAATGAAATATTATTTATTTTTAATATTTTCAAAGCTCACTATGAAACGAATTCGAATGGCATGAAACTCCATTTTTTCACGTACTAGAAATTTAACATAAAAACAAAATTCAATAGCAATTTTGAGTTCAATTGCATCGTTAAAATATGCTAATATTTAATTGGATCCTTGAGTTCACAGAATGATTGGAATATTATGAATATCCCTTTGTAAAATTATGTATTATCAAATCAAAATTAATTGAAAGCCCCCTGACTGAAATATGCTGTTCAATGTAAATGCTACTGACTAATTGCAATATTGGTAGTTATCTCTCCACATGATTCATACTGTTTCACAATCAATTCCAGGGGAATTAAAGATCAAAGTATATGAAATAGAGAAACAAATTATATACGAAATAGTAAATAGCTCAATTTTAAAGAAGTAATATCCTTATTCATGATAAAAAATGCTACTTCGGTTTTGATTCAGTAAAGTGTTTTTCAACTTCATCTAATCGACAAATGATATTATAATTCAAAAGGATGTGCCAAGAACCTAATTTCCCATAGGACTCTGTATGAAATTTTGCATTTTTTAAATGTGATTCCTCATAATTCTACACGGTAATGTCAATCAGAATTTCGTGGTAATATAGAGGCAGAAAAAAAACGCGAGTGCGTTTTAAAAAAAACATCGACAAGTACGTGCCCGATTTTATTGGAAAAAAAAAAATGAAATGAGATTAGTACAAGTCCGTAGATTAATTCATCATCTTATTATTCGGATACTAGATAAAATTGGCATTGTACAATGAATTGGAAAAATTGAATTGTAGAGAATTTAAACAAAAAAAACGATCAAAAACTATTTTTTACTGAATAAAATGTTGATTTTCTACATTTCAGTCGAGAAACGGTATGTTATGGAAATTATAATGTCAATACCTACGAAACAAATGGAGTTAGAGAAAATCATCAAGGAACTTTTCATTTAGAGAATTAATCAAATATAACGAAATTCTATCGATAAATTCTCGTGAAACCAGTAGATCTCGTGGTATTTGCAAAATAACTTGTGAAATTTGATGAATTTGATTAAAATCAAAAAATTTTCTGATTGTTGAAAACAAATATTAGTTCAAGACTAATGAAAGAGATGGTAAATTAGCTGAATTTCGTTACAATAAGGAAGAATTTTTTGAAAAAAATAATTTTCTGAGGATTATTGAAATTTACTTTAAAAAAAAGGACTATTGAAACAATTCGTTTCATCATTTTTACTACTTTTTTCTTTCAACGTGGGTTACCATTATCTGAACAATTGAAGGTAATATGTCCAACCAATCAGAAACTGATTAATAACTGAAAAATGAAAACAATGACACATTGCTCATCTGCATTATTATAAAATACATAATAATAAAAAAATAGAATTACCTCAAGTTTCATAACAATTTGAATTTGTAAAATACAGTGGGGTTCAACCTCTGGTCTACGAGTTTGTGGGAATTACCTATACATAAACGTAATACCGTACTGTAATTACCAGACCACGGCATAATTGCAATCACCCCATGCATATCCGTACATTTCATCGTACTACCCGATAGAAATTCAATTAAACGTATTAAAACACACATACACACACATATGAAAACATAAATGTGATTTTTTTTCTCTTCTTTTTTCCTCTATCTCACTCAATATCAATAATCATTTGTCTCTTCTTTTTTTTTTCCTCTTATTACGTGAATCGTACAGATATTCTTTCTCTTGCTTTACGTGAATTCATTTCGAGAGCACTTCGCATTTTATTTCATTTTCTCTCGGATACAAATGCCGCTCTGCAGACTGAACAATTGAAATTTTTATTTTTAGTTATTACGTATTATTTTTTATCTAACAATGTCGAAATGATAATGGAAAAAGTGCAATTCTCACGAATACATGAAATGGCATTAACGGATAAAACTCCGATACTGTTACGCTTATTATATTGATATTTTTTTATCAAACAGAGGGACTCCACAAAAGTTGAAGTCACTCTGAAATAGATCCAAAATTGATTACAACAGGCAATAATTAGGGCCTCATGCAGTCGCTCGTCACTCGTTTTCAGCGATTAGTCTGGTCGAATGATATGTAGCAGCAAAGCTCAACAATTTGAACAATTTTAACCATAAATATCACACAACTATGTACATGAAAAACTGTATCTCACACATGTAATAAAGATTTTACTGCACTTGTTAGGTAATATACTATTTCTGATACTCATAAAATCAATTGTGACCGTCATTTTCAATTCAAAATTTTGTGACGTCACAAGACGGTCATTTTTTCGGTTATATCGTCGCCTTAGAGTTAAAGGGGCGTAAGTGCCATTCTTTCCGATTTTTTTTCTTCACAATAACAAAAAGGCGTATCTCCACTATTATTGCTCCAATAGGCTTTCCAAGGCCTTTTACGCAATATCAGTAAAAAAATGAAAAATAATAACATATAGGCGTAAGTACCACTGACTAATAACAAAGGGGCGTAAGTGCCGGAGATACGCCTCTTTGTTTTTAGCGTTTTCATTGAATTTTCCGTAATCATCGGAAACAAAACTAATAACAAAAAGGCGTAAGTGCCAAAATTCGGATAAAAAATCCTAAAAACGAAAGGGCGTGACTCTAAAAATTTTCATATGCTGTAAAAAAAATAATAAAAACAAAAAGACGTAGGTGCCAAAATTTAGATGAAAAATCCTAAAAACAGAAGGGCGTAACTCCAAAAATTCTCATGAGATAAAAAAAAATTATAAAAACAAAGAGGCGTAAGTGCGGAGATACGTCCTTTTCACTTTAACTTTAGAAATTATATAGCGTTTGAAAAGAAAATAACAAAGGGGCGTAATTGTGAAGATTTGTCCCTTTCATTTTAAAATTGGTACTTACGCCACTTTGTTCTTTTCATTTTCAATCATCCAAATAATGTTGCGGAGGCCATAAAAAACATTTCGGAGTGATAAGTGGACAGACGCCCCTTTCACACCAGAATTTCGTGTTTTTGGCAGTTACGCCCCTTTAACTCTCAGGCGACGATATGACGTCACTTGAAAAATGATCGTCATTGCCCATCTCTAATAATGATCAGGTCTAGAATTGAGAAATAGTGTGAGTGATGCACTTCAAGTTGAAATGAAAAATTTTATTTTGACTCACAGTATTAAGCCTCTGCTCCTCGCTTACTCCATCCCCTTTAATTCTTTAACCATTTCTCCTTGAAAAAATTACGTTACCTAAAAATTAAAGAAAAATGAAAATAGAAAAAATTCGAAAATCAATAGACATCCAAGAATTTTCATTTTCATCGATGACAGAATCAAGTGAAAAATTATTATTGCACATTGGGAATGTATTCTGTGGCCTCACGAAAAGAGAATAGGGTTGATGCAGAAATGCTTGATAGAAGTATTCGATCATAACGAAAACTAGATATCACAGTAGTGACTGAACTTTATTTCCCCAGATACTGATACGTAATCTCGTGTCGTATCAGACTGTAACAACAATGAGTTTAGGCAAGTGCAGAATAATAATAAGAGTAAAAATAATAATAATAGTAAAGAAAATGTGCACCACATTGTCTTTCACAATTTGTAAAGGATATTCTCCTATTGTATCACAATTCTGAGTCATAGTGATCTTGAAAACAAGGAATAACGAGGATTCAATGAATGGAGCAGAGCTCCAAGAAAGAATGAGAGAAAAAATAAGAAAAAAAAACTATAATACCGGATGACTTTTGTTTTTTTCTCATATAAACTCAGTGATACAGTCAGTGAAATAAAACAGAGATAGACACAATTTCGAGAAAACGAGATCGCAAACGAGAGATTGCAATAGTAGAAAAAGGGGAGGGATGAACAAAAAAAAAAGGAGAAAAAAATGAGGAGGAAAGAGAATAGGAGAAAAGGGATGGACTCAGTACAGACCAGTGCATATATCCCAACCCTCGGGCTTTTTTACTCTCATTCTTTCTTTCTCTGTTTTTCCTATCTCTCTTTCTCTCTCTCTCTCTTCTTTGCCACCATGAGAGCGTATTATTTCCGCATTGTGCGGACGCAAGAACAGACGGACTGGCGGAATTTTAACGAGTTTTGTGCAACTTGATATAACGACAATGGCGCCTGCGTGGAGCAAAGAAAAGTTTGATTGACAAAGCTGAGTTCTTTTAATTTCTCCAATTTTGCTTTCGAATAGAAGCTATGTAATCATAAGAATTTTCGATTGTAATTTTTTTAATAGAAGATACTTAAAATGATCTGAATAGAGAGTAAATGATATTATTAGCGCATGTTTGTGTGTGTATGTATGTCTGTGTGTGCATGAAAGTCTCAATTACAGCAAAACGGTTTTATAGAAAAATTTCATATTTTGTGGGAAACTTCCTTTCAACGAACTCTATTTTTTAAGCTTTATTTGAAGAGAATCCAATCGATATTTTTTGAGATATGTCCATTTTTCAAAAATCAGTTCTTAATGAAATTTCTGGAAACTGTGAATTTTGAGCTTATTTGCATGATTAGTTCTCGAGTTATTGCCCTTTTAATGAATTTTTCAAAATATGATATTTTAATGATGGTTTGAAAGAAGTTGTATCACTTCCATTTGGAAGCATATTGCTGAAGTATTAGCTATATCAGTTGGAAAGCAATACTATTATCCACTTGTTTTTATCTATTTTGTTCGTAATTGAGAGGAATATCTCGGAATTTCTATGATAGAAAGGGATTTTTGTGCGTTTTTTTCTAGTGTTAAGGAAAGCTAATTTTTTCAAACTATGTAAATAAAAAATGATTTTCCAAATAAAATTCATTCAAATTCCTCGATTATTTTGACTAAATAAACTATTTATTTCTGTTTTTTTCTTCCGAAATAAAAGTTTTGCCTTGATATTCAACTACATGATATAAACGCTATATTAAATCCTGTAATGTCAAGAGAAGTGATTTATTGTTAGCAAGACGAGAACTAACGGAACACGACAGTATGAAAGAAGCTAAGAAAAGTGGGTGGGTTTGAAATTCGTGCTCGTAAATTCTTCCAATCACCGACAAATGTTACCCACTTACTGAGACACAGTCTGGCCGTTCAACAATTCCTCCAATGTAACAAGATTTCAAATGTAATCTATAGATATACATGTTACTGTGTTAAAGAGAGTAAAAAAAAAAAGTAAAGAGAAAAATCAATCACAAAGCTGCATTTGAGTGACACAGATACGAATACCAATGAACGAATGAGAGAAGAGAGAGAGGATTGGAGAATTTCAGAAGATACGAGAAGTGAGATTATACGAATCTCTGAAATGAACGTTATATTTATATTCACTTTTCAAATCGAAAAAGGGGGGAAGATAAAAAAAAAAGAATTTTTACGATGAATGCTTGGCACGATCTATTTCAATTCTAGGATTGTAGAGGAGAGGAGAGAAACGAGAGAGAATAGAATAGTACAGATGAGAATTACAAAATCGATTCGACTGGATAAATTGCAGGGCCAGTACGTGCAGAAAATATTTCCTGTAATGTTTGTTCTCTGCAAAAGTGATAACTAGCAATCATATTGTGATTTCGAAAGAAAAAAAGGCCGATTTTTTACAAAAAAAAAAATCCATTTTAGTATAATCAATGAGAGATTTTCAAAATTTCGATATCATTAAAAAGAGCGAGAAATTTGAACTAGAGAAGTGATATAATACAATTGATTCAGGATCTATTGTTTTCAAGATGTTGCAAAAAATAGGAAAATTTACGAAAAAGGAGTAAAAACTCCTTTGAGGGTTTATTGTTTTGTTTTATTTTCCCTATCCCAAAATTCATATTACTAATCCCAGCCAACACCAATCTCATAAAATCTCACGAACTGTACTCAAATATATGTGAAAACCCAAGTGCTGAAACTATATACATGGACCGTCAAATTCTACTGTATATATGTAATAACTTTGTTATCCAGTTATAATATGATATGCTAATAAGACTGTTCGGATTTGAATTTAGATAAAAACCGATTGTTAATGTATTGGAGGATGGTCTTTCTGACCTCTGAGTTGACAATTCAATTATGAATTAGTTTAGGAAAAAATTATAATTATTCAATACCGAGGTTTCAGCTTCTTCATGATATTAATATTCATTCATCTAAAAATTAAAAACTCTTTTGATTTAATTGAACTAGTACAATTTTTACAACATATGACAAAAAAATTTCTACAATTTTAATCAATTATTATTTGGCTAATATTAATATTTTACCTCAAAGTAGCTGAAGACATGGATGTAAATCATTGGAAAGTAGCTTTGATTCAAATTTCCCGCACTTTTCACTGAACAACAATTCTTTCTTCATTACAATATAGAGATTCCTCTTTTTGCTTCATTTCCCTAATTTCACCGTTTTCATTAATAAAATCATAAGTTATAATGAAACAAGTCCTTGGATTGAATCAAGAGACAATCAAATATTACAATAGACATGATAGAGTACAATGGATTGGATTTCGATGGCCCAAAGGCGTTTCACTGATGCCTGGTTGCTGGTATGTGGGCTTGTGTTTTCCCAAGGGAAACATATACGTGTTTAGTCGGACATTTGAGTGTTAGAGAACCGGGCAATGGCCAACGGCTGGCCAACTCACTATGATGCACTCACCTAACACTAGAAATGAGTCCCACGGGACTAAAGCCCCCGTGGTTCTAAAACTACCCCACTCCTCCCTTTTACCACCCCTTCTTGCCCCCCACAACACTACCGCATGCACCGGTCTTCGGTGTTCGTACATCGTGAATTAACCCACTGGTAACCATTTGACCCCCCTCCCCTCCTCCACCCAGTTCATCGGCATAACAATCATTCAACCAGAGTGATGAATCACTGATAGACTCAACTCCCTTTGGTTCATATATTTGTAACTACATCGTTGATCAAACACTACAACCGCAAATTTATTTTGATAATGCATGAATTTACCTTTTTTTAAAGATAGTTTTGAATTTTATTGCATTCTGATATTCTGGAAGTGAAATTTATGAAGAGAAGTGGAAAAACGCGCAAAGGTGTGAAATGATACAGAAATTTTTAAAATCTACTTCACTCCAGTAAATTTTAATATATTGTTGCGAATGAGAGACAAGAAACACAATTATCAATTAAAATGACAGTTTATTTTCGGGGCGATACAGATGTGCTTATCTTGACGTTTTCCAAAAGAATAAATTCTTTTTCTTATTGATTCCAAAAGACGATCGTTGGTGGGTTCTCTTTCATTTGTCTTCCTTCTTTTCCGGTGGAACACAGGATTTAAAGGGGGGATACGCAACAATATATAGATATAGAAATTGTGAAGGAAAATTTTGTTAAAAGGCAATTTTCTTGCTACAAGAATTTTTTTTCTCAGTGTGAGTAGAGTATCTTCATCAATGATTTCGTTTTCGCTTCTACTTTACATTTGAGAGAACGAAAAAATAGTAGAATTGAGGAAGAATTGATATTTTCGTGATTTACAAAGTGATAATGATATCTATTCTTATCCTTGTTATTTTTTGTTTGTACGCGTTTATTCGATTTTGGAAACATCATGTTAAGAGTTGTCCAGAAGTTCGGCTTTTCGTTTGCGATGATAGTAAGAAAGAGTGGGGCAAAACGAATCGAAAAAAATTTGCCCAACAATACAGAAATACTGGAACATTTTTCCAATTTTTTTTTTTCGGATTTTTTCAGAGAGATCCTAGATTCGGGAAAATTGGTTCTTTCTGCAAAGCCTCACTTATCAGATTTGTGATTTTGGATGCACGAAATAAGGCTTTTTGATAGCTAATGAAGCATAAAACATATTCAATTATAAAATATCAATGTACATAAAATATAGTTTTTATATAATTTTTCTTATCTATTGCTTTATATATCGTCGTCCTAGAACCACAAGAATGTAAAGAATACACGTTTTCTACCTTGTTATGTCCTTTTCACTCCAAGACGACGATATATGGAGAAAATGAGATTAATATATCAATGATCAAGACTTCCATTTTTTTGAATTCTGCCTCTTCAAAAAAGAGCATATCTCTAACATAATTGACATGAAAATTGTTTCATTGAATGAAATTTATTTACGCTAAAAATTATTATTTATTTTTCATCCAAATTCTAAGAATAGCGAATTAATTCCAGGATTTTCAATGAAAAAAAAACTTAGAATTTCTCAATTCAATAGATGACAAAAAAAAATCCAATATGCTCAACATGATTTTCCACGTGTATTTCAAAGTACTCAGTCAATAAAAATTACGAACAGTGACTCAACAAAAAATAAAAACATATTGCACGTTTCACGGTTCTTTTCTTCTTCTTCTCTCTTTTCTTTTTTTTTTCATATTTTCACGCACGAAATACTCATAGTATTTACGCTCATTCGTCTCTCCTCATTCCAGTATTCAGTATCACAGAAGGAATCTTCTTCATTTTTTTTTCTTTTTTTTTTTTCATTTCATTTTCAACAAACAATTCATCTCACGTAGCACTTGCCAACGTGCGATATGGTTTTTAAGCAACTCAGAGAACAACACAACAGAATTGAACGAAATACTCGGACACACGAGAATTTCTACTAGTATAGTTTATTGTCTGTCTATTCGCAGAGAATAGAGAAAAGCGAAAATTGTGAAAAGAGAAAGAGAGAGAGGAATAATGCAATTTTTATCATTATTATTTACTGACATAACGTACATAATTTTGGGAGAATATTTAGAGTGTGTTGTTTGACAAAACAGATGGCCATTAACATTCATACCAAAGGCAACTTGAGGCTCTGTTATTTTATGAAAATTTCGAATAACTCATTTCAATTTCACGCAAAACTGAATTTAAGTTATCTTGAGGTAAAAATTTTTTGGCAAATATCTTATAATGTGTCGAAGATACGGAAAAAAAATTATAGGAAACTTTTTTGTAGGTGTCAGTTTTTTCTACATAAAAAAAAAAAAATTATGAAAATTTTCATATTTTTCTTAAATTACGAGATATTTCCGAAAGACTCAAAGTGAAATTGAGTGAATCGATTCTCCTATTCAATCATTTTTTGAAAAATCTATGAATAATCTAATGGAAATATGAAAGGAATTGTGTCAATTTGTTTTGTATAATATAATATCCATTGATACTTTGTTTTTGAATACAAACTCATGTACAAAGAGGTATCGATCTGACATGATTATACAGTTGTTGTTAATATTTTGTTTTATTTATTTGTTTAATTGTTTTTTTTTTTTTTTAATTTTATACTTTCCTGAACATAATCCTCAAATCTTAAGTTCGATATTTTGCATCATTTGTATTCGAAATCTGTTTTGTACATACTCTTCTATTCTTTAAAATTGACTGTGTTTTTTTTTTACTGTAATAATGGCTTAAGCTCGACCCATTAAGCCATTATTTCATCCAAAAAATTGTGGAAACGGTCATAAAAAATTTGAAAAAATGTCTTTAGAAAAATTTTAGTATTTTCCTTCGATTGCACATTTTTCTATAAGAAATTTCACAGTAAAATTGACTTTTGCTTCTTCACTGAATTCAAAATTCGACAATGAAACAAATGTATCCGTTGCACAGAAGAATAAATGCACCTGCCAATAACAATCCTACCAGTTTAGTTGAGCAAGCTATTACGCTAGAGAGAATCTAGTAAAAATGATCAATGCATTTGGATCTTGAGAAAGAGTATGTGAAGTGCCAGGAGATATGGAAAACGATATTTCAAGTCTTTATATTCTATCATACATCAAAGCTGCTCCGATATCAAAACGTCCTCTATTCCAGATCAGTTTCAAAGATATACCCCAGATCGTTTACCAAGCCATGCATCGAAGGAAGAAGCGGAGAATTCGAAACGTTTTGTGATCACTGCAATGAGGAAGAGTTTTCTGAATCTGGCAGTGATCCATAATAATGCTGATTACATTCCGGTAGTGAATGGGTAAAACGAGAGAAAATTATGCTATTTTCTCATTGATTTTTTTTAATTGTCTTGGAAACTAAGGAAAATAAGGAATTATTATGCGGTCTTTTTTATAGCTTGAATGATTAAATTTTAGAATTTTCTCAAAAAATGAAAAAGAAAGTCCTTCTAACAATTCACTGACTTGCCGGAAGTTAAATTTGGGAACGATCCGAAAAAAAAAATTTAAAAATGCTCAAATCAATTTCAAAAATTATTTAGAAAATTCTGTAAAATCTCAATGGGGAAAAATATTTTTTTTTGTTTTTTCATTTATTTTGAAGCTTTCATCTTATATCAGATTAAAACTTCAAAATGAATTTGAACAAAAAAAATTTTTTTTCCCTATTGGAGATTTTTCAGAATTCTCGAAATTTATTTGAAAATTATTTTCGATTTTTTTTTCTCAGAATTTTCCCAAAATTTAACAACCTTTCTTCGCCCACGCGTTATCTTAAAAATCCGTTTCATTTCCCTATTTGAGTAGAAAAATTATCGTGATTACTTTGTAGAGAAAAGGTTTTCGAAAAAAAAATTTCCATCACCTTTTCCCTTTTCACTACGTCTATGATTCTATAAAAATTGTCAAACCTTATGAATAATATTTGAAACGAATTCAGGATTTTCGTTGAATTTATTCAGATGCCATTGTTTTCAATAGAAGAGAATAAGATATATCCGGCAATAAATAAACCAAGCGAAAGAAGAAACGAATTTTTCCAGTGGAATCCAAATGTAACTGTCTCTCAGAACGCACAAGTTCTCTATCAATATAGAGAGCGGAAAAAATAGAGAGAAGAAAAATCCATTCAACCTATTTCATAGAATAATCAAATACTCGTGAAAATTCAACCGTACGGTTTATTCAATGGGAAAAAGAGGTAAAAGATAAAATCTCGAATTTCATATCTACACTAGTGATAGGGGAAACAGGGACAATATTACAAAGGCCTCTTTGTAAATTCAATCAAATTGAAATTGATATTTTTCGGGGATTTTATGAAATATTTTGCAAAATTGAAAGTAATCAATTGAATTGAAAATTTCCCTCAAAAAAATGAAAAATCACGAATAATTTCTACTGCACGTTGATTGAATGCTGGAATTAGTTTTCATGAAATAGACGAATTTTCGTGCCAGCTTATTTTTATATAACTCTCATCCCGTTTGAAAAAAAAAGTTACCACAGAAAATCCTTTTTTCTTTATTTTGAGTTCTCTATGAAATTAATTTAACATAATTTTCCGGAAATATCTCAAAATTAATGTGAGATGGTGTAATTTTCATGAGAACCTTCTTCTGTAGTCCTAATTAATTTCCCGAATTAAATTAGTCTCATCACCGGGGTCGCCACACTTTATGGAGCCGATTCTGGTACAGTCTAAAGAAAAATATAGTATCTACAAAAAGACACGAAAATATGGTATCAATAGATAATTAAGAGATTTTCATTGTAAAATAGCAGAAAAGAAAAATATCAAAATTTTTAAATTGCCATGTCGTAATCTCTCGTATTTATATATTTGTATATACTGCATTTTTATAGATTTTTTTTTTTTTTTAATTTTTAATTTTTTAACATTTTTATAGAGACACCTAAAAATTTCATGATGGTTTTCAGAAATCAACTAAAAATGGTAACAACTAGGAAAAGGAAAATTTCATTTTTTTCATGAAGTTTTCCATAGTAAAATGTTGGAAAATGTATTTCCTTTACGAATTTTCTTCCATCTAATTCCCTGAAATGTAACACTTTTTTCCATTTCGACTGGATTTAGATTGATACATACAGTGATGATGTATAATATCGGGAAGTTAACGTTAAAAAAACGCGAAATTTTCAAATTATGGTTTTTTTAGTGTACTATAGAACGTTTGAATGGTTTATGGTATCATGGGCACATTTATCGTATGAATACCATGAGTATGATAGTGATGAAATGGTTTTTCAGAAAGCCTTTCCATTTTCGAAACACACTCTTTAAAAAAAACGTAGGCATGCAGCCGAACATAAACCGATGCAATCGATGAACAAAAAACAACTCAATAGTTTTATCAAAGCATGTTGGAAAACGACTTTTTTGTAAAATTCATCCTTTTATAAAATCTGTCGTTTATTGTGAAAATTGTAGCTCTTAACTGGACTCTGGCTTTACTTAATGAACAAAATAAAGAAAAAAACCATGAGTATAGTACATCCGCCAACTTTGTTCATCACCTTTAAAAGCCTCCCATCTCCCTTACTTTCCAAGTTATCCCCAAAAAACCAACGCAAGTCCAACTCCCCACATCCCTAAAAGATTCTGCATTATTCAAACGATTAGAATCGTAATATCCTTCAGATGCAAATTGCCACAAAGAACACGTCAATTTTCCCCCCTGTAAATTCCAAAGCCACATCTTATAAACCCGTCTAGCTAAAGTTGCATGTTTTAGTTGGCTTTAAATTTAGTTCAGCTTGGTCAATAGTTTCAAAGCCGTTATTGTATTTCCGTAGCTCGTAACCTGACGGTTTTGGGTAATGGTCCAACTCCCTTATTCCACTGCTTTCCTCTCAGAATCTGTACACACCAAGGTGTACACCACATCTCTATCCAACACTTCATCCACCTTCGTCTTCGCCTTTCTGGATTCCTCATAGTCACTCTCTCTCTTTCTCTCTCTCTTTGGCCTTTCCATAACGATTTGCATAGACTGATACGACGTAAATACAATTCTCCAAAAGTCCGTTTCCCTAACATCAAAGGAAACCGTACCAAATTAACCGGCAAATGCTCTTTCTCTCTCCAGTTCCCACCCTCATCTCCTCTCTCTCTCTTTCTCTATTTCTCCCTGGTTTAAACTCACAAACAGTATTCCAATGTATTGAATTCACGCACCACCTGAGCCAAACACAAGTGATCCCTTCGTAAAAAGGAAAATAAAGTTTTAATCACTGTTATGAAACGCGTGAAACGATAAAAGCACTTCAAGTACAAATTATTTATTGGCCACTTTTTAACCACAGTAGAGAGTCTTGTTTATGATACTTGGGGATTCTGATGTAATTCTTTGGTCGGGGGACAAATAAATGAATCTACTTAAAGTTAAAAAAAAAACTCGTAAATTTTTTTTCGAGCTTTTTTTTGTGGATTTTGTGGAAAGTGGGGAGAAACGCATTTCGTTCATTTATTATTCGAGAATTTATGAATTTTTTTTTTATTTTCTTAATTTTTATTGATTCGATTAATTCCAAAAACAAGGTCTTTTCATGTATTCTCACGAGTTCAATAGTTTTCGAATTATTATCGGAGAAAGATAACATCTTCAATCATTCGGAAAAGAAATAAACACGGTACCACAAAAATAATCATTGATTTTCATTATAATACATTCATTAAATGGTTCATTATGCGAATTTATTATGATAATTGAAGGATTAAAGTTAATGCCCTATTAAAAAATTTCTATGCTTTTATTTCGAAGCTTTATGCACTCAATTTCAGTAATAAAAAAGTGAAACCTGATGATTCGATTTATTTTTGTAATCAGTCTTCATTCAATATCTCACAAACTGAAATAGAAATTAATTTTTTTAACAATTAAGGAATTTTTAGAAAAATGGGATTGATTCCATCATTAGTTTTTTGAGGATATTTCGAAATCTGAGCAAAATAGAGTGTTTTTGCCTTCATCCTTTTTTTTTTGCAGCTCTTGACATTTTCTAGAGACATCTTTAACAGTATTGTGAAATAAAGATGTTTCTTGATGAATATGAGATTAATGTGCATATAATACGATATATTGCATAGAAAAAATCAAGATTTCTCAAGAATTTCAAAATTTGAGATTAAATTGTCATTTTTTTTACGAATGAGGATTCAGTCAAAATCGCCTTATCTCGCTTAGATTCCGAGATATTTTAATAAAACTGGTAAAAAAAATGAACTCAATTTGTCTGAAAACTTCGAATTCTCTTTTTTTTCATGATAACTCTTATTTTTTCTTACAAATAGCATCCTAACAATCTGGCGCTTCATCTTCCCCAGTTTTCAAGATAATAAATGAAAAAAACTGACCTAAAAATACATTCGAATCATCTAACTCGATCAATTCACTATTTATTTGTATACAATCTATAAAAATTAATGATAATTACGGAATAAAATTACGTATACGATTTCTCAATACATAATAGATAATAAACTATTGACCTATGAATTATGGAGTACTTTGTTGAATGCATTGTACGATGTTTCAAGATCAAACAATAATTGTCTCACTTGTGTCTCTGATAATTCATCTGATGCTGACATACTATTCAATGTTTGTAACCATTCAGATACTCTCGTTTTACCATCATAATCACTTGGCAGTATGCTCAGACGATTCATAGTGTCAAGTAAATCACGAAGATCTGGATTTAATTCGTCCATTGCTTTGATATCCAAACGTAATTTATCCATTAGTGTTATAAATAATGATACAATATCGGCAATGCATTTCGATGTATTTCCTTTGTCGTCTTTTATTGTTATTGGTCTGTCCTCTTTGATTCGTTCAAGTGCTGCAGGACAATCGAGACGAAATGCTCTTGCAAATGCATCAATTGTTGGAAATTGATCACTTTGTACCTGAAAACAATGAATTAATCCAGATTAATTTGAGTGGGTAGGGATGAATCGAAAAATTTATTTGGGGAATTTGTAAACATCTGTAGAAGAAATAGGTCTGTGGAAGAAATAGGGAAAAATGGGATGGAATTCCTCTATCTCGGTGAGTTCCGAGATATTTGAAAAAAAAACTGATAATGCAACAAAATCGATTTATCCGAAAACTTCATAGTTGTGTTTTTAATAATATGAAGTTTTCAGAAAAATCAACTCTATTTTGTCACCAATTTTTTTTTTTTTGAATCTTGACCAGTAAATGACATTGGATGATTTTCCCCTGATTTTCTCCTGGAGAGAACTTTAAGAGCTACAGAAAAAGGTGAAGATGCAAAATCGATCCATCTCGCTTAGTTTTTCCTTCGTTAGTCTCGAAAAACTGATGATAAAATAAAATAAATTTGTCTGAAAACTTCAAAATTGTGTTTTTATAGATCATCTCAGAATCTAAAGGAGATAGATGGATTTTCATAAGGATTTCTTTTGTAAACGAGGATCCAAGCTGCAAGAAAGGCCTTCACAGCATCTTCTCCACTTCCCTTAGATCCCAAAATAATACATTAAAACCAATGAGAAACTGAATTTACCACTATCTCGTAAAGCATGAGAAAAAAAAATAAAGTAAAGAATATGAAGTTTTATGTTAACGAAATTAGCACACATCTGACAATTTCTTTGATTTTTCTACAAACAAATAAATTAGTATAAGAAAAATATTAGACATTAACACTTATTGTTTTTTTCAAATTTCCGAGATGTGCATAATCTTCATTTATTTAAATGAGCAATTCATTTTCTAAAAAAACACAAAATTCTGAAGATTGTCAGATCTCTAATATCTTCAGTATTGTGAAGTTTTCAAACAAATTGATTACATTTTGTCTTGATGTAGTTTTGCTCCCGAATGAAAGCTATGAAATCATCAGAATTGTCGATTGTAATTTTTTTAATAGAAGATACTTAAAATGATCTAAATAGAGAGAAAATGATATTTTTAGCGCATGTCTGTGTGTGTGTGTATGCCTGTGTGTGCATAAAAGTCTCAATTACAGCAGAACGGTTTTATAGAAAAATTTCATATTTTGTGGGAAACTTCCTTTCAACGAACTCTATTTTTTAAGCTTCATTTCAAGAGAATCCAATCGGTACTTTTTGAGATATGTCCATTTTTCGAAAATCAGTTTTTAATGGAATTTCTGGAAACTATTCAACTGATGTTATTTATACTCATATATTATCTCGAGAGTTGTATCACTTAGATGCCTGTGAATTTTGAGCTTATTTGCATGATTAATTCTCGAATTATTGCCCTTTTAATAAATTTTTCAAAATATGATATTTGGATGATGGTTCGAAAAAAGTTGTATCACTTCCATTTGGAAGCATATTGCTGAAGTATTAGCTCTATCAGTTGGAAAGCAATACTATTATCCACTTGTTTCCAAAGTATCTCAGAAACTAAGTGAGATAGGGCGATTTTACCTTTTTTTTGTAGAATTTCAAGAGCTAGAAAAAAAGATTAGAGTAGAATCGCTCCTTCTCGCTTAGTTTCCTAGATATATATCGATATCCTCAAAAAAATGAATGGAATAAAATTGATTTATCTGAAAACTTCAGTTTTTCTTAAAAAAAGCAATTTTTTTTTTATTTTATAAGTAATTATCCATTCACCTGTTTGAATGCAGCACGATATTGAACCAATAATTTGCTACATGCAGCTGTGTACTCTTTTGGTGTAACACAATCCCTGATATAGGCTTTCTCCAAATGCTGTAGGGTATTAACAACTGCATACAAATCAGCTTGATTATCATGTTTCTCTCTTTCTCTAGCATTTTTGTAGAGTTTTACTTCCTCATAAAGTTCTGGACGATCTTGTGCCACTGACATTGTGTTCCTAGAAATTTAAATACATTCTCAGGTAAAAGAAAAACAAAGAATTTATAGAAAAAAACGGAAATTGGAGGTTAAATTGTGATTTACATTTAAACACAAGCGAAGTGAAGGAAATTGCAGAGAAATTATTAGTTATTTTTATTGAATACTTACTAATTTCTGGGAAAAACAATGCAAATCCTTTAATTATTTCAATTATTTCTCGATAATAAGCACTTTATATTTTCGTGAAGAAACACAATTGACAATTTTTTTGTGTATGACGCAGGACTGACATTAGGAATCAGCTGATTGTGGTGAAGAGATTTCTCCATTATCAGCTGATGTAAAAAAAGTAAACTTCAATTTTTTTAAATCATATTTTTATTGAATTTTTGGAAATTTCAAAATTTCACGAAATACTTTGATTAACGTGGTGGCCCCAGTTTCTGACAGTGCCTCAGTAACTGACAATTTTTACTAATTTTTCACTTAGATTTGAATGTAAAATATATTATTTAATATTCACTTGCTGCAAACTCGTTCAGTGTAATAAATATGTATTAATATAATTAAATTATATTCAATAAGCAAATAGTTGTTGGCTTCGATTTGTGCTGTCAGAAACTACCTCTAAAGTGTCAGAAACCGGGGCCACCACTGTAATTTGAATTAAAAAGAGTAATTAAAATTACCTCAAATTACTCAGAAGAGAAAATCGATTTTTCTCAAGTATTTGGAGCTTTTCGATGGTTAGTATAAAAAATATGAAATTTTCAAACAGACTGATTTAATTTTGACACCAGTTTTTTTTTCAATGTGTGGGAATTTGAACGAGATAAGGTGATTTCGCCCCAATTTCTTCTTCTAGAGAAGAGCTACAAAGAAGGACTGGAATAAAACCGCCTTATCTCACTTAGTTTCCAAGATATTCTCGAAAAAAAGGGTGAAAAACTGAATTTTTCCTGTTTTATGTCTTCACGACTGATCTTATAAGGTTTTTCAAAAATATCTCGGAGTCTAAGCGAGATAGGGCGATTTTGCCCGATTTTTTTTCTGTAGAGATTTTTCAAGGGCTACAAAAAAGAGTTAGCATAGAATCACTTTATCTTGCTTACTTTCCGGAATATTGTTAAAGGACTAATGATGGAAAAAAATCGATTTGTCTGAGAACATAATTGTTTAATAAAAAGATTATTGTCGATGGAAGCTGCCCAATAGGACCTCGTGCAGAAACTCTAACGCATTGCGGATTTAAAAGTGAAATAGTGGAGTAGAATAAGTTGAAAAATTCTTTCTACAGTATTTTGAGAATATCTTGGAAACAACGTAGTTTACGAGAGTTTATCGAAACACCTTTTTCCTAGTCTATAAAATTTTCTACGAAATAGCTGTTTCCTTATCTCTGACAGATTTGAATTCTAAAAAACAGTGATAAGAAATATTGCGCATTCACCAGTAAATAAACAATGATAAAATAAACATTTTTTCATCATAATTTATATAAAATTTATTTTCTCTAAAACGAGAATATCTCATAAATAATTCTAAATTCTATTTAAAAATAAAATCAATGGCAGTTGGTTTTGAATTTGAAAATTTTTCACAACAAGATTTCGTGATTCTTCCATTCTTCAAACAACAACAATTGAATTCCTTGATAACAACATTTTTGTCCATTGATTCTTTAACAATTTGTGAATTCTCACTATCATCGCTGATTATATGAAATTTTAAAACACTCAAGATTAATTTATCTACGTCAATTATTTCCCAAGGTGGATAAAATTTTAAAGCATTTTTATCTTTAACACTTACTTGTCCAACAATTTCTGGAATTGTTAGAACAGTTATATTTCTATTGAGCAAATTGTTCGACATATCTGCACTTGAATCTGACGAATTGTTTATTGATTTATCAAGCAGATTGGAATTATCTTTGATGACTATTCCTTCGAATACAGGTCTTCCATAAATCATTGAGAATTTTGAAATTTTCATCATTACGTATTGGACAGTGCCTCTAAAGCTCGACTGGGCCATTTGATGATGCCATATACGTAAGAATGATATTTTTTTTACGCTCAAATTCTGAAGCCTTTCGAGCATCGTTCCTCTGCAAAAAAAAAAAACAATTGTTAGAAAAAAAACAAATCATTTCAAAGGCGAACTTAATAGCTAAATAGTATTTTCTTGGAATTTTTGGGAATATGCAGGAAACGAATGGGTTTTGAGGAAAGTATCAAGAAACCTTTTTTGTAGAGAATTTTAAATACTACAAAAAAGGTTTCTTGGTAAATTTTCCTAAACTCAATGGTTTCAGAGATCATTATTTGAAAGTAGTGAGAATATAATTTTCGAGCGACTGTAAAGTTTTCAGGCAAATCGCTTTTATTTTTTTATCAGATTTTTGAGGATATACTTCGGAAGGTAAGCGAGATAGAGCAATTTTGTCTTGATCTATTTTTGCAAACAAGAAGGATTGGAGTTAAACTGCTTATCTCGCTTTGCTCCCGAGATATTTGAAGAAAAAAACTGATGATGAAATAAAATGAATTTGTTTGAAAATTTCATATTCTTATTTTCGAAGAGATTAGGGAATTCGCGTATTAAGAGGCTGTAATACAATATAATATGGACCAATAATCTCCAAGATAATTTTAAACGAAACCATGAAAATTCTTTAAAGTCTACAAATTTATGAATACAAAAAAAATATGAAATTCTCAGACAAATTATTTTAATTTTTATCAGTTTTTTTTTTAATATTCCGGAAACTAAGTGAGATAGGGCGATTTTGCACGAATTCTTTTTTGTACAGAATTTCAAGAGTTATAAAAAAGGACTAGAACCAGATTGCTCTAGTTTGCTTAGTTTCGGAAATGATTTTCAAAAAACTAATCATAAAACGAAATCGATTTATCTTAAAATTTTGTAGTTGCATTTTCATAAATTTGTTGAAAAAAAATCCAAATTGCGCGAAAGATCTTTAGAATATCTTTTCCATTTCCTCCAGATCCTGAGATAAGTCATTAAACCCAATAAGCAACTAAATTGATTAATATTTAGTAAAACATGACAGAAGAAAAATGAAAAAGTGATAAATATGAAATTTTCAGAAAAATTGATTTTATTCCATCGTCAGTTCTTCTCAAATATTTCGCAAACTAATCAAGATAAGGCGATTTGATCTTTATCCTTTTATCTATATAAAGAATTTCAAGAGCTCCAAAGAAAGGCTAAGAACAAAATTGCTTTATATCGTTTAGTTTCCTTAATATTCCCAAAAAACTAAAGATAAAACAGAATCAATTACTCTGAAAACTTAATAATAGTAATCCAAAAATATACAAACTTTTTGCATTTCTTCTTGTTCTTCACAGTTTTTTGATTAATCGATGGATAAGTTTCCCCATCAATTTTCCTCTGTGGTGGTGAAGCCTCAACGCTAATATCATTATCGCTAAAAGTAGAAATTCTCCTCAAATTTGTGTCTTGTGGCGTCAAAGTAATATCCGAAATTTTCTGCGAAGCACATTCCTCAATTCCTCGATTAACCGGGCTTCCCTCAGAAAAGTAAGTTTTATCCAAATCTTGCGAAGAATCTTCCGAAGAAATCCTCTCAACTCTTTGATCCAAATGATTCTGCACTGGAAAATCGCCCTCTGGATCTTCAATCAATTGATCTATAGTCTCCTTCGAATTACTCTCATTATCATCCTCGATATCAATAGCTACTCGTTTTTTACTCCTTTTTTCATTATTAATAACTCCTAGTTCTTCGTCATCTTCGACATTATCAATAACCATTGGTCCTTCATCATCATCAGTAAAGTGCGAGTCAATGTCTTGTATTTTTTGCGATGAATTTATTGAATTATCATCGATAATTGGTGGTGCTTCTTCGGATTGTGTTGAGGATGCTGATTCGATCTCGAGATTTTTCGAAGCAACACTTGGACATTGCGAAATCACTGGTTCCTCTGCAGCAATCAATTGCTTCAATACATCCGAACCATTTTCTTCGATCAATTCACAAGGATTTTTCTCAATTTTTCGGTTCTTTTTCTTATGACTTGTTCCAAAAATTGCTATTCTACAGGCCATCATCCTTGACGTTGGACTCAACCCATTTTTCTCATAATTTTCCTTCTGGATTTCTCCTTTTTTTGGACTTATTTTCGCTTCAATCGATGATTTTCGACGTTTTAGGTCGTTGGATGGTCTCAAAGGCGATAAAGGTAACCTTTTGACACTTGGAGGACTATTGTCAAATATAGAGGGAGACAATGTACTTGAAAAACTCTCATTTCGCTCAATTTCAGCTTTTTTCAACCAGTTTTTGATAAAATCAGATTTTGATGTTGATACAGGACTCTTTGCATTTTTTGAAGTTTGAAGAACATTTCGCGGTTGATTGAGCGCTGATATACCCGGTCTGTCATATGATAACACTTGATTGCTTCTGGTAGATGATTTTGAGGGAGAATCAACTGATTCAATTTCATAGAGATCTTCATTTTTTGATGAATTCTTCACTTTTTTGTAATTCATTTTTCTTTTTATCATTACGACTTTTCTCTTTCTGCATTTAGCAATTATCAATTATTGTTGTTTTCTATTGCACACACTATAAACACACACAACGTGCTTAACCTGACGCCATCTTGGATTAGTTCTTGGAATGACCAGCGCGCGTCACATGCGCGGTAAATATTTGAATTTGAATTATAAGGGAATTATAGTACAGATCTGACAATTGTGGAATTTTTTTTTAACAAGCAAATTATTATTTAAAAAAATGTTTTGAAATATTGGAGTTATGTTTTTTTGTATTTTCTACATGCGCATATTTTTTTTTCTTTTTTTTAAAATAATTTATCTTCTAAAAAGAGGAAAAAAGGACAATTGTCAGATTTCTGATATTTTTAGTTTCATGCATTCAATGATTTTCATGGCTCAGGTTCGGATTTGTATTTTTTTTGAGAATATATCGAGAATTATTGGGTTTTGTGGGAATTCATCAAGAAATCTTTGTAGAGAAGAAAATTCTCTAGAAAAAAAGTCTCAAGACATTTTTTTTAAACTCATTCATTTTAAAGATATTTTCGAGACGAAAAAAATTTTTTTTTCAAATGGTTTCGTTTTTATATAATTAGTCTGATTGAAACAGTTCGTTTGAAAGAATAGTAGTAATTATTGCCATACTGCAAAAAAAAGTAGTAAAAATGATGAAATTAATTGTTTCAATAGTCCTTAACAATTTATTTAATTTCAGTGGAATTTATCTAATTCACCATTTGTTCCATTCCGAACAAATACTTGTTTTCAACAATTAAGTAATTTGTTAATATTGATAAATTTTCCAAATTTTTAATTTTTTTTTCTACAAATTCTTAATCACTCGGAAAAAAATATATTTGTTAATGACTATTGAAATAATTAAATTTCATAATTTTCACTACAATTTTTTTTCTCACTGCATTCAGAACTCTACCAAAATCAATTGCCCCATGCCAATTAATTGCACTAAAATTCTACAAAAATTGAAAAAAAAATCCAAGAACTCAATGAATTGAAAAATTTGAATTCACTGAACAATACAATAAAACGTAATAATTTATGACGTTAACATCATGAAAATTGAATCGGTGAAACTTGAAACGCGTACGAAATTACCACTACATAGTTACTAGAAGGAGGAACCCCCCTCTTGTGTTTTATATTAATAGTCGAGTGACTGAATGAGATGGGTTACCTCTTCGCATTAGGGGGGGAAATAAAACGGTTTAAAGAATAAAAAATTATATGTGAATGAGAAGGATAGAAGTATTGTATTGGAAGTTGACCGCACTTTTTGTAGTACATTTGTGTTAGTACATGGAGGTGGATTGAAGCACTTGTAGAAGAAAAAAAAAAAAGAAGAGAAATATTGTTACATGTGTGAAGAGGAGGGGAGGGATCAAAATGATAGATAGAACGGGATGATGGGCCCCCTTTGCACGTTTTGTTTCAGTTTCAGTTCGCGATGGAAACACAACTTGCTGCGTCTGAAGATTTTTTAAAAAATAAATAAATAATTATTTTACAATAGATAAATTCAAATTGATTGACGATTTAATAGTTGAAGAAAAAAAAATCGCAGTCTGCAAAATATTTTCTCGTTGAAAAATAAAAAATAAAAAAATTAATCGAAATGAAAATTAATTGATAAAAAAAATAAATTAAATGATTTAATCAACTTTTTTAATGATTATTCATGGATTTTCTTATTTTCAAATATTCACGAAGTTTCACTTCTGCAAATCACAGGCAGACCGGATGTCGGACGGTGCAGTGATTCGATTGATTCGTTCAAGAGTGTCCATAGTTACTATCGAACTTCCGAGTGCCGTTTATATATACGTACAGAAGCGCGTTTACCGCCTCTCGTGAGTGAATGCTCTCAATTGAAATTCACGATAATTCAAAATAATTCTTGGAATAGATTTTTTTTTAGGATATCATTTTTTTTTTTTGGAATTAATGCTTGCATTGATTCAAGGGGAACCCAAAATGTGTTTTGCGGAGATTCAAGGGTTGAAACAATAATTTTTGGTAATTTTTAGTCATTCAATAATGGAGAAGTAAAGGATGAAACGAAAAAATTGACTTTGAAATGAGATAAATATTTTGAATATTTTGAAAATTGAGAAAAATATGGAAATTTTTGTGGAAGCTCTTTTTGTAGAATGAAAAAGGAGTTTTTACAAAAAAAATTGTAATTTTGTTGGATTCAAAAATATTTAGGAAAAAACTAAAAATTTTGTTGAAAAATCGAGAATTTGTGGAATTTTGTGGAAAAATTAATTACTATGTCCTTGCAATTGTCTTTGACATTCTATCTTGCGTTTGATTATTAAACGAGCTCAACAAATCCGTTTAAGAAAATTATAGGAATTGAGAGAAATGAGAGAATTGGAGAGTAAAATTCACTCGCATAAATTCATTAAGTTAATGAACATTTGTAATGTTGGTTAAAAATAGAAATTCCTGAAAAAGATTATAATTCAAATTAATTAATTTTTTTTTTTCAACAAAATCCGAACATTTATCTATGACAGAGTACACCTGCATAATAAAGCACAATGTTTGCACAGTTCATGACGTCATTAATTTGTAAATTTAAACCGAAATAATAATACGTGCATACGGTTTTTATTGTACAATAACGTAGATTACGACAGTTACGTCTTGGGTTACGTGAAATGTGGATTTCTCTGACGTCGTAACCTCTCCACCCCCTCCCACCCTCCCCCAAGTTTGCAATTCTCTTTTCTTGCAATTCCAGAATTTCCATTAACAAATAATTGGAAGAGAAAAAATGTCACAAAAATTAAAATAGAAAAAAAATGGAATAAAATAGAAATTTTATTTTCTGCAATTATCTCAAAAACTTATTGGACCAAAATTAATTGTTTTTTTTTTTTAATTAATTGTATTGTTTCATTTTCCAATTCAAATTTCCCTGAATTTTGTAACGACGTTGTTAAAATTTAAATGAATAACATGAACTTCGTTATTTCGAAGCGATGAAAAAAGAAAAAAAAATTCGTGAAAAAACGGGAAAAATTAAAATAGTTGAAAATAGACAAATGCAAGCATTGAATCATTGGGATGCACCGGGTCATGGATAAATTTGCAGTGCGAATGATACTATTATATCATATCATCTGTCCAGTGTGTACAGTTTTTTTTTTTATCTAGTCTTGCAATTGTTCTCACGCTTGTCACACGATATATAGAAAATATAGACGCATTGTTGAAAAATTTATTATATGTCAACACACACACATATATATATGTATACAATATTGTTGGATAAATGGGTGGGCGCATTGAATGACGTAGGATTGGGGGCAAAGTAACGCAAAGCGATTTATCCATTGAATGGGAAGAAACTCGGTACACATTCATGCGACTGAAATCGATAAAATTTTCTTACACTTAATAAATTGTGGAATTTTTTTTTCTTCTCTAAGAATGCTCTATTCATTGGATGATTGACAATGACACGATTCATTCGAGTTTCAATCCATTTTAATTGAGTTATTTCGTTAATTGGAAGTAATCATTCGAAATATATGAAACGAGATAAGTTTTACAGTAAGAACAGTTTCTGTGGAAAATATTGGAATCTAAAGGGGATCGATAAATTTTGATGCTATTCTTTTTTTTTTGTAGTGAAAATCAATAGCTACGAAAATGGTTATTACACTAAGAGAAAAAAGGGGTGAAAAGTATAAAATATTGATTTCATTGGTCCTTAGAACTTTTTTTTTTTTGAATCATTAGAAAAGCTGGTGAATTTACTGAATATTGGTCATTCAAGCAATTAATCTGTTTGAATGAATAAAATTTCGTAAATTTAACAACTTTTGAATTATTGTAAAAAAATATTTGCTAAGGACCAATGGACCCTCTTTTTCTTCAGTGTATCACAATTGACTCGTCTTCCTTATTTCCCAGTAGATATCTAACAATTTTTTTTTTTTAACAAATGAATTATCTCAAAAATGTAAAATATGCATAGGGAAAATCAGGGCAAAATGGACCTGTGTTTCGAAATCATGCAGGATTTTTTTCAAGACTGAAGGCTTCGTTAAAAAAAATCCCAAAAAATTCACTAACAATATCCCCATATTGGAGCATCTTCTCAAATTTTTCCAAATTTTTCACAATGCCCTTCACCCCGAAAAAAATCAATGAATCATGTTACCCTGGCGGTCCATTTTGCCCCAGTCTCGCCTATACAAAAAATTAGAAAAACAATAACTGCATCTATCTCCAATATTTTTTTATGATAATTCATTTAATCGAAAAAAATCCAAAAAATTGTTAGATATATGCTTATTCTATTTCTATCTAAATTATGTGAATTTCCTGGGAAAATTCCGGAATTCCATTATTATTTCAAAGATCTTCAACTTTATTTACTTGCACCATCGCTCCTCATGCCTGAGGCACGCGTCAGAGAAGGCATCTACCGTGATACTGTCCCCAGTGACGTAAATCCAACTTACAACATTATACAAACAAGAAATCAGAGCATGTCCTTTTTTTCTTTGTCTTGCAAATTCATTTTTCATGCATTTTTTACATCCTCTCTCTCTTTCTCTTTTTCTCTCTCCTTCCTCTATTTACTTATTCACCTTTCTTTCAGAACAGATAATAATAATACCATTTTTTTTATTTTTTTTTTTAAATTAAATAAAACAGCATATCTATGACAAAATTCCTCCACGTTCACGAGTTAAATAAGTTTCACTATGCTTGTGACGTCTCAGATTGAAACAGAGTGAGTAACTAATCCAAAACTGTTACGTAGAAACTTTCGTAGGGGCTGTTTGTGTGTTAATAAACTACATCACAAGAGAAAACGGATAAGCGCACGTCACACACGGGGACAAGGTAGTAGTCTTCTTTGATCGCTACACCAGAAAAGCCTGTCTTCGGTATTTAACCGTCCAACCGGAAGCATCCCTCTCTTGTAGAACTCAGAAAAATCTGGGGAAAATTTTTTTTTATCATCGAGAAAATTCGTTAAATATGAGAATCCTTGGGATTCATTGGATTTTTTGATAATTATTAATGAAAAAAGAAAAATTTTCAATTGATTTTTTTTTGGAGCAAAAGAGGTAATCACGGAAATTTCGATAAATTTCTATCTCCAGTAGATTTTGAGTGAAGTTAAATTTCGAGTTTTGTGCTGTGGTAAATTCATGTCGAGGAAAAAAATAGTAGTAAAAAAAATGAAATTAATTGTTTCGAATAGTTCTTGATAAATATTTTTTTTTTTAATGATTAAAAAATTGTTAAATTCGGTCAATTTTAGGGAGATCAAATTTTCTTGATTGTTGAGGACAAATATTTGTGTGGAACTGATGAAAAAAATGGTGAATTAGGTAAATTTTGTTGAAGTGAAACACAAAAAAATTAATTAAGTTTTTTTAATTAATTTTCTGTACTTTTTTTTTCTCTGTGGATTTTGGAGGACCAGTTGCGATTTTTTTTTTCATTCTCGGAGTGCAAATAGGAAAGTCACTGTTGAATTACTCATTCTGGTGGATTGGTTCTCACGGGGGTTTAATGAAATGACATCTACAAATTGCATCCAGGGGTTGTGTGAAAAAAACTAGATGAAATTCACTGGCGAAAGCAGTTTTTTTAGAATATCTCGGTAACTCAAGGAGATAGGGAAATTTTTATGAGAATTTTTTTCGTACAAAAAATTCAGTGTAATTTCAATGTCTTTTCTTTTTTTAACGAAATATCGCTGAAAATATCGGAAATGACGCAATTTTTGTGATTGCCTCTTTAAAAAAAAAAAAAGTGTTGCAAAAAACATAGGGAAGATCAGAGTAAAATAGACCTCCGGGGCAAAATGATCTTTGAATTTTTTCCGGGGCGCAGAACTTTATGCAAAAATCTGCAAAAAATTGAGAAGATGCTCCAAAATGTCTACATTATTGGCTAATTTTTGCAATTTTTTTTTCGTAAAGGCCTTTACTCTTAGAAAAAATCCCGAATTATTTTGCCCCGCAAATTCATTCCACCCCATTTTCCCCTATATCCACAAAACTTCTCTTATCTCCCATAAATTCCACGAAATTCCCAAAAAACGAATCCAATCGCCTACCCCCAACCCCCCCCCCCCCCCTCCCCTCTTTCGTCAGATGAAAGTTTAAATATTCAAAAATTACTTGAAATTCTCCAAAATCCCCTCCATTCTCCAATTTTCACCACAAATGTCGCGTTCTTTCCATTGCACCCCCCAAATTCTCGTACTCCACTTATTAAATAATTAATCAATGAGCTTTTGTAGAGGAAATGAGCCCTTTTCAAAAATTTATTTTCCCATGAATATCCTCAATAATTTCAACATTTTATAGTCATTTACTAAATTATATAACATATTTAACCAAATTTAATCAAAATAAATGGAAAATTTTTTAATTTCAATACGGAAAAATAGAGTCAGTTTTGTCAGTTTATTTCATTTTTGTGATAATCTCAATTCTGTAGTTTTCGTTTTCTACATTTTTATGGATTAAACTTCCCAGGAAAAAGTTGGTTGTAATTTTCTAAAAATTTTAATTAGGATATTGTTTTGGCTTTGCGTTGTTTGACTGACCCCTAGACAATCAAAATACATCAAAAAAAATTCATTTAATTATAGTACAAAAATTTTGTATTTTGAGGCAACTTTCCTCGATCATAATCAATCAATGTTCTCCAATAAATTCCAATTACCCAAAGTTCAGTAACACCTGCATTATAAAAAAATTCAAATACGTCACACTTTGAACCCCCCCATATTTTTTATCGTCACTGTCGATAACACCTCTCTCTCTCTCTCTCACTCTCTCTCTCCTCACGCGTACATGTTAGCTATGTTAGTGTATTGGTGTATTCATAAACTCCGACACCGCATCGTACCTCAGTTGAGATACGTCCAGCTCCGTTGTTGCTTCCGCGTTATCCAGTGAGAGAGGGAGAGAAAGAGCGGCAAAGAGTGAATTAAAAAAAAAAATGTAAAAAATTGTTACTGTGAAACAAGCGGAGTTCGTAACTACGTTCTTCAGCATCAGCCTAACGCTATTGGATGCTTGTGGACCAACTGCGTTTGTTGAGGCAGTCATTTTGTATTTCATTATTAACCGAAAAATATTATATTCGTCTGGGTTGAAAAAAAAAAAATTTTAAATTTAAAAATATTTTCTTTTTATGACAGTGAAAAGGGCGAAGTGACGAAGAAAACACAATGCCAGGTAACAACGGCTGACAGCGGTAATACCGCAATTAAACTAATTAATTATTAATTATCGATGATGATAATTGGTTGAAGTTAAACATGTGATTTAATTGTGATTAAAATAATCAAATTAACATTTAAAAAAAAATTCATTTTGTGTGTGTGAATGTGCGGAATATTTAAGCGCTTTCATGAAGTTCCGAGAGGGATGTGCGACTTTCTTCATCCACTGGGACAAAGAAACAGGATGAATTATTGAATAGGGATGAATAATAATTTTTCATTGAATTGATCGCCTTTTTTTCCCCCTTTTTCTTTGAAGAAAACAATAATGTGTCGAGTGTAAACTTTGTTACGACCCTAATAATGCTGTTTTTGAAAGTGTTGAAATTAAATGGTTAATCAGAAAGGGTAATTAAAATTGGTGCATTTTTGTGGAAGATTTTTTTAAGAAGAGCAAAGTGAATATTGATAAACGCACAAGTTTAACAAGTGTTTTTTTTTTTTGGTGAAGGGTGGAAATTGGTGAGGATGAACGGACGGACATGCCGTTTGATTTAGTAATTTATTTAATTGACGAACATTACGTCGTTAAAGTTGGATTTAATTGTGGGGAATTAATTATTCTCCGGTTGAAACAATGAGCTCCATAGATTTTGATGAGGTGCTGGTACACGTGGGTGAAAAAGGAAGATATCAGAATATAATGTATTATCTATTGTGCATACCAGCAACTCTGCCAGCAGCATTTCTTGCATTCTCACAGGTAATAATTTCATTGATTTTTTGATTATCGGATTTATTTTCATGATTGAATGTTCAATTTTTTTAGTTGTTCTCAGAGATATTGAAAAAAATTGTTAACAACACCAAAATGTTGTTGATATCATGGTGTTGCTAATAATTCTTCCAATATCCCTATGAACGACTAGAAAAATTGAATTAATTTCTTAGTTTTTTTTTTCTAATTTATGGGTAAAATTGATTAGACTAGAGGAGCTGTTTGAGTGATGACATTGAGAGATTGATAAATAGTGGAATTTGGAATATATTGATTTATTCGATAACCAGAATGATAGAGTAGATCGGGAATTTGAAGTTTCCTCTAAAATTTTATGAAATTACATTTGGAAAATGAAGATTCACGAGTCGTTTTTCCTGTGGATCACATTTTCTGAGAAATTTGAAGAAATTTTTTTTTACCGAAATCCAATGATATTCATGCGTTTTTATAATTTTATTATTTTTTCGCTATATCCCAGAAAATTACAATTTTTTGAATTTTTTTTCAAATGAATAAATGATTATGAGAAAAATTATTTTGAAAAATTCGCACTTATAATTTTTTGAATTTGCTACATACACATATTTTCAATTTTTTTCAAATAATTTATTTGTCAATAGAAAAAAAAATATATTGTCAAATGTCTACTATTCCTAGTTTCATAGAAAATTAGCACACATCTGACGAATTTTTGTTATTTTTAAACAACTGAATCATCTTTAAAAATTTTTTTTTAAAAATTAGCACTTATAGTTTTTTGAATTTCGCATTAGCACATTTTTCATTTTTTTGAACATTTATTTCTAGAAAAAAAATTATCAGAAATCTACTATATTCAATATCATAAAAAATGAGGGAAATGCAAAATTTTTCGCGCCTTCGATATTTCAGAAAAAATAATGACAATTTTTTTTCCACTTCACTCCCCGAAATCAATCGATTTCATTGAATTCAATGCCACAAATTAACAAAATAAATTATCTATTCAGGTATTTGTAAGCGCCTCACCTGAGCACTGGTGCAAAATACCAGAGCTTGAGAATTTAACGAGTCTCATGAGCCTGGATGAGAGAAAAGCACTATCCCTGCCTTATGAATATAAGTCTGACGGTAGACGTCAGTTCTCTAGGTGCTACATGTACGATGTTAATTACACAGCTATACTTGAGGACTGGTTAAAGAGTGTTCAAATTGATAGTAATCCATCAGAAACATTAAATAATCGTTTAATACCACCGCCAGTGAGCGATACAGATTGGCCAAAAACTAAGTGTCAACATGGATGGATTTACGATGATAGAGACTACGAGAGTACGCTCGTCACAGAGGTAAACTTCTTCTCATTTTTTTTTCTTTTAAAAATTTATGTATGTGCAAAATAGGTAAAATGAAATAACACTTGAAAATAATGAAAAATTCGAGAGAAATAAGAAATTGAGATAGGGGAGACCGGGGCAAAATGGGGTACTTAAGGAAACTCCTTTTTTTCCTTCGTATTTGAAGTGAATGAGAAAAATTTTCAGCTGCCATGAAAACAAAATATTTTTTTTTACGGGGCAAAATGAGGTAAACGTCAAAAATAAAAAAAAATATAATTTTTTTTTCAGTATCATTAATTTCTCGAGATTCAAGTTTTAGCGCAAATATTCACTTTTATTCTTTCATACACTGACGTAAAATTCAAATAAATTTCAAATAAAGTTGTTCACATCGTGCAACTGATTAATTACGTCGAAAAAATTGATTATTGTTAAAAAAAAATTTAATTATGGTGCGTCATTATAAACGAAAAATTCCCAGACTCACAAAATTTCTATCTGAGCGAACTAATCCTATCAAAGCTGTTTAATAATGAAGAAATGGGATATAAAGCAGCTGCACAAACATTTTGGAACGCTCCAAACAACATGAGAACATGTTGCGATTTGACCCCAAAATTCCCATATGGAAATGCAGTTTCAAAAGCTTTCTTATCAGTGGAATAAATTTTCAATAACAATGAGTTTATTTCATGTTTGTTTTGTTTTTATGGCTTGGTAGACATGAAATAGTATTCAGTGAAACTCAAGAATCTGAACTTGTCGAATACTTTTAACAAAGCTCGAGTCCAATTTCGTAGGTTTAAGCACCAATGAATTATGATTACTTGTCGTTTCAATTGATTGAGGAAAATAATATTCTGCATCCTTTCAAAAATGGTGAGGCTGGAAAAGACTGGGTGCAAAACTTTTCAACTCGCCATTCTTCAACTTGATCATTAAGAAAACCTGAAGCGACTCCTAAGATGCTAACCGAGTGTTTTTAATAAAATTGTCCAAAATAGATTTTTCGATAATTTTAATATTATCGATCATCCGACACCAAATAGCATTTTCAATGTTTTCAAGTTCAAAATGATCTCAAAAGTCATTTTCGACTATTCTCGAATAATTTTGAAAAAAACTAAAATTTTATTAAATTTTTTGGGGTACCCCATTTTGCCCCAGTCTTCCCTATTTATTGAATGAATGAATCGAAATTTGTGCATTAGTTCGAAACTCTAATCATTAATATCGTCGACTTCATCAAACTGTCAAATTCATTCAAGGTTCAATTTTACTACTTCAACTCTTCTAAGATTTAACCGGAAATGCTCTCCTCACTCTCATCAAATTTAATTCGATGACAGTTCTGGATACGTTGTTTATCACTCATCGTCCGCTTTTGTAACAATATCAATCACATTTTGTAATAGTTTGACACTAATAGAAACATTAAAGAAAAAAAAAAAAAGAACTAGGAGGTCGAAGATATTTTTAATAGCCACGTGGGCTGATAAAAGTAACGTTCGAAGATAAAGAAAAGAAAATAAGAAAATTTGCATAATCCCAATGGCTAGTGAGTCTGTTTAGACTACAATGCTGAATCATTCATATTAGACTCTAATCACACGTGTTGAAAAAAAACAGAGACTTTCTCAACTTCGTGGGAATTATTATTCCAACCTTAAAATAGTTCACCTTGGCCTTTAATACATTACTCCCATTCATTTCCGCCTTGTGTCATTTAAACTTCGTTACATTCTTTCTAATTTATTCGTGGAAAAAAAACATGCTATTTATCAATAAAGATAATGGAAATTAACGTCAATATAGATTGTTAACGCTTCGTGATTCGTGTTAACTCAAAGAAGCACGGTATTCATGCAGTTGGCGGTGCGCATGCGCTGTAGATCGCGCAATGTTGCCGATTTCGGTGGTCGAGAGGGGGAACAGTAATGCTGCTTGTCTGAGCAGACGAGTTGGCAATTCAGCACAATGGCTCGCACCTCACGATCACTTGCGTGGATTTTCGTTGTAAATATCTGTTGCCAGTAGACTTTAAATTAGAATAAAATAGGAAAGAAAAAACGAGTAGACTTGGTGAAAATTCGCATATCTTATTCTCGATAAATTCTACATTTAGAGAAAAAAAGATAGTGGTAAAAACAATCAAATATTGAGGCAAATAGTCCTTAGCAAATATTTTTTTAAATAATTAAAAAAGTTGTAGAATTTACTGAATTGACTAAAGTAAGTAAGTTCAATAGCTGTTTTCAATTATTTCAAAGAAATATTTACTAAGGACCATTTGCCTCAATATTTAATTGTTTTTACCATTTTTTTTTCTCAGTGTATTGAACCTAATTGTTTCGGGGACAGAATAGAATAGAATTTTGTTTCCTTGATGTTACATTGACTGTTTTACATCATTTCCTCTTTCTGCCTTGCTCATTCATCACTTCAACATTCATAATATTAATAATATTCTATATAAAAAAATAGAGTAGAGTTTGAATAAAAAGGGTTAAGTACAAGGGTTAGGAGTTGTTTTGGGGATATTTTCAAAATAATCTGCATGCCATTCCTGGACTTACTTTCTTTCAACATCTGACTATTGTAGTAATTTTTCTTTTTAATTTATTTGATTTGAATAAACTCATCACATTCACGAATAAACTCTTGAAACGTGAGAAAAAAGCGCGATACTAAATGCGCGTCTAACGAGGAGTTAGAACAAATCAAGTCGTTAAATAGCTTCACACGCAATCAGAATTCTTTCCGATTCTTTGAAAAAACTCAATTTTATTTCAATAGAAAAAGTGAGTTTGCTTCAGTAGAAACGCACTCTTTCGTACGTTTAAATTTAATGAGTTGTAATTTTTTTCCTCGAGATTAGGGGAGGCGTTAATGTATCATCAAGTTATCCGTGAAGATTGATAAATGTGGTTTAACAGATTTTATTAAAGTGGTTAGGTTGTTAAGGTGCATGTTCAGCATTAGAACATTAGAGTCCTGGAAAAAAACAAATTAGATGGGGCAAAAATGACTAATCATCGAAAATCATCATTTTTTATAATAAACTAAAGAAAAAAATCGATAGATCATTTTTCCAATAGCTTCCGGATATTTCATCATTTTTTGAGAAAGGACAAATTTTGACGGGAATTTTACGCGCTTTTGAATAAATTGAAGTGCAGGCAATGGCAAATTTGGTAGAAAGAGAGAAAGAGTAAGAGAGAGAGTGATGGGTTATTTTTCCTTCATTTTTTCGTTCTGCAGGAGGCCTCTAGCGGCGTCAGCAATTGCCGACCAATTTACCTACCCCCGCATCCGGTCATGTGATATGTCACATCAAACACTCAAAGCACCACACTAATACCGAGTACTGTACACGCACCTTATATACCTATATAGAATACTCGGGGTTACACTACACAATTGTACGAGTATTTACATTATACACAATGTTCAACAGATTTAACCCGTCCGGTTGCACTTCAGCTTCCGTTTTTCGTACATTGTTTTTACCCCCGAAAAATCCCCACTTTCTTTTTGATGATTTTTTTCTTTTCAAATTCAATTCAAACAATTTTACTAACATAAAATAACAACTGGATAACAATTATATGGGAGTAACAGTAACAATCTATGTACACACCTTCAGCTCGTTGGCTTCCACACTGTTAAAAATTTCCGTCTGAATTATCTGTGCAAAATCCCGGAAATTTCAAACAAGTCACATTTCTACTAAAATTCCAGATAATTACGTCATTGAAAAATGAACGAACATCATCGATTTTCGAATAATTTCACGCTTGGATATTAATAAAATTCGTAGATTTCAGTTTAATTGTTTCTTGAAAATTTAGTAAGAATAGGAAAAATTTAAAAAAAATTGAAAATTCAAGTCATTTTGATTCTGAATATTCAGGTTCAGTTGAAAATTCAAGTGAGTTGTAGAATTTCCATCTCAATTCTATTTGAGACTCATAGATTCTTTTGAATTTCCTCTGAAACTCACAGATTCGATAACCATCTTCCCATTAAAACAAATTCAATATCACGTTTATCAAAATTCTCATCAAATTGTCTATGAAATTTCCATTTTTTTCTAACAGTGCACATGTATTTGAAAAACGGTTTTGGAATTTTGTAAGCCTAATGTGGGGGTAAGATATATGGAAAATATGAGAGAGGGAAAAGTGTGAAATAAAAAACCCATGATGTTTTGATGATTTGTAGTAATTAAATGCAAAATAATTTTGCGATCTACCCCCTCATCGATTTTTGGTAATAATAAATCGTTTCAAGTGTTGTGCAATGAAAAAATTCAAAACAAAATTTTAAAAAATTCTTAATAAATTCACGAGAGTCAAGCTTCCATTCGGAAGCAAAAAGGAGAGATTGGAGTTGATAAATTCTTGGACAACAGTTTTTCAGAGAATATCGCGGAAACTAAGCGAGATAGAGTGATTTTGCCCTCGCCTCTTTTCTAGCTCTCGAAATTGTCTACAAAAAAAGATTGATCAAGAAAATAAGGATTAATCCAAAAAAGCGAGATAGGGCAAAATCGCTCTATTTTTTTATTTATTCATTTATTTATTGAATTTTGAACAATACAGTTCATTTTGCTGAAGAATAGTACATATTCACATTTCATGAACATAAAAATGTATATATAAAAATAGACAGGCTTCCATATCCTATATGAAGAAAGGAACAAAAAATGAAAATAAAAATCTTGCAATTATTTAACCTGATTAGATTTACAAGTTGAATCGCCCCATCTCGCTTAGATTCCAACATGTTTAAGAAAAACTGGCCACAAAATGACATCAATTTTTCCTCAAAACTTCATATTCTTACTCTCGGAATTTTGACAGCCTCATTGAAAAGTGTGAAAAATTCAACTTGAAAAATTATGTAATATCATTAATTTTTGGGTTAATAATTTCCAAAATCAATTGCAATTATAGAAGGATTATGCCGAATGGACAAAAATAGGTCTGGAGGCAACATAATAAAAATTAAAAAAATTATAGAAGGAAAAGTGCACGTTACAATCGATTCTACAGTATTCAAAAACTTCAATTTTGGAATTGCTTTTACTCAAAAGTCGAAAAAAAACCGTTTACTGCAGACTGCATCGTTTCACTATTTCATTTTCTCATCGCCCAAATTCCCTATTCTCTCGTGATAATAGTTTCCAGCATCTCGGAATTTAAAGGAAACAGAGCAATTTCGGTAATGACTTTTCTCGCTCTAAAGTCATTACCAAAATGTCTCTATATCCTGCAGATTCCAAAGCATACAGAAGAAAAAAATGCGACTGACAAAGTACTTCAAAGAATGTTAATTCCATTGAAAATTGAATTAATTCCGAAATCAACAGTATCAAATGCATTCAGTAGTAACAGCAATTGCATCAGCCAGGCTTATGTACACGGAATTATCTACTTATCCAATGGAATTCTGTACATGTGTGTTTGAATTAACACTACGCTACAATTAACCCAAATCCCGAGTGAATTATATCTGAATTGTAACAAACGCTGTTTGAATAATCAACAGTTTGTTTACTTAGTATTATTCCTTTTATTATCAGTCCAATATTCATGCAACGAGTTGAACGTGACCACTTGAATGGCCGAACTTTCCCCAACATCAGTGGATGAACTTTCCTTCTTGTTTTTTTTTTACGAGTGTATTTGTATTTCTCCAGCGAATGGGCTCTGTGCCAGAGGCACACACACTCGTAGAAATATTCAATGGGTTGTGTGTACATTTTACAATTTCATGGATTATGTAGCATGTCTTCAGCATACTCGCTTACTCTTGCCCCTGTTTTTATTGTCCTACTTTGAATGTCTCTCGAGGCCTCTGCCAAAAGGCATTTGGCTTCTTCCTCCTCTATTCAACGTTTATATGTTAAATATTTAATTTTATCATTTTTTATTCATCTTTCTGGGTTCTTCGCATGACGAGGATAATTGCGAATTCGCACTTTTTTCATGGAGAGCTTTTTTGTGATCCGGTTTTTTTATTAAATAAAGGCCGTTGCAAATAAAGAATTGAAAAAATTACCCAACAATTCAGACATCTTGGAGCATCTTCTCAATTTTTTTCAGATTTTTTCATCAACTCTTTCACTCCGAAAAAAATTCTTGGATCATTCTGCCCCAGTCTCCCCTACTTGGACTTGGAGAACAGGACCCTGAAGCTATTGGATAATTCTACGTAACCAATCAGAGAATTCCGCGTAACACTTCAACATCATGAATTCTCATCAACTTGAACCTCAGTAATATTCCGAAAAATCATTATCCATCTCCTTACCTACCACAATTATTTACTGTTAAAAATAATATTTTCACCCCCCCCCCCCCCCTTCAATTGCACTTGATTAAACTACATAATTTTTTCAATCAAATCCATTCATGCATTAGCCTATCATCAACCGCTAATGCATCATTATACCATTCACAATCAAACTCACCACATTATACTTAACTCTCACAATAAGAAAAAAAACACCATCCACGGTTCTAACATTGTTGACTATTTGCAATAAGTCTCGCGAATTGCGAAAATTCAATTACCAATTTTTTTTCCCTTGGCAATGTGTCATAATGGCAATTATCCTCTTCATGTAAATCATGCAGAGACAATTGGTTTGAAAAAAAAAGAGTAAAATTATTCATAATTAGTAGAAAGACAAGTGTCAAAGTAAAAATGAAATGACTATTGTGAAAAAGTCTTAAAAAAAAAAAAAATGGAATTGTGCAGAAGGACAGGGGGCGTTGGTGAGGTGAGGCCAAAGTGAGTGAACAAAGTCGAAGGGGGCGTCTATCGGGGCCCTTGTATATATACAATATATATATACTGATACAAATACAAGAGGGCCACGAGGCAATGCGCAGGGGGAGGGAACACGCTCCTCCTGTCAACGGAGGGTGATGGACACCTCTCGCTGTGGGAGCCACTAATACTAATACACTCAATATATTCCCCGAGCGTCACAAAGCGGTAGTAGCAATAAACTATCCGGGACCACTTTATTCTTTCATTACTGTTTGTACGTTAAGAGCATAGATGCATGTAAATTTGTTTATTCTGTATGCTCCAATTATTTCTATGATTTTTCCTTTTTTTTTTTCTTTAATTAGCCTTTTTGGGAATAATTGTTGGAAAGGTCATGGACTTTTAGGCGGCATTTCTGATACTTATCATGGGAAATTTAATGGACTTTGAAGTGTGCGTTTGTACGTACGATAAATGTACTTCATGCTCTCTAATCAACTTCGGTTCCTGTCCAACGCAACATGGGTTAATCAGTGCGAAATGCCCGGGCTTAGGTCCATGATGGAGATAATAATATATCGAATAATTCAACGCGAAATTAGTTGTTTGAATTTGTTCATGTTTTTTCAGATTTTTTTTTTGATATCAGGGGAAAATAAGGAATTTTGCGAAAATTTTCTTTTTTTTCAATATTTCATAAATAAGAAATAATGAATTTATCCAAAATTTCGAAAAATCTCAAAAAATTTGGAAATGTACACATTTCGAAATTTCTGGTTAAATCCCAAATTATTTGAGATGAAACTGATTTTAATGTTTCAAGTGGCAAAAGAAGGTTGCCGGAGTTAGATTTAAAAGAATTTTCGAGAAAAAATTTTAAATATAGTGAATTTACCGAAAATTTCGAAAAATCTCAAAGATCTCGAAATTTCCCCATTTCAAGATTTTTAGTTAAATCTCACATTATTTGAGATAAAACTGTTTTTTTTTTCTTGAGATTTTTTGGAGCTCTGATTTCTCAAAAAAAAAGGCATGATACTGAAATTAGCAGACATCTGACAATTCCCATCATTTGCATTTTTTTAACAAATAAATTATTAAAAAATTAATAAAAAATAAGCACATGTAGAAAATTTGAAAAACTACAAGTGCCTATTTTTTGAATATTTTTCTAATAATAATTTATTTGTATAAAGAAATGCAAAAACATCATGAGATGTCTGCTAATTTCATTATCATAAAAAGGTGTTATTAAAAGAAAAATCTCTAATTCTCTCGAATTTTGAAATATTTTGATATCAACGCATCAAGATTTTATGGAGTATCTTAAAATCGAAGAAAAATGGTGAATTAAAACTCCAAGAAAGGTCATCATCTCCATTTCCCGAAGATTTTGAGATATTCTATAAGAACCGCTTCCAAAAATCCTTAATAAACGAAAAACAAACCGATTTTATTCAGTTTTTATTTCTAATATCTCATCCACGTAGCTAGACCTCGTATGTGACAACAGCTGGTTACCATCCACATCAACGACATTTTTCTATGTTGGAAGTTTATTTGGCAATGTGGTTTTCGGCTGGATTGCTGATAAATGGGGTAGAAGAACTGCATTTTTTGCTATACTGTTTCTCGAGGTAATATTCTCAATAGCAACGAGTTTCAGTCCAAATTATGTTGTCTACACGGCACTGAGGACCGTCAATGGCCTATTTTTTCCCGCCATTTATCAAATACCATTTATATTAGGTAATAATTATTATTTAATTTAAAGGAATGAAAAAAATTTGCAATTTGTGATAATGAAATTGAGGGATTTCAAAATTTGCGCTGGAAAATCATAGGGAAAACCGTAGCAAAATGGACCTGCGTTGCAAAATGAACCGGAATTTTTTTTTAGAGTAAAGGTCTTTTCTAAAAAAAATTGGAGAAAAACTGACAAAGACTATAGACACGTTGGAGCATTTTCGCAATTTTTTTAAAATTTTTCCGCAAAGGTCTTAAGTCTTAAAAAAACATCCAGGATCATTTTTCCCTAAACATCCATTTTTTTTTTCGCAAAAATTCTGGCAGAATGAATCCTATTACAGCATTTTCAATAAAATAAATTGAATTTTGAAAATTCGCCAATTTCATTAATTCCAAAATAGTAATTCAGTAGTAAAGTGGTAATGCAAGAATTATTTTGAGAATAAGAACTCTTTATAGGGTAGAAGTACCAGTTTTGGCTACTTTCGTACCTTTTTGGGCAACTTCAAATTCAAGTTTTAAAAAAATATTCTTAAATCAGAATAATATTTTTACAGAACTTTGAAACCTTCATCATTACACGAATCTAACTTATAATGTGCTTTATATTCGAATTTGGATATAAAGTGGCCAAAAATGGTACTTCTATCTTATAATGAGGTCTTATTCTTAAAATGATTAAAATGATTTTCTACAATAAAGATCTTCTAACATTCTTTCCAAGCCTAGTCATTTCGAAGATATTTACAAATGAATCTACAATAAATTATTCAACCCATCTTTTACCACTTGACTACTGAATTACTCATGTTAATGATAATTAATACATGATCTTCCTTTTTAGCTCTTGAATTAATGGGTCCTAGGTACAGAACATTTGCCGGTATGGTAATATGCATGTTCTTCGCTACAGCTATGTGTCTACTCGCACTACTAGTAAGTAAAATGAATGATTAATTAAATTAATACAAGAATTTTTTCCCATTCTGCGCATTTCAAAAACATTGTTTACCCAAAGATACGTGAATATTTATTATAATTATTCCGTTAAAATTGTAAATTGCACAATTTATATGTTTGAATGAGTGCAGAATTGTTTGAACGATGATTGAATCATTAACTTTTCTGCGAAATCTTGCATTTTTCATTCTAATGTCATATGTTTGTTATTGCTACGATGAATACAAATTATTATTTTTTTTTCCAATGCAAAATTACTGCGTATTTAAAATTATATCAATATTGTTAAGAATTTCCGTCTGAAAATCCCGGAAATTTCAAACAAGTCACATTTCTACTGACATTTTAGATAATTGCGTGGTAAAAAATGAACACATCATCGATTTTAGAATAATTTCATGCCTGAATATCAATGAAATTTGTAAATTTCGGTTGAATTGTTTCTTGAAAATTTAGTAAAAATAGGAAAATTCAGAAAAAAAATTGAAAAGTCAAGTCATTTTGATTCTGAATATTCATGTTCAGTTGAAAATTCAAGTAAGTTGTAGAATTTCCGTCTTAATTCTACTTGAAACTCATAGATTTCCTTGGATTTCCTCTGAAACTCACAGATTTTATAATCATCTTCCCATTAAAAAAAATTCAATATCACATTTATGAAAATTTCCATCAAATTGTCTATGAAATTTCCATTTTTTTGCTAACAGTGTACTTACATCATTATCAATTTCTATTTTTCTCCTTTTTTTAGGGATACCTGTTGAGAAACTGGTATACTCTGTCATTAGCAACATCTGTACCATTTGTTTTGCTCTTCAGTTACTGGTGGATTATACCAGAGAGTCCAAGATGGTTGTTGAGCAAAAATAGGATAGATGAAGCTGAAGTTATTGTACAAAATATGGCAAGAATCAATGGAAAAACTGTGCCAACGAATTTTCTCAGGAAAATGGAGGTAATTTTTTTTTGGAATTCCTGAAGCAGAAAACAAAAATTGTCTTCTAGACTCTTTTGCGAATATCTTCACAGAAAAATGGCAAGAAGTCTTTTTTGTAGAGAATTTCATGAGCTACAAAAAGGTTCTTACATAAAATTCTTTCTTTCCATCAAATCTCGAGAGATTCAAAGAAATATTAAAAATGAAATAGTCTCAAAAATGATCACAACTCGTTCCTTTTTTTAAAATATTTTTCCAGATGGAAATTTTGAAAAAACAAGGAGTCTCATGCAATGGCAGAAATTCTGGAAACATTCCTGTTGGTCTTGAGACAACTGATAATCGTCCACCACCACCTTCAGCAACTCCAATGGACATAATAACAAATCCAAATATACGTAAAAAATTCTTCATTCTTGCATTTGACTGGGTTGCCAATGCTGTTGTTTACAATGGACTATCATACAACACTACGAACCTCGGGGTATCAGATTACCTTGCCTTCTTTATTGGTAAATTTAATGAAATTATCCACGTGTCGTATGATCATTGAACTCATGGAAAACCTGCACCTTTAACCTTTTATCATAATTTTTTTCATCCTACAATTAAAACAGTTTAATTGCAAATGCAGTCATAATAGGAACATTCTTGTAAGGACCTTTTTTGTAGAGGCACGAGATAGCTGCAAAAAAGGTCATTACAACCACTTAAAATCAACGTTATTTCATTTTTTTTTGTCATTAATTTGAGTTTTTTGCTAATAAACCCATAATTGGGTTTCTAATGCAATAAAAAAAAATAAAAATTTGAGTTTTTTTTAGAAATATTTCTGAATCTATAGGAGATAGAAGGAATTTTCATTTCCCAGATTTCTGGTTAAATTTCAAATTGTTTGAAATAAAACTGATTTTTTTTTATTTTTTATTTGAATATTTTTTCATTTTTATTTTTTAATTCATTAAACTTTCAATGAACTGTTTTTTTCTAACTCTAAATTATTCCACTGCAAGAAAATTTCCTTCAGAAATTGCCCTATCTCCTTTACTTCCCCTGATATTTTCAAAAAATTAGCTCTAAAATTCAAAATCAAGTGAAAGCTACTAAATGATAATTTTCATTGAATAAACAACATTCGATCCATCAATAAGATCTGCCACCGAAACTCTGACGTCACGACCACTTAAAATGATAACAATTATTGCCGATAATTCAATTACAATTGATATGAAAAGATTAATCTTATTTTATCATTACAAATATTTGAACAATTGCAAAGAATTCATTCATAAAAAAAGAAATACTTTATCGGTGCTTATGCACTCGACTCATGTACAACATGACGCAGAATTGTGTGAGGTCATGTGAGTTGAGAAAAACATGTTTTTCTCGTGTCTCAATCAACAGCCAAGCACACCATGTCCCAAATGTTTATTCATCAATTGAAAATTGGCAAGAGCAAAAATCCATTGATTTCATCTTTTTTACTCTTTTTTCTAAAACAATCTTTAATGTAACTCAATTCAATAATCAAGTATCATGGTGTCGCGTGGCTCTCAAGGTCACAGAGCTTAACTGCAATTTCACTTTAAATTCTTTAAAACGATTTGCATACAAGCCAATAATAAATCCTGTCACACTGCAATATAAACTTGATCGAATAAACGTTTCAACATAATGTAGGCTTGTGTATTTTATTTTATTATTTTGCAGGAGGCATTGTAGAGATACCGTCATATGTTATAACTTGGTATGCAATGGATAGACTTGGAAGAAGATGGGTACTTTGTTTGACAATGTTACTAGGTGGTGTTGCCTGTGTTTCATGTATGTTTGTACCTGAAGGTAAAGTTTCAATGTTTTTCTTTTTTAAATTATTTCGTGATATCAACTTTTTTTCATGAAGAAATTTTGACAATTTTCGATTTTTTCTAAACAATTCAGTGGTGAAGAGGTAAAACAGGATAAATCGACTTAACTTTAAGGTCATTTCGAAGGAAATATCTTGGAAACTAAGCGAGATAAGGTGATATTACTCATCTGTTTTTGTAGAGAATTTCAAGAGTTATAAAAGAGTTTTAGGGCAAAATTGCTCTTTCTCGGTTATTTTCTGAGGTATTTTCAAAAAACTTAATGAGAAAAAAAGAGACTTATCTTGTTTTACCTCTTCACTACTGAATTTAAAGCTGGATCTTCTGCTGTTTTGAAAATGCAAAATATATGCCATGTAAACAGGGTTTAAATGTAAAAACCACATTTATACTGAATAAATTCCGCATTTACACGGAATAAATTCTGAATTTACAAAGAAACACAGAATTTATACGAAATAAATTTTGAATTTACGCGGCATTTTCAAAACCGTGAGGGATAAGTTTATTCTTCTTGCTATTCGTTTTTTAATAATATGATTATATAAACTATAATGAAGGCCCTCCCAAAAATTTCTCCATTTTAATTTCCAAAATATTTTTGAAAAATGAATAGCAAGAAAAATATAGGGAAAACCTCGGCAAAATAGACTTACGGTTAAGAATACTTTCGGATTTTTATTTAGAGTGAAGGAGTCCCCGAAAAAAATTGAAAAAAATCACCAACAATGTTTACATATTGGAGGATTTTCTCAAATTTTTTCAGATTTTTTTATTGACTCCTTCACTTCGAAAAAAAGATTCTCAGCCATATTGTCAGGGAGGTCCATTTTGTCCCATTGTCCCCTACTTATTCTGTCTTATCATTGAAATTTGAAGAAAAAAAAACTTTTTTTCCTTTTTCTTTTAGACGCAGTTTGGGTCACCGTCTCTCTCGCAATGATCGGAAAATTCGGAATAGCCGCATCATTTGCAGTATTTTATGTATTTGTTGGTGAATTATTACCAACAGTATTGAGATCCCAGGCAATGGGAATAGCTTCATTCATTGCTGGTATTGGCCTACTCACATTTCCATACATCGTTCATTTAGCTGTTTATTCACGAGTACTACCATTGATTGTTATGGGAGCACTCAGTGTTGCTGGTGCATTGGCATCAATATTTTTGCCAGAAACACTGAACATACATTTACCACAGACTATTGAAGAGGGCGAATTATTTGGAGCTGATTTTAAGCTCTGGTCGTGTCCAACACTTCAACAGTAAGTGTCACATATTATTATTATTATTATTTTTATTATATTTGTATCCTTCTTCTGTAATACATCTGAAATGAAACGATAAAACAGGACGAATGGAGAAATTATGTTCGGAATTAATTCTACTTTGCAGTTTTTTTTCAAAATATCTCAAAATTCGATGCAAAAAAAAATGGAAAAACTTTCATTATTATTTTTTTTTTCAAAAAAAATGGAATTCACGAAAAAGGTTCTTATAAAATTTTTGTCATCCCCTTTAATTTAATTCAAAGGAAATAGATATTTTCGGAAAATCGAACATATTTGAAATTTATTTAATTTAAATTATTCATTTAAAACCGAAATGGTTTTATAATTAATGAATTTAATGAAATTTATCGAGAAACCCTTTTCGTAGATGATCAAACTTTTTTACAAAAAAAACTCTTTAATTTCTCAATTCATCTCCTTTTGTTGCATTATAATACCAATCAAATTTTATAGTATATGAATTAACAATTATTTCTCTGATTAATTTTTCCAGGCATTCAAAAACAAAAACACGAAGACGCGAGTCATTACCACTGAGATATTTAGTTAATGGTAGACCTGGTAATCGTATATTATCAAGTAGTAAAAGTACATTATCCGAGTCAACAGCTCAAGATAATATTGAACAAATTGGACGTTTATTACCAGCGACTAATGAAGAAGAAGTGACAGAAAATGACTTAAATGTCAGTAAAGACAATGATAATACGAGTGAAAATAATGAGGAACAAAAAAAAATTCACAGTGCAGAAGTTTTTGTTGATTCACGTGAAAGAAAATAATTTTAATTTTTTTTTTTTTTTTTTTTTAATGAAATGAAGATTGCAAGACACAATTGACGAATGAAAAAATTATTTTTAATTTAAAAATAAGCCCATAATGACTTTGTATTATAATATCAGTATAGGCACGCATTGTATTTATTTTTTTCCATTCATTTATTAATTAATAATGTACTTCCTTTCTAAAAGTCTGTCTTGTGTTGAATCAATTCTTTTGGCCTTTTTTTTTTTTAATTATTCATTTAGCATTAAACAAAACGTTCCATTTTATTTTATTGAAAAACGGCAGTTGTCAAGGTAAACATGATTGTCGTTTATTTCAAATTATTTTTTATTTTTTTTCCGTATACATTCTGTTTAATCTCACAGAACTGTAAGGGTGTGCAAAATTTTTAGCGTTTATTCAATAAAATCAAATTCACAGTCACCACCAATACAAAGTAGTGATCAGCCTGAGTGATTAGACTATTTTCTTATAAAAATTCTTGTGATTGAAAAATATTTTTTTTGAGAAAATGAGGGAAATCGTTCATATTCAGGCTGGCCAGTGCGGCAATCAGATTGGTGCAAAGGTGAGTAATTAATGATACTTAAAATAGTAAATAACTGACAATTTCGAGTCCTTTTTTCTAAAACAAATAAATTCCTTTTGATTATTCTTCAAAAAATGCAGAATATGCGCATATATGAAATTCGAGAAATTATAAGTGCAGATCTTTTTTGATATTTTTTTTCATGATAATTTATTTGTTTAAAAAAAAAACTAAAATTGACAGATGTATGCTAATTTTATTATCATAGTAATTATGATAACTAATTAATCCGGGTTTATCACTTTGACTAGAGAATTTTTATTGAAGACCTTTTCTGTTCACAGAAATGCGAACAAAAAAAGTTCATCACGAATATTTCTCTATTCCCTCATTTCCTAAGATATTCCCCAAAACCCATTAAACCTCAACTTCCTCAATTTCACTTACATTTCCCCACTTCCCCTCATGACATAAACATTTCCTAATCATTGATCATTTGAATTCAGTTCTGGGAGGTGATTTCCGAGGAGCATGGAATTGACGCTACCGGAAAATGGCAAGATGGCTCTGACATTCAACGAGAAAGAATAAACGTCTACTACAACGAAGCCTACGAGGGAAAATACGTGCCAAGAGCAGTTCTCGTTGACCTGGAGCCAGGAACAATGGACTCAGTACGTTCCGGTCCCTATGGCGAGCTTTTCCGCCCCGACAATTTCGTCTTCGGCCAATCAGGAGCCGGAAATAATTGGGCAAAAGGCCATTACACAGAAGGTGCTGAACTGACCGATGCAGTTCTCGAGGTCGTCAGAAGAGAAGCCGAAAACTGCGATCGCCTTCAGGGATTCCAGTTGACGCACTCGCTCGGTGGAGGAACCGGTTCGGGAATGGGCACATTATTGGTATCAAAGATATACGAGGAGTATCCAGACAGGATAATGTCCACATTCTCTGTAGTACCATCGCCAAAAGTGTCGGACACAGTTGTTGAGCCCTACAATGCAACTCTTTCCTGTCATCAATTGGTCGAAAATACCGATCAGACCTATTGCATTGACAACGAGGCCCTCTACGACATTTGCTTCCGTACACTGAAGCTACCAACGCCATCTTATGGCGACCTGAATCATCTGATATCTCTGACCATGTCCGGTGTAACAACTTGCCTAAGATTCCCAGGACAATTAAACGCAGATCTGCGCAAATTAGCTGTCAACATGGTGCCATTTCCACGTCTGCACTTCTTCATGTGCGGCTTTGCCCCACTAACATCACGTGGCTGTCAACAGTATCGTACATTGTCAGTGCCTGAATTGACACAACAGATGTTCGATGCCAAGAACATGATGGCCGCATGCAATCCACGAAATGGCCGATATCTCACAGTTGCCGCCATTTTCCGCGGTAAAATGTCCGTTAAAGAGATTGACGAGCAGATGCTCAATATTCAGAATAAAAATCATACCTATTTTTCGGAATGGATACCGAATAATGTGAAAACAGCTTCTTGCGATATACCACCGAGGGGATTGAAAATGTCAGCGACATTCATTGGAAATTCAACGGCTATTCAGGAATTGTTTGGGAGAATTCATAATCAGTTTACTGCTATGTTTAGGAGAAAGGCTTTTTTGCATTGGTATACTGGTGAGGGCATGGATGAGATGGAATTCACGGAGGCTGAGTCCAATATGAGTGATCTTATTTCGGAGTATCAGCAGTATCAAGAGGCAACAGCTGAAGATTATGAGGACGATGAATGATACTATTGTTGGGAGAATTGCGAGAAAATTTATCAAATTAAGGGAAATTTGAAGAAAATTGTAGAGAGCTTTTTTTAGGACTTATTCTGCTCTGCAAAAAATGTCTATTAATTTTTTCATACCTCCAGATTTCAAGATATTGCCAAAAAAATCAGGATTAAAGGCTTATTCTCTATTTTTTTTGTTCTTTTACTCGCCTACACGGTTTTTTTATATTTATTTATTTAATTATTAACAATGAGTGTTTTTGTAGTCTCTTGAATTTTAAATATACATTATATCTACAATCTCAACTGTTTTAATGAATCACTTAGTCAAATGATTACAATTTCGATTGATAAAGTGTAATTACATAGTTGTTTCATGAATAAAAAATGCTATCTTCTGAATCATCAATCCAACATTATCCTACGTTCTTTATTCTTAATTTATGCTTGCACGTGCAGCGAAGTTTGATTCGAGGAAAATATCGTAATTGGAAGGTTTAAATATCCATGGGTGGCTATCGAAATCTATCGTCCTTCTCTACAAACTGAGACTAATGAAACTAAAACCTTGAGAAAAATTGGTGATTATGCATTATCACACATCGGGTACGAGGACAAATATATACTTTAATGCGTAATATTTCAATTTGTTGGTGTACTGATAGGTAAAATCATGGACACACGCTGTTCGTGACTCTGCAGTGATTTTGTCGATTTTTGTACTTTTCATTGGAACATGTATTAATGCTCACAATTGTTTTTATGAATTACTTGTAATCTATGAAAGATAGGGAGATTTCCATTGAAATCTATTTCGTATCTTTTTTTCAAAAAAATGAAGTTTTCATACACTGAGAAAAAAAAATTCTTGTAGCGAGAAAATTGCCTTTTAACAAAATTTTTCTTCACAATTTTTATACCTATATATATTGGAATTTTCTGGAGTGAAGTAAATTTTCTTCAAATAAGTGAATTATCTCACAACAAAAATTTTTTTCCTCTGTGTGAAAATTGAATCCTTTTTGTAACAAGTTTTTTAAAAATATCTCGGAATTTAAGCGAGATAGGGTGATTTCTCCTGAAACCCTTGTTTTATGGAGAATTTCGAGACTTGAAGAGGACTGACGTAAAATCGCTCCATCTCATTTAGTTTCTGGAATATTCTCAAAAAACTGATGATCAAATAAAATTGATTCGTCTTTTGAAAAATTTGAAGTTTTCAGCAAAAATTCATTCCATTTTGTGACCGGTTTTTTTCGAATGTCTTGGAATCTAAACGAGATAAAACGATTCTGCCCGAGATCTATATTGTGGAAAATTTCAAGAGCTACAAAAACAAGGCAAAATAGCTCTATCTCACTTAGTTTCCAAAAATTTTCAAAAAAACTGATGATGAAATAAAATCGATTCGTTTAAAAATTTTATAATTGTATTTTGAAAAATATGAAGTTTTCATTAAAAATTAATTTCATTTCGTCACAATTTTTCAAAAGAATATCTCGGAAACTCAGTGAGATAGCAATTTTGTCCTAAGCCTTTTTTTATAGAGAACTTTAAGAGCTACAAGAAAAGAATTGAATGAAAAGCGCTCTATCTCGCTTAGTTTCCGAGATATTTTCCAAAAATTGATGGAATAAAATCGATTTCTTCGAAAATTTTAGTATTTTTTTTCCTTACCGGAAAGATCATTACGAAAATTTCACTATCTCTTTTAGATTTCGAGAAAATTCAAAAAATCAGATTTAATGTGAGATTTATTTATGAAGAAATTTCCTCAAATTCTAAAGAAAATACATAAATTTTGATAGAAATTTTTTCTGTTGCCTTTATTTTTCTCTTTAAAAAATCCTCCACATCTTCTTTACATTCTAAGAAGTTTTTTGATAAAGATCTCAATACTGAAATTGAATGAAATCATAGACACGACAATGTTCGTGACTCGATGTATTAATTCCATTGATTCCCATAATTTTGAAATTTCAAATTAAATTTCTTCCTTTCCTCAATTGTTTCCTCGAATTTCAGTTCTCTCGGATAAATCAAAATTACTCGTGTGATTCACTCAAAATTTCGTTTATCAATTACTCAAAAAAATTCAGTTAAATTACCAGTGATTTATCAATTATGCGTGAAATTATTCACATTCAAATTGGCCAATGTGGAAATGGAATTGGCTCTAGGGTAATATGATCAATTAAAGATAATAAAGAGGTTATCATGATGACATTAATTGTATTTTCAGTTTTGGGAGGTAATTTCTGATGAGCATGGAATTGATTATGCTGGAAATTGGAGAGGTGAATCGGATCTTCAATTGGAACGAATTAATGTATTTTTTAATGAAGCAAGAGGTTTGATAAGATTCAATAATAATCAGGAACTAAATTCATCACGCCTATGAAATCTTCAGATAAATTTATTTTATTAAATCCATCAGTTTTTCGAGAACATCTATGATACTGAAAATAACTTGCATCTAACAATTCTTTGGATTTGTTTGAAACAAATAAATTACTATAAAAATTTTTTTTGAAAAATTTGCACTTATTGTTTTTTTGATTTTTCTACATCTGCATAATTTTTAATTTTTTTCAAAATAATTTATTTATCGAGAAAAAAAATTAAAAATTGTCAGATGTCTGTTATTTACAGTTTCATTTTCTTTTTCTCGACAGAAAAAATTATTTTGAAAAAAATGAAACTATAAGTGTAAATTTTTCGAATAGTGTTTTTTCAAAATAATCCATTTGTTTAAAAGAAATTTTGAAAATTGTGAAATGTGTGTTAATTTAATTTCCATGAATATCTCGGAAACTAAGCGAGATAGAGCAATTGTACCCTGAACCGTTTTTTGTACCTCTTGAAATTTTCTACAGAAAAAGATTGAGACAAAATACTTTTATCTCACTGAGTTTCTAAGACATTTCAAAAAAAAAAAAAACTGAAATCAATCTAGTTTTGATCTTATTCCCTTCAATTCACCTTAAGATGCCATCCTACCTCTTAAGAGAAAAAAAATTACCCAATAATTAAGAATTAGAAATTTCCAGAAAAATTGATTGAAATTTCGTCACTAGTTTTTTTTTGTTTATAGGGGAAACTGGGGCAAAATGGACACCAAGGTCGAAATGATTTACGATTTTTTTTAGAGTGACGGAGTTTACACAAAAATCTGAAAAAATTTGAGAAGATGCTCTAATATGTCTACTTTGTAGATGAATTTTTTCAAATTTTTCTGTAGAGGTCTTCGCTCCGAAAAGAAATTGTGAATCATATCGACTCCCGGGTCCATTTTGCCCCGGTTCCTTTATCTCGGAATCTAAGCGAGATAGGGCGAATCCATCTAACACCCTTTTTCAAAGAGAATTTCCAGAGCTCCAGAATAAAATTGTGATGAAACAATCGTTCTATCTCGCTTCGTTTACGAGATATTCCTAAAGAGAACTGATAATGAAATAAAATCGATTTGTTTGAAAAATTCATAGCTCTATAATAAAAGCCTTTTAATAAAAAAGTGACTCACCATTTCGAAGGTAGTAAATTCGTACCAAGGGCAATTCTCATTGATTTGGATCCATCGAGTTTGACATCAACTTTATCATCAACAGTTGGAAAATTATTTCATCCAAATAATGTTGTTTATGGTACAGCACCAGCTGCAAATAATTGGGCAAAAGGTCATTACACAGAGGGTGCAGAAATTATGGATCAGTGCTTGGATTTAATACGTCGAGAGGCTGAAGGCTGTGACCTAATCCAGGGTTAGAATTTATTGAATTTATTTGAGATACTAAGAGATATTTTTAATGAACAGTATTATGGAATAAAGGTGATTCTTGATGAATATGAGAAAATATGCATATAATATGATATATCGCATGGAAAAACTGGATATTTCTTAAAAATTTCAAAATTTGAGATTAAATTGTCTTGTTTTTTTTTTCATTGATTGATCGGATTTCGAAGGAATTTCTTTTTTTTTTTAAATATATTTTTTTGAAGAAATTCATTTGAAATTATGTAGAATTCGTTTCATTGTTCATTTACATTCTTCAACCTTCGAATAAATCGCCTGAAGTACTGATAAAATTATTTACCAACCTTTCAGTTTAATAGTTTTAATGAAAAAATTACCTTTCAATAGTAACAAGTTACATGTGTGTGTGTAAATCTGTGTGTGTGTATGCATAACACACTTTGAATGACATAATAGACATGACACAACGGTACATTATGATTGGACAATCATATCATTGTTGAGTTGAGATTCAAAACTATCAATTTAATTGGCGAGAACAGAAAAAAAACCTTTCAACACAAAAAGTAGCAAAAAATGACGCAAATTTTGGTTGACTTGTTTTGAGAATATCTCGAGAACGAAGAGACTTGGGAGATTTTGTCAAGAAATCTCTTTTTGAGAACATAAAATTTTCTACAGAAAAGGTCTCTACAAAAATTTAGCTATGTTGCTTAGTTTCCAAGATATTTTTTACAAATGAAGAATAAAAAAATTGAGGTTTACCGAATTTTAAATTCTTATGAGTGGGAAAATTGCAGGAATCTGACAATTGTTACTTGTTTCTCTTTCTTAACAAATAATTTTGAAATAAATGGAAAATATGCACATGTAGAAAATTTAACAAATTATAACTGCAAATTTTTGAAAGATTTTTTTTGTAATAATTTATTTGTTAATGAAATTCGAAAACTGGTCAAATGTGTGCTAATCTCAATGAAACTGAAAATAACAGACATCTGATAATTTTTAGTTGTTTTTCTATATTAATGGATGATTTATTGAAGAAAATGTAAAATATGCACATGACGTAATTTAAAAAAACTATAAGTCGAGGGGATAATCACTTCTAAAATCTGTATACATTAAACTCCAGATTGCGAAAATTCAAAGATTCTCAAATTCGTAGTAGACTTCATGAAAATTCATGAGATTTCTTGGAATCCATGAAAATTGAACAGATTTCTGAATATTTCATGAATTTCTATGAGAATTCAAGGGATTTCAGGGAGTGCTGGGAGATTTCAAGAGTTCATGGGAGAAACAACAGTGCATAAAAAATGAAAATTTGATTGACATAATGTTCAACAAAATTCAGAATCTTCTATTACTTCTCGATAGACAGGTCTCAGACTTATATTGCGAGAGACGGTTTTTGAAGTTGAGGCTACAAGATGGGCAACAATTTGGCCCACCGGTGGGTTCAAATGACCCAAAATGGGAAATAAAACTAATTTTTTCCTTTTTTTTTAACGCAATATAAATCTCGACTTCTATGATTTCTCAAGTCCTCAAATCGATTTTTCAGCTATTACCACTATCAATTCTAGCTAAAAATACAAAGACTTCACAAATTTCATGAAATCTCCATTGGATCTCTCTAGTTTGTGGGCTATTCCAAGACTTCTCAGATTTTATAAAATTTCAAAAATTCCAAAATTTCAAGAATCTTCGAAAGAATTCTGAAACTTTTCTCGAGTTTTCTAATTTGAATGTACACCAAATTTCACAAGTGATTAGCCCCTCGCTATAAGTGCATTTTTCTAAATATTTTTTTTTACAATTATTCATTTCTCCAAAAATATCCAAAAATTGTCGAACGTGTGCTAATTTCATAATCATTAATATTGAATCAGAATGGCGGCTTAAAACTAATTTCAAAATTCCCTGACTCTTCCACGACTTTTCCCTGAAAAAAAAATAAAATTCCAGGACCTACAAAAAAATATTAATTAAATATACGTTAAAATTTAAAAATGTAAACCAAAGCTCATGTACAGGGGATCATTATACATGCAAAGAGGGAGGGAGGGGGGATGTAAAAGGGTGAGAAGCCATACAAGTGCTAATAAAATAATAAAATATACGTTAAAATTCTTAGTTATTTCTGAAAATAATTTCTTCAATAGAATTTAATAATAATACCCAAAACTGCGTTAAATTTTTAGAACTGTGATTTTCTGTTAACCCTTTCACAGATTTCCGACTAATCCAAAAGTTTAATTTTTTTCGATTAAATATCTATAACTTTTAGAAGTATGGAGATAATAAAAAATAAACTCCAAATTTTTCTGACTGAGATTAAAATTCTCTGACTTTTCCAGGTTTTCCAGGTCAATTGCCACCCTGTTTAATTCTCACTAGCTCCTAATGAAATCCTCAAAATTCTCTGCAATCAAGTGATCACACATAGTTTAGTCTCTATTTTATTACTCGACGAATAATTGTGATGCTTATCATCGAAATCCTATCATATTTTTTTTCTTCACAGAACATTTTTCCATTGAATATTGTAGTTAAATATTCATCATATCTGGTGATAGAGTTTTCTATTTTTTCAAATTGAGAAAAAGCTTATCATTCTCGGTTATTCTAATGAAATTTATTTGTCCTTCATACTGAAAAAATCGTTATTTTTTTTAGGTTTTCAAACTGTTCATTCATTGGGTGGTGGTACAGGATCAGGAATGGGTACATTACTGCTATCAAACATAAAAGAAGAATACGGCGATCGTATTGTATCGACATACTCAGTTTTACCGTCTGCAAAAATATCAGAGACAGTTGTTGAGCCTTACAATGCAACTCTTGCAATTCATCATTTGATAGAAAACACAGACGAAACCTTTCTTATCGACAACGAAGCCCTTTATCACATTTGCGAGCAGTCATTGCGACTAGTTCGGCCATCTCACGGGGATACTAATTATCTTGTATCACTCTGCATGTCTGGTATAACAACTTGCATGAGATTTCCTGGTCAATTGAATGCCGACTTGAGGAAAATCAAAGTTAATATGGTACCGTTTCCAAGACTTCATTTCTTCGCACCTGGCTACGCACCACTTTTATCAAGAAACGCTGCTTCTTATCAGAATATAACTGTTCCTGAACTCACAAGACAGATGTTCGATGCTAATACCCTATTTGTCTATTGTGATCCTACTCAAGGGAGATTTTTAACTGCCACTGCTATTTTCAGAGGGAGAATGTCTACAAGGGTGATTATGAAGCTTACTTTGAGATGACTTTAACATATTGCTGTTCGTACAGTAAAAAAAAAAATGAAATTGTTGTATAAAATCCTTAATAATAATTTATACGAGAGAAAATTCTCAAATTTGATGAAGTAAATCTGTAAAGAGTGTAATGAGGAATAAAATCAGTTTTAGAAACAAAAAATTTATTGAAAATTGGAAAATTTTCTGTGCTTTTTATATTCCTTCATTTTTTCAAGTTTTGCAGGAATTGTCAAAATCATAGAAAATTTTTACAGTTTCAACAAATTTCTTATTTTTAGGACTCATTTTATTTCCCATTACATTCTTTGCAGATTCACTGCATCAAATTTGAGAATTTTATAAAAAAAATTGAACTTTTTTTGACTTTACGCACAGAAATACCTTAAGAGGGGGAAGGGGGGGGGGAGATAGGTGTAAGAGTAGAGTTTTTCAATTATTTTTTTTTACAAAGAAGGAATCTCTTTTATTTGTTGAAATCTTTGAGGATATTTTGTACATATATTCAATGGAATATTGTGAATTTTTCTTTGTTCCCGAGATATTGATCGAAAATGAATTGCAGAACAAAACGACTTGCCCTGTTTTACCTCTTCACTATTGAATTCACCTGTTTTCTGAGATTTAGAAGAATTTCCCAGAAATTCACCCTTTTTTTTCTTCATTTTTACTGATTTTTCTTTTCTATTTCTCCTCGCAGCAAGTTGACGAACAAATGCGGAATATTCAGGACAAAAATAGTTCCTATTTCGTTGATTGGATACCAAACTGCATTAAAACAGCAATCTGCGATATCCCTCCAAGAGGACACAGAATGGCTGCCACACTAATTGCAAACACTACAGCTATTCAAGAACCATTCAAGAGAATTTCCGAGGCATTTGGCGCAATGTTTAGGAGGAAAGCTTATCTACATTGGTATACAGGGGAGGGAATGGATGAAATTGAATTCAGTGAGGCACAATCAATACTACATGATTTGATATCAGAGTATCAACAGTATCAAGAAGGAGGGGACAATGATAATGACTATTGGAATGAAGAAGACGAGGAAGAATAAGGTAAAGATGAAAAAGAAATTGAATTTACCTTTTTTTGCAGATTTTTCTGCAGATTTCATCTCAATATATCGTGAAGCTCACCATTTTCAAGATAATGAGATGAAAATGGAATGAATGACTGATTTTTTTTTAGTGCAGAATCAATTTATTGAAAATGACTGGTGCAGTATAATTCGTACAAACTAGAATGAAATTTTCACATTTTAATAGAATAATAAAAAATTGCTTTTTTTTTGCAAAAAGAAATAATCATAACTGTCTCCTTGGTAATCAGCTGTATCACACGCATTCAATATCACTCCAATGATTTTGAGAAATGAAAGATAAAAGTAACGAGGCATATTATAAAAGTAATAAAACTCCAGAAATATCTGGGAGATGCAAATTAATTTTAAGTCTATCGATAGTTAAATCAGTAGGGAAGTGACGAAGAGATTCATAAATCCTGTATTATCATCAGTTTCTGTAGAATATCTAAAAAAAACTCTGAGAGATAGCACTTTTTTAAAAAGAAACCTTTTTCGTAGCTCTTTGTGCCTACAAAATGAAGATCCTCACAACCCCCCCCCCCCCCTCTCTCCCTCCCTCAATTCTCCACATATTCTATATAAACCAATGACAAATTTAATGAATAATCTGATAATTGAATTTACGAATCTCTCATCAACAATAAAAATCAGTAAAAATCAGTCTCCAAAATTCTACTCCTGTTCGCACGTTTCAAAATCATCAGCACCTTCCTCAGCCTCAAAGTCTTCCTCAGCTGTAGCCTCCTGATACTGCTGATACTCCGAAACAAGATCATTCATATTGGACTCAGCCTCAGTGAATTCCATTTCATCCATGCCCTCTCCCGTGTACCAATGCAGAAAAGCTTTTCTCCTGAACATAGCTGAAAATTGTTCGGAAATTCGTTTGAACAGCTCTTGAATGGCGGTTGTGTTGCCAATGAATGTCGACGACATCTTCAATCCCTTCGGTGGTATATCGCAGCAGGCAGTTTTAACATTATTTGGTATCCATTCGACAAAGTACGAGCTGTTTTTATTCTGCACACTCAGCATTTGTTCATCAACCTCCTTCATTGACATCCTGCCGCGAAAAACTGCAGCAACTGTTAGATACCTTCCATGTCGTGGATCACATGCAGCCATCATGTTCTTTGCATCGAACATCTGTTGCGTCAATTCTGGTACAGAAAGTGCTGAGTACTGCTGCATTGATCTTGACGTGAGTGGAGCAAATCCGGGCATGAAGAAGTGCAGACGTGGGAAAGGCACCATATTGACAGCTAATTTACGAAGATCAGCGTTTAGCTGACCTGGGAATCGGAGGCAGGTTGTCACACCGGACATTGTTAGAGATACGAGGTGATTCAGATCGCCGTATGATGGATTAGAGACCTTCAGTGTGCGAAAGCAGATGTCGTAGAGCGCTTCGTTGTCGATGCAGTAGGTCTCGTCAGTGTTTTCGACCAATTGATGAACAGAAAGGGTCGCATTGTAGGGTTCAACTACCGTGTCTGAAACCTTGGGCGATGGCATAACCGAGTACGTGTTCATGATTCTGTCTGGGTATTCTTCACGGATTTTCGAGATCAGGAGTGTTCCCATACCGGAACCGGTACCACCGCCCAGTGAGTGGGTCAACTGGAAACCCTGCAGACAATCGCAGTTCTCGCACTCCTTGCGTACTACATCGAGGACCGAATCGACCAGCTCGGCGCCCTCGGTATAATGTCCCTTGGCCCAGTTGTTTCCAGCTCCTGACTGGCCGAAGACAAAGTTGTCTGGGCGGAAAAGCTTGCCGTAAGCACCTGAACGGACTGCGTCCATTGTTCCTGGCTCTAGGTCGAGGAGAATTGCACGGGGCACGTACTTTCCACCGTTGGTTGAGGTCGCCACTGAAAAATTTGAATTATTAGATTTCTGAAGGGGTGCTGATGGGGAATTTGGGTTGGAGGGAAATATTTTAGGTAATTGTGTATGATAGAGCCCAAAATAAAAATTAATTTAAATTTGCCTCAGGAAGGGGGGGGGGGCGAAAATCATGGTCATCAATATATCTTGGTCAAAAATTTGAAGGAAAGTATAGGAAATTGCAATAGCTCAATTGGTAGAGCACCTGACATGTAATCAGATGGTTGTGCGTTAAAACCTCGCTTGCGCATTCCATACTTATTTCCGAAGATTTGACTTTGATAATTATTCAAATTTTAGAATGGGCGCTATACTGCATATTTACCATATTTTGGAATCGGGGGGAAATAGGAGAATGTTTCTCCACTTTAGGAACAAAGGGGCCTGAGTGCTATGTTTATATATATATAAACATAGCACTTGCGCCCTTTTGTTTTTAAAGGGATGATTTGATTTCGTAACATTTCATGAAAACTGATCTCAGTTCAATTTTTTCCTCTCTCTGAAGAAAAAAAAAGATTTTTCATAAATTTAATGATTTTTTTGTTAATCACAAAATTCACTGTAATTCCAAACTTCTTCTAATGAACTGCTCAATATTGAATTGTCCAGCATGATTTAGGTACATCAGGTGTTGAATAAACGATTCTACTTCCAAAAAATTTGTTTTAACGTTGACCGGAATAGCCGGCGGAAATGCATATACGGGCAATGGCTCGTGCACCGTTTCCAAATGAGCGGAGCGCCATACAAGAGTACAATCACCTCCACCATTCCGCCAGCACGAGTCAATTCACAAAAATTGTTTTAAAAAAAAATTAAAAAATACGTTTAATTAAATTCTGGCTCAAAAAGATTGTCAGACAGATAATTAGAAGGAGAACTACAGTGAATCTATTTTCAGAACTTGCAGTCGAATAAATCCTTTTGTTTCTTCAGAATTTTCCTCTTCTTTACTTCTTTTCTTTTTCTCAGTGCGAGCTTTCTCATCAAACTATTTTCGTTAACAAACCGAGGGACAAGTGCACATGAGCCAAATTACAATTGATTTTTCTCACCAGATGCCTCGTTATAGTAGACTGAAATTCTCTCCAATTGTAGATCACTGTCGCCATGATAAATACCAGTTTGATCGATGCCATGTTCCTCGGAAATTACCTCCCAAAACTGGAAAATTAAGCATATTTAGGAATCAATCGTTTATCTAAAGAGATTGACACAATGAGAAAAAAAAAATTTGTTGCAAGAATATTCACTTAGTTGAAAAAAATTCACTTCACTCCAGAAAATTTCAATATATATAGATATAAAAATTGTGAAGGAAAATTTTGTTAAAGGGCAATTTTCTTCCTGCCAGAATTGTTTTTTCTCAGTGCAATTGAAAATTTGACATTTTTGGGGAGGAATTTATTTGTAGAGGAAAATGGAATCTATAATAATTGCTTAATTTGTGTAGTTATCTCAAAAAATCTCGAAATGTCGAAATTTCCAGATTTCTGGTAAAATCGTTGATTGTTTGAGATAAAACTGATTTTAATGTTTCAAGTGACAGAAGAAGGTTGTCGAGAAAAATTCGGAAAAATATGGAATTTATCAGAAATCTCGACAAGTCTCAAAAAGTCTGGAAATCTCAAAATTTCCAGATTGTTTGGTGAAATAGTTAATTGTTCGAGATGAAACTGGTTTTTTCAATTTTTTATATCGTATATCCACAAACTAATAACAAAGGCTCTTTTAACAATTCTCATATTATCATTATTTTCTGAAATAATTCCAAAAATGCAATAATACGATTGAATGACTTCTTCCTTAATCGCGGAATTTACCATAAAATAAATAGAACCACCAAAATAAAGAATTTCCAAAATTATGACATTACTGAAAATTTTCAAATATCATTTGAGAAAGTTCTTGCTAAGTGCGAGACGAAAATTTTCATCGTCCAGGAATAGCAGGGAACAAAATTAACGTGGCCTATGGTGGCCCTCCTACCATGGTAAAGAAACGTCCCCTGTCTAAATTTTACTTCTACATTTGTCTTTTTGATTTACTATTTTTTGGTGAGTTTATTATTAGTAACTACGTGACTCGTGCACTCCACACGAGTTTTGGTTACATTTTACTCTTTTTTGTGCTCAAAAGTAGAATTCGCTTTGGGAGATTTCACTCCAATTTTATGAGGTGGAGAATAAAATTTTTCGAGATAATTTTTTTTTTGTATCTTTTATTGCACATTTTATTGCACATACCGTTGTGGCTCCAGTTTCTGATGTTTCAGAGCAAGTTTCTTACAGCATAAATCGAATGTAACAATTATTTACTTATTGAATGCAATTTAATTGCATTAATACATATCGCCTTAGAGTCAAAGAGGCGTAAGTGCCATATATAAGCATAGCACTTACGCCCCTTTGTTTCTGAGGCAACGATATTTTTTGCGCTAAACGAGTCCAGCAATTGAATATTAAACACAATACAGGGGAAACCGGGGCAAAATGGACCTAAGGGTCAAAATGATTTGGGATTTTTTTTTGAGAGAAAAGGGCTCTTCAAAAAAAGTTCAAAAAATTCACTAACAATGTACATATATTGAAGCATCTTCTCAAATTTTTTCGAATTTGTTCACCGAGTCCTTCACTCCGAAAAAAAATCATGAATCATGTTACCCTGGAGGTCCATTTTGCCCCACTCTCATCTATATTGTAAGTTTCAATAAAACTGAGGGATTTGCAGAAATTGTCAGTTAATGGAGTATTGTCAGGAAGCTTTTTCGAGCCCCAACAAATGATTTTCATGGAAATTTTTCTATTTTCCATAAATTCCGAGATATTCCATGAAAAATGATTATAAAGTGAGATCATCATCACGTAATTGCGGAATTTGTTTTGAATATCTCGCAGAATAATTTTTGTATTGATTTTCCATAATCTCCAATATTGTCGTTTTACTTCCGCTTTTTTTCTTCTAAATCGCGAATATTATCTTTAAAAAAATGCGGGTTGAGGGAACTTGTCAGGCGTATCATAATCGCCGTTGCAAAACGGTGAATCATCGAGTTTTAGAAAAAAAAAAATTAAAAACAGAACTTCTTCATCTCTTGATGTAAAAACTTTGTGGTGCAATTTAATAACCACTGGAAGATTCAGTACACAGTAATTGCACTTAACAAATGAGTAATCAATCAAGTTTTATTCGATAATCAACGTGATACGCGATATCCTTCACAGTGTATTGAATTACTCAATTTTTTTTTCTCTTGAAAGAAAAGCATAATTACAAAGAACATTGAAATATGAAACTCGCGGTGTATTGTGTCTTTCTCGAGAACGGAAAACAAATTTTCTCGGAGTGGAATATTTGAAATTCCAAAAAATTTCAGTAGAAAAATCGAGAAAATCTGCGCCGAAAAATGGAATAATACAATTGATTTTGCTCCATTGAACTCAATTTCTACGAAATCGGAATAATTTACTTTAACCAAATAAATTTATTTTTTCTTCTTTTTTAATAAAGTTAATAGATATTTTATATATAAAATATAAAATTTACCAAAAATCTCTAAAAAGCTCGAAATCTCGCCATTTTGAGATTTTTGACTAAGTCTCAAATTATTTGACATTAAACTGATTCCAGGGCTTAAAATGGGCAAAAGAAGGCTGTTTGGGAAAAGATTTGAGGGAAATTTCGAGAAAAATTTGAAAAAATATGAAATTCACAAAAAATCTTCAAATTTCGAGGTTTTTGGTTACTTTCAAATTTTTTGAAATCAAAGTGATTTTAATGTTTCAAGTGGCAAAGGAAGGCTGCTGGCGAGATAGATTTCAGAGAAATTTCGAGAAAAATTTGAAAACATAGATATAGTTCAGACTGGAGCGAGATGAATCTCTAGGATAACATGATTCATCAATTTTTTTGCGGAGTGAAAGACTTTGTGAAAATGTAAGCAAAAATTTGAGAAAATGCTCCAATATGTGGAAATGTTCAGGGAATTTTTTGTAATTTTTATGAAGATGCTTTCACGCTCAAAAAAAATGCCGAATCATTTTTAACCGCAGGTCCATTCTGCCCCACTCTCCTCTATACATAAAATATCTATTGACTTTATTAAAAAAGAAGAAAAAATATCTGTTGACTGCAAAAAAAACATTACAACCCAGTTCCAGTCACTGATTTCAATTATCTCGACTCAAGGATCATTGCCACCCTACGCCTGAAAAAACAATTTAACGATACAGCTATTGTTATTATCGATACAGTTACAAGGAAATAAGACTGAATTTTTTATGGCCAACGCAGCATGCCTCGTGCCCAGTGTGCGAAACAGTCAATATAGAAAGGGTTCATGTAATTGGCAGTAGTACCGAGTCAATTCTCAAGGCATGCCTCAGATGAGAGAACCAAAGGAATTAACTGACTCATGATTAGCACTAAAAAAAATACCCATTATATTCTATTAACATTGTTCGTCGACTCTATTACAAGCACACAAGTGCACATAGAGAGAAGATATGAAATAATTTATTTGAATTTTGATAAGAATGTGAATAATTCTTATCTGAATTTACGTGATTCATCAATGGATTCATTCAACTTTTTTGTTATCTTGAAATTAAAAAATCGGAGGTTTAGAGATAATGAAAATCATGGATTTGAAGATTTTTTATTTTTATGCAATAAACTTTGAGATAATGAGGAAATTATGTTTTTAATATTTCAAAAACTATTAGACCAAAATTTCCTTATTTTTCCCATTTAATAATATTGAATGAGAAATAATAAATATAGGAAATATTAATATTTCCTTATTTTTCCTATAAAATTTCCAGAATTCATCAAATTCCTCATTTTTACAAAAAAAATCCAATCAATTAATAAAAGCAGATTAATCGATTTTTTTTTTATTTCATTATTTCGAATTATCTGGGAATTGAAGAAAGATAGTAAATAAATTTTAATTGCCTCACAAAAATTATCTTATCTCAATTATACTTGCCATAAAACTATTCTCGAAATTCAAGTTATTTCATCTCAATAAAAAAAGAGGAAGACTCTTTTTCCGCTCGCAGAAACCGTTCAAATTTCAAGAGCACCGATTTCCCCCAAAAAATTAAAATAAAACCCGGAAACATGTAAATTAAGAAAGAGTTTAATGTTTCAAGTGAATTAATGATGACATACAAAGATAATATCATGTTTCCATTAAAAAAAAAATCCTCCAGTAATTACATGCACTTCAGGAAGTTCTCATCTCTCTCTATAATTTCCAGGTGAATCCACGTAATTTTAAACGTTATAAAATGTTTTTTTCAAGTCTAGAGAATATTGTAGAACAATGTTTCTCGATTCATGAGAAAAAAAAGCATAATAATTAACTGCAAAATTCTTTATAATAAATTCAAAGGATTTAATAAATGCTTTAAACTGCAATAAACATCGTGAGAAAGCAGAAGAAGAAGAAGAAGAAAAAAATCGCAATAAATTGAATTAATTGAATAAAATTACCTTGGCTCCAATTTGATTGCCGCACTGGCCAGCCTGAAGATGAACAATCTCCCTCATAATTAAGATTTTTTTGAATTTAATTTAATTTATTTAAATGAAGAAAAATCTTCTGAACTGCTGTAGAATTAGGCTCTTTATTCTTCTAGAATTCTGGACACAAGTGAAGAAAATTAGCTACTCTAGTCAACGATGTTGGCTCGTCTGTGGCACAAACTCGACTCAAATCGGTCAGCCCTGTGTGTCGATCATTCACGTTGCTCTTCTGGTTTGTGCCCCACGAGTAACGTTTTTCATACTAGTTAAAAAGTAGTGGGGGCAAAAGAAGCTTATCCTCATCGAGGGAGAGTCTTCCCTTCTTCAACACGTGCTCATACTTCTTCAGTGTTTTTTTTCATCCTTTTTTTCTTCTTCATGTCGTCTCTGTCTGGTTTTTATTTACCTCCTGAACTTTTTGGTCGTTTTGTGGAGTCTCTTGGATTACCAGAAGCCACGAAAAAGCCTTTCCTGTGGAAGCAGAGAAGTATTTATGGAGTGAAGTAGAGGAAGGATTTTTGGGTGGTTTTTTCAAGAATTCTGGCATTTGGTGTTTGCCTTCTGCTAATTAGTGTTCAATCAATTAAGCTTTTTTTTTTTATCCTACAGCAATTGATTCCGTAATTCCATCCTTGAAGAATTCATTCTTCATTTATTCAAGGTAGTATCCCAGTGAACTCGAGTAGATTCCACCCCTTATTTTTTTTGATGCCGCATCAAAGATGATATGTTTTTACATTTTTCTGAATTTTTTCATAATTTTTGTTCGTCTAGTTTATGAGATATGAATTATCAAAGTTACTGAAAATAGCGGTGGTGGGAATGAAACGCCCTAAATCGGACAGAAATAACGAAATTACTAAAAAATCACATAGTTGACCCATTATTTAAAAACTATTGGCGAAGATAACAGCACTTTAACTAAATAATAGAAGAAAAAAATATTCAATTCTCCGTATAGTTATTGAGAAATTTTAATTGGAAGGTAATCGTAACTATTTGCCTCTTTCTCTATCTCATGCATGTGATAGGAGATTGATGTAAAAAAAATTAGAGAAGAAAAAAATTAAATTCACAAGCTGAAGATATGACTTTCGAATAGTTTAATCACTTTCTCGGGTAAATTAAAGCACATTTTCCCGAATTATCAGCAATTACTTGGAAACTAATCTACAATTCCTCATATTTCTCTGTTTTATGAAAATTTCATCATCCTAAATATTATTTTTAATAAGTTTAATGGGATTAGGCCAAAATCCTACTATCTCGCTTAATTTCCAGAACATCTCGAGAAAATTGAAGTTGGAAGAAAACCGATTTGTCTGAAAATTTCGAAGTCATAACTTTTTTTTACCTCAAACGTTTTTCGTAGATTTTCAAATTCGCTACAAAAATGGACAGATATTCTCAAAAAGAAAAAAAAAAGAATCGGTGAAAATAAGTATCTCTTCTGCTTTATTCCTTCACTACTAAATTCCTTTTTGGGGGGTATTGCTAAAACTAAGCAAGACGTTGATATTTTCCTGACTTCTGGAAGCTCTTAAAATTTTTTTTCAATGAAAAAAGAAGCACTAGTCTGTATGTACTTCAAATGACGCATGAAATGACTACATATATACAAACTTACATACCAAACATTCTCCGACTGGTCTCCAGATTGAGACTAGCATGAGAGCACTGGCACAATACTTTAGGAAACTGCATAGAAACTCCTTGAGTCATCGTCTCCACTTTAAAATGAGACACGACCATTTATTGTGTTGTTGACAATTCAATCATAGATACTGATGCTCGTTTTTATTGCTTCAACAAATGACAAATTATGTGATCTAAATCTCTTCTCTTTCTGCGTCAATTTGCTGTAAGAAAAGCTGCAGCAAAGGCAAAGAAAAATTTCTCTAAAAAAATAATAAATTTTTGCTCATTTGAGAATAATTTTCACTTCTTTTAACTCCAAAAATCATATTGGGACAAAATGGATTTTATGACTATATTTATTGCCTTAGAAATAAAAGGGCGCAAGTGCTATGCTTTAACACAGGACTTACGCCCCTCTGTTCCTAAGCTGACGATATTATTTATCTGCAAAATGATCAATCTTGTTCATTAATAATTTTTTTTTTATAATGAACAAATTTATTTAATTTAGATAAAATTGAAGACATATTTGTGGTTCTAAGTATTGTCATTATCATTATTGTGCACATAAACTTTTCAAAATACAGTGATAATATATCCACATCCCGCCCATACGTTTCCAGCTGCATTTGACATTTCTCATACTTTTCTCGACGAGAGAAGAAAAAAAAATGAGAAGAAAAAATAGCACTGTTTCTATTATTGTTGCAGCTCTACAAAGGTCCTTCAACTTTTTTCCCCTCCACTTAGTGTCAACTGAGTGCAACTAAAATGACACACGAACCTTCTGATATTTTCTGAGGTTTTTTAGTCTTTTCTTCTGCGTAAAAAAAAAGACAGTTTTTAAGATTCTTGGAAAGTCCCACCCACTCTTATATAAACGCATGTACATTGCGTGTGATAGAGTAGGTTGGCTCTTTAAAATTATTGAGGAAGAGATTCTCTGCCTCATGGAGTTAATAACACAAGTTAAATACTTGAATTAAACGAAGTTCATCAAATCTAGTCTTTGTTCTCAATTAAATTAAATTATTAAATATAGAGGAAATCGAGGCAAATTGTAACCCCCGGGGCATGATGATCCAGGAATTTTTTTTCTAGTAAAGGATATTATGGAAAAATCTGAAAAAAATTGAGAAGATACTTCAGCATGTCTCCATTGTTGAGTAATTTTTTCAAATGTTTTTGTAGAGCCCTTCACTCTAAAAAAAAATCCCGGATCATTTTCTTCTGGAGGTTTATTTTATACCTATCTCGCTTACTTTATTTGTTTCTATGGAGTATCTCGGAATTTATAGGGGATGAGAGGAATTTTCGTAATTACCTTTTGTTAAGGATGATTGGAAAATACAATCGGAAAAAGTTAAATTTTTGTATAAAATCGTTAGTAACAATTTATATAAAATAAAATTTTCAAATCTAATTCAGGGAATCTGCAAAGAATGTAATGAGGAATAAAATAAGCCCTAAAAACAAAGAATTAATTGAAAATTGAAAAATTTTCATTATTTTTTACATTCCTCTAAATCTTGAAAAATTTGAAGAAATGTAAGAAATAATGAAAATTTTTCCATTTTCAATCCTTTTTTCGTTTCAAGGGCTTATATTATTTCTCATCACATTTTTTACAAATCCTCGGGATCAATTTTGAGAATTTCATCTTGTATAAATTGTTACTAATAATTTTATACAAAAACTTAACTTTTTCCGATTGTACCCCCCAATTATTCTTAAAAAACTCTAGTTTTATCAAAAAATGTCCATTCGCAAATTCCTCTATCTCTCTCAGATTCCCATTTTTTTAAAATTATTTCAGAATCTAAGTGATATCGGAAAATTTTGCTGAAAACTTTTTTTTTTTTGAAGAGAAAAATAGCTAAAAAAAAAAAGGTTTTCACAAAAATTCTTTTGTTCCTATAAATCTCAAGACATTTTGAAAAAACGTTTTTCTAATGAAAAAAGCGCTCATTTCATTCTGCACTTCATCGCCGATTCATTCGTCCACGTTCACTGGATTTCCGAGGAAATTCACCATGATTACATTATATCACGTAATAATTAACATGTGCATATGCATCTTGCACATTACAATACTTCTTACGTCATAATTCACGTGTACGTGATTGTAATGAGTATTTCCCTTCGTGTTTTGTTTTCAAATTGTTTCAAAAATCCGCGGATCATTCGCGGTAAAAAACCTATACTGCCAGTGGTTAAAGCACCGACCAATGATATTCTTGGAACTTTTGCATCGACAGTGGCAAAAGTTTTGATCTTCTTTCCGCAGAGGGCACCACAATTCAGAATGTTGTTGAATTCAAAATAATAAATTATTAATCATTAATGTTTACGAGAGTTTATAAATTTGCTTGAAATACCCATTGATTAATAGAATGCGAGTGACTTTAATTCCATCCATTAATAAAAATTTTATTGGAATTTCATAATTTATGCGGTTTCAATTTGATGGCCAATTAACGGATGAATTATTGCTGGAATTATTTGAATTTGAGATCTGCTTTTTTTTAAAGAGACATAAGTGAGATGGGAATATTTTTGAGGGAAATATTATATTTTCGAAAAAATTGAAAGCTGCAAAAGAAGCCTCTATAAAGAAAATGACCCATCCCATTAAATCTGATTTTTCGAATAAAAATCGATTCGTCATGTCGTCGATCTAGAAACAAAAGGGCGTAAGCGCCGAAAAAACCCATTTTTCAAAGAGAAAAAAGCGTATGTCCAAAATGCCTCTGAAAATATTTTTTATGCTCCAATGATACAAAAAAAAACGAATTCAAAATTTGAGTAACAAAAGGGCGTATTTGCCAATGCTAGCGAGAATAGGGCGTATGTGCAACAATATACGCCTTTTTGTTATTATGATTTTTTTTTGCTTAATCTCCCTGACCCATTTAATACCAAAAGGCCGTATCTTTTGAACATACGCATTTCTGTTATTAATTATGATAGTAAATTTTTGAAAAGTTCTGCGAATTAATAACAGTAAAAAGACGTATTTTCAGTTCATACGCCCTTTTGTTATTATGATTTCCACAAAAGGAATTTATAATCAAGAAAAATAATTAAAAACAAATAGGCAAATGTGCAAAAGATGCGCCCTTTTGCCATGACGCATTTACTGCATAATGGTTCAAATGGGAAACAAAATTAAAAGCAAAAGGGCGTATGTGTAAAACATATGCCCCTTTATTATCATCACGATGTGCAAATCTTAGAAATATTTAAAATCAAACAAGCGTATGTGAGGGCGATACGCCCTTTTTATATCAATAATTGGACTTACGCCCGTTTGTTATTTGACAAAGAAAATGCTCCAAATGCTCGGAAAAGTTGAGCAAAGTCGATGGAGCGAAAAAAAAAATGAGAAAATGGCACTTACGCCCTTCTGTTTCTAGTTCGACGATATTTTTGAAGGAAATCTCAAAATTACAGGGAATTACAGGTGGAGAAATTATTTTCCTTTTACAAAAAAAAATTCATACGAAAATTTCGCTATCTCTTTCAAATGCCCAAATAATCCTCAAAAAGTAGCTGCATGATGTACCAGTCTCAGCTTCCTCCTTCAATATCCAATCGAATTAAAAAAAAAAAAAGAAACAAATAGTCTCAAGTACATAGATAAGGCGAGCATCGACCTGATGATCTGGCTACGCCTCAAGTGTCGTCAAGTGGCTAATTAAAATAGCTAATAATGATTTCCTCTTCACATTCTTATTCTGCCAAGAGCTCTTGAGCATGAAATAAATCAGAAAAATAATTAAACTCCATTTAATATTCCTTGCACTTTATTTCTGTGACCAATGGAATGCACGGTAGCAAAAAAAACATATTCTCCTCTCTCTCCCTCTCTCATTGCAACTGCAGTATATGATACAAAATTCGATGAAAAAAAAACTTACAAGGATGCAGAATGAATATAAAAAAAAATCGGTTAAAAGGAATTAATAAAGAGTATTTGTGTGTTCACTTTATTTCGACAATAATTTAATAAAAAGTTGACGGTTTTTTTTTCCATTCAGAAAACCACAATGGGTCTCTTATACACTGCAGATAAATCACGGCTTCTTCTTAACTAAGCTCTCAAAGAAAAAAAAAAGAAAGAAATTCATCAATTCATATTCTTTTCAAAAAAAAAAAAAAAAAAATTATTGAGAAAATAAAAAGCGACAAGATGAAAATTCAAGAGAGACATTAATAATAATATACGCACAGAGTCGTGCTGTGTCGTGAATGAAATTTCTGTCCGTAAAAAAAGAGAAGAAAAATATATATATTTATATAATTATGATTTTTTTTTTTGTTTAACGAATAACTGAGAATTAAGAAGCGTGGACGTGGAATACACGTGGCATCGTTTTTTTTTTTTAATCTTTCCTTTTTTGCGTTTATTTATTAAATTTAATTCTCGTCAACTTCGCCTTCCTGTTCCTCGTCAAATTCAGCATCCTCATCGGCAGTTGCTTCCTGGTACTGTTGATACTCAGATACCAAGTCATTCATGTTAGACTCAGCCTCAGTGAATTCCATCTCATCCATACCCTCACCAGTGTACCAATGCAAGAAAGCTTTTCTCCTGAACATAGCTGTAAATTGTTCGGAAATACGTTTGAACAATTCTTGGATGGCAGTTGAATTACCAATAAATGTAGCTGACATTTTCAATCCACGTGGTGGAATGTCACAGACAGCTGTTTTAACGTTGTTTGGTATCCATTCAACGAAGTACGAGCTGTTTTTGTTCTGAATGTTGAGCATCTGCTCGTCTACTTCCTTCATTGACATTCTTCCACGGAAGATAGCAGCAACCGTGAGGTATCTACCGTGTCGTGGATCGCATGCAGCCATCATGTTCTTAGCATCGAACATCTGTTGGGTCAATTCAGGCACAGATAGTGCTCTGTACTGTTGACTGCCACGTGATGTAAGTGGTGCGAATCCAGGCATGAAGAAGTGAAGACGTGGGAATGGTACCATGTTGACAGCTAATTTACGAAGATCAGCATTAAGCTGACCAGGGAACCTAAGACAAGTTGTTACACCGGACATTGTCAGTGATACGAGATGATTCAAGTCGCCGTATGTTGGTGTTGAGAGCTTGAGTGTGCGGAAGCAGATGTCATAGAGGGCCTCGTTGTCGATACAGTAAGTCTCGTCAGTGTTCTCGACCAATTGATGGACCGAGAGGGTCGCATTGTAGGGTTCAACTACGGTGTCTGATACCTTTGGTGATGGTACAACGGAGTATGTGTTCATAATTCTGTCTGGGTATTCTTCACGGATTTTTGAGATCAAGAGTGTTCCCATACCGGAACCAGTACCACCACCAAGTGAATGGGTTAGCTGGAAGCCCTGTAGGCAATCACAGCTCTCGGCCTCTTTTCGAACTACATCGAGTACTGAGTCAACTAGCTCAGCACCCTCGGTATAGTGGCCCTTGGCCCAATTGTTACCGGCTCCTGATTGTCCAAAAACAAAGTTGTCGGGTCTGAAGATTTGGCCAAATGGACCAGAACGTACTGAGTCCATTGTACCAGGCTCCAAATCAACGAGAATTGCACGTGGCACGTATTTTCCACCAGATGCCTCATTGTAGTAAACGTTGATTCTCTCCAATTGAAGATCGGAGTCACCGTGGTATGCACCAGTTGGGTCAATTCCATGCTCATCGCTGATGATTTCCCAAAACTGTGGACAGATTAATGTTTTAATTAATATAATTTTGTATTGAGATATAAATGCGGGTGATTATTTAGGTCAACTTAGATAGGCGTGTTTCTTTGATGATTTGCACAGATTTTTCCTATTCTTTTTTTCATTGGATTGGCATTTAATTTGAACGGGGATGGTTGGCTTCTAAGTGGTGAAACGCTCGAGTGCCAATCGAGACTAATTAACACCCGTTGCGCGTTCGTGATAGTAGAAGACTAAGTGAACACCAATGGGGGAAGTGTCTAGTCAGGCCAAGCGAATGCACTCGGCTATGAAGAAACGCAATCCTTTTTTTTTTTTTTTCTTCTTTACTTGCTAGATAGTTTTATGTTGGCTAGGATGAGTTAGAAAAACAGTCAACGCCCACACGGTATTTCCGGTTGTACCGTTCAAAGACCCTGAAGAAAGAATCTTCCTCATTCTTTTGGTTGTAAAAGATTTTATGGAGAATAGAATTTCAGTTATTAAATAAAAGAAAAAAATTTCGAGTTTTCTCTGAAAAAAAGGGATGCTGTGAAAACTTAGATATTTAGATACTTTTCTTGGAATTTAGATATTTTGAATGAAATCATGTTTTTTTTTTAAATCCATGAACACTCCATTTGCTCTGAAATTCCATATCTGTCGCTTTTGCTCGTAACAGTTGTTTTTTATCGACGCGAAAGAAAAAAGTGAAGGGAGAGAGATAACTTGAAATAGAAGGAAAAAAAAAGGAAAATATTGAGGAACGTTTCGCTCAACCACACACACGGCCTTATATGAGCATCGACCAAACCTGCCTATAACGCCTCCCACTTGGCCTCATGTTTGTAATGCATTACAGCCATAACATGAGTCACCAATGTCACCGCTATATATAGAGATGATGACCAAACCTACTTACTCTCAGTAATTAGCATAAAAAAAATTAAATCGATACAATTCACATTTATTTCGGCTCTTTTATCCGCATTCAAAGTTCCGAATCAATTTCACGTGTAATTCCTTCTTTTTTTTTTAGTTTCTGGAGGAATATCTCGTCTCGAGAAAAGGAGATAAAAAAATTGATGTGATGACCTTTTTCCTGACTTCTCTGTCTACAGAAAAAAGGTCATCAGTAAAATTTTCCTCAAAATTCTCAAAAAATTAGGAAAAAAAAATGAGGGCCACAAAAATGGAATTTTTGCAAAAATAGAAAAATTTGCAGGAAAATTTTTTCCTGCTATTTTACAACAGACGCCAGTTACAAACAATGGAAACATCTGGCATCCGAATATTTTTTGACCCTTAGACAAAGACAGACAGACGACAGCTGCCTCTTCCCCCTCCCCTCCCCCTCTTTCGCTCTTTGTATCCTACTATTTCCACCGAAAATGCAGCGTATTCCCTCATTAACAAGAAAAGTCCAATTGAAATCACCCTGCAGAATCTCACTGCAAGCGGTAAAATGGCGGATTTCAATGTTTTTTGTACTGTACAGGGGAAAATGGCTGGGGAGTTGAACTCTGGCGATCGATAACCGGGGGGAAGATACCTGGAATTATATACCTGGGGAGTTCGTTGGCTAGCCCGAAGTAAACCGAAAGGTACGAAGTAAATGATGATGAAAAAAAAGACATGAAAATTCTTTTTCTTCCCTTATTTTCTCTATTTGGAGTCGACCCAGTGGCCAATCGCGTCATAGTTGATGTCCTTGGTCTCAAACACACGCTCCCTTGCATGGACAATCTGTTGCACAATCGTTACGCTTTTTTCTCTTTCATTTAATCCGAAATTTTATTTACAATTAATTCATGAAAACAACATGAATCACTTTGAATTTCTCAATTTTTTTAAAAATATCTCAAAATTAGGGAAAATGGATAAATTTTCAAAGAGACCTTTTTTTTTGCAGAGTGGCTTTAAAAAAGGCTTTTCAAGCTCTAAAAAAGGGGTTTCCATGAAAAATCCTTCATTTCCATTATTTTTCGAGATATTGAAAAACAACATTCGTTCCTCTCTACTTGATTTTCCTTGAAATTAACGACTTTTTTTTTACTAATAATTCATGTATTTCTAAATTTAAAAAAATCGGATTTTTGAAACCCAGAAAAGACAGAATTTACACGTTATTTTGCGGCCATTGACTTTGCACGTATATCCTTGAAAGTTACGAAGCCGTAACGGACTAAGTTTTTATAACTATATATACATTGGAATTTGTAATCGCGCTTTTCAGCTCGATCATTATCTATTACGGTAATCGTGCTTCATTCAAGTTTATTTAATAATTCTTCATTTAAGGGAGGTAACGGGGGGAAGGCCTTGTATATATTGAATTTTTGAACTGATTGTTTGACGATATTTATCAATATTTTTATCATAAAAGACCGTAAACGACTGAAGAAGGTAATTAAAAAGTCGATGCTTCTATTATTTCATGGAAAAATCTTTCTAATTATTGCTAAACAATGGGTTTGAATATTCACAATTTACTGTGTCTTTTGTTACACCTCAAGCTGATGAAATATCCTTCATAATTTATTCTGTTGTATTATCATCTAAAATTTAACGAAAAATCGATCGTTCCATGTCCATAAATTCTCAAAACGCAGAATGTAGATAACTAAAGACAGTACGAAAACAACGAAATGAACTTTTAGCTTTGCAGGCTTGTTTCATCGTGTTTGTGAGCGATAAATGCCTGGAAGAATGACGGTTATGTGCTTAGACGACAGGAAGAGAGAAAGAGCGAAAAAGAGAGAGAAAGAAGGAAAAAAGAGGAGCAGCCGTTCGCGAGCGTTAGAGTGAGAGCATGAAAATCGTTGCCAAGTGTTTGGCGAGTTGCGCGCGCATCCGTTCGATGATGTTGCCGCATCAACCGGTGTATCCTGCCTAGACGCCTCGAATTCATGCCACACCCAAGCCTCGAAATTTAACGAATTTTCCTTTAAAAAAAAAAATCGATTTAAAAATCCTCTCTATCCGTTTTTTTATCCTAATCCCCAATTTTTTTTTTTTTTAGATACTTTTGGCGGATTTTCATGGACATAATTTGCGGCGACAAAATAAAATGGAGAGCGTTGCCAAGTGCGGGAACGAGGTGACGCTCTCACGGAAAGACTCGGGGGTCAGAGAATAAAAAAAAAGGAAAATAACCGTTAGACGACGCCGGCCGGCTTGTCGCCATGACACAGACCAACTGAAATTCAGAGAATCTTTATCTCGTTTGAAACAACAAAAAAATCCCTCGACCACAAAAGCCTTCTGCAAATGCCAAGTGAATTATTTAGAAAGGTAACACACACACAAAGACAAATAGAATTTTTTTAGTATTGAAGATGTGACGCAGAATGTAAATTTTATTTATTTACGATATTTCGAATATTTACAGGAAATATAGGAAATTTTGTGGGACAGAAAAATGCCTACAAGAAAGGTCCCAATAACAAGTTACGCATGTATGTTTTTTGTGGAATTTAATTTTTTTTTTTTTTAATTTAAAAATTAAATTTGAGGGGAGAATAAACTCGTCTTGTTTCGCTACTCTGCCAATGAATTTACGTTCTCTATGACGCCACCACAAATTCCCTCTGCACTGTTTTGCATCGAATATTCGGGACTTCATTTTTAAATTCAAAAATAAATTATAAAAGCTTTCAAATTCACTAAAATTAATGGAAACACCTGAATTTATCAGAAAAAATAAAAAATAAAGACAATGAAGAGAGGACGCCGCGTTGACTGACCGTTATAATACCCACAATTTCAAAATAAATATTTAATTTGTTTTTTTTTTTCAAGTAATTCTTACCTTAGCACCAATTTGATTGCCGCACTGGCCAGCCTGGATGTGCACGATTTCCCTCATTTTAAAATTGCTTTGGATTTAAACTCGTTTACTCTTTGAATTTGTGTTTGTTGTAAAAAAAAGACAAAGCCTTTTTTTAAAAATTCTTTTTTTTACTTTATTATAGATCTCTTCGATTTAACAACTTGAACGAACGCACCGCGTGTGAGTCCACGAACGAATATGAGATGGCAACGGCACCCGTTACAGATTTTCAAGCCTATCAGTGTAGTAAGTGGGGGAAGTATAGCCGCTGCCGTATTCAATGCTCATTGGCTGACAGACAACTGCTCTTCTCCCTCCAGTTCTCCATATTAACCGGCACAGCACATCACTGGAGGATAACCACGTACAACGTTGGCAGGGTTGCCAACTCTCCACAATTTCATACTTTTGCTACCCCGGTGAGGAACAATAAATTTTTCCAATATTTTTATTTTTACATGGAAACACCGAAATTTCACAATTATTCGTGCAATACATATTTTTCAGAAAATTCATGATTCTGATGATTGCTTTGATGGCTTCAATTTTGGAGAATTCAGGGAAATTTGCAACCATATTGACTAAACCTATACATCATGGGAAAATATACTTCAAACCCATAATCCAGTTGCATGGGCCACTCGTTTACTTTTCTTTTTTTTTAAATTTTTTCATGGGTCAAACAAGTTTTTTTGATTGCAAATGTAAAAATTCCAAATGCCCAATCAAATTTACGCAGGATCCTTTACTGGGAAAAGGAACATGAATCTTTAGGGAATTCTCTGTTTATTATTTTTTTAAATTGTCAGGCAGGATGACCTTGAAAACTCTAATATTCAAATTTTTTCGCGATTTTCTTCGATAATTCTTAGTTGAGTTGGAGAATTCATCGATCCTTTTGCGAATATCTCGAGAATGAGTGGGTTTATGAGAAATTGTCAAGAGCCTTTTTTGTGGACAATTGCATCAGCTTCAAAAAAGGCTTCTTCACAAATTCTCATGCATTTCATCCCCTTCGAGATATTCACGAAATAAAATAAGCTTAATTTTTCTCATTTCTTAATTATTTTTAATTTCAACTTCTTTTATCCTTGGAGAATTGATAAAAAATAATGAGTTTACAAAGACCTCGGAAATTTAGTTACTGACAGAGTAGTTATAGATATTGATAACTAAAGACAATAATTGCGTTGACTGCGAACGAATAACATCGATTCTAATTATTTAATTAAATTAAGAATAAAAGTCAAGGAATTATCGATGTTGAGAGTAAGTCTATGGATTTGTGTAGAGGTGCATTGCGGAGGCTCGATGCCAAATTCAACGCCTACATAAACTGTCACATAGGCACGTTCATAGAATACAAATCGTCCTTTTTAAATTGATGATAGAGTACATTCAATATTTTCAACTTCTATTCACAGTTATTATTATCAAGAAAAAAAAATTATTATTAACTAAAAGTCAGCCATTATAAATTCATTTAGTCTCAGGGAAAATCTATGGGCGTGCTGGTTTTTTAAAAAATTATTTCCATTTAAATTTTAACAAGTGACCCCCTCGTGTCTTTTAAACTGAGAGTCTGTCAGGGCAGTTGGGACACATTAATCCTCATATCGCGATGTAAGTTGACAATCTTCAAGACGGTGATTAAAAGGAATTGGAGTGATTTAGTCCAATTCTTGGTAATTTTCGTTCAATCAAATTTTGTTTTTTGTTTCCTTAATTTCTTTCGTTGAAGAAAAAAGTTAAGAAAAATGGGGCAGAACGGAAGAAAAAGATGTTTTTTTTTTGCAATAATTATCAATAACACTGAAAATAGCAGACATCTGACAATTTGACTTTTTCCTTGTTTCTTTAAAAAATAAATTGTCCAAAAACATGAAAAATACGCACATGTAGAAAATTCAAATAGTTGCAAGTGCAATGTTTTTAAATTTTTTTTTATGATAATTTATTTGTTTAAAAAAATCCAGAAAATCGTCAGATGTCTGCTAATTTCTTTATTATTATTATTATTATTATTATTATTTTTAATGAAATTCAAATTTTTTTGTTTTTAGGGGAATGATGAAAGATGTTTGGATGAAATCGAAGAGGGACTTTCCGGTGAAACCAGGAAAGCATTGAAGGACCTGGATGTATCACCTGCTAAAATGTCAGGTGGCATATTGGATGATGGTTTTCGATGAAATTCACCCCCATTAGTCTAACCTTCGTTGTTGGGGCGCTAGGCAAAAGTCAATAACATGTGAGTCACCTCAGTGTTATAGGTGTGTATATATATATATATATATAATATCCCTCTCTTCTTTATAGCTCGACAGTTTTTTATAAATTTTTCTTCAATTCAAAGCATTTCGAAAGTGAAACGAGTACCTTGTGTATTCGCGTCACGAGTCGATTAATGGTTGAATGGATCAATTTAATTACATTTTAATCCGATTAAATTTTGCTGGGACAAATTTAAAGTTGTTAGGAATTCTCAAAGCCATTTTTTTATTGCAGCAATTAGCGAATGAAAAATCATCAGTCGCTATTTAATTGAGGGAAAAAAAAACTTCATAAAATTTCTTAATGAGGAGAAAATAAAAATAAAAATGATTCTTTTTTTTTAGACTGAAAGAGGAGCAATTTGAAGAAAATGATCAAAAGAAATTTTTTTTCAATTTCGAGGAGTACTCGACCAAAATTAATCAAGAAACAAATTTCTCCCTTAATTTGCGAGATATTTTCATTCAAATAGAGAAAAATTCAAATAATATAGCAAAATTTAGACAGTTTCAATGAAATATTTTGGAAATACGAGAGACAGAGTATTTTTCATTCGTACTTTTTTTTAGAGAAAAATAAAAGCTACAAAAAAGGTCTCTACAAAAATTTCCCTATTTCCCTCAGTTTCTAGGATATTCCATTAAAAACTACTTGAAAATGAAATTGATTGTAAAAAAAAATTTCCCACTCAGATTATCACTCCAAAAATGAAATTGATGTCAGCAAAAAAAAAAAAAAGATTACCTATAAATTAACCCGAAGAGATTCTTGTAAACCTTGGGTGACAATTGACGCATGGGTATACGTCAAATGTATTCCAATACCAATTGCAATAAGGCACTGTTCCACGTTTTATAAACTGAAAGGATGACAGGCGTGGCCTGCAAATGTGCAATGGCAATGTAGTGCCACAAGTTTCTCTCACGCGTTACCATTTATGGGATGAGACTCTCGATTCAATGTGGAATAATCACATTACCGTGTATATATAAGATGAAACATACATATACGTGTGTGTTGCTATGCTGAAGCAGTATTATGTGATGAAAGGAGCAAATAACGGATCCAGGCTGCGCGTATTGATTCACATTCCTCTAATTAGGATCGAAAAAAAAAATTGTAATTATTATGTCATCAAGCGCATCCAATTATTCTGGAATTTATCAGTACTTTAGAAAAATATATTTTCCTTTGATTAATTACTGGAAAAGGAAGAAAAAAATACTTAGAGATAATAAAGTTGATAAATTACCAAATTTTCACAAATGATTTTGTAAAAATTTGAGAAATTGAAAAGAAATGAATATAATGAAGAACTTGATATTTTTTAATCTTTCTTATTTTTGATTTTTTTTACATTCGTTGAAATTTACAAAATCAATGTAATCAAGAACTTTATATTTTTTTCTTTTTCCGTAATTTTTATTTCGCATTTGTTGAAAATGCAAAAAATGAACATAATCAGAAACTTTACATTTTCTTCCTTTTCTTTATTTTTAATTTTTTTTTCATTGGTTGAAATTGAAAAAATTAATATAATCAAGAATTTGATATTTTTTTTCAATTTGCTCTATTTGCAGACAAAAACAATTGGATTTTTATCAATGCGTCCAGACGAATACTGCAAGTTACGTAATAATGAATCAGGACATTACAGACTCAGTTCCCTTTCCCCCTTGTCGCGAAGATACGCTCGGTTCAATTTGTCTGTGTCTCATTGTCCTTCGTTTATTTGTCGCCGGGTGGTGGGCGACAAAACGAACAGACTTGTATTTATAATCCAACGAAAATGACATCACAGACAAGTCTTGCTTCGTTTTGTTTAACACATTCTCTCATCTCCATCCATATATTTTACTGGAGAATTGAAAAAAGTTAAATCATTTGGATGAAGTGAAATGATTTTTTTTTTCGTGGAAATTGAAGCAATGAAGCTGCTGATCCATTCGGAGCTTTCGAATTCGTTGATCATTCTACTGCGAATATTTTCGGAGTGAGTGGGTTTAGAAGGATTCATGAAGAGACCTTTTTCCTAGAAAATTTCATGTTCTACAAAAAAGATCTCTTGACAAATCCTCGAAAATTTAATAGTTTCCAAAATATTCTGAAAATACTAAAAATTCAACTTTTTCTTACATTTTTAGATCTTTTGGAAAATTACTAAAATTCTGGATTTTCACAATTTGAGGTGCGAAAATTTGGAAAACCATTTGACTAATTGTAATGGCATTACACCACCTGTCAGGTCAAATTTCCGGCTCTTCCAAAATCGATGGAATCAATGAAATCCAAGAAATTCATAAACTCCATTAGCTGTAAAAGGAATTAGACAAAATGAAGAGAGATGACTCACAGGTTTTTTTTCTTTCTTCACAAGTTAAAAAAACCTATAGTTTCATGGAATCGCGTGTATCCATGAATAGGGCTTGTTTCGGGTGGTATTCAGCCCTGCCTTTCAGGGTGTGGTGGGGGAGGAGGGGGTTGAAACACACAGCAAATGAACGTCGCGCAGTAACCCTGAGCAACGTATACGTATAGTATGTATATATATATATACGTACTAGGACGATGTTGTACCAACGCGTTTATCGATCCCGACGTCGAGGAGACGTGCCTCATAAAAGGAGTTCACTTCCGGTTGTATTAGCATTTTTTTATTTCGTCGTAGAATCTTGGAAAATTCATGAAAATCGATTAAACATTGAGAACATAAAAATTAACATGGAAATAAGGGGTAACACCACTGTAGAATTTTGAAAAAATCGTTTTTTTTTCTTGCTTTAAAAATTACTTTGAGCCTCCCAGAATACAGGCAAGGAAAGTTATCACCTGAAATTCATTATTTCACATGAAATTTTGAATTTTTCCCAAGGCATTTCTTCATATTCATAGCCTAAGTCAAAACTTCAATCGTGTTTTTCTCGAAACATGATTTTTCAAATTGTCACGCAGCATAACTCCAATAATTTTCATTATTTTCATTTGAATTTCCTACAGCATCTTGAAAACAATATTCCGAACAGAAATACGCAGGGGATTTTCAAAAAATTGATTTGCGCATTTTTTATTGATAAAAAATTGCCGGTTTTTTGGCCGAAATTTGAATTTTTTCATTTAAATGGTCACCAATCCCACGAAAAACAATATTTTTGAAATGCCCTACGTATTTCTGTAGTTATATGTATTTAGATTGAGCCAATTTTTTTTTTTCAATCGAAATTTGCACCAGTTACACTGCGTGCAGCAGAGTGTTTTCAATTCGAGGAGCCTCGCAAGAATGGCTCTTGTGTCGTCATTTTTTGATACTTTTTGATGAATTTTTTTTCTGAAGACTCAAATATATACTTAATCACTCCCTCAAATATCATTATTTTATTGCCACTTTTTCTATAGAAAGAAAAATAGCCAAAAAACGCAGTTTTTTAGACTTTTACAGTTTAATTATTTTTCGTGGAATTTATGAGAGATAGAGCGGTTTTGTTATTTAGTAACTTCTCTAGTTGCGCTTTGTCTCCTGCACAAAAAGGTGACCAGGAAAATCGCTCCATCTCGCTTGAATTCCGTGATATTCCATGAAAATTAAATGCGGAACTAAAAAACCTTAAAAAGTGATTAAACCAAAGAAAAAAACATGTTTACATACATAAAGAGGTCAGAATTTTGTCGTTTGGCCCAGCTTTCACGTAACCAAATGTACATGAACCGATCTGCCCCCTCCTCCCTCCCCCTTCTCTTCTATGTCGAAGTACGATCGCATTAAAAGGTACTTGGTATATCAAGATGCCATAGAAGGAGTCGTTCTCCTCGAGCGAAAGCGAGCGCTTGAATTCGTGTTAGTTATATATGTAAATACTATTTCTCTTCTTTATGAAGAGTAAAATCAGAAGAAAAAAAAGAAGGATTAAGAAGAGGAAGAAAAATATCATATATAAGTATACTGAAGAAGACGAGGGCGTTGACGGAGACGGTATTGCCGTCTACCGTGTTCACAAAACTGTGACTCATTCTTTTTTATAATGTAACTCTTTCTTTCATTCAATCAACTGCAGCTTTATCATGCATTAGTGTCTCGTGAAGACTTTTTAAAAATTTACATTCACATTTTAAGATAAACAAAATGTAGTATTTAATGAATGATTTTTATCAGTGTTCGATGCTAATATTTATAACAATAGGAAGATGCGCATTATCTATAAATTTATTTTAGAAAAAACTAAAAAAAAAAAAGAGCGATAAACATTTTATTGAATTTTTAAAAAAATAATTGAAATGATAGAATTCAAAAAAATGAATCAATTAAATTAATATAATATATTTTCTGAATGACTTTAAAATTACAAAAAATGAGAAAATTGGGGCGATTTAAGAATAAAAATCATTCAAGTACCTCATTATTATTATTTGAATATTGAATTTTTCTCACGTGTAAAAAAAGCCGGTAAATACCGTAATTGGAAATTCGTATTGACATAATTGGAGAAATTGCGATTTATTTCGGAGCAGGGTTCCTCGTCTCGAGGTCTTAAACCTTTTTTTCCCCTTGCTTTTTCATCAACATCTGTCTCCATCGGTCTTCGTAACTTTACATCCATTTTTGGTTTTTCGAGATTATTTTTTCCCTCTTTTTCTCTCTCCTTCAGCCTCGATGAAGGGCGATTTCTCAAGCAAAATGAAAAAAAAAAAAAAACAATTCGATATTTATCGTTTCTATTGGGCGTATTATGAATAAGGCGGGCAATTGAAGCAGTGTGGGCGATCGTAATTTCTTGCAAACGTGTAATTTTTGTATTTATCATTTATCAAATTCTTTGTTAACAAATGTAATAAAAAAAAGTTCGTCGAGATACATTTCAAAGATAAAATTCGTGTGAATTATTATTATTTGAAAAAATTAACGGGAAAATGTAGCTTTTTTTTTATGACGACATAAAGACTCGTGTCGTTTGGTCAAGGGTCGTTTAACGATTAACAATAAGAAGAGAAAAAAGTAACTGGGCAAAAAAAAAAGAGGAAGAATCCAAAATAAATGTACACGAAGGTGCGCCATGAGTCTCTTCGGCATTGCGACTGGATTCACCGGTTTAAATTGAACTGTGGGAGGGGGAGGGGGGGGGGGGAGATATCTGCAGAGTCTCAAAGAATCGCCAGGCGAGAAAATGTACATGCTATATTTGGCATCATCCACACACATAAAAATACGAATTATCTTTATTGTTTTTTCTAAGTGCTCAAAAAAATGTTTGATTTTTGTTGCAGTTCAGAGGTGAGATGTCCACAGAATCCCGAAAAAATCCATCAGCTTCCTCAACTCTCAGCACTTCCAGTTCCACTGGAGATGAGGCAAGTAGAGCAGATGATCTCTTTATGGAATTAAATGTAAGAAAAAAAAGGTGGGCAGAAGATAATGAGGAACGATCCATTTAAATACACTCGTGACACTCTGCGATTGTGGTCAAAAACAAATATGGGTCTTTTAAAAAAAGATGAAGAAAAAAACATTCTACTGGATTCTCTTGAGCGCGTGGGCTATACTCACAAATACACACACATAGCCATATTACCATGCACATCGCCCACGTTTCCAAGAAATCCACCCCCACTCCTGTTTTCGTGTGTTTTTTTTTACTTGCTGTCCAAAATTTTTCACGAACGTGACACGAAATATCGAATTTTTTTTTACGATAAACTACAGTGTCGGGCAAATGGGTGGATTTTCGTTCATTATTGATCTTGTATATATAGAGCATTGGACTCGAGGGGATACGGCATTTTTGCTGGAAGGGATTACTCACATTTTTTTCATGAAAAAAAACAGGATTTTTTTTCTATGCTCCAGAGATATTTGGAGAAAAAAAGGATTATGAATAAAAGTTAGGACTTAATTATTTTTGCTGAAAATGAGATATTTTTAACTTTTTTATTCTGACTTTAATCTATGTGAGTGCAGTCATTTTCACACTCACTATATATCCTTCGGGGTCATCCAGTCGTCGCTCTATCGATCTGGCACTCCAGACTAGACGAGTCTCGCGGATGTTTTGAAGTAATGTGAATTGTGAAATGAAATTTTTTTTATTCAGTTGATAATAAGCCTTTGATAAGGGAGTTTATTCATTTTATTCACATTATTATGAAATTTGGATCATTGAAAATTTAGGGAAATTAGCGCATGGAAACACTGAAATTCAACCCATTTTGCCCCAATATTTTTTGAGATGATGAGAAAGGTTTCCAGAGACTTCTTCAGAGAAATATAAAATTTTCAGATTTCATTTCGAATCGATTTTATTTTATCGTTAATTTTTTTTCGAAATGTCTCGGAATCTAAACGAGATAGAGCAATTCAGTAGTGAAAAGATAAAACAGGACAAATCGACTTATCTTTGAGGTAATTTCGAAGGAAATATCTCGGAAACTAAGCGAGATAAGGTGATATTACTCATCTGTTTTTGTAGTGAATTTCAAGAGTTACAAAAGAGTTTTAGGGCAAAATTGCACTTTCTCGGTTATTCTTCAAGGTATTTTCAAAAAACTTAATGAGAAAAGAAGAGACTTATCTTGTTTTACCTCTTCACTACTGAATTGTTACGATAATCTTTTTTGTAATTCTGAATTTTCTCGACAAAAAAAGCTGCTATACAATTTTTCTCTCTCTCACTCTCGCTTCAATTTCGAGATATTCTCGAAAAATTCATGACAAAATAAAAAATAGAGAAGCAAAAAAATGTTCATTTCTCAAACATTTTTTTAGAAATATCTTGGAATTCAGAGAAGATGGGAAAATTTTCGTGAGAACCTTTTGTGTAGAGAAAAATAAGATGTTTCCATCTTCTTCAAATTCCGAGATATTTCTGATAAATCGGAAACAATTAAATTCATTAATTCGCACAATTAAACTCTTCTCAATCCTTCTTCAAAGTGAATTGAATGGCAATTGGTCCATCTGGCTTGTTGATGGGGATCGATGTACTGTCAAGTGTTCCGCCCCTCCATTCCAGATCATAAGCTTTGCAGATCTGTCGGAAATAAAAGAACTATTTCAAAGAACTCAAAATTTTCTTTCTGGAACAATTCCAGGATCTCAAAAACGTGATTTTCTTTAAATTGAATTTTTACGATTTCGTAAGAATGGAGAAAGCATTTACCCGAAGTAGAAACATCTGTATATTCTGTTCAGCTAATCGTCTTGCAATGCAGGATCTTGGTCCATGGCCAAATGGTAATACCAAATATGGATGAACATTTCTCGATTCTGGATTATCTCTGAGCCATCTCTCTGGTTTAAATTCCTCTGGATTCTCAAAATATTGAGGCAATCTGCAAGTTATCTGATTTTGCGTAACGATAATTGTCTGAAAATTTTAATCAACATTTAATTAATTCCAATCACCCATAAATTAATCAATTGAATTAACCAAAAAATTGAAGGAACAACTGTTTTGAGTTTATTTAGAAAGATATCTTCGAAACGAGTGGGTTTAGAAGAATTTGTAAAGATACCGTTTTTCTTTTAGGAAATTCAATTCCATGAAAAAAAGGTCTCTTCATAAATTATTCTGAGCCTCACAGTTTCGGAGATATCATCACGAAAGAAAACGAGTACTATCGGTGTTCAACAAACCCCTTTTGGCACTTTGTATCCACTGAGAACAACATCAGACAGAAGAATTCGTCCAACTCCAACTGAAATTGGATTCAATCTGAATGTTTCTTTAATAACTGCCTTGACATATGTTGCATCAGTCAGAGTTTTCGAAGTAATTGGAGTGTCAGCTGCAGGAAGTAATTTTCTGATTTCTTCGTGAAGTTTGTGCTGTACTCGTTGACTTTTTGATACGTGATACAGGAGAAATGATGTTGTGTAGGTCGTCTGGAATATATTAATCTCATAAATGATGAATTCTATTTTATTGCACGCCGTGTGAAAAGTGGCTGCTTTTCGCATGGCCTATGGAAAATACTTTACCGCACTTATTAAGTAATATACGATTTTTCTCTCGTTTAGTTTTAATGCAATTAAATCCTTTTTCCGGAAATATCAATAGGTCTTTATGGATTTCAGATAAATTTAATCGAAATGTCTAGGAAAATTTTGGTTGACACCTTTCTTAGGGGAAGGATCAGCCCTACAAAATAGTACATTATCTAACAAGTGCGGTAAAGTATCTTCTGACGAGTGTGAGGCTGCAAAACAAGCTGAACGCGAGTTTTATAGTCATATGAGTCTGAAAATCGTTACCGCACGTGTTAGATACAGTTTTTTTATGTACAACATGTGGAAAGTGTCACTTTACCGCACGTGTTAAGTAATATACTATTTTTCTATTGTTCAATTTTAGTGAAATCGAATCCTTCTCCCGGAAATATGAATAGGTCTGCATAGATTCCAGAAAAATTTCATCGAAATGTGTAAGGAACTTTTGGTGGGAAGCTTTTTCATGGAAAGAATCAGGTTCTTACGAAAATTTCTCTATCTTGCTTAGTTCTCCAAATATTCAATTAAAATCATCAGCTCTGCTTTATTAAAGTCAAGTTCATGATCAAATAAATGAAGATATCATGAAATCTATTAGAGATAAAACATTTTTGTTAAGAACCTCTTTCGAAGAGGAGAATTACAGCTACAGACTAAGAGACATCTTTAACAGAATTGTGAAATAAAAATGTTTCTTGAATAATATGAGATTATATGCATATAATACGATATATCGCATAGAAAAAATCAAGATTTCTCGAAAATTTCAAAATTTGAGATTAAATAGTCATTTTTTTCTTTGGTTCTGCTAAAAATTTCCCCTTAACACTATCGAATTCATTGTTTACTGTTCATTTTCGATAAATTTGGAGATTTATTCGTTTTACCGTATCAATACCAGCAAGTAACATATCGCAGGCCATTCCAACCACATCCTTGACATCTACATTTTCATTTCTGAGATAAATTTCTAATAACGAAGGCTTATCAGTTCCTCCGTTTCCTCTCATCGCATTCATCTTCCGTAATACCATATCTACGGCTATCCTGAAAAAAAATTTCTTCCTATTAGTTAGAAAGAACTCCAGCGATCAAGTGAAAGGAGAAGATGAGTCATTCTCTTCATTCATAATTTCAAAACAATCAAATTCTCTTACCCCTCCATGAATCTTTGACTTCTGCATAATTTTTTATAAAGTGGAGTATCAAAATATCTCCAGAGCCTCGGTCCATTGTCCAATCCTAAAATAGCGGTATTTGTCGTCAAAGCTGCATCAATTAATCTTGAACTAACTGAATCTTCTTTCATTTCTTTATCGGTAAATGTATTCAAGGACTCATCAAATACAACTAAACAAGTTACTGTAGTAAAGAAGAAAAAAAAAGGACAAATCCTTATTATTAGTCTGCTATTTTTAGAAATTATTATAGAGAATTAAAAAAAAAAGTTGTTTACATTCAAGAAATAAACGTGACAGCAGAGGCAGTAAATCCTCGTGTCTCTTTTTGCCGCAAATTTCAACAAATACTTTCATCACTTTGTCAATGTTTTCTATGTAATTAACAATATTCTGAGGTTTACTGAGATCTTTTTGGAATTCTTTACGTAATTTCCACCATTTTTCACCATTTCTGAAAATTAGAAAATTTATTATATTTTTTAAGAATAATTGGGAAGTGCAATCAGAAAAGCAACAATTCATACAAGATGAAATTCTCAAATCTGATTCAGTGAATCTGTGAAGAATGTCTGAAGAATGAAATAAGCCGTAGAAATAAAAAATTGATTGAAAATTGAAAAATTTTCATTATTTGTTACATTTCTTCAAATCTCGAAAAATTTGAAGAAATGTAGAAAATAATGAAAATTTTTCAATTTTCAATTAATTCTTTGTTTTTGAGGCTTATTTTATTCTTCATTACATTCTTTACAGATTCACTGAATCAGATTTGAGAATTTCATCTTGTATAAATTATTATTAATGATTTTATACAAAAATTTAACTCTCTTTCTGATTGTATCTCCCAATTATCCTTAAGGAGAGAAAAAACATTCTTTTATTTCTGAAAATACTGCAGATGACCTAATCATTGAATATTTCCAGTGAATGTATTTTTTTTTCGGAAGCTTTTTTTGTTGAGAAAAATGGAAGCTATAAAAGAGGCCTTTACAAAAAATTCCCATTTTATAACTAAATTGGTACATTTGACATATTCACTAATACTTCCTCGTTCAAGTCCATCATTTATCAATTATTAACATTTAATGGGAATTATGGACAACAATTCATGTGTAGAACTTTTTATTTTTTTACCAACGTTTCGTCAGTGGTTGACTTCTTCAGGGCTCAAAATCTCACGTTTTACACATAAGTCGAATATAAAATTAATATTAAAATATTAAGCACAGATGAATAACTATTACAACGACCCATACTTGATATAATCCTTTTTTTAATCATTTGAAACACTTCAATTAAAGTTAAAAGTTTATCCACTTTGATCTTTCACAGCATATCAGTCTTGTGAGTCTCAGTGGTTGCTAAAGAAGTCAACAACCACTGACGAAACGTTGGCAAAAAAATAAAAAGTTCTATGCATGAATTGTTGTCCATAATTCCCATTAAATGTTCATAATATTCACTAATAACATGTTAATTAATTATTATGTTGATTATTATTATTACGTAGGTAATAAGCCGCCAGTGCTGTAGACATCCTTCCTATCATTTCTGTACTTCAACAAAGCCAGATGACTTCTTCTTTCTGGATATTTACCAACTTCACTCTTGAATACCTCAGCAATATCCTCAGGTTTGTAAACCAAAACAGTATTTAAACCTGGTGTTATTTCTTCACGTATCAATGGGCCAAATTCACGATATTTTTTCTCATTACATTTATGTAATTTCTTGAAACTATAATCACCTTAAATTAAATCAAAACCAAGAAAAAATAATGAGTAAAAATTATTGTGATAATAAATGATGAATGCAGTTGAAACAATTAAATTTGCGTTATTTTACGAGAGATAGATGAGTTTTTAATTAGTACGACAAATCTTTATTGTACACTCTCGCCTTATTTTGCGAATATCTCTAAAAAAATGGGTCTTAGGAAAAATTTTGAGGGGGTCTTTTCTAAGGGCAATTAAATTGCAAGTTCGCAAGTTTTTCCAAATTAATTTTTTTTATTTCAACTGATATCAGTTGATCATATTTTGATTGACATTTTAAATTCAATAGCGAAGAGGTGAAATGCACTGAGGATAAAAATAGTGGTAAAAAAAATCAAATATTGAGGCGAATGGTCCTTGACAAATATTTTCTCGAAATAATTCAAAAGGCTGTTGAATTTACTAAATTTAGTTGATTCAAACAGATTAACTAATTGAATTGACTAAATTCAGTGAATTCAACAGCTGTTATTGATTATTTCAATAAAATATGTGCTAAGGACCAATTGCATCGATATTTGATTGTTTTTACCTTTTTTTTTCTTCTCAGTGTAGGATAATTTGATTTTTTCTGACAATATTTATACTCGAATACCTCAGAAACTAATGGAGTTCCTTTTTTTTCACTAAAATCCATCTTGTAACTCTCTAAATTTTCCACAAAAATGGCTTAGGGTAAAAAGAGCATATCTCCATTATTTTCCGAGATATTTGCAGAAGAAGATAATTTACCGCTGCACTACTGAATTTATTTCTTCAGAATTGTAACATTTTCAACATTTACCAATGAGAGGAAGATATCGATGCAGTGTACCAACGATAGGCAAGGATTTTGGTCCAGGTATCTCCTCGAATGCTCGAATATTTGACACAGAACCGGTTGCGGTAGCTCCGTTTAATTTCAATCCCGTACAAAAGTACCTCGAACGCAAATAAACAGACATAATTGAGATTAAAATAAACTTTGCTTAAAATCACTTAATCGCAATCATTTGAGGCACTTTATCGACACTTTATCAATCCATTCACTGATATAAACAGAAGTGAAGAGGCAAAAATAATACTTGGGAGTTTTTTTCAAAACTCAATGCTCTTAGTTTGACTCAGGTATACAAAGTGTAGAGGAAGGAAAAATTCGATGCCTCTGAACTTGATAGTAGAGGCGTCATCTGTTATTCAAACCATCTTCGGGATGTATTCAGCAGGATTTTTAAGTACCTATGTCTGCATTAATTTTGACCGTAGCAACGGTAGAATCTATGATACATTATGTTTACTATTTTGAAATTCAGTAGAGGAGTGATATAAAATTGGGAGAAAAAGAATTCATAGAGGAAAGTGGGGTAAAATGGGCAGTCTAATGAAATGGCTTGAAATGGAGTTTTCTTAGCGATTTCATTGAAAAGCTGAGAAAATTTCCCGCGAAAAAAAATGTGTCTGAATTGGTTTTTTTGAAAATTTTTGAACATTCTCACTTTTTTTGGAAAAATCTCCGGTTCTATTCGGCGTAGAAACTTGGGACCAATCTTGAATGGAAGATGAGATTATTCCCCATCGATTTTTATAACTCTGAAAAAATCTTAATCAATTTTTGAGTGACTCGGAGCTCATTTGATAAAAATCTGTTTTTTTCATCATATCATCTTCACAAATTGATAATTTTTCGTCAATTCCACATAAATTTATGGCGAATCATCTCACCTTCCATCTAAGATCAGTTTCAAGTCAGTACGACCGATAAAACTAAAAATTTCCCTAAATAAGTGGAAATTTACAAGTTTATAAAGGGTTAAAAGCCCTAGTTTTGGGCTCAAAAAGTGAAATTTTTCAAAAAATTCACAAAATTAATTTTTAATCTTGAAACGAAAATCTGCTCAGGTTTCTAATAAAATCATTAGGAATAACATCTCAATTATTTTCACAAAATTATGATTATTTTCATAACATAACACATCAAAACTAGAATGTGTCTTTCACCCCTGATGTCTTTTTTACCCCACCTTCCCCTATATTCTTGCGAATATCTTTGGAACGAATAGATTAAAAGGAATTTCCCAGAAGACCACAAAATAGTCTCCAAAAAAAGGTTTCTTGATAGATTCTCCTAAACCTTACTGTTCGTGAGATATTTCCAAAACAATCATCTTCGAAATCAGTTTCCAGAGATTATCTTAAAACCTATGAGAAACAGAAAGAAATACAAAACACAAAAAAACATTTTGTCATCAATTATATTTGCGTTCGCAAAAAAAAAGAGCATATTGAAATTGAGGCCAACAAAATCGATCCATTATACTCAACGAAAAAGAAGGAAAAAAAAACGTGTATTTTCACAGAGCAAATTTGGGATTCATCGTGGCTACTCTTGTGGAATACGAATATGGTATGATCAACTGTTCAAGTAGCACACAATTCCACTTTCTACAGCCTTTGAGGAACACATGGGATAAAGTTAATCTTTTTATTTTTCTTTTTAATTTAGTAATCGTGGGAAATGGTCAATTTATTCACAGTTCATTTGCTTTCTATCAAAATATCTTGAAAAATCATTTTTGAAAAAGAAATTTTCGTAAAGTCTTCTTTTTTGTAGGATAAAGTCGAGCATCAAAAGAAGTCTTTGTAAAAAAATCCTTCATCTCCCATAGATTCAGAGATTCTCCATAAAAACTGCCGACTTCAATAAAAAGCCTCTCGTTTTACCGCTTTACTCTATCGAAAAATGAATAAATGTTAAAAAAAAAATTGCAACACATGCAGCATAACAACTCCATTGAAGCACATCTCCAATTTAAATTCACAAACGATTATTTTTATCCACCCATGTTTCTTTCGTTGGGCTCATTGAACGTTTCAATTCACTGTTGCGTATCGAAAAGTCTCATTTCAAGAGGAACATCGATTTTAGTTACAACAGCGCAATGCAGATAGTATTCTTTTAGCTTTGAACTCTACTTTTTTTCTATCCCTTCTCTTCTTCAACCTGAATCACGCGATTTCCTCAAGTACTCCAGGTCAATTAATGAGAAGGAATTATAAATAAGGTGAGGTGTTTAATATTATACTCCGATACTATTTTGCAGCGTTGTAAAGCAACTTGACTTGGAGAGAAGAAAAAAAAAACGGAAGGGCGTGAGGTCTGGTCTTGGTATGGGGGCAGTTCTATATCCTTGACGGAGTTGAACGCAACGAAGCATTAATGAGCACTCATGCACGCAGACTCTCGGTGTATAAAATCTCTACACATTCTTCATGATTTTAGTTGAAAATTGATGAAATGAGATTAGTGCAAATGTATTGCGATTAAATTGTAAAGATCTTGGTAATGGCTAACACTCTAAGTTTAGGTAAAAATTGGTTTCATTTTTTTTTTTTTTTATCGAAAATTTAATTCTCTGCAAAAGAGGTTTCGTCAAAAATTCGCATAATCCTAATAAGGAGAACTATAATCGAATAATTAAATGAAATAGGTCAAAAAATTACGTCTTAATAAAATTAAAGATATTTTGGAAAGGAAGAGCTTCAGGAAAAAATATGTCTGCACCTATTTATGGAAAATTTGATTTTCTACAAAAAAAAAGATTTCTCGATAAATTTTCCTGAACTCAATAGTTCTCAAGATATTTGTAAAAAAACTGGAAATACATTTTTTTTTGGCCTTATCTGGATGACTTGTTCCACGAAGGAACTTTCAATCTCTCTTGTGTGTAATTTTTTACATTTTTTTTTCCTTTTAATTTCAATGAAAGTACCTGGTACCAGTGAAGACAAATATAGACACCCACGTGATTATCTCTGACTTAATTCCACACTACGAACTGGTTATCCCACGTTGTTTAATAACGCCACGTCATTTCATTGATCGTTTACACTAGAGTGTATTTTCTAAAATGTTTCCTCAGTTTTTTTTTTTCATGAATATTTTCTTGTTTAAGTTCATTGAAGTGTCAATCAATGGAGTAATAAGGCTTGTTGAAAAATTACCTTCAATGAAATTTCTAAATAATGTAAAAATTTGAATTATTAGTAATTCAACAAGGTGCTTGATAAAGAGAGTTTTCAAGGATTTTCTAGAAGAAATTGAGTTGCTAATTGGTTGAAGTCTTCGGGATAATGTAGATGAAGATGGTGGCTTCCTTCTTTAAATAATTTCAATCTGAAAATAACAATATTTCATTAAATTATCAAATCAGACAAATTTGAAAATAAGTTGTGCGTTATTCTTCAGATATTTCGGAAAATGAGAGCTTTAAGATGATTTATGAAAAGATCTTTTTTGCAGACAGTTAAATCTTCTCCACAAAAATTTAAATCTATTCATTCCACAGATATTAAGATATTTTTTTCCAATAATTATCCATTGGAATAATTTTTGATATCTTCAATTTCCAATGAATTATCGACTCACCGTGAATTTGATACATGTTCCAAAAAATATTTAGGATGTTCTTTATCAACTAAAACGTCTTTCTCCCCATAAATGATTAATGTGGGACACTTGATGTTTTTGATAATTTCTTTACAAATATCCCCGTTATTTTTTTCGTAAATATCAATCATAGCATCAATCCATGCTGACCACGTCCTTTTAAAATAATCTTCACCGTAAATAGCTATTCGTGAGATTCTTCTACTCTCTGGCCAATCATCGAAATTCTGGATTCCTTTATTAACGAAAAAAAAGCATTAATCTAATTAAAATGTTTTCAACTCGACAGTAAACTCGTGATGAACAATTTTTCTTTAACTTACTCTTCATAAATTCCATTTCTTGGGGAAGTATGTAAGATCTAGCTCCGGAAATGACTATCTTTCTGATACTCTCTGGATAATTTTCAGCCATAATTAACGAAAGCATAGCTCCATAGCTAAATCCAATTAATGAAAATCTCGAGAATCCAAGATTTTTCATTAATTCATGAGCATAAGCAGCATCTTTGAAGACAAAAGAACGTGGAAATACTCGATTTGGTGGTCTTGATTTACCGAATCCTGGTGCATCCCAAGCTACAATTGTCAAGTTTTTCCTGTCCAAAAACTCCATTTGTGGCTTGAAATTCGACCAAATTGTTCCTACGATTATTGGAAAATGAATTGAATTAGGTTCAATGACTAACGAATACACGGGCAAATCAATATACAAACAAACTGGACACAAAGACAGCTCAATATATGAAAAAATCAACACAAGAATAAAAAAAAAGGTACATTTCAGCACACGGGAAATGTTTTAACATCGGAAAATGAATTTATCATATTAAAAAAGACAATCATAGGGTAACATGACCAATAGATGGACGGTTAAGGAAATATTAGACTTTATTAATTCATATGAAATAGGCAAATCACGTTAAAAAATTGCAGAAAAGAATGATGTACAGAAAAATATACAGTGAATTGACTAAAAATCAATTAAACTTGAATAATGTAGAAATAATTAAAGAAAATCAAGGAAAAACTGGAAAATAACTTAAACCCCCAATAGATGGACAGTTGCCATATTTGCAGGGGTATGATTTTAAATTTCGATCAATCGATAAGTAATAAATAGTTTATACATTTATATGAATGTAATAATCCGGAATTGACATGAAACGTATAAGAATCATTCATTTATTTATGAAAATTCTTGATAATAGAAACCGTCCATCTTTTGGTCAGTGTCCATCTATTGGTCGTGGTACCCTAATTTGATATTATAAGGGAGATCTCGTAAATATGCCAAACGATCTGCCATTTATAATAAATACAGTAACTACCATTTCTTTTCAAAAAACAAACGATCGAATCAAAATTACATGCAAAAAATATTTAGTAAAGGTAAATAATCTGATAATTTAACAATTTAATAATTGAATAATTTAAAAAGAGTATTGGAGATGACCTGCGTATTAAAAAAATATAAGTGTTCAATTCCTCTGTTTTGTGCTGAATTTGTTCTATGATTAATTTGTGCTGTGTTAAATTGACCGCGGGTTAATTAGTCATTTTCATTAACTATTTGATATCAATAATGGTAATATTTAATTATTTAATTATCCTACTAACCCAGCATTCCAGGAAGCAGAAGCACCGTATGTTCCCCATTTCCAATTTTTGCATAATTTATCTCTACATCTTTGACTTGAATTTTTTTTTCCTCATTGAACAATTTTTTTTTTGTATTTTTAAAAATTATTTTCAACTCAGTGAATTTTACCAATAATTTTTGCTGAAATACTTACCTCAATTATACTTGAGCTAATTGATGAGAATCGTACTGCTCCTTTATCACTCAAAATCGAAGATTTAATGGTAGTCAATGGATTTTTAAAAATTGGACGAAATTTCAACAGTATTGTTAAATTCATAGTAACCGTTTAATGATTATTAATGAGACAGATAAACAGTGAAGCCGCGTTGATTGCAAATATTTCAGGTTGTTATTCTTGTAGATAAGGATTTAGAGGACAGTGAAATTCATATCCATTCAATTGGTTTAAAATCGATCAGATGATAATTGTGATTTAATTTTATGATGATAAAGTCTACAGATTCTTGACAGTCAATTGATACTCTATGGACGCATTATAAAATATTGTTACAATTCCATTTTTTCATGTAGATTTATAAAAATTTTCAGTATGTTTTAACTGTTCAAAGGATCAGTCACACAATTCCAAGGCTGAAGGAAAGAATCCCAATTAAGTTCAGATGAATTTCTCATGAACCAACGCATATATAAGACCGAAATTGCCGCAAAAAGTGATGTCACGAAAAATAAAAAGAATCCCAATTAAATTTATTGAAAAACACAACCAACTTTTTCCTGGGAAGTTCAATCCATTTGAACGACAGAAAAAAAACAAATTCAAATTGCAAATTGAGATTATCACAAGCGTCTTGATAGTATGAATTTACCTGCTGGAGATTTTAATTTCATTTCAATTTGAATAATTACATTAAAAATACTCTAAAATAATGAATTTTCATGAAATATTTCCTTGATTTACTCCAATTATTTCATTATTCAAGTTTATTCAAAGTCCATTATCTTGAATTCAACAATTCACTCGGTAAAGAGGCTCTTCATGAATCTTCCAGAAGAAATTTAGTGACTAATCGGTTGAATTTCTCGTGATGATCTTGATGAACATGATGTCCTCCTCCTTCGAATAATTCCAATCTTAAAATAACAATATTCATTTGAATTACAAAATAGAGTTGAAAAATCAGTTCAGAAATTGATGAGTTATTATAATATATAGTAATAGTATTTACATTATGAATAACTTCATTCATTGATAATATTTGGTATATTTTCTTATCCTCAAATTAACATCAACTCACCGTGAATTTGATATATTTTTCAATAAGTACTCTGGCTGTTCTCTATCAAGCATAGGATCTTTCGTTCCATGCACAATCAATGTTGGACACTTGATTTTTTCAAGTAATTCCCTGCAAATATTGCCATTTTCTTTTTTGGAAATTTTAATCAAAGTTTGGACACACTCTGACCATGTTCTTCTGACATAATCTTCATCGTAAGCCTTTAAACGTGTGTCTCTCATCCATTTTGACCAGTTATCGATGTTTTCGAGACCTTTTATGAATAAAAAAGAGAAAAAAACAATCGATTGTATTTCAGATGTCTTCAAATTGAAAATGAAGCAATTATGACGAATTTTTTGAAAAATATTTGAGAATCTCATCAAGATAGAGCAATTTTCATGATGACCTTTTTTTGTAGCTCAAATATTTTATGAATGATTCAATGGAAACAATGACAAAGGCAAATTGATTGTAAAAAGAATTATGCCTACTCTTATAAATTTCAGTTTCTCGAAGCGACACGTAGGATCTACCGCCACTAGTCACCAGTTTATTGATACTTTCCGGATTATTAGCCGCCATAATTAATCCAGTAACACTTCCAGTGCTGTATCCAATTAGAGAAAATCTTGAAAATCCAAGATTCTTCATTAATTGATGAGCATAATCAGCATCTCTGTGGAGAAAATCATCTGGATATGTTCTGTCTGGTGGTCTCGATCTACCATGTCCTGGTGGATCCCATCCAACGATAGTAAATTTTTTTCGATCAAAAGCCTCCATGTGTTCCTTGAAATCTAACCAAATTGTTCCTGCAAATATTCAGGAAAAACAAGTGGATAATAGTATTGCTTTCCAACTGATATAGCTTTTTCTGCTAATACTTTAGCAATATGCTTGCGAATGGAAGTGATACAACTTTTTTCAAACCATCATCAAAATATCAATTTTGAAAAATTCATTAAAAGGGCAATAACTCGAGAGTTAATCATGCAAATAAGCTCAAAATTGACAGGTATCTAACTGATACAAGTCTCAAGATAATATATGAGTATAAATAACATCAGTTCAATAGTTTCCAGAAATTCCATTAAAAACTGATTTTCAAAAAATGGACATATCTCAAAAAGTATCGATTCGAATTCTCTTGAAATAAAGCTTAAAAAATAGAGTTCGTCGAGGAGAAATTTTCCAAAAAATATGAAATTTTTCTATTGAACCGTTTTGCTATAATTATGACTTTTATCCACACACACAGGCATATGCTAAAAATATCATTTTCTCTCTATTTACATCATTTTAAGTACCTTCTATTAAAAAAATTACAATCGAAAATTCTGATGATTCCATAGCTTCCATTCGGGAGCGAAAAACGAATTTCCGATTCAAAAAATTTTCACTCTTATCAATTTACTCCGGTTCCAAAGAAGACAGAATAATTTTCAAAAACGTCTTCTTTGTAGCACCCAATCTTCTTTACAGGAAATATCTCTATCAAAATTTCCCTTTCTCTTCAAGATTTTGAGATATTCAGTGAAAACTCAGTGATTAGAGACACGAGAAACGTCAATTTCTCATAGCAAATATTTTTTTGTTGATTATCTCCAAATTTAAAAGAGATGAACTGATTTTGGTAATAAATTTTCCTGCAGACCTGATTCAGTAGTGAAGAAGTAAAACAGGATAAGTCGATTTTTTTCACCGATCTTCTTTTACGAATATCTGGGATAATAATGGAGATACGCCTTCCTTGCTCTGAGCAATTTTCGCAGAGAATTCAAAGAGCTACGTGAAGGATTCGGATAAAAAGAGCGTATTATCATTAATTTTCGAGATATTTGAGGAAAATTATTAACAGAAAAAATTCACTTATTCTGTTTTTTTTCTCCTTTGTTTGGGTATAGATCCTAGACCAAGTCCCTTGTATTACTTATTGTGTCTTCTGCAAAAAAAATGTCTCTACTAAAATTTTTCTATCACCCTCAGATTCCGAGGTATTCCATTAAACTTAATTACACTAATTAATTAAGATTAAGTGTTAATAATTAACGTAATATTTTTCCATAGAATTACTGACCCAAATATCCAGGAATCAATAGCACCGGGTGTTCACCATCTCCAATCTTTGCATAATTAATATCTACATCTTTAACTCTGATTTTCTTCTCCTGATAAACGAAGAAAGAAATACAATTTCATTCAAATCATCTCCGATTGATTCAATTTTAATGATAGAAAAAATTTGTTAAACTGCTCACCTCAATGGTCCTCGAATCGATCGATGAACACCGTATTGCCCCTTTATTATTGCAAATCAAAGATTTACACTCAATTAAAGGATTTTCAATAGCTCTGCAGAATTTTAACATGGCACTGGCTGTATCGTAATGATTCAATAATTATCATGCGAGACTGTTTTATCAGTGAAGATTTTAGGACAGCTTCATTATCAGAATCTTATTATCATTATTTCTATGAGCATGTGTTTGGGGATTACGAAATCTTTTCATCGCTTCAATTAGTTTCAAGAGATTTCAGACAATTAGCTTCAGTCGAAAATGGACATAACTCGGTAGTCGAAGAATATTCCAACATTATCTTACTAGATTATAACGGGCGCCTCCCGCGCATCTTGCGAATTGCACCTTTGACCTAAGCAATATTTCATACATGTTTTCATGCCTCATCATTTATCAAAACTAAAAAGGAAATTTCTCTTCTTCCAAATTACGAATGGTTTTTCTATTAATTGGGAGAAATGTAACATATTATTAGGGCCGGGACGTTTGGTTTCAGTTTTGACCAAACTCAACTTAGCCTCATGGAATAATGTATCGTCGACCTAGAAACAAAAGGGCGTAAGTGCCTTTTTTTTAATTTTTTAATTTTTTTTTAATAACAAAAGGGCGTAATTTTTTTTTATTCGCTCCATCGATTATGCTCGACTTTGCCGATCATTTGCAGCATTTTTTTTTTCGAATAACAAACAGGCGTATCTCCAATTATGAGAATGAAAAGGGCGTGTCTCCTTCACATACGCCCTTTTGTTATTAATTCTATCCTCAGCTACGCGATCCTGCTATATAATTTATAATAACAAAAGGGCGTTTTTTCAATAAATACGCCCTATTGCTTTTATTTTTTTTCTATTCGAACCATTATGCAGAAAATACTTAATGGCAAAGCACGTATCTTTTGCACATGCGCCTATTTGTTTTCAATTATTATTCTTAACTGTGAATTCCTTTTGTGGAAATCATAATAACAAGAGGTCGTATGAACTGAAAATAGGCCCTTTTACTGTTATTAATTATCATAACTTTCCAAGAATTTACTGTCATAATTAATACCAAAAAGGCGTATGTTTGAAAGATACGCCCTTTTGGTATTAAATAGGTCAGGGAGATAAAGCAAAAAAAATATAATAACAAAAAGGCGTATATGTTGCACAAACGCCCTTTTCCCTCTGAAAAGTGGGTTTTTTGGCGCTTCCACCCTTTTGTTTCTAGGTCGGCGATCTGTTTCCATTCAGGAATGTCAGAGTGACATTTCTAGATTCGTGCGATGTAAATAACACCTATATCATATATATTCCAAAAGAAAGGTCGCGAAAAATTGGCCTTGCGATCGGAAATGAATTTTGACCAAGTCGGGCAAGTGCAATTCCTTAAAAAATTTCCGTCTGAGTTTTTGAAAGGAATATGGGTTGAGAGCCTCAGATAATGAAGATATATATTAGTTTCATGAGAATACTGTTACATATCTTCATTGCTCTTAACAGGTTTGAAGAATTCTGTGCAATTTTTTCTAATGGAAGAAAATATAAATGCTTACATGCTTATTTAGCCTGCAAAGAAAATCCATCAGCCTAGTATAATAAAAAAAAAACATTTTTATAAATGTAACCGTTTTTGCACTAACGAGAATTTTCAAGGATTTTCCCATAAAAATCGAATAAGCTGATTGAATTTTTCGTGATACCGCAAATGAAGATTGTGGGATCTCTTTTCGAGTACTTTTAATTTGAAAACGAGATTCAGTCAAGTTTCGAAATGAGACGAGTAAAAAAATAAGCTGTGGATTATTTCACAAATGTCTACTTATATCATGAGGTTTAATAGAATTTATTGTATAGCCTCTTTATGACTTAAAATCAAATCATTGTTGAATTGATGATTACTACTGAATGCTTATTAATGAGGCAAATGGGCCGTAAAACTGCGTTTATTGTATGCAATTCATATTTTTGTTCTGATGGATGAAAGTTCGAAGATCATTGGAACTCATATTTATGCAGTTGTTTCAAAAACAATCTAATGATAATTATCATTTATTTTGGTGATAATAACGTTCATGGATTCTTAAGATTTCGATAATTACATTGAGAATACTCTGAAATGATGAATGTTGATGGAATATTTCATTGATTTACTCCAGTATCTTCATTATACGTTCGGAACTTTTCATTATTCAAGTTCATTCAAAACGTATTATTACTAATTCAACAATTTACATGAAAAAGAGTAAATTGTCTCTTCACGAATTTTCCAGCAGGAATTCCGTAGCTAATCGGTTGAATTCCTCGTGATAATATTGATGAAGATAATGTCCTCCTTTTTCGAATAATTTTAATCTGAAAATAATAATATTCATTTGAATTACAAAATAAAATCTGAAAATAAGCTCAACGCTCCATAAATTATTATACTATACAGCGTTATATTATAAATAATTTTTTTTTAATTGAAAATATTTTTTATATTTTTTTATTCTGGAATAATCGTCAACTCACCGTGAATTTGATATATTTCTAAATAAGAATTCTGACTGTTCTCTATCAACCATAGTATCATTTCGTCCATGCACAATTAACGTGGGACACTTGATTTTTTTGATTAATTCTTTGCAAATGTTGCCATTATTATTTTCATAAATACTAATGAAAGCATCAGTACATGCTGACCATGTTTTTCTGAGATAATTTTCATCGTAAATGTTTAATCGCCTGGCTCTCAAGCTCTCTGGCCAGTTATCGATGTTTCTGATACCTTTTATGAATAAAAAAAAGAAAATCAATTGTATTTTGGATGTTTTCAAATGGAAAATGAAGTAATTATGATGACTTGTTGAAAAATATTTCAGAATCTAATGGAGACAGAGTAATATTCATAATTATTTTTTTTGTAGCTTAATTTTTTTCTGAATTATTCAATGGACATCATAACAAAGTCAAATTGATCGTAAAATACATTATACCTACTCTTATAAAATTCAATTTCTCGCAGCGATACGTAGGATCTACTGCCAGTAACCACCAGTTTTTCGATACTTTCCGGATTATTTCCAGCCATAATTAATGCAGAAACTCCTCCATTGCTGAATCCAAGTAATGAAAATCTTGAAAATCCGAGATTCTTCATTAATTGATAAGCGTAATCAGCATCTCTGTAGGCAAAATCATCTGGATATGTTCTATTTGGTGGTCTTGATCCACCATATCCTGGTGGATCCCATGCAACGATAGTAAATTTTTTCCGATCGAGAGCCTCTATCTGTTTCTTGAACTCTAACCAAATCGTTCCTGCGAATATTAAGAAACAAAAAGAATTCTCATTTAATAACTGAAGCATTTTTCAATTCAGAGAATTTACAATTTTATCAATTTTCTCTGGTTCCGAAGAAGATAGAGTAATTTTTAGAAAAACCTTGCGACGTGTTGTCCCTAGAGGAAGTCAACATTTAATTATTAAGTCAATGAAAAGACCGAAAAGCCAACAATTGAATCAAAAGTATTCAGTACAAATTACTGCCGAGAGATTTTTTTTACTTGTCTGTACATAGCTTCAAGAATGCGGATTATCGGAGCAGTGGGGGCGATCGGAATATTTCGGCCACTGAAAAAAAACCCCGAGAGTGACCCGCACTCTAGGACAAGAGAATCAAAGAGGACTTCCTCGCAGGGCTACGAGGGGCACACACGTGTTTTGAAGAATAATACTATATAAAAGAAATGAAATTATTTTGAGTTGGTTAGAGAAAAGTAATTAATTGAATGACAATTATATTGTTCATCGAGGGACACTATTGAAAAGATAAGAGATTTTCTTTTATTATTTATCTAATTGATTGTAGAGAACTAGTTGAGGGGACGAGAAACCTCCCGTCTCGCTCGTTTTTTTGTAAAGACAGTACTAGACGCAAAGCACTATTGTGAAGAGCCTTAATCTATGGAAAAAAAACAAGAACTTGGAATAAAATTATATTTTTTGAAACATTATTATTGAGTGAAACATTGTTATTGAGGCTGCAAGGTATAGGAGTATCGTCCTCCTTTCCCAGGGGTATCGTATAGTGTTATGGGGATTTGTTGTTTTACCCATTGAAATTTTAGAAAACAACTGGCGTCCAACAAAATTAAGATTTTTTTTATTATTGGGGCAAAAGTTGGCGAATTTGGTGAGTCACTTGGAGATTTAGTTGAAAAGGAAGAAGCAAATTCGTCACAACCTTCCTTGCAGCATCTGATTTTATCTACAGAAACTCTATTTAGGAGAAACTCAGTAATTAAAGGCACAAGAAACGTCAATTTTTATTGATTATCTCCAAATTTAAAAGAAATGGAGTAATTTTATTCTCTTCTTCTCTTCTTCTCTTTATTCTCTTCTTTTATGCTCTTCTATTCATCTGAGAAATGAAAACCAAGGAAATTCTTAATCAGTATGAGTGCAGTTATGGCCGGAACTAGGAAAAAAAAAAAAAGTTGAAAATGAACACAATGACGGGCTTTTGAAATTTCAATCCTCGAAATTTTTGTAGGACTTTAGAATTTTTTTTTTTGTTAGAAATTTTTCTTTGGTCTCCTTAAGGTAGAAAAGACATATATCCGTTAGTTCCCGAGATATTTGAGGAAAATTATTGGCTGAAAAAATTGACTTATCCTGTTCACTAAGAGAAATGGCTTTACAAAAATTCCTTTATCTCCCTCAGATTCCGATATATTTCATTAGGATGAATTGGATGGAAATAAGCAATAACATCTTAATCAACATTTTTTTCTAAATTTTGTAGATGGCATATTTGGGTTCAGAAATGCTTGTTTACTGAGAATACACTGTCAAGAATTTTTTTTCTTTAAATTTTGCTTAAGACGTTACTGCTTATTACTGTCCAATTGTAACTCGATCTATCCTGGTTCACCCCTGCACCAATTAATTAAGATTAAGTGTTAATAATTAACATAAAATTTTTCCATAAAGTTACTGACCAAAAACTCCAGGAAGCAGAAGCACTGGATGTTCACCATCTCCAGTCTTTGCATAATTGATATCTACATCCTTAACTCTGATTTTCTTCTCCTGATAAACGAAGGAAAAAAATGCTTTTTCATTGAAATCAGCGCTGATTAATTCAATTCTGATGATAAAAAAAAATTTGTTAAACTGCTCACCTCAATTGCCTTTGAATCGATCGATGAACACCGTATTGCCCCTTTATGACTGCAAATCAAAGATTTCAATTCAATTAAAGGATTTTTTAAAGCTCTACAGAGTTTTGACATAGTGCTGAATGTATCGTAATAATTCGATGATCATCACGCGAGACTGCTTATCAGTAAAAATTTGAGCAGAATTTAATACCAAAATCTCATTGCCATTATTTTTCATAAGAATTAGTCTGAAGGTTACAGAAATTTTATATTGCTTTAATCTGTATTAAGAGGTTTTAGACAATTGGAATTAATTGGAAGGGATAATAATCCTGTAATTGGCGAATATCTCGGATTAATCTTGAACAATGTTTACCGAATTTTTTAATAAATAAACTGTATCTTATTCCATGGAAAAATATTGATAACAATGAATAAATACGTTCATATTTTTTTTAAATAAATTCTTCACGAATCGATTTTTTCGGGAATCGTCCATCATGAATTAATCTGCAGCAACACAAAAAAAAATGTTATGACTTATGGCTGTCATTGAATTTGTTTCTATCCGATTCCATTGATTCTGGCAGTATTAGAATTATAATTCTCGATCCTTTGAGCCCCTGAACTTTGTGCAGTGGAAATTGACGTCACCCTGTATATACTTCCTTCTAAACTCACCAAAAAGATTATTTCATTTATTTGCATCGATAATTACACGGATTGTATGGATTATTCACACTCAAATAAATTTTATAGACTGTTTCTCCAGATTCATGATGAATATTTTATTGCTTCAGTCCATTTTAATGACAAGGTTTGTGCGGAATTACCCTTAATATCATTCTTGAAAATATAAAAAAAATGCATTGTTATGAATTTAACAGTTCGATCAATGACGACAAATTTCAAGGATTTTCTAGTAAAAATCGAGTAACAAGCTGGTTGAATTCCTCGTGATAACGCAGATGAAGATTGTGGGATCCCTTTTCAAAGATTTCCAATCTGAAAATATCGATATTTAGTCAAGTTATAAAATAAGACGAGTTTGATAATAAGCTGCTAATTATTCCGCAAAAATCTCCAAAACTATGAAGTTTAGGAGAATTTATGAAGAGATATTTTTTGAAGGTAATTGAAATTTTTACAAGAAAGGTCTCGATAAATTCAGAAGATACTAATAGTAAGAATAGTTCAATAAATTGTTTCAATAGTCATTAACAAACATTTTTTTCAAGTGATCAAAGATTCATTAAATTTTGTGAATTTCGTTCAATTGAAAAAAAAAATTAAGTGTCAAACGAGATTATTTGTCAAGGACTATTGAAACAATGCATTTTATCATTTTTAATACTTTTTTTCTGTAGTGTACATTTCCTCTCAAATCTGCATTTTCCATAAAATGATCGACTCACCGTGAATTTGCTATATGCTTCAGCAAGTACTCTGGATGTTCATCCTCAACCATTGCATCTTTTTTTCCATGTACAATCAATGTGGGACACTGTATTTTGTTGATTAATCCTTTACAAATGTCGCCTTTATTTTTTTCGTAAATATTAATCATAGCTTCAACCCACGCTGACCATGTATTTCTGAAATAATCTTCACCGTAAATGGCTAGTAGTGGAGCCTTCATGCGCTCCGACCATGTATCGATGTTCTTGATACCTTTAATAATAAAAAAAATATATTTATTAATAAATAAAAACAAAATATCGTAAATTTTGCGATTAGCCAGGGTCACTGTTCATGAAATATCTCAAAATCCATTGGAGATAGAGCAATTTTAGTGATGACCACTTTCAGAAATTGCATTTATTTCTACAAAAGAGGTAATTGCAAAATTCCTTCAATCCTAAATATTCCCCAGGATATTCAATAAAAATAAAAAAATTAAATAATCTTGAAAAATTATGCTTACTTTCATAAATTTTAACTTCCTGCGGAAGTATATACGAATTAGCACCAAAAATCACCAGTTTCCTGATACATTCTGGATTATTTCCAGCCATTATTAATGAAGTAATTCCACCATCACTCCATCCAATCAATGAAAACCTTGAAAATCCAAGATTTTTCATTAATTCATTAGCATAATCAGCATCTTTGTAGAAAAAATCATGTGGAAATTGTCGATTTGGTGGTCTTGATTTACCGTATCCTGGTGGATCCCAAGCGACAATTGTCAATTTTTTCTTGTCCAAATTCTCTACCTGTGGTTTGAAATCCGTCCAAATTGTTCCTGAGATTATTAAAGAATAAATGAGATTATCATTCGATGATTAGAATATTTTTAAATAATAAAAATTCAATTTTTCATCGTCTATCCCTGTATTTTTTGCAAATATGTCAATTTTCATAGGCATCTTTTTTTGTAACTCTTTTTCTCTTCTACAAAAAAAGAATCTTTGAAAGTTTCCCTATTCCTTGAAGATTCAGAGATATTTGATAAGATATCAGACATTAAGTAACACAGAATAAAACAATTTTATCCTACATTCCTTTTTTTAATATCTCAGGATTTGAGGGAGACAGAGTAATTTCGCTAATGAATTTTTTTGTAGCTCTAATTTTCCTCTAAAAAAAGGGTTTCTGCGAAAATTTGTCTATTTTTCTTGAATTCTGAGATATTTCATCAAAACTAAAGTACTAATTAAGGTAGTATTCCAGCATGGAATCGATGGAACAGAGAAAAAAAGGATTTCTAAGTTATTTTTCAATTAATTGCTGATAATTCAGGAAAACATGCTTCAATTTACCCGAAGTGATTAAACTATTCGAAAGTCATATCTTCAGCTTGTGAATATAATTTTTTTTTCTCGAATTTTTTTTACATTACTAATCTTCTATCACATGCATGAGACAGAGAAAGAGGCAAATAGTTACTACTACCTTCCAATTAAAATTTCTCAATAACTATACGGAGAATTGAATATTTTTTTCTTCTATTATTTAGTTAAAATGCTGTTCTCTTCGCCAATAGTTTTCAAATAATGGGTCAACTCTGTGATTTTTTAGTAATTTCGTTATTTCTGTCCGATTTAGGGCGTTTCATCTCCACCACCGCTATTTTCAGTAACTTTGATAATTAATTTTTCATAAACTACACGGGCAAAAATTATGAAAAAATTCAGAAAAATGTAAAAAAATATCATCTTTCATACGGCATCAAAAAAAATAAGGGGTTTACTGTACTCGAGTTCACTGGGATATTACCTTAATTAAGATTGATTGTTAATAATTAATGTAATATTTTTTTTTATTTATAAAATTACTCACCCATTGCTCCAGGAAGCAGAAGCACTGGGTGCTCACCATCTCCAGTCTTTGCATAATTAATATCTACATCTTTAACTCTGATTTTCTTCTCCTGATAAACGAAGAAAAAAATGTAATTTCAATGAAAATAATTTGCAATAAACGTAATATTAATTAGGAAAAAAAAATCTTAAGTACTCACCTCAACTGTACTTGAACTAATCGATGAGCACCGGATTGTTCCTTTATTATTGAGAACCGAGGATCGTATTGTAGTCAAAGGGTTTTTAAAAATTCGATAAACCTTTGATATCATGTTTGAAAGTTGAGCGACCGATCAATGATTATAAATACAGCTGATAAGTAGCGAGAATTTTAGCAGTGTTTATCACAAAATTTAACGCCATCACTTTGGTAGCCGTGAGTCTCAAGGTCATCGAAACTTTATATTGATTAAATCCGTTTAAATAGTTCAAAGTACGAAAATCAATGGATTTTACAAATATTTTATAATAATTTTTTTAGCTTATTTTTTTTCCAGGATTTTTTCAATGAATAAAAAATTCGAAAAATTATTTGTACATTAAAAATATTTATTCCAGAAAAGACGACAATAAACAGAAGGATTTATTTTATTCTATTTGCATTAATTGATTTTTTTTCTCCACTAATTATAATGTCCCGAGACTGTTGGATTTATCTACTAATGTATTAAAGAAAAAAAAATGAAATAAATAATAATTTTGTTTCAATGAGAATCAGTTTTTTTTTTAAATGTGTTGCTACAATTGAATATGTGATAGTCAATGAATGTTAATTAATTGAAAATTTGATTTAATGAAAATTTTTTCCACCACAAATTTAATAATACTTGTAATTAATCCACACTAATGCCTTAATTCTTTTTCTTTTTTTTTTCTTCAATTTTTTTATCATTTTTTTTTTCACTCCATAAATTTATACTAATAGGCCGTAGATCCAAATTGTGATCGATTAACGTGCCAACTTGAATTACATAATGAATCGGAGTACAGAAAAAACACTCCTTATTTAATTAATTAATTTTTTTTTTGTTTTCTTTCACTTAAATTTATAATTAATAATTTTTTTTTTCTCAGTATGAAAGATGGTAATAATATAAATGAGATTTTGTAATCTTAATATTTGCTTATCATGAATCGTGGGGATTACGATCAACGTCTCTGTGGTATTCCTCAAGTAATTGTTTCTTGTATTTTGTCTGATCATTCCACAGTTCAGCTGCTTGAAGGTTCAGTGGACTCTCATTGTTGGGTTCTGCATGAGAAATTAAAGAGAAAAAAAAATTATATTGAAAATAAATTGAAATTATTATTTTTTATGGAAAAAGATAAAAGTATATATAGATACTCGAAAAAGACATTAAAATCAGTTCAGTCTCAAATAATTTGAGATTTATCCAGAAATTTTGAAAAGTGAAAGTTTTCGAGATTTTTTGAGATCTTTCGAGATTTTTGGTAAATTCTATATCTTTCCAAATTTTTCTCGAAATTTCTCTCAAATTTAACTCTGGCAACCTTCCTTAGCCCACTTGGAACATTAAAATCCGGAATAAAACAAGAAATTTCCTCGTTTATTCTTTTGTTGATATCTTCAAAACTGGTAAATTTATGAGAAAAATCAGAAAATCTTCTTTGTAGAACAAAATGAGAATTACAAAAAAGGTTTTAACAAAAATTGACACATAATAAGTTACAATTTACATATTCCACAAGAAATAACAACGAAGTGTTGAATAAAAGTTGCATTGCAAAAATAATAACTGCAATTTCCAATAACAATTTACCTCCAAGAAGTGACTGAATTGACAGCAGAATAGTACGAACATCATAGAGAGCGCTCCATTTGTCCTTCAAAATATCCAAACAAATGTTTCCAGTTGGATCGACATTTGGATGAAAACATGGAGTGATAAAACGTACAATTGGAGCACTATATGGATAACTGTGCGGGAATTCAAGCGTCAATTTATACGTGAGTCCAGCATAAACCTAAAAAAAAAAACAATAGAAACAAGAGTATTGAAGATAAACGCCAGTATTTTGTATTGTGCTAATTTTTTAGAGAATACTGTGGTAGTCCCAGTTTCTGACACTTTAAAGCCATTTTCTGACATCACAAATGGAAAGTAACAACCATTTTTCTATTGAATTTAATTCAATTATATTAATACATATTTTTTGCGCTAAACGAGTTCAACAATTGAATATTAAACAATATATTGTCCATTTGAATATAGGGGAAGGTGGGGCAAAATGGACATTGTAATAAAACAGTGGGAGATAGATTTTTTTCAATGATTTCATCAAAAAGCTGAGAAAATTTTAGTCGAAAAACATGTGCCAGAATTAATTTTCTTTAGTTTTTTGAGAATTTGATTTTTTTTAAACATTTTTGAGGGGTAAAAGCCTCTTGATTTTTGGAAAAATTGAGTTTTCTTGGAATATCTCTGGTTTTATTGGTCGTAGCGACCTGAAACTGATTTTGAATGGAAGCTTAGATCATTTTACATCGATTTATGGGGTTTTGAATTTAAAAATATCGAGTTTTCAGATTGTTATGACAATTTTTGTGAAAAATTAGGATCATCAGGTTTTGGCCTATAACTATGTGGAAAATCGATATCTTTGAATCCAAACCCCCATAAATCGATGGAAATGATCTCACCTTTCATTTAAAATCGGTCCCAGGTCGCTACAACCAATAGAACCAGAGATATTGCCAAAAAACTGAATTTGTTCAAAAATCAAATTTAAAAAAAATTGAAAAAAATTAATCCTGGCTCATGTTTCTCGACTAAAATTTCCTCAGCTTCTCGATGGAATCATTAAAAAAAATCCATCTCCAATATTTTCATTTATTTAAAGATCTCCTCATAATATATGCACAAAAACTCTAATGTGTCCATTTTACCCCTTATATCCGTATTGCCCCACCTTCCCCTAACTGAGGAATTTGCAAAAATTATCAGTTACTGGAGCACTGTCAGAAACTAGGGCCATCAAAGTATCATGATACTGAAAACTTTTTTTCAAAACCAATAAATTATAAATTAGTTTTAAAAAAAATGAAAAATATTAAACGTAGAAAATTCAAAAAACTGCAAATGAGAATTTTTTTTATACTTTTTGCATAATTATTGATTTGTTCAAGAAAAATCTGTAAAATTTATCAGATTTGTGCTAATTTCATCATTATAAAAAATATCTCGAAATCTGGTGGAGATAGAGAAAAAAATCCTCTATCTGCATTAAATTCCGAGATATTTCCTGAAAATCATTTTTTTTTATTTACAGCAATTTTTTAAAATTTAAATCAATTCTAAATTGAGTTTCAACAAATCTAAGGATCTGACCAAGATAAAAAAATTTCGATTGCTTTATTTCTGGAGAAAAATAAGAGTTATTAAAGGTCTCAAAAATTAAATTCCTCTATTCCCCTTCGAATTCCGAGATATTTCCAAAGATAATTTCAGTAAATTAAATATAAGAAAATATTCAGAAAATTTTTATAAAATTTTACAAGCTTTATAAAATTCATCACACCCTTCAGTTATATGTATGTAAAAGCCCTAGGGCTAAGGCTACGATGATTCATTTAGTGTTCTGTATCTATTTTGTATAAAATTCTTCTCTCATGTTAATAAAGAACTTTTTAAATTTAAATTTAATATAAGAAAATTGTTGATTATTTACAGTGTCACGAGGGCCAGTGATTGTTCCAATCCACTTGAACAAATTTTCACCATCAGGAAATGCTGACACGCCTTTCTCCGTGCACATCATAAGTACCATGAGCTCTTTCTGCAGTCTGTAATCAAGTAAAAAGTAATAATAATTGTGAAATTATCATAAATTCATAGTATTAAATTTTAGAATAAAAGATGGAAGATGCAATCGAGGTCCAAACAAAACAGAATGTGTTTAAAAAAATTGGAGCAAGAGGTTATGAAAAAAAAGAAATGGAATGACGAAATTTTCCATAAAATTATCCTCGACATCCTTGAATTACTACAAATTGAATGAAACAAAAAAATTAAATGGTTAAGCATTATTTTTGGATAAACTGACATTAATGGTTTCGTTCACTCACCGTTTACTCACTGCGTGGTTGTCTTTTGGTACACTTTGCTTCTCTTCTTTGGCTTTACTATTAGCACTCGGTGATGAATAAAATGGATTAATATTTTGTGCCATTTTTTTTTATCTACCTCTTGATTTAAACAAATGCCTGATGTAATTATTATTATTAATTAATTTTTTTTTTTTCCTTGGAAGATAAAGAACTTGGAGCTGAATGTACGTTTTGGTACAACGCAAACATACAGCTAACACAAACAGTCACTGGAAAATTTGAATGCCCCCAGTGTACTGACAGGGCTGAAAACATTTAGAAAATTAATAAATATACACACATCTGGCGCTTGTGGCAACAATGGCGGGTAAATTTGATTTTTATTCTTCTGAAAATCCATTTTCATTTATAATTAATTTTAAAAAAATACATTTCTATTATGGGATTTTTTTTGGTGAATTTGGATATTTTTTTGTTTATTCAAGTTAAATTATTTGAAAATACTAATTTTTTTTAAGTTTGAGTTATTGTTGCACTGTCTCTCTATTATTAATTATTAATAATAATTTTTTTTTCAAATAAATGTATTGATGAATTCTAAAAAAAATTTCAAGTTTTCAGATAAATCGATTTTATTTTTTCAATCTTTTTTTTCTCAATTTCTCGGAATTTAAGCGAGATAAGGCGATCTTGCTGTAATCCTTTTTATGAAGAATTTCAAAAGCTTAAAAAAAAGATTCGCATACAAAGGGCGTATCTCTATCGATTTGCAAAATATTCGTAAAAAACCAATGATGGAATAAATTTGATTTTTTCCCTCGAAAATTTCATAGTTTTTGAATCTTAGTAGTAAAAGAGGGAAAAATGTGAATTTTGCGATGAAATTGGTCTTTGCAGAAATTTTCTCTGCAAAACCAATCGCAAGTGGAATTGTATGGATGTTTTCTGGGAAAAACAGGAAAACAGAGAGTAAGGATTAAAATTATTTTTTTTTCACACAAATTTTATAAATATGATTCTTCAAAATTGTTTTTTTCTTTAATAATAGGAATGTTTTTTCCATGAAGTGAACATTTTTCGATGACCAGTGATAGTGGCAGAATGCTTACAGGCCAGTGAACATTGTAAGGCCTCTTAGTATCACATTATTTTTCATTTATCATTGTAATATTTTTCTGAATTTAATTCAATCATTGTGATAGATCTTTGGGCTGTACTGCGATGCGTAAACAGGCTGTCTTCTTTTATCTGGGCTTGTACCATCACGATTTACGTAGTATCGTCTTTCAATTACTTTGTCGAAGAATCTGCTTACTTTTACTGATGATGTTGTGCCAGCTGCGAGTGATCGTACTTGACGACAATCCTGAAATTTTAGAAAAATTTTATTAGATCGAAATTAATTGCGTAATTAATTAAAGCGAAGATGAGTTCATTTAAGTTTGAATTTAAAGAATATTTCGGAGAATGATAAAGAAAGAGAGATTTTTTTGATCGTTTTTCGTAATATGAAAAACTATCATAAAAATTTCCCATCACCTTAGAAACAAAAGGGCGTAAGTGCTATGCTTATACAGAGGACTTACGCCCCTTTGACTCTAAGGCGAGGATATCATTTCATAAAAATGACTATTAATTTTTCAGACGAATCGATTTTATTGTATTATCAGTTTTTTTAAAATATCTCCGAAACTAGGCGAGATAGAGCGATTTTGTACAAACCCTTTTCTCTAGCTCTTGCAGTTTTCTACAAGTAGAGATATGAAAAAATTGCTATATCTCGCTTAAATGCCAGGATATCAAAAAAGAATTAGTGTACAAAATAAAATTATTTCATCTGAAAAATTCACATTTTTTCATAAAAAATTGGTTTTTGAATTGGGATTGAGAAAAAAGTATTTAAATTTACCAAAAAAATCTCATCAGCTCCACATTCTTCAGCGATTGTCGACGATCGTCTATGCAAACTTGATCTCGTAGGTACTAAATCTAATTTAGTGCCAATTACTAATATGGGAATCTGAAAAATATGGAAAGAATTTATGTTTTAAATAATTATTATCAAATAAAAATGTGGGGAAAAAAAAAGAAACTAAAGAGGATTTTTCTTATTCATCTGCAGAGGAATCAGGTATTCAAGAAGAAATATTACTTGTGTTGAACCCACAAACTTTTCCGGATCAAAATCGTCGAATGTTTTGGCCTTTCCACTCGTAACATCGTCACTGTTTATTATTTCCTCGAGCCATTTTTGGAGATTCTGCTGGGACTTTCGATTTGATAAATCGTGTACCAAAATAATTCCTGAAATTCATATTTTGATTGGGTAAATCGTGAAAAATTTTGGATGAATAATTAAGATGGGGAAAAAGAGGATGATACTGATAAAAATAGCAGACATCTGAGAATTTTTTCATTTTTTTCTTATTTTTTCCACCAATTAAATCATTGGAAAAAATGAAAAAGGATGAACAGATAGAAAATTCAAAAAAAAACTATGAGTATAAATTTAATTTTTTTCATCATAATTTATTTGTTCAAAGCTTTGTCCAGAAAATTGTCGGATGTACGCTAATTTCATTATCATAAAAAAGGTTCTCATAGAATTTCCTCTATCGCTCTCAGATCCCGAGATATTTAAATATCAATGTTGTGAATTCAATAGCGGAGAGGTAAAACAGGATAATTCATCTTTTTTTGTTTCAACAATATTCTGAAATATTTTAGTAAATAATCGAGATATGCTCTTTTTATCCTGATGATTCTTTCCTGTAGCTCTTGGAAAAGGTTCGAAGCAAAGAGGACAAAAAAAATATTCTCTTATACTTAATACATTAAATGGATATTTATATGATGAATATCATATCGTCGCCTTAGAGTGAAAGGGGCGTAAGTGCCATTCTTCCCGATTTTTTTTTTCACAATAACAAAAAGTCGTATCTCCACTATTATTGCTCCAATAGGCTTTCCAAGGTCTTTAACGCAATATTAGTAAAAAAAATGAAAAATAATAACATATAGGCGTAAGTACCACTGACTAATAACAAAGGGGCGTAAGTGCCGGAGATGCGCCCCTTTGTTTTTAGTGTTTTCATTGAATTTTTTCTAATCATCGGAAAAAAATTGAAAACAAAGAGGCATGCCATAGTTTAGATACAAATCGCTAAAAACAAAAAGGCGTAAGTGCCAAAATTTGGATGGAAAATCCTAAAAACACAAGGGCGTAACTCCAAATATTCTCATGAAATAACGAAAATTATAAAAACAAAGAGGCGTAAGTGCGGAGATACGTCCTTTTCACTTTAACTCTAACAATTATATAGCGTTTAAAGAGAAAATAACAAAAGGGCGTAAGTGTGGAAATACGTCCCTTTCATTTCAAAATTGGTAGTTACGCCACTTTGTTATTTTAATTTTCAATTATCCAAATAATGTTCCAGAGGCCATAAAAAACATTTTGGAGTGATAAGTGGACATACGCCCCTTTCACACCAGAATTTCGTGTTTTTGGCACTTACGCCCCTTCCACTCTAAGGCGACGATATAAGTTTTGCTACTAAACCTTCATTCTGGCTTAATTCGCAAAAATAATATTTTGTTGTACTTAATACATTGAATGTTTATCTCCATTGTTTTTGAAATATTCTACGATGAAAATCGAGTTATCCTATTGTACCTCTTCACTATTGAATTGACGACTCAATCCCATGCTCCAATCGCTCTTTCTGAAATATCTCAAAATCCACAGGAGATAAGGAAATTTTTAATATCATCTTTTTTGTAGACTAAAATTAGAACAACAAAAAAGTTTTCTGCAAAAATTTCCTTATTTTTTCACGGCTTCCAAAATATCCAGTAAAAACCGATGAAAATCGTTAGGTCCTCAAAGAATAAATTCGATCAATAAAAAAAATTACCATAAAATATCAATTACCAAGTGTCAAGAGTAGTGCAATATTTGTAACAAATAATTGAGTGTGTATTTATTTAGTGTATTCTCTAATATTTCAGAGAATTTTCGAGCAAAATTTGGAAAAATGTTGAATTCATCCAAAATTTCGAAAGATCTCGGAATCCCCCCATTTTGAGATTTCTGGTTAAATCTCAAATTATTTAAAATTAAACTGATTTATTTTATTTTTTTTTATTGATCTAACTCGCAATGTTGTTGGTTCTCAGGATGAACCTGTTTAGGATTATTTCGGCAAAATACAAATATGTCAAGAGCCTAAAAATGCTTAAATTATAAGCGAAACCCCACGCATCGACAATCTTTCAGTATTATATTCAAAAAACTTTCAATTTCCCATGATAATTCAAATCAATATCAATTACTTAATTTGAAGATTCTTGGAAAAGTGGAAATTTTTTTTCTTTTAATACAATATTAAAACATTGTCAATTCACGACGTTTCCCTTATAATTTGAGCTTCATCAGGCTCTGTAAACCAAAAAATTACAAATTACTATTTCTTCAAAATAATACATATACCATGGTGGACCTGGTTACCGGACGGGTCCCAGTTTCCGGATGCAGCAGCAAAATATACTAATAATTAATATTCAAGTGAAAAAATCTATTTTTTCAATACTTGCAAAATGTTGAAATAACAAGCAAGTAAATTGTTTTGATTGAAATTTTTTATCATATTAATAATTTAATTCTAAACTTGTCCAGGAATCGGTACTATTGCCCAAGCTGTCCGGTAACTGGTGCCTTCACGATAGCAATACAAGAAAATATCAATTACCATTTGTAGAATTGTAAAAAACATGCCTAGTATTTTTATGACTCTGTCTTCCACCAACATCCCACAATTCAATGAAATATCTTTTTTGATTAGGTGTACCCTCTTTGAACTCGTGTAATTTAACTTCAACTGAGCATCCAACTGTCCATGATGGATTATGTATAGGCTGTTGTTCACATATTAAATGCGTTAATGATGTTTTTCCAACGCCTGAAAAATAAAGAAAAAATAATTTAAAAAAAAATCTTAAAAAATCAACGAAATTTTCCAGTTTTCGTGAAATATCTCGGAAACTAAGTGAGATAGCGTAATTTTCGTGGAGACCTTTTTTCTAGCTCTGCATATCCTCTACAAAAAAGCTCTCCACAAAAACTTTCCTATCCCTTTTATTTACCCAAAAAAGACAATCAACAATAACCATAACGTGAACGATCAACTGTTTATTTTCTTCATGACAAAGGGCCACGTCACATATTGTCATTGTTAATTGTTATTTAAAAAAAAAATTAATTAATCAATTACCTGAGTCACCAACGACAATTATCTTGACTTTATCAATTGCTGCCATTGATTATGAAATTTAAAAAAAATTAATAACATTTGTATTTTATATGATAAAATTGAAAATCAATTTATTGACAGGTTATAAATTATTTCATTGGGACTGTGTGTCAAAACACTGTGGTCTCAACCGGTTACACACACACACAACATACATACATATATATTGTCGCCTTAGAATCAAAGAGGCGTAAGTCCTGTGTATGAGCATATCACTTACGTCCTTTTAACTCTAAAGTAAAGATATATATCGTTGACTTAGAGTGAAAGGGGCGTAAGTGCTATTCTTATACACTGTACTTACGCCCCTTTGTTTCCAAGCTGACGATATATACATACACACACACACACACAAACAAAGAAACAACATACATACATACAACATAGATACATATATATATCATCACCTTAGAGTCAAAGAGGCGTAAGTCCTGTGCATAAGTTTACCACTTACGCCCCTTTATTTCTAAAGTGACAATATATACATACATAAACACATATATATACACACACACACGTGAAACACTTTGTGCACCTAACCCAACAGTTGTTCAACGATAAACAGGGTGTTTACATGCTTTTCTTTATTGTTAAATTGAAAATGCGGTAACCCGAGTGTAATTAATGATTTTTATTGAATTGTATGATGATGTAAATATGTGAATACTATTAAATTACAATGTATTTATTAATAATCAAGAGTTTAATGGAGTAACTACGTAAAAGCCGATTGTTTTCAAAATTTTTGAGGTTAGTAAATTATTTTTGTTAGTTTAAATGATAATACTACTATTGTTGGGTAACAGTGAAGTTGGAGAATTATTGAGTATTTGATGGATTCATTGAAAAATGGGAAATCGATTCGATTTTTGTGAAAAAAAATTATATTAATATTTTTTTTCAATTAAATGCGATGTTAATGAGGGGTGTGTGATGGTTTTGATGAGCTCAGATGAGAAAAAGGAATTTTTACATTTTTTCGCCTAAAATTCCTTCAGCTTTTCAATGGAATCATTAGATAATTTGAATTTCAAACAATTCAATTGGAGTGTCTATTTTACCCCACCTTCCCCTATTGTAATTGTAATTTTAATTTTAATTGTTACAATGGTTACAATCTTTTTTCCTTATAGTCGATCTAATCATTCATTCGATTATTAATTGCAACAAGTAGTTCACAAAAAGTTAACAAAATTCTTATTCAAAAAACGATAAGTGCCATTTTTCTAAATATTTTATTTATAATTAACTCAATTTTCATGGGATATTGGAAGGTGATAAATTACAATACTAAATCATTGTCAATTTGCCAATGATCTGTCAATTTGCAAATTGACAATGATTTAGTATTGTAATTTATCACCTTCCAATATCCCATGAAAATTGAGTTAATTACTATATACATGGAAATGAATCCGATTATCAATTTTATTTATAGTCATTTATTTCAAAAAAAAATCCAAACAATTGTCAGACTTGTGTTAATTTTATTATCATTTTTTTTCCAGAATTTCTAAATTAAGAAAAAAACAGATAATGGAGGAGAGATTTGTGACAGAAGTGCCCAGTAGTCTTAAACAATTAGCGAGACTCGTTGTAAGAGGTTTTTACACAATTGAGGATGCTCTTATTGTCGATATGTTAGTTAGAAATCCATGTGAGTATAATTCAATAATGAATTGGTGCAATGAAAATGAGTATAATTGTTTTATTTTTTTGAATTTAGGGTGAGTGGTCCAGTGGTCGAACGGATAAGTCTCGTCAAACACTAGTGATCGAACAGAAGAAATTGGATAATTACTGATACATTTAACAGTTTCATAGACTCTTATTTGAGTGAATGAACATTATATCGTCACCTTAGAAACAAAGAGGCATAAGTGCTGTATATAAGCATAGCACTTACATCCCTTTGTTTCTAAGGCAACGATAATATGTTCCAGCAATTACAAAAATGATATTTTGCTGGATTGCCTATTTTTTCGAAGGATAAATACGTTGGATAGTTCAATCACTGGACGAGTTCGAGCACTGGACAACTCACCCTAATTTTATCACTAAATATCTCGAGAACGAGAGGATTTATTAGGGGAATAGATCCAATAATCTTTTTTTTCAAACCTAAATCCTCTACAAAAATTGAATTGTTTTCGAAATAGTCACGAAAAATCCTAAATTCATGAATTCATTTCACTACTTCACTATTAAATTTTTTCAATTAAAATTGAATCAAATTGAAGGAAATTATCAATGGAAATTCATCAAATTCATCTTTTCTTTTTCTTGCTGAAGGTATGAAAGAAGATGATATATGCGAATTACTGAAATTTGAACGGAAAATGTTACGTGCGAGAATTTCAACGCTACGTAATGACAAATTCATACAAGTGAGATTAAAAATGGAAACTGGATCAGATGGAAAAGCGCAGAAAGTCAATTACTATTTTATTAATTACAAAGTAAGTGTGAAAAGTTGTTAATCCCTTAAGTATGGGGTGTCGGACGCGCAAATCTTTCCAGTGGCCGGGCGCTTAGCGCAACATTTTTTGAATATTTGTCATTAAAGAAAAAAGTCATAGTTTTGGTTTTTTTATAAAAAAATAACAAAGGGACAGACCATTTGAAAAATACGTAATGGAGTTCGAATTAAAGCTGGCACATTGTCCTTTTCATATCGTTTTTCAAAATTCAAAAATGTTACTTAGTTTCAAAGATATGAGAGCTTGTGAAATGCACGACAAGGACCATAATATATAATAAAGAAAAAATATACGTATATGGATCCCGGCCACTGGGACAGACTGCGAGATTCAGATACCATGGTGGACCCAGTTACCGGACATATCCCAATTTACAGACGTAACGATAAATTAATAATTATATTAAAAGTTATTAATTTACTAATATATTAATATATATACTAATAATTAATATTTCAATATTTAAGTGAGAAGATCAGATTTTTCAATACTTGCAAGTGTCAAAATAAAAATCAACTGAATTTTTTTCATTCACTTAAGTAAATTTTTCTATCTTTTTAATAATTTAATTCTCACTGTCCGGATACTAGTGCCATTCCCTTAACTGTCCGGTAACTGGTGCCATCATGGTACGTATATGGACTCCTTACTTGAGGGTTTAATGACAAAATATAAGAAAATTCCAATATTCAAACTATTTTTTAAAAAATCATCCTGAGATCTAATAAAGATGGAAAAATTTGTGTAGACACTTTTTCTGTAGAGTGGAATTAGAGCTACAAAAAAGGTAAAAACATAAATTTCTCTATCTTCCATAGATTTTGAGATATTTCATAAAAACCGCCATGAAAATGTCAAAAATTTAATAAAATCTGAATTTCCTTTAATTCTAGACTTTTGTAAATGTAGTAAAATACAAACTTGATCTCATGAGAAAGAGATTAGAGACAGAGGAACGTGACGCAACGAGTAGAGCCAGTTTCAAGTGTACAAATTGTTTGAAAACATTTACAGATTTAGAAGTAAGCCCTTAATCCAATTAATAATACCATTCAACCTTTGGACATGATAACAGTAAATTTCATTATTTTTCTTTTAAAAAAACAGGCAGATCAGTTATTTGATATGACAACTGGTGAATTTAGATGCACATTTTGCCGTGAAGTTGTGGAGGAAGATCAATCTGCACTGCCTAAAAAAGATTCACGTTTATTACTTGCCAAATTTAATGAACAATTGGAACCACTTTACATACTTCTACGAGAAGTTGAGGGTATTAAATTGGCGCCTGAAATACTTGAACCTGAGCCAGTCGATATTAATATTATCAGAGGGTAAGAATATTAATTGAAATTAACGCAAGCATCCATTAAAGGGTAACGGATATTCATTAGTATCGTCGTCTTAGAGTCAAAGGGGCGTAAGTGCCATTTTTTCCGTTTTTTTTCTAAATAACAAAAGGGATCTCCAGCATTTATGCTCCAATACGCTTTTCTGGGCATTTTACGCAATATTGGTGGAAAAATAAGAAATAATAACATATAAGCGTAAGTACTACCCACTAAAAACAAAGAGGCGGATCTCCAGTACTTACGCCTCTTTGTATTTAGTTTTTTTATTGAATTTTTCCTAATCACTGAAGAAATACTTATAACAAAAGGGCGAAATGCTGGAGATACGTCCCTTCCACTTTAACATTAGTAATTGCATAACATTGAAAAGAAAAAAAACAAAAGGCCGTTAATGCGGAGATAAGTCCTTTTCATTTCAAGAGTTACTCCACTTCGTTATTTTTATTTTCAATTACCCAAATAACGTCCAGGACACCATGAAAAACATTTTGGAGTATTAAGTAGAGATACACCCCCTTTACACCAGAATTTCGCGTTTTTGGCACTTAAGCCCCTTTCACTCGAAGGCAACAATATTTTTGTCACGAGAAAGTTGACGAAAAAATTCAACGATTTACTAAAAGTATCAGGAATGCTTCTGTTATTTCACGAAAAAAAATTAATTAATTGCTGAGTAATTAATTTGAAATTTACTCGATCTTTCGTTACCCTTCAATTTTCTCATTCAATTCTAATTACTGAATCAATCCTTTCAAGTCCGTCTTTTGAGTCTCAATTAATCAAATTTTCATGTTTTTCATTTTCTTCAGACTTGAATCGAGAAAGCCACCTGGTCTTAGAGGACCCGGAGAACAGTGGTCAGGTGAAGCAACACGAGGCTCTGGTTTTGCTGTTGAGGATACACGTGTAGACGTTACAATAGGTGACGATGCAGCTGATGATCCAGCGAATCGCAGAAAAGAGAGACCGATATGGATGATGGAGAGTACAGTGCTTAATGATGGAAATGAAGCAAACAATGCTGACAATCAAGATGCTATACTTGATAAAGCAGCAGCAGCTGCTGCGAGTCTTACAGCTAGTAATAACAAACAGGGCGAAGACATAATGTCAGTTCTATTGGCACACGAGAAAAAAGGAAATAATAATACTGCTAATGCTATTAAAGCTGTGCTTCCACAAGAATCGAGTGATAGCAGTGATAATGAGGAGAATATCGAAATGCAAGCCATTGAAACTGGTAAATTGAAGTGTACATTTTTTTTTCCTTCCTATTGCCTTTTTTTTCTTCTTGAATTTGCCTAATTTTTGTAATTAATTCAATCGTTTTAATCAATATTCTGCTAATTCTGTGTATCGAAATGATTTTTTACAGGCGATATCGAAGTAATGGAGTCCGATGATGATGATCTGGTACCAACAGTAAGTGTTGGTGGCAGAAGTGTGGCAATAACAGACCTCAATGATGAACTAATTGCCGAAATGACACCAACAGAGAAAGATGCATATATCCAAACTTATCAAGAATATTATTCCCCCATGTTTGATTAATATATTTATAAAAATGCCCCAAATTTTTCAAATTGATCTATATTTTTGTGTTCAATAAAAGAAAATCCATGTATCATTTTTATACATAATAAAAAAATTTAGAAATATTTTCATTCAATTAGAAGAATAATCGGAAAATTATATTGTTAATGGGACCATTTTTTTTCCAAAGAATAACTAAAGTTTGCAGCACAATTTATTATTTTTTTAATTCTTTTATATATTTCATTTTTTTTTCTTTCTAACAATAACATTTTAACTCAACGATACAAGACATCAACATAATTTTTGTTTTTTCATTTTTTTTTTTCATAAATAAATATAACGATTAATATTCATTAAATATGAAATTGAATTAAAATTAAGAAAGAATTGAAGTCACTTCTGGAAAAACGGGAAAAGTTTAAAACTTAGAAGAGGGGAAAATACAATATTTAAGCTTAACTTGAGTTTTTTTTTTTTTTTTCGTCTCGGGAATAATTGAAAATTTCCATTTGACCACCACCATCAAAGGGAAATTTTTTGAGACGTAAAGTAATATATATTTTTTGTAATTTTTGCTATTTTTTTTTACGTTTTTTTGCATTTTTTTTTTTCTTTCTTTTAAATAGTTTCATTATTGATAAATATCTTTTCCATAATTAACTCGAGAATCCAGAGAACCTATTGTATTTTAATTAATTTTTAAGAATTTTCCTTTCAAAATTTTAATCTTTCCTAATTGCGTTTCTTTTTTTTTCTTTCTTCACAAAAATTATTTAATTGCAACTGATTAGTCTGACAGTAGTTTAAAAACTCGTTTCATGAATTTAAAAAGCACCATTTAACTTATCAATGAGAAATTGAAAAAATCTTGAGATATTTTGATAAAAATAATCTGGAGAAAAGCACGAATACTTTATCTCCATTTATACCCTGTCAGTATAATCAGTTGCCCTTTTTTTTTCACGTTGTTATATTGAATTTTTAGTGAAAAAAAACGTCGATGTTTACTCGGGCTCGTTGAGACGAAGTCGAGCAAAGTCCTCGAAGACGATGTTATCGTCGTCATCATTGGCATAGCACGAGTTCTCGTAACGTGCACGATCAGTGCTCTTGCTCTTCTTCAATTGAGCACGTTCACGTTCAATTGAGCCTGAAAATCATCAATTACAAATTTTTCTTTGAATTAAAAGAAGCAAAAAGGAATTTTTTTCTTTAATGTAAAAAGTTTTTTTCTACGAATATTTTTGAAAAAAAAGTGGAGAGACCTTTTTTTTCTAGAAAATTTTATAATCTAGAAAAAAAGGCTCTCGATTGATTTTCTTAAATCAAGCAGTTCTCGAGATATTTTCAAGAAAAATTAAAAAAAAATCACCTGGTGCTGGGTGCATGAGTTTCAATGGAACATCAGTGACAAGTTCACCACCAAGTGTGCCACAGTTGAGCTTGACACGTACAGAGTAAGAGATGACGATACCCATTGCCTCAGCTGGACATTTGCCCTCAGCAACGAGAGTTGATGATGCAAGGTTCACATCGTCGTCCTGTATAAAAAACAGAAACATCAAATGATTAATTGAATTGAGTAAAGACATTCCCTGGAGAATGGAGAAAAAAAAGGAGAAATAAAATGGAATAAATGGAGTAAAGGAAGGAAGGAAATGGAGAAAAGGAAGGAAGAAAATCACCTTGAGATGTCCATCGAGAGCAATTCCACGGCGATCCTTGTTGCTGCTTGCTAGTGGAACAAGATAGAATTGTTTGGAGAAGCTTGCACCAGGTGTAATTGGGCAACCCTCACGGGTCTCCAGGCTAGCAACATGACGGCTGAATTGCGAATTGATCATTGTTACCTCGCAATGTTGGACGACAAACATCTGCGAAGAAGAAAATCATTTGTAATTTATTAAAAAGACCTTCTAATATGATTTCTCCAGAATAACTCAGAATTTAAGGGAGTTAGAGAAATTTTAGATCATTCGATTCATTTCCATGATTTTTATCAATGATTTTGGCATGTTATGGGATATTGGAAGAATAAAATAAAAAAATACTAATATATTGTCAAATCGTCACATTTCGCTTGTAATTTAAGCACCTTCAAGCTCTGTAAGTTAATTGAGGAAGCTTAAATTATGAGCGAAACGTCAAGGTTTAACAATATATGGGCATTGTTTTATTTTAGTCTTCTAATATCCCATGACATGCAAAAATCATTAGTTAATGGAATTTTGATGATCTCTTTCGTAGAAAAAAATCAGAACTACAAAAAAAAATTGAAAAAAAATCTAGAAAGCTGGAAATTTCGAGATTTCGAAACTTTTCGAGATTTTTAGTAAATTCCCTATTTTTCCAACTTTTTTTCGAAAATTCTCTGAAATCGAATTCCGGAAAACTTCCTTTGCCACTTGAAAGATTAAAAATCCGTTTATCTCAAACAATTAATAATTCAAGCAGAAATCTGGAAATTTCGAGATTTCGAGACTTTTTGAGACTTTTCGAAATTTTAAATCAATTCTCTTTTTTACAATGAAACGAGAAATTTTGGAAAAATCGCAGATTAATGACTACATTATTGATACCTTGATATTCTTGACTGCTTTGCGTGAATTGTTGGTGATAATGACATTGGCAGCTATTTTTTCACCATGATAATAGATTTCCCTGTCAAGTGTTACCTCCAAATTGAGTTTACCCTGTGAGAATGTAAATCCCTTTGAAACAAGTGAGCTGGGTAGTCTTCGTCCACGTGAAATTGGTGCAAATTGCAATTTTTTGATGGCAAGACCAACTGATGAACGTTTGTGTGTCTTGTCCTCTTCATTTTCACCAACAAATACTTTGAGGGTGTAATCAACACCAAGTGGTTTACCCTGGTCATCCTCACCGGGTTGAAGGGTTACAGAGCTTGGTGCAGTTGTTGGGAAATTGAAGGTAAAGGGGAAAGCATTTGCTCCAAGTTTACGGAGAAGACGATCCTGAATTGGTGTTGTATCCTGTTTCTCCTTCTTTACTGGTACAATTTGGTCTCGTATAAGTACCATCTCCTTGCTGAATTTGACGCCCATGACCTCATCTTCCTCGCGTCCATAACGGTAGGTCGTGATGACCTTAAATGGAAATGAAAAAAATAAATAAATTAGATGATACTGCAAAATAGAATCGTACTGAAAATAACAGACATTTAATAATTTTTTTGCCTTTTTTTTTCAACAAATAAATTATTTTTGGAAAAAAATTGAAAAATGCATATGTAGAAAATTCGAAAAAATCTGAATGCAAATCTTTTTTTAAAATGATTTGCTTGTTAAAAAAAATCCCAAAAATTATTAAATTTCTGCTATTTTCAGTGTCATGAATTATCAAAAAAAAATTTAAAAAAATATGCATTTTGAAAATTTGAAAAAGTACAAGTGCAAATTTAAATTTTTTTTTTACATCAATTAGAAAAATCTCTTTGAAAAAATGCAAAAAATTTGTGAGAGTGTGTTCATTCTAATGATAAGAAATTAGTAGAATTCATCATTTAATGAATATTCCGAAAATTATGGGGTTTAGGAGAATTTTACAAGCGACTTTTTTTTTAGAAAAAAAAGAGATCTAAAAAAAAAACACTCGAACAATAAATTCTTTTCGAGGTAAAATAATAATTTTTAGGGATTTCCATACCTGACCGTAAACCTTGCGGCCTTGGAGATAATCATTTTCAACAACAACTACTCCATCGATTGGGTCGCAATGATCTAGATGATCGATGAAGTCTCGTTTACCGAGATAAACGGTGACCTTCCCTGTAACGAAAAAATCACACATTTGAGATCAAAAAAAAATTATTTTCAAATTGTTAAGAGATCTCTGGAATCGTTGGGTTTAGAGAAAATGTCAAGACAGCTTTTTTGTAGGAAACAAAATCATCTTCAAAAAAGGTCTCTTGACTTTTTCTTCTAAATCCAACGATTTCAGAGATATTTGCAAAATAAAAATGATATTAAAAATCGCTGATATTTAAAAAATTTCCGTTTTTCGTTTTTTTTTTAATAAATAAATTATTTTTGAAAAATAAAAATATGTACATGTAGAAAATTAAAACAACTATAAATTCGAATTTTTCTGATATTAAAAAAAAAATTGATAAGTTGAAAAAAATAAATATATGTGCGATTTTCATTTCATGAATAAACTCAATTTTAATTATCTTTTTTTTCTAATTAATTAATTAATTAATTAATTTTTCACTCACCATTCGGGGTGGTCTTTTTGAAGACTTTGACAGCCACGACGTAGGCCAAAAATAAAAGTGGAAACATTTGTTTCTATTTAAAAATTTGTTTTTTTCCGCTCTGAGTTGAAATGTAAAAACCAAAGTTTTTCTTTCCCGCCCAGAAGTGACAATTTTTCAAGAAACATTCAGCAGTATTTATATGCTGGCCATTGGGGCTTCTCTCACCCATGTGAAGCCCCATATTTTGCTAATGGAATTACTATATTATAAGATGAACTAACACGATTTTAAATGACGGCATCATTTTTTTCCAGGCTTTGAAATAGAAAAATATCATCAATTATTTACTTGAGAGTGGGACATATTTTAGAAACTCAGTGAGAAAACGACTCTTGGTTTGAGCAGTTGCTCTTCTAGGGGAAGAGAAGTCCCTTTTTTTTAAGGGTGAAGAGAAGTATCGTGTTTTTTTTTTATTAATCAATTTTTTATTGGAGCATACCGCAGTCTAACATCATTTGTGAATGAAAGTTATTGGAGAGATTTACGCAGTTGATATACAGTAATAGTCTTCTTTAATCCAAAGGAAATCCGATGAATTGGATTTTTTTTTCGATTATTTTTGAAGGCAGCTTGAATGAATTTTGTGAAGTTATAAAGAAATAGTTCAAAGTCGAATGCACATTATATTCTGCATATTTTTCGGAAATGATATGATATTGAAAATAGCAAACACATCTGACAATTGTTATTTTTTCTAACAAATGAATTTTAGAAACAATGAAAAATATGCAAATAATATTGAATTGAATTTTTTATATTATGAAAAATTCAAAAAACTATAAATGCAAATTTTTTTAATAGTGAAATTAGCACACATCTCATAATTTTTTTACATTTTTTTTAACAAATAAATGATTATAATTTTTTTTTTTATTTGCACTTGTACTTTCTTTAATTTTCTACATGTGCATATTTTTTATTTATTTTTCAATCATTTGTTGTTAAAAAAAATAAAATTCATAATAATTGTGAGAAGTCTGTTATTGTCAGTATCCTTAATTTTTTTCAGTATTTTTTTTTTAAATAATATATTCGTTGAACAAAATCCAAAAAATTGTCAGTGTGCTCCTTCTGTTATTATGAAACTATTAGATTTAACGAGAATTTATGGAGAAACTTAATTTGTAGCCCATAAAATTTTTCACAAAAAAGAATCCTCTCTATTTTTTCGAAAATATTTCCAATATAATCAGCCATCTTCTAAAAATTTTCTCTTTTCATAATTGATAATGGAATAAACAAGTGATAATCAGTCTTAAGATTTACATTTTATTTATCAATTAATAAGTGTACATTTTTTATTCTCGATTTTTCATTCAATGGAGGTATTTTTGAGACCTTGAAAAAAAAATCAAAAATCCATTCAATTTTTCCAAGGTATTTTAATTTTAATTATTTTTTTTCATTTTAAATTTCATTTGCTTTTTTTCAGTGGTACTCTAATCTCCTCTTTTCGCCACTTAATAATAAACCATTATAATTTTTTTTCTCGAGTATACATATCTTATTACATAAATTTTTCGATAGAAATCAAACATTACAATTACTTTTGTAACATTCGTTTTTTTCCTTCCTTTTTCTTTTTCCAGCTTTTACGTTTATTCGCGTTTTTTTAGATTAAATTTGTTCTTGTTACAATATGTATTTTACAATATCAAACGATGATGAAAAAAAAAATATTGACTCACAAAAAAAACGTGAAAATGAAAAAAAGAAGAAAAATAAATGATTAATTATTACAATTTTTCCCTTAATTTTGTAACAAATTAATTGAATCAAAAGAAAAAAGTTCGCTAAATTTTTTTGAATTAACTAAGCTCATTGGCAATTACAGGGCCAATTAAATTTACGCTATCAGTACAATCCAATTATTTCAATTTTTTTTTTTTATTAGTTCAATGCTTTATTTTTTTCGAATTATTCTATTGTTTAATAACAAAAAATCAAAACTAATAATAAATATTACTACGTGTTGAACGATAAATGAAAAAGAAAAATTTCGTATTTGGTGGGTTACAAACTAAACAATTTCTTTTTTTTTTTCAGATTGGACTTAATTATTAATTAATATTACATCTGAACCGCGGTATCTTGATAAATATGTCTATAATAGGCACAGTAAATGTATTTCATTAATAGTATAATTTTTTTTTGTTTTCTTAATCCAGCATTTTTCATTGTTTTTTCTTGCGCATTAATGAGAGCGTTGGCTACCAGGGAACGAATTAATCTAGAAAAATTTATTGAAAACATTTTTCATGTTTATTTCTTTTTCAACATTTTATTGTTCACAATGCATTCGTATAATGCTACAATTAATGACATTTAATCAATAGTTTTTCTTTTTTTTTCTCGATTTCGTTAATGAATAGTTTGGGTTTATAAAAGCCAACGCAAAAATGAGAAAAAAAATATATTTTTGAAATTTGTGAAATCTTGAGATTCTGATGGCGCCATTCGCAAGAACGGGAAATTTGTACTGAAAAATAGCATAATATAATTCATTTTAGAGCAATTCCGAAAAATAATGGACCAAAAAGAATTACGTTATACCATTTTGAAAGTCCTAATTTTCCGGTCTTTAAAGAGGAATCATTTTTTTTTTCGAGATTCCAACAATTTCATCATTTCAAATGATAATTTTTCCTTCCCAATTAATGTTAACATGTAAAACATTTTCGCAAATTATATACGCGTAAATTAAATGAATGTACCGTAATTAACATGAACACATTGGATTTTTATATGAAAATTTTTCTTCCCTCATCCACTATGTGTATTTTCGCTAAATGCTTAGGAGAATGATTAATATTAATAAGAAAAAGAAGAAAAAAAAAAGTGAATATGAAAAATTAATGAGTGTGCGCACTGCGAACGAATGAGTAGAAATTATTTTTCATGTTTCACAGGTATCAAAAAATTTTCCATACTTTTTTTTTTTTTTTACATAGAATTTATCTAATTGATGCTCTAGAGTTTTACAAACTTTGTACAGCTAGTTGTGAAAATTACTGGAGAGTTCTTCAATATTGTTGACCGATTTGGGTAAAGTTTATGGTCACATTTAGAATTTACAATTTATTTTAATTTTTTTTTTTCATATAAACAATGAGAGATTAACGTCGTGAATGTAATTAGCATTTTATACTCCAGCATTCAAATCACGAAATGTTTAGACTTTTTTAATTTTTTTTTTAAGTAGCGAAGATGTGTGCCATGCGAATTTGTTCTGGAGTTCATTCCTTGCAAGTATCTCGGAATTCACAGAAAAATTTCAGAATAACTCTTTTTTTATAGAGTTAAACGGGCCCTACAAAAAAAAGCTCTTCATGAAAATTTCTGTATTTTCATTAATTTCCGAGATATTCCAACAAAAAAAAAATCATTTTCAAATAAAAATGAACTTGCTCCAATTTCCCCTCTTCGCCACTGAGTTTTTCTTCGTTTTCTAGCAAAACTCTATATGGCATTGAATTAATTCTATCAGAAGTGACTACATTTATTTTTACAAAAAACAATTTTTTTTTTCAGTGATTTTTCTGTTTTTTGTGCAAAAAAATGAAAATTTAAAAATTCAAAATTTTAGAAAAATCACTCCATTTTTTTCAACGTAGGGAGTTAAGGTTTTTTTTTTCCTCGTCTGAAAATTACTCACAACATTTACATAGTTCCCTGATACCAGCGCACTTTTTAAACCACATATGGGACGATACAAATAGTGTTAGTTGTTTTTTTTTTCATGTTGATCGTTCTAGTATACATTGTGAATTCTCTTTTTTTTTAGTTATTTTTAACTTCGGTCGTAAATAATTTTCCATGAATTTTTAATCATCTCAACTACAAACCTACGCAACTTACTTTACTAGAAACTTCCTCCTTTTATGCCGAAAAAATGTTTATTCATCTTCACAAGTTTATGTTGTTTGAAAAAAAGAAATGAATTCAACGTTTGATGATTTGATATTATTATTATTATTACTATATTTTTCTTTTTTTTATACTCAGTGAGGATACGCTGGCTACCTCTGATTAAGTTTGAAGCAAAATTTTCTCTCACTTAGTAGATATCTGTAAATAATTTTTTTCAATTGAATAAAATAAATTGATTAACATGATTTTTGTTTATTTTGTTCTTGATGATAATTACCTAACATTCTTCACAGGAACCTTTCCTTAGAGGTAGGAATCCTAGCTTAAGATAGATCTGTAAGAGAAATAAAAGAATTAATGAAAATTAAAGGGCAAAAAAATGGAGATTCTGTTGATGATTTTTGGAGAATATCTTGGAAACTAAAGGAGATAGAGAAATTTTTGTGAAGCCCTTCTTTTGTAGATACTTGACGACTACAAAAAAGGGCATTACAAAAATTTCTCTATCTCGCTTAGTTTCCGAGGTGATAATGAAATTATCATACAACTAACAAGTTTCAGATTTTTTTCAAACAAATAAATTATTTTTAAAAAAATATTCAAAAAATTGCACTTATATTTCTTTAAATTTTCTACATGTGCATATTATTCTTTTTTTAAAAATAATTTATTCGTTGAAAAAAAAACTTGTTAGATGTCTGTGATTTTTCATGATCATGGTTGCAAGATATTCTGTGAAAACACGTTGATGAAATGGAAAAATAAATTCATTTTGTTTATCGATTTTCGGGGAGTATCTCGAAATCTCAGAGGGATATGAGACTTTCCATGATAACCTTTTTTGTAGCTCTATTTTTTTTACGTATTAGATTTATCAGGAAAATTACTCTATCTCCTTCATAACTCGAGGTATCTTCGAAAAATCGATAGAGTAAAATCAACTTATCTTGATCCTCCACTACTCTATCAACTTCATGTCCAAGTTGATATTCTTGTGTTATTGCCACTTGACTACTAAATTATTAAAATGACAATTAAAGAATAAGAAACGTACAGCTTGGTGCAGCAGCTGATTCAAATCTCTTCTGGATCTGATCGTATGTGAATTTAACGAATGCATCGTACTGCTCCGACAGTTTCATATTCAGTATCTGATCATATTCTTCTCGTATTTGAGTCTCCTGTTCCTTAAGCATTCGCTCGCAGATCAAGCCAACCTTAATTTTGAAGAAAATGAAAAAAAAAAAATTATGTAATTTACATATTTTTTTATCCAACAGAAATGAGTTCCTCCTCATTTTTTTTCTCGAATATCTACGAAAGTAAAAGTGGTACAGAAATATTCATGAGAGCTTTTTTTTTTTAGAGAAAACTCCCCTCTACAAGAAAAGTCTCAACAAAAATCTTTGTATCTTCGTTCCTTCCTCAGATTTGCCTAAACAAACAATCGCCCTACCTCTTTCCTGAAATCTCCCGAAAAAAAACACAAAAATACAAAATTTTCAGATAAAGCTGATTTCATTTTCTCACCAGTTTCTCTTTGAATATCTCGGAAACTAAGCGAGATAAGGCGATTTTGCCCTAATCCTTGCTTGTAGAATTGCAAAAGCTACCAAAAACTCTATCTCGCTTAGTTTCCAATTCATTTTCACAAAACTGATGCAATAAGATCAATTTGTCTAAACTTTTTTTTTTTATATGGGGTTTTTTCAACAAATATTTTTCCCCACTGCTAACGTCAATAAATCACCCACACTCCTCCATGAAATCGTAAAATAAAAATTACTTGTATGTATGTAAAAGCCTAAGGTCTGAAGCTACGAATATCATTAGTAATTGTAAGACTGTATATATCTGCTGCTGTACTTATTGTTATATATTATATGTTAATATATATTATGTTATGTTAATTATATGTTAATTATATATTATGTTATGTTAATTATATGTTAATTATATATTATATGTAAATATATATTATGTTAATAAAAAATCCTTGAAATTTGAAATTTCAAAATTTGTCTAAAAACTTCATAATTCATTTTGAACAAAAAAATAATGATCATCAGCAATCTGTAAAGAAAAAAAAAACAAATCTCACTTGTCTGAATGTGAAAAGTGGCTTCTCCTTGCCACTTGTATTGTAACTGTATGCATTTGATCCACAAGCTGATGGACTAGCTGGTCCCTCCATGTCCGAGGATTCACCGCTGCTGCCATTGCCACTCTGTGGATTAAAATGCAGCTGTTTGCGTCTGTGCAATCGCCGGATTTCCTCTCTAATGTTGGCAGCCATTTTTTCTGAATTCATAAGGAAAAAAAAAAAAAAACAATGAGCCATGAGATTTAAAATATTTCTTTAAAAAATTGCCCTAACGTCCCTCAGAAATCCCCCTCCTCTCTGAAAATCTCCCCCCCCCCCCCCCCCCCAGAAAAAAACAAAAAAAAAGCCAAAAAATTCAAATTTCCGCCCCCCAAGAAACCCTAAATTCCCCAAATGTCCGTTACGACATTACCATATGATTTACGCGTGTGTAAATTTCTCCCCTTTCCCCCTCCCCTCCTTCCCCTTTCCTCATGGACTAGAGGGACGCCGTGCCCCTCACGATGACGCCCTAAATACGAGTTTTAAATCTCTCCAAGCGCCTCTCCCCCTTACCCCTCCAATCCCTCGATTTTCCCCCAAAGAAGAAGAAGAAAAAAAGGGAAGAAGCCCTGCCTAAAAAAATAAATGCTCGACAAAAAAAAGACCAGAATGAGAAAATATGGCCGCAGCCATTTAAAAAAAAATATATATATATATTACCAGGCGTCAATTTAGTTGATACTTCACCGAATGGCGATGGATTTTGCTGTCTAGTTGTTGTTTGACTAGATGTACCTGGTGATACACACATTGGTATGCATCTTCTTCTTTTGCTTGGTCTACCATGGCTATGAACTGGATCAAATTCAAGTGATCTTTTTAGGGTGGCGCAGGCCATTTCTTCACTTTTTGCACGTTTATTATAACCGCACACACACACAGGCACTAGCAAAAGAACGCACGGAGCACACACACACACAGGGCACAGGAAAAAAACGGCCCCGAGAGGTAATTCTTTTTTTTTTTTTTTTAATTTGAAAAAGGAGAGAGAGAGCAAAAAAAAACTCTCAACACACAAGGCGCTGTCGTCTCTTTCCTTTCTTTTTTTTTTTTTTCGTCTCTCCTTCAGCCGTTTCGTCACAAAAGAAATGCGACTCTCGATTATTTCGAATTTTTTGAAGAAAAAAAAAAACTCAACGATTGCACTTTTAATTGGCTAATTTTCAAATTTACTAATTTTTCCGTTGAACTGCAGATATTTTTGATTTCAAGCTCCTCCTCTTTTTCAATTCTCTATTCCTCGAAAAAACAAACACACTGCGGTATATAATATAAAACAATATGGCAGATACTTGGTGGTCTATCTGCAGTTTCACACGAAACGAAATGGTACGAGGTGAACCTCGGGTGAAATACACTCTCCTCCTTTGGCTTTCCTCAACGGGGCTTTTCCATTTTTTTTTCTCTTCCCCCCTCTTTTTTTCGCCCCCCTTCTGCTGTGCGCAAGGGAGAGGGAATCTTATTGTCAAATGACGCACGTGATTGGTTGAATTTTTGGCACGAAGTAGGGGAAAGGCACTAGACCACTCAGAAATGTCAGTCTTTGGTGAAAATCAATAGAGGGCAGATCTCTTGAATTCTTGGAAATTAAAGACTGTTGGAAGGGCAATGAACTAATTCTGCACCTTTGAACCAACAGATTTTGTATCCAAAACTAGTTGTGTTTCATTAGTCAGTGGCCACACACAAAAAAAAAAGGCCAACACCAAAAAGTCACCATGTTCATTCGTGTGTGTGTGTAATAATTTAATGTTTACGCAATGTTAATGTTACAATATATATAAAACTAAATGTGAATAATATTAATTAATTAGTTTTTAAAAGTGGAAAAATTAGTTTGTCATTTAATTTTGGAATTTGGGTGATAATAATTTGTTTTTTAAAAAAATGTACGTGTAAAGTTAAGATTTTTTTTTTTACAAAAAAAGGGGAATAATAAATAACGTGGGGTCATTAATTTGGCCTTCACGTGAAGTGCAATTGTGTGCCTGATAATTCAGATCATTTTTTTTTTTTTTTGAGAAAAAATTACACAGGTTTTTTTTTCATCAAAGGGGGACAAATTTGGGGGGAACGAGTCGAAAGGGGCTTAGTTAAGGTGCTTGAGAATTATTACAATTTTATTTTGGGTAATTGTGGAAATGAAGTGAATTTAGGTTAAATAATAAGCTAGGAGGATGATGATGGGCGATCAGTTTCGTAGTAAAGTCGAGCAGTACTCGCCAAAATCATCACCAAGGGGAGCACGTTCTCCTGTTGTATCTAGACAAGATTCAACAGGAACATTAAAAACTACAATATCACTTGGAAAAAATCCATCTATTGTACACAGTGGACCCTTCTATTTGATGAAGGAACCACCTGGTAAATATATATGCTTTATTAATAAGAGACAAGACTAGAGGTACAGAAGTGCTTTTAATAAATGCACTGAATTCTTTATATAATGTTAGTGTCTTTAAGTGTACGTAAAGTGTAAGTAACTAACATGTATTTAAAGGGCATGTTAAATACACGCAAAAGGCACTTCTGTACCTTATCGTTATTAATATTGATAATATCATATGCTTTATTATTATTATTATTATTATTATTATATAATTGGACAGTGATAAGCAATAACGTCTTAACCAACATTTAAACGGAAAAAGTTCTTAATAGTGTATTTTCAGTAAATAAACATGTCTGAACTCAAATCTGCCTTCTAACAAATTTCGAAAAAAATGTTGGTTAAAACGTTATTGTTCATTTAATACCAGACAATTGTCCATATGGATATTGGAAAATTATTAACATCAATTATTGTCAAATCACGACATTTCCCTGGACAATTCCAGCTTCTTCAGGCTTTGAAACCAATTGTGACATTATTTATTTGTTTTTTATTTGTGAGTACATGATTTTTTGACAATATTTGATGTAGTAATTTTTGGATGTTCATATGAACGATTATAATATTAAAACTCAGAAAAATCAAAATGAATTGGATAATCTATATGTTTTATATTTTTTTAAATATTTTTATTTTACATAGTTTAGAATTTTTTGGGGGTTTTGACTATTGCATTGGATTGTAAGGAAAAAATATGTTGAAAAATGATATAGGGTGAGTGGTCCAGTGGTCGAATGGTTAAGACTCGTCAGACACCAGTGATCGAACATAAGAAATTCGATAATTACATATATATCTAACAGTTTTATAGGCTTCTTATTCAGGTTGTTGAACGTTATATTGTGTTTCGAAAATAGGAAAAATGATATTTCACTGAATTACCAATTTTTTACAGGATCAATATATTAAATAGTTCGATCACTGGGCGAGTTTGAACACTGGTCAATTCACCTTACTCCAAGTGTATTTTTTCTAGTAGTTTAGGAAATAATTCAGAAAATTGTTCAGAGTAAAATTTATTCAATGATAACGTTTTCCAGGTTTTACCCCCTTCTTCCATTGTGTTTTTCACATTTCCAAGAAAATAAAGTTTTCAGACAAATTGATTTCATTTTGAGATGGAGCAATTTTTATAATTACCTTTTTTTGTAGCTCTGACTCTTCTCTACAATATAAAGGTCATTTGAAATTTCTTCAGAATTTTCCCAAATTGAGCTACAACCTTCCTTGGTCCATAGATATTCTAAAAAATGAGGATTTTTTCGCCAATTCGGAAATGTTGAGATTTTCCAGAATTTTCGAAAAAGGATTTCGAAATTTTCAAAATTTTCAAAGTATTTCCTAGAATATCCCAGGATTTTTCCTTCAATTTGGAATTCTCTGGGATTTTATATAATTTTCCAGAATTTTCAAGAAATAAAAATTAGGATTTTCCAAAGTTTTTTTAGAATTTCTCAGGATTTTTTGAAATTTCTTCATCTTGCTTAGATTTCGAGATTCTCTCGAAAAAATAATGATAAAATAAAATCGACTGATCTGAAAATTTTATAATCTTAGATTTCCAGAGTCCATAAGCATCGTTTATTCCTTTTTTTTTTAATTTCTTCTTTTTCTCGTACAGGAGAGAGTGAATTGACTGGAGCAACAAATTTAATGGCCTATTATGGCCTAGAACATTCGTACAGTAAATTCAGTGGCAAAAAACTTAAAGAACAATTGTCTTCATTTCTTCCAAATCTTCCAGGAATTATTGATACACCTGGTGATCAAGATAACAGGTAAAACTACTTATTAACACTGAAATACATCAATTAATTCATTCAATAACTGTTAATGATTGATTTTATCTTCTTCAGCTCTCTGAGATCTGTAATTGAGAAACCACCAATTGTTGGTAAAGAATTACTTCCTTTAACTAGTGTTCAATTATCAGGCTTTCGTCTTCATCCTGGACCTGTGAGTATTTTATTTTAAGAATTTCAAGTTTTCAGACAAATTGATTTCAGTTTGTCACCAGTTATTTTTCGAAAATATCGCGAAATGTTAAAATCTGAAAATTTCATAGATGTTTTATTAGTCATTAAATTTGTAGTGGTAAAGAAATTATATGACAATGAAATTAGAATGCATCTGGAGGAAATTCCGATTTTTCTTACAAATAAATTATTCTAAAAAAATATTCGAAAAATGTGCATCTATTTAAATGTGCGGTTTTTCTTAAATTTCCTACATGTGAATATTTTTTCATTTTTTTTCCATAATTTAGATGTTTAAAAGAAAAAGAATTGAAAGTTTCCAGATGTCTGCTATTTTTAATATCATGACATTATTCTGTAATTAAGTATTGGGCGATAAGTTTGGAAAATGCCCTGTATATTTCAGAATAATCCTTTTCATAATTCTGATTTTTCAAGGTAAAAAATTGTATTATTCCTTAAAAATCATTTCCAACGAAATTTTCATTCTCCTTCTGTCAATTCACTTGATTAATCATGAAAATTTCAAGCTAATTTTTTTTCCAAATAATTTTTTAATTCATTAATTTTTAATTATTGTTACAGTTACCTGAGCAGTATCGTTACATTAATCAAGCACCACAAAGAAAACACAAGAATAAACACAAGAAACACAAACACAAACCTGGTGAGGTTCCAGTTGGACAGGAGATAGCAGCAACTGATATTAGTGGATCTGATACACACGAGAAGAAGCATAAAAAGCAAAAAAGACACGACGAGGAAAAAGAAGCACGAAAAAAGAGAAAGAAAGAAAAAAAACGAAAAAAACAAAAACATAGTCCTGAGCATCCCGGTGGATTGACACCATCGCAGCATTCCAATTCGTGATCCACGATTTTTACGATTAATCACGTATCCCTGGAATCAATGTGCCGTTAATAATGGATTAATTGAATAATAATCATTATTAATTTTTTTCTCTTTCACTTTTCCAATTTTTTTTGCTCGTAATTTATTAATTTTTTTTTTTCTGTTGATTAATAAAAGTGAAGAATACGTCGTAATAATTGTGGCCAATTGTGGAGAAAATTGCTCATTAAAAATTATTAAATTAATTGCATAATTTTTTTACAACAAATTTGAATTTTTTTAATGTGAAAAAAAATAGTTTTACTTTTTTTTTGTTGAAAAAAAAATGAAGTACTCAAGTTTTTCTTTGAGAATTTTCACTCTCTTTGCTCGGACAATTAGTTGAGTGATCAATTTCGCATGATAAATGTGTGAAGACTATTATTATTATTTTTATTTCTCATTTTTTTAAAATGATAAAATCATGCGTTTATGGGTTGAAATTAGTTAATAATTGCGGATTCTGCTGTATTCCAAAGATTCTGCACACTCATGTAAATAATTATAAACATGTAACTAAAGGTTGGGCAATGTTATTTGAAAGTGAATGCAAGGAAGATAAAAGAAATTGAAAAAAGAACTTCATATAATGTTATCAAATTTAATAAAAAAACAAGTAGTATTTATAATGCAGACGAAAACGAAAATAAATAATAGTTTAATTAAATCATTTTTATTATTTTTCATTGATTGTCAAATTCTTCAAGAATGATGCCTGTTAATGACAGTCAAAAAAATATCTTATAGTCATAATATTTTTCTAAATATGAAAAAAATATCGCTGTGCCTGGTCCAATAATTAATTTTCTGCTTGTTTGACAATTCAAACAAGCGCCAGTAAAAAATGACTAAAATTTTCCGATAAATCAATTTTATTATACCATCAACTTTTTGCGGAATTCTTTTTTGTAGCTCTGCACATTCGTTATAAACATGGATCAAGGCAAAATCACCCTGTCTCGGTCATATTCCGAGATATTTCAAAAAGAAACTGTCGACAAAATCGGTTTGTATGGACACTTCATATTCTCAGCGAAAGAATTTCCTATATTTTTTTTAAAAAAATTATATTTTCTTAAAAAAAAAATCAGTTTTATCATAATATTTGAAATTTTTCAGAATTTTCAGAATTTTCAGAACTATTTGAGGATTTCTTTGAATTTTTTTTGTTGAAATTCCCTCAAATTAGACTCTGGCAACCTTTCTCTGCTCATATACATTTCAAAAATCAGTTTTATTATAATACTTGAGATTTTTCAGAATTTTCGAAATTATTGGAAAAAACTGGGGTATTCTAAGAGGATATTTTTTATTACTTATATGATCAATTTAAATGTTTTTTCTTCGTTTTCAAATATTTTCATATTTGTCATGTTCCTTAAAAGAGTGATTAATAGAATCATAGAAGTTTTAATCATAACGAGATTAAGAAGAATGACCTGGGAAGTGAGCTACGATAGATACAACAAAATTACTGTTATTTGGAATTATAAAGAAAATAGACAGAAATCTCCTTGTTCTTATGAATCACCACCTTTTTCCTCAATGATAGAGGGACAACCGATTTTCTTTACAATGTCTACTTGTTAAGAAGGCAATCAGCTGAATTTGAAGCTCCAACGGGGAACAACACGATCTGCCCAAGCAATTGTAACAATCTCAATAGAGAGAGATTCAAAAATAAAAACTTTAAGATCCCGTCTCGCGGAACATTGGGGGACAGTGATGATGTTCTAAAATCTTCTTGAATGGCTATCGAAAGCCATTTACGCCAATTTGACTATCAAATGTTCTGTAACATGGCTGGGATTGAACAAAAAAGATAACTACAGCTGTGACTCGATCGTAAAACAAAATACTTTTCCTCTACACAAAATAAGAACCCACTTCAACCAGGATCTTATTCCCAATGTCAAAATAATCATTGGAAACGAAGAGTTATCAGCTCACAAAAGCTTATTGGCTCTCCATAGTCCAATTTTATTGGCAATGTTCGAAGCGCCAACGGAGTCCAGAAGAAAACGAGTAATCATTGAGGATATCGAATTTAACACAATGAAAACACTTCTGAAGATTATTAGTACTGGTGAAACTGAAGATCTTGATGATTTCAATGTTGCCCTGAAGGTTCTAGAAGCAGCTGAAAAATATCAAATGCTCATGATAAAAGAGATTTGTGAATGGAAGTTGATGCTGCAGATAGACAATCATGGTCCAATTTCACTGCTTAAAAAAGCTGATCAATTTAATGCAGAAGGTTTGCTTGAAACCTGTATTGAGTACATACTTGCGAAAAAAATACAGCAGATTACCGATGATTCGGAAAATATCTGCCTGGATAAACCCGATGTAGCAGCTGCTGTTTTGAAGACACAAATGAGCAAGTTGTCTTTAATTCCAGAATAGTGAAAGGAAAAAATATGAGTCAGATTTTCAATGAATATGAATGTATTTAAAAAAAAAAATTGAGTTGCAGATATAATATAATCATATTTAATTATAAAAAATAAATTTCGTCAACTTAGAGTCAAAAGGGCGTAAGTGCTATGCTTATACAAAGCACTTACGCATCTTTGTTTATAAGATACATTGATCGGCTTGAAATACTTCATTGAATAAACGTACGAAATTCAAGACAGTTTCCTGTGAAAATTAGTGATTTAATCAAGATCGGCCTGCGACAACTCGACCAGATCTGTAAGCTAATGTAGCCAAAGATCCAACATTTCTAGAATTGATCATAGTAGCACCAGCAATTCCACCAGCAGCATCCGTAGCAGCGAGTACAAGCGTTCGACCACCTGACTCAAAAGGTATACGTCCATTTGTGATGTCACGGCCCATATCTCCAACAGTCTCAACGTAACCATGTGGCTTGTCAGTGATGATAGTGGCGGCAACATCAGTTACCACGCCACCTGCTATACCACCCACAGCTGCACCAACATGACCACCCAGAGCCATTGATCCCAAAGCACCACCTCCCATCACAGTTATGGTCCTAGTAGTTTCGTACATTATTCAATTTGGTCAGAAATTTCAAGTTCACCGCCAAGTACCAAATTTCTTCTTGAGAAGAGATGATCCTAGGCTCCTTCTATATTAGCAACCAACGTGTCCAACGTTTATTTGTATTGATCCAGTAGCATTTAACAGCAGATGACTTACTGCCTTCCGTTGTAATTTGTTTTTTCCTTCTGTTGATAACGAATTTTAGATTCAGCCAGTTGTACTGTAATTGAGACTTTTCACTTTTTTTAATGCAACAGTTTTTCTGTTCTCGGTATCACAGGAATAAGTATTACTGGAAACAATAGAAATTATCAGTTGCATACAATTATCTTGTCATCGTAGAGACAAAGGGGCGTAAGTGCCACGAACAATGAGATATTTAAAATGAATTGGTAATTCGATTCACAAAGACATTCTTTGTCTTTGAAGAACAAGAAATGGCAAAGTGGCACTTACGCTCTTTCACCCTGTGGTCATTACGAAATGAGAAATTGAAAGAAATTGATAATGAAAAAAAATTCTTTCGATTGTTAATTATCTTTTACTTGAAGAATCATTTGTAATAAAATGGTTGCTTACCGTGATACTTCGCAGAGTGCAAGCTGTCAATTGACGCGAAATAGATTTCCTTTAAAATTTCTAAGCCGGAAAATATTATCTAATCTAATCTAGCATCAGGTGAGCATGGTTCAGCGAGTAATAAAACACAGAAAAATGGATTTATTTTTTTTCAATTTGAATTTTTGTCGGATAACTATGTGTATGAAAACAATTTCACGGAGGAGAGCTGTCGTATGAAGACTGTGAATGAAGATGGTGTGAAAACGCTCACTTTAGACGTGATTCTGATAACAACACATCCACTCAACGTTGCCAGATTTCTTAATCTTCACGTCAGCATTACTGACCTGCGATAATATTGCTATGGAACTAACTCTATCCAGTTGAGATCTAATTTTAGCTTGCAAATAATTTTTCTTCTGAATCAGTTTTACATAAATTGAAGTTGGAGAATTTACTCTAGGGTATTTTCAACGAGAGAAAAAAAAACAGATACCAGTAAAAACATATTTGATTGATGAACTTTTTATTTAATCGAAAATATCTACACAATCATGTCAAAAAATATAATTCAACATTGGAAAAATAATAATACTCTATGGACTGATAATTCTGGAAAGTCACTTCCTTGTTTTCGATTTTTGAGAACAACTTCGTTGTTATATCCACAATTCTCGCTAGATCCAGGTATTTAGATCGTCTTATGTCCACGATAATATCCTTCAGATTTTTTTTCTGATCTTTGCTCACCTCTTTGAAAATTTCGATTCCTTTGATAGTGATTTTTTCCAGTCTGTCCTTGTTGAATATTTGCAAAAATGCTGCTCAATGACTATCAGACTCTCTGTTAGGTTCTCTCTTGTTCGGTTTATTTTTCGGTGGTTTCGAGCTAGTGGAGCCACCAGTGCCGGCGCCTCCCGGAGCTTTAGGGTTCTTGGGTGGAACTGGTTTTTTACCTGAACCAGATGACTGACCTGTTCCAGAAGAAGTTCCTCCACCTTTTGAAGTAGTCACACCCTTAGAGGAAGGCCCAACCAGAGATGATCCCGAATTTTGACGTTTTGCGTGTGCGTCAGACGCTTCGGTTACTGCGCGTGGAATTCTGTAGACTAGTATGGACTGAGTCACAATCGAAGGCTCAGTTTCAATTAATTTTTTAACAATCACTTTATCCACCGATTGACCAGCTGATTCATTGATGACCTTCGTCTTACAGTTACCAATGACAGCACCACCCAGTCCACCAATGACCAAGGCGACGATCAGAATTCTCCCGAACATTGTTAATAGATTGATCAAAAATTTCAAGGTGACCCCCAAGTGTGGGACACTGGTATTCCGGTAATCTCTTGATTGGATTCCGCTTCGTTCGAGTCGGAAACGTTACGCCACTCGAAGATGATCTCGTCGAGGATGGAGAGACTCTCTTGTATCTTAGAAGCAGCAAGCTTTTCAGACAAGATCGTTCCTTCTCCTACTGGCAAGTCTCCGTAGTCTTTGATCAAAAATTCAAGGGCAGACCTCTTCCTGAGAACAGACGATTCTAGGCTCGTTCTGTATTGGCAACCGACGCGTTCAATGTTTACTTTTATTGGTCTGATGACATTCAGCAGAAAACGCCCCACTGTTTCCCTTGGTCTTCCTTGAAGCGTATTTTTTTAAGCCGATGTCAAATATGAGGTTCAGGAGGGTTTCAACCTTTGCGTGACTAGGGTGAGTGAGCTCCGGGATGCTGTGGTTGAGATATCTCAAATTTTCAAGGGATTGAATCATTTTTTCTGATCTCGATGATATTACAAATATGGAAATTGCTGAAAATAATTAAAATTATGTTTTATAAATTGGAATAATTTTTACAGTTAATTGTAATGAATACATGTAGTAGGCTGCAGCCTACTTCAAGGAGACACAAATAATTCCGTAGCGATAATTTTTTCGCAGATATCTCGACAACTAAGCGAGATAGAGCCGTTTTACTTCAATCATTCTTTGCAGAGAATTTCAAGAGCTACAAAACAAGATTATGATGAATTCATGCTATCTCGCTTAGTTTCCAAGGTATTTGACAAAGAAGATTGACCAAAAAAGTAAGTTCAAAAATTGAATTTTTTTATCTTGTACCTTGTGAGCATTATTCTCATTGCAATTTCGATTACACTTGCATTTGCCACAATTCTAACAGGACTAGTCGAGAGACTTGCAATTATATACTGAAGAGCACTAGCCCGGTGTTGTCTACTTGTAAGGGAGAAAATCCCAGTTCTTTGAAGGGGGGAGGGGGGAAGGGTAGCTCATCGAACAAGGTATATTATCGTACTAATGCAAGTGCCGATATCAGCTTTGTTCGATTCCTATGCATTACTGTGTAAATTTCGGTTTCGACATGACTTCGGATGCGACTCTTCTGTTAGTCGTACAATATCAGTGGTGATGGGCGATTCTGAATCAATTCTTTCAGATCGATTCTTTTCTACAAAATATGACTTTTCTTTGTTTATCCTCAACATGGAAGATAATCGATTGTCCAGTAATTTTTTCGAGTGAATCGACTTTTTTTGCAAATACAAGGGAAAACTCCAAAAACAAGAGAAAAAGAAATATTCAAAGGATAACAGTCGTGTCAGGTTGCTCCACGCATCAATCAAAATAATTACGGAAGTGAAATTATTGAAATGATCCACTTTTTAATAATGACCTATGTATATTCACTCATAGATTCGTTTGTACAAAAAATGGATAGTAAATCGAAGATTTTGCCCCCGTACCATATTTTGATAGAAGGATTTCAAGTTACACGAGGATTTCCAGAGAATACTCTTGAAGGAGCAGTTCCACATCTTTTTTTTTCTCTCTCAATTCCCAGACTCTTTTGAAAAAAAATTGTCATTTCTTACCAACTCAATTTTTGTTTACGTATGGATGAAAACTAGGAATGGCGAAATAAATCATTTTTTCTGATTCAACATTACATAAGATTGAAAATCAGTACAAGTTTCAGGTCGTATGAGCATTTCTTATGTATGTTCAACCACGAAATGGTCTTTTTTTATCTCTCTTTTCATTTCTTAAATAGAAAAAACTGGCTCGTTGAAATTCCATAAGATTTTATGCATCGATTGTTTTTGAATTGAGGAATATAGACTTCGAGAATTGTAAAGGGTAATGTGAGGGCTAAGCGCCTAAGACGATAAGAGCTCACGTGAAATAGATAATTTTCACAGTTAATTACTCAGAATTCGTCAGCTGAATTTTCTTGAAACTTTGCAAATATTTCTAAAATTGATCCGATAATATGTGAGAATTTTTTTCATTATTGATTTTGCATTCCTATTTCACTGATGTTCCACGTTAAATTGCCAGCGTAGAGGATGATCATGTAATCTTGAAGACAAAGCCAGTGTTCAAATAGTAGCAAAACTTTGATGAGTTGACATATATCCTCGACTCATTGCATTGAAATTTCGTAATAAAAATTGCAGTTTATCTATTGGAATATTTGCATTTCACTTTGAAACATTTTGTGGTGTAGGATAGGCGTTAAGTGAAGATGACGATAGAAAATGAGGGAAAAAGATAATTATTCACATGGACATGGCTTGTGAAATGATTGAATTTTTTTCTCTTAAACCAAATATTTATGGTCAGGCATCTCCACTACGCTGTGCCGGCTGTCCAGCGTTGCGACGTCCCTCAATTCTCAATGATATCGTCACCTTAGAAATAAAGGGGCGTAAGTGCTATATATAAGCATAAGTTTGCACCTCTTTCTGTCTAAGGCGGCGATATGAGAATTTCAATTGAAGTGAATCAACATTGATCATAAGTTAATTTTAGATCAATATGTAAACTTCACACGAATAAGCCTGCATTAAGTGCGTTGAAAATCTTGTTGAGAATTTGGATGAATCGGACTAAGTTACATGATGTTATTGAGAATTTATCAAATTTAATGCCATAAAAAAAAGAAAGACAGGGAAGTTATCATTGGAATCTTTTTTTTTTTGTTACTCCAATTGCACTATCTCCCTTATGTCATTATTCCACTATGAAAAATTGGAAGCTTTGATTTTCCCTTCTAAGAAAAATGAAATTTTAAAGAATTCTGAAAGACTCTCCAAATGTTTCCTGCCGTCAAATATTCTCTTTTTTCTTAAATCTAAATGGCTAATTAACCATTTTTCGCAGCTGAAGTTTCCGTCACTTCCATATTTCTCCGGAATTTTAACCCTTGAAGTACACACCTCTGAACAGAACTTCGAAGCACACACGAGGTCGAATTGAACCCCACTCCATTTTCTGAGTGCTTTATCTCAAAAACTATGCATTTTTTCGGAATTTATGTCATGAGGTTTTTCATTGATAAAATAATGTACTTTCGAATACAAATCTTCATTGGTTTGATTTGACTATTTTTTGATGGTGAAAAAATTAATCGAAATCAGACCTCTTTTCTAAAGTTCACTAATTTGAATAAAAAAGCTTATAAGCGTCGGTGCCGAGTATTTCAAATATTTTTATTCATTTCATCATATATCGAGGAAAAAAAAAATTGGGGGTCAAAATGACCCCCAGTGTACTCCGAGGGTTAAGAATGGGTTCTTCAAGGATGATGCCTGGTAGCGATAGCGAGGAATAGTATATTTTGTACCTAGGCCGAAAAAACGTCAACTGCGAAAAGAATTTGCTTCCCTCATTTCACTCGGAAATAAAATTCTTTTCGCAGTTGCCTTCTTTCTGACCTTGAGTCGTAATGTACAATTAAGATAAATATTCATCTATTGCAATCAGTGGAAGGTAAAAAATTTATCGTTCCTCCTGGTCTAATAATTGATTTTCAGGTTGTTTGATAATGTAAACAAACGTCGGTGAAAGAATTCCTGATATGATCGCTTCAAATGTTTTTTCTTCATTTTCAAATGTTTTCATATTTCTCATAAAAACCTAAAACGTGTCACTCGTGCCTAAATTTCAGTCTTTTAATTTCAATTACAAATCATTTAATTCATTCTTTCTATGGAGGGCAAGCTGGATGTAAATTATAAGAGATACAACAAAATTACTGCTATTTGGAGTTTTAAGGAATATCGTAATGTACCCCTTCGTCCTCACGCATCACCTCCGTTTTTATTAATGACAGACGGACATTCAATTCTATTCTCAATGGAAACTTGTTACGAAAACGAACGGCTGAACTTGAAGCTCCGACAAGGGACATCCCGAACAATTCGAGCAATTGTAACCATTTCAGTGGAAAGAGACTCGCAAATGGAAGTCTTAAAATCCCGTCTCCATGAGTGCTGGAAGGCAGAGATAGTGGTCGAAAAGGTTGCTCGATTGCCACATATAATTTTTGACTCCAATTTGACAATCACATGTTCAGTGACATGGCTGGGAGTCAATGATGCACAAGTAACCGGAAAACATCCAACCCCTCCTTTATATAAAATAAGGACCTACTTCAACCCAGATCTTATTCCCGATGTCAAAATAATCATTGGAACCGAAGAATTATCAGCTCATAAAGGATTATTGGCTCTTCATAGTCCAGTTATGTTAGCAATGTTCGAAACGCCGATGAAAGAATCCAGAGAAAATAGAGTGATCGTTGAGGATATAGAGCTTCAAACAATGGAGATACTGCTGAAGATCATTAGTACTGGTGAAACTAAAGATCTTGATGATTTTAATGTTGCACTGAAGGTTCTAGAAGCAGCTGAAAAATATCAAATGCTGATGATAAAAGAGGTGTGTGAATGCAAGCTGGCACTGAAAATACGGAATCATCTTTTGATTGCATTGCTTGAAAAAGCTGATCAATATAATGCACAAGGATTGATCGAAACCTGCGTTGAGTATATAATTGCTGAGAAAGGATCGATGACTTGCGAGAAATTTCAAGATATGTGCCTGAATAAACCCAATGTAGCAGCTGCTGTTCTGAAGACACAAATGAGCAAGTTATATTCAATTCCCGAGAGTTGAGAGGGAAGAGTCCGAGTTAGATTTTTCACAAAAACATTGATTCTTGAATATGTTGTTTAATATAAATGTATGAGACAATATTGATTATTAAACAATATAAATGGATATGAATGTATCTGTTTAAAAAAAATTTGGAGTTATGAATATAATATAATAAAATGTAGTTGTAAAACATAAATTCAATATGTAAAAGATTCGGATTGTTTATCCATTTATCGTTTATCCATTCATCATTTATCGATTCGTCCGCATCATCCAGATGGAAATTTTCCATTGATTAAGGGGGAACCACAGTGAAATTCAATATTCTTTGGTTGGTGAAGAGATTCATCGAGTGGCACATTATTTGGCACATGGTGGGATGTGTCGAAAAACCTCAAAAATGTTAAACACAATCCATTTTGCCCCGTATTTTAAGATAATACGTGATTGTTCCGGTTATATCCTAAAAATGTCCCGTGGCCCACAATTTCCATCCGATTTAGATTTCTTTTTCTTCAAATATTCGTTAGCTTTTAGGAGATGCGAGGCAAAATGTATTGTGTTTAACATTCTTCAGGTTTTTTTAACAAATGTCACTCGATGAATCCCTTCATCAACCAAAGACACTTGAATTTCACCGTGCTCCCCCCTTCACCGAACGAATGAAACGAACCATACTTCATAATTAAAGGAAATCTCATAAAAAAATGCCAAGTCTCAACGGTTGTTGGAAACAACTCGACCAGTCCTGTAAGCTAATGCAGTAATAGCTCCAACATTTCCCGAGCCAAATACAGCGGCACCAGCGAATCCACCAGCAGCGTCCGTAGCGGCGAGTACAACTGTTCGACCGCCAGACTCAAAAGGTATTCGATTATTTGAGATGTCAACAGCCATGTCTCCAATACTCTCAACATAGCCATGTGGCTTGCCGGTGCTAACAGTAGTAGCAATGTCCGTTACCATACCACCTGCTATACCACCCAAGGCTGTACCAGCAGGACCAGCCGCCGATCCCAAAGCCCCACCTCCCATAACAGTTATTGTCCTAAAAGATTCGTACATTGTACAATTTGGTCGAAAATTTTAAGTTTACCACCAAGTAGCAAATTTCTTCTTGAGAACAGATGATCCTAGGCTCCTTCTATATTAGCAACTAACGTGTCCAACGTTTATTTGTATTGATCCAGTAGCATTTAACAGGAGATGACTTACTGCCTTCCGTCGTAATTTGTTTTTTCCTTTTGTTGATAACGTATTTTAGATTCAACCCGTTGTACTGTAGTTGAGACTTTTCACTTTTCTTAATGCAACAGTTTTTTTGTTCTCGGTATCACAGGTATAAGTATTACTGAAAACAATAAAAAGTGTCAGTTGTATACAATTATCTTGTCATCGTAGGAACAAAGGGGCGTATGAGCCACGAATACTGAAATATTTGAAATGAATTGGTAATTCGATTCACAAAGACATTCTTTGTCTGCAAAGAACAAGAAATGGCAAAGTGGCACTTACGTCTTTTTGATCCTGCGGTCATAATATGAAAGAGAAATTAAAGAAAAAGAATCACGGAAAAGAAATCTATCGATTGTTAATTGCCTTGTACTTGAAAATTATTTGTAGTGAAATTTTGCTTACCGTAATACTTCGCAGAGTGCAAACTAGGAATTGACATGAAATGGATTTTCTTGAAAATTTATCGGCCGGAAATAGCTATCTAATCTCATCTAATCTAGGATGAGGTGAGGACGGCATAGCGAGTAATAAAATGCAGAAAAATTCGTTTCTATTTTTTCAATTTGAATTGTTGTAGGATAAATAAGTGTATCAAAACGATTTCCCGGAAGAGGGGTAATAATCTAGCTCTCACATGAAAACTGTGAACAAAGATGGTGTGGTTTCTGATCGCTCACTGTAGACTTGATTCTGATAACAACAACAGATCCACCCAACGTTGTCAGATCTCTTCATCTTCACGTCAGTATTACAGAAACTCCAATAATATCAATTCAAAACGCACTCTATCCACTCATGATCTATTTTTAGTTGAGGATTTTTTATTTCCCCAGAAATTGAACTGAAATAAATTGAAGTCAGAAAATTTGGTCTAGGAAATTTTCGATAGGGAGGAAATACAGATACCAGTAAAAAACATAACTAATCCATGAAATCTTTGCTCAATCAAGAGTAATTACAAAAATTATATGGAAAAATACAATTCAACATTAGAAAAATGATAATATTCCATAAATTGTAATACATCGTTATCTTTGAAACAAATTGGCGTAAATGCTATGTATAGCACTTACACCTTTTTCACTCTAAGGCGACGATATATTGTAATATAAATATATATTGTGACATAATGTGGGCGGCTGCCCACGAGGAGCCTAGCACTAGTTTGTTTCAGTATCCGAAAGGGATGAATAGATTCAAAACCTCTGAGAACTCTCAGCCAGGTAGTGCCAATGGATATTTTATCGACGTGGAAGCTTCTTCCCATTTAACCATTCATCTCCATCCTCGTCATCCTCATAAATTTCATCTATGTAATAACAAGACGACAATTTCCACTCCCCAGCCTGAAACTTCAGTACAATCATGAGCCTCCTGCCAAAATTACCGGAGTATCTCTCATAAACAATTCGCTGGTGACCTTCTCTAACCAACTGTTCATATTCCGGAAGCATTTTCAATCTGTTAAGTATTTCTCTTGCAATACGAAAATACCCAACAACATCCAACACTACGTTCTTCCCAGGAATCAATTTGTGTTTGAAGTAATGATAAACAGCAGCGAATATGTTGACAAATTGAGGCTTTATCGTTTTCATCAAATCTTTAATCTCATTCGCAAGACTTTTAAAAAGATTAATTAGAGTATCGATCGATTTGGTGATTTCTGAAATAATAATTTCCACAATCTGTCTCCGACGTGCATCATAGTTCTCAGAAATCCCTGGAAAGCTGGAAGGCGTCTGGTTGTAGGCGTCGTTGCGTTGGGTTAATGTTTCGTGCACATAAGCTACAACAAATTTAATTAAGGACTGAAAATTCTGAAAATTCACGTCATTCTTGTCAAGCTGCGACATCAACTTGGTTGTTATATCCACAATTCCCGTTAGATCCAGGTATCCAGATCGTCTTATCTCTATGATAAGTTTTTTCAACACGTGTTTCTGTCCTTCATTCAGACCATTGAAAATGTTTTTTCCTCCAATAATGATTTCTTCCAATGTTTTCTTGTTGAATATTTTCAAGAATGCTTCCCAGTGACTCTCAGTTTTCTGCTCCGTCTGTTTCTTATTGTTTTGATCATTATTCGGTCGCTGACCACCGGAACCACTAGTACTAGAGGTTTCAGAAGCTTTAGACCTTTTCGATGCAGTCGCTCGTTTGCCTGAACCGGATGACTGGCCAGTGGAAGAAGACGTCCCACCACCCTTCGAAGAAGTCCCACCACCATTTGAAGAAGTCCCTCCACCATTTGAAGAAGTCCCACCTCCATTTGAAGAAGTCCCACCACCTTTTGAAGAAGTTCCAGCTGAAGATGATACCCACTTTCTATATCTTGCGTCCTCTTCGGACGCTCTTATGACAACGCGTGAAGTTCCGTGGGCCAATGCGGATTGAGTCACGATCGAAAGCTCGGTTTGAATGACTTTTCTAACAATTGCTTTACCGACCGATTTACCAGCTGATTCTCCAATAACCTTTGTCGCACAGTTACCAATAGCAGCACCACCCGCTCCACCAACGATGTCCGAGCCAATGATCAGACCTGTTCGAGCGATTGCTCCAAGAGGTACTTCGCCATTTGAGATGTCTTCAACAATGTCAGAGACACCTGAAATAACCCCTTTGGGTTGTCCGCTGACGACAGAGAAGGCAGTATCAGTGAGTGCACCAGCAGCTGTCGCTCCTGCGATCATACCAGCAGGACCTCCAAGCGCTCCTGCAGCAGCCCCTGCCATTACAGCACTTGATCTAGTAGCTTCGTAAATAGCCTTGGCTGCTGCCCATCGATCCCCAGTTGCGTAGTGCCACATGCCTTTAGCATGCCCCACAACTGGTATTGAGTCCAAAATTCCTCCGAACATCGTTGCTAATTAGATCAGCAATTTTAAGATGACCACCAAGTGTGGGACGCTGGTATTCCGGCTATCTCCTGATTCGATTCCACTTCGTCCGAGTCGGAAACGTCACGCCACTTGGAGATAATCTCTTCGAGGATAGAGATGCTCTCCTGTATATTAGAAGCAGCAAGCTCTTCAGACAAGATCGTTCTTTCTCCTACTGGCAAGTCTCCGTAGTCTTTGATCAAGAATTCAAGGGCAGACCTCTTCCTGAGAACAGACGATTCTAGGCTCGTTCTGTATTGGCAACCAACGCGTTCAATGTTTATTTTTATTGGTCTGATGGCATTCAGCAGGAGACGACCTACTGTTGTCCGTTGGTCTTCGGTGAAGCTTATTTTTTTTATGCCGATGTCAAATATGAGGTTCAGGAGGGTTTCAACCTTTGCGTGACTGGGACGAGCGAGCTCCGGGGTGCTGTAGTTGAGATTTCTCAAATTTTCAAGAGATTGGACCAGTTTTTTTGTTCTCAACGACATTGCGACCATGGGAATTGCTGAAAAATAATTAAAATCATTTTAATGTTTTTTTCTCCGACCATATATTTATTCAATCCAAAATTTAGAAGGAAACGGCCATTCTGGTCACTCAAAAATTAAAAAATTATAAAATTCTTCTTTCAACAAAGCAGACGTAACGTTGATGCTTTTTTGAAAAAAGAATTTTATAATTTTTTTAATTTTGAAGTGACCAGAATGTCCGTCTTCCTCTAAATTTTAATTGAAATCATGTTTTAGATATTTAAATAATTTCTACAGTTGATTATGATTAATACAGTGGCTATAATTTTTTTTGAATAGCTTGGAACACTAAACGAGATAGAGCGACTTCGCTCTCATTCCTTTTTGTAGAGAATTTCAAGAGATACCAAGGAGAATGAGGACGAGATTACGCTATCTCGCTTCGTTTCCAAGATATTTGATAGAAAAGATTGATCAAAAAAATTATCTTATCCCTTTGCTGCTGGATTTGTTCAGAAGCTCCCACATTCTTCAAAAAAAATAGGTGGAAAGGAAAGAGACAAGTCGTCAATGATATAGTAGAATGAGTTAAAAACTTAGATTTTTAATTACCTTTTACGTGAGCATTATTTGCATTGAAATTCCATTCACGCCAATATTTTCCAAAACCCCAACTGGACTAGTCGAGAAACGTTCAATTACTGAAGAGCAATAAATAGGTCGAAGTTGTTCTCTTGAAAATTTACGACGTAGCAGATGATAATGTAATCTTCGATCAAAGCCAATACTCACATAGTAACAAAACTTCGATAAGTTAACTTTATCTTCTTTGCATTTGAATGTACCAATAAAATTGCAGTTTGTTCATCGGAATAATTGCACTTTATCTTCAAACATTCTGTTATATGTGAGGGAAGTTCATAGAAAATACCGATAAAAGATGAGGGACAAAGAAAATTATTCGCATGTATGCGGATTATGAAGTGACTGTGTTGAATTACTTCAAACCGAATACGTAAAGTCTTACTGGCCAATGAAGTAACTTCGGAAATATTCGGATCCTATGCTATAACATATAAATTTCAGCTTCGGGTCGACTTCGGAGGTTCCCTCTTTGGCTAGTTCGACAATATCACCAGGGATCCCCACCACTTTATGCCAGCTGTCCAATGCTGCCACATCTCTCAATTCTCAATGATATCGAGATATCAATTGATGTGAATCGACATTCACAATGGGAGAAAAAAAATCAGTAAACATGACTGCACCTCAATAAAAATTTCTGGAACTCATTTTTCAAAAAGGAGAGAGACCTCATCAATTTTTACGAAGTGGCACAATAATTTTTACTCTATAGGTATACTTATTTTTTGCATTTCTTTCTTTGATCCCTAGACTGCTGGAGAGGCACAGTAATTTTTACTGATTATTTTTTCTCCGTGCATAAGTTAATTTTAGATCAATATGTAAACTTTACAGGAATAAGCTTACATCGACTGCGTTGGAAATCTTGTTAGAAATTTGTATGGATCGGACGGATGGTTATATAAAAATATTAAATTTACCAAAAAATCTTGATAATTCTCGAAAAATTTCTAAATCTACAAATTTCCAGACTTCTGGTTAGTTTCAAATAGTTTGAAATAAAACAGATTTTTTTTTTGAAGTTATGCGGAATTTGTTAATATTTATTGAATGTCTATCGATTTCTTTCTCAGTAAAAAGGAGATCAATAAATATTTTTTAATCAAAAGATACGCAGTTTCTCCATTTTCCTCCGCTTCTCCTCTGGACTCAGGCCAGTAATTCACTAATATTGTATAATTGCGCCTGATCAAATTTGGATCCGGAATGAACATGGCTGTCTTGATCCAGTATAGCATGGATAAGCCTGATCAAATCCTGAACTGGAGTGAATATGGCTATCTAGATCAGGCATGCCATGGTTATGTCTGATCAAATCCTTATCCGGAGTGGGTATGGTTATCATGATCCGGTATAGCATGAGCACGCCTGATCAAATCCGGATCTGGTATAACATGGACAGGCCTGATCAAAGATGGCCTTGATCAGTATGACGTCAGGATAGTCTGGTTGAAGACTTCCGGAGAGCACTAAATCTAATAAGACTGTCCTGGCCTGGCCCTGACATCTCCCAGTTGTGGGGAGCCTGATCGAGAATTGTGAAAAATACAAGTCCGATAAAATTATCCTTATTCGGAAATGATCAGGACCATATCAGGTCAATTTTTATCAACTTCATCATCAACACCTAATTAATCATTCTGAGTTTCCCACAGATTCATAATCTAATTCCGAAAATCATTAATATTCCTATGGAAGAAGTTGATGTAAATGATCAGCCGGACCGATGCTATAACTGAGCTGTAGTCTATTGGTTAACGGGTCAGCTTAGTGTGCAGAAGATTCCCGGATTGAGTCCACCCAGGTGCAAATTAATTTCCTAATTTAAAATGTCTAGTTTCAGTGAAAAATATCTCACGTGCAAATACAGCGATGAATTACTTGGCCGTGAATAGATAATATGTTTTTTGTTATTGAGTTGATTAATTAATTATTATAGTCTTTTGGATAATGTATGGAATTTTCCATCAGGCACTGATCTGGAATGCCTTATTCGGTCTTGAGTTGGAGATCCAAGTCAGGCCCTGACTTGACAAAGCGTTACAGTCCAGACTTGGACCGGATAAGGCATCCAAGCAAGGGATGTCCGGAGTCAGGCCAGCCTGATCAGGTCCGGATGAGACCTGGATCAAAATTTCTAATCGGGTATAAGAAGAACTGGACTCTTATTCACGGTCGAAACTGCTTATTCCTCGACTTTCTGGGTTTTCCTTACATGAAGTTCTATCATTTTATATATTTTTTTTTAATGGAATAAAACGTGAGGGAAATATACGACATGTGATTTCTCCAGACATCCCATCTCTGATAACGATTTTCTCCAATGTTTTTTTTTTCATTCGAAAAAAAACCACTAATTTCTTCAAAGTGGAAAAATAGCAAAGTAGCACTTATGCGAAATGAATGATGAACAAAACAATTCTATCGATTGTTAGTTACCTTATACTTGAAAATTATATGTCACGAAATGTTGCTTATCGTGATATGTACTTCACAGAGCGCGAATCCGATTCATCATCCGGCAAATCCTATCTAATCTAATCTCGATTGAGGTAAGCACTGTTCAGCGAGCAATAAAATTGAAAACAATCAGCTAATATTTTTTCAGTTTGAATTGTTCTATGATAGAAATGCGTGTAAAACGATTTTCCAGGGAAGACGCGATGATCTAATCCTCATTTGACAACTGCGCATAAACATGATTTTGAATCGTTCGCTTTAGGCTTGATTCTGATAACCACAGCGGATTCACCCAATGTTGTGAAATCACTTGATCCTCACATTTGCATCACAAAAATCATATATTACCGCTTTGGAACAAACTCTATTTTGTTATGATCTAATTTTAAATTAGACAGACATTCTTCTACGGATCAGGTTTAAATAAATTGCAGTTAGAGAATTTGGTCTACGATTTTTTTGATGAGGAAAAGATAAGGGATACCAATCAAAATACATTTGAGTCATAGCTTTTTTGTTTGATCAAGAATAATTATGAAAAAATATCAATAAAATACAATGTAGCACTAGAAAAGTAATGGTTTTACATTTGATTTATGTGTTTATTTTTATTTCTCGAGTATTGTACATGCACTCTTTCTGTACATCACATCTCATTACCCCATCCCAGTTTCCAGTTTTCCAGGTTTTCTCACTTAAGACTCCGGAAAACGCTCCATGAGAAAAACTTTAGCTGCAGCCGGAAAAAATGAGAAACGCCTGTACCATGGTACGGGCATTTCTTATTTTTCCCGAGATTTCTTTCCTTTCCTCCTATTAAAGTTTATGGAATTGAAGGAGTTATATTATTTATTTATTTTATACAGGCGTAATAAACTCAGCAAACAAAAACCTTAACATTATATATGAGTCTAATTGAAAGTTTGGTGGCTTGTTGCCACGTCTCTATTTTCTAGAGTATATGTATCTTCTACATAGATCAAGAATGAAAAAAAAAGATATTTGTTGTATCAACTTTTGAGCTTCAGGCACTAATGGCTTTATGTATATATTTTTTTTAATTTTTAGTGTATAAATTTTTTCTCCCGAGGAACTCCCGCTCGGTGTGCCCAGCCCAAGCGTGCCAATTTTTCCCCCCAATTGGAATCGAGAACTCGAAGGACCCTCGAGTTGCTATTGCAACGCTTAGACCGTTCAGCCTCACTATCGGTTTGATATTACGTTTCATATTACATAATTGATATTACGTTTGATATTACATAAATAATAATATAATTTCGGCAACTACCCGAGTGGAGACGAGAACTGGTTTTCTTCAGCATCCGAAACAGATGAATTGATTCAAATCCTCTGGAAATTTCCCCTTCCAAATAGAGGGAGCTCCCATATCGATAGAATATTCGTTGAAACTACTCCGAGTAGTTTCAATGAATGACGTATCGGGGTAGAAGCTTCCCATTTATCCATTCATCTCCATCCCTATCATCTCCATAACATACGTCCATGAAATAACAGGACGACAAATTCCACTTCCCAGCATGAAAGCGTAGTATAATCTTGAGCCTCCTGTCATAATTACTGAAGTATCTCTCATAAACAATTCGCTGCTGATCCCTTCTGGGACACTGCTTATATTTCGGAAGTGTCTTCAATCTTTTTAGCATTCCTGCTGTAAGACGGAAATACTCATCAACATCCAACTCTTTTGTCGAGCCGTTGAACGTTTTGTGTTTGAAGTAATGATAAACAGCAGAAAATATATTGATAAATTGAGGCTCTGTTGTTTTCATCAAATACTTAATCTTATCCTCATGATCTTTCAGAGATTTGAATAGACTGATTAAAATAGTGGAATCTGAAATAATAGATTTTGCAAGGTGGCACTGACGTCTATAGTAAATCTCAGAAAGATTTGGAAAGTTCGAAGGCGCGAGGCAGTAGGCGTTGTTGATTTCAGTTACCCTTCGTTTTACATAAGTTAAAACAAATTTATTCAATGAAAGAAAATTGATAAAATTCACGTCATCCTCCTCGAGTCGTGACAGCAACTGCGTTGATATATCTACCATCTCTTTTAGATATTCTGCTAGGTATTCTACTACTTTTATCTCTTTGATAACCCTCTTCAGTCCTTGTTTCTGTCCATTGTTCAGACTTTCAAGAATGTGCTTTCCTTTGATAGTGATTTCCTCCAATGTTTTCGTGCTGAAAATTTCTAAGAATCCTTCCAAGTGACTATCTGTACCCGTTTCGTTATGTTCTTCAATGTTCTGATGATCGTTCGGAAGGTGACCAGTGGAGCTACCAGAGCTCGAGGCTCTGGCAGCTCCAGACTCCTTCAGTGAAGCCACCTTTCCGTCTGTACCTCATGACTGCCCAGAGGATGAAGAAGTCTCACCGCACTTTGCAGGAGTCTCAACTGAAGAGCTTCCGAACATCACTGTTCATTGGATCAAAAATTTCTGAGCCATCCACCAGTTGTGGCTCTCTGGTATTCCTTCAGTATCCTGTGTCGATTCCTCTTCGTCCGAGTCGTAATCATCCGAGTCGTAAATTTCACGCCACCTGGAGATAATGTTGTCGAGGATGGAAATGCTCTCCTCTATTTCGGAATAATTGGGCTCTTCAGATAAGGTCTTTCCGCCTTTAACTGGTAAATCTCCGTAGTCCTTGATCAAAAATTCTAGGGCAGACCTCTTCCTAAGAAGAGACGATCCCAGGCTGTATTCGCAGCCGACGCGTTCAATATTGATTGTTATTGGCTTGATGACATTCAGCATGAGACGACCTAATGTTTCCCGTTCGTCTTCTGTGAAGTTTATTTTCTTTCTGCCGATGTTGTATATGAGGTTTAGCACGGTTTCAACCTTTGCGTGACTGGGAAGAGCGAGCTCCGGGGTGCTGTAGTTGAGATTGTCCAAATTTTTAAGGGATTCGATCAGTTTTTCAGTTCTCGATGCCATGAGAGGTGTGGGAATTACTGGAACGAATTTTATTCACGTTTTGAATGTTCGGATAATTTCTACGCCTAATCATAATGAATTCAGCATATGTTTACGAGAGACTCCAAACACAAATAATTCATTTTTCGCAAATATCTCGGAAACTAAACGAGATAGAGTGGTTTTACTTCGATCTTCTTCTGTAGAGAATTTCAATACCAACGAAAAATATTCAGATGAAATTACACTATCTTGCTTGATTTCCAATATATTTTACAAAAAAATTGACTTATCCTGTTCTAGTCTTTGGTATAATGAATTTCTTTACAAGTTTCAACATTCTTCAGAAAATAAGTGGGAAGAAAAGTGACAACCAGTCATAGCGCAAAATAAGATGGGAATCGGATTTTTAATTACCTCTGATATGAGTATTATATGTGTTGAAATTCTGATTACGCCAATATTTTCCAAAACTCTAACTGGACTAATCGAGAGACTTGCAATTGCTGAAGAGTACTAGCACGTAGTTATCCTCTTGGAACTTCACAATGTAGTGGACGTCAACAATACAAGTTACATGAAGTTATTGAGAATTTATTAGATTTGAGGTAAAAAAAATGAAAGATAGAGAAATCATTATCGGAATATCTTTCCGCATTTCAATTGTGTTACGTCAGAACTATTATTGCTAATAATTCTAAAATAGCATGGATTATTTCATTTTTCCTGTTTTGAGCCTAGTTGAAAACCAATAGCTCGGGATAGGAAGAAGGGAGTTTTTGCGTTTAACTATTTCTAATAGGGCGACAAGGTGAAAATAACAGATACTTTTTAATATTATTTGGTTTATATTTCCTGAATAAAAATAATTTTGACGATTTTACAAAAATAATTCTAAGATTTCCCCATGAATTTCCAATGAATTCGGATTTAAAATATTCAATTTTATTAATAACAATAATTCACGAAATTTGACAAAGATAATATTTCCATTCCTCAATTAATTTCCAAATGATTTGAATTTCAATTATTTAATTTTCTCAATAAAAACAATTCCCAATATCTAACAAAAATGATAATTCGATTTTCCAATTGATTTTTATAGAAATTCCAATTCAATCAATTAATTTCCTCATAAAAATAATTCCCAGAATTCAACAAAAATAGAACAAAATTTAACAAAATGCTCAGATTGATTATTTTTAATATTTTAACTTTTTTTATTTTTTTTATTTTAAATGCACGAGATCTGCACACGCAATATCCACGGTTTTAAGTAATTGCTTTCCACTTATCTTTTTCTGCTTAGTTTTAAACGATTCTCAATTCCAAAATTTTCCTCGTCTCCTTCTCCTTTTCTCACTATTCTCAAAATCACCGTTCTTTTTATTCTCTCTCTTGCATAATTTCACAGTTTTAACAAGTTCTTTTTCCCTCTCTCAAAATTTTCAAAATTCACAATTCTTTTTTTTTCTTCTCTCATTCTCAATTCAATAACTGTATCAGTCTTTTCTTTTTTCTTTTCAAGGAAACTATTTTTATATTTTTAGTCATTAGCCTCTCATCAACTACTGTTCTTAATTATTTTTCACTTTGTTCCTTTTTTTTTATTATAGCGAGAGAGAGAAGAGAACATCGAGTTATTCAACTTATTTTCTCCCCTCTCCACTCATTCCAATAATATAAAAAAAATAAAAATTAAAAAAAATACTTTGATTTGAGACGATCCGTGTTATTTACACCGGATGTCTCTTATCATTTTATTAGAACAATGGTGAATCGTATTCACCATTGTCTACAAAATTTCTTTTATTCGAAACGAAAGGTGTCTTTCGTTTCGAATATTTTCTCAAAAAAAAAAAAAAAAAAAAAAAAAAAACGTCTCAGTTTTTCTGGACGTTACAATTGCACTATCTTCATCGGATTTCGATTTATCCGTGGAAAACTAGAAACCAAACAGAAGAAGGGGATGAAAACGAAAGAACTGTTTATCTTTTGATTGAAGACTATTCATTGATTTCTTTCTTAGGAAGAAGGGCATCGATAGATATTTTTTTATCAAAAGATAAGCAGTGACTCAAAAAAAGACTAAATATCTGGAATAGCTTAACGATGAATAGCCGAAGGAAAGGAAACTTGAGAAGATAAGCAGTTTTTTTCATTTTTCTTCCTTTTTTCTCTGAACTCCATCCATTAATTTAATTTTATCCCAACGCATATTCTTAACGATCACTAACAGATGGACATCAATGGCGACTCTGGCATTTCTCAGGGCCAGTTTATGGAGTCAAAATCAGCGCTAACCGCGGATTAGCGTAACTTTAACTTTGGGATGAATATCGCTAACTGCAGGTTAATGTAACTGGGAATTTTTGGATTAAAAATGATAAACTGCAGTTTTACTCTTCAGTTGTTGATTCCTTGCCGTCATTCTGGATTCAATTATCAGTTACGTTAATCCGCGATTAACGATATTCGTTTCAAAGTTACAGTTACGCTAACCCGCGGTTAGCGCTAATTTTACCTCCATAGACTGGCCCTTCTTCTCCTATTCCATATGGTTATATCCCCTATGAGAGGGGCAAGTACCAAATAGATTGGCCCTTAGTTACGAGACCGATCACGCGCTAAGCGCGTGGAATTTCCCATCTGATTGTTTCGAATATATAACAGAAAAAATATGAAAATCTGCGATATGCATTTGTCAAAACGGTATGCATTTATCAAAATTCGGCCAATGGGGGAATGGTTTTTTTTTTTTGTAATTGACCAATGAGGAATCGGTTTTACGCATTTCGATATATTTTTACCTCTCGACTATGTTCATTTGTATGTATGCTGTATTTTAAATAGGAATTTCAAAAACAAACGAGACTACTACTGACATCAAATCAGGAACATTTCCGTTGTGCGCAGTAACATCTGCGCATAGACGTTGCACAGTGACTCAGTCCGTCATCTCCTTCTCAGTTGACTCTGGTTCTCCCGCCATTACGCGGGGCTCATCATTTTTCCTAATATTTCATTGACCTGGTGTTCACCATGACGGACAACCGTAAGTAATCATAATAATTAATCTCTCCTTCTTTTTGCACAATTTAAATTTGAATTTTTGAATTTTTCTCGGGTATCTCCACGTGTTGGAGCAAAAAAAACGTCAACAAACAGGCGAATGCTGTAGGACGCTCAGTCATTGACTTCTCCAATTAAGAATTAGTAAATTCAAGGATACGTCGTCGAATAATGCTTCGAGATAATTTCTCACTTGTTCTCATTCGTCGTCCGGTTTATCGCTAAAATTTCTCCATTATTGGGAACAAATCAATTATTTACTGTTTGAGAAATCCATTGAAGCGTCCTATTGCCAAAGCCGATCGATAATTTGCTCCACCATTTTTTTCTGATTATTTTTTACACTCAAATGATCACATTTACCTACGCAAAATGGCACCTATTAGTAATCCTATTAGATTGTAGAAGAAAAAAAAATCTGAGAGATAATGGAAAAGATGGATTTATTGATTTTTTTTTAATATTACTGGGAAACTGGAAAAAATTACAACTATAAATTCTTTCGTCAAATCGATTTTATTCTATCGTCAATTTTTTGAGGATATCACGGAGAGTAAGCGAGATCAAACGATTTTGTTCTAATCTTTTTGTGTAGCTTCTGAAATTTCCTGCAAAAAATGATACGTATAAAATTGCTCTATCTCGTTTATATTCTGAGATATTAACGAAAAAAAAAAAAAAAACTGGTCACAAAATGAAATTAATTTTGAAATTTTCATATTCTTCAGGAATTAGCACTGAAAAATGCTCCAAAACAATGGATTTTCAGCGGATACTTCCCGGGATAATGCGAAAAAATTGAATTGCTAGAGAAAAAAATTTCCCTAGTTTCTCTTCAAGTCTAAACAGAAATTTGAGATAAAGTAGAGAAACTAGAGAAAACGATTTCACTTTGTGACTAGTTCTCAAGATATATCTCATAGACTATTAGAAATAGAAATTTTTTTGTTGTAATAACCTTTTTTGTAGATAAGAATGGAAGCTACAAAGAAGATAATTAAAAAAAATCCTCTATCTCGCTAAGTTTCCGAAATATTCCAAAAACACCAATTCGCTGTTGAATTAATTGATGAATTCAGCTTTTAAAATGTCTTTCATTTCTTTTCCAGAATATTCGAGCTATCAGCAACAAGGCTATAACCAATATAGCCAGCCACCACCTAGTAGTGGCCAGGATACATCGTATCCACCACCTACATCAGGGAGTGGCAGTTACAATCAGTACAGCCAGCCACCGCCAAACAGTGGTAATTACGGTAGCTACAACAGTTACAGTACCAGCAGTGGACAAGATTACAGTCAGTCTCAGGGACAGGGAAGTTATTCCCAAGGTAGTTACGGTGCCAGCTCTGGCAATCAGAGTAGTGGCGGTGGTGGTGGCGGCAGTGGAGGCAGTGGCAATAGCTACGGTGGTAGTAATTACGGGGGTAGCTCGGGAGGTGGATACAATCGAGGAAGTTCCGGTGGAAGCTACGGAGGTAATTGAACAATTGGAAATTTACAATTATTTAATCAACACTTTTTATAGGATCTAGGGGTTACATCACTGTAGAATTTTCAAAAAATCTATTTCTTTTCGCTCCAAAAATTACTTTGAATCTTCCAGAATATGGGCAAGAAAGGTTATCACCTGAAATCCATTTTTTCTAAAGAAGTTTTAAACATTTTCCTTAAAGCTTCTTTATATTTATAGCATAAGTCAAAATTTTATTTGTATTTTTCTCAAAATATGATTTTTCAAATTGGCACGCAGCATAAGTCCAATAATTTTCATAATTCTCATTTTAATTTGATACAGTATGCTGAAAACAACATTTCAAATAGAAACATATAGGGGTTTTCAGAAGATTGATTGGCACATATTTAATTAATAAAAGATTGCTGTTTTTTTTGTCGAAAATTGAACTTTTTCATTCAAATGCTCGCCAATAACTCAGAAAACAATATTTTCAAAATTCGTTACGTATTTCTGTAGCTATGTGCATCTAGACTGAGCCAATTTTTTCTTTTTACATTTGAAATTTGCACCAGTTACACTGCGTGTAGCAAATTATTTCAAATTCGAGGAGTCTCGCAAGAATGTCTCTGGTGTCGTAATTTTTTGCTGAATTGTCTTTTTTGAAGACTCAAGTATATGCTCAATCATTCCTTGAAATATTATTATTTCATTACCTCTTTTTCCACAAAAGAAGAATATCCAAAAAACGCTCCTTTAAAGGTTTTCACAGCGGTGTAACCCCTTAAGGTGCATGATATTGGAAATAATTTTTTTTTAATACAAATTATTTTTTGAGAATATTATTTAAAAAATCTGAAAGATGTGTGTTAATTTTATTATCATTTCGGTGAATCTCAATAATGCAGAATTGTTTAATTACTGGAATGATTTCGTTCTATGTTTAGGTCAAGGCGGCGGAAGTAGTGGTGGAGGTGGTGGCCGTTACAGCGACCGTGGGGGCTACGACCGCTCAAGCGGTGGTGGTGGTGGTGGAGGTGGTGGTGGCGGTGGTTACAAGTAAGTTTCCATTTTCTTAAACAGCCTTACTGCCTTCGATTACGGCAAAAAGAAAAAAAAATTTGAAAATGCGCCAAAGCATTTATTTTGTCGCCTGGAGAATACAAAAATAAAAGTTCCCCAGAGTCAAGTAGGTGCCCTGTATATATATATCTATATATATAAATTATCTGAACTTAAAAAATATAAATAAGATCGTCAAACATTATATAATTCATCTACAAAAAAAAAACAAAACATGTGGTTCACCTGCCTTATTTTGGCGTTAATGTGTTTGAAGTGTGCCTACAGGTTTTTTATCGCACAGGTATAACTGGTTTTAAAAGAAAGAAAAAGGTAATATAATAACAGGTTGTATACGACAATTGACGTAAAAAATAATAACAATAAAAAATATATGGTTCATATTGTAATGACACAATTGAAGTGTAAATCGAGGAAAAAAAATAGAACAATCACCGAGGTATGTGAATAATTACTCTGTTGATGCCAACAGTAATAGTAACAAAAATGGTTTCTCATTTAGGATCAAAAATTATCCCAACAAAGCAGCGAAATTACTTCGCCGATGAAATTAATACATTTGTGATTTATCACAAAAACGTAAATATCCTCTTAAAATAAAAATGAATCTCAAACTTGTAACTTCCATCCCCTCTTTCAATTGAGATTTGCAAAGAATAACCAGTTGGTTATTTTTGTCATTCATCACCAGTACAGTACAACCTCTCTATTTGCATCGTCATCTTAATCGCTATTTCATCTTTATCACTACTGCAACTATACCATAGCCAAAAAAAAATGCCAATAAGTCTTGTGCGCAATCTACTGCGCATGTAACGATTTCATAACTCCATTTTGTACCTAAAATATGAACTGATCCACTACAAATTCAGTTGCAGGAAAAATACATATTTCTATGTTTTCTGTGCACGGAAAAAAAAATAAAAATTACTGTGCCTTTTTAGTAGTCCATGGATCAAAGAGAGAAATGCAAAAAATTAGTATACCTATAGATTAAAGATTACTGTGCCACTTTGTACATACAAAATTGATGAGATCTCCCCACTTTTTTAAGTGATTTCCATAAATTTTCATTTAAGTGCATAGTAATTTTTCTTCTGTAGGTATACTAAGTTTTTGCATTCCTCTTCTCGGTCCTTAAGCTGCTGAAAAAGTATAGTAATTTTCAATGTTTTTTTTTCTCGTGTATTATTGGAAAAGATCCCACTTGTTGAATAGGGCGAATATGAGGCTCTCTATAAATTTTGTGCATGCACAATACTTCGATAGAATGAAAAGACCTGTTTGGCCCTCGTCAGGCCTCAACTTATTCCCTTTAGTGCCCCGAAGAACACATTTACTGGCCGATTAATTTTTTGTTTATTGTTTTATAATTGAAGCAAATGGCTACACACTAACTTCCATTGAACAAATTAATAGAGCAAAGTCGCCTCACTACATCAAAAAAACTGCGCCTAAAGATAACTCCTAAGTAGTAAGGTTGAAACGTCCAAAAAAATATGCAAACCAAGAGGTTGTACTGTATTTAACAAAAAAAAAAAAAAAAGGTCATGTCTTCAGTGACGATACTCGTATCGCGTCAGTCCCCCTCACACAATAAAAACGTGGTATTGATCTTCGTGCTCGTTGATATACATTCTAAAACAAAGAATAATAAAACATGAAAAATTATGTCATATCTACCCTCTATTTATGCCTGTTAAAAAATTGACATTGTCGTGGTAGAGAAAAATAAAAACGAACAATTGCGTTTCAATTTCTACTGTCTGACAGTAAATAACTCAGACTGTATTTACAGTAGAATCTCTGTAACAAGGCTCCATTAGATGTTTTGAAGAAAATGTTTTTTTTTTTAGGCATTAGTTCTTTTTATGGGGAATCCCAGAATATTGAAGAGATGATGGATTTTTTTACAGCTTTTCATCTTGAAAAAAAAGGATTTTTATAAGAAAAACTCTTTGAATAATCCTGTAATAAAACCCGTTCTGCCCCTATAATTTTCGAGATAATGCGAATATGAACGATCAAAAAAATGTTTTTTTTTCTCAATATTTCGGAAACTATAGATCTGAAAACGATTGTATCACAGGATTTTTGAACGAAAGTAATTTTATATAAAAGGGTCCAATACACAGATTCTACTGTTAAAAATAATTGAAAAAAAAAATAGAATAAAAAAGAATTGTGCATGCTGACAACTTTAACTGACTGCAACTGACTATGCTCTTTCAATATAAAATAAAAAACATAATTCAAGAAATAATTGACGCAAATTATGTAAAGCAGACAAAAAAAAATATTGTGGTGACAGATGACATTTAGACAGTAGGTAACATCAAGAAAAATGGAATGTGATGGGGTGTTTGGATATGATCAACGTTATGAACAAATCACATCAACGATCGAACGATCGAAGTCTGTTAGCCCCCCATGAGTCGTCTCATTGGTATATCTGCTTCTGTGTTTTAGCAGTGGCGGTGGCCGTGGTGGTTATAACAAAGGTAAATGCACCAGATCGTACTGTACTGATCTGGTGCTTAATTCACGCATTCACTCTAATATTTTTTAAAAAAGAAATTAAATAAATAAAATATAAAACAATGAAAAAAAAAATGATTTGCATATTAATACTCGGTTACTTTTATTATATGAAAGGGCTGCCTGTGTTATAACGCGTTAATGTTGGGGTCATATTTCTCTCTGTGGTGGAGTCAATATATTTGTTTTTTTTTTTGCATTTTAAAAATTCATTTGGCTGTGATGCATCAGGTACTTCATTAAATAATAAGTTTGAAAAAAACCCTGAAAGTTTTTTTTTTTTAGTTACAATTGTTTTACAAAGCGACTGCTATGTAGAACGTTTATTCATGAAGTTGATTCTCCCTAAAATACGTCAGTGGTGTATTTTTAATAGTTAATTAATTCTCTTTTTTTTGTCTTTGATGATTTAATCGATGGAGCCCTTTTATATGTTAAGCTGCAACCTTGTGTTCGATAAAGTGAGAAACTTAGAACGAAATTTATTGGTGTTTTTCACGTTATTAAGTTTATTGGGTGGGATTTTTTTTTCCAATTTTTTTTTTATCGCAAAGGTATTATGCAAGACTTCTCACTCGAGGCTAAGCTCGTTTTTTTTTTTAGATTTTTTTTTCATATGGTTTTTGGGGCTTATCTCTGAAATTGGGAGAAATATGGAAATTTTCATGAGGATTCTTTGTTTCGAAGGCTTATTGCTTTTTGCAAAAAAAGGTCCTCATAAAAATTTTTCTATTTTCTATTTAATAAAGTGAACTCTTGCATAATATCTTAATCTCGAAACAATGGTTTTTATTGAATATTCGAACAATGAAGAATAATGAAACAAGGAAGAAAAAAAAAAGTGTTTTAAACGCTTGAAAAATTTGAGCGGTAAAATGATGATAACAGGCAGGACGGTAAATGTGTGGTTTTTGTACCAAATAATCGTTATAAAAAAAAATCAAAAACCCAATTTTAACAATTTTATGTAAGATTTATTATTAAAAATAAATGGGTAAAGAGTTTGAAATAATGACTCGGTAATGAGTCTGAGAGTTTTAAAGAAATAAAAGAATTTTTAAATACAGGGCATGTGGTAAATGAAGAACCGATGATGATTGAAATGACAGCGAATCTATTTATTAATAAAAATTAAAATTAATTTAAATCCTTGAAGTAATTAATTTTTAATTCATCGTAATTCAAGATTTATTGTCTTCATTTTTTTTCTCTTCTATTTAAAGAGTCGTTATTATTTGAAAAAAAAAAAATTTCTCTCTAAATAAACTATGTAAGAGTGTTTGCTTCTTATGTCTTTTTAATAATCGCGTATTTCTCACGTTTGCTTTGATGAAGAAAAATTTAATTGTAGATAATTAGGGATGACGAAATATAAAATGTAGAGTATTTGAATTTACTTGAATTTATTGAAAGATTTCAAATATCTGTTAGGGCTGTTTCAGAAATAATATTAATTTAATTTATTATGTGTATATTGATTGTGGCCGCGTTGCAGGAGGCTATGGTGGTGACCGGAATGGAGGCAGTGACGGTATGGTTGTACAAGAGGATACGATTTTTGTCTCTGGTATGGATCCAGCAATATCGGAGGACGAGATTTGCTCTCATTTTGGAGCTATTGGACTCATCAAAGTAAGTTAACTGAAGCTTCTAGTGTTTTCGCATCTTTTGCTTTCGAATGGAAGCTATGTAATCATCAGAATTTTCGATTGTAATTTTTTTAATAGAAGATACTTAAAATCATCTGAATAGAAAGAAAATTATATTTTTAGCGCATGTCTGTGTGTGCATAAAAGTCTCAATTACAGCAGAACGGTTTTATGGAAAAATTTCATATTTTAAGCTTCATTTGAAGAGCATCCGATCGGTACTTTTTGAGATATGTTCATCTTTCGAAAATCAGTTTTTAATGAAATTTCTGGAAACCATTCAACTGATGTTATTTATACTCATATATTATCTTGAGAGTTGTATCAATTAGATGCGAGTGAATTTTGAGCTTATTTGCATGATTAGTTTCGATTTATTGACGTTTTAATGAATTTCTTCGAAATTTGATATTCTGATGATGGTTTCAAAAAAGTTGCATAACTTCCATTTGAAAGCATATTACTAAAATATTAGCAGAAAAAGCTATATCAGTTGGAAAACAATACTATTATCCACTTGTTTCTTTGGAAATATTGTGGAACTTATGTGAAATGAAAAAAAATTTGTTGGTAGTAATTTTTTGCATTTCAAAGTATTCTAATATCTGATATTTTTTGATAGAATGACAAACGCACCGGCAAGCCGAAGATTTGGATGTACAAAGACAAAAATACTGGAAAGCCCAAGGGCGAGGCTACAGTAACTTATGACGATCAGAATGCAGCACGTTCGGCAATTGATTGGTTCGATGGCAAAGAATTTAAAGGCTGCACGATCAAAGTGCAAATGGCCCAACACAAGAGCAATTGGCAGGGAAGCCGTGGAGGAAGAGGTGGCAGTGGTAGTAGCACTGGTTCTGGTGGTGGTGGTGGTGGCGGTGGTGGACGTGGAAGAGGCGGTGGATTTGGTGGACGTGGTGGAGGTGGGGGTGATCGTGATGGAGATCATCACCGCGGTGGAGATGATAGACGCGATTCTGGTGGACGCGGAGGAGACTGGAGGTAAAATTCATTGATTTTTCTGTTCAATTTCTGATATTTTCGAATCGGATGAAAGGACTTTTTTTGCCCTTTTTCGTTATTCAAAAGCTGATAAACATTGGAATTTTTCAGATGCCCAAATCCTGACTGTGGAAACACTAATTTCGCATGGCGTGACGAGTGCAATTTGTGCAAGAGTTCAAAACCGGAGGGAGCAGGAGGGGGTGGTGGAAGAGGAGGTCGTGGAGGAAGCGACAGAGGTGGAAGAGGTGGCAGTGGTGGTGGTGGCGGTGGTTTTAGAAGTGATCGTGGTCGTGGCGGAAGTGACCGAGGTGGACGTGGAGGTGGTGGTTTCCGTGGTGGCGATAGAGGCGGTAGCGGTGGACGTGGACGCGGTGGCCCAATGCGTGGAGGTGGCGGGTTAGTACAAAGACAATCGATCTTTCCAAACTTTCCTCATAAACTATTAACCGTTTACCTTCTTTTTTTTTCTTTTTCCTATGTTTCTTTATTTTACAGACGGGGTGACAGAGACAGAGATCGCCAGAGGCCGTATTAGGGGAGAGATTTTTGAATTTTTAACAAAATCATACCAATTCAGCGACATCAAAACCGAAATGTGTATATTTTTTCTTTTTTAATAACACGACAGTTTAATGTGTTATTCATTACATTTCTCCATTAAATATTTACTCTCACTTTTTCATACATTGATGAATTAATTAGTAGATTATACACGCAACCTGTTTTTTTTTCCCCATTTTTTTTCATACCAAACTGTGTAATGTATCTGTAAAGACTAGATTTTAATTAAAAAAAAGAAAAAAAAAGAATGATACAGAATAGTTGAGTTTATTTAGATTTCCTTGTAGCTCTTATTTTCATCTACAAAAATATCACGAATATTTCACTCTCTCAGATTTCAAGATATTCTCAAAAAAAAAACTATCGCATAGTAGAAATTACTAATTTTCTTTCACTATTTCATGACTAAATTTCATTTCTTCTTTCTTGTATTGAAGAAAAAACAGCAAGTAAGTATTTAAATGGAATTATACATTGTTCACATAAGTTATATCTGATAAATTTATTTGATTGACAAGATGAAAAATATAATTATAATATAAACCTGTTGATTTAATTAATTACAGTAGTGTAAATTTGAAGAGAAGTAAACGGAATATTTGACAGACAATTTTTTTTTTCTTAATAATTATTCTTTTCTTCAATGAAAAAATAAAGAATAATTCATTTATTTTTCACTATTCAACTAGAATGTTGAATTATTATCTTTTTATCATCGAGAAACGAAGATAATATAGCCATCTCATTAACTAAGTATAAACAAGTAATTTTATTGTAGTAAATATAGTTTCATCTTGGGTTTTTTTTAATGTTTTTTTTTTCTTTAAATTATTTTTATATGAATTAAAGTAGATTATATGTATAATAGAAAGGATGAAGACCTCTAGTTAATGGATTTACTTGAATGTTTGTGATAGCACTTCAATAATTCAGGTAAATTATTGCTTGCGTTTGCGATTTTGCTGCTCCTGAAAAATAAAATTGAATGTTTAAAAAAAAATTATTAGAATAAATATTTGTTTTTCTCATAAAATATTTTGCGAAAATCAAAAGAAATAGAGAAATTCTCATATGAACCTTTTCTTGAAGTTCTTGTTTCTTCTAAAAGAGAAAAAGGTATATACGAAAATTTAACTATTCCAAGAATTATCAATTAATCATAAATTCGAATAATAATAATAAAAATATACAAACCTTAATAGCCAAAATTTCAAGGAGATAACGGAATACCCTGAAGAAGTCAATGAATAACTCGAGTGAATGAGCAATAAAATCCTTGTTACCCATGTGAAATTTCTCAACAATCAGTTGAGTATCGAAGATAATGAAGCCACACATTAATGCAAGACCAAGATATAGCTGTGCCTGGTACACGAAGACTGATCGTAAGAAGATATTTGATAGTAACAGGATAATAGCAATGTTTGATAAGCTGATCAGTGTACCACCAAGATACAGCCATTGGCCACGTGGTGCATAGAGCGATGAGATGCTGAAGGAAACAAAAACAACGGAACTTCCTGAAAAGTTAAAGAAAAAGAAATGAAATTATTAAAATTTTATTCAACTAGTGAATTTAATTGGGATTCCAAAGTTTACATGTTTAAATTCAAATTTACTCATCGAGTTTTCTTGTCTGTATAAATTAATATAAATTTTTCTAGAAATTACACGAACTTGGGAACTTTCTTTTTTTAAATTTTCATTACTATCAACTTTTTATTGATGAAGTAAGGAAATTTTTCGTCTTTTTTTTTGTAAGGGCAAATTAGTTCTACAAAAAAAAAGGTCATTAGCAAAAGGTACAAATTGCGTGGAATATCTAGGAATCTTAACGAGATAGAGAATTTTTCCAGAGACTTTTTTTTTCGTAGTTTTCACTTTTCTTTACAAAAAAGGTTTCATGAAGAATTCTTCATATCGCTTAGTTTCCGTGATAATCCACGAAAAGTGAAATAAAAAGTGCCTCTATTTTTTTCTTCCCCCCCTCCTCCCCCTTTCCACCTAGCATGATCATCAACTCACCAACAAGTGCTGTCACAATGATGCTTGGATCAATACTGATGACAATTTCCAAAAGTGGCCCCAATCCAAGACCCGATAAAAATGCAAATCCAAGGAGATATCCAAGTCGTAGTTTCTGATTTTTTCCATTATCTTGTGTAACACCAAGTGCAATAAGTAATCCCAATGCACCAAGTGTACTCAATAAACTTGCCTGTAGTAAATCAGTGAATAGATGTATGTATGCACCAGTACCAGCTGATACAGTTGATAGTGCCAAGCATCCATAAACATTTTTCAGGTGTTGCCGAAGTGGTGGCTCCCTATTTTTATTATTTTTTCCAACATGAAAAGGAAAAAAAAAAACAAATTTTTCTCTATCAAACGATGAAAACATTCGATATGACGACACACTTGGCCGTGAGGAAAAAATACTGAAGATATCATTGTTTTTCCATTTATCGGGTTTCCTTATCGGAAATAATCAACGATTTTTTTTTTTTCAACAAAATGAAAAAAGCGAATTCGTGGAGTTTTTTCATTTCAATTCTCAAAATATAAAAAATTGATTTTTTTTTTTTTTGCGTTACATCATCAATAAAATTTCTAAAAGAAACCATTTTCTTCGACTCATACGCACGTATACCACTAAAAAAATTTCTAGATAATTGAAATGAATTGACGTGTCTTCTTGAGGCCTTGTACTTTGGAATACAACATAAACAAATAATCTATTTTTATCATTAAATCCCGAGATTTCTGTACATTATGTGAATGATGAAAAAAAAAGAAAAAACCGTTCATATTCTCGTGAATGAAGATAATAAGAAATTAACTTACAGTCTGTTGGTGAATGAATTGACAAAACTATTGAGCACTGCTGCCATAATTTAATCCACACAATTTTCACTTATTATGAAAAAATTAATGACAAATAATTTATCAAGAATTTTGATTTTCTTTGTTTTTTTTTTCTAAACTAGTTACACTCTTCTTTTAAATACAATGAGACAACTGATTTCTTCGTCACGTCCTGCGTTTAATTTAATGCAGTTCGAGAATGATCATGAATCGAGACAGTAGTGGTGGACTTTTCGGGGACACGTCAGTAATATCCCTGTGCGTTAATTCCGCACTGGATTCTGATTGGTTAAGACACCTCAAAGGAAGCGTCAGCTTTTTGTAGAAAAGAAAAGACTTATATGATTGCGTGAGATAAAGTGAGAGAGAGAGAGTTTGTAAAAAGTTTAGTCAAGCAGTGCTGACCTCTTGAGTTCGAGTCTTTCGTTATTCTCATTTGCTATTGGACGATTTTCAATTTGGGTTCAATGGAAATATGAGTACACGGGGAGAGGATAAGGCAGAAATTTTTATTCATTCGAGTTATCAGCAGTGCAATTTGGTTTTTTGATTTTGAAAAGATGGACTTGGAGTTTTCTTCTGGAAGGAATCAATTGAATATCTCGCAAATGTTCGAATTCAAATTTAAAAACCGTAGACTGGCCATTTTCAGCGAATTGACGACTTTGGGAGGATGATAAGATAACTTCATTTAGCGAGAGAAAAAATTTCACTAGCTCCTGGAATTTATTTTATTTCTTTATCAATTTTACAGAATATCATTTGACAAATTTTCTGATTTGTAGGAAATAATTTAAGTAATAAACGAAAAATTACTGAATGTGAGTCTGTGGGTACCTCTCAAGGTATAGTGCTATACCTTGGAGAGACCTTTGTCCTGACGAATGATATATATTTTGATTTATTTGATGAACGAGTCAGTCGTTCATACGCTTTTGATACATGCGGATATCGAGCCAGTTTATTGTCGGTAAATTGAGTGAATAAAATAAAGACATTGCATTTTAATATTATTTGTATGGGCATTTTTGTAATTATTAAAAATTACCTGACCATCCTTGCAGATTTGTTAAGCACTTCTATGAATAAAATGAAATCAGTAGTGAAAAGTAAACAGTAATTAGAGATGCGTAGTTGCTCGCTCGCTCGCTCGCAAATAGAGGAGTGCATAGTTGCTCGCTCGCGAATCAAGAAGTGCGTTACTGCTGATTAAAAGAAATTGGTGAGAGTGTATTGTGATGAGTGTGACTCTTCGAGCCGCACTAAGAACTTCCCGATAATTTCTCTCACTTACTATCAGAAAAAATGATGACTGAAAAAAGCGAATTCAAACAATGAAGTTGAGAAGAAGTTTTTCCAAATATCCTCAATTTTCTTGGTAATAGTATAAAAATTCTGAATGGAGATGAGAGATGAGATCATTTGCCAGTTATTCATTGATTCATTCATTCATTCAGTATTGATTTTCGAGATAGTTGACTGGCAGCAACGGATTTCTACGGAAGGTTCCATAAATACTTCAATAATCGATAGTTTTCATTGAAAGCCACATAGATTGCTGACGAATGATCCCACCTCCTACCTCCATTTGGAATTTTCATGCTATCACTCATAGGACCGAAGATATTGCGAGAGAAATCCAATTATGTTTCTTGTAAAAAATTGAGGAATCGCTGAACCAATTTCAAACAAAATCTAATCAACACTAATCTATATCGAGATGCTTCGATCCCGACATTGATCATCTCGATCGCATTATTGTCTGACGAGAAATTGTGAACGAAAAAATTGGTCACATACACACATACACACACTCTCACACACACACATACAGACATGGTCCTAAAACCTATAGGAAAATGTTGTGGAAGTCTCAAAACGTGAAGATCAATCAAAAAATCGATTTTTCATTTTCGAGGCAAATACATAAACTTCCCTAATCGGAAATCGACTTACCTTTGTGATCATTCGAACTGAAGTATCTCGGACACTTATCGAGATCGGGCGTTTTCACTCTCATCTATTTTAAAAAGAGATGAGAGTAAAATCGCCTTTATTTTCAAGATATATTCATTCTCATTCACTCGCAGCAAAAAAGAAGCCACATGATAATTAAAGTAATTTCTACTCATTATTATTTGATATTGCGTAGTTCTCTATTCGTATGATACTGAAAATAGCAGACATCTGACGATTTTTATATGTTCTTTTTTCTACCAGAAAAGTATGAAAGAGAAAATTCAAAAATGTACAAGTGCAAATTTTTCATATATTTTTTTTTTGATAATCTATTTTTTCAGAAAAATACACAAAATTTTCAAATGTTTGCTAATTTCATGATCACATATATATTACCTTCAAATCTCTTACATTACTCTCTCTGTTGATTTTATATATTCAAATAGTAGCATTTGTTTAATCTTATAAATCTGTGTAATAATGACCCTGAAATTGTTTTAAGTAAATTGTTGATACGCTGGATTGATTCAGAATCAGGGCATAAATAAGAAAGAATCTCGCCGCATGCAATTATTCTTGGAAGAATAGCTCCTCGAATAAGTTTCGAAATAAGATAATTGAAAGTGTGACGAATTCTGAATTCTAATAATGGAATTATCAATACTAATTAATCTAGTCTTATACTCCTGGATATTATTCAGTTCCTGCACTCATTCTAAGCAGGTACAATCAATCACTGAAATTCTTCGGTAATTACGACAATTCAAACAATTTATTATCATTATTTAGATTCATGAGCTGATGAGTGATGAAGAATACAAAGACATTTTCGGGACTTCACGAGATAATGTCGCAGAATACGATATAGTTCCAGTTTATCATTCGTCCAGTTTCCAGGGAAATGAATATAATAATCCTGTAAGTTTTGAGGCATTTGGAGAGACGATAAAATTGAATTTTCACCCCGTTGCTCATACGGCGGTTCCAGTATGGTGGGCTTATGGAGTTGACAATAAATCTTATAGGGTTTTGTATTCACGAGTAGATTCACTTGTAAGTATATCTATTTTAGCTGATGTATTTATTTGAATTAATCCTTCTTCCCTGAATCATTTTCTACAGAAATCGATTCATTAAAAAAATATGAAGCTTTTAGATACTTTCATTTTCTTACCCGTTTTTTTTTAATATCTCGGAATCTAAGCGAGATAGGGTGATTTTGCTCTAATTCTTTTGTAGAGGATTCCAACAGCTACAAGTAGGGATCCAAGCAAAATCGCTCCATCTCGCTAAGTTTCCAAGATATTCCGAAAAGCTGCTGATGAAATAAAATTAATTAATCATTCGAAGCAATGATTGCAATGATTTTTTGAAAAATTCTTAGATCATGTATGATGCCTTCAAGTTTTATGAAGACCCTGAGAATATGGCAGGAGTTGCCATTGAAGTGGATAACGGAAATATACGATTCGTGAGTTGATTAATCTCGCATTAGTCCTAGACATAAATACTAAAATTCAGTGATTTATTAGACAGGTGCTCTCAGAGATCGATTAACAATAAAGCCAGTACCACGAATAGTGCTTGAAGAATGGAGCAGACTGTTTCATAGAAAAATCAAACCACGTTCCATCGAAAATCCACAATTGCCTCTAGTTTCGGATTATCACATTATCATTAGAAACAACAAAGATCATGCAGAGAGTTCAAACTTTCATCAACATTCTACAAATACTGTGAAGCGATCAATCCCGAATGACAAGGCGACGAAGATTTTCCCTAGAATATTAATCATCACGAATTACGAGACGCAATATGAAACGTCTGTATCGATTGAACCATTTCTCATTTGCAGCAATTATATTGATGTTTTATTGAATTTTAAATTTTTAGGGATCGTGATTTAAAATTCTACAGATCGTTAATTTACCAAATAGCATTCTGGAATTCTGTGAATTTAAGATATAAACAATTCTCCAATCCAATAATTCAATTTCAAATTGCTGGCATAGTCGTTGGAAAGGTAAGCTCATGATTGAAAAATAATTTCCCAAATTCTTACACGGTTCCTCGGATATCTAATTTTCCCCAAATCCCCAACAGAATAGATTTGCAGCACCATATTTGGATAGATATACCGTTTCCGAAGGAGTAGCATATCCAGAATCTCTCGACGAATTCGGTTTGTGGGCAAACCAGTCTCTGCCAATAGACAGAGACTCCTGGGACATTGCTGTTACAATGACAGAGTGAGTAATGTAATTAACTCTTCATCTTTGGCATGATCCTTGCACTGAAATCATTAATCAATATACTTTAAAATTCTAGCCGAAAACTGTGTGACACAGAAAACTACTTGAAATGCAATGTTCAAGGTAAATATGATGAAAACCTGCGAGAAATCTGATAGCATTTCTTTGGGTCAATTTGATTTAATCATTTCAGGTGGTGCATTCATCAGAGCTGCTTGTCTCGAGGAAGGTCCTCCAACTGTGATGACAGCACTTATCGTCGACGATGAAAATTTTCTAGGGATCAGTAGTGCTATACACGAAATTGGACATCTGTGAGTTCTTCTCTCATTTGTGAAGTCCTTCCGAACATTCAGCGACCTTTTTTGATAATCCCTAAAAATTTCAGTAGCGAAGAAGTCAAATAGAACAAGTTGGTTTTTCTGAGAAAATCTCGGGAACCAATAGAGATACGCCCTTTTTTTTTGCTTAATCCTTACTTGTAGCACTTGGAATTCTCTACAGGATAAGTGAAGACAGGATAAGTGTAAAAAGGGTGTATCTAACTAAATATTAACTTCCGAAATATTCTACTGAAGATATTGACAAAGATAAGACGATTTACCTCTTCACTACTGATTTAATGAGTCACTGTTATCCTTAAGTATTATGAAGACCAAAAATCTCTGTATTCTTCTAGGCTGGGAGCAGACCATGATGGTGAAAAAGCTGGATCAGCTTGTTCCAATGGCAACATTATGGCTCCAAATCTGATGCATAATGGGCATGGTTGGAGCTTCTCTGGCTGCAGCATTGCATCAATATCTCGTCATATCAAGTATTAACATTTTTTCTCATTATACAGCTGTTGATATTTGAAAATTTAATGATCATTAATTTCGAAATGAATTTTTTTAATGCAGAGAAAATTATCCTGATTGCTGGGATAAGTCGGTGAAACAGGATCTCAGTCATCTGATTGGTCGAGAAATTCCGGAGATCTTGCCAGGAGACTTACTTTCCTTAGACAAGCAATGCCGTACCTGGAACTATGGAGGAGCATGTGAAGTAGTTATATTATGTTCTGAAGAGAGATATTCTTCATCTCATTCGTTCATCTGTTAATATTATTTATTATTCATCTCGTAATATTTTTTCAGCCCAATGAAGATACTTGCCGAAATTTACGCTGCTATGATGCTGGTCAGTCAGAACGTTCGAGGTGTTATGAGACTAATTTTGTGCCTCTGGATGGAGCACCGTGTGGACGTGGAAGAAAGTGTAGACTCGGAAAATGCGAATTTTAGTAGATACATGTAAAAAAAAAAGAGATTGATTATTCTGTAATGTTAACAAATTAATTTTATAACTAAAAAAAAAAAATTTCGTTCAGTTTCTTTGGTCCAGAGTAATAAAATTTTCACTTAGACCAGAGATGAGGCAGAGGTTTTTTTTAAAGCGAAACGTTCTTCTATTCATCGAAAAGTCTGTTAAAGTTTAATATTCGCGTCGAACTTCATCTTGAAATGAGGAGAATAAAAAAAAGTCAAATAAAAGTTCAAGTTATTTTTGTTCCTCATTGTCATTGAATATTGCGTAATTTTTTATTTGTTGCCTTCAAAGCTTTTGCACTTCACTCTGTTGATTCTATATATTCAAATAATAGCATTTGGTTAAATATGTAATTGAAAAATGTCTGTAAATCGACTTGCATTTCAGCAATTCATAACTGTGACCCTGAAATTTCAAGAGAAATTATTATTTACACTTTGGATTTATCATGATTGATGGTATAAAAAGGTGAAGAATCTTTGGGAAATAAATGCTCTAAAACAGCTAACATTTTGCAACAGTTTGAGATAATAAATTCAACGTGTGTAGCGTGTAGAATTTCAATAATGGAATTACCAATTTTAATCAATTTATTCTTATATTCGTGGATATTATTCAGTTCTTGCGCTCATTCTAAGCAGGTACAGTTGATTATGATAAAAATAATTCGGTGATTGAGATAATGGAGACGAGTTATTATTATTATACAGATTCATGAACTGATGAGTGAAGAAGAATACGGAGATATTTTCGGAGGATCACGAGATGAAGGTAGTTCAGCTAATAATAGAGTTAAAGTTTCCGACATTATCATTGGCATCAATTCTGTTCCATTTTAGTCCCAGAATATGAGCTAGTTCCGGTATATCATTCTTCCAGTTTCCAGGGAGATGAATACAATAATTCTGCGAGTCTCACAGCATTCGGAGAGACGATAAATTTTAATTTTCATCCTGTAGCCCACACAAAGACTCCAGTATGGTTTGCATATGGACTTGATAATAAAACTTATAGGGTTGTATATTCACGAGCAGATCCATTGGTAAGTATTCACTCCTCCTCAACCCAATTTCATTTCTCTAATGAATCCGAAGGCCTCAATCGATTGGGATGATTTTTTGAAAAATTTCTAGATCATGTACGATGCATTCAAGTTTTATGAAGATCCTGAAAATATGGCGGGAATTGCCATTGAATTGGATAACGGAAATATACGATTCGTGAGTTGATTAATCTCGAATTAATCCTAGGCATGAATACTAAAATTCAGTTATTTATCAGACAGGTGCTCTCAGAGATCGATTAACAATAAAGCCAGTACCACGAATAGTGCTTGACGAATGGAGCAGACTGTTTCATAGAGAAATCAAACCACGTTCCGTCGAAAATCCACAATTGCCCCTAGTTTCGGATTATCATATCATCATTAGAAACAACAAAGATCATGCAGAGAGTTCAAACTTACATCAACACTCTGTAAACACTGTGAAGCGATCAATTTCCAATGACAATGCAACAGAGATTTTCCCTAGAATATTAATCATCACGAATTATGACACGAAATATAAAACGTCTGTATCGATTCAACGATTTCTATTTATGTCAATTATATTGATTTTTATGGGTGTTTCAATTTTTAGGGATCGAGATTTAAAATTCTACAGATCGTTAGTCTATCAAATTGCATTTTGGAATTCTGTAAATTTAAGATTTAAGCAATTCTTCAATCCAACAATTCAATTTCAAATTGCTGGTATAGTTGTTGGCAAGGTAAGTTTACACAGTAGATTTACCAATTAATTTTTTATGGGTGATTCCCCTATTCTTGTATTTCTATTATTTTTATTTTTATTTATTCATTTTTTTACGCGAGATATATTGCAGATATCTTCAATCATTTACCTACGTTGAAAATTAAATTTAGTAGTAAAAAAAAAATTACGAATAATAAGATTATTAAATCAATCAGTAATTTCAATCAATTAGATTCAGATTTTGAAATCATAAATTGCTAAATTCTCAATCTAAAGACGTCGAATATCCCATAGAACAGATATGCAGCACCGTACCTGGAAAAATCTATGGTACCCGGAGGTATAGCATATGCAGAAGCTCTTTTGAAATTTGGGCCTTGGGTAAACGATAATTTACCGGTGGAACGAGATTCTTGGGACATTGCGGTCACCATGACAGAGTAAGAATCCATAAACTCTAGCTATTCCCAGATAATCACTGACCCAAGTTTACTAATTATAATGTATCTTCATCCATCAGTCAGAGGATGTGTGACTCAAGGAACAACATGAAGTGCAATGTCGCAGGTAAATATAATCAAAGCGTGAGAAACCTTCAACTACACTTGCTCAATTTAATTGAAATCCAATATTTTAGGCGGTGCCTTTGTTAGAGCTGATTGCTATGGGAAAGGTCCTCCGACTGTGATGACTGCACTTGTCGTTGACTATCAGAATTTCGAAGGAATCAGTAGCGCTGTACACGAACTTGGACATTTGTGAGTTCCTTCTTTTTAAAGTAGTTCTATACTTCTTTGCACTAGTTGTTGAGTGTCAAGCAAAAAAAAGACTGAAAATTCACCCAAATATTGATATTCATGATTAAAAACCAAGTTCTTGGTATTTAAAGCGAATTCGAAGAAGAATTTAGGAATCATATTGATTATTCGTAATTTATTCCGTAACCAATAGTATTCACGTATTTCGCTATGCAGAAAAATCATAATTTATTACAAACTCATGAGACGGTCAATACTTTTCATATTGGATCGTATTTTTTTTTTTCCATTTTTTCAGAGACATTTTTCAGATTTTAATCTTTTGCCCAACGCAAAAGTGCAAAAGCCTGCATTAGCTTATAAGTCACCGTGTTATTTCTATTTCATTTTTATTTATTATTGACCAAACAAAACGATCAATGGATTGGAAATTCCACGAGATAGTTCAGATTCATATAAGCTTTCGGTTCACCTTTATTTCAGATTTTAATCTTTGAATTCGGACTGGTATAGAACTACCTTGAAATTGAATAATCTGTCTTCAAGAACTTTTTCAATGAATTTGATGAGTAATTAACACCTCGTACCTGTTTTTTCCAGACTGGGAGCAGATCACGATGGCAATAAAGCAGGAGCAGCATGTACTCACGGCAATATTATGTCACCAAGCTTAGGGTCAAACGGTAATGGCTGGAGCTTTTCCAGCTGTAGCATTGCATCAATATCTCGTCACATCAAGTATGAAAATTTTCACCTTTCATGAGGTTATGAACTAGAATTTCCTCCAAAGTAAAGGACTTCACAAAAAAAATCTCCAGCAATAGAGCCATACTAAAGCATTTTCCAAATTTTTTTGCGATTTTTTGTGAAGCTCTTCACTCGAAAAAAAAATCCCAGATCCTCTTTCCCCCTATCTCCTTTTTTTAACAAGCATTAATTCTGAATTATTCCTCCCATACAGAGCGACATATCCTAATTGCTGGGAGAAGTCCGTAAAACAGAATCTCAGTCGTCTTCTTGGTGGAGAAATTCCTGAAATATTGCCAGGAGATTTATTTTCCTTGGACGCACAATGTCGTCGACGGAATTACAAAAAAGCATGCGAAGTAAGGAATATTCTAGCTTGAAAACCACATTTTAATTGCCTGATATTTTCACCTGTGATTTTTATTGCAGCCCGATGAGAGCACTTGCCAAAACCTCCGATGCTATGGTCCTGGTCCTGGTCCTGAGGACCGGTGCTATGCAATTACTTATGTGCCTCTGGACGGAACACCTTGTGGGTCTGGGAAGAAATGTAGACTTGGTAAATGTGAATATTAAAAGACATGTAAAAAATGATTTGATATCAAGTGATGTTAATATTATTCAGTATTCTTTGGAATTAAATACAGTTAGTGTTTTTGAACAAGTTTTCTTCATTACTAATTATTTCCTTCGTTACCAGAGACAAACGGAATTTTATAAGGGAAAATGAGGTAAAATGGATATTACCATTAAAATGTTCGAGATAGAAATTTTCTAATGATTTCATTGAAAAGTTAAGAAAATTTGAGGTGGAGAACATGTGCGGAAATTATTATTTTCTTTAATTTATTTGGAATTCGACTTTTTTGATCAAGTTTTGAAAATTTGTACTCCTCTCCAAAATTGAAAAAATTTACTTTTTCCGACATATCTTCGGATCTATCGGCCGTAGCAATCTTGGCTTCATCTTTAACCCCTCCAGTACGGGGTCCATACGTGGTATCGACCCACTTTCTTGTCCTATCGGCCGGGGTCGATACGACGTATTACTCTCTTTTAACATTAAAAAATCATTTTCTCAAATACTATCGCAGATGTAGAAATTGAAAAAATTGATTTGGGTAGATAATGGAACTGTCTTCAGAGTGGTGAATTATTTTTTTTTTTTGCAATATTTTTACCCCTTATTTTTAATAAACAAAAGTTGTGGGCTGAAATTCCACGCTTGATATATTCAATCGTTTCGTTTATCGGAAAAATTTTCTTTGAAAATTCCGAAATTTTTACTCAAATTACTCTGAAGGTTCGTCTATCAAATGGCGCAATGCAAATTTCAATCGGATTGATAATTTATTTGTTATAAATAAATTTAGCGTGCAAGACTAGTTCAGCAACTAATCATCTGATAGAATTAAAATTAGGCTAAAAAATTCACGAAATATTTCTATAACGCAAAATCTGAGGAAAATCGATATCTCTAAAGTATTTCTATGGAAAACTAATGCACTCAATGAAAGTTTTTCCATAATTTTTGGATAAAGCGTTCATGAGACGTTGCGTATTGAGCAGCGTAGTCTGATTGTCAGATGGCTCCCGGCCGATGGGACAAGTCGCAGCGTATGGGTCCCGTACTTGAAGGGTTAATGAGCGATAAACTCATTTCCCGTCGATTTATGTAATTATCATTTTTTAAAAATAGATTTTCCAATTTCTTCCACTCCATTTTCTGGGAATCGGTTTTTATTTTATATCGATTTGACAAATCACTAATTTTTTTTACTGCATAAATCGATGGGAAATTAAATCAACTTCCATTTGATACCATCCCCAGGTCGCTACGACGAATAGATCCGAGGATATCGCTAAAGAAGTGAAATTGTTCATAAATAAAATTTCACCTTCAAATCTTGACCAAAAATTCTTAAAAATCAACTCTGGCACATGATTTTTATCGGAACTTTCTTCAGCTTTTCAATGGAATCATCAGAAAAAATCTATCTTTGATATTTCTATTGATTTCGAGTAATTTTCATGATGTGAAACATCAAGCCAAGTCCATTTCAACCTTTATGTCTCTTCTACCCCACCTTCCTCTGTGAATGAAAAGAAATAAGTGAAAACGTTTATAAAAAAAACTGAAAAAAAAGTTGTAGATGCACTAAGATATTTCCATTGTTGGCTGACAATTTTTATTTGTTTAGTGATTATATTTGACCCTTCCATCGAACCTCATTTTGGATCTGCAGAATAAAAAAAAGGCACGTGTAAATTCAGGTCATTCTACTCCTCATTATCATTTAGCATTGCATAATTATTTCTTTGTTACCTCCAAAACTTCAACTTTTCTCTGTTGATTTAAAATATTTAAATAATAGCTTTTGATTGATTGTGTATTTGGAAATTTATGTAACTTGGCTTTATTTTAATGAATTTATTTAATTATGCCCTTGAATTTCATGAAAAATTATTGTTGATACTCGGAATTTATCAAGATTCTGGGTATAAAAAGGAGAGGAATTTCTGTAAAAAAATATTCTAAAACAGATAACATTTAACAACAGTTTATTCAAAGTGTTTAGCGTGTGGAATTTTAATCATGGAATTATCAGTTTTAATAAATTTATTCTTATATTCGTGGATATTATTTAGCTCTTGGGCTCATTCTAAGCAGGTACAGTTGATTGTAATAAAAATAATTCAGTGATTGAGATAATGGAGACGAGTTATTATTATTATGCAGATTCATGAACTGATGAGTGAAGAAGAATACGAAGATATTTTCGGAGGATCACGAGATGAAGGTAGTTCAGCTAATAATAGAGTTAAAGTTTCCGACATTATCATTGGCATCAATTCTGTTTCATTTTAGTCCCAGAATATGAGCTAGTTCCGGTATATCATTCGTCCAGCTTCCAGGGAGATGAATACAATAATTCAGCGAGTCTCGTGGCATTTGGAGAGGCGATAAAATTAAATTTTCATCCCGTAGCCCACACAAAGATTCCAGTATGGTTGGCATATGGCCGTGATGATAAAACTTATAGGGTTGTATATTCACGAGCAGATCCATCGGTAAGTATTCACTCCTCTTCAACCCAATTTCATTCCTCTAATGAATACGAAGGCCTTAATTGATTGCGCTGATTTTTTAAAAAATTCCTAGATCATGTACGATGCATTCAAGTTTTATGAAGATCCTGAAAATATGGCAGGAGTTGCCATTGAAGTGGATAACGGAAACATACGATTCGTGAGTTGATTAATCTCGCATTAATCCTAATCATAAATACTAAAATTCCAATTTATTATCAGACAGGTGCTCTCAGAGATCGATTAACAATAAAGCCAGTACCACGAATAGTGCTTGAAGAATGGAGCAGACTGTTTAATAGAAAAATCAAACCACGTTCCGTCGAAAATCCACAATTGCCTCTAGTTTCGGATTATCATATCATCATTAGAAACAGCAAAGATCATGCCGAGAGTACGAACTTTTATAAAAGTTTGGAAAATACTGTGAAGCGATCAATTTCGAACGACAAGGCAACAGAGATTTTTCCGAGAATATTGATCATCACAAATTACGACACGAATTTCAAGACGTCTGTACCGATCAAACTTTTTTTTTATTCATATGCAGTAGACTTCCAATGAAGTTCCATCCATTAAAGTTCCTCGTTGGCTCTCTTGCTGTGATTCTTCAGTGAGCTAGTCAGAATTGGGTTGATAAGCGAAGCGCGGCATTTGAAATGCGCTTTTGCATATATTTCAGCATTTTGCGCGTAGGAGAATACTCCACCGTGAAATGAACTGTTCAAACGAAACGGGAACTTTAATGAGAGGTCCCAAACAGACGGTTGAACTTATTTGGAAGACTCCTGTAATTATATTGATATTTTATTGAAGTTTCAATTTTTAGGGATCGAGATGTGAAATTCTACAGATCGTTAGTCTATCAGATTGCATTTTGGAATTCTGTAAATTTAAGATTTAAGCAATTCTCTAATCCAACTATTCAACTTCAAATTGCTGGTATAGTAGTCGGAAAAGTGAGTTTAAATTAAACCATTCCGAGCTCTAAAATAGTAGATTCTCTCTCTCATCTTTCAGAAATGTGTATTTCAACCAAGTAAATTTGATTTGATTCAAATGCATCATTTTCCTGAATTCATGCACACCTCCAGAAGCTTCAAATAGTTCTAATTTCTTCAAATTTTTTTATTCTTCACTTTCTACAGAATAGACTTGCAGCACCATACTTGCATCAAAATCTGGGATCAGGAGGTATTGCATATTCGGAAGCACTCGTGGCATTTGGGCCATGGGCAAATGAAAATTTACCAATAGACCGAGATTTGTGGGACATTGTTGTCACCCTGACAGAGTAAGCCTCAATCATTTCCCCTACTTTCATTATCACTGATTCAATCTCATTAATCAATAACTTCTCATATTTCAGCCAAAAGTTCTGCCACTCAGGGAGCAATGCGAAATGCAACGTTGCAGGTAATCATTGTGGGAATACAACAGAACTCTAGTGACACTCGTTCAATGCCATTCGTATTTATCATTTTAGGAGGTGCCTTTTTGAAAGCTGGTTGTTATGAAAAAGGACCCCCAACTGTGATGACAGCACTTGTAGTTGATCATCAAAATTTCGTTGGAATCGGCAGTGCTACACATGAAATTGGACACTTGTGAGTTATTTCTGCAAGTAATTAAGGACGTGGTAACCCTTCAGTTGTCACTATATCAGGGATTCCCCGCGTTTCGTAAAATTCTGATAATAATTGAGTTGGAGGGTTTAACAGTTAAACTTTAACTCTCTGACCTGAAAATCGACCTAACTCGTACTCTTGCTGTCGAAGTAGGAATAGACAATCGCATAAGCCGGCATGCTCTCAGCATTAGATTGTCGTTGTCATGCTATGCCATATTTCCATAGGCATCCATTCATGGTGATTATTCACCATGAATGGATGCCTATAAAGAAGCCCAAAAAAAATCAGTTTATGTATCGCATTTTTGACTACTTTGCCCATCGATGGGCAATTTTTGACCATTGGCCTACCCAATGGGTGAAACTCCGGCAACCTTCCTTTGCCAACAATGGTATCTGAAAAATCAGTTTATAAATCCTATTTTGAGCAGTACGTAAATATTCCATGTAAACATCCCTATCGTTGACAAAGGTGATTGTACGCAGCCCCCTTTTCTCACGGATGAGAACAGAGTGGGAGAAACGCCCATTCAGGTGGAAGGGTTAACAAATCCTTATATTTTTTAAATGACATATCCTGTAAAGTTGATAATGAAATTAAATAAATTCTGCAAGCTAGCGGATTTTTTCTCATGCTAAATGCAGTTATCCGGTGCGTGACGTTGCCGAAAACTCGCTAGTCGTATCAGCACAGTGAAGAGTACATTCGGCAACGTCGCTGCCGAAAGAGTGTGGTAGAGAATCCCTCAACACCCGACCAAGGTCGTTGGGTTGTTCATGGTGACAAGTCTAAGGTTAACGAATCAATTTCAGGTTTGGATCGAACCATGATGGTGATAAAGAGGGGGCATCTTGTCCCAATGGCAATATCATGGCACCAAGTTTGGGATCAAATGGCCACGGCTGGAGTTTTTCTGGCTGCAGCATTAGATCAATCTCTCGCCACATTAAGTATAAAAACTTTTAATTTTTTTGTAGCTCATAGTATTTTCAGAGCTGGGGAGGTGGACCAGGAATATGTGCCGGGAACTAAACGAAATAGCGGAATCATCATAAGGATCCTTCTTGTGACTCGTTCCTACAAAAAAATGTTTCAACGCAAACTACGCTATCTCGCTTAATTTCCAAGACTTTATTTAAGAAAAAATGACTTAAAATAAGATTCATCTTGTTTCACCTCTTCACTACTGACATACAACTTCAACAAGCCTTAATTCTACATAAATTCTTCAATGCAGAGAAACATATCCTGACTGCTGGGAAAAATCGGTGAAAGCGGATCTTGGCCATCTTATGGGTGACGAAATTCCAGAAATCTTACCAGGAGATTTACTTTCCCTAGATGAACAATGTCGTTTATGGAATTACGGAGGAGCTTGCAAAGTAATTACATTATTTTCTGAAGATAGTAACTTTTCAATTGAGTTTTATCTCACCTGACAAACATCATTTCAGCCCGATGAAAATAGCTGCCAAAAATTCCGCTGTTATCCTCTTGGCTATCCAAAGGATCCTCCGTGCTTTGAGACTGATTTCGTGCCTTTGGATGGAGCACCTTGTGGACTTGGCAAAAAATGTAGACGCGGAAGATGTGAATATTGATGATTCACTGTCCTCGAACATCTCCATTACCCCTCAATCTCGTTTATTGCATTCGTTGGTTGTCTAACACAATTCTCCAAAAATGATGGAAAATATAATGTCTTAGGGCCTACGTCGAAGTAGCAAATTCCCATTAACTTATAGAAATTAAGGCGAAATTAACTTCAGTATTTTTCAACTCTAGCGGTTCCGGAGATGCGGAATAAATCCCGTGTAAACACGGTTTGAGTGTAAAAACCGTGTTTATACGGCATTTATGCGGAATATGTTCCGTTTTTTGTGCAAGATTTATGCTGTGTGTATTCTGCTTAAAAACTGTTTACATTCCGTTTGAAAACTGTATAAATTCTATTTGAAAACTGTGTAAAACTGTAAAAAAAATTGCACAAATAAACGGTGTAAACACTGAATTTACATGGAATAATTTTGAAATTCATACGACATTTTCAAAATCGCTAGAGTTAAATCAGCTGTTCTAATCTGGTATTTATTTCTCTTCTTCACGCTGGGAACTTATCTTCCAAGGAGAAGCTAATTCAAATTAGCTTCTTTGAGACAGATCCTCAAACTGTTTCACATCATTTCGCGGGGATTCCCGCCAGAGGAATTGTCATACAGCGCCATCTCTTGGAGGATTTATGAATTCGGTTGTGGAATAAAAACTGTTGTCATCCTCAGATTACCAACAGATGGCGATACCTGTTTTATCAACCAATATTATCACGCCGCACTCATCCCCACCCTTTACAATTCACCGCTGAACAGCCAATGAAGTTCATTATCCAATGGAAGAATCCAATTAAAATTCATGAAAAACATAATTGTCAATGCATCGAAAGTCCACTTGTGTTAATAACATGAAAAAAATGACCACTCTATTTTAGAAAAAGAAAACAATCTAATGAAGTTGGGTCCAATAATAAACGCTTTTTTCACAAAATAATTGGGAATATTAAAATTTTTATAACTCTAAGTATTTTTGCAATGTGACTAATTTTATTAAAGTTCGAAAAAAAAATCGTAATTTAATCAAGTAAAGTATTTTTTTGATACTCTGTGAACTTTTTTTTTTTTTTTTCGAGACAAGTAGATAATATTAACGAATTATTTCGAGCAATTTTGGAAAGTGATATGGATGATGAATTGGAAGATAAAGTGCTTTATCAGGTAATAATATTGTGACAATTTCATTAATTATTGTGAATTTTTTTGAGAAATTCATCGAGATAGGTTAACATCCATTGTTTCCTTTCCTAATAACAAAGTTTAAAAAATCAACAATTAAGAAAAGGAAAAAAAATAATCATTGTTGCATTAGAATAAATTCCTGAAAAAATGTAGAAGCATTAATTTTGGAAAATATTCGATTTTTCGAAGAAAAAAACAAAAATCGAATTTCGATTTTTTTTTTAAAATTGATTTTATTGTAATCAAAAAATTATTTAATTTCAATAAAATATTTATATTCTAATGTATTGTAATTTTCATAATTATTGTAATTTTTTATAACTCTTTTTAAATTTAAAACAGACATATGTATCATACATGAAGCTCCTGTCGAAGTTTGCAGTGGGTTTACCCACTAGTTTAACTGCTGTTTCAAATACACCAATCGGTTATTTTTGGAGGATAATGCGTGTGTATGCACTGAGGCCAGAGATACTAGTATTTGGCACAGTTATGTTCGTAATACTATTCTACCTGCAGGCAGTTGACGTTTGGAGTAGAACTTTGTTTGGTAAAATTCAATATACCCTTGGTAAAACGACTTCAAAGGTGAACTATCTTTTTTTTTTACAATTTCCTCATTTTTCTTCATTTATATATTGTTAATAATGGAAATAAATGAAATTTCAGGTGTCGAAGCTACAGTTTCTCGTGACAAATGCTGGGTCAAGTGGTGAAAAACTCAATTGGGAGCTCAGGCAGGGTTATGTTGCTGCATACGCAGTACAGGGACACAGGCCTCATATGGAAGACAGATTTGTAGTTAATGATGATATTAATAATACTGGAGTATCGTTGTTCGCTGTTTTTGATGGACATGGCGGTGACGTAAGTTGACAATATGATTTTTCTTGGATAACGATTATTCTAGAAAAATTGCTCTTAATCCATCATCAGTTTTTCTGAAGAATATCTTGGAAACTAAGCGAGATGGAGTGAAGGATATTACCTTGAATCCTTTTTTCGTAACTCTTGAAATTTCCTGGATAAAGGATAAGCGCAAAATCACCCTATCTCGCTTAGTTTTCAAGATATTTATAAAAAACCTTGGAGAGGAAATTAAATCAATTTGTCTGAAAACTTTTTAATTTCTTTTGGATAACGATCAGATAGAGAGCAATGGATTATTTGCTTGGTTGCTTTTCGTGGATTATGTCGGAATCTAAAGGAATTGAATGAATTTTCATAGAGACCTTTTTTCGTAGCTCTAACTCGCCTCTACAAAAAGGTCTCTACAAGAATATGAAGCTTTCAGGCGAATTGGATTCATTTTGTCACCAGTTTTTTTTTTTAGATATGGCCGAGTCTAGAGATCGAGCGATTTTGCCCTCATCCTTTCTCGTGAAAAATTTCAAGAGCTACAAATATTTGAGCAAATTCGTTCTATCTCGCTTGGTTTCCGAGATATTCACAAGAAACTTATAATATAATAAAATCGATTCATCCAAAAGATTTGGCAGTCATGTCTGCACATTTTCCCACATTTTTCTATGTTTCCGAGATACTTAATAAAAAAACTTGAAATCAATTTATTTAATTCATCTTTTCCTCAACTTTCAGTTTGCAGCTGATTATGCCCGTGACAAATTGATACCGAATATAAACAAGAGAGTGATCGAACTGAAGAACCTGATATCTGGAAAACCACCGGAAAAACTTACGGAAGTGGAGACTGAAAAACCGGAGTCATCTAAGGACCAGAAATCCCCAGAAACTCCCCTGGAAAAACGTAAATCGTTCCGCAAGACCGTGAGTTCAGCGACTGACGAGAACCTCAAGGTAAAAGGTATAACAGATCCTGAATTGCTGAACAAATTGGAGAGTCTACCAAGACCAATAACACGAGAGGTTCGTCCTGGTAGAGGTACAGCAGAGCCACCAAAGCAAGTTGACATGACAATGTACATAGATGGTAAAAAAATAAATTACGCAAAACTACTGACCGATGAGGTTTTGGCTGTGGATAGTTTGTTGGTTCAAGCAGCAAAGAAGAATATGGACGTTGCGGGAACAACAGCACTGATAGCATTACTCGAGGATAATAAATTAATTGTTGCGAATGTTGGTGATTCACGTGGTGTCATGTGCGACAGTCGAGGCAATGCAATACCGCTGTCATTTGATCACAAACCTCAGCAGCAACGTGAACGACAGAGGATTAATAAAGCAGGTGGTCTTGTTACATTCAATGGAGTCTGGAGAGTTGCTGGAATACTAGCAACATCACGTGCACTCGGTGATTATCCACTGAAAGACAAAAAACTCGTTATTGCTGATCCTGATATATTGACGTTTGACCTGAGCGATCATGATCCGTCCTTCTTAATATTAGCATCTGATGGCCTTTGGGATACATTCACCAATGAGGAGGCTGTATCTTACATCAGAGATAGGCTCAATGAACCGTATTTTGGTGCTAAAAGTCTAACACTACAGAGTTACTACAGAGGATCACTCGACAATATTACTGTTGTTGTTATCAACTTGAAAAATCGGAAGTACAGCATATCAGAGCTCAAGAAAGAGTGAAGCTTCGGAGGGAATTTTATTAATTAATTTTAAATGATTATTAGAGATTGTTTTAGTAGTGAAGAGAAAAAACTGGATAAACTGATTTTTTTTCTCCGTAATTTTTACGGAAATATCTCGGTGCCTAAGCGAGATTGGGCGATTTTGTCCTAATCACTTATTTGTAGCTCTTGAAATTCTCTATGAAACAAGATTAGGACAAAATTGCGCATCTCGGTTAGTTTCCGACATATTTTTGATGAAAAATTAGTGACGAAAATCGGATTTTTCTGTTTCATCTCTCCACTACTAATCTTTAGTAAAGTGGCGGAATGGGATGAATCGGAGAATTTCGCGATTGTTCTTGCGTAAATATTTCTGGAGAGAGTGGGTTTAAGGAAAAATGGTAAGAGACCTTTTTTGTAGAGAATTTAGTGGGCTACAGAAAAGTTTTCAGATCAATTCTCGTGAACCTCATTTTTTTTTTGAAATAATTAAAGAATAATGTATATTTTATTCTTGGACTTGTCCTATTTCGACACTAGACTACTGATTCTTTATTAGCATTCTCTCTCGCGCTCATTCGATTGTTGTGTTATTGTTCTGTTCTAGTCAATTTTTTTTTTTTGGCAATTTGTTAAGCGGAATTATTTAAATAATTGAGTTAATTAATTTTGGAGGGAAGTGGTAGAGCGAGTTTTGTTGTTCCGTCGACAGTTTTTATGGAAATAGTTCACAAAAACTATGTACCGAGTGACTTGCCTCGTTATATCACTGTATTTATGAATTTGACATCTAACTCACATCAATAAATGTTCGAGTGATATTGATTCATGTTAATTTTTTGGCAGTTCTGAATTTTAATAAAAACCATTACTGCAGATATTTATGATTCATTTTTATCACAAAGACCGTTATCAAAATTGTATAAAAAATATAATTATGAAATTAAGATACATTGAGTTTCTCTTCTGCATCTTTATGCTTGTAGGCTTCCCTGTGTCAGATCATCATTCCGTTACCATTAGCTATTTCAAATGAAGTCGGAGACTGAAGATTCATGAAATTCACATGATTCTTCTCAAACTGTGACAACAATTTTATTGTGATATTCATAATCCCCGCTAAATCTAGGTATATAGATCTTCGTATCTTCATGATAAGTTTCTTCAGCACTCGTTTCTGTCCATCGTTTGGACCTTTAAAAATGTTTTTTTTCTCCAATAATGATTTTCTCCAACGCTCTTTTTGCAAATATTGCGACTGTAATTGAGATCTCCCAAATTACCCAGGGCTTGGATCAACTCCTCTATTTTACTCCTCATCTCAGAGTTTATGGAGATATTCTGGAAAAACTATTTACAAAATGATGCGTCTCGTCCTATCACTCTACTTCCGAATTGAACATCTAATTCGAATCAATGAATGTTTGAGTGATATTGATTCATGTTAATTTTCGAGCAGTCTTTTGGAATTAAAATAAAAACCACTACTGCAGATATTCATGATTCTTTTTTATTACAAGAATCTTTATCAAAATTGTATAAAAAATATGATAGCGGAATTAGCACACAATGACATTTTTCGGATTTTTCCAGACAAATAAATTATAATGGAAAGAATATTCAAACCATTTGTAGTTATATTGCTCCAAATTTTATGCATATTCGGTTTTTTCGAAATAATTTATTTTTTGAAGGAAAAAACTAAGAATTGACATCTGAGTCTGCTATCTTCAATATGATTAAAAAATAATTGTCATCCATTACCAACATAATTGCTTGTCTAAGGTGAGAATTTTCAATGTTTTTCTCGTAATCAGTCTTATTGTGTGAGTTGGTATAGAATAAGTATACAAAATACACAAAATATTATCATTCTCCTTCAGTGCATGACACTTGTGATACTCGGAGCACCAGTAAGTTTCTTTAACTTTGACTGGTTTTTCTTCGGCATCTTCACCATCCTTTGAATTCCTGAGCAATAAAAATGGCTCAACAGCTTGATAATAAAATGTTTTGAGTACATCGAGTTTCTGGTTGCCCATTGGCTGATTCGATGAATTACTCATTGAATTTCTTCCCAGCACGAATTTACCAATGTTCGAATCCACCAGTAGAAATCTGAAATATTGCTCTTTTTCATTAACTTTTTACCTTCAATCTCTCCTTCAATAAGCTTACCCCAAAATCGATGGATCCAATGATAAATCAGAGGGAAAACATTGAGGATAATATTGCTCCGCAATTCTCAAAGTATCAAGATTATTTCTCCAATGCTGAACAACTAATTTTTCAATTTCATTCAAATCTGGACGTGGGCCACAAAGTGCCACTACTTGAACTCCTTTTATCAGTGTTACTGTTATCAGTCTGAATGCCACCTAAAATTAGTATTTTTTTCATGAATAACAAGGAAGAAGCAATATCCTGGTGGACTCGTTGTTGAGCTTTCGATTATTGGTCGTATATGCATATCGATATATCCATTCAGTCGATCTTCCATCGGTCAATGGTGGAGATGAATTGCGAAATCCCTGAAAAACCAAAATGATTGACCGTCAACCGCTGCCGGTCTAAGTCAATTTATTTCCATTTTCCACAAAAACTTCAGAATTTGTACCGACCAGTGACCAATGGAAGATCGACTAAGTAAACATATAGGTAATCAACGGGTCAGCCAGGGTAAAGAAACTGAAATCAATGAGGGCTTGTTAATTACGTTTGGACTCATTTTTGGAAGAAACACTGGCAGATCACAGGCGGAACAACTACTGTCCATTGCGCTAGCCATTATAAGTAATTTCTTCTCAATGTGATCTAATTGAAACCAACTGTCAGTGGCAGCTGCCATGCATCCGTGGATTAGAATGCAGCCATAGGTGGAATCTAGATATTCCATGAGCATTTCTAAGCTACTCTGCAATATAAAAATAAGCAATTAATTGAATATAATGGGAATTCCTGCACTGTTAAGAAAAAATTGAAATTTCATAGGCAATTTGATGGGAATTTTCATGAGTATGATATTGAATTTGTTTTAATGGAAAGAATGATTCCAAAATTTTGAATTTTGAAGGAAATTTAGAGGAATCTATGAATCTCAAGTAAAAATAAGATAGAAACTTCTACAACTTACTTGAATTCTCGATTTAATCTGAATATTCAGAACCAAAATGACTTGAATTTTCAATTTTTCACTGAATTTTTTTCTGATTCTACCAAATTTTCAAGAAGCAATTAAACTGAAATTCACCAATTTCATTGATATACCGGTGAAATTATTTGAAAATCAATGATGTAGTTGATTTTCCAATTACCAAATTATTCGAAATTTCAGTAGAATTGTGGCTGGTTTTGAAATTGCCATGATTTGGTAAGGGAAATTTAGACGAAAATTTTTAACAGTGTGATATTATAATTCATTAGAGATGAAGTGGAACTTGAATGCTTATTTTCCTGTCATTTTTCTTCTTGAGATTATCTCGGATAATAAGAGAGTCAGCGTGATTTGGTTCGAAGCCTCTTTTGCAGCTCTTGAAATTCTCTACTCAAGAGAATCAGTGCAAAAGCGCAAATCTCCAGTAGTTTCCGAGATTTTCCGTTGAGAATGATCAAAAAGATGAATCGATTTGTTCTGTTTTGCCTTTTTTTACTATTAAAACCATCTCGTGGATAGAATAAAAATAATACCTAATGATTACATACATGAAGGAATTGATTTTCACGGCATAAAATACTGCTGGACATCGTTACTAAATCAATTTCACTGCATGATCTGTCGCCAATATCCAAACAGTCCAACAATTTGTCAATAATATTGTAACAACTTCTCAATTCTTTCTTTATTCTCTCGATATTCCTTGAACTCTTGATTTCATCCAGACCAACAACTAGTACCATAGCATTGAAAACAGCTTCCGTGAATTTTTCCAAAACGTACTTTGTCGTTCCACTTGCAATTGCAATTAGTGTTATCGATTCAGCAAATTCTCTCCAAATAATTGTTGTATCTGACGTTCTTGTATCGTTCAATTTTATGTCCTGGGATTTTAGGAACATGTGGATTCCACCGAGTGATGCCATATTCGAGAAATTCATCTGTATTTTAATAATAAAAGAAAACGGTTATCTTATTATAATGATTCTCTGATGATTAAGGATGTTTAGGAGGTACAATCTGAAAAAAGTTAATTTTTTGTACAAAATCGTCAATAACAACTAATTCAAGATGAAATTTTCAAGTCTGATTCAGTGAGTCTATAAGAAATGTAATGAAAAATAAAATGAGCTCTAGAAACAAAAAATTTATTGAAAACTGGGAGTTTGGTACTATTTTTACATTCTTTTCAATCTTGCAAAATTTAAAGAAATGTAAAAAATAGTATCAATTCTTCAATTTTCAATTAATTTTTTGTTTCTACGGCTTATTTTATTCCTTATTACAATCTTCAAATACTTACTAAATCAGTTTTGAGACATTCATCTTGTATACGTTGTTAATTACAATTTCATTTGAAAAATTAACTTTTTTGCGATTGTACCTTCCAATCATCGTTAAGCAGTAAAATGGAGAAATTTAGTGAATCGAGTTTATCTTCAGATCAATTTTAGTGAAATATCTCATAAAATAATTGAGATAGACAAATTTTCGCGGAGAGTTTTTTTTGTTGTGGAGGAAATTCAGAGCTACAAAAAAAGTTCTTTACACAAATTTTCTGTATCCTCAATGGATTTCGAAATATTTGAAAGAAAATGCTATGATTGAAATGGGCAAATTTGTTTTTCTCACTCCACTGCTGAATTTATCAATCATTATGATGAAATTTGTAAATAATTACTCACAGGACTTCCTTCTCCTTTTTTCCTTGAAAACAACGGAATTCCTCCAGTGGAAGTTAAACACATTATATGGGCCGTCATGTTCAGAAAAGGATTTTGATTATATTTATTCAATTATTTCTGAATTTCTGGTTCCTTACTGAGCATTTCACATCTTTTATATTGTCGTCTAGTCTGATTGCTGAAAGGTATACTTTTTTAAAACTTAGGTTAAACCCTGTTCAGGTAAGGCTTGGGCCTCCCAGAGGAGGAATCCTTTCAAAAAACGTACTACCGTTTGGGCCCCGGTTTCTGACAGTGTTCCAATAACTGGCAATTTTTGCTAATTTCTCAGTTATATTTCAGGATGATTGGGAGATACAATCGAAAAAAAAATTAAATTTTTGTATAAATTTGTTAATAATAATCTATGCAAGATGAAATTCTCCAATCTGATTCAGTGAATCTTTAAAAAGTGTAATAAGAAATAAAATAAGCCCTAGAAACAGAAAATTAATTGAAAATTGAAAAATTTTCAACATTTATTACATTCCTTTAAATCTTGGAAAATTTGAAAGAAATGTAAAAAATAATGAAAATTTTTTAATTTTCAATGAGTTTTCTGTTTCCAAGGCTTGTTTTATTTCGCACAACATTCTTTACTGATTCACTGAATCACATTTGAGGATTTCATCTCATGTGAATTGTTATTAACGATTTTATACAAAAATTTAACTTTTTTCCGATTGTACCTCCCAATTATCCTTAAACGTACAATATATTGTTGAAAATTCGATTGCTGAACTCGTTCAATGCAAATGATATGTGTTAGTATAATCAAATTACATTCAATAAGTAAATAGTTGTTGCTTTGTATTTATGCTGTCAGAAATTAGCTCTAAGGTGTCAGAAACTGGGCTGTTGACGATATATACTTCTTCTTTATCATTATTATGGCTACGAACGAACGTTACCATTTGGTTACGAACTTTATCCAACCATGATCCAATTTCAGATTGGGAAGGTTTTTTTCTTCCGAATCAGTCTTAGATAGTTAGAGAATTTGGTCTACAAAAATTTGGTTTACAAATGCTAGTAAAAACACATTTGATTCGAAAATTTTTTATTTGATCAAGAATAATTATAGAAATGATGTGAAGAAAATACAATGCAAGATTGGAAAAATGATAATATCCGTAAATCATAATATAATTTCAGCAGCTACCCGAGTGGAGATCAGAGTACCCCTAGTGGTTTCGAAAATGCGGAATAAATTCCAAACGGCTGGGGCCGTTCTATATCTAAAACGGATGAGTTGATTCAAACCCTCCAGAAATTCTTTTGAGCCGTGCCAAGAAATGCGTTGTTATATCCACCATCTCTGCTATATCTAAGTATTCACATCGTCTTATAACTATGATAACTTTCTTCAGCATCCGTTTCTGTCCATTCTTCAGACCATTAAAAATTTTTCTTCTTTTGGTATTGATTACCGTTACACTGCCTCTAATGTTTCCTTGTTGAATATTTTTAAGAATGCTTTCCAGTGACTATCACTTTTCCTTTCGTTGTGTTCTTCATTGTTCTGATGATTATTCGGTAGCTGACCAGTGGAATTGCCAGGGCTCGAAGCTCTGACAGCTTCAGACTCCTTCGACGAAGCTGCTTGTTCACCTGTACCAGATGATTGGCCAGAAGATGAAGTCCCATCACTATTTGAAGGAGTTCCAGCTGGAGAGCTTCCGAACATCACTCTCAACTTAATCAGTAACTTTAAGATGACCACCAAATGTGAGACTCTGGTATTCCAGCAATCATCTGATTCGCTTTGTCCTAGTCAGAAATGTCACGCCAGTTGGAGATACTTTTCTGTATGTTGGAAGCAGCGAGCTTTTCAGATAAGGTCGTTCTTTCTCCAACTAGCAAGTCTCCGTAGTCTTCGATCAAGAATTGTAGGGCTGATCTCTTCCTGAAAACACTGTGTTCTAGACTCGTTTTGTATTCACAATCGATGAGTCCAATGTTCATTTGTATTGGACTTATGGCATTCGGCAGAAGAGGACCTACGATTCTCCGTTCCTGTTCCGTTAAAATTATTTCCTTTCTACCGATGTCAAATATGAGGTCTAGCAGGGCTTCAATCTTTTTGCGACTGGGTCGAGTGAACTGTGGTTGAGACTCGCTGTGGTTGAGATTTCCCAAATCAGCCGGGGATGGCATCAGCTTTTCTATTTTCGACGACATTACAGACATGAAAACTGCTGGAAAGAATTGAAATAATGTTCTATAGATTCGAATAATTTCTGCAGCTAATCATAACGAATACAATCTACTTCGACAAGAAAGACAAAACAAATAATTCAGTAGTGATCACGCTTTGCGAATATATCAGAAAACTAAGCGAGATGAAGTCCTTTCACCTCGGTCTCATTACGTTGAAAATTTCAAGAGCTACAGAGGAATTTACCATGTATACAGAGACAAAAAAATTATGAAAATTACAGGAATACATAAGGCTGTAGCATTACCATGTGCAAAAGGAAAAATAATTTCTGTATAATTAAATTTTGAGTATCGGTTAGATTGTTTTCGTAGAAAAAATTTAATGAAGAGTGTATATCGAATCGATCAGAGGTCACTTGAAGGGCAATAAAATTTAAGGTTGAACCAAGAAGACTAAGCTATACGGTGTTAAACTTTCCGGAGGGATAATGCGAATATAATCCACCGGAAGCGCTCCTATGGGTGATTGAGGCGCTAAATTATTTTAATGAAAGCGGAATAAAAAGTTTTTACCACATTTTCTTTATCGCTAAATCCAAAAGTTAATTGTTATTACATAATATAAGCCAAAACACATAATCTATACAAAATATGTCTCTTCTATGGACCATATTCCATAGCGAAAAAATGTAGAAGCTCGAGAGATGTCAACATCCATGAACTTCATTAACAACAACATGTCAATAATGATTATAGTTTTTTTTTTTTCACTGTTTTATACTGTAAATATGTAAATAATTTTTTTTAAGTGCCAATAAAAACTGTTGATATCAAAAAAAAAAAAAAAAAAAGGTGATTGAGGCGCTGCTTCGATCACCAAGAATACCCAGCAGTAAAAATTTGCGCCGTAATTTGAAAATTTTAGAATTCGATTTTCCGCACCCCGTGCGGACAGTGACTCTTTTCCGCACGCTACGCGTGCGGTCAGAGGCACTTTCTACACGTTATGCATAAAAAAAACTGTACCTTGAATGTGCGGTAATGTACTATTGAAGTTCGAATACTAACAGCTCTGTGATAAACCAAAGTGACAAAAAATGGAGAATCAAAGAGTATAGTTTGATAAATCTGTATAAGTAATAATAAAATAATTGTTTTTTCTAGTATATATTACCTAACAAGTGCGGTGTAGTACTTCTCTGACGAGTGTGAGATTCCAAAGGCGGGTTTTGTAATCATACGAGTCTGAAAATCTTTATCGCTCGTGTGAGGTACAGTGTTTTGATGCACGAAATGTGGAGAACGCCACTGACAGTATGGCGTACGGAAAATCAAGAAATGTGACGGAATCAATTTTTTGGATTTTTCGATTTGTTGTACTGCACCGGTGTAGCCTAGCTAAATTGAAGACGTCATATCGTTATCTTCCATAAACGTCTATCTCGAATGACAGAATGTTTGAATGTCAAGTGAGATTATTCCGATAAACAAACTGCAATTATTATCAGGAGATTCAAACTCAAAGAATATAAGCCAGGTTCTCAAAGTTTTGTTACTTTGTGAACATTGGTGTTGATTCAAAATTACATCATCATCCGCTAAATCCTTCATTTTCATGAGAACAGCTTCGAGCTAGTGGTCTCAAGTCATTGCGAGTCTCTCGACCAGTCCAGTTGGAGTTTTGGAAAATATCGGTGAAATTGAAATTTCAATACGAATAGAGGTATGTTCGGAGCTACTAGGTCAACAGTTGTCAAGGCTGGAGGTGTGATCGCGGAAGCGATAGCTGCTAGCGCACTCACCGATCCTGTGTCCTCTGTCGTCACTGGAGAAGCAGCAGGGGTCGTTTCTGGTGTCTCTGATCTTGTTGAAGAAATTTCAAACGGTGAAGTGGAAAAAACAATGGAGGAAATCATTATTAGAGGGAAAAATATTTTCAGGAGTCTGAACGATGGACAGGAACGAGTGATGAAGAAAGTTATCCTAGCGGTAAGACAATCTGGATACTTGCATCTAGCAAAAATTGTGAATATATCAATGAGGTTATTGTCACAGCTCGAGGAACATGACGTGAATTTTCAGAATTTTCAGTACTTGATTAAGTTTGTTGTAGCTCATGTGCACGAAATGATGACCCAACGCAACGACGCCTACAACCAGGCGTCTTCCCACTCTCCAGGTATCCCCAAAAGCTTCGATGCACGTCGGAGAGAGCTTGCGGAAATTATTATTACCAGAATCGACAATTCAATCGATACTCTATTCAATATTTTTAAAGGTCTTGCGAATGAGATTAAGAATTTGATGGAAATGATGAAGCCTCAATTTGTACATATATTCGCTGCTGTTTATCATTATTTCAAACATAAATTGATCCCCGAGACGAACATAATGTTGGATGCTGTTCAGTATTTTGATCTTGCAGAAGAAATGCTGAATAGATTGGAGCCATTCCCACGAGATAAGCAGGTAGTTAGAAGTTGTCGGCAGCGAATTGTTTATGAGAGATACTACCGTCTTTTTGGCAGAAGGCTCATGATTGTACTGAAAGTTCAAGCTGGGGCGTGGATCTTGTCTTCCTGTTATTTCATAGATGAAGTTTATGAGAATGATGAGGACGGAGACGAATGGACATATGGGGTGAAGCTCCCACGTCGATAGAATATTCATTGAAGCTACACGGGAGATACTTTTCAAAGCGTTTGAATCAACTTATCTGTTTTGAATCCTGAAACAAATCAGTTTTGGGCTCCATTCGGGCAGCTACCAGAATTATATTACAATTAATCGAATATTATTATTTTCCTAATGTTGCATTGTATTTCAAAACATGTAAAGCATGATTTCTGTAATTATTATTGACTAAACAAAAAGTTAAGGAATTAGATGTTTTTTTTACTGGTATCGGTTTGTTGTTTCCCATTGAGAATTCCCTCGATCAAACTTCAATTTATCTAAACCTGATTCGTCAAACAAATTTTTTCGAATCTCAAATTAGATCATGACTAGATCAAGTTCGTTCCAAAGCGATATTGTTGCGATTTTTGTCATGCGGACGTGAAAATTGAGGGATTAGATAATATAAGGCTGATCCATTGTTGTTATTAGAATCAAGTCTAGAGTAAGCGATTCGACACTATCTTTGTATACACTTTTCATCTTAGAATTACATCATCAGCTTTTCTTCGTAAAATTGCTTTCATCCACATATTTTTCCTAGGTTCACATTGAAAAAATATAAGCTCATTTTTCTGCATTTTATTACTCGCTAAACCGTTCTCACCTGATCCTAGATTAGATGAGATTAGATAGTAATTGCCGGCTGATAAATTTTCAAGAAAATCCATTTCGCGTCAATTCTCAGTTTGTACTCTGCGAAGTATTACGGTGAGCAAAATTTCATTCCAAATAATTTTCGTGTACAAGGTAATTAACAATCGATAGAATTTTGTTGCGTGATTCTTTTCCTTTCATTCCTCTTTCACATTTTGACCGCAGGATTAAAAAAGTGTAAGTGCCACCTTGCCATTTCTCGTTCTTTGAAGACAAAAAATGTCTTTGTGAATCAAATTACTAATTCATTTCAAATATCTCAGTGTTCGTGGCACTTACGCTCCTCTGTCCCTACGATAACAAGATAATTGTATACAACTGATAATTTTTATTATTTCGAGTAATACTTATTCCTGTGATACCGAGAACAGAAAAAGTGATGCATTAAAAGAAGTGAAAACTACAGTACAACTGGTTAAAACTCATATTCAATATCGACAGAAGAAAAATAAAACTCACGACGGAAGGCAGTAAGTCATCTTCTGTTAAATGCTATTGGATAAATACAAATGAACGTTGGGCATGTTTTTTGCTAATATAGAAGGAGCCTAGGATCATTTGTTCTCAGAAAGAAATTTACTCCTCCGTGGTAATCTTAAAATTTCCAACCAAATTCTACCATGTACGAAACTATTAGGAACCTAACTGTTCTGGAAGGTGGTGCTTTGGGATCACTGGCTATGGGTGGTATTATTCCTGGTGCAGCTGCGGGTGGTATAGCAGGTGGTGCGCTAATTGACATTGGCGCAACTATCATCACTAACAGGCCACATGGTTACGTTAGGGCTGTTAGAGATATGAGCCGTGCCATCGCCAATGATAGTACACCTTTTGAGGCGGGTCTTCCAATAATTGGACTCGCTGCTATGGAATCGTTGGTGCTGCTATGATCAATCCTTTATATATTGCATCTATGGCTATACTAGCTCACAGATGTCCTCCAGTTGTGGGTCCATCTTCATTAAATCGCTAATTTTTCACATGAAACTTTCTTGATTTATGTATATTTATTCACTGGAGGATTCCAAGCCGACTGATGAGGAAGAAGACGAATAGATAAACGAGCCGAACCTTCTTCATATTTAATCGTCACATTAGCTAGGAAGAAGCGTAAGTGCTGTGTATGAGCATAGCACTTACGTTCTTTTTACTCTCATTTGACGAAATTTATTTGTTACACTTGAATATAATTATATCATATCTGCAACTCAATTTTTTTAAAACAAATATATTTACGTTCATTGAAATTCTGACTCATATTTTTCCCTTTCACTATTCTGGGATTAAGAACAAAGCAAAAGGACATCAACGCCGCTGCTAGTTCGACGAAAGCCGCGAGAGCTTGTTCTGTTGTGACGGTACCGAACAGTCATTCCAACCTCCAAAGAATTACCTGATTTTTTCTAATCGCTATCATGACTACTGCACAGTAACGCTCTTCAAAAATGTTAAAAACACGATTTCCTTGCAATTTCATAAAAAAATGTTTGACTCCAGTTTCTCGTGAGTTTCTAGTACCTGTGAATAATCTTGGAGTAAAGGTAATCAACAATACACATTAATTACTTCAGTAATTAAGCAGAAAATTTGATACGAGGCAGTTTTCCTCAGCTGTTTGTTTTTTTTTGAAATATATCGAAATCTGAAGAAGGTAGAGACAAATTTCGTAGAGACCTTTTCTGTAGCTCTTGATCTTCTTTATTAAAAAAAAGAGATCACAATCAAAATTCTTCTATCTCTTACCGTTTTCGAGACAGGGTGAGTTGACCAGTGTTCGAACTCATCCAGTGATGGGATTATTTAGGATAAGGCTAAAGGCTAGAGGCTAGGCTTAAATCATCCACACTTTACGTACACTTAAATGACACTTTAAGACACTGACATTATATACAGAATTCAATGCATTTTTTGAAGACACTTCTGTACCTCTAGCCGTGTCGAATTATTTAACGTATTTATCGTCGAAAAAATTGATAATTCAGCGAAATATAATTTTTCTTATCGTCGAAACACAATATAATGTTCAGCAACTTAAATAAAAGCCTATGAAACTGCTAAATGTATCAGTAATTATGGAATTTCTTGTATTCGATCACTGGTATCTGACGAGTTTTATCCGTCAGGGTGGTGATTGACCTGGAAAACCTAGAAAAGTCAGGGAATTTTAATCTTAGTCATAGAAATTTGTAGTTTATTTTTTATGATCTTCATATTTCTAAAAATTCTAGATATTTAATCGGAGAAAATTGAACTTTTCGATTAGTCGGAAATCTGCCAAAAGATTAACAGAAGATCACAGTTCAAAAAATTTAACGCAGTTTCGGGTATTATTGTTCAATTCTACTCTTAGCGTATATTCAGATAATATTTTTCTTTCTGTAGATCATGTAATTTTATTCTTAGTCAAGGAAAAGTCAGGGAATTTTGAAATTAGTTTTCAGTCGCTACCCTGGTCTGTTCGATCACTGGACCACTCGCCCTAGTCCAGAAAAACTAATTTCAGAGCTAATATCTCTTTTTTAAATTGTTTCAGAATGAATTTCACTCAACGTGTATCAATAGGCATTCGTCCAGACATTATTGCAAAAATTCAGCAAATGCTGTGAAGAACATAAAAATCGAAGATCGTGTATTACCAGTCAATAAATATGTACAGAGATCACATACGTGTGGTGAATTGACTGATGAGAATATTGGAGAACACGTTCAATTGTGTGGATGGATGGAGTTTCAAAGAATGGGTAGATTCATCACTATCAGAGACTCTTATGGTTCTACACAATTAATTATTCCAGATGATGTAGGATTAATTTATTTTTGTTTGAATCAAAAAACTTCAATATTGAAGAGATAAAACTGGATGAATCGATTTTCTGTCAATCTCACTTCGAGAATATCTTGGAAACTAAGCGAGATAACGCAATTTTACCTGGATCTTCTTTTCTAGAGAATTATCGGAATCTATAAAAGAAGAATTGACATAATCGTGCTATCTCGCTTAGTTGCCGAGATAATTTCCTGTTTTACCTCTTCGTTACTGAATTTACTCGTTAATTTAAAAAAATGAAGTTTTCAGAAAAATTGATTTCATCCTATTAGTTTTTTTGAATTATCTCGAAAATTAAACGAGATAGAGCGATTTCGCCTTAATCCTTTTTTTGTAGAGAATTTCAAGAACTGTAAAAAAGAGAATTCAGACAAAATCGTTCTACCTCGCTTAAGTTCCGAGATATTTTTAAAAAACTGATAGGATAAAATCGATTTGTCTGAAGATTTTATACTTGCGTTAATTTGCCATCCAATCTACCATTATCACTCATTTATTTTATTATAATTTCATCCAGAAAACTGAGACAATGAAATTGGTTGAACAATTGAGTTTCGAGAGTGTCCTCTGCATAACTGGAAAAGTCATAGTCCGACCACCAGGTCAGGAGAATCTAAAAATGAAAACAGGAAGAATAGAAGTTGAAGTTGACTCTCTCCAAGTGCTAAATGAGGCTACAGCACAGCTACCTTTCAGCATAAGAGAGCACAATGTCCCGAAAGAGTCACTCCAGATGCAGTACAGATATCTCGCACTTCGTTTCCCCACAATGCAGAGGAACCTGAGGATACGATCGCAGATCATGAACAAGATGAGATTTTTTCTGATTGATCACTGTGGATTCGTCGACGTAGAGACACCGACTCTATTCAGAAGAACTCCGGGAGTAAACCTTCAATTTTTAAAATCCATTTCCACTTTCCATTGGCCGATAGATTGAATTTTTATCCGTTTATTTTCCGTTCAGGGAGCTCAAGAGTTCGTTGTTCCAACTCAGTTGCCAGGAAAATTTTATTCACTCGTCCAAAGTCCCCAGCAGTTCAAGCAATTGTTGATGATCGGAGGAATTGATAGATACTTTCAAATAGCCAGATGCTACAGGGACGAAGGTGCGAGACCTGATCGTCAGCCTGAATTCACACAGCTCGATATAGAAATGTCATTCACTGATCGCGAAGGTATTATGGAGCTGGTGGAACAATTGCTTGCAAAATGTTGGCCCAAGGAATTCGGTGAAATCAAAACTCCATTTCATCGCTTGACGTATGAGGAAGTTATAGAGACATATGGATCTGATAAGCCTGATTTGAGAATTCCGTATCGTATCCACAATGTCACAGCTCTGCACAAGAACTATGAGAAGATCCATGAGACAATTGGCGTTTACGCTTTATCAGTACCAAATACCTCCGACATTCTCACGAATTCCGTGAAGACCCAATTGAACCAACTAGTCAAAGAGTTCAATCGCAAAGGACTTTCGCTGAATCAAATTAAAATTTTGGGAAATGATTGGGAGATGAAAGCTGCGAAAACTGATATTGATTTATCTGCTTTGAAATCAAGATTGAATATTAATGAGAGAGATGTGTTGTTTGTTGCCTATGGGGATAGAGATGATGCACGTAAATTGTTGGGCAAAGTACTCGTGGAGTTCACGAATATTGTGGAAGCAAAGGGCTCGATAGTAAGATCGAAGAATTATGAATTTCTGTGGGTGATAGACTTTCCTCTGTTTGAAAAAGGGGATGATGCTAATTCTTTGGTATCATCGCATCATCCATTCACAGCACCACATCCGGATGATGCACATCATCTTGATGATGATCCTCTCAAGGTTCGTTTAAATCCATCAATTCAGTAGCGAAGAGTTAGAATAAAATAACTCAAATCTTCTGAATTTCTAAGATTATCTCGGGAACTGGGGGAGATAGAGTGATTTTGCCCTAATCTTCCTTTTTAGCTCTTGATGAATTCTCTACAAAAAGGCATTAGGGTAAAATCCGCAAAAAATAATCGACAAAAAGAAATTAACTAATTAGTTGAAAATTGGAAAACCTGGAAACATTAGGGAATTTCATTAATATTAGTCAGGGAAATTTGTAGTTTATCTTTTATTATTTCCATATTTTCAAAAAGTTATAGATATTTAATCGAAAAAAATGGAACTTTTCGATTAGTCGAAAATCTGCAAAAAGATTAACACAAAATCACAGTTCTAAGAATTTAACGCAGTTTCGGGTATTATTGTTAAATTCTCATTGAAAGATTATTTTCAGGAATAACTAAGAATTTTAACGTATATTCAAATAATATTTTTTTTGTAGGTCCTGGAATTTTATTTTTAGTCAGGGAATTTTGAAATTAGTTTTCAGTCGCCACCCTGGACTAATCCTGTTTTACCTCTTTGCTACTCAATTGTTCTTCGTTGAAAATGAATTTAAGAAAAATTGTGTTTTAGATTCGAGGACTGCATTATGATTTAGTTCTGAATGGATCAGAAATAGCAGGTGGTTCAATTAGAATTCACAACGGTGATTTACAACGAAAAGTATTAAATATGCTCAACATAGATACTGGAGAAATGACGCATTTACTCGATGCATTGAAAAGTGGTGCACCTCCCCATGGTGGAATTGCATTTGGAATGGATCGATTAATTTCAATAATCTGTGATTCACCGAATATAAGGAACGTCATAGCATTTCCAAAGACCGCCGAAGGAAGGGATTTAATGTCCGGAGCTCCTGCCATTATCTCTGAACAAGAAAAGAAGCTTTATCATTTAAAAACAATTGATGTAGATGAACATTCGTGAGACAATGAACAAAATTCAATTAAATAACATATGCTGAGGTGTACAAAATGGTGTGTATTTTTTTATTGAACATTTCTCTTCAGATATTTCCATGGAATTGAGAATAAACTACAGAAAATAATAATAGTAATGAATTATTCGAGTTTTTTTTGTTTCTTCTTCGTTATAATGCATTGAGAGTAACTGTTGCTTCTTAGGAATTAGTAAATATTTATCATCTTGAATACAACAATTTTGCAACAATTACAGTGATTAATTTTATTTTATAGTCACACACTCACACGTTAGGTGAATAATATAGCGCAGCTACGGGCATTTAGCAATGAATTCTTTCATTTTTCTGGTATTTAAAATTAATTCGAGGAAGAAGTGATGAGAGAAGTTTTTCGAATCTGGATATTCTGGCGAGATTTTTAGAGTGAATTTTTCCTCTTTATAAATTATGAATATTTATCTACTCAATATTTTTTCGAGATTTCTCCAAAATAATTTTTTTTCAATTTTCAATCTTCTCTTATCTCTTCGCTGAATAAGTTTATCCTTATTCTTTCATTAACAATACAAATAACAGCTAACCGGTAGTATTGGATGTACAGGAAGCACAAAAAGATAAATTTTTTTTTTTTCATTCTACAATGAGGAAATAAAAATTGTTTATCCTGTAGATATTACGAAATGAAATCATTAGTGAAGTGGTACATGACGATGAGATAAAAAATTAGTCATTATTATTTTATGAAAATCTTGGGAATCGTTAGCTTTATGAAAATTTATCAAGAGTCCTCTTCTTGTAGATTGTGAAATCCTTTACAAGAAAAGGTCTCTTGATATTTTCCTTTAAATTCACTCGCTCCAAAGATATTCATCAATTAAAAAATTCAAATCTTATCCATTCATCTTCTCTCATCATTTTACCATAGAAATGACTTATCAATACGTTTCAATTTAATTCGCCTTTTATTCACGTTCAAATTTATTATCCCATTATTTTTTTATTTTATTCTTCTATGATTAAAAAAAAATCATGCCTGAGATGCCATTCACATTATGGAAGATTTCTCGTAATATTAATTAATTATTCAATTCAATAAATTCTTTAACTAATAATACGTAATTAATTGCTTACTTATTGAACTTTTATTAATTAATTTACCAAAAAATCGAACTGTTGAATTATATGGAGAAAAAGCATGTTTTTTTTTCTTTTCTCTTTTACTCTCAATGTAATTGTTTATAAATTATTGTGCGGACGGAAAGGGACATGATTTCTTTGAATTTTATTAAAATTGAAATTTTACCATTTCAATTAATTACTTTATAATTTGTCCCCTTGATATTGAGTAATTTCATGCTGTTCATTTATCGCATATGATAATGCAATTATATACAGAGTAAATAATTTGTGAAGCTGCTTTTTGTAGTTTTACATTGAAAAATTATTTTTTTTCGTAAAAAAAAAATCTCTCAAATCTTTCCGTTTTAATTAAATTTCTTTTTTTTTTCCTTTAATCATTACGTGCAATTATTATACAATCGAATACAAATAAATCCAGTAATATATAATTATAATTACGTATAATTGTTTTTTTGATGATAACTTGTTTTTTTTTTCATTTTTTTTTATAAAAAATACTATATTACATAGAGTTGCACGTTACACTTGCGTATATGTATTCTTGCCCCTTCGATAAATAGGTACATACAACTTTTTTTTTTTTAATAATTATTATTAGTTTTTCTGTCTTGAACACTCATATCATACGTCACACTCAAGAGTTCGTCATCACATAGTAATTACGTAATATTATAGATAGTAATTTTTTATGTGTAATTAAAATGAGAGAAGACGGGAATGTGTCTGAGGAAAGAAAATAAAAAAGGAGACTCATTAGAGAAGAGAGACAATTTTAGCGATTTGTTTTTTTTTTAATATTTTGAGATATTAAATGACTAATAAGTTGATAGTGTCTCGATGATTTATTGTGCTTGACCAATTATTGAGAGACTAATCGATTTAGTTAATTTATTGTAGTGAAATAAAAAAATTGAGAATTTTTCAAAACATCTCAAAATCTGAGCGAAATAGGTAAATTTTCGTGATGACCCTTTTTCTTTAGCTCTGAATTTTTTCTAAAAAAAAAAAGATCTCCACCGAAAATTTTCTATCTCGCATAGATCTCGAGCAATTTCAAAGAAACCATTTTATTAAACAAATTATAAATTTTTTCACTTCACTCAATTACTCAATTACTGAATTTCTCAGTAAATTAACGTGAAAAATTAATATGGTTGAAGAGATTATTAAACATAAACTACTGAACAATTTTATCCATAAATTGAATTTAATTAATTAATTAATTAATAATAAAAAAATTCAATAATATAAAGTGAATAGAAAAAAAAGGTAAGCACAGGTACACCAGGAACATAATCTATGTACACGGGTACAAGACATCTTCAATACTAATGGTATTTTCATTATTTATTATTAATTAATAATAACGCCACAGAGTCATCTTATCACATAAATCGATCTCTTCACAATGTTCATTTGTTTCCATAATTTTTTTTTTCTTTTTCATCATTATTTTTTTTAAATCAACATTTATCCTTCAAGTGAATTACTAATTTCAATCACTAAAGTCCTTATTCATTCCCCATTCAATTGAATATCTCATGTAATAAACATAAAAAATAAATCAAGACAATCAAAAATGCATTTCTTCAATTGTTTTTTTATGTATGTGTCTGTGTGTGTATGAGTGTGTCTATGCCACTTAATATTTTATACAAAAAACAAAAAAAAATGTATGAAAAATTAAACCTCTGTTTTTCTTTCATTTATCTCATGCTTTTTTTTCATATCCTCACATAATTAATTAACAATTTGAGATCATCCTGACAGCAAGAAGAGGAATTCGAAATGATATATAAAAAGCCTTACAAAAAAAAGCGTCAAAGAAAAAGAAAAAAATGAAAATTTAGTAGCAAGTGAGGAGAACGAGAGAATTGTGAATTTAATTTTTCCCAAAAATCTCGAAATCTACTGGAAATACTCCAAAATTCGTGAAAATATCATCAGGAAAAGCAGAGCGAGACCTGCAAAAAAGATATCTAAAAAAATCCCTTTATCTTTCTTATCAACCAAGAAAAATCCATTGAAAATATCTCTGAAAATAACGAAAATACGAAAATTCGTGTAAAACCTTTTTTTAAACTCTCCCTCTTCTCTTCAGAGAAGTTCCACAATTTTTTTTTTAGTATCTCCTCTAAAATTTCAAGAAAAATCTCGGTTCCTCCTAACTACTGAATTTTCCTTTTTTTCATAAACTTATTGAAAATATTGTAAAATAGAAAATTTACGAAGTATCCTCGACAGTTGGTAACCAGAATGCCATATTGGTACAGGCTGATGCTAACATCATATACTTTGGATTAAATTGTATGCACTGTACTGGTGCTGGATGATCTCCATTTAGTACACATACTTTGTATCCAGTATCAGCATTCCAAACGTGTACTCTACCATCAGTTGATCCACTGAATACAAATTGTGAATCTGGTGAAAAACTAGCCTCAATAGCAATACCCTTGTTATTAAGATAACCAGCAAATGTTTGCAATGGTGTACCATGAAATGCATCAATTAAACGTATAATACTACCATTTGTTGATATTAATATTGTTTTACCATCTCTACTAAATTTTAAACCAGTCCAATCACATTCTTTTTCTTGTGACAATTTAAATGTTGCAAATGGTCCTTTATCAAAACTACGTAAATCATAAAGTTTAATGCACTCTGAATTAACACCAGCTGCAAATATAAGTCCTTCTGGATCATAAGCAGCAACTGGACGTCCTGATACATTCATAACACCATGACAATTTGGTGAACGTAAATCCCATAGTCTCAATGTTTTATCCAATGAACCAGATAAAAATGTATCCTCAACTGGGCTTATACACAATGATACAACTTTTTTTGTATGTCCTGGAAAATATCTTATATATTTATTGTCGTGTAGGCTTAAATAACGTATTGTATCATCGACTTTAGTACTACTGTGTATTGCTGTATTTTTAGCATGTGTAAAATGTATTAAATCAACACCATATTTTTTGGAATTAACTGTTCTCATTTGTGTACCTTTTTCACAATCATAAATAACAATTTGATCGTCCTCAGAGCATGATATTAGTGTATCACCTGATTGTGAAAAATCAATGCTATTTATACGATCGGAATTTTCACGAAATACTTTTGCTACCTTGAAGCTCCTCACCACGTGGTCAATGAGCTTCATTGTTGAGGTTTTTTTTTTATTCTTCTTTGTTTAATTTTTTAGTCACTAATTGGATTACTTTAACCTAAGATTTTTTTTTTTTTTTTTTAGGATCTTCGATGTTGACTTGGAGTCGTTCTCTCTTTTATCCAGGGGTTATGGTGGCTTTTTTCAGGGGGAAACGTGCTGCTTCCTCTTTCTCTTGTTTTTGTTTGTTGTGTTGTGACTGCAAATTTTTTCGGACAATTTTTTGGTTTTTCTCTTGGCCACACAAAAAAAATGGGCTCTGCTCTAATGGTGAAATGCCACACTTTATTCCTCCAATTTGCCTGCGATTTGAGGGAATTTTATTGGTTAAACGAGTAATTGACGATGATTTGTGGGACTAATTGGTACGACTATTGTTGCGCTTTGTTCGATTGTTTTTTTGGCTCGTCTTTTTTTTTTTTTTAATTGCTAGGGATGCGTTACCCTGATGATACGGATGCTGGCCCCACAGGAACGCCGGTCACGACGTTACGGGGCGCCTAATTATTTAGACGTTGTTGTGACCTTCTTGGCCACCGGCACCCCCCAGGGCCTTTTATCAGTGTTGGCTGTTTTTGTTTTTCCTTTTTTTAATTAATTGTAATTCGAGGTACGTTTTTGTTATGTGAATTTAGTCAGTGTCTCTCTTTGCACACAATATGAATAATGTCGAAGTTACTTTTTTTTTGCTTTTTTTTTTTTTTTAATGGAAAACACTAAAAAAAAGATACTACTCGACACACTCATCCATGGACACTCTCGCCAGGCGTAAAATAGAGGAATTTCTGGGGATTTCGGAAGTGCCAATGTCTTTGGGGATTTTTTTATTGGACGTACTGGAGCGACATCTAGCTGGAATATTTGAGGGGGAAATTTGAAATGGAAAAGTTTAAGGAAAAAATTGAATTTTGGTTTTAATAGTTTTTGAATTAATCAAAAATAATTTAAGTAGTCATTATTATATTCTGCACTACTTTGGAAACTATTTTCCCAATTTTCTAGTGCAATTTCAATAATTGATTAATTCACTCAATTATATTATTTTTATTTCTCATCTTCATTATTACAAATAGTAAAAAAAAAAGGAAAAAACGCCATTTATTTTATTAAAAACAAAAATTGAACACAAGAGCGGAAAATGTGTTTTGAATACTGACTAGATTAATAAATTAATTTTCACTGAATTTTTATAAAATTCATAATTAAGTAAATACTTGAACTGTAAATACCCGATAAAATGAGAAGACATCGTTCAAAAATTAAAAAAATTAAAAATTAAATGGTAACTATTAATCATCAACAGAACGATTGTTTTCTCAATTTTATCTCTTTTCATTTACTTAAAATTGATCAACTATGTCGAATGGCATTAATTAGCATTAATTTGTAATGTAAATTACGTTATTACAATTCGAGATTTAAAAAAATCTCTCACGATTGTTCCAAATGACTTCTCGGTGGCATTCCCACCTGAATAACCCGTCTCTGATCATCCGGATGAATGAGTTCATCTGTATTTTTCCATCTCCATTTTTTCTCATTATCCTTGATTCTTCTACTGTCAATATAACTAACGATGCAACTGGCAGGTATCCAAACAATAGCAGTGCTAATGATAACAGCGCCCACAATATTGTCCTTCAAGAATCTAATAACCTTGTTGATATTGATGTCCTCAATAATATCCCAAAACCGTTCAACAACATCCTGGATTGTCTTCTCGCAGATGCCTTTGTTGCAGAATCCCTGAATACAGGGTGTTCCGTCAGGCAGAATATCAGGCGGTTCAATAGGAAAGCAGGTTTCATTGAGACTCATCCTGCAGCACCTCTTGCAGGCATCACCGATAGTATCGCACATGCAGCTCTGCATTCCCTGTGTCTCGCAGTACGGAACGCACTTCCCCAGCTTGCACTGTCCCCGTTCGAGACAGGCAGTTCCATTCTTCATTGGCGGTGACTTCGGGCACTCACTGGACGTTCCAGGACACCTAGACTCCTGTTCACACGTGGCATACTGCGCATCCCTGCACTTGACCCCAAGGCGCATGAAGACGCAGTTCTGACAACAAGGAGAGTTCTTATCGCTGCACACAGCCCCCTGATTCCGCCTCAATTTGCAGTTCTTATCACAGCAAGCATCGTTGTCCTCCGTTCCAAGCAGTCCAGCATCACACTCCTCATCTCCCTCCACCCGCAAATTCCCGCAGAATGACTCCTCCGGTTCAGAAAAGCACCTACCCGACTTTGCCTGAAGAACCTTCTTAATCGAGCGCAAGCTGCAAGGTGAAAATCTCTTGTTATTAACATCATAACCACTGACACTATAAGTGTACATGAGATAAGAGCCACCTTGGCTCGCGCTCGGCGAGCACTCCGTCACATCAGGATCATGCTCGGAGCCCCAGTTGTGCCCGAATTCATGAGCAGTAACGAGATCCGCTTCACGCGTTATAACACGCTGACCATAGTGATTTCTGCTTGAGCTCAGTCCTGAATTCAGGTAGAGCGTGTACCCGTTTTTGAAGTACTCAGGAGTGCAGATACCTCCCACGCTGTTTCTTCTCGGTGATCCAACGTAGGCGAGACCGAGGATACCTCCCTCGAACTTGAGGTCCGTGAAAAGATGGGCCAGGCAGAAGTCCTTGTGGCTGTACTCTCTGCTGAAGACCTCTAGCAGTGTTCGTACGTCCCATTTTTCACGCACCATGTTGTAGTGAGTGTCACCGCCTCTTACTCGCGTTGGCTCACTGTGGACAACGATTTTTTTTATCACAAAACCCATTCCTTTGAAGCCGTCCTGCTCCATACGGTCTTGCCACAGTGTGTCGTTGTAGATCTTGTGTACTCGATCGATCAAGCTGATCAGGTAATTGATCGTTGTTTTTGTACTGCTTGCGCCCATCTCCTGGTAGAAACGGTAATCGGCGACGAGGAGCAGGGGACAACGGGTTTTTGTGGGAGTGTACTCGTACGTTTCTGCTTGTCTCTTTTTCCGGCGAGTTTGGTTGGACTTTGAAGTTGATTCTTCAGTATCGTCGTCGTCATTCTCCTTTATGTAGCCGCAAGTTTTTGGCACCCCGTGGGTATGACCCTCGCCACTACTGTCAATGTGCTCCCAGCTGAGTTTGACATCGGTGGATTTGTACATTATCATTGTGCTGTTGTCCAGATGCGGCAAGTGACGCCAGGATGGCTCGATGTGGTACGTTTCATCGTCTATCGTTATACTACCGGTCATTATGCCATCGTCGATGTGCAATTGTGCGTGCGAATCTAATTCACCGAATACACGACCGTGATAGAAACTGTCCTGATCGAGGTGAATTGTCTTCTCTTCACCGTCACCAGTTACCTCGTAGGCTTTGAATTTTGAGTGGATTACTTCTTTACGGGGTGTTAAAATGAGGCGAAAGTTACGGCCATGTGCGTAAAATTCAATCTCGTTTATTTTGTTGTAGGGATGGTAACTGTGTTGGGCACCACGTTTTATTATACGGTGATTCAGGCTCGAGGAGTGTATTGTTTCGTAGTATTTCAAATTTCTGTGGAGGCAATCTGTTGGAAGAAAGAGAAATTTTGTGAGTTTTTTTATTGGAAAGAGGAAAAGTTCGTGAAATGTTGTACAATCGTGACTTTTAAGTTTTTAGATAACTTAATTTTATTTCATTACCAGTTTTTTTGGAAATATCTGGGAATCTGAGAGAGATCAAGTAGTTTCCATAGTGGCCTTTTTTGTAGAAGAGGATGAAAGCTTTGAAAAAGTAATTACGAAAATAACTCCGTCTCGCTTAGTCTCCAAGATATTTCCAAAAAAACTGGTGAAGAAATGGATATCGATTTGTCTGAAGATTTCATATTTTTGTAAAATCTGAAAGATAATAGAAAATTCGAGGAGAAAAACGAGAATTGTGGAAAAGCTATCACTAAAATTTAGTTATGAAGAAATAAAACAGGCTGAGGAGATTTAAATGGCCGATCCTTTTTGGAAAATATCTAGGAAATTAAGTGAGATACGACAATTTTGCCTTTATTTTCTTTTCGTAGAGAATTTCAAGAACTACAAGGAAAATGTTCGGACAAAATCACGCTATCCCGTTTAATTTCCAAGATATTCTAAAATTATTGACAAGACGAATGTCATTATCCCGTTTCACTTCTACTAAATTTAAGGATATATTTTGTCACAAGCTTTTCAGAAATATCTTGGAAATGCAAGCAAGGTAGAGCAATTTTCATAATTACCTTTTTTGTAGATCTCGAAATTCTGTGCAAAAAGTATTTTTTATACAAATTTCTCTATCTTGCTTAGATTCCCAAGATATTTCTAAAGAACTTGTGACAGAATAAAATCGATTTTTGAGAACTTTATAATCGTCTGAATTCTCTTATCTTTTATAAATTCCGAAATAATCTATAAAAACGTGATAATGACTAAATCGAGATTTTCAATGATACTGAAAATAGCAGACATATGACAATTTTAATTATTTTTAATTTTTTTAACAGAGAAATTGTTTCCCAGTTAGAAAATAAAAAAATGCATCTGTAGAAAATTCGAAAATCTACAAGTATAATTTTTGTAAATAATTTATTTATAATAATTTACATATTTAAAAAAATTCAAAAAAATTTCAGAAGCATGATAAGACTTCCACTTGGGAATGATCTCATATTCCCGCTCTTACTCCAAAATTTCCTCAGATACAGAAAAAAAATAATGATTCAATTTTCATTCCTTCTAGGGTAGAAGTACCAGTTTTGACCATCTTTTTACCTTTTTTGGCCACTCTTCAAATTCAAGTTAATAACAAGAAAATTTGAATTACAATAATATTTTTATAAAACTTTGAAACCTCCATAATTACACGAAACTAACTTGCAATGTTATTGTGCTTACAAAATGATTCATATTCGAATTTGGATCTGAGTGGCCAAAAAAGGTGCAGTGGCTCCAAATGATAACTCTACCCTATTCCAAGAATTTCCTTCCTAAAATCCCTACCACAATATTCATATTTCACTTGAAAATTCAAAATCTCCACCTCCTCATCATCAACCAATTTTCTAATTATCAAGAGAGTGTGAAAAAAAACCCTTTATTATCCTCCAATTATCACTTACCCGTTAATTGAATGGCAATAAACAATTGCCAGATGTAAACAGTCCGGCTCAATTTCCCCATTCTTCATCTGAATTGAACGTAATCGCTCACCCTTTCAATTACGACAAATCAAAAAAACACATGAGCCTCAACAACGAGATATACATCATCGACAGGTGTAAACGTCTCCTATTTACATGGCAAAATGACACTTTCACGTGAAAATCACTCGTGGAATTGAACCATGCTCCATTCATGACACTGAAAATAGTAGAAATTTGTCAATTTTCAGTCTTTTTTCATCTCAACAAATAACTAATTTTTCGAAAAATAAAAAATATAAATATGCAGAAAATTTAAAAAACTATAAGTGAAAATTTTTTAAATATTTTTTTTGCAATAATTTACTTGTTTAAAAAAATCCAGAAAAATTCTCACATTTCTGCTGTCTTCTGTGTATGAATAATGCTCCATTCCTGTTCCAGCAGTTCCTCTCTTTTTTTCCCCACTCAGCTGATATCGAAGAACACTAGTTTAACCATCAGCACCAACTTCACATTGAATCGGGACTTTCAAAATAATTTCATCCAATCGATTAGTGAGAGCCAAGGCACAGAAGAGGCAGGCCCCCAGGTTTTTCTCGTGAAACAAAATATAATATCCCGACTGCTGTTGTTTTTTTTTTTCATTATTATTTTCTATTATATTCATCCACGGTCAGATGGAATTGGTGAATTGACTCGTGAAAATTCGTGATTTTTTTGAAGTGAAGTAGGAAAAATCGTTTTTTTTTTTAAAGCAGATAAACAGAGATACATCGAGTGTGTTGATCGATTAACAACCTACCAACAGCAACACACAATACAAAGAAAATAGATTTTCGTGTCATTGAACTTCTAAGTGTCAAAAAAAAAAAACTACAGGATAATGTTTGACCGTGATAATAAATAAAGAGGTGAAAATAACGAAGTTAAATTTACTCGCCTCTTCTCTGTGTTTCGGTGCTGTCAATTTGCTCCGTTTTTTTTTCTGCCTCTTTTTTTTCGTGGAATATATATATACCACACGGAGACTGCTAACGATACGTGGGTGGAGAGAAAAGTATCCTCGGGTGAGTGTGAGATATCAAAACGAATTTGCTCCCTTTTTTTCATCCTTTTACTCTCGAATTTAATGGAGTGATAGCAGAAGATAAGACGAATTGCTTTGTTTTTGAAAAATAGGAGAAAATTTTGTTGAGCCCTTTTTTTTTAAACTCCCACTTTTCGCCGAAAAAAAGAGGTGACAAAAATTTTTTGTTTCTTCATTTATTTATCGAGATATTATTGAAGAAAAGTGGGAGTAAATTTATCTCATTTTAATGATTTGAAAAAAAAAAATTCTCGTTGCCAACGACACAATAGTAGCTGCGATTGACGCGAGAGACATTCCAGTTGTTTAATTAATCGACTCTCTCAGTTTTCTTTCGTATGAGAATGAAGAAAAAAAAAAAAGAGTTGACAAAAAAAAAATAAGTGGAAAATTATCGCCAACTATTATCGCACGCACATTGAAAAAGCATTCGTGTTATTTTATGAAAAACCTCCATTGTCCCATATTTATCCCCAGTGTTATTCAATATTTTTTTTTCTCCTTTTTTTTTCACATCCATTGATATAATTTCTCTTTTTTACATGGAATGAAAAGAGGCCTCTGTAACCTTCTTGTTTCTTTGTCATTTCAGGATTCTATAACAGGAGAAAAAAAAAAGAAAACTATCATCTGAAGAGGAGTGCGCATTTTTTTAAAATTCAAATTATTCCTTCGAACAAAGGAAGAACGCTTCTCGTTTTTTTCGACATTTTTTATTTTATTAAATAATGACGTCAATAGGGAAAAGTGATGGGACATTAACGAACTCGAGTTATTTACGAGTCAGTGAACAGTGATTGTGTTATTGAGAAAAATATTATTTTTTTTCCTCACGTGTGTGTGTGTGTGTGTTTAGGGGTGGGTGTGTGTGTGTGGGTGTGTAAGAGAGAGAGAGAGGGTCTTCAGACATTAGTTTGGAATAAAAAATATTTTTTAAATGTTTTCGTATGACTCAAAAGTGATGCCTGTTCATCAGATTAATGTTAATCCGCCTGATTGGCAGCCACCGAATGGTCCATCGAATAACACAAGTCCAACTGGGGGTGAGACTCTGCCAGAATGGTCACCAAGGGTAAGGACGTGTTTCTTTTTTTGTGTTTGAAAATTCAGAGATGAGGAAATCATGCCAATAATATTTTTGCCTTGAGGCTTTTTTGAAGCTTGATGAAACTGATGGGTTTTTCAAGATTTTTATAGTTTCAGGGGCAAAAACGGAGGATTTGAACTGGAAAATTGGATCATGCGGTTCATTTTGATCTGTTGATGGTTGAAAAAGTTATTTTAAAATGATTTATTGATTCTGGATTGATTTATAACGTTTTCCAACTCAAATTTACTGATTATAACAAGGAACGGAATATTCAGACATCAGTTTTCGTAGAATAATTCGAAATCCTCACCTCATTTTTCTCTACAAAAGACATCTCGAAGAAAATTTCTTTATCTCCCTCAAATTCTGAAATATTCTCAAAACAAAACTGCAATAAATTTGAAAAAACATCCTATTTCGCTTTCGATAGTCTTCTTTGAATATCTCAAAATCACATGGAGACAGGGAAATTTCCGTTATTATCCTATTTTGTAGAGAAAAATCTCTCCTAAAAGAAAGATTCCCATGAAAAAATGTCCTATCTTCTTTAAACTCCGAGATATTCGATAAAAAATCACGTTGTAAAGTCAATACCTTCATTTATCTACGTCACAATTAATTCATCTCGTCACTTTCGATTAATCAATGAAAAAAACATGATTTATCATTTCAAAAAACTGATGATGATACACTTCTCGATGTATCACGGAAATGCACATAATTCCGAAAATAAAACTCAACATGATCTACATTAAGCACAAGCCAAGTATTACAAAAATAACTCCACGTGGCTGTGCCGAGTGATAAATTTCAATTTGCCTATAAATTTTTTTTTATACATCATTCAAAATTGAAGCACATTTTTTTCATAAAATTCAACAGGAAAAATTATAATTTATTAATGCACATTTGATGCGCAATTAAAATCAATCTGCTGATTAATTTATATTTATTTTTGTTTCTCAATTGTTTTAATTTTCATCGATCAATCTTTAATTCTGAAATATCAAAAGAATAAAATAAAAAAAATTATAATCCATTGTGCGGGAAAAAAAGGTCAAAAGATGACTTATTAATAAACTTTTGAATATAATTTTCTGTTGTTATTATTATTATACTCTTTATTTCATTTTTTTGTTCAAGTGGAAATATCGCGGAATTAATCATTGAATATTGATTATGATTTTGTGCCTGAATTCATATTTAATTGATGCAGGAGAAACATTAGAATTGCTAATTGTTAGGATCTCTATTGATACATGCAATTTACATTTTCAAATGACATCATTGCCGCTTATCGTTCTTTTATCGATGGCAGAAATTATTAATAAACGCATTGGTACTATATAAAGAGTTTGTTTATTTCATGGCCAAATGATGTTGATTGGTTTTTATTTTTTATCTATGCAAGATAAAAGATCAAAAGATACAACGAGCTTGAAAGTTCGGAGATTTTTTTTTGTTGATTTTTGATGAGAAGAGGATAATTAACGTGATTTTAGAAGTTCTGTGTGTTTTTATACGGACGACAGAGGGAAAACAGGATAAGTCAGTTTTTTTTCGCTGATCTGCTTTAAGAAATATCTCAGAAACTAATGGAGGTCTTTTTGATTCAATTCTTTCTTGCAAAGAATTTCAAGAGCTACAAAAGGAGGATTTGGACAAAATCGCTCTATCTTACTCAATTTTTGAAATGTTCTGAGAAAAATTTTCGACAGGAACATTCGATTTATTCTGTTTTATCTCTTTCGCTACTGAGTTATTTCGGTTCTTTCAAAATATCTTAAAAACTGAAGGAGATAGGGAAAATATTTATTATTCCGTGACATCACTTCAACGGCAATTTCGCTCAAATATGCGTTTGTTCATGAGAATTTCAGCTAAACTTAAATATTACGAGAAAATAATAAGAAAAATAGTATGAGAAATTTCTTTTTAGGAAAAATTCAGAGTTGCAAAAAAAGGCTGTTATCAAACTTGCTCTATCCCTCATAGATTCCGAGATGATGCCAAAAAACTGATGTAAAAATGAGAAAAATACATTTGATTATGTATTAAGGAGAAATATTAAGGAGCACTCTATATTAATTGAATTATATGAATTATTGACAAATTTTGTTCTTATTTTTCAGGAACCTACATATGCAACAGTTGTCACAGTGATACCAAATCATTGTCATTCTTCCGTAAGCACTTTGTCATCTAGCAATCATGACATTTGCCGGTGAGTAAAAAATTAATTAATTATTAATCATTGAATTATCATAAGCCGCAAGAAATTGAAAATTACATAAATATAGATTTTTTTTTTTTTTTCAATCACGTTGATGAATTATTACAGTTTTGATGGATTCATTAGAGAACGTTATATTAAAATGAATTCTGGTGGAATAATTTTCGTGATAATGCAATTAATGAAAATCGTTAATTGAATTATTCTCATGATTTCGGGAGATAATGGAACCAAATTAATTATATTATAGACATTTTCATGCAGACATTCTCCCGGGTTTCCAATGAAATTCATGAAAATCTAAAATTTTCCTGAAATATAACAAAATCTAATTGATATACCGAAATTTCTGTGGAAACCTTTTTTGTAGATTTGATTTTTCCTACAAAAAAGGTAATTACAATTTTTTTTCTATTTCTAACTCTTCGAGATACTTCCAAAAAATCGAAAAAAAATTATCCTAGAATAGGGGAAGGTTGTGTAAAATGGGCATTTCAATTGAACGGTTAGAGATAGGAATTTCCTAACGATTCCATTGAAAAGCTGAGAAAATTTTACGTGAAAAACATTTATTGGAATTTTTTTTGTCAATTTTTGCAAAAATTTACTTTTTTTGCGAAGTTTTGAAGGGGTTTCTCTTTCGAGAATTGAAAAAATTCACTTTTTCGGCGATGTCTCCAATTTTGTTGGTCGTATCGACCTGCAAGTGATCTGAAATAAAAGGTGAGCTCATATCTCATCGATTGATGTGGTTCAAATTTGTTTTAAAATACATTTTTCAAATACCTATAGGTCATTTTCTGAAAATCAATTTTTCCCCTAAAAGTACTTGAAAAATTGATATTTTTCTTTTTACACCCCATTAATTAATGAGAAATGAGCTCACCTTTCATTTAAGATCAACCCCAGGTCACTACAACCAATAGAACCCAAGATATTCCCCAAAAACTGCAATTTTCCAAAAAAAAAAAACCTTGAAGTTTTGAGAAAAAAAATCGAATTTTCGAAAAATTTCAAAGAAATAACTTCTGACACATGATTTCCATGGAAAATTTCCTCAGCTCTTCAATGAAATCATCAGAAAAACCCTATCTCCAATATTTTCATCAATTTTTTATGATTTCCACAGCATAAAATACCAAAACTAACACGTATCCGTTTTACCCTTTGTTCCCATTTTACCCCATCTTCCCCTATATAATAATATTTGATATATATTTTCCTTTAATAAATAATCATAGGATATGTCACTGTGAGGGAGAAATTGGAGCACCCCTACTTGCTCCATGTTACTGTAGTGGTAGCCTTCGTTATGTACACCAGGCCTGCCTTCAACAGTGGATAAAGGCATCTGACACACGGGCTTGTGAATTATGCAAATTCACATTCATAATGCATGCCAAGACAAAGCCATTCTCCGAGGTTGGTCCACTTGTTTTATTCACTTGATATTCTCTTTACTCAGTCAATTAATTTTATTTACATTTTCTTCTTTTTTTTTCTCTCTGAATTTTGAAGTACCATGCAAATTCTGAGGACAATTTAATAATTAATTTTCTTCTTTTTTTTTAAAATTGAAATAGTGGGAAAAATTGGAAATGTCAGGACCTGAAATACGCAAACTATGGTGTGCCGTTGCATTTCATGCAGTTGCTGCATTATGTGTTGCATGGTCACTTTATGTACTGGTTGAACGTTCTGTTGAAGAGGCAAGAAAGGGCTTTGTTGATTGGCCATTTTGGACAAAATTAATTGTCGTAGTTATTGGATCTACTGGTGGTCTTGTATTCATGTACATTCAATGTAAAGCGTACATTGAACTCTGCAGAAGATGGCGTGCTTTCAACAGGTGAATTATGTTGTTTTTCAATTATTAATATGATAAATTTGAGATTATACCAAAAATTTCGAAATGGGAAGATTTCGAGATCTCCTGAGATTTTTCGAAATTTTTCGTAAATTCACTATTTTTCCAAATTTTTCTCGAAAATTCTCTGAAATCTCACTCTGGCAATCTTCTTTTGCCAATTGAAACATTAAAATCAGTTTAATTTCAAATAATTTGAGAATATTGGAGATGAGAGTTTGATGAGGAAAAAAGAGGGGACAAATAGAATAAATGAATTTTTAGTTTTTGGAGAATATCTGGAAAACTGAAAGAACATGAAGCAATTTTAATAGAACCTTTTTCTGTAAATCACAAGATGTTCCCCCAAAGACCAATAAAAATCCTCCAAATCATCAATTACAATGTTTTTTACATCTTTTTCAGAGTAATATTCATCCAGAATGCCCCAGAAAAAGTTGTTCTACCACCATCACCAACGGACTCACTACGTGAAGTAACATTACCACTAAAAGATCCCACTGCCTCAATGCCTGAATTAAATCGGACATTGTTACCACGTACATTGGATCCATCATGCGCATCAGAAACAGTTAAACCAGAATCAACTGCCCCAGGACAGAGGCATGATGCCCAATTAAAACTATATGTTTTTGACAAATTATCATCATCCGAAGATAATCTGTAGTGCTAATCGTTCTATTTTTATTCGATGAAAACAGAAAGAGAGAGAGAGGAAAAAAAATAACAATTGTCTGTTGATTGATAGTGTCAATGGCCAAGGTAAAAACAATGAGATGAGTAAAGGCAGTTGATAAATAATAATAAATTAATACAGAACTGATATCCAACTGACATTTTACGTTTAAAAGGTGCGATTAAAACAAACACGAATAATGAGAAGAAGATTTAAAAAAAAATGATTTGCTTCCAATGATGCAACTGAAGTTTTGTGTCTAGCATTCTCCCTTCTGGAGCACTTTTACTCGATACTTAGTACTTCAGTGATTATAAAGAAGAAAAAAATGAGAGCAGAAAGAAAAGATCACGAGAGAAAGAGAAAGAGAGAGAGAGAGAGAGCGAGAAAGAAAGAGAGAGAGAGACAATGGATTAATGTGAATTCGTTGCTTTATATATGCGAATGCACATTTCATCAGTCTCCCTCATCAGACAATTATGTACATAATTATTGTATCTGTGATGTTATTAAATAAACTTTACCATATTTAAACGATCAATTGGATTACAAATGAATTGTCGTGGAATTATTAATCAGCTCTAATGTCTTTCAGACGGTGGAAAAAAAAAACAAATTTAAATTAATGATGTGGTCTTTGATCTGGAATCTTTTGTTGACACGAGGAAATCGCTGAGTGGATGATATTGCATCAGTTCAGTTGACATTAAATAATTACGGAATAAATGAGGCGTAATGAAATTAGATAAATTACGATGATGAATCAAATAAAGAACCTGTTCCGTGGGGGTAATTGCATGAATTTTTATAATTTCCTCAGGGATGTGTACAAATGACTTTTATTTGAGGAAAAATGGAAATTGAGAAATTTTTGTGATTACTTTTTTTTTAGCTCTCTACTTCTCTGCAAAAAAAGGTCGGGAATTTTCATTTCGAAGTGGAACAAATCGAAGAATACGCAAATGTTAAAAAATAAAAATGTCCTTTTCTTTTATTAAAAAAAATCTAGAGAATATCACATAAATTTACGAGAACTGAAACAGATTGAATCTGATATTTGTCATGAAAAATATTACTACTGCCTACCGTATCCACGTAATTGCAGGCACTCACGTTCAATTATACGGTGGTACACAAGCTCAACAGAATTATCAATGATTGGTCGTAATCGTTGAACTATTGCAGGTGATACTCTTCCTGATAACTCATGCCGTAGTATTTGTGATAATGCAGATGATAGTTGCTGCTTGAGTGAAGGCAAAACACTTTGATGAATTAATGGAGACATGAATATTGATGCTGATGAATTTAATGTACCAGATTGTGAATTTCTCTCATTGTATGGAATCAGTGAATTTTGTTCACTCCATCCGTCCATTCGCTTCAACAATCCCTCCATTTTCTTTATTATCTCGTCCCAGTATTCGGATTTCGTTTTTATGCCAGTGTACATATCGTCAATTAGTTTAGATTTTCGTCTGTGAAGAGGAAAAAAATTAAAATTATTATTTTTACGGTTTTTATTTGTTTAGAAATGGCAAAAATTACTCTAAACTGCAGACATTCAATAAAAAAAAATAAAAAAGTATAATTTTCAATGCTCAGAGCTTTGGAAATTATAAATAACTCAATTTTCAAGACTGGAGATGAATTGATCTCAAAGTTGGATTTCGTGGAGAATTATTGAATGATAAATTTGCATTCATCGGACATTAAATTTAATTTATTGTTACTACTTTCGTTTTTCATGTGGATAGATATTCTCTATTTATTCTGTTCATATAAATTCAAAAAATATATATGCATAATAATTTATCTCATAAATAATCGTGAATCCATGTTTTCGAGGTATGATTTAAAGAAAATATATATTTTGTGTCTACTTTACCTCAGATTCATCATTGAAAATGAAATATCAATTTCCTTTTCTCGCAGTGGAGATTTGCCACGATGAGTTACGAGAATCGACCACATTTTTTTGTGAAGATCCGTGCATTTGGTGTAATTGAGATGATACTGTTCTTGGAGCTTAGTGATGTATGCTATTAAATTTGTTGTTCTGCGTTGAGTTCCCTTCAGGGCATTGCACTGGACTCTGTGTAATAGAATTTTTTGCTCAATTAATGGATTTCATCGAATATCTCAGAATCTAAGGGAGATGGAGGAATTTTGGTGCACACCTTTTTTTTGTAGAAAAAAGTCAGGACTACAAAAAGGGTCATAATGAAAAATACTCTATCCCTCTTTGATACAATCTAATTTATCTAAATCGTCAATTTCTATGGTAAAAATTAACTAGTAAAAACGCAAAGCAGGATAAAAATCTAAAAGTCTTTCATTTTTGTTTTTTCTCTCAGAATATCTCGGAAACTAAACGAGATAGGGCGATTGTGCCCGATTCCTTTTCTGTAGCTCTTAAAATTCTTTACAAAAAAAAATCAGGGAAGAAAGGACGTATCTCCATTAGTTTCAGAGATATTTCACTGGGAATGATCATAAAGTTCAGTTCATTACTTCAGTTTTACTTTTTCACTACTGAATCGTTACAATTTTGAATGATGCGAGATTCATGCGAATAATAAATCAACGGTGACCACTTTTCTTGTTGAGAAAAATCAGGGCCACAAAAAAAGGTCATTATGAAATCAACTGATTAATAGCAACTGATTTCTCTCGTCTTATCACTTCAAGACTCCTTTTTATTTCAACTAATTACCTTAATTTTTCCACAGTATCTCGAACTGCACTGAGCTCCGAAGACGACATTCTTCGATGATTTCCATCCTCAGATGGCGGAAAAGTTTCCCAAAATTTTGACAATATTTCTTCCATTATTTGCAGTGTTTTCTTTCCTTTCAACATCGAATTATCAGCTTCATGGAACTCCTTGATGATGAATTTGGTTTTTTTCCTGCGAAGAAAAGGATAATGATTAATAAAATTGTATTGAAGGCGGAAAAAAAATTCGTTCCCTCAATCAATTCACAGATTATCCAAACAATTGCATTCGTAATTTATTGCAATAAGACCCCAGGCAAATGCCCATTAGAGCCAAAAAGAAGTGCATAATATAGTACACGGTTATGCTATTAGTGGTTGCGCAATTATAATTCCTTAAGGGGTAACACCACTGTAGAATTTTCAAAAAATCTATTTTTTTTTCTTGCTTTAGAAATTACTTTGGGCCTTCCAGAATACGGGCAAGAAAAATTATCACCTGAAACCCATTATTTCACATGAAATTTTGAATTTTTCCCAATGCACTTCTTCATATTCATAGCCTAGGTCAAAACTTCAATCGTGTTTTTCTCGAAACATGATTTTTCAAATTGGCACGCAGCATAACTCCAATAATTTTTATTATTTTCATTTGAATTTCCCACAGCATCTTGAAAACAGTATTTTGAACAGAAATACGTAGGGGATTTTCAAAAAATTGATTTGCACATTCTTTATTGATAAAAAATTGCCGGTTTTTTGGCTGAAATTTGAATTTTTTCATTCAAATGGTCACCAATCCCACAAAAAAACATATTTTTGAAATCCTCTGCGTATTTCTGTAGCTATGTGTATCTAGACTGAGCCAATTTTTTTTTGTTTTTCAATTGAAATTTGCACCAGTTAGAGGAGCTTCGCAAGAATGGCTCTCTTGTGTCGTCTTTTTTCAATATTATTTGATGAATTTTTTGTTCTGAAGATTCAAATATATGCTCAATCACTCCCTCAAATATCATTATTTTATTGACACTTTTTCTATAGAAAAAACAGTAGTCAAAAAACTGCTTTTTTTAAAACTTGTACAGTGGTGTTACCACTTAATTACTAATAATTGCATTCAATAATAATAGCCAATCAATATAGACATTCAATAAATTTATTAGTGATATACAATTTTTATATTGATCATGGAAAAATAAACTAATGAATTTCCAATAATACTTCATTCGTTATTCCGTGAATGTCTCTGAAACGAGTAGATTATAAGAGAAAATGTCGAAAAAGATTTTTTTTGGAGAGAATTTTATGATCTACAAAAAAGGTCGCTTGGTAAATCCTCCTGGGTCTCATAATTTCCGAGATATTCACCGCATAATCTACATGTTTTATCTCCCTCATGCAATTCATGAATAATTCAAATAATTTCACGTTCGTTACTTCCTAAATGCCTGTAAAACAATGAAGTTTATCGAAAAAAAGCCGGGAGACTTCTTTTTGTAGCCCATAAAATTGACTACCAAAAAAGCTTCTTTAAATTTTTTTATAAACCCAAATTAAGGTTGTTCGTGAAGTACAATCGGGAAAAAGTTGATTTTTTGTTTAAAATCGTTAATAACAACTTATTTAAGATAAAATTTTCAAATTTGATTCAGTGAGTCTATTGGAACTATAATGATGAATAAAAGAAGCTCTAGAAACACAAAATTAATTGAAAACTGAAAGATTGATACAATTTTTTACATTCCTTCAAATCTTGAAAAATTCAAAAAAATGTAAAAAAATAGTACAAATTTGTCAATTTTCAATTAATTTTTTGTTTCTACGGCTTATTCGTTTCTTCATTACATTTTTCAAATACTTACTGAATTAGTTTTGAGGAATTTATCTCGTATACATTGTTATTTACGATTTCATACAAAACAAGTGGATAATAGTATTGTTTTCCAACTGATATAGCTTTTTCTGTTAATATTTTAGCAATATGTTTCCGAATGGAAGTGATACAACTTTTTTAAAACCATCATCAAAATATCAAATTTTGAAGAATTCATTAAAACGCCAATAACTCGAGAACTAATCATGCAAATAAGCTCGAAATTCACAGGCATCTAACTGATACAGCTCTCAAGATAATATATGAGTATAAATAACATCAATTGAAAAGTTTCCAGAAATTCCATTAAAAACTGATTTTTGAAAAATGGACATATCTCAAAAGTACCGATCGGATTCTCTTCCAATGAAGCTTGAAAAATAGAATTCGTCGAGAGGGAGTTTTCCACAAAATATGAAATTTTTCTACAAAACCGTTTCGCTGTAACTGAGACTTTTATACACACACAGACATACACACACACACACAGAAATGCGCTAAAAATATATTTTTCTCTCTGTTTAGATCATTTTAAGTATCTTCTATTAAAAAAATTACAATCGAAAATTCTGATGATTACATAGCTTCCATTCGGAAGAAAAATTAACTTTGTTTCGATTGTACCTCCCGAATCATCCTTAAATTCTCCCATAATTTCAGTACTAAATTAATTAAGAAAGATAACAAAAATCTTTGAAAAGAAATAATTCACCTCATATTCATTCGCACTTTTCTCAGGAATCGTGGTATTTCATCTCTCCTAAGATTGCACTCTTTTTCCCCCAAGAATGTCGACATTTTCACAGTTAGAATCGACATTTTACGTTAAATTATCTCGTTAACTCTCCTTTAAATTGCTGATTTTTCAAGTTGCACACAAATTTCACTGGTGCTTGAACTTCGTCTGACCGTTGTGACGGTTTGTCCAACAATATTTAAGGGCTTTCATGATACACAAATTCAAATCATTCTCGAGGAAAAAGTGGGGGGGGGGGGGGGGAATTATATTTGAAGCAAAGTATGTACAAGCCCAATTTTCCATTGTCCATTATCCTCAGGTAAAGAGGCCGAAATACCTGATTCACTAGTTGTCTCTACCATCTGGATTACCAGGAATTTTTATTAGTAATTGAGCTCTCTGATGTATTGTATTTGGATTTAACACACTTATTTTTACTCGCAATAGATGAGTACTCGGTAATTTCAATGACAACATTCAATTTCTCATATTTTTCAGTAAATATTGAGAAAATCCGAATGAGTCCTTTTATTAGACTTGAACTATTGTTAAATTCTCGTGTATTTGTGAATCTATTTTTCCTGGAATTTCCAATATTCATTGGCACAGGTACAAATGAATTCTTCAATTTTTTATTTGAAGAATAAACAGAAGTGAATCACTAGAAAAAAAATTGTAATATGTAGAATTCATTTTTCTAGCACAAGTCTGATTCCGAAAAATCGTAAATTTTTATGGAAAAATTCAGTAGCGAAAAGGCAAAACAAGATAATTTTATGTTTTTTGTCATTTATTCGAGAATATTTCGGAAATTAAACGAGATAGGTCGATTTTGTCTCAATCCTTTTTTATAATCCTTGGAATTCTTTACAAAAACGGATTGAGATAAAAAAGACGTGTCTCCACACTGAGGAAAAAAATTTTATTATCAAAGAATTTGTACTTAAATTGAAGAAAAAAAAGATTGATAATTATCAACAGTTATGCATAGTTTAATTTTAGTTCAATACAAATTCAAATTTTTTTTACTTAAGTAATTCATTGATAAATGTGAAAACTTTTATCTTGAAGTAGTATATTTATTCTTGAAACAAGCGATAAGATGATCAGCTTGAGAAATCTTCGATTAATTCCAAATAATTAATGAAAATGAGTTCATTCCAATCTGGATATATTAAATCCAAGTATCAAGAAATTTCTTATTTGGGAAAAAAAAGATTTTTTTTCTGAGTACATTAATTTTGGAAAAATTTGATTGTGAATGTTGTTTCACTTTTTTTTACTGCTGAATTCAGTAGTGAGGGGGCAAAACGGGATAATTCGATTCTATCCGTCAATCCTTTTTTGGGCATAACTCGGAAATTAATCAAAAAAAAGTGATTTCACCCGAATTTTTTTTTGTAGCTTTAGGAATTCTCTACAAAAAATAATTCGGAAAGAATCGCCTCATCTTGCTTAAACTGAGGAATAAAAATGTTCGTTGCAAGAAAATTTATTCAGTTTTCGAAAGTTTTCTGAGCTCCAGAAAATTTCGATGCAATGAGAAAAAATAATTCTGGTCTCCAATAAATGTATTGTGCGCAAATAAATATTGTCACCTTAGAAATGAAGGAGCGTAAGTGCTGTATATAAGCATAGCACTTACGCCCCTTTGTTTCTAAGGCGACGATATGGAAAGTTTTTCTCGAAAAAGCATTGATCATCTATATCTATATCTCTAGGAAATTAGTATATTTACTCGTGCAAAATACATTTATTTGGGATCAGATTTTTTTTTCTCAGTGTAATTTCGGAGATATTCTAAAAAAAAAATATTGATAAGAAAAATCGACTTATCCTGTTTTATCTCTTCACTACTAAATTATTACAGTTCATCATTGACAAGAAATATTATGCATTCCGATTAATGCGAGCTTCATTCGATTAAAAAATCAGCAGTGAAGGTGCAGAACTGGATACTACAAGTTTTTTTCCGGAAAATTACCTGTAAGATACAGCTGATGGATTTTTTTGTACTCCTCCACTACTAAATTATGAAAATGACGAGCAAAAACATTGGGAACTTTACTGGGTCCATTATGTCTCGTCTCCTCCTCGTATTTTCTCCTGGTAACAGTGCCAGTCATGAGAAATAGAAGATTATCGACCTCAGGGGCGCTTAAATAAACAATGAAGATGAATTATGATTGATTGACATTAGAACGTAAGAATCAAATATTGTAACTCCATTAACAGATAAAAAGATTGATAGTTGTGATTACTCAATAATATTTAAACTTTTTTTTTAGGGGAAATGTGGGAAAGCTATTAAATTCTAATTGAGTTCGATAATTTGCGAGGAAACGTGTTTAGAAAAAAAGTTGATTTTACACTGGCATCAATATCTCGAAAACTATAGGGTTCAGAGAAATTTTCGTGAGAAACTGTCTTGCAGCTCTTTTTTTCTTCAATGGTTTCCGAGATATTTGAATAAAAACGTAAAAATTCAAATTTCCCAATTATGTTACCATAAATGTGGAGAATCTATTAAATGTTAATTAATCTCGTTAATTAACAATGAAAAGTGTTCAGAAATAAGATGATTTTACGATAAAAATCATCTGTTTCATCAGTTTTAGTAGAATATTTTGAAAACTATCGGACGTAGAAAATTTGGTAAAGGAGTGCTTTGACTCAACCAGATAAAATTAAATTTTTTTGAACTTTTTTGAATTGTTCTTTTATAACATGATGTGTTACAACGAATGACTTCAAGTTTTTTGACTCTAAGTGAACGGCTCAACTTATTTTCTGATATATTAATAAAATTTGAATCAATCCGAGCCTAGAATCTACCTATAAGAAGAGAGGGGGGTAACTTTGAACAAAACGATTTTTTTTAAATTGATAATATAATTGTGATTTATGATTTTTTCCAATTAGCAAAGGTGTATTATCAACGTTAAACATCCAAACAAGATTAACTGTTTTATTATGTTGAAATTAATTATTGAAAAATCAAGAAGTGTTCAAAGGTGCCTCTCTCCCCTATTGCATCTACTGGACAAAAAAATTTGAAGATAAAATATTAAGAACACTATTTTTTAATTGGCTGAGCTCTGCTCCCATTACCAAAACTTTTCTATAAAAACATTTTTTGGAGCTCATTTTTTTCTCGACAATGAAGGTCTCCACAAAAATTATTCCAACCCCAATGGTTTTCCCGGAATATTCTCAAAAAACTGAAATCCAAATTCTCCAATTTTACAAAGTAAAGAAAAATTAATTTCAAACATTTTTTTCAAACTCTTAATAATACCGAGGAAACCTCCGAATGATCAGTCCCCGGCCTTGTGACTCAACAAGAAAACAGCATAGATAACTAGAAGCAAAAAAAAAGAGTCATAATTTTCTTTTATCGATAGAAAAACTCATCGCATAAATATTCGACTTGAAATAACACAACCAAGTGTGAATTGTTCGCAATTAAGAATTGAGTCTTGCTCTGTTTTCATCTCATGAATGGTCTCCACAAACTTCCGCATTCTCATAATTATAATCTCCTTTGTTTTTTTTTTACAAAGTATCTTTTGAAATTGTCGTGTTTTTTCCGCTTTTTTTTCTTCGTCACATTTCTCATTCGCATCTACGTCAAAATGCCAATCGATTTTTCCTTCTCAACAAAAAACACCACCCGAACATTTCCGAATATACCCGAGTCAAAATCAAACCTAGTCATTCTCTTTCTCTCTCTTACACACACACACACAATCCTCTTAGTGTTTAGTTGCGCTAACCTACGATTTTTAGTTGCGCGAACTGGCAACATTACATTTTAGTAAACTGTCTATCACGTCCGCCCCCATTGGGTTAATTATTTAAACATGTAAAATATGCAAGTTAATGTGTACGACATAGTGATCACAGTGCTACTGTGTTATTAATGATAATAAAAATAAATTATATTTAATTGAAATTAATATATATAATATTTTGAAGAATTAATTGAATTCAAATAATTGTTGTTGTAAAAATGTCAGAATTGCGACAAAGAGTTGTGGGTGAAACGTCAGGAGTTGGTGGTGATACTAGTGAGGATCAGGTAAATATCGATTTTTTTCATGTTTAAATATTGTTTATATACAATGATAATGAATTGTCTTTTTTTAATTATTTTTTATTTATTTTTAACACAATGTCATGGTGACATTGAAGGCAATTAAGATTAAGTTGGATTATTCTCGATAGTTTTATCAATATTTATTCTTGAAGGATCAATAAAAATTGTTTTTTTTTTAACGAACTTTGATTTTTTTCGTTTTTTTATGGTTTTAAAATTTTTTTATTTTTTTTTCAGAGAGAAGACGTTGAATCTGAGGACGATGGAAAAATCGAAGTCGAAGAACTCGCTAAAACATTGCCCCAAGGCACTGATCATACGCCAAGTCTCCTTGGTAGTGTCCTTTCTGGCTTACCAGATCGGTAATTGTCCTTGCTATGATTATTCTTTTTTTGGAAATAGACATGTGCAGTGGATGTCATGGATTTTTTTTTACGATAAGGCTGGAGGTAGAGGAGTGCCTTTTGCGTGTGCACTTTACGTACACTTAAATGACAATGAAAAACACTAACATTATATACAAAATTCAATGCATTTATTAAAAGCACTTCTGTACTTCTAGCCTTGTCGCTTTTTTACGACCATTAAGTTTTCAGATAACGATTTTATTCTATCATCTATTCACTTTTTTGAGAATATCTCGGAATTCAAGCGAGATAGAGCGATTTCTTTTTGCCTGGATAATTTTTTGGAGCTCTTTAAATTCTCCAGAAAAGAAAGATTCGAGCAAAATCGCCTTGTCTCGCTTAAATTCCGAGATATATATGCCGAAAAAAGTAGTTATGGAATGAATTCATGTTTGAAAATTTCGTATTCTTGATTTTTTTATTTAACCTTTGAACCCGAATTTCAGCTGGAAAAATTGGGTCATCCGAGGAATATTCACATGGCTAATGATCGGTGGATTTTGTTTGATTATTTATGGTGGTCCATTAGCACTGATGGTCACAGTGAGTAGCATGAGAATTGATTAATCACGATTGATTGGTAAAATTGAATGAATAAATGTTGGAAATATTTGTGCAGATTTTTTTTGGGATATCTCCAAAATTGAGTGAAATGGAGAAATTATTTTGTGGAGATTGTCGAGGGCAACGAAAAAATACTCTTGATAAACGATTTTCAAGTTTTTAGAAAAATCAACTTTATTTCATCATCAGTTTTATGAAAATATGCCGGAAACTAGGCGAGATAGATAAAATCTTATCCTAATGCTCTTTTGTAAGGCTCGAAATTTCCTGAAAAAGGATTGGAACAAAATCTTCCTATCTCACTTAAATCCCCAGATATTAAAGAAAAAAACTGGTGACAAAATGAAATCAATTTGTCTGAAAATTTCATATTTCTTCTGATAAATTCTCCTAAACTCAATAATTTCTGAGATATACCCGAAACAATGTGCACATGCTCCACTGAATTATTCGATGTATTAAAAATCGTTTCTCTTCTTTTGCAGACACTAGTCGTACAAGTTAAATGTTTTGAGGAGATAATTAATATCGGTTATGCAGTCTATAGAATCCATGGTTTACCATGGTTTAGATCATTGTCATGGTATTTCTTGATCACTTCGAATTATTTCTTTTATGGTGAAAATTTGATGGATTATTTTGGTGTTGTAATCAACAGAACGGTAAGTTTTTTTCTATTGATTAATAAATTATTAAAAAAATAGTTTAATTCAAATTTCAATCATTATTGTGTTAATTCAATGAGAATGAGGACACTTGATTTAATAATACTTGAAATAGACATAAAAATTCTTGATAGTGAAATCCAATTTGTATCAGAATCCATGTGACAGAAATTGCGTTACTGTATTTGTTTGACACAAAATCGATGGAAACTTCTCTATTAAGTATTGTAAAACATCACATACGGCTTCCAGCATAATAACATAGAATCGATTATTGTTAAAATGAATATTTGTTTAATAATTCAGTAGTGGATTAGTAAAACAAGATAAGCCAACTTATTTTGTGATCAATTTTTGTTGAATATCTCGGAAAATAATTGAAACATGAATGTTTTTGTAGAGGACAATCAGAGCTACAAAGAAGATTGCTACAGAAATTTCTCTATTTTCCAGAGATCTGGAGATCTCCCATGAAAACTGGGAGCGTCCAGAATAACTTGAGGAGGTTCAATTACTTGTCCATGTTAAATAAAAATTATGAAACTTTTTTTCTTATTTATACTATCTTTAAAATTTTAGATCAACCTGCATTGCAATGGATTTAAATTTTTTGGAACGTTATATTTAATTATTTCTAAAAAATAATATTGTCTATTTCAATTATGAATACCTCGCCAAATATTTCTTTTTAAATAAGATATTTTTCTATTGATATTTTTAGCGAATTTGTCAAGTTTCGGGTATTTTACTTAATTTAAGTCATTTGCAGTCATTGGACCTCCTTGATTTAGCAGCGAAGAGATGAAATAGGATAAGTCTATTTTTTGCCACTAGTTTCTGAAGAATATTTATATTTATATTTATTATATATGCCTTCTTTTCCTTCATTTATTTTCGTCGTTCTTGAAATTCTTCACAAAAATGGATTAGGGCAAAAACGGCGTATCTCCATTAGTTTTGGAGCTAAAAATCAACTTATCCTGTGTTACCACTTCACTACCGAATTAATCTCTCATTCAATATTTCTTTAATTTCTTTTCTTTTTTCTCTCCTCAGGATTACTTGAGAGTTTTGGTAACCTATCATCGTTTTATATCCTTCTGTTTGTACATCGTTGGATTCGTTTGGTTTGTTCTCTCATTGGTTAAAAAATATTACATGAAACAATTTTCATTGTTTGCATGGACCCATGTGGCATTATTAATTGTTGTCACACAGAGCTATTTGATTATACAAAATATATTTGAAGGACTGATATGGTAAATTTAATGACTTTATTCATTTACATATAGAAGCAATTATGCCTCTGCTTATAGTAAAAAATTTTAATTCTTATCTGATTTGATTTCAGGTTCATTGTGCCAGTAAGCATGATTGTGATAAACGACGTGATGGCTTATGTTTTCGGCTTTTTCTTTGGTCGTACGCCATTAATTAAGCTGTCGCCAAAGAAAACATGGGAGGGATTTATCGGTGGTGGTTTTTCGACTGTCGTATTTGGATTATTGGTAATTCAATTTTTGTCAATTTTATTTTAATGATTGAATCTGAGAAGGAGATGCTTTCAATTAATATCTGGAGGAATTTCGAAATATCTCGGAAAGGGGATTAGGGTTGAGGAAAATTTAAGGAGACATTTTCTTGTAGAGAATTTTGAGGACTACAAAAGAGGTCTCATGATGAATTTTTCTGAACCTAATTGTTTGGAAGATATTATCGAAATTCTCTAAATTTATTAATCGGACTTCTCTTTTCCAATAATTTTATTCTTAATTTAAAAACAAAAAAAATTATTTCCTCTTATTTTCATTCCAAGATGTCATACGTAATGTGCCAATATCGATACTTCGTCTGCCCAATTGAATACAGTGAAACACTGGGAAGAATGACAATGGATTGTGAGCCTTCCAGTCTTTTCCAACCACAGGAATACATACTTCCTACGTGTTTACAGGCTATCACCAGAGTGGTATGATAATTATCCTCTAATTAACAATTCACTGGTTGGACTATTTATTTTTAACTGAATAACAATGGAAAAATTTGAAAAACAAATTTATAGTTATTTTAGTCAAGTCTGATTGAATTAATTTGCAAAATTTTAATAAATTTTTAATTATTATTTTCATTGCAGTTTGGTAAGCAAAGCGTCACACTGTATCCTTTCATGCTTCACTCTCTGTCAATGTCAGTATTCAGTTCAGTAATTGGACCTTTTGGAGGATTCTTCGCTAGTGGTTTCAAGCGTGCATTCAAAATAAAGGTAATTTTTTAATGAATTCCTCAATTTTTATGAGATACTTCGGTATCTAAGAAAAAAGGCGCTATTTTTTGTCAGGATGTTTTTTGTAGCATTCATGTTGCTCTTTGAAAAAAAAATCCTTACAAAAATTCTTGCATCTCCCTCAAATTTCAAGTTATCTCACATTCATTGAAATTCTCCTTTATGATTTTAATTAAAATTTTCAGGACTTTGGTGACGTAATTCCTGGTCACGGTGGCATAATGGATAGATTTGATTGTCAGTACCTGATGGCAACATTTGTCAATGTTTATATTTCCTCATTCATACATACAGCATCACCGCAAAAATTATTGCAACAAGTTTACAATTTAAAGCCTGAACAACAATTGCAACTGTTTACAGCACTCCGTGATGCATTGGAGCATCGAGGTTTATTAAATCTAAATGCACCTTAATTAGAGGGGATAAACAAAAAAGAAAAAATTATAAACAAAATAAGATCTGCGATAGTTTAACTATTTTTATTTATTTGATTTAAAATTAAATGAAAAGAAAAACGATGAGCTTGCGCAGACTTTATCGAGGTCACAAAAATGCCAAGGGAATTTCGACGAATTTTTTTATTTTTTTTTCAATGAATTCTCTTTGAAATATTCCTTCGTCGAATGACGTGCAATCATTCCAATTCGATTAATTATTTTTTTCATAATAATTTTTTTTCGTTTGGTAAACTACCTCTGTCTTCTCTGAATTATTGATGCCAATTGTTCAATTCCTTAGAACAAATTAGTGAATTTTGTTTTTTTTTTCCATTTTGAGATAATTGATTGAAATCAACGACGTGAATAATTCAAAATTAAATGTCTTCATAATTATTCATTGTAAATAGATAATTCCTGTATCTTGTAATTTATTAGAATTAATTACCTAACAATTACAATGATAAATGGAATTTGTCTGTTTAATTTATCGAAATCTTTTGGTTTTAAAGAAAGACTTCGATGAAATTTATACTGAATTTTAGAAGATAATTAAGCTAGACCAAAGATTATTAAGAAATTATTCTCATTTCATTATTTACATTGAACGTAAGGAATGTAGAATATCTCTCTGATTCCGTCGTTGTAACAATTTCTATCAATTTATGATTATTGGCAATATTGGGGAATTATTACAGCAGTGAAGTGGTCGAAGGTGAAGTGGTTTCAAATTATTTTCAAGCAGTATTCAATTCAGTGGAATTGTAAAAGAGAACAAATCTGAATATTTTTCATTTTTTTTCAAAGATATCTTTGTAACGAATAAATTTAGGAAAATTTGTCGAGAGACCTTCTTTTAGGCCATTACATTCTCCACAAATGAGGTCTCTTGAAGATTTCCTCTAAATCCACTCGCCTCAAAGATATTTGCAAAAGAACGTGTAATAAATTTCTCAAAACTATGTCCTTTTACCACTTTACTACTTTTTTTTGGAGTTATTGAAAAATATCTCGGGATTAAAGAGACATAGGGGATTTTTTTGTTAAAACCTTGTTTGTAGAGCAAAGTGAGATCTATAAAAAAGATCTCCACAAATATTTTTCTGTCTCACTTTAATTCTAAGATATTCTCGAAAAACGACAAAAAAAAATTGAATTAATCAATTTGCCACTTGAATTCAATTGATCTACTTAATTTTAAAAATGATTTTTATTTTCATTTTTTTAAACTGCATATTCAAAGTAGTCGTGGGAAATATGCGAGCAAGCTTATCCATGTTTTGTTGAGTTAGTGAATAGATAACTGATGGGTCAAAGTTATCTGATAATGGAAATGGGGGGAAACAAAAATAAATGAGTACTATTTGCAAACTAGTGACTAGATACAAATGGGAAAATATTTTAAAAAATTGAAAAAAAATAATAATAATAATAATGTTAGTCTTGAATGTTAAGTGTTAAGTGTATTACGGTGTACCTTGTCAACTACTTTGAAACATCACTGCGTCATTGAAACGTTAGATTAATTTTGGGGAATAGGGTGAATTGATGGATTATTAATGAATTGTTGCCAATTTAAATAGGAAAATTATAATTTCAAAATTGTTTAAACAATTTAATTGTTCATTTCTTCCTTATACTATTAGGTGTAACTAATAATCATCGATGGTTGTTCATATTGATACAAATATGATTTTTTTTTCTTTGATGAAAAATTCATGTGAATTTAAAAATTTGTAAATTTTTCTTTTATCAAATTCAAAAAATTCTAGTCTTTTGGCAGATAGAGAAATTTTTGTTAGAATCTTTTTTGTGGAGAAAAATTACTTTATTTCCATGAGATCCCGATATATATATTTTAATTATTTCGGTTTATCATTAGGAAAAATCATACATTCAAGAAAATTCTCCAACTGAAATAATTATGAAAGTACTTGAGCGAAGATGCTGAATCTGCAGGTGATTAGCTCGGCTTTCTGAACTCAAAGAAGAAAAAAACCCGTAATATTTGAGTTTATTGCATTCAAATATTATGAACTTATCACTTCAATTCATACCATAACAGTCATTATTTAACTGTCAATTGACTGATTGCAATATTGATTCTTTCATTTTTTTTTCTTTTTCATTCAAAAATTATTCACCTGCTCCAGGAGAAACTAATTATTTTTGCTGTTTATATTTAATATTTTTTAATTGATGAAAGAACAATTTTAAAAATGCATTTGAGGGGAATGGAATTAGGAGTGCTTTGAACAGTTGATATTGGTTGAAGTTTTAGCATAATAAAATGTGAAGGAAAATCGGCTGAATAATTTGAATAATAGTGCAAATGGTGTAATGAATAAAATTTCATTGGTGAGATGATGCTGTGTTGACGAATGTTTTAAATTAAAAATAATGTAACTTAAATTTCAAAGTACGTTAATATAATAATATATATTCTATATATATTTATGTAGTGAACAGAGAAAGAGAATAAAAAAAAGTTATAATACAAAAAAATAAATATTATTTTTCTCTCATTATTTTACAAATTCAGTGTAGTGATGAGACAGAATGAGTTATTATTACCTTTCGAGGAATACTTGAGAAATAATTGAGATAAAGAAATTTCTTCAACTCTCATTTTCATCTACAGAAGAGGTTTCTTCATGAATTTCTCTGGCTCAAGTATTTCCCGAGATATTCAATAGAATCGGAAATTTTTAATCAATTCATTCAGTTTTACCACTTTTTTGCACTCAAATCAGAGGTCTTTTGTAAGCCCACAATTCATTATGATCATAAATTGTGTGGATCTTTTCAAACATGTACTTAAAAATATACAGTAAGTTGTCGTACTGTCCACAATATTCATTTTTCAATGTATTTGTATCCTTTAATGCATAATTATCAATTTTTCCATAGGCACACACGTGTAATTCAACTAAAAACTGATGTATCGCTTCGACTGTCGCTAAATACCATCGTGGACTTTTTTTTTGATGCCTCCAAAACTGTGATATTCGTGATTCTAGAATAACACATGGCAATTTGCGCAATCTTTGGTCCCTGTAAATTGCCTTTGTTTGATTCCAAGTACTGTCAATAAATACAGCACGATTTATCGGTAATTCATCTGTTCTCCTCGACTCCTCGGTGAAGAGACCCTCGACACTTGTTGCATTTTTCCCGGGAAATATGAGAACAACCTAAAATTAAATAATTTTTTATTAAGGATTTCTTTTTCCTCTAATTTACAATCAGTTTTATGAAATATCAAGAATATGAAGTTTTCAAACAAATTTATTTATTTTTTTAAATCATTTTTTAACGATTTTTCACAGAAATATTTGGTGAGAATTTCAAGAGAAATAAAAATGATAAGGACAAAATTGCTCTATCTCGCTTTGTTTCCGAGCAATGTGAAAAAAAAATTGATGATAGTATAAAATCGATTCATCTGAAAAGATCAAAGTGGTAGAATATCTCAGAATCTAAGAGAAATGGCGAAAATGCTAGGAGGCCCTTCTTTCATTGACTTTCATTCTCTGTAAAAAATGCTTCAAGGAGTAATCGAAAGCTCCGTATATTTAAAATTTCTAAATTCACTGGTTAGCAATAATTATGATTTTTTTTCATGAAATAACAAAAACATCGACTTTCTAATTTCTTTCCCTAGTCGTTGAGAATTTTCTATGATAAAAATATTCATAAATATCGTCAAGCAATTGGTTTGAAAATTCAATACATATATGTATACGAAGCTTTCCGTTACACTTCAAGGAAAACTTCTTGTTCCCCCTTAAATTCTGAAATATTTCGAAAAAACAAATTTTAGGGTTTTATTAAAATATTCTGTTCTCTTATTTAAGTTATTAAACCATTCATCAACTAAAATTTTTTAAATATAGGGTAATTAGATTAAGAATTTCGTTAAATGTAAGTGTGAATTTATGCAATTACCTTATCATCAGGTGAGAATTCTGGAAAATCTGGATAAATGTAAATTCTCACGTCTTGAGGAGCCAGCAATGCAGCATGAATAGCAGTGCTCTTTCCATCAATTTCTTTTGGATGTTTAATTATATCAATTTTTATCGGCAACTACTTACAGAGAAAAAATAAAAATAAAATTATGTAAAATAAATTTCGTTTCATTTCCAATGGTCTTGAAAAATCTCAATACAAGAAGAAATGAGTCAATTTCGTCTAGAGTTTAGTATTTATGGAATATTTTAGAATCTCTGGGAGATACAAAAAATTGATGACATTTTTTTTGTAGAGTAAATCAAAGGTACGAAAAATGTTTCTCCAAAAATGTATCTATCGCCCATAAATTCCAAGATATTTCATAAAAACTCATTTTTACATGTACAAGGGAAGGTGGGGCAATACGGACATGCTGGGTAAAATGGACATATTTGAGTTTTTATGTATATATTATGAAAAAAATCTTGAAATGAAGAAAAATATTGGAGAGGGATCCTTTTGAATGATTCCATTGCAAAGCTGAGGAAATTTCAGGCGAGTAACGAGTTTCAGAATTGATTTTTTTCAATTTTTTCGAGAATATGGTTTTTTTGGGGCATTTTTGAGAGGTAAAAATTCTTTGATTCATGTGAAAATTCAGTTTTTTGGAAATATCTCCGGTTCTGTTGGTCGTAGCGACCTGGGGCTGATTTTAAATGAAAGGTGAGATCATTTCCCATCGATTTATGGGGTTTTGAATTTAAAAATATCTATTTTTCATATAGTTATAGAACAGAACCCGATGATCATAATTCTTCACAAAAGTTCCCATAACTATCTGAAAAATCGATATTTTCAAATTCAAAACCCCATAAATCAATGGGAAATGATCTCACCTTTCATTCGGAATCAATCCCATGTCACTACGACCAATAAAACCGGAGATATTTTAAAAAAAAACTGAATTTTCTAAAAAATCTAAAAAAAAAACTCAAAATTGCCGAAAAAAAAATCAAATTTTCAAAAAATAAAAAATAAATTAATTTTAGCTTTTGTTATCTGTCTAAAATTTCCTCAGCTTTTCAACAGAATCATCAAAAAAAATCAATCTCCCACTCTTTCATTACAATGTCCATTTTGCCCCACGTTTCCCTAAAAATGATTTCATCTCATTCCACATAACTCTCAATTGACAAATTCAAAAAATGAGAAAAAAAAATCAAAAAACACATCGAACATGAGGAATATTGAACAATTATTAACCTTAACTTGTGGAAAATACTTGTTATCAATAACTGGAACGCAACAAGTGTAGCAAAAAAATTTACGTGATTTGTGGCAATTACCACATATTTCACGTCCTTCTATACTATCAAGTACACTTGGATCATCGATTTTGAGCATGGTAAAGGGTGCTCTATCAATGATACATTGTTTTTTAACAAGTATTTCATAATTGTCACAATTATTATCACCAACTAGTGAATCTTCCGTCGCAGACATATTTAAATATGATTAAATTCACAATATAAGACTTTCTAAAGAATATTTAGTTATTAATTAACACAAAATAGAGGAAAATTTTGTCCATGTGATCATTACGATGGAGGTTATATTATTGTTTTTATTATTCGAATGAAGAACGAGTTGTCTATCAGTGCTGCCAACATAGAGTTTCAACCAATGAACGGCTTGCTCTGAGAGAAGAACGAATAGGAAAGAAGTAATGGCCATTGGCAGCTCTCTGATTCGCGGGCAAACGGAGGCGGTTTATTTTTGAATAATAAAAATGTTGGACTTCTGTGAATCTCATTCTTGAAAAGCTTATGAACAATGAATTATTTAAATTCTGTGGCGAAGGAGTGAAATAGGGTAAGTAGATTTTCTTTCTTCCAAATTCAAATTCAAACGATTTTTATCAACTTTATGTAAAGTGGAGTAACTAAAAGCAATATTTACACTGACATAGATAATACCATTTGCATCGCTACAGCTTTTGGGCTTTTACTTATATTGGAGTGATTTATGTGGAGCCTTTAGGAGATTTATTTCGTTTGGGAGCCATAGTTAAATTAATAATGGCAATTTCCTTCGATTTGGAGTTTTTTTCCTGTTTTGAGGCCTCACAAAATCTCGACAAACACAAAGAAGGGCTACCCCCGTAAAAATTAGTCATCAAAAATCTTCCGCATTTTGAACACTTTGATGTGCCATTAAATGCTTCCTATAACGATTTGTCTATTAATTTTTTTAATATCTGTTCACACGTGTATCAGTATATACGTAAAGAGATAGAGCGACAGTTATCCATGTCGTATTGACTGAAGTGGATTCAATGACTAAAAAAACTCCTAAAAAACCCGGAACAAGAGGAGGAGAAGATAAGCAGAATGAATACCAGAGAAGGACGTAATGGAGTGGAAAACTAGAATCGACAAAAATTTGAAAAACAAAGCCTCTGTCTCTTCATCTTCATCAAAATCCATCTAGCTTTTTTGTTGATATTCATTCTACTTATCTTTTCCTCACATTTTCTTATCATAAAAGCATACATAATCGAAGGCTATTAGAATATCGGGGTTCAATTGGCCCACTCTATTTTTAGAGCAGTTCTCTTCTGCCGAATAATTTTTTCTCGTTCTCTTTCTCTCTCGTGGTCATACTTGAGCTGTAAATTATTCATTTCGAAAATTTCATCAAAAAAATTCAGAAATAATCCATACTTGTGCTTACTTCGACATTTTTCACTGTCAATTTATTCAGTATAAGTTACCATCTGTTTTTCCAAATGTCTTACAAGCCATTGATCATATTAGTTCTTTCTATTGCGCTTGCCTTCGTTCCATCACAGGCAGTAGTTCCCGTACAATGTGGACCAAGGGAACTGTTCGCATGGTGTATGGCTCGCAACGAAGCAACATGCAGCAATCCGAAATTCTTCGGTGCTTGGGTGAGTCATTCATTGATTTTGTTAATTCATCGATAAATAAAGTAGAAATACCATGATTCATTTTCTCCGCACGCCGTGCGGAAAGTAGCCACTTTCCACAAGTTGTGCATAAAAAAACAGTATCAAAGTGTGCGGTAAAGATTTTCAGTCTCGTGTGATTACAAACTCGCCTTTGGCTCGTTTCGCAACCTCACACAAAAGTGGTAGGCCGAATAAATAGCCGAGGAAAAAATAGCCCAGGAAAAAATAGACCGTAAAAAATAGACCGGAAAAAATAGATCCGGAAAAAATAGCCCATGGAAAAAATAGACCACGCAAAGAATGGCCCCCACCCACTGTCCATTCACCCAACTCCCCCACATCAACCATATTAACCACTCTACCGCACTCTACATATTAAGTACTCTACCGCACTTGTTAGGTTATATACTATTATTGCACGCTGTGCAAAAAGTAGCCACTTTCCGCACGTTGTACATAAAAAAAACTGCACCTTACACGTGCGGTGATGTGTTTTCTGTACACTGGGACGAAAGTGAGACTTTCGGCCCTCGCTGCGCTCGGGCGTAAGCTCACTTCTGTCCCAGTGTGCAGAAAAATCGTATACACACCTTGGGCAGTAAGTAAGAAAGCCTCAGAGCACATGTTTTTTGACCTCGGCTTCGCCTCTGCCAACAATTACATGTGCTCTGAGACATTTCTTACATTACTGCCCTAGGCATGTAATATACTATTTCTGACGAGTGTGAGGTTGCAAAACGAGCAGAAGGTGAGTTTTGTAATCACACGAGTCGGAAAATCTTTACCGCACTTGTTAGGTAATATACTACTATTGCACGCTGTGCGAAAAGTGACCACTTTCTACATGATGTATGTATGTGATTGCGAAACTCGCCTTCGTTTCATTTCGAAACTTTCACACTCGTCAGAAAATACTTTACTGCGCTAGTGAGGTAATATACTATGATTAAACTTTGAATTTCTTATGATATTAGGAGTGTGATGGTTACTGCATTTGCCAATATCCTTACATAAGAGACCATGAAGGGAAGTGTGTTCCAGTCGCAGAGTGTCCACCACATTGCCCAGAAGGTTCAGTATTTGAAATATGCTCGAAAAATTATGAGCAGCTGTGCGGGAGACAAAAAGGAAGCAAAGTTGAGAATGTAGGTATTATTTGTCAGGCACTTTTCACAATTTCTTGAGTATCACCAGATAAAAAAAAATGCAAAGAGGATCTAATCACAACCTTTGGAAGTTTAGATACCGTCATCTCATATATTATTTCAATAAAACAGGAAGAGTTTCTTTTCTCTGCCATTTCCGAACGATATCTCGGAAACTAAGCGAGATTGTGCAATTTTTGCAAGGCTCTTTTCGTAGCCCTTACTCGTCAAGTTTTTGAGGTATTTTCCGAAAGTGAATCACAAGAAAAACAGACTCGTCTCATTTTACCTCTCCATTGGTGAATAAGAAGTAAGCACTTCGCTCGGACAACTCCAGCTATTTTTAAACAAAATTACTGAAATACAATTGGATTCAGGAACAGAATGATTGAGTCGGGAACTGATATTAAGAATTGTGGATGGATAAATTCCTGGATTTTTACAATTGTTCAAGTAAATTAGGTGTGACATAATTTTGAAAATTCGGAAGATTTCCAATCGAAAAATATGATAACTTTAATATTGTAAATCCTCTCTGCTTCCAGGTATGCGTCCCTGGGTGTTCATGTTTGCCCGATTACTGTTGGGAGGAGCGTTCAAAGTCTTGTATAAAAGTTGGTATATATACTGGGATTCGAAAGGATTACAATATTCCTGTTTTAGGAAGACATTCCGGTTCATAAACTGCACGAACTAGCAGACATCGAGCTCATTGCTCATGTCATTCAGCAATTAAGAAGCTACATGCATCCAGATTTTATTTTTTATGAGCTGTCGCATAGTGCTTTTCTATTCAATAGCATAAGACTAAGTTACACTATATTCAGAGTTACTGTCACGAAATTTTCAAGAAAATAAATAAATACTGGATCAAGTTATCAACTCGATTGTGATCCTCTCTCTCATAAATGTGTTTTTTGCGGTGGCCATGAGTACTTTGCAGTGGTTCATCTAACATAAATACAAAAAAAGAAATTACTAGTTTAATAGTTTATCTTGAGCCTGATCGAAGGTTTTTTTTTTGACAAAATTTTCATTTTTTTAAAACAATTAACGAGCTATGTTCCTTTTCGAAACTGGAGGACAAACATTCTAGAGGCATCTGTTTTGCTTTATAAATGCATCACTAAACAGTACTGATGGCCACCGTAAAAACGCTATCGATGTTTCCGATGTCAATTTTCTTTCAAATATCGCGCATCCCTTCTCCTCACCCATCTTCTAGTCCGATCGTTTAAATGTCGCGTCGGTTTCAGTCTTACGCTTATGCTGTTACAAGATATCGAAATATCTTGATATTGGAATCCTTTCCTTTTCATAGTAGGAAATATATAATCCAAGTCCTCAATGCTTAGATCATTCATGATTCCACGTTGGAAACGCTTCAATTTGATAAATTCTACTTCATTGATTTTGTGATATTCATGGTGCACAGACTATTTATTCAGGCCTCGAGGTTGAATCGTCTAATTAGTGAGAATCAACAAAAGAAAACATTCAGTCTCGTTGAGTACCTATCGAATGAGGATATGTTGGTGGATTTCTGATAAATTTTGAAATGTCTCACAAGCGATTAGTTATATCAATGTTTTCCATTTCATTCTTCGTCGTTCAGGCGGATCTAAGCCTGTAGAATGTGGACCGTACGAGCGATTTGTGTGGTGTATCCAAAGCAACGAACCAACATGCAGGATTCCAAGATTCTTTGGTGCTTGGGTAAGTCACTCAATAATTTTTTTTATCACCAATGAAAAAAAGAATTTTTCCATGCAAGGGCAATAACACAAATTCATTGGCTCTTGAAAATTTTATTATTATAGGAGTGTGATGGTTACTGCATTTGTCAACAATCGTTTGTAAGAGATGATGAAGGAAAGTGCATTCCGATAGAAAAGTGTCCATCACCTTGTCCAGAAGCTTCAGTATTCGAGCAATGCTCCAAAAGTTATAAGCAATTGTGTATGGGACAGGAAGGGGGTGTTTATAACGTACGTATTATTTGTCATTCAAAAGAAATAAAAAAAAAAAATTTATGATTTTTCAAGTTTAAAACATTATTTGATGGAAGAACCTGATTAATCGAATATTATGAATTTCCTCGGTTCCCAGATATGCACCCCAGGTTGTTCATGTATACCTGGTTATTGTTGGCGGGAGAGTTCCAAATCTTGTATAGAAGTTCTAAAATATACTGGGTCTCCAAAGAAATGGCAGATTCCCCGCATTGGGTGAAGAATTGAATAATTAATAGTAGGAGATGAACCATAAGTCTATTCGTTCATTTATTCATAGGAATAAAATAATTTACGTAAAAAGAAATATGAATATCTGTTTTTTCTTCTACCTAGTTAATAGGGGAGACCGGAGGAAAATGGACTCCTGGTATAAAATGATCCAGGAATTCCATTCAGAGTCCAGGGCTTCGTGAAAAAATCTGGAAAAAATTGCAAAAAAGGTGCAGAATATCTACATTGTTGGGTATTTTTTTTGGCACATTGTTCTATAGAAGCCTCCATGAAAAAAAAACCTGGTCCACTTTGCTTCGCAGGTTTATTTAGCCCTGGTCTCATCTAATCCGTGAAAAAATTGAAAATTAGAATAACGAACAATTGAGGGGATTCCCGCAGAAGAAACTCAGTCACTTTCTACATTATCCGAAGTCCATCAGGTAATATCGGCTGCTGTATTCTCGTTATTGTCAATTCTATGACTCCTGAGTTACTTGATCAACAGCTGAAACGTCCAATTTTGAATGTCAGTCAAGAGTTATTTAGTTGAGAAGAACGGCTGTATATTTGGCGAATGGTAAAATGATTATTCATTAAAAAAGCTTGGAATCGTTAAGGAATATTTTGGGGATATTGAGGAGATCTTTTCATTGTTTGAGAAGAAGTAATTAATTCAGGAACTAGTTAGGAAATTAGTAATAGAAAAAAAATGTAACAAAGCGATAAAATAGAATACATCGATTTTTTCGTTCAACAATTTTCCCAGAATATCTCGGTTATTCTCATACAATTCTCTAGAACTCTCAACGAATTCTCTGCAAGAATGGATTAAGACGAAAAAAGTGTATCTCCATTGGTTTCCAAGCTATTCTCATGGAAAGATCGATTAAAAAGCTAGACTTATCTAGTTTGACCTCTTCGCTCCTGAATTGGCGAATCTCATTTATTGTTTGATCTTCCGAAGAACTATCATGAAACGTTCGTTTGGAAGCTACAGTTTCATCAATAATCGTAATTTCTTTGGATTTCGAGGGTTTTTCCTATCCTAAAGCCATAAAAAAATTCGACGAATGCGAGAAAGGGGCACCCCTGTCAAAACTAGCCGTCAATATTTGTCAGAATCCACTTAAGAATGTCTAAAAAAAATGGCACCGTAGCAGAGTTCACAATTTTTTCTCAAGATCGAGAAATTCATAAATTTCTTTCCGTAACCCTCAAAAAATTCTCATCAGAAACGTTTAAATGTTCCATGAAATGCTTCTCATATGACGATTGTGCTATAAAGATTTCCATATCTGAGTACCCGTGTATTCTGTGCCTATTCAACATGCAAATTAATAGATAAAGCGGTCCTTGTCCTATGATATTGACTAATGTAAATTCAATGACCGGAGAGAATTAAAAGAATATTGGAGCACGTGGAGACGAAGATAAGCAGAATAAATATCAGAAATGGGGGTAACGAAGTAAAAACCTAGAAGTAATGAAAATTTGAAAAAAAAAAGTCTGTTTCTCTTCGTTGTCTCTAGAATCCTTTTGTCTTTTGCTAATATTTATTTTACTTATCTATTATTTACTTTTTCATATCATAGAAGTATATATGATCACATGCGTACTGCTTAGTATCTTGATTGACCTGGCCTACCTTCACAGCAGTTTTTTTCTCTCAAATTCATTTTCTTCATTCTTCTCTCCATCGTAACTGCACTCAGGCAGTAAATTATTAATTTCAAAAATTTGATCCAAAAAATTCAGATGTCTCAAAAGCCATTGTTCGTATTAATGCTTTTAATTACACTTGACTTCGTTCGATCACAGACACGAACTCCGTTAGAATGTGGACCTAGAGAACTGTTTGTATGGTGCATGGCTCGTCACGAAGCAACATGTAGTAGTCCGAAATTCTTCGGTTCTTGGGTAGATTATTAAATGATTTTGTTTATTTATCAGAAAAAAAGCGAGGAAACACCATAGTGCACATTTACTGCATGCTTTGCGGAAAGTGACCGCTTTCTGCACGCTACACCATGAAATGCTGTATCTTACGCATGCGGTAAATATTCTCCGACTCATATAATTGCAAAACTCGCCTTCAGCCCGTTCTGAAATCATTATACTCGTTGGAAAATACTTTACCGCATTCGTTAGGTGATATACCATTATTAAACTTTGAATTTCTTCTTATATTAGGAGTGTGAAGGTTACTGCATCTGTGAATATCCTTACATAAGAGACCATGAAGGGAAGTGTATTCCAGTCAAAGAGTGTCCAGCAGCTTGTCCGGTGGCTTCAGTATTCGAAATATGCTCGAAGAGTTCTAAGCAACTGTGTGGGACAAAAGAAGAAAGTCAAGTTGAAAATGTAGGTATCATTTGTATCGTACTATTCACAAGTCTTTGGGTATCACCAGGAAAGAAGGAAATAAAAGGACGATCCAATCACAATCTTTGAAATCAAGATACCGTCGCAATGCGGGTATGAATTCAGTAGTAAAGATATAAAACAGAAGAAGCCTCTTTTTCTTCTAATTTCTGAAGAATATCTCGGAAACTAAGCGGGATAGCACTATTTTTGTTTGAAAAGGTCATTTTTGAAATTTTACTATCACATCGAGTTTTTCAGAGGAACCATCAAGTTCCATGAAATGCTCCCTTTTTACAGAAAATGAGATTTCCTATTAAAAAAAAATCATAACCGAGTACGCGTGTATCATGTGCATTCATCATACACAGAAAATAGATGAACCGACACTTGCTCTTGTGGTATTGACTGGTGTGAATTCAATGGCCAGAGAGAATGTTAAAGAAAAACTAGAATAAAAAGAAAGGAAGATGAGCAGAATAAATACCAGGAAGAGGCGTGAGGTAGTGGGAAAGTAGAAGTAACGAAAATCAATACACTAGCGGAAAAAATTTAAGGATCAAAAAAAAATCCAAATTTTCATCGGTTTCTCAAATGGCGCTGATCTTGTACTAGTGAAGTAAGGGCAACTCCGGCTATTTTCGAATGAAATTACCGAGATACGATTGAATGCAGGAATAGAATGATTGGTTCGGGAATTAGTATTAAGAATTGTGGACAGCAAAATTTTGAGATTTCAAACATTTTTCGACTGAATCGATGTGACGTAATTCTGAAAATGCGTTCAATTTCCGATTGAAAAGCATCATAACTTTAATATTGTGAATTTTCTCTGGTTTCAGGAATGTATCCCTGGCTGTTCGTGTTTGCCCGATTACTGTTGGGAGGAGAGTTCCAAATCTTGTAAGAAAATTGTTAGATATACTGGGATTCGGCGGTCTCACAAAATTCCCACTATGGGAAGATACATAAGTCCAAATCCTGACACGATATTTTAATTAACTTTTACGGAAATCTCAAACAAAATGTTGATTCTGGAGCAAGTTATCCTCTCTTTTATGCTGTAGGGTTTTTCTCTCAGCACTTTTCCCTACTCCACACATCACCATTCAGTACAACTTCCCTTAAGTTTTATCATACTCATTATGCTAAATATATGTCAAAGCCCAAGGGCTGATACTATGTAAAAAAATCTTTAATTACTCATTGTATAAATTGTTATAACTTTGTAATGTTGATTGATGTTAATAAAACCTGTAATATCGTAATATCCTCTCTTTTATGAATATGAGCTTGTGAATATGTACACAATGTTGTTATCTACGTTCATAAAAATGATCGAATGGTTATTATGGGAAGTATGACTGAATAATTGAGCAGTAAAGTGGGGAAATAGATTAAGTCTACTTTTTTATATCAAGTTTTCGAGGATATCGAGAGATCTAAGCGAGATAGAATTTTTTTTGGAAGTACCCTTTGTAAAAACATTTGTAGAAACTTTTTTGTAGCTCTTCAAATTCGCTGCAAAAATATTTCAGCAGAAATGATGCTATTTCGCTTATTTTCCGATATATTTTCAAAAAGTGGAGAGTAAAAAATATTGAAAATACTCATTCATTATTGAATTGATACCAGAAGATGAAAAAAGGAAGTTCCTTATGTTCATTCTTGATGACAAACAAATAAATGACAGAAGTGAAGAAAAGGATGACTCCACTTACGGAATTCAATTAGTTCACATAATGTAATTTTTTTAAATTACCTCATAGAAATACTCCCAGGATACTCTGTACGCTCAAGAGTCGAATGAACAACTGTTGGAAGGAAAATGAATTTTATATTGTAAATACATAAGTAAAGTATTCGATGAAAGCGATAATTGGTTTTATACAAGTTGAAAATGTTTCTAATTTGATAACTTCTACTTCATTAATTTTGTAATATATATAGTGCACAAAGTATATATTCAGGCCTTTAGGTAGAATTGTTTAATCAGCGAGAATCAAGAAAAAAAAGATCTCGTGTAGCGAAAATATACTATTTTTAATCGAAAATATATCGTCGTCTCAGAGTCAAAAAGGTGCAAGTCCTGTGTGAAATCATAGCATTTACGCCTTTTTGTTTCTGAGGCAACGATATTATAACGACTTGAAATATTTTTTCAACTTTTATTTATCGAATAATGCTTCTAAAGAGGCAAGAGTCACCCTTATAGCATGGGGATGTACCATACAATAGTAGGGGAGCCCAAGATTCTAAATTTGCAGTTACTCGAGCGTCGTGGGGATTATGATATTTTGAAGATTAGATGGTAAAAAGAAAACAAGCAGGTCATAGTTGCTCGCTCGCTGCACTCGCTCGCGAATTTGTAGGCTGTTGTTGCTCACTCGCGAATATGTGAGTTGTTGTTACTCGCTCGCTGCGCTCGCTTGCGAATTTGTGGGTTGTTGTTGCTCGCTCGCGAGTATGTGGATTGTTGTTGCTCGTGCGCTACGCTCACTCGCGACTGCGTAGTGGCTTTAGTTCACTAAGTTCTATTAATTGATAACTTCCCGATTGAAAGTTATTTTTTTTTCCAAATTTTTTTGCGACTCTGCAAACGTGTCACAAAATTAACTTCCTGACATATTCACTGTTCATCGACACATTAAAAGGGGTTATACGTGAGATAATGGTAGAAATCCCCGAAAAATATAAATGAACGCTAAATATGCGAATTTGCATAATTATGCAAAAAGAAAAAAGGATTCCCTTTCGCCCCAGGTTCCATTTTGCCCCAGGGGTCCCTTTTGCCACGAGGTCCATTTTGCCCCACCCTCTTCATATTTCAATATCTTCAACTGTCCCGAATACTTTTTCTCCGCATCTTGTCATTTCCGAGATATCATTTTATTTTTTGTTAATTGAATAAAGGATGACTTCACTAAATCGATCCAAAATTTAATCAGTTCTAGTTCTCACTAATATGCATCGATCGCGATATTGAAGATCTCAATCCGATCATTATTGCCGGAGAAATCGCTGTCGGAAAAAAATGATCTGGAAAAGTTCGGTTTTAGGGGTAATCCCTATAACTTCCCTGTCGGGAAGTTAAAAAGTTTATATAATGTATACTCTTTCACCGATGGACGATGTGATGACAGATTCTTGGAAATGTTAGAAAAAAGAATGAAATAGAAAAGCGTTTACAATTTGATAAAGAGAAAGAGATATAAAGGATGAAGGTAAATGTGCATATTAGCACACCTATTTTCGTGGTCGGCCATATTTGTTTCATCCCCCTTCCTCGTGGTTCCGACGACTTCTCCCAACAGTATTACATACTTTACACTTACCTTCACCGCCCTTGGCGTTATCCAGGGACACGGCGTGGACGTGGCGGTGGTAGTCCCCACACAACACAAAACACACATTAGACAATAGGACAACACGAAGATGGACATGAGCTCATCCCCCACTGTCAAAATCAAACCCTAGCAACGCCACTGTACCTTTTTACAGCAATAAATTTTTTTTTTTAAATTAAAAATAATTTCACTCCAATTGTAGTTGAAATTCGCTGAGAAGTGAAATTAAAAAAGGGAGAGCGAGAACAAAATGTGGCGAAGATGAGAGTGAATGATGAATAATGAGATTCTAATATTTTCAAAAACTCACCGAGTACATTGTGGGTGTATGGTTCTTCATACTCTGTTTACATTTTTAACTGTGAACATGACGTGTCAATCAATATTTCACGTTCAATCACTTAAATTCACTCAAAACACCGTATACTTGCTTTAGACAGCAAAATGCCCCGTATTCAAAGTTGAATAACTTTTTAGTTTTTTATCACACACGACTCCGGTCTTTCTTGCACTTAATGTACTGCATAGAAGTGTACTCCCACAAAATTTGAAGAGGATTGACCCAAAAACACCCGAGATATGACATAGGTGTATTGTACTGCACATTTACCAGGATAAATAAATAGAAGTAATCAAGTTGTTGATATAGCGGGGCTTTTAAGAGTTGGATGAGTTACATAGTTATGTACTAAAGACTAGGAACGTGCACGCAGGAGCTCAGAAGTGTCCTACTTCATTAATTTCTGATATAAACAGTGCGAAGACTATTTATTCAGGCCTCGAGGTACAATTATCTAATCAGCGAGAATCAATAAAAGAAAAAATCTCATGAGGTGAGGTTTTTTCATCTTTAATCGGAAGTATATCATAACTACTTGAAATATTAATTTAGCTCTTTTTACTCAGTCCATTTAAGTGGCTGTCGAGTTAGGATCTGCTCATCGAATTCTTTCGATTTTTAAAATGTCTCACAAGCCATTAGTTATTTCAATGCTTTCAATCTTATTCATCGTCGTTCAGGGAGAGACAGGCGTAGCTGTAGAATGTGGACCGTACGAGCTATTTACGTGGTGTATGCAGACAAACGAACCAACGTGCAGGATTCCAAAATTCTCCGGTGCATGGGTAAGTCATTCAATACTTTTATTTATTCAGCAAGGGAAAAAAGAATTCCTCCATGGAGAATTAATAACTCGAATCTATTGGCTTCTGAAAATTTAATCATGATAGGAGTGTGATGGCTACTGCATTTGTCAAAAATCGTTTGTGAGAGATGATGAAGGAAAGTGCATTCCGATAGGAGAGTGTCCATCACCTTGCCCAGAAGCTTCAGTATTTGAGCAATGTTCCAAGAATTATAAGCAGCTGTGCTTGAAGAAAAAAGGACAGAGAGTTGATAATGTATGTATTATTTTTCATGCAAATAAAATTTGAAAAAAATGATGATTATTGAAATTTAATAAGAAGAACAGTAGAACGCGAAGAATCCCTTGTGCAGAGACCAGTGGAGGGTTAATATAATACTGTGAATTTTCTTTTTCTCCAGGCATGTATCCCTGGCTGTTCGTGTATACCTGGTTATTGCTGGGAGGAGAAATTCAAATCTTGTATAAAAATTAAGGAATACACTGTACCTCCAAACGAAATGGAGTTTCTCCACATTGGATGAAGAATTTAATAATTTAATAAACAAGTGGAAACTTGCATCATTATCCACATCATTATAGCTTTATCTGCTAATTTATTAGCAAGTCGCTTCCGAATGCATTTATTTTTCTCCACTTCACTAAATCGTTTCATATAAATTTCCATTTTTGTTTAAATTTCAGAGGAGAAAAGTATTAATAAGCTAATCTGAATTATTCGATGATTTTATTTAAATTGCTACTCAATTGCGCATTCCATTATTATGTTATGTGGATATCGATTGATTTATTCCGTTTTTTACATTTCCTTGGTGACCAATTTTCAATAAACTTTATTCTTTATATCTGATGAAACGTCATGCCTGAAGGTTATTTTTATTTTTCATTAATCGAATTAATATTGTTATAATTTTTTTTTCTTATCAATTAATTGATTTTATATAATTTACAAGAAAAGAACTAATTCGAGCGATATGTCTAACATTAAAAGTGAAAATACAGTGCTCCCTCTACTGATCGTGCCGAACGGGGCTCTAATTCCAGGAAAACGATCAGTAGAGCGGCCCCCCACTCCATGTAGGAGGCGGGGCATAATCCGAGTGAAAGGCCGCGCGCTCTTCGTTCAAAATTTAACCATAACTTCAACGTTCGTCCCTTAGTCTACTAGTATGCATTGAATATTTTTTTCAGTATACGAATAAAAAACTTTTTTTTAAATCCTCTGAACAGCTTATTCCTTATTTGAAAACATATTCAATTACAACAATTTTTTTTTGTGATAATATTAAATTTTCTGCAACAACTTACGACTGAAAGATTCTATATAATAATCCGTCAAACTTTTGATAACATGGAGATATCCCTTTTTACATTTCTCTTATTGCATTCAATTTTACTTAAATATCCATATATTTTCTCTTCTTCGTTTTTTCACATATTATCAAAATTTTCTCACTCGAATCACACGTTTTCACTACCATGCATGTAAACAAAAATACCCAAGGCACGTTGCCATGGTTACCGCGCATGCGCACTCGAGATGAGTAAAGAAGTGAGGGTAAAGGGGAAACAGCAGGATAGGAGAGGTACGATCAAACGAGGGACGATCAGTAGAGGGAGCACTGTAGTGGAACGAGCCGTGTGAGTCAGTCAGATACGCGTAGTGAATCTCCTTCTCAGTCAGGGTTTTTGGAGAGAATATGGGTTGAGAGCCCCAGATAATCAAGATGAATATTAGTTCCTATAGAATATTAATACTCATCTTTATTGCTCTTAACAGTTACATTAAACATACTGATTCATAATCACTTTACATAATGAACAGTATATTCAGTCAAGATCAAAATATGAGTGAAATTCGAGGCTCATATCTTTACTACTTCGGTTTTTATAGGGTTTCTTTATCGAACAAAGAAAATTTTTCATGCAATATTAGTGAAATCGAAATAACTCAAAAACTAATGACGAGAAAAATCTGAAAAAATTCACACAGTTATATAATATAGAGTCTAATATTATTCCTCAGTCTGGATGAAATCACTCGGAAACTTATTGCAAATTTTGGAAAAATGAAAAATTTGAAATGTTGAAAAATCACTCATATTTAAAAAAATATTTCTCCAATGCTGTCCAGTAAAAATCCCAAGCTGCAGGTTCAGAAGACCAATATGTGAGCCAAATTTGGAATTCTTATCTCAATTGTTCCGGTTGTTATAGAAACAACAAAATTTTGCAAGGAAAATTATAAAAATCGACATAACTTGAAAACGAAGCATTAGAAAAATCTGAAAAATTTGGCGCAGTGACAGAATATGATGTCAAATATTATGCATCAATCTGGATGAAATCGGTTGGGAACTTTTTGAAAAATCAATTTTTTTCAAAAAATCGAAAATTTGTCATATCTCAAAAAATATTGAATGAATTCCAAGTAACGAGGTCTCGAAAGAAAACGTTTATCACAACCAATATACACTGAAAATATGAGATTGTTCGGTTGAAATTTTACCGTTTTGAAGTGAAGGAAAAAATCCACACAGACACACATACGTACATACACACACACACACACACGCAGACTTTTTTTCTAAATATCATTTTCAGACTCTCCACATCATTTTGAGTGATTTGCAACACGAAAATCGAAATCGAAAATTCTTACGATTGTTAAGCTTCCATTCGGAAGCAAAAAAGAAAAAATTGAACTAGGGGTGCGTAGTTGCTCGCTCGCTGCGCTCGCTCGCGAAGTGGGGTGCGTGACTGCTCGCTCGCTACGCTCGCTCGCAAATAGAGAAGTGCGTTGTCACTAATTGGAAGGAGTTAGCAGGAATGTATTGTGATGTGTGTGACTCTTCGAGCCGCACTAAGAACTTCCCGATAATTTCTCTCGCTCACTATGAGAAGAAATAATGAATGAAAAAAACGATAGATAACCACAGACATAATCGTGGAAACTATCAAGAATTGTTGGGGAGATCTCAAAATATGGAGATCAATAAAAAAATCGATTTTTCCTTTTCAGGGTCAGTGCATAGACTTCACTTTTTGGCAAGTTAAGAAAAATTTCATTATGTTTTTCTTGAAAAACTGAGAAAGTACTGTATCGATTTCAACCAAAAACTAATCAGATCGAATCTATATCGAGATGCTTCGATTGCAACATCGATCATCTCGATCGCGTTATTGATTAATGAGAAAACGTGAACGAAAAAATTGATCAATAAAAGTTGGGGAGGTCTTAAAACATGGAGATCGATCGAAAAATCGATTTCCCATTTTCGGGGTCATTACATAAACTTCCCTTATCGGGAAATTAAAAAGCCCCGAGCTGTCGGGGCTAAATAATAAAAAGCTCCGAGCCCTCGGGGCTAAATAAAAAAGAGCCCCGAGCCCTCGGGGCTAAATAAAAAATAGCCCCGAGCCCTCGGGGCTAAATAAAAAAGAGCCCCGAGCCCTCGGGGCTAAATAATAGAAAGCCCCGAGCCCTCGGGGCCGAATAATGAAAAGCCCCGAGCCCTCGGGGCTAAATAATAAAAAGCCCCGAGCCCTCGGGGCTAAATAATTGAAAGCCCCGAGCCCTCGGGGCTAAATAAAAAATAGCCCCGAGCCCTCGGGGCTAAATAAAAAAGAGCCCCGAGCCCTCGGGGCTAAATAAAAAAAAGCCCCGAGCCCTCGGGGCTAAATAATAAAAAGCCCCGAGCCCTCGGGGCTAAATAATAAAAAGCCCCGAGCCCTCGGGGCTAAATAATAAAAAGCCCCGAGCCCTCGGAGCTAAATAAAAAATAGCCCCGAGCCCTCGGGGCTAAATAGTAAAAAGCCCCGAGCCCTCGGGGCTAAATAATAAAAAGCCCCGAGCCCTCGGGGCTAAATAAAAAATAGCCCCGAGCCCTCGGGGCTAAATAAAAAAGAGCCCCGAGCCCTCGGGGCTAAATAATAAAAAGCCCCGAGCCCTCGGAGCTAAATAAAAAATAGCCCCGAGCCCTCGGGGCTAAATAGTGAAAAGCCCCGAGCCCTCGGGGCTAAATAATAAAAAGCCCCGAGCCCTCGGGGCTAAATAAGAAATAGCCCCGAGCCCTCGGGGCTAAATAAAAAAGAGCCCCGAGCTCTCGGGGCTAAATAATAAAAAGCCCCGAGCCCTCGGGGCTGAATAAAAAATAGCCCCGAGCCCTCGGGGCTAAATAATAAAAAGCCTCGAGCCCTCGGGGCTAAATAAAAAATAGCCCCGATTCCTCGGGGCTAAGTAATAAAAAGCCCCGAGCCCTCGGGGCTAAATAATAAAAAGCCCCGAGCCCTCGGGGCTAAATAATAAAAAGCCCCGAGCCCTCGGGGCTAGATAGAAAATAGCCCCGAGCCCTCGGGGCTAAATAATAAAAAGCCTCGAGCCCTCGGGGCTAAATAGAAAATAGCCCCGAGCCCTCGGGGCTAAGTTATAAAAAGCCCCGAGCCCTCGGGGCTAAATAAAAAATAGCCCCGAGCCCTCGGGGCTGAATAGAAAAGAGCCCCGAGCCCTCGGGGCTAAATAATAAAAAGCCCCGAGCTCTCGGGGCTAAATAATAAAAAGCCCCGAGCCCTCGGGGCTAAATAATAAAAAGCCCCGAGCCCTCGGGGCTAAAGAAAAAATAGCCCCGAGCCCTCGGGGCTAAAGAAAAAATAGCCCCGAGCCCTCGGGGCTAAATAATAAAAAGCCCCGAGCCCTCGGAGCTAAATAAAAAATAGCCCCGAGCCCTCGGGGCTAAGTAATAAAAAGCCCCGAGCCCTCGGGGCTGAATAATAAAAAGCCCCGAGCCCTCGGGGCTAAATAATAAAAAGCCCCGAGCCCTCGGGGCTAAATAAAAAATAGCCCCGAGCCCTCGGGGCTAAATAAAACAAGCAGAAGTGCTACTCTTTGTGCGTTACTGGCAAGCCCCACTCCTTGTGCGACATTTAATATGTTGCCAATTCGATTGGCAAAATGCTTCCGAATGGAATTTCATCAATTTTGCATCAAATCGCTATTCATGTTGTTAAAACTTGGCCCAAGTTTTGGATGCTCGAGGCCAGGAATTTGAAGATTCCCGCCAAGGCATCCATCTTGCCATGTTGGCAACCTCTCCAGCGGCATCACGAGCTGGCCCGAGAGGCCTCGGAAAGTTTCGGACGCCCGAAACGGCGTCTTCACTTCGTTTTCGGCAACCTAACAAGTAACGTGCGCGATTCACCGAACGGTTTTCTATTCAAAATTTGTTTCGGACAATTATCGTGACTTTTCTGTGACAAAATACCGGAAATCATCAATTAAAAATTGTTAAAACTCATTAGTCAATTCACCGCTAAAATTACCAAAGTATTAGTGTAAATAAATTAAGGGTTTTATAATAAAAATACGGAACGATAGCCATTTGGCTTAATCAAAGTGCATTTCGGGCTTTATTGACCACCTTGCCAATTTTCAGGCTTTTTCACACGGCTTTTTCCTGCACCACTCACGGACCTGGGCATCATCGTCGAAAATTCTCCTCTCGAAAATCACCAAGTTTTTAACACATGTATTCCATTGCTCAAAAAAATAACATCATTTTTACGACAAATTCGCACTTAAACATTCCTACGAATATTGTTCCAGACCGTATCGATCTGTTCAGGATTCGATCTTAGGACCTGCAGTCCAAGCTTACAATAATCGATTAAATTGCAATAATGTCATATGATACATAAATTTTCAATATTAGATGAAAACTGAGATCCTACGATAAAACTTAAAAATTGAAGTTCAGGTTTCAAATAGGATTCCTATTCTTTTCGATTGTCGTCAGAAGAAAATGTACTCATTTGGTAGGAAAAATTGTCTACTTTCGAATGGTGAAATAAAAAATAGTAGTGTTCCTAGGGAGGAAGCTAAGAAAAACCGTGATTGTTGAAAAAACTAAGTTATCGAAAACTCTTACAAGAGACTGCCTCTGAAAAATCTGAAATTCTCACCAGTTGTGGGGCTCATCGAGATGAATCTTTTAAGCTGAACTTGGGCGAAATCGCTCCAGTAGTTTTCGAGATATAACCTCTTTTCATAAAATGGTTTTTGTGCAATACCTCAGAAACTACTCGACCGGTTTCGCCCAATTTCAATACCAAACTTTTCGTTCATTAGATGCACAAACCCACGAAATTTGGAGTCTTTAACTCAAATAGTTTTTGAGCTATCATGTATACAAAATTCAGGATAAAAAACACTGTAATTGAAATTATCCGCAAACGAAAAGTCGCAGCAAAATTTACCCCGAGTGAAAATTGTGTGTTCAAATGAGATGAATTTCATCGTTGAGAGTGGAAGCTGTAAATCCATTTTTCGCGGAGAAAAATCGAAAAAACGATTTTTTTAAAATTTGATTTTTCTCGAAAAGTACTCAACCGATTTCGCTCAAATTTCACGGAGAGCAATTTGCATGGGGAGAGAAAGTACTGTTAAATTTTCAGGTCACCAAGTATTACCGTTCCGGAGCAATGAGCTGATATCTGTCACACAAACACACACACACACACACACACACACATACATACAGACATTTTTTAAAAATGTCATTTCTCGACATTTTGGAACATTCTGAGTCATATTCCGATGAAATCTCGAGATCGAAAAAAATCGCGTTTACAATGCTTCCATTCGGAAGCAAAAGAGCCCCGAGCTCTCGGGGCTAAATAATAAAAAGCCCCGAGCCCTCGGGGCTAAATAAAAAATAGCCCCGAGCCCTCGGGGCTAAATAGAAAAGAGCCCCGAGCCCTCGGGGCTAAATAATAGAAAGCCCCGAGCTCTCGGGGCTAAATAATAAAAAGCCCCGAGCCCTCGGGGCTAAATAATAAAAAGCCCCGAGCCCTCGGGGCTAAATAAAAAATAGCCCCGAGCCCTCGGGGCTGAATAATAAAAAGCCTCGAGCCCTCGGGGCTAAATAAAAAATAGCCCCGAGCCCTCGGGGCTAAGTAATCAAAAGCCCCGAGCCCTCGGGGCTAAATAATAAAAAGCCCCGAGCCCTCGGGGCTAAATAATAAAAAGCCCCGAGCCCTCGGGGCTAAATAATAAAAAGCCCCGAGCCCTCGGGGCTAAATAATAAAAAGCCCCGAGCCCTCGGGGCTAAATAATAAAAAGCCCCGAGCCCTCGGGGCTAAATGAAAAAGAGCCCCGAGCCCTCGGGGCTAAATAATAAAAAGCCCCGAGCCCTCGGGGCTAAATAATAAAAAGCCCCGAGCCCTCGGGGCTAAATAATAAAAAGCCCCGAGCCCTCGGGGCTAAATAAAAAATAGCCCCGAGCCCTCGGGGCTAAAGAAAAAATAGCCCCGAGCCCTCGGGGCTAAAGAAAAAATAGCCCCGAGCCCTCGGGGCTAAATAGAAAAGAGCCCCGAGCCCTCGGGGCTGAATAATAAAAAGCCCCGAGCTCTCGGGGCTAAATAATAAAAAGCCCCGAGCCCTCGGGGCTAAATAATAAAAAGCCCCGAGCCCTCGGGGCTAAATAAAAAATAGCCCCGAGCCCTCGGGGCTAAATAATAAAAAACCTCGAGCCCTCGGGGCTAAATAATAAAAAGCCTCGAGCCCTCGGGGCTAAATGAAAAATAGCCTCGAGCCCTCGGGGCTAAATGAAAAATAGCTCCGAGCCCTCGGGGCTAAATGATAAAAAGCCCCGAGCCCTCGGGGCTAAATGATAAAAAGCCCCGAGCCCTCGGGGCTAAATAATAAAAAGCCCCGAGCCCTCGGGGCTAAATGAAAAAGAGCCCCGAGCCCTCGGGGCTAAATAATAAAAAGCCCCGAGCCCTCGGGGCTAAATAATAAAAAGCCCCGAGCCCTCGGGGCTAAATAATAAAAAGCCCCGAGCCCTCGGGGCTAAATAAAAAATAGCCCCGAGCCCTCGGGGCTAAATAGAAAAGAGCCCCGAGCCCTCGGGGCTAAATAATAAAAAGCTCCGAGCTCTCGGGGCTAAATAATAAAATGCCCCGAGCCCTCGGGGCTAAATAATAAAAAGCCACGAGCTCTCGGGGCTGAATAATAAAAAGCCTCGAGCCCTCGGGGCTAAATAAAAAATAGCCCCGAGCCCTCGGGGCTAAGTAATAAAAAGCCCCGAGCCCTCGGGGCTAAATAAAAAATAGCCCCGAGCCCTCGGGGCTAAAGAAAAAATAGCCCCGAGCCCTCGGGGCTGAATAAAAAATAGCCCCGAGCCCTCGGGGCTAAATAATAAAAAGCCCCGAGCCCTCGGGGCTAAATAATAAAAAGCCCCGAGCCCTCGGGGCTAAATAAAAAATAGCCCCGAGCCCTCGGGGCTAAATAGAAAAGAGCCCCGAGCCCTCGGGGCTAAATGATAAAAAGCCCCGAGCTCTCGGGGCTAAATAATAAAATGCCCCGAGCCCTCGGGGCTAAATAATAAAAAGCCCCGAGCCCTCGGGGCTAAATAAAAAATAGCCCCGAGCCCTCGGGGCTGAATAATAAAAAGCCTCGAGCCCTCGGGGCTAAATAAAAAATAGCCCCGAGCCCTCGGGGCTAAATAGAAAAAAGCCCCGAGCCCTCGGGACTAAATGATAAAAAGCCCCGAGCCCTCGGGGCTAAATAATAAAAAGCCCCGAGCCCTCGGGGCTAAATGAAAAAGAGCCCCGAGCCCTCGGGGCTAAATAATAAAAAGCCCCGAGCCCTCGGGGCTAAATAATAAAAAGCCCCGAGCCCTCGGGGCTAAATGAAAAATAGCCCCGAGCCCTCGGGGCTAAATAATAAAAAGCCCCGAGCCCTCGGGGCTAAATAATAAAAAGCCTCGAGCCCTCGGGGCTAAATGAAAAATAGCCCCGAGCCCTCGGGGCTAAGTAATGAAAAGCCCCGAGCCCTCGGGGCTAAATAAAAAATAGCCCCGAGCCCTCGGGGCTAAGTAATAAAAAGCCCCGAGCCCTCGGGGCTAAATAAAAAATAGCCCCGAGCCCTCGGGGCTAAATAATAAAAAGCCCCGAGCCCTCGGGGCTAAATAAAAAAGAGCCCCGAGCCCTCGGGGCTAAATAATAAAAAGCCTCGAGCCCTCGGGGCTAAAAAAAAAATAGCCCCGAGCCCTCGGGGCTAAGTAATAAAGAGCCCCGAGCCCTCGGGGCTAAAGAAAAAATAGCCCCGAGCTTTCGGGGCTGAATAAAAAATAGCCCCGAGCCCTCGGGGCTAAATAATAAAAAGCCCCGAGCCCTCGGGGCTAAATGATAAAAAGCCCCGAGCCCTCGGGGCTAAATGAAAAATAGCCCCGAGCCCTCGGGGCTAAATAATAAAAAGCCCCGAGCCCTCGGGGCTAAATAATAAAAAGCCCCGAGCCCTCGGGGCTAAATAATAAAAAGCCTCGAGCCCTCGGGGCTAAATAAAAAAGAGCCCCGAGCCCTCGGGGCTAAATAAAAAATAGCCCCGAGCCCTCGGGGCTAAATAATAAAAAGCCTCGAGCCCTCGGGGCTAAATAAAAAATAGCCCCGAGCCCTCGGGGCTAAATAATAAAAAGCCCCGAGTCCTTGGGGCTAAATAATAAAAAGCCCCGAGCCCTCGGGGCTAAATAAAACATAGCCCCGAGCCCTCGGATCTAAATAATAAAAAGCCTCGAGCCCTCGGGGCTAAATAAAAAAGAGCCCCGAGCCCTCGGGGCTAAATAAAAAATAGCCCCGAGCCCTCGGGGCTAAATAATAAAAAGCCCCGAGTCCTTGGGGCTAAATAATAAAAAGCCCCGAGCCCTCGGGGCTAAATAAAACATAGCCCCGAGCCCTCGGGGCTAAATAATAAAAAGCCTCGAGCCCTCGGGGCTAAATAAAAAAGAGCCCCGAGCCCTCGGGGCTAAATAAAAAATAGCCCCGAGCCCTCGGGGCTAAATAATAAAAAGCCTCGAGCCCTCGGGGCTAAATAAAAAAGAGCCCCGAGCCCTCGGGGCTAAATAAAAAATAGCCCCGAGCCCCCGGGGCTAAATAATAAAAAGCCTCGAGCCCTCGGGGCTAAATAAAAAATAGCCCCGAGCCCTCGGGGCTAAGTAATAAAAAGCCCCGAGCCCTCGGGGCTAAATAATAAAAAGCCCCGAGCCCTCGGGGCTAAATGATAAAAAGCCCCGAGCCCTCGGGGCTAAATAATAAAAAGCCCCGAGCCCTCGGGGCTAAATGAAGAAGAGCCCCGAGCCCTCGGGGCTAAATAATAAAAAGCCCCGAGCCCTCGGGGCTAAATAATAAAAAGCCCCGAGCCCTCGGGGCTAAATGAAAAATAGCCCCGAGCCCTCGGGGCTAAATAATAAAAAGCCCCGAGCCCTCGGGGCTAAATAATAAAAAGCCTCGAGCCCTCGGGGCTAAATGAAAAATAGCCCCGAGCCCTCGGGGCTAAGTAATGAAAAGCCCCGAGCCCTCGGGGCTAAATAAAAAATAGCCCCGAGCCCTCGGGGCTAAGTAATAAAAAGCCCCGAGCCCTCGGGGCTAAATAAAAAATAGCCCCGAGCCCTCGGGGCTAAATAATAAAAAGCCCCGAGCCCTCGGGGCTAAATAAAAAAGAGCCCCGAGCCCTCGGGGCTAAATAATAAAAAGCCTCGAGCCCTCGGGGCTAAAAAAAAAATAGCCCCGAGCCCTCGGGGCTAAGTAATAAAAAGCCCCGAGCCCTCGGGGCTAAATAAAACATAGCCCCGAGCCCTCGGATCTAAATAATAAAAAGCCTCGAGCCCTCGGGGCTAAATGAAAAAGAGCCCCGAGCCCTCGGGGCTAAATAAAAAATAGCCCCGAGCCCTCGGGGCTAAATAATAAAAAGCCCCGAGTCCTTGGGGCTAAATAATAAAAAGCCCCGAGCCCTCGGGGCTAAATAAAACATAGCCCCGAGCCCTCGGGACTAAATAATAAAAAGCCTCGAGCCCTCGGGGCTAAATAAAAAAGAGCCCCGAGCCCTCGGGGCTAAATAAAAAATAGCCCCGAGCCCTCGGGGCTAAATAATAAAAAGCCCCGAGCCCTCGGGGCTAAATAAAAAAGAGCCCCGAGCCCTCGGGGCTAAATAATAAAAAGCCTCGAGCCCTCGGGGCTAAAAAAAAAATAGCCCCGAGCCCTCGGGGCTAAGTAATAAAAAGCCCCGAGCCCTCGGGGCTAAATAAAACATAGCCCCGAGCCCTCGGATCTAAATAATAAAAAGCCTCGAGCCCTCGGGGCTAAATGAAAAAGAGCCCCGAGCCCTCGGGGCTAAATAAAAAAGAGCCCCGAGCCCTCGGGGCTAAATAAAAAATAGCCCCGAGCCCTCGGGGCTAAATAATAAAAAGCCCCGAGCCTTCGGGGCTAAATGATAAAAAGCCCCGAGCCCTCGGGGCTAAATAATAAAAAGCCCCGAGCCCTCGGGGCTAAATAAAAAATAGCCCCGAGCCCTCGGGGCTAAATGATAAAAAGACCCGAGCCCTCGGGGCTAAATAATAAAAAGCCCCGAGCCCTCGGGGCTAAATGAAAAAGAGCCCCGAGCCCTCGGGGCTAAATAATAAAAAGCCCCGAGCCCTCGGGGCTAAATAATAAAAAGCCCCGAGCCCTCGGGGCTAAATGAAAAATAGCCCCGAGCCCTCGGGGCTAAATAAAAAATAGCCCCGATCCCTCGGGGCTAAGTAATAAAAAGCCCCGAGCCCTCGGGGCTAAATAAAAAATAGCCCCGAGCCCTCGGGGCTAAATAGAAAAGAGCCCCGAGCCCTCGGGGCTAAATGATAAAAAGCCCCGAGCTCTCGGGGCTAAATAATAAAATGCCCCGAGCCCTCGGGGCTAAATAATAAAAAGCCCCGAGCCCTCGGGGCTAAATAAAAAATAGCCCCGAGCCCTCGGGGCTGAATAATAAAAAGCCTCGAGCCCTCGGGGCTAAATAAAAAATAGCCCCGAGCCCTCGGGGCTAAATAGAAAAGAGCCCCGAGCCCTCGGGGCTAAATGATAAAAAGCCCCGAGCCCTCGGGGCTAAATAATAAAAAGCCCTGAGCCCTCGGGGCTAAATAATAAAAAGCCCCGAGCCCTCGGGGCTAAATAAAAAATAGCCCCGAGCCCTCGGGGCTAAATAATAAAAAGCCCCGAGCCCTCGGGGCTAAATAAAAAATAGCCCCGAGCCCTCGGGGCTAAATAATAAAAAGCCCCGAGCTCTCGGGGCTAAATAATAAAAAGCCCCGAGCCCTCGGGGCTAAATAATAAAAAGCCCCGAGCCCTCGGGGCTAAATAAAAAATAGCCCCGAGCCCTCGGGGCTAAATAATAAAAAGCCTCGAGCCCTCGGGGCTAAATAAAAAATAGCCCCGAGCCCTCGCGGCTAAATAATAAAAAGCCCCGAGCCCTCGGGGCTAAATAATAAAAAGCCTCGAGCCCTCGGGGCTAAATAAAAAAGAGCCCCGAGCCCTCGGGGCTAAATAATGAAAAGCCCCGAGCTCTCGGGGCTAAATAGAAAAGAGTCCCGAGCCCTCGGGGCTAAATAATGAAAAGCCCCGAGCTCTCGGGGCTAAATAATAAAAAGCCCCGAGCCCTCGGGGCTAAATAATAAAAAGCCCCGAGCCCTCGGGGCTAAATAATAAAAAGCCCCGAGCCCTCGGGGCTAAATGAGGGGCTAAATAAAAAATAGCCCCGAGCCCTCGGGGCTAAATAATAAAAAGACCCGAGCCCTCGGGGCTCAATAATAAAAAGCCCCGAGCCCTCGGGGCTAAATAATAAAAAGCCCCGAGCCCTCGGGGCTAAATAATAAAAAGCCCCGAGCCCTCGGGGCTAAATGAAAAAGAGCCCCGAGCCCTCGGGGCTAAATAATAAAAAGCCCCGAGCCCTCGGGGCTAAATAATAAAAAGCCCCGAGCCCTCGGGGCTAAATAATAAAAAGCCCCGAGCCCTCGGGGCTAAATAAAAAATAGCCCCGAGCCCTCGGGGCTAAATAATAAAAAGCCTCGAGCCCTCGGGGCTAAATAATAAAAAGCCTCGAGCCCTCGGGGCTAAATGAAAAATAGCCTCGAGCCCTCGGGGCTAAATGAAAAATAGCCTCGAGCCCTCGGGGCTAGATGAAAAATAGCCCCGAGCCCTCGGGGCTAAATGATAAAAAGCCCCGAGCCCTCGGGGCTAAATGATAAAAAGCCCCGAGCCCTCGGGGCTAAATAATAAAAAGCCCCGAGCCCTCGGGGCTAAATGAAAAAGAGCCCCGAGCCCTCGGGGCTAAATAATAAAAAGCCCCGAGCCCTCGGGGCTAAATAATAAAAAGCCCCGAGCCCTCGGGGCTAAATAATAAAAAGCCCCGAGCCCTCGGGGCTAAATAAAAAATAGCCCCGAGCCCTCGGGGCTAAATAGAAAAGAGCCCCGAGCCCTCGGGGCTAAATAATAAAAAGCTCCGAGCTCTCGGGGCTAAATAATAAAATGCCCCGAGCCCTCGGGGCTAAATAATAAAAAGCCCCGAGCTCTCGGGGCTGAATAATAAAAAGCCTCGAGCCCTCGGGGCTAAATAAAAAATAGCCCCGAGCCCTCGGGGCTAAGTAATAAAAAGCCCCGAGCCCTCGGGGCTAAATAAAAAATAGCCCCGAGCCCTCGGGGCTAAAGAAAAAATAGCCCCGAGCCCTCGGGGCTGAATAAAAAATAGCCCCGAGCCCTCGGGGCTAAATAATAAAAAGCCCCGAGCCCTCGGGGCTAAATAATAAAAAGCCCCGAGCCCTCGGGGCTAAATAAAAAATAGCCCCGAGCCCTCGGGGCTAAATAGAAAAGAGCCCCGAGCCCTCGGGGCTAAATGATAAAAAGCCCCGAGCTCTCGGGGCTAACTAATAAAATGCCCCGAGCCCTCGGGGCTAAATAATAAAAAGCCCCGAGCCCTCGGGGCTAAATAAAAAATAGCCCCGAGCCCTCGGGGCTGAATAATAAAAAGCCTCGAGCCCTCGGGGCTAAATAAAAAATAGCCCCGAGCCCTCGGGGCTAAATAGAAAAAAGCCCCGAGCCCTCGGGGCTAAATGATAAAAAGCCCCGAGCCCTCGGGGCTAAATAATAAAAAGCCCCGAGCCCTCGGGGCTAAATGAAAAAGAGCCCCGAGCCCTCGGGGCTAAATAATAAAAAGCCCCGAGCCCTCGGGGCTAAATAATAAAAAGCCCCGAGCCCTCGGGGCTAAATGAAAAATAGCCCCGAGCCCTCGGGGCTGAATAATAAAAAGCCCCGAGCCCTCGGGGCTAAATAATAAAAAGCCTCGAGCCCTCGGGGCTAAATGAAGAATAGCCCCGAGCCCTCGGGGCTAAGTAATGAAAAGCCCCGAGCCCTCGGGGCTAAATAAAAAATAGCCCCGAGCCCTCGGGGCTAAGTAATAAAAAGCCCCGAGCCCTCGGGGCTAAATAAAAAATAGCCCCGAGCCCTCGGGGCTAAATAATAAAAAGCCCCGAGCCCTCGGGGCTAAATAAAAAAGAGCCCCGAGCCCTCGGGGCTAAATAATAAAAAGCCTCGAGCCCTCGGGGCTAAAAAAAAAATAGCCCCGAGCCCTCGGGGCTAAGTAATAAAAAGCCCCGAGCCCTCGGGGCTAAAGAAAAAATAGCCCCGAGCTTTCGGGGCTGAATGAAAAATAGCCCCGAGCCCTCAGGGCTAAATAACAAAAAGCCCCGAGCCCTCGGGGCTAAATAATAAAAAGCCCCGAGCCCTCGGGGCTAAATGAAAAATAGCCCCGAGCCCTCGGGGCTAAATAATAAAAAGCCCCGAGCCCTCGGGGCTAAATAATAAAAAGCCCTGAGCCCTCGGGGCTAAATAATAAAAAGCCACGAGCCCTCGGGGCTAAATAAAAAATAGCCCCGAGCCCTCGGGGCTAAATAATAAAAAGCCCCGAGTCCTTGGGGCTAAATAATAAAAAGCCCCGAGCCCTCGGGGCTAAATAAAACATAGCCCCGAGCCCTCGGGGCTAAATAATAAAAAGCCTCGAGCCCTCGGGGCTAAATAAAAAAGAGCCCCGAGCCCTCGGGGCTAAATAAAAAATAGCCCCGAGCCCTCGGGGCTAAATAATAAAAAGCCTCGAGCCCTCGGGGCTAAATAAAAAATAGCCCCGAGCCCTCGGGGCTAAGTAATAAAAAGCCCCGAGCCTTCGGGGCTAAATAATAAAAAGCCCCGAGCCCTCGGGGCTAAATAAAAAATAGCCCCGAGCCCTCGGGGCTAAGTAATAAAAAGCCCCGAGCCTTCGGGGCTAAATGATAAAAAGCCCCGAGCCCTCGGGGCTAAATAATAAAAAGCCCCGAGCCCTCGGGGCTAAATAAAAAATAGCCCCGAGCCCTCGGGGCTAAATAAAAAATAGCCCCGATCCCTCGGGGCTAAGTAATGAAAAGCCCCGAGCCCTCGGGGCTAAATAAAAAATAGCCCCGAGCCCTCGGGGCTAAGTAATAAAAAGCCCCGAGCCCTCGGGGCTAAATAAAAAATAGCCCCGAGCCCTCGGGGCTAAATAATAAAAAGCCCCGAGCCCTCGGGGCTAAATAATAAAAAGCCCCGAGCCCTCGGGGCTAAATAATAAAAAGCCCCGAGCCCTCGGGGCTAAATAATAAAAAGCCCCGAGCCCTCGGGGCTAAATAATAAAAAGCCCCGAGCCCTCGGGGCTAAATAAAAAATAGCCCCGAGCCCTCGGGGCTAAATAGAAAAGAGCCCCGAGCCCTCGGGGCTAAATGATAAAAAGCCCCGAGCTCTCGGGGCTAAATAATAAAATGCCCCGAGCCCTCGGGGCTAAATAATAAAAAGCCCCGAGCCCTCGGGGCTAAATAAAAAATAGCCCCGAGCCCTCGGGGCTGAATAATAAAAAGCCTCGAGCCCTCGGGGCTAAATAAAAAATAGCCCCGAGCCCTCGGGGCTAAATAGAAAAGAGCCCCGAGCCCTCGGGGCTAAATGATAAAAAGCCCCGAGCCCTCGGGGCTAAATAATAAAAAGCCCCGAGCCCTCGGGGCTAAATAATAAAAAGCCCCGAGCCCTCGGGGCTAAATAAAAAATAGCCCCGAGCCCTCGGGGCTAAATAATAAAAAGCCCCGAGCCCTCGGGGCTAAATAAAAAATAGCCCCGAGCCCTCGGGGCTAAATAATAAAAAGCCCCGAGCCCTCGGGGCTAAATAAAAAATAGCCCCGAGCCCTCGGGGCTAAATAATAAAAAGCCTCGAGCCCTCGGGGCTAAATAAAAAATAGCCCCGAGCTCTCGGGGCTAAATAGAAAAGAGTCCCGAGCCCTCGGGGCTAAATAATGAAAAGCCCCGAGCTCTCGGGGCTAAATAATAAAAAGCCCCGAGCCCTCGGGGCTAAATAATAAAAAGCCCCGAGCCCTCGGGGCTAAATAATAAAAAGCCCCGAGCCCTCGGGGCTAAATGAGGGGCTAAATAAAAAATAGCCCCGAGCCCTCGGGGCTAAATAATAAAAAGACCCGAGCCTTCGGGGCTCAATAATAAAAAGCCCCGAGCCCTCGGGGCTAAATAATAAAAAGCCCCGAGCCCTCGGGGCTAAATAATAAAAAGCCCCGAGCCCTCGGGGCTAAATGAAAAAGAGCCCCGAGCCCTCGGGGCTAAATAATAAAAAGCCCCGAGCCCTCGGGGCTAAATGAAAAAGAGCCCCGAGCCCTCGGGGCTAAATAATAAAAAGCCCCGAGCCCTCGGGGCTAAATAATAAAAAGCCCCGAGCCCTCGGGGCTAAATAATAAAAAGCCCCGAGCCCTCGGGGCTAAATAATAAAAAGCCTCGAGCCCTCGGGGCTAAATAAAAAATGGCCCGAGCCCTCGGGGCTAAGTAATAAAAAGCCCCGAGCCTTCGGGGCTAAATGATAAAAAGCTCCGAGCCCTCGGGGCTAAATAATAAAAAGCCACGAGCCCTCGGGGCTAAATAAAAAATAGCCCCGAGCCCTCGGGGCTAAGTAATAAAAAGCCCCGAGCCCTCGGGGCTAAATAAAAAATAGCCCCGAGCCCTTGGGGCTAAATAATAAAAAGCCCCGAGCCCTCGGGGCTAAATAAAAAAGAGCCCCGAGCCCTCGGGGCTAAATAATAAAAAGCCTCGAGCCCTCGGGGCTAAATAAAAAATAGCCCCGAGCCCTCGGGGCTAAGTAAGAAAAAGCCCCGAGCCCTCGGGGCTAAATAATAAAAAGCACCGAGCCTTCTAGGCTAAATAATAAAAAGCCCCGAGCCCTCGGGGCTGAATAAAAAATAGCCCCGAGCCCTCGGGGCTAAAGAAAAAATAGCCCCGAGCCCTCGGGGCTAAATAAAAAATAGCCCCGAGCCCTCGGGGCTGAATAATAAAAAGCCCCGAGCCCTCGGGGCTAAATGATAAAAAGCCCCGAGCCCTCGGGGCTAAATGAAAAATAGCCCCGAGCCCTCGGGGCTAAATAATAAAAAGCCCCGAGCCCTCGGGGCTAAATAATAAAAAGCCCCGAGCCCTCGGGGCTAAGTAATAAAAAGCCCCGAGCCCTCGGGGCTAAATAATAAAAAGCCCCGAGCCCTCGGGGCTAAGTAATAAAAAGCCCCGAGCCCTCGGGGCTAAATAATAAAAAGCCCCGAGCCCTCGGGGCTAAATAATAAAAAGCCCCGAGCCCTCGGGGCTAAATAATAAAAAGCCTCGAGCCCTCGGGGCTAAATAATAAAAAGCCCCGAGCCCTCGGGGCTAAATAAAAAATAGCCCCGAGCCCTCGGGGCTAAATAATAAAAAGCCCCGAGCCCTCGGGGCTAAATCATAAAAAGCCTCGAGCCCTCGGGGCTAAATAAAAAATAGCCCCGAGCCCTCGGGGCTAAATAATAAAAAGCCCCGAGCCCTCGGGGCTAAATAATAAAAAGCCTCGAGCCCTCGGGGCTAAATAAAAAATAGCCCCGAGCCCTCGGGGCTAAATAGAAAAGAGTCCCGAGCCCTCGGGGCTAAATAATAAAAAGCCCCGAGCCCTCGGGGCTAAATCATAAAAAGCCTCGAGCCCTCGGGGCTAAATAGAAAATAGCCCCGAGCCCTCGGGGCTAAATAATAAAAAGCCTCGAGCCCTCGGGGCTAAATAGAAAAGAGCCCCGAGCCCTCGGGGCTAAATAATAAAGAGCCCCGAGCTCTCGGGGCTAAATAATAAAGAGCCCCGAGCCCTCGGGGCTAAATAATAAAAAGCCCCGAGCCCTCGGGGCTAAAGAAAAAATAGCCCCGAGCCCTCGTGGCTAAATAATAAAAAGCCCCGAGCCCTCGGGGCTAAATAATAAAAAGCCCCGAGCCCTCGGGGCTAAATAAAAAATAGCCCCGAGCCCTCGGGGCTAAATAATAAAAAGCCCCGAGCCCTCGGGGCTAAATAAAAAAGAGCCCCGAGCCCTCGGGGCTAAATAATAAAAAGCCTCGAGCCCTCGGGGCTAAATAAAAAATAGCCCCGAGCCCTCGGGGCTAAGTAATAAAAAGCCCCGAGCCCTCGGGGCTAAATAATAAAAAGCACCGAGCCTTCGGGGTTAAATAATAAAAAGCCCCGAGCCCTCGGGGCTAAATAAAAAATAGCCCCGAGCCCTCGGGGCTGAATAATAAAAAGCCCCGAGCCCTCGGGGCTAAATAATAAAAAGCCCCGAGCCCTCGGGGCTAAAGAAAAAATAGCCCCGAGCCCTCGGGGCTAAATAATAAAAAGCCCCGAGCCCTCGGGGCTAAATAAAAAAGAGCCCCGAGCCCTCGGGGCTAAATAATAAAAAGCCCCGAGCTCTCGGGGCTAAATAAAAAATAGCCCCGAGCCCTCGGGGCTAAATAATAAAAAGCCTCGAGCCCTCGGGGCTAAATAAAAAATAGCCCCGAGCCCTCGGGGCTAAGTAATAAAAAGCCCCGAGCCCTCGGGGCTAAATAATAAAAAGCCCCGAGCCTTCGGGACTAAATAATAAAAAGCCCCGAGCCCTCGGGGCTAAATAAAAAATAGCCCCGAGCCCTCGGGGCTAAATAGAAAAGAGCCCCGAGCCCTCGGGGCTAAATAATAAAAAGCCCCGAGCTCTCGGGGCTAAATAATAAAAAGCCCCGAGCCCTCGGGGCTAAATAATAAAAATCCTCGAGCCCTCGGGGTTAAATAAAAAATAGCCCCGAGCCCTCGGGGCTAAGTAATAAAAAGCCCCGAGCCCTCGGGGCTAAATAATAAAAAGCCCCGAGCCCTCGGGGCTAAATAAAAAATAGCCCCAAGCCCTCGGGGCTAAGTAATAAAAAGCCCCGAGCCCTCGGGGCTAAATGATAAAAAGCCCCGAGCCCTCGGGGCTAAATAATAAAAAGCCCCGAGCCCTCGGGGCTAAATAAAATATAGCCCCGAGCCCTCGGTGCTAAATAATAAAAAGCCTCGAGCCCTCGGGGCTAAATAAAAAATAGCCCCGAGCCCTCGGGGCTAAGTAATAAAAAGCCCTCGGGGCTAAATAATGAAAAGCCCCGAGCCCTCGGGGCTAAATAATAAAAAGCCCCGAGCCCTCGGGGCTAAATAAAAAATAGCCCCGAGCCCTCGGGGCTAAATAATAAAAAGCCCCGAGCTCTCGGGGCTAAATAATAAAAAGCCCCGAGCCCTCGCGGCTAAATAATAAAAAGCCCCGAGCCCTCGGGGCTAAATAAAAAATAGCCCCGAGCCCTCGGGGCTAAATAATAAAAAGCCTCGAGCCCTCGGGGCTAAATAAAAAATAGCCCCGAGCCCTCGGGGCTAAATAATAAAAAGCCCCGAGCCCTCGGGGCTAAATGATAAAAAGCCCCGAGCCCTCGGGGCTAAATAATAAAAAGCCCCGAGCCCTCGGGGCTAAATAAGAAATAGCCCCGAGCCCTCGGGGCTAAGTAATAAAAAGCCCCGAGCCCTCGGGGCTAAATGATAAAAAGCCCCGAGCCCTCGGGGCTAAATAATAAAAAGCCCCGAGCCCTCGGGGCTGAATAAAATATAGCCCCGAGCCCTCGGTGCTAAATAATAAAAAGCCTCGAGCCCTCGGGGCTGAATAAAAAATAGCCCCGAGCCCTCGGGGCTAAGTAATAAAAAGCCCTCGGGGCTAAATAATGAAAAGCCCCGAGCCCTCGGGGCTAAATAATAAAAAGCCCCGAGCCCTCGGGGCTAAATAAAAAATAGCCCCGAGCCCTCGGGGCTAAATAATAAAAAGCCCCGAGCTCTCGGGGCTAAATAATAAAAAGCCCCGAGCCCTCGCGGCTGAATAATAAAAAGCCCCGAGCCCTCGGGGCTAAATAAAAAATAGCCCCGAGCCCTCGGGGCTAAATAATAAAAAGCCTCGAGCCCTCGGGGCTAAATAAAAAATGGCCCGAGCCCTCGGGGCTAAGTAATAAAAAGCCCCGAGCCTTCGGGGCTAAATGATAAAAAGCTCCGAGCCCTCGGGGCTAAATAATAAAAAGCCACGAGCCCTCGGGGCTAAATAAAAAATAGCCCCGAGCCCTCGGGGCTAAGTAATAAAAAGCCCCGAGCCCTCGGGGCTAAATAAAAAATAGCCCCGAGCCCTTGGGGCTAAATAATAAAAAGCCCCGAGCCCTCGGGGCTAAATAAAAAAGAGCCCCGAGCCCTCGGGGCTAAATAATAAAAAGCCTCGAGCCCTCGGGGCTAAATAAAAAATAGCCCCGAGCCCTCGGGGCTAAGTAAGAAAAAGACCCGAGCCCTCGGGGCTAAATAATAAAAAGCACCGAGCCTTCTAGGCTAAATAATAAAAAGCCCCGAGCCCTCGGGGCTGAATAAAAAATAGCCCCGAGCCCTCGGGGCTAAAGAAAAAATAGCCCCGAGCCCTCGGGGCTAAATAAAAAATAGCCCCGAGCCCTCGGGGCTAAATAATAAAAAGCCCCGAGCCCTCGGGGCTAAATGATAAAAAGCCCCGAGCCCTCGGGGCTAAATGAAAAATAGCCCCGAGCCCTCGGGGCTAAATAATAAAAAGCCCCGAGCCCTCGGGGCTAAATAATAAAAAGCCCCGAGCCCTCGGGGCTAAGTAATAAAAAGCCCCGAGCCCTCGGGGCTAAATAATAAAAAGCCCCGAGCCCTCGGGGCTAAGTAATAAAAAGCCCCGAGCCCTCGGGGCTAAATAATAAAAAGCCCCGAGCCCTCGGGGCTAAATAATAAAAAGCCCCGAGCCCTCGGGGCTAAATAATAAAAAGCCTCGAGCCCTCGGGGCTAAATAATAAAAAGCCCCGAGCCCTCGGGGCTAAATAAAAAATAGCCCCGAGCCCTCGGGGCTAAATAATAAAAAGCCCCGAGCCCTCGGGGCTAAATCATAAAAAGCCTCGAGCCCTCGGGGCTAAATAAAAAATAGCCCCGAGCCCTCGGGGCTAAATAATAAAAAGCCCCGAGCCCTCGGGGCTAAATAATAAAAAGCCTCGAGCCCTCGGGGCTAAATAAAAAATAGCCCCGAGCCCTCGGGGCTAAATAGAAAAGAGTCCCGAGCCCTCGGGGCTAAATAATAAAAAGCCCCGAGCCCTCGGGGCTAAATCATAAAAAGCCTCGAGCCCTCGGGGCTAAATAGAAAATAGCCCCGAGCCCTCGGGGCTAAATAATAAAAAGCCTCGAGCCCTCGGGGCTAAATAGAAAAGAGCCCCGAGCCCTCGGGGCTAAATAATAAAGAGCCCCGAGCTCTCGGGGCTAAATAATAAAGAGCCCCGAGCCCTCGGGGCTAAATAATAAAAAGCCCCGAGCCCTCGGGGCTAAAGAAAAAATAGCCCCGAGCCCTCGGGGCTAAATAAAAAATAGCCCCGAGCCCTCGGGGCTGAATAATAAGAAGCCCCGAGCCCTCGGGGCTAAATAAAAAATAGCCCCGAGCCCTCGGGGCTAAATAATAAAAAGCCCCGAGCCCTCGGGGCTAAATAAAAAAGAGCCCCGAGCCCTCGGGGCTAAATAATAAAAAGCCTCGAGCCCTCGGGGCTAAATAAAAAATAGCCCCGAGCCCTCGGGGCTAAATAATAAAAAGCCCCGAGCCCTCGGGGCTAAATAAAAAATAGCCCCGAGCCCTCGGGGCTAAATAGAAAAGAGCCCCGAGCCCTCGGGGCTAAATAATAAAAAGCCCCGAGCCCTCGGGGCTAAATAAAAAATAGCCCCGAGCCCTCGGGGCTAAATAATAAAAAGCCCCGAGTCCTTGGGGCTAAATAATAAAAAGCCCCGAGCCCTCGGGGCTAAATAAAAAATAGCCCCGAGCCCTCGTGGCTAAATAATAAAAAGCCCCGAGCCCTCGGGGCTAAATAATAAAAAGCCCCGAGCCCTCGGGGCTAAATAAAAAATAGCCCCGAGCCCTCGGGGCTAAATAATAAAAAGCCCCGAGCCCTCGGGGCTAAATAAAAAAGAGCCCCGAGCCCTCGGGGCTAAATAATAAAAAGCCTCGAGCCCTCGGGGCTAAATAAAAAATAGCCCCGAGCCCTCGGGGCTAAGTAATAAAAAGCCCCGAGCCCTCGGGGCTAAATAATAAAAAGCACCGAGCCTTCGGGGTTAAATAATAAAAAGCCCCGAGCCCTCGGGGCTAAATAAAAAATAGCCCCGAGCCCTCGGGGCTGAATAATAAAAAGCCCCGAGCCCTCGGGGCTAAATAATAAAAAGCCCCGAGCCCTCGGGGCTAAATAAAAAATAGCCCCGAGCCCTCGGGGCTAAATAATAAAAAGCCCCGAGCCCTCGGGGCTAAATAAAAAATAGCCCCGAGCCCTCGGGGCTAAATAATAAAAAGCCCCGAGCCCTCGGGGCTAAATAAAAAAAAGCCCCGAGCCCTCGGGGCTAAATAATAAAAAGCCCCGAGCCCTCGGGGCTAAATAATAAAAAGCCCCGAGCCCTCGGGGCTAAATAAAAAAAAGCCCCGAGCCCTCGGAGCTAAATAATAAAAAGCCCCGAGCCCTCGTGGCTAAATAATAAAAAGCCCCGAGCCCTCGGGGCTAAATAATGAAAAGCCCCGAGCCCTCGGGGCTAAATAAAAAATAGACCCGAGCCCTCGGGGCTAAATAATAAAAAGCGCCGAGCTCTCGGGGCTAAATAATAAAAAGCCCCGAGCCCTCGGGGCTAAATAAAAAATAGCCCCGAGCCCTCGGGGCTAAATAATGAAAAGCCTCGAGCCCTCGGGGCTAAATAATAAAAAGCCCCGAGCCCTCGGGGCTAAATGATAAAAAGCCCCAAGCCCTCGGGGCTAAATAATAAAAAGCCCCGAGCCCTCGGGGCTAAATAAAAAAAAGCCCCGAGCCCTCGGGGCTAAATAATAAAAAGCCCCGAGTCCTCGGGGCTAAATAATAAAAAGCCCCGAGCCCTCGGGGCTAAATAAAAAAAAGCCCCGAGCCCAAGGGGCTAAATAATAAAAAGCCCCGAGCCCTCGTGGCTAAATAATAAAAAGCCCCGAGCCCTCGGGGCTAAATAATAAAAAGCCCCGAGCCCTCGGGGCTAAATGATAAAAAGCCCCGAGCCCTCGGGGCTAAATAAAAAATAGCCCCGAGCCCTCGGGGCTAAATAATAAAAAGCCCCGAGCCCTCGGGGCTAAATGATAAAAAGCCCCGAGCCCTCGGGGCTAAATAAAAAAAAACCCCGAGCCCTCGGGGCTAAATAATAAAAAGCCCCGAGCTCTCGGGGCTAAATAATAAAAAGCCCCGAGCCCTCGGGGCTAAATAATAAAAAGCCCCGAGCCCTCGGGGCTAAATAAAAAATAGCCCCGAGCCCTCGGGGCTAAATAATAAAAAGCCCCGAGCCCTCGGGGCTAAATAATAAAAAGCCCCGAGCCCTCGGGGCTAAATAAAAAATAGCCCCGAGCCCTCGGGGCTAAATAATAAAAAGCCCCGAGCCCTCGGGGCTAAATAATAAAAAGCCCCGAGCCCTCGGGGCTAAATAATAAAAAGCCCCGAGCCCTCGGGGCTAAATAAAAAATAGCCCCGAGCCCTCGGGGCTAAATAATAAAAAGCCCCGAGCCCTCGGGGCTAAATAAAAAATAGCCCCGAGCCCTCGGGGCTAAATAATAAAAAGCCCCGAGCCCTCGGGGCTAAATAATAAAAAGCCCCGAGCCCTCGGGGCTAAATAAAAAATAGCCCCGAGCCCTCGGGGCTAAATAATAAAAAGCCCCGAGCCCTCGGGGCTAAATAATAAAAAGCCCCGAGCCCTCGGGGCTAAATAATAAAAAGCCCCGAGCCCTCGGGGCTAAATAAAAAATAGCCCCGAGCCCTCGGGGCTAAATAATAAAAAGCCCCGAGCCCTCGGGGCTAAATAAAAAATAGCCCCGAGCCCTCGGGGCTAAATAGAAAAGAGCCCCGAGCCCTCGGGGCTAAATGATAAAAAGCCCCGAGCTCTCGGGGCTAAATAATAAAATGCCCCGAGCCCTCGGGGCTAAATAATAAAAAGCCCCGAGCCCTCGGGGCTAAATAAAAAATAGCCCCGAGCCCTCGGGGCTGAATAATAAAAAGCCTCGAGCCCTCGGGGCTAAATAAAAAATAGCCCCGAGCCCTCGGGGCTAAATATAAAAGAGCCCCGAGCCCTCGGGGCTAAATGATAAAAAGCCCCGAGCCCTCGGGGCTAAATAATCAAAAGCCCCGAGCCCTCGGGGCTAAATGAAAAAGAGCCCCGAGCCCTCGGGGCTAAATAAAAAATAGCCCCGAGCCCTCGGGGCTAAATAATAAAAAGCCCCGAGCCCTCGGGGCTAAATAAAAAATAGCCCCGAGCCCTCGGGGCTAAATAATAAAAAGCCCCGAGCTCTCGGGGCTAAATAATAAAAAGCCCCGAGCCCTCGGGGCTAAATAATAAAAAGCCCCGAGCCCTCGGGGCTAAATAAAAAATAGCCCCGAGCCCTCGGGGCTAAATAATAAAAAGCCTCGAGCCCTCGGGGCTAAATAAAAAATAGCCCCGAGCCCTCGCGGCTAAATAATAAAAAGCCCCGAGCCCTCGGGGCTAAATAATAAAAGGCCTCGAGCCCTCGGGGCTAAATGAAAAAGAGCCCCGAGCCCTCGGGGCTAAATAAAAAATAGCCCCGAGCCCTCGGGGCTAAATAATAAAAAGCCCCGAGCCCTCGGGGCTAAATAAAAAATAGCCCCGAGCCCTCGGGGCTAAATAATAAAAAGCCCCGAGCTCTCGGGGCTAAATAATAAAAAGCCCCGAGCCCTCGGGGCTAAATAATAAAAAGCCCCGAGCCCTCGGGGCTAAATAAAAAATAGCCCCGAGCCCTCGGGGCTAAATAATAAAAAGCCTCGAGCCCTCGGGGCTAAATAAAAAATAGCCCCGAGCCCTCGCGGCTAAATAATAAAAAGCCCCGAGCCCTCGGGGCTAAATAATAAAAAGCCTCGAGCCCTCGGGGCTAAATAAAAAATAGCCCCGAGCCCTCGCGGCTAAATAATAAAAAGCCCCGAGCCCTCGGGGCTAAATAATAAAAGGCCTCGAGCCCTCGGGGCTAAATAAAAAAGAGCCCCGAGCCCTCGGGGCTAAATAATAAAAAGCCCCGAGCCCTCGGGGCTAAATAAAAAATAGCCCCGAGCCCTCGGGGCTAAATAATAAAAAGCCCCGAGCCCTCGGGGCTAAATAAAAAATAGCCCCGAGCCCTCGGGGCTAAATAGAAAAGAGCCCCGAGCCCTCGGGGCTAAATGATAAAAAGCCCCGAGCTCTCGGGGCTAAATAATAAAATGCCCCGAGCCCTCGGGGCTAAATAATGAAAAGCCCCGAGCTCTCGGGGCTGAATAATAAAAAGCCCCGAGCCCTCGGGGCTAAATAATAAAAAGCCCCGAGCCCTCGGGGCTAAATAAAAAATAGCCCCGAGCCCTCGGGGCTAAATAATAAAAAGCCTCGAGCCCTCGGGGCTAAATAAAAAATAGCCCCGAGCCCTCGGGGCTAAGTAATAAAAAGCCCCGAGCCCTCGGGGCTAAATGATAAAAAGCCCCGAGCCCTCGGGGCTAAATAAAAAAAAGCCCCGAGCCCTCGGGGCTAAATAATAAAAAGCCCCGAGCTCTCGGGGCTAAATAATAAAAAGCCCCGAGCCCTCGGGGCTAAATAATAAAAAGCCCCGAGCCCTCGGGGCTAAATAAAAAATAGCCCCGAGCCCTCGGGGCTAAATAATAAAAAGCCCCGAGCCCTCGGGGCTAAATAATAAAAAGCCCCGAGCCCTCGGGGCTAAATAAAAAATAGCCCCGAGCCCTCGGGGCTAAATAATAAAAAGCCCCGAGCCCTCGGGGCTAAATGATAAAAAGCCCCGAGCCCTCGGGGCTAAATAAAAAAAAGCCCCGAGCCCTCGGGGCTAAATAATAAAAAGCCCCGAGCTCTCGGGGCTAAATAATAAAAAGCCCCGAGCCCTCGGGGCTAAATAATAAAAAGCCCCGAGCCCTCGGGGCTAAATAAAAAATAGCCCCGAGCCCTCGGGGCTAAATAATAAAAAGCCCCGAGCCCTCGGGGCTAAATAATAAAAAGCCCCGAGCCCTCGGGGCTAAATAAAAAATAGCCCCGAGCCCTCGGGGCTAAATAATAAAAAGCCCCGAGCCCTCGGGGCTAAATAATAAAAAGCCCCGAGCCCTCGGGGCTAAATAAAAAATAGCCCCGAGCCCTCGGGGCTAAATAGAAAAGAGCCCCGAGCCCTCGGGGCTAAATGATAAAAAGCCCCGAGCTCTCGGGGCTAAATAATAAAATGCCCCGAGCCCTCGGGGCTAAATAATAAAAAGCCCCGAGCCCTCGGGGCTAAATAAAAAATAGCCCCGAGCCCTCGGGGCTGAATAATAAAAAGCCTCGAGCCCTCGGGGCTAAATAAAAAATAGCCCCGAGCCCTCGGGGCTAAATAGAAAAGAGCCCCGAGCCCCCGGGGCTAAATGATAAAAAGCCCCGAGCCCTCGGGGCTAAATAATAAAAAGCCCCGAGCCCTCGGGGCTAAATAATAGAAAGCCCCGAGCCCTCGGGGCTAAATAAAAAATAGCCCCGAGCCCTCGGGGCTAAATAATAAAAAGCCCCGAACCCTCGGGGCTAAATAAAAAATAGCCCCGAGCCCTCGGGGCTAAATAATAAAAAGCCCCGAGCTCTCGGGGCTAAATAATAAAAAGCCCCGAGCCCTCGGGGCTAAATAATAAAAAGCCCCGAGCCCTCGGGGCTAAATAAAAAATAGCCCCGAGCCCTCGGGGCTAAATAATAAAAAGCCTCGAGCCCTCGGGGCTAAATAAAAAATAGCCCCGAGCCCTCGCGGCTAAATAATAAAAAGCCCCGAGCCCTCGGGGCTAATCATAAAAAGCCTCGAGCCCTCGGGGCTAAATAAAAAAGAGCCCCGAGCCCTCGGGGCTAAATAATAAAAAGCCCCGAGCTCTCGGGGCTAAATAATAAAAAGCCCCGAGCCCTCGGGGCTAAATGAAAAATAGCCCCGAGCCCTCGGGGCTAAATAGAAAAGAGCCCCGAGCCCTCGGGGCTAAATAATGAAAAGCCCCGAGCTCTCGGGGCTAAATAATAAAAAGCCCCGAGCCCTCGGGGCTAAATAATAAAAAGCCCCGAGCCCTCGGGGCTAAATAAAAAATAGCCCCGAGCCCTCGGGGCTAAATAATAAAAAGCCTCGAGCCCTCGGGGCTAAATAAAAAATAGCCCCGAGCCCTCGGGGCTAAGTAATAAAAAGCCCCGAGCCCTCGGGGCTAAATAATAAAAAGCCCCGAGCCTTCGGGACTAAATAATAAAAAGCCCCGAGCCCTCGGGGCTAAATAAAAAATAGCCCCGAGCCCTCGGGGCTAAATAGAAAAGAGCCCCGAGCCCTCGGGGCTAAATAATAAAAAGCCCCGAGCTCTCGGGGCTAAATAATAAAAAGCCCCGAGCCCTCGGGACTAAATAATAAAAATCCTCGAGCCCTCGGGGTTAAATAAAAAATAGCCCCGAGCCCTCGGGGCTAAGTAATAAAAAGCCCCGAGCCCTCGGGGCTAAATAATAAAAAGCCCCGAGCCCTCAGGGCTAAATAAAAAATAGCCCCGAGCCCTCGGGGCTAAGTAATAAAAAGCCCCGAGCCCTCGGGGCTAAATGATAAAAAGCCCCGAGCCCTCGGGGCTAAATAATAAAAAGCCCCGAGCCCTCGGGGCTAAATAAAATATAGCCCCGAGCCCTCGGTCCTAAATAATAAAAAGCCTCGAGCCCTCGGGGCTAAATAAAAAATAGCCCCGAGCCCTCGGGGCTAAGTAATAAAAAGCCCCGAGCCCTCGGGGCTAAATAATGAAAAGCCCCGAGCCCTCGGGGCTAAATAATAAAAAGCCCCGAGCCCTCGGGGCTAAATAAAAAATAGCCCCGAGCCCTCGGGGCTAAATAATAAAAAGCCCCGAGCTCTCGGGGCTAAATAATAAAAAGCCCCGAGCCCTCGGGGCTAAATAATAAAAAGCCCCGAGCCCTCGGGGCTAAATAAAAAATAGCCCCGAGCCCTCGGGGCTAAATAATAAAAAGCCCCGAGCCCTCGGGGCTAAATAAAAAATAGCCCCGAGCCCTCGGGGCTAAATAATAAAAAGCCCCGAGCCCTCGGGGCTAAATAAAAAAGAGCCCTGAGCCCTCGGGGCTAAATAATAAAAAGCCTCGAGCCCTCGGGGCTAAATAAAAAATAGCCCCGAGCCCTCGGGGCTAAATAATAAAAAGCCCCGAGCTCTCGGGGCTAAATAATAAAAAGCCCCGAGCCCTCGGGGCTAAATAATAAAAAGCCCCGAGCCCTCGGGGCTAAATAATAAAAAGCCCCGAGCCCTCGGGGCTAAATAAAAAATAGCCCCGAGCCCTCGGGGCTAAATAATAAAAAGCCCCGAGCTCTCGGGGCTAAATAATAAAAAGCCCCGAGCCCTCGGGGCTAAATAATAAAAAGCCCCGAGCCCTCGGGGCTAAATAAAAAATAGCCCCGAGCCCTCGGGGCTAAATAATAAAAAGCCCCGAGCCCTCGGGGCTAAATAAAAAATAGCCCCGAGCCCTCGGGGCTAAATAATAAAAAGCCCCGAGCCCTCGGGGCTAAATAAAAAAGAGCCCTGAGCCCTCGGGGCTAAATAATAAAAAGCCTCGAGCCCTCGGGGCTAAATAAAAAATAGCCCCGAGCCCTCGGGGCTAAATAATAAAAAGCCCCGAGCTCTCGGGGCTAAATAATAAAAAGCCCCGAGCCCTCGGGGCTAAATAATAAAAAGCCCCGAGCCCTCGGGGCTAAATAAAAAATAGCCCCGAGCCCTCGGGGCTAAATAATAAAAAGCCCCGAGCTTTCGGGGCTAAATAAAAAATAGCCCCGAGCCCTCGGGGCTGAATAATAAAAAGCCCCGAGCCCTCGGGGCTAAATAAAAAAGAGCCCCGAGCCCTCGGGGCTAAATAATAAAAAGCCTCGAGCCCTCGGGGCTAAATAAAAAATAGCCCCGAGCCCTCGGGGCTAAATAAAAAATAGCCCCGAGCCCTCGGGGCTAAATAATAAAAAGCCCCGAGCCCTCGGGGCTAAATAATAAAAAGCCCCGAGCCCTCGGGGCTAAATAAAAAATAGCCCCGAGCCCTCGGGGCTAAATAGAAAAGAGCCCCGAGCCCTCGGGGCTAAATGATAAAAAGCCCCGAGCTCTCGGGGCTAAATAATAAAATGCCCCGAGCCCTCGGGGCTAAATAATAAAAAGCCCCGAGCTCTCGGGGCTAAATAATAAAAAGCCCCGAGCCCTCGGGGCTAAATAATAAAAAGCCCCGAGCCCTCGGGGCTAAATAAAAAATAGCCCCGAGCCCTCGGGGCTAAATAATAAAAAGCCTCGAGCCCTCGGGGCTAAATAAAAAATAGCCCCGAGCCCTCGCGGCTAAATAATAAAAAGCCCCGAGCCCTCGGGGCTAAATAATAAAAGGCCTCGAGCCCTCGGGGCTAAATAAAAAAGAGCCCCGAGCCCTCGGGGCTAAATAATAAAAAGCCCCGAGCTCTCGGGGCTAAATACTAAAAAGCCCCGAGCCCTCGGGGCTAAATGAAAAATAGCCCCGAGCCCTCGGGGCTAAATAGAAAAGAGCCCCGAGCCCTCGGGGCTAAATAATGAAAAGCCCCGAGCTCTCGGGGCTGAATAATAAAAAGCCCCGAGCCCTCGGGGCTAAATAATAAAAAGCCCCGAGCCCTCGGGGCTAAATAAAAAATAGCCCCGAGCCCTCGGGGCTAAATAAAAAAAAGCCTCGAGCCCTCGGGGCTAAATAAAAAATAGCCCCGAGCCCTCGGGGCTAAGTAATAAAAAGCCCCGAGCCCTCGGGGCTAAATGATAAAAAGCCCCGAGCCCTCGGGGCTAAATAAAAAAAAGCCCCGAGCCCTCGGGGCTAAATAATAAAAAGCCCCGAGCTCTCGGGGCTAAATAATAAAAAGCCCCGAGCCCTCGGGGCTAAATAATAAAAAGTCCCGAGCCCTCGGGGCTAAATAAAAAATAGCCCCGAGCCCTCGGGGCTAAATAATAAAAAGCCCCGAGCCCTCGGGGCTAAATAATAAAAAGCCCCGAGCCCTCAAGGCTAAATAAAAAATAGCCCCGAGCCCTCGGGGCTAAATAATAAAAAGCCCCGAGCCCTCGGGGCTAAATGATAAAAAGCCCCGAGCCCTCGGGGCTAAATAAAAAAAAGCCCCGAGCCCTCGGGGCTAAATAATAAAAAGCCCCGAGCTCTCGGGGCTAAATAATAAAAAGCCCCGAGCCCTCGGGGCTAAATAATAAAAAGCCCCGAGCCCTCGGGGCTAAATAAAAAATAGCCCCGAGCCCTCGGGGCTAAATAATAAAAAGCCCCGAGCCCTCGGGGCTAAATAATAAAAAGTCCCGAGCCCTCGGGGCTAAATAAAAAATAGCCCCGAGCCCTCGGGGCTAAATAATAAAAAGCCCCGAGCCCTCGGGGCTAAATAATAAAAAGCCCCGAGCCCTCGGGGCTAAATAAAAAATAGCCCCGAGCCCTCGGGGCTAAATAGAAAAGAGCCCCGAGCCCTCGGGGCTAAATGATAAAAAGCCCCGAGCTCTCGGGGCTAAATAATAAAATGCCCCGAGCCCTCGGGGCTAAATAATAAAAAGCCCCGAGCCCTCGGGGCTAAATAAAAAATAGCCCCGAGCCCTCGGGGCTGAATAATAAAAAGCCTCGAGCCCTCGGGGCTAAATAAAAATTAGCCCCGAGCCCTCGGTGCTAAATAATAAAAAGCCTCGAGCCCTCGGGGCTAAATAAAAAATAGCCCCGAGCCCTCGGGGATAAGTAATAAAAAGCCCCGAGCCCTCGTGGCTAAATAATAAAAAGCCCCGAGCCCTCGGGGCTAAATAATAAAAAGCCTCGAGCCCTCGGGGCTAAATAAAAAATAGCCCCGAGCCCTCGGGGCCAAATAATAAAAAGCCCCGAGCTCTCGGGGCTAAATCATAAAAAGCCCCGAGCCCTCGGGGCTAAATAATAAAAAGCCCCGAGCCCTCGGGGCTAAATAAAAAATAGCCCCGAGCCCTCGTGGCTAAATAATAAAAAGCCCCGAGCCCTCGGGGCTAAATAATAAAAAGCCCCGAGCCCTCGGGGCTAAATAAAAAATAGCCCCGAGCCCTCGGGGCTAAATAATAAAAAGCCCCGAGCCCTCGGGGCTAAATAAAAAAGAGCCCCGAGCCCTCGGGGCTAAATAATAAAAAGCCTCGAGCCCTCGGGGCTAAATAAAAAATAGCCCCGAGCCCTCGGGGCTAAGTAATAAAAAGCCCCGAGCCCTCGGGGCTAAATAATAAAAAGCACCGAGCCTTCGGGGTTAAATAATAAAAAGCCCCGAGCCCTCGGGGCTAAATAAAAAATAGCCCCGAGCCCTCGGGGCTGAATAATAAAAAGCCCCGAGCCCTCGGGGCTAAATAATAAAAAGCCCCGAGCCCTCGGGGCTAAATAAAAAATAGCCCCGAGCCCTCGGGGCTAAATAATAAAAAGCCCCGAGCCCTCGGGGCTAAATAAAAAATAGCCCCGAGCCCTCGGGGCTAAATAATAAAAAGCCCCGAGCCCTCGGGGCTAAATAAAAAAAAGCCCCGAGCCCTCGGGGCTAAATAATAAAAAGCCCCGAGCCCTCGGGGCTAAATAATAAAAAGCCCCGAGCCCTCGGGGCTAAATAAAAAAAAGCCCCGAGCCCTCGGAGCTAAATAATAAAAAGCCCCGAGCCCTCGTGGCTAAATAATAAAAAGCCCCGAGCCCTCGGGGCTAAATAATGAAAAGCCCCGAGCCCTCGGGGCTAAATAAAAAATAGACCCGAGCCCTCGGGGCTAAATAATAAAAAGCGCCGAGCTCTCGGGGCTAAATAATAAAAAGCCCCGAGCCCTCGGGGCTAAATAAAAAATAGCCCCGAGCCCTCGGGGCTAAATAATGAAAAGCCTCGAGCCCTCGGGGCTAAATAATAAAAAGCCCCGAGCCCTCGGGGCTAAATGATAAAAAGCCCCAAGCCCTCGGGGCTAAATAATAAAAAGCCCCGAGCCCTCGGGGCTAAATAAAAAAAAGCCCCGAGCCCTCGGGGCTAAATAATAAAAAGCCCCGAGTCCTCGGGGCTAAATAATAAAAAGCCCCGAGCCCTCGGGGCTAAATAAAAAAAAGCCCCGAGCCCAAGGGGCTAAATAATAAAAAGCCCCGAGCCCTCGTGGCTAAATAATAAAAAGCCCCGAGCCCTCGGGGCTAAATAATAAAAAGCCCCGAGCCCTCGGGGCTAAATGATAAAAAGCCCCGAGCCCTCGGGGCTAAATAAAAAATAGCCCCGAGCCCTCGGGGCTAAATAATAAAAAGCCCCGAGCCCTCGGGGCTAAATGATAAAAAGCCCCGAGCCCTCGGGGCTAAATAAAAAAAAGCCCCGAGCCCTCGGGGCTAAATAATAAAAAGCCCCGAGCTCTCGGGGCTAAATAATAAAAAGCCCCGAGCCCTCGGGGCTAAATAATAAAAAGCCCCGAGCCCTCGGGGCTAAATAAAAAATAGCCCCGAGCCCTCGGGGCTAAATAATAAAAAGCCCCGAGCCCTCGGGGCTAAATAATAAAAAGCCCCGAGCCCTCGGGGCTAAATAAAAAATAGCCCCGAGCCCTCGGGGCTAAATAATAAAAAGCCCCGAGCCCTCGGGGCTAAATAATAAAAAGCCCCGAGCCCTCGGGGCTAAATAATAAAAAGCCCCGAGCCCTCGGGGCTAAATAAAAAATAGCCCCGAGCCCTCGGGGCTAAATAATAAAAAGCCCCGAGCCCTCGGGGCTAAATAAAAAATAGCCCCGAGCCCTCGGGGCTAAATAATAAAAAGCCCCGAGCCCTCGGGGCTAAATAATAAAAAGCCCCGAGCCCTCGGGGCTAAATAAAAAATAGCCCCGAGCCCTCGGGGCTAAATAATAAAAAGCCCCGAGCCCTCGGGGCTAAATAATAAAAAGCCCCGAGCCCTCGGGGCTAATTAATAAAAAGCCCCGAGCCCTCGGGGCTAAATAAAAAATAGCCCCGAGCCCTCGGGGCTAAATAATAAAAAGCCCCGAGCCCTCGGGGCTAAATAAAAAATAGCCCCGAGCCCTCGGGGCTAAATAGAAAAGAGCCCCGAGCCCTCGGGGCTAAATGATAAAAAGCCCCGAGCTCTCGGGGCTAAATAATAAAATGCCCTGAGCCCTCGGGGCTAAATAATAAAAAGCCCCGAGCCCTCGGGGCTAAATAAAAAATAGCCCCGAGCCCTCGGGGCTGAATAATAAAAAGCCTCGAGCCCTCGGGGCTAAATAAAAAATAGCTCCGAGCCCTCGGGGCTAAATAGAAAAGAGCCCCGAGCCCTCGGGGCTAAATGATAAAAAGCCCCGAGCCCTCGGGGCTAAATAATCAAAAGCCCCGAGCCCTCGGGGCTAAATGAAAAAGAGCCCCGAGCCCTCGGGGCTAAATAAAAAATAGCCCCGAGCCCTCGGGGCTAAATAATAAAAAGCCCCGAGCCCTCGGGGCTAAATAAAAAATAGCCCCGAGCCCTCGGGGCTAAATAATAAAAAGCCCCGAGCTCTCGGGGCTAAATAATAAAAAGCCCCGAGCCCTCGGGGCTAAATAATAAAAAGCCCCGAGCCCTCGGGGCTAAATAAAAAATAGCCCCGAGCCCTCGGGGCTAAATAATAAAAAGCCTCGAGCCCTCGGGGCTAAATAAAAAATAGCCCCGAGCCCTCGGGGCTAAGTAATAAAAAGCCCCGAGCCCTCGGGGCTAAATAATAAAAAGCCCCGAGCCCTCGGGGCTAAATAAAAAATAGCCCCGAGCCCTCGGGGCTAAGTAATAAAAAGCCCCGAGCCTTCGGGGCTGAATAAAAAAGAGCCCCGAGCCCTCGGGGCTAAATAATAAAAAGCCCCGAGCTCTCGGGGCTAAATAATAAAAAGCCCCGAGCCCTCGGGGCTAAATGAAAAATAGCCCCGAGCCCTCGGGGCTAAATAGAAAAGAGTCCCGAGCCCTCGGGGCTAAATAATGAAAAGCCCCGAGCTCTCGGGGCTAAATAATAAAAAGCCCCGAGCCCTCGGGGCTAAATAATGAAAAGCCCCGAGCCCTCGGGGCTAAATAAAAAATAGCCCCGAGCCCTCGGGGCTAAATAATAAAAAGCCTCGAGCCCTCGGGGCTAAATAAAAAATAGCCCCGAGCCCTCGGGGCTAAGTAATAAAAAGCCCCGAGCCCTCGGGGCTAAATAATAAAAAGCCCCGAGCCTTCGGGACTAAATAATAAAAAGCCCCGAGCCCTCGGGGCTAAATAAAAAATAGCCCCGAGCCCTCGGGGCTAAATAGAAAAGAGCCCCGAGCCCTCGGGGCTAAATAATAAAAAGCCCCGAGCTCTCGGGGCTAAATAATAAAAAGCCCCGAGCCCTCGGGGCTAAATAATAAAAATCCTCGAGCCCTCGGGGTTAAATAAAAAATAGCCCCGAGCCCTCGGGGCTAAGTAATAAAAAGCCCCGAGCCCTCGGGGCTGAATAAAAAATAGCCCCGAGCCCTCGGGGCTAAAGAAAAAATAGCCCCGAGCCCTCGGGGCTAAATAAAAAATAGCCCCGAGCCCTCGGGGCTAAATAATAAAAAGCCCCGAGCCCTCGGGGCTAAATGATAAAAAGCCCCGAGCCCTCGGGGCTAAATGAAAAATAGCCCCGAGCCCTCGGGGCTAAATAATAAAAAGCCCCGAGCCCTCGAGGCTAAATAATAAAAAGCCCCAAGCCCTCGGGGCTAAGTAATAAAAAGCCCCGAGCCCTCGGGGCTAAGTTATAAAAAGCCCCGAGCCCTCGGGGCTAAATAATAAAAAGCCCCGAGCCCTCGGGGCTAAATAATAAAAAGCCCCGAGCCCTCGGGGCTAAATAATAAAAAGCCTCGAGCCCTCGGGGCTAAATAATAAAAAGCCCCGAGCCCTCGGGGCTAAATAAAAAATAGCCCCGAGCCCTCGGGGCTAAATAATAAAAAGCCCCGAGCCCTCGGGGCTAAATCATAAAAAGCCTCGAGCCCTCGGGGCTAAATAAAAAATAGCCCCGAGCCCTCGGGGCTAAATAATAAAAAGCCCCGAGCCCTCGGGGCTAAATAATAAAAAGCCTCGAGCCCTCGGGGCTAAATAAAAAATAGCCCCGAGCCCTCGGGGCTAAATAGAAAAGAGCCCCGAGCCCTCGGGGCTAAATAATAAAAAGCCCCGAGCCCTCGGGGCTAAATCATAAAAAGCCTCGAGCCCTCGGGGCTAAATAGAAAATAGCCCCGAGCCCTCGGGGCTAAATAATAAAAAGCCTCGAGCCCTCGGGGCTAAATAGAAAAGAGCCCCGAGCCCTCGGGGCTAAATAATAAAGAGCCCCGAGCTCTCGGGGCTAAATAATAAAGAGCCCCGAGCCCTCGGGGCTAAATAATAAAAAGCCCCGAGCCCTCGGGGCTAAATAAAAAAGAGCCCTGAGCCCTCGGGGCTAAATAATAAAAAGCCTCGAGCCCTCGGGGCTAAATAAAAAATAGCCCCGAGCCCTCGGGGCTAAATAATAAAAAGCCCCGAGCTCTCGGGGCTAAATAATAAAAAGCCCCGAGCCCTCGGGGCTAAATAATAAAAAGCCCCGAGCCCTCGGGGCTAAATAAAAAATAGCCCCGAGCCCTCGGGGCTAAATAATAAAAAGCCCCGAGCTTTCGGGGCTAAATAAAAAATAGCCCCGAGCCCTCGGGGCTGAATAATAAAAAGCCCCGAGCCCTCGGGGCTAAATAAAAAAGAGCCCCGAGCCCTCGGGGCTAAATAATAAAAAGCCTCGAGCCCTCGGGGCTAAATAAAAAATAGCCCCGAGCCCTCGGGGCTAAATAAAAAATAGCCCCGAGCCCTCGGGGCTAAATAATAAAAAGCCCCGAGCCCTCGGGGCTAAATAATAAAAAGCCCCGAGCCCTCGGGGCTAAATAAAAAATAGCCCCGAGCCCTCGGGGCTAAATAGAAAAGAGCCCCGAGCCCTCGGGGCTAAATGATAAAAAGCCCCGAGCTCTCGGGGCTAAATAATAAAATGCCCCGAGCCCTCGGGGCTAAATAATAAAAAGCCCCGAGCTCTCGGGGCTAAATAATAAAAAGCCCCGAGCCCTCGGGGCTAAATAATAAAAAGCCCCGAGCCCTCGGGGCTAAATAAAAAATAGCCCCGAGCCCTCGGGGCTAAATAATAAAAAGCCTCGAGCCCTCGGGGCTAAATAAAAAATAGCCCCGAGCCCTCGCGGCTAAATAATAAAAAGCCCCGAGCCCTCGGGGCTAAATAATAAAAGGCCTCGAGCCCTCGGGGCTAAATAAAAAAGAGCCCCGAGCCCTCGGGGCTAAATAATAAAAAGCCCCGAGCTCTCGGGGCTAAATACTAAAAAGCCCCGAGCCCTCGGGGCTAAATGAAAAATAGCCCCGAGCCCTCGGGGCTAAATAGAAAAGAGCCCCGAGCCCTCGGGGCTAAATAATGAAAAGCCCCGAGCTCTCGGGGCTGAATAATAAAAAGCCCCGAGCCCTCGGGGCTAAATAATAAAAAGCCCCGAGCCCTCGGGGCTAAATAAAAAATAGCCCCGAGCCCTCGGGGCTAAATAAAAAAAAGCCTCGAGCCCTCGGGGCTAAATAAAAAATAGCCCCGAGCCCTCGGGGCTAAGTAATAAAAAGCCCCGAGCCCTCGGGGCTAAATGATAAAAAGCCCCGAGCCCTCGGGGCTAAATAAAAAAAAGCCCCGAGCCCTCGGGGCTAAATAATAAAAAGCCCCGAGCTCTCGGGGCTAAATAATAAAAAGCCCCGAGCCCTCGGGGCTAAATAATAAAAAGTCCCGAGCCCTCGGGGCTAAATAAAAAATAGCCCCGAGCCCTCGGGGCTAAATAATAAAAAGCCCCGAGCCCTCGGGGCTAAATAATAAAAAGCCCCGAGCCCTCAAGGCTAAATAAAAAATAGCCCCGAGCCCTCGGGGCTAAATAATAAAAAGCCCCGAGCCCTCGGGGCTAAATGATAAAAAGCCCCGAGCCCTCGGGGCTAAATAAAAAAAAGCCCCGAGCCCTCGGGGCTAAATAATAAAAAGCCCCGAGCTCTCGGGGCTAAATAATAAAAAGCCCCGAGCCCTCGGGGCTAAATAATAAAAAGCCCCGAGCCCTCGGGGCTAAATAAAAAATAGCCCCGAGCCCTCGGGGCTAAATAATAAAAAGCCCCGAGCCCTCGGGGCTAAATAATAAAAAGTCCCGAGCCCTCGGGGCTAAATAAAAAATAGCCCCGAGCCCTCGGGGCTAAATAATAAAAAGCCCCGAGCCCTCGGGGCTAAATAATAAAAAGCCCCGAGCCCTCGGGGCTAAATAAAAAATAGCCCCGAGCCCTCGGGGCTAAATAGAAAAGAGCCCCGAGCCCTCGGGGCTAAATGATAAAAAGCCCCGAGCTCTCGGGGCTAAATAATAAAATGCCCCGAGCCCTCGGGGCTAAATAATAAAAAGCCCCGAGCCCTCGGGGCTAAATAAAAAATAGCCCCGAGCCCTCGGGGCTGAATAATAAAAAGCCTCGAGCCCTCGGGGCTAAATAAAAATTAGCCCCGAGCCCTCGGTGCTAAATAATAAAAAGCCTCGAGCCCTCGGGGCTAAATAAAAAATAGCCCCGAGCCCTCGGGGATAAGTAATAAAAAGCCCCGAGCCCTCGTGGCTAAATAATAAAAAGCCCCGAGCCCTCGGGGCTAAATAATAAAAAGCCTCGAGCCCTCGGGGCTAAATAAAAAATAGCCCCGAGCCCTCGGGGCCAAATAATAAAAAGCCCCGAGCTCTCGGGGCTAAATCATAAAAAGCCCCGAGCCCTCGGGGCTAAATAATAAAAAGCCCCGAGCCCTCGGGGCTAAATAAAAAATAGCCCCGAGCCCTCGTGGCTAAATAATAAAAAGCCCCGAGCCCTCGGGGCTAAATAATAAAAAGCCCCGAGCCCTCGGGGCTAAATAAAAAATAGCCCCGAGCCCTCGGGGCTAAATAATAAAAAGCCCCGAGCCCTCGGGGCTAAATAAAAAAGAGCCCCGAGCCCTCGGGGCTAAATAATAAAAAGCCTCGAGCCCTCGGGGCTAAATAAAAAATAGCCCCGAGCCCTCGGGGCTAAGTAATAAAAAGCCCCGAGCCCTCGGGGCTAAATAATAAAAAGCACCGAGCCTTCGGGGTTAAATAATAAAAAGCCCCGAGCCCTCGGGGCTAAATAAAAAATAGCCCCGAGCCCTCGGGGCTGAATAATAAAAAGCCCCGAGCCCTCGGGGCTAAATAATAAAAAGCCCCGAGCCCTCGGGGCTAAATAAAAAATAGCCCCGAGCCCTCGGGGCTAAATAATAAAAAGCCCCGAGCCCTCGGGGCTAAATAAAAAATAGCCCCGAGCCCTCGGGGCTAAATAATAAAAAGCCCCGAGCCCTCGGGGCTAAATAAAAAAAAGCCCCGAGCCCTCGGGGCTAAATAATAAAAAGCCCCGAGCCCTCGGGGCTAAATAATAAAAAGCCCCGAGCCCTCGGGGCTAAATAAAAAAAAGCCCCGAGCCCTCGGAGCTAAATAATAAAAAGCCCCGAGCCCTCGTGGCTAAATAATAAAAAGCCCCGAGCCCTCGGGGCTAAATAATGAAAAGCCCCGAGCCCTCGGGGCTAAATAAAAAATAGACCCGAGCCCTCGGGGCTAAATAATAAAAAGCGCCGAGCTCTCGGGGCTAAATAATAAAAAGCCCCGAGCCCTCGGGGCTAAATAAAAAATAGCCCCGAGCCCTCGGGGCTAAATAATGAAAAGCCTCGAGCCCTCGGGGCTAAATAATAAAAAGCCCCGAGCCCTCGGGGCTAAATGATAAAAAGCCCCAAGCCCTCGGGGCTAAATAATAAAAAGCCCCGAGCCCTCGGGGCTAAATAAAAAAAAGCCCCGAGCCCTCGGGGCTAAATAATAAAAAGCCCCGAGTCCTCGGGGCTAAATAATAAAAAGCCCCGAGCCCTCGGGGCTAAATAAAAAAAAGCCCCGAGCCCAAGGGGCTAAATAATAAAAAGCCCCGAGCCCTCGTGGCTAAATAATAAAAAGCCCCGAGCCCTCGGGGCTAAATAATAAAAAGCCCCGAGCCCTCGGGGCTAAATGATAAAAAGCCCCGAGCCCTCGGGGCTAAATAAAAAATAGCCCCGAGCCCTCGGGGCTAAATAATAAAAAGCCCCGAGCCCTCGGGGCTAAATGATAAAAAGCCCCGAGCCCTCGGGGCTAAATAAAAAAAAGCCCCGAGCCCTCGGGGCTAAATAATAAAAAGCCCCGAGCTCTCGGGGCTAAATAATAAAAAGCCCCGAGCCCTCGGGGCTAAATAATAAAAAGCCCCGAGCCCTCGGGGCTAAATAAAAAATAGCCCCGAGCCCTCGGGGCTAAATAATAAAAAGCCCCGAGCCCTCGGGGCTAAATAATAAAAAGCCCCGAGCCCTCGGGGCTAAATAAAAAATAGCCCCGAGCCCTCGGGGCTAAATAATAAAAAGCCCCGAGCCCTCGGGGCTAAATAATAAAAAGCCCCGAGCCCTCGGGGCTAAATAATAAAAAGCCCCGAGCCCTCGGGGCTAAATAAAAAATAGCCCCGAGCCCTCGGGGCTAAATAATAAAAAGCCCCGAGCCCTCGGGGCTAAATAAAAAATAGCCCCGAGCCCTCGGGGCTAAATAATAAAAAGCCCCGAGCCCTCGGGGCTAAATAATAAAAAGCCCCGAGCCCTCGGGGCTAAATAAAAAATAGCCCCGAGCCCTCGGGGCTAAATAATAAAAAGCCCCGAGCCCTCGGGGCTAAATAATAAAAAGCCCCGAGCCCTCGGGGCTAATTAATAAAAAGCCCCGAGCCCTCGGGGCTAAATAAAAAATAGCCCCGAGCCCTCGGGGCTAAATAATAAAAAGCCCCGAGCCCTCGGGGCTAAATAAAAAATAGCCCCGAGCCCTCGGGGCTAAATAGAAAAGAGCCCCGAGCCCTCGGGGCTAAATGATAAAAAGCCCCGAGCTCTCGGGGCTAAATAATAAAATGCCCTGAGCCCTCGGGGCTAAATAATAAAAAGCCCCGAGCCCTCGGGGCTAAATAAAAAATAGCCCCGAGCCCTCGGGGCTGAATAATAAAAAGCCTCGAGCCCTCGGGGCTAAATAAAAAATAGCTCCGAGCCCTCGGGGCTAAATAGAAAAGAGCCCCGAGCCCTCGGGGCTAAATGATAAAAAGCCCCGAGCCCTCGGGGCTAAATAATCAAAAGCCCCGAGCCCTCGGGGCTAAATGAAAAAGAGCCCCGAGCCCTCGGGGCTAAATAAAAAATAGCCCCGAGCCCTCGGGGCTAAATAATAAAAAGCCCCGAGCCCTCGGGGCTAAATAAAAAATAGCCCCGAGCCCTCGGGGCTAAATAATAAAAAGCCCCGAGCTCTCGGGGCTAAATAATAAAAAGCCCCGAGCCCTCGGGGCTAAATAATAAAAAGCCCCGAGCCCTCGGGGCTAAATAAAAAATAGCCCCGAGCCCTCGGGGCTAAATAATAAAAAGCCTCGAGCCCTCGGGGCTAAATAAAAAATAGCCCCGAGCCCTCGGGGCTAAGTAATAAAAAGCCCCGAGCCCTCGGGGCTAAATAATAAAAAGCCCCGAGCCCTCGGGGCTAAATAAAAAATAGCCCCGAGCCCTCGGGGCTAAGTAATAAAAAGCCCCGAGCCTTCGGGGCTGAATAAAAAAGAGCCCCGAGCCCTCGGGGCTAAATAATAAAAAGCCCCGAGCTCTCGGGGCTAAATAATAAAAAGCCCCGAGCCCTCGGGGCTAAATGAAAAATAGCCCCGAGCCCTCGGGGCTAAATAGAAAAGAGTCCCGAGCCCTCGGGGCTAAATAATGAAAAGCCCCGAGCTCTCGGGGCTAAATAATAAAAAGCCCCGAGCCCTCGGGGCTAAATAATGAAAAGCCCCGAGCCCTCGGGGCTAAATAAAAAATAGCCCCGAGCCCTCGGGGCTAAATAATAAAAAGCCTCGAGCCCTCGGGGCTAAATAAAAAATAGCCCCGAGCCCTCGGGGCTAAGTAATAAAAAGCCCCGAGCCCTCGGGGCTAAATAATAAAAAGCCCCGAGCCTTCGGGACTAAATAATAAAAAGCCCCGAGCCCTCGGGGCTAAATAAAAAATAGCCCCGAGCCCTCGGGGCTAAATAGAAAAGAGCCCCGAGCCCTCGGGGCTAAATAATAAAAAGCCCCGAGCTCTCGGGGCTAAATAATAAAAAGCCCCGAGCCCTCGGGGCTAAATAATAAAAATCCTCGAGCCCTCGGGGTTAAATAAAAAATAGCCCCGAGCCCTCGGGGCTAAGTAATAAAAAGCCCCGAGCCCTCGGGGCTGAATAAAAAATAGCCCCGAGCCCTCGGGGCTAAAGAAAAAATAGCCCCGAGCCCTCGGGGCTAAATAAAAAATAGCCCCGAGCCCTCGGGGCTAAATAATAAAAAGCCCCGAGCCCTCGGGGCTAAATGATAAAAAGCCCCGAGCCCTCGGGGCTAAATGAAAAATAGCCCCGAGCCCTCGGGGCTAAATAATAAAAAGCCCCGAGCCCTCGAGGCTAAATAATAAAAAGCCCCAAGCCCTCGGGGCTAAGTAATAAAAAGCCCCGAGCCCTCGGGGCTAAGTTATAAAAAGCCCCGAGCCCTCGGGGCTAAATAATAAAAAGCCCCGAGCCCTCGGGGCTAAATAATAAAAAGCCCCGAGCCCTCGGGGCTAAATAATAAAAAGCCTCGAGCCCTCGGGGCTAAATAATAAAAAGCCCCGAGCCCTCGGGGCTAAATAAAAAATAGCCCCGAGCCCTCGGGGCTAAATAATAAAAAGCCCCGAGCCCTCGGGGCTAAATCATAAAAAGCCTCGAGCCCTCGGGGCTAAATAAAAAATAGCCCCGAGCCCTCGGGGCTAAATAATAAAAAGCCCCGAGCCCTCGGGGCTAAATAATAAAAAGCCTCGAGCCCTCGGGGCTAAATAAAAAATAGCCCCGAGCCCTCGGGGCTAAATAGAAAAGAGCCCCGAGCCCTCGGGGCTAAATAATAAAAAGCCCCGAGCCCTCGGGGCTAAATCATAAAAAGCCTCGAGCCCTCGGGGCTAAATAGAAAATAGCCCCGAGCCCTCGGGGCTAAATAATAAAAAGCCTCGAGCCCTCGGGGCTAAATAGAAAAGAGCCCCGAGCCCTCGGGGCTAAATAATAAAGAGCCCCGAGCTCTCGGGGCTAAATAATAAAGAGCCCCGAGCCCTCGGGGCTAAATAATAAAAAGCCCCGAGCCCTCGGGGCTAAAGAAAAAATAGCCCCGAGCCCTCGGGGCTAAATAAAAAATAGCCCCGAGCCCTCGGGGCTGAATAATAAAAAGCCCCGAGCCCTCGGGGCTAAATAAAAAATAGCCCCGAGCCCTCGGGGCTAAATAATAAAAAGCCCCGAGCCCTCGGGGCTAAATAAAAAAGAGCCCCGAGCCCTCGGGGCTAAATAATAAAAAGCCTCGAGCCCTCGGGGCTAAATAAAAAAGAGCCCCGAGCCCTCGGGACTAAATAAAAAATAGCCCCGAGCCCTCGGGGCTAAATAATAAAAAGCCCCGAGCCCTCGGGGCTAAATGAAAAATAGCCCCGAGCCCTCGTGGCTAAATAATAAAAAGCCCCGAGCCCTCGGGGCTAAATAATAAAAAGCCTCGAGCCCTCGGGGCTAAATAAAAAATAGCCCCGATCCCTCGGGGCTAAGTAATGAAAAGCCCCGAGCCCTCGGGGCTAAATAAAAAATAGCCCCGAGCCCTCGGGGCTAAGTAATAAAAAGCCCCGAGCCCTCGGGGCTAAATAAAAAATAGCCCCGAGCCCTTGGGGCTAAATAATAAAAAGCCCTGAGCTCTCGGGGCTAAATAATAAAAAGCCCCGAGCCCTCGGGGCTAAATAATGAAAAGCCCCGAGCCCTCGGGGCTAAATAAAAATTAGCCCCGAGCCCTCGGTGCTAAATAATAAAAAGCCTCGAGCCCTCGGGGCTAAATAAAAAATAGCCCCGAGCCCTCGGGGATAAGTAATAAAAAGCCCCGAGCCCTCGTGGCTAAATAATAAAAAGCCCCGAGCCCTCGGGGCTAAATAATAAAAAGCCCCGAGCCCTCGGGGCTAAATAAAAAATAGCCCCGAGCCCTCGGGGCCAAATAATAAAAAGCCCCGAGCTCTCGGGGCTAAATCATAAAAAGCCCCGAGCCCTCGGGGCTAAATAAAAAATAGCCCCGAGCCCTCGTGGCTAAATAATAAAAAGCCCCGAGCCCTCGGGGCTAAATAATAAAAAGCCCCGAGCCCTCGGGGCTAAATAAAAAATAGCCCCGAGCCCTCGGGGCTAAATAATAAAAAGCCCCGAGCCCTCGGGGCTAAATAAAAAAGAGCCCCGAGCCCTCGGGGCTAAATAATAAAAAGCCTCGAGCCCTCGGGGCTAAATAAAAAATAGCCCCGAGCCCTCGGGGCTAAGTAATAAAAAGCCCCGAGCCCTCGGGGCTAAATAATAAAAAGCACCGAGCCTTCGGGGTTAAATAATAAAAAGCCCCGAGCCCTCGGGGCTAAATAAAAAATAGCCCCGAGCCCTCGGGGCTGAATAATAAAAAGCCCCGAGCCCTCGGGGCTAAATAATAAAAAGCCCCGAGCCCTCGGGGCTAAATAAAAAATAGCCCCGAGCCCTCGGGGCTAAATAATAAAAAGCCCCGAGCCCTCGGGGCTAAATAAAAAATAGCCCCGAGCCCTCGGGGCTAAATAATAAAAAGCCCCGAGCCCTCGGGGCTAAATAAAAAAAAGCCCCGAGCCCTCGGGGCTAAATAATAAAAAGCCCCGAGCCCTCGGGGCTAAATAATAAAAAGCCCCGAGCCCTCGGGGCTAAATAAAAAAAAGCCCCGAGCCCTCGGAGCTAAATAATAAAAAGCCCCGAGCCCTCGTGGCTAAATAATAAAAAGCCCCGAGCCCTCGGGGCTAAATAATGAAAAGCCCCGAGCCCTCGGGGCTAAATAAAAAATAGACCCGAGCCCTCGGGGCTAAATAATAAAAAGCGCCGAGCTCTCGGGGCTAAATAATAAAAAGCCCCGAGCCCTCGGGGCTAAATAAAAAATAGCCCCGAGCCCTCGGGGCTAAATAATGAAAAGCCTCGAGCCCTCGGGGCTAAATAATAAAAAGCCCCGAGCCCTCGGGGCTAAATGATAAAAAGCCCCAAGCCCTCGGGGCTAAATAATAAAAAGCCCCGAGCCCTCGGGGCTAAATAAAAAAAAGCCCCGAGCCCTCGGGGCTAAATAATAAAAAGCCCCGAGTCCTCGGGGCTAAATAATAAAAAGCCCCGAGCCCTCGGGGCTAAATAAAAAAAAGCCCCGAGCCCAAGGGGCTAAATAATAAAAAGCCCCGAGCCCTCGTGGCTAAATAATAAAAAGCCCCGAGCCCTCGGGGCTAAATAATAAAAAGCCCCGAGCCCTCGGGGCTAAATGATAAAAAGCCCCGAGCCCTCGGGGCTAAATAAAAAATAGCCCCGAGCCCTCGGGGCTAAATAATAAAAAGCCCCGAGCCCTCGGGGCTAAATGATAAAAAGCCCCGAGCCCTCGGGGCTAAATAAAAAAAAGCCCCGAGCCCTCGGGGCTAAATAATAAAAAGCCCCGAGCTCTCGGGGCTAAATAATAAAAAGCCCCGAGCCCTCGGGGCTAAATAATAAAAAGCCCCGAGCCCTCGGGGCTAAATAAAAAATAGCCCCGAGCCCTCGGGGCTAAATAATAAAAAGCCCCGAGCCCTCGGGGCTAAATAATAAAAAGCCCCGAGCCCTCGGGGCTAAATAAAAAATAGCCCCGAGCCCTCGGGGCTAAATAGAAAAGAGCCCCGAGCCCTCGGGGCTAAATGATAAAAAGCCCCGAGCCCTCGGGGCTAAATAATCAAAAGCCCCGAGCCCTCGGGGCTAAATGAAAAAGAGCCCCGAGCCCTCGGGGCTAAATAAAAAATAGCCCCGAGCCCTCGGGGCTAAATAATAAAAAGCCCCGAGCCCTCGGGGCTAAATAAAAAATAGCCCCGAGCCCTCGGGGCTAAATAATAAAAAGCCCCGAGCTCTCGGGGCTAAATAATAAAAAGCCCCGAGCCCTCGGGGCTAAATAATAAAAAGCCCCGAGCCCTCGGGGCTAAATAAAAAATAGCCCCGAGCCCTCGGGGCTAAATAATAAAAAGCCTCGAGCCCTCGGGGCTAAATAAAAAATAGCCCCGAGCCCTCGCGGCTAAATAATAAAAAGCCCCGAGCCCTCGGGGCTAAATAATAAAAGGCCTCGAGCCCTCGGGGCTAAATAAAAAAGAGCCCCGAGCCCTCGGGGCTAAATAATAAAAAGCCCCGAGCTCTCGGGGCTAAATAATAAAAAGCCCCGAGCCCTCGGGGCTAAATGAAAAATAGCCCCGAGCCCTCGGGGCTAAATAGAAAAGAGCCCCGAGCCCTCGGGGCTAAATAATGAAAAGCCCCGAGCTCTCGGGGCTGAATAATAAAAAGCCCCGAGCCCTCGGGGCTAAATAATAAAAAGCCCCGAGCCCTCGGGGCTAAATAAAAAATAGCCCCGAGCCCTCGGGGCTAAATAATAAAAAGCCTCGAGCCCTCGGGGCTAAATAAAAAATAGCCCCGAGCCCTCGGGGCTAAGTAATAAAAAGCCCCGAGCCCTCGGGGCTAAATGATAAAAAGCCCCGAGCCCTCGGGGCTAAATAAAAAAAAGCCCCGAGCCCTCGGGGCTAAATAATAAAAAGCCCCGAGCTCTCGGGGCTAAATAATAAAAAGCCCCGAGCCCTCGGGGCTAAATAATAAAAAGCCCCGAGCCCTCGGGGCTAAATAAAAAATAGCCCCGAGCCCTCGGGGCTAAATAATAAAAAGCCCCGAGCCCTCGGGGCTAAATAATAAAAAGCCCCGAGCCCTCGGGGCTAAATAAAAAATAGCCCCGAGCCCTCGGGGCTAAATAATAAAAAGCCCCGAGCCCTCGGGGCTAAATGATAAAAAGCCCCGAGCCCTCGGGGCTAAATAAAAAAAAGCCCCGAGCCCTCGGGGCTAAATAATAAAAAGCCCCGAGCTCTCGGGGCTAAATAATAAAAAGCCCCGAGCCCTCGGGGCTAAATAATAAAAAGCCCCGAGCCCTCGGGGATAAGTAATAAAAAGCCCCGAGCCCTCGTGGCTAAATAATAAAAAGCCCCGAGCCCTCGGGGCTAAATAATAAAAAGCCCCGAGCCCTCGGGGCTAAATAAAAAATAGCCCCGAGCCCTCGGGGCCAAATAATAAAAAGCCCCGAGCTCTCGGGGCTAAATCATAAAAAGCCCCGAGCCCTCGGGGCTAAATAATAAAAAGCCCCGAGCCCTCGGGGCTAAATAAAAAATAGCCCCGAGCCCTCGTGGCTAAATAATAAAAAGCCCCGAGCCCTCGGGGCTAAATAATAAAAAGCCCCGAGCCCTCGGGGCTAAATAAAAAATAGCCCCGAGCCCTCGGGGCCAAATAATAAAAAGCCCCGAGCTCTCGGGGCTAAATCATAAAAAGCCCCGAGCCCTCGGGGCTAAATAATAAAAAGCCCCGAGCCCTCGGGGCTAAATAAAAAATAGCCCCGAGCCCTCGTGGCTAAATAATAAAAAGCCCCGAGCCCTCGGGGCTAAATAATAAAAAGCCCCGAGCCCTCGGGGCTAAATAAAAAATAGCCCCGAGCCCTCGGGGCTAAATAATAAAAAGCCCCGAGCCCTCGGGGCTAAATAAAAAAGAGCCCCGAGCCCTCGGGGCTAAATAATAAAAAGCCTCGAGCCCTCGGGGCTAAATAAAAAATAGCCCCGAGCCCTCGGGGCTAAGTAATAAAAAGCCCCGAGCCCTCGGGGCTAAATAATAAAAAGCACCGAGCCTTCGGGGTTAAATAATAAAAAGCCCCGAGCCCTCGGGGCTAAATAAAAAATAGCCCCGAGCCCTCGGGGCTGAATAATAAAAAGCCCCGAGCCCTCGGGGCTAAATAATAAAAAGCCCCGAGCCCTCGGGGCTAAATAAAAAATAGCCCCGAGCCCTCGGGGCTAAATAATAAAAAGCCCCGAGCCCTCGGGGCTAAATAAAAAATAGCCCCGAGCCCTCGGGGCTAAATAATAAAAAGCCCCGAGCCCTCGGGGCTAAATAAAAAAAAGCCCCGAGCCCTCGGGGCTAAATAATAAAAAGCCCCGAGCCCTCGGGGCTAAATAATAAAAAGCCCCGAGCCCTCGGGGCTAAATAAAAAAAAGCCCCGAGCCCTCGGAGCTAAATAATAAAAAGCCCCGAGCCCTCGTGGCTAAATAATAAAAAGCCCCGAGCCCTCGGGGCTAAATAATGAAAAGCCCCGAGCCCTCGGGGCTAAATAAAAAATAGACCCGAGCCCTCGGGGCTAAATAATAAAAAGCGCCGAGCTCTCGGGGCTAAATAATAAAAAGCCCCGAGCCCTCGGGGCTAAATAAAAAATAGCCCCGAGCCCTCGGGGCTAAATAATGAAAAGCCTCGAGCCCTCGGGGCTAAATAATAAAAAGCCCCGAGCCCTCGGGGCTAAATGATAAAAAGCCCCAAGCCCTCGGGGCTAAATAATAAAAAGCCCCGAGCCCTCGGGGCTAAATAAAAAAAAGCCCCGAGCCCTCGGGGCTAAATAATAAAAAGCCCCGAGTCCTCGGGGCTAAATAATAAAAAGCCCCGAGCCCTCGGGGCTAAATAAAAAAAAGCCCCGAGCCCAAGGGGCTAAATAATAAAAAGCCCCGAGCCCTCGTGGCTAAATAATAAAAAGCCCTGAGCCCTCGGGGCTAAATAATAAAAAGCCCCGAGCCCTCGGGGCTAAATGATAAAAAGCCCCGAGCCCTCGGGGCTAAATAAAAAATAGCCCCGAGCCCTCGGGGCTAAATAATAAAAAGCCCCGAGCCCTCGGGGCTAAATGATAAAAAGCCCCGAGCCCTCGGGGCTAAATAAAAAAAAGCCCCGAGCCCTCGGGGCTAAATAATAAAAAGCCCCGAGCTCTCGGGGCTAAATAATAAAAAGCCCCGAGCCCTCGGGGCTAAATAATAAAAAGCCCCGAGCCCTCGGGGCTAAATAAAAAATAGCCCCGAGCCCTCGGGGCTAAATAATAAAAAGCCCCGAGCCCTCGGGGCTAAATAATAAAAAGCCCCGAGCCCTCGGGGCTAAATAAAAAATAGCCCCGAGCCCTCGGGGCTAAATAATAAAAAGCCCCGAGCCCTCGGGGCTAAATAATAAAAAGCCCCGAGCCCTCGGGGCTAAATAATAAAAAGCCCCGAGCCCTCGGGGCTAAATAAAAAATAGCCCCGAGCCCTCGGGGCTAAATAATAAAAAGCCCCGAGCCCTCGGGGCTAAATAAAAAATAGCCCCGAGCCCTCGGGGCTAAATAATAAAAAGCCCCGAGCCCTCGGGGCTAAATAATAAAAAGCCCCGAGCCCTCGGGGCTAAATAAAAAATAGCCCCGAGCCCTCGGGGCTAAATAATAAAAAGCCCCGAGCCCTCGGGGCTAAATAATAAAAAGCCCCGAGCCCTCGGGGCTAAATAATAAAAAGCCCCGAGCCCTCGGGGCTAAATAAAAAATAGCCCCGAGCCCTCGGGGCTAAATAATAAAAAGCCCCGAGCCCTCGGGGCTAAATAAAAAATAGCCCCGAGCCCTCGGGGCTAAATAGAAAAGAGCCCCGAGCCCTCGGGGCTAAATGATAAAAAGCCCCGAGCTCTCGGGGCTAAATAATAAAATGCCCCGAGCCCTCGGGGCTAAATAATAAAAAGCCCCGAGCCCTCGGGGCTAAATAAAAAATAGCCCCGAGCCCTCGGGGCTGAATAATAAAAAGCCTCGAGCCCTCGGGGCTAAATAAAAAATAGCCCCGAGCCCTCGGGGCTAAATAGAAAAGAGCCCCGAGCCCTCGGGGCTAAATGATAAAAAGCCCCGAGCCCTCGGGGCTAAATAATCAAAAGCCCCGAGCCCTCGGGGCTAAATGAAAAAGAGCCCCGAGCCCTCGGGGCTAAATAAAAAATAGCCCCGAGCCCTCGGGGCTAAATAATAAAAAGCCCCGAGCCCTCGGGGCTAAATAAAAAATAGCCCCGAGCCCTCGGGGCTAAATAATAAAAAGCCCCGAGCTCTCGGGGCTAAATAATAAAAAGCCCCGAGCCCTCGGGGCTAAATAATAAAAAGCCCCGAGCCCTCGGGGCTAAATAAAAAATAGCCCCGAGCCCTCGGGGCTAAATAATAAAAAGCCTCGAGCCCTCGGGGCTAAATAAAAAATAGCCCCGAGCCCTCGCGGCTAAATAATAAAAAGCCCCGAGCCCTCGGGGCTAAATAATAAAAGGCCTCGAGCCCTCGGGGCTAAATAAAAAAGAGCCCCGAGCCCTCGGGGCTAAATAATAAAAAGCCCCGAGCTCTCGGGGCTAAATAATAAAAAGCCCCGAGCCCTCGGGGCTAAATGAAAAATAGCCCCGAGCCCTCGGGGCTAAATAGAAAAGAGCCCCGAGCCCTCGGGGCTAAATAATGAAAAGCCCCGAGCTCTCGGGGCTGAATAATAAAAAGCCCCGAGCCCTCGGGGCTAAATAATAAAAAGCCCCGAGCCCTCGGGGCTAAATAAAAAATAGCCCCGAGCCCTCGGGGCTAAATAATAAAAAGCCTCGAGCCCTCGGGGCTAAATAAAAAATAGCCCCGAGCCCTCGGGGCTAAGTAATAAAAAGCCCCGAGCCCTCGGGGCTAAATGATAAAAAGCCCCGAGCCCTCGGGGCTAAATAAAAAAAAGCCCCGAGCCCTCGGGGCTAAATAATAAAAAGCCCCGAGCTCTCGGGGCTAAATAATAAAAAGCCCCGAGCCCTCGGGGCTAAATAATAAAAAGCCCCGAGCCCTCGGGGCTAAATAAAAAATAGCCCCGAGCCCTCGGGGCTAAATAATAAAAAGCCCCGAGCCCTCGGGGCTAAATAATAAAAAGCCCCGAGCCCTCGGGGCTAAATAAAAAATAGCCCCGAGCCCTCGGGGCTAAATAATAAAAAGCCCCGAGCCCTCGGGGCTAAATGATAAAAAGCCCCGAGCCCTCGGGGCTAAATAAAAAAAAGCCCCGAGCCCTCGGGGCTAAATAATAAAAAGCCCCGAGCTCTCGGGGCTAAATAATAAAAAGCCCCGAGCCCTCGGGGCTAAATAATAAAAAGCCCCGAGCCCTCGGGGCTAAATAAAAAATAGCCCCGAGCCCTCGGGGCTAAATAATAAAAAGCCCCGAGCCCTCGGGGCTAAATAATAAAAAGCCCCGAGCCCTCGGGGCTAAATAAAAAATAGCCCCGAGCCCTCGGGGCTAAATAATAAAAAGCCCCGAGCCCTCGGGGCTAAATAATAAAAAGCCCCGAGCCCTCGGGGCTAAATAAAAAATAGCCCCGAGCCCTCGGGGCTAAATAGAAAAGAGCCCCGAGCCCTCGGGGCTAAATGATAAAAAGCCCCGAGCTCTCGGGGCTAAATAATAAAATGCCCCGAGCCCTCGGGGCTAATTAATAAAAAGCCCCGAGCCCTCGGGGCTAAATAAAAAATAGCCCCGAGCCCTCGGGGCTGAATAATAAAAAGCCTCGAGCCCTCGGGGCTAAATAAAAAATAGCCCCGAGCCCTCGGGGCTAAATAGAAAAGAGCCCCGAGCCCTCGGGGCTAAATGATAAAAAGCCCCGAGCCCTCGGGGCTAAATAATAAAAAGCCCCGAGCCCTCGGGGCTAAATAATAGAAAGCCCCGAGCCCTCGGGGCTAAATAAAAAATAGCCCCGAGCCCTCGGGGCTAAATAATAAAAAGCCCCGAACCCTCGGGGCTAAATAAAAAATAGCCCCGAGCCCTCGGGGCTAAATAATAAAAAGCCCCGAGCTCTCGGGGCTAAATAATAAAAAGCCCCGAGCCCTCGGGGCTAAATAATAAAAAGCCCCGAGCCCTCGGGGCTAAATAAAAAATAGCCCCGAGCCCTCGGGGCTAAATAATAAAAAGCCTCGAGCCCTCGGGGCTAAATAAAAAATAGCCCCGAGCCCTCGCGGCTAAATAATAAAAAGCCCCGAGCCCTCGGGGCTAATCATAAAAAGCCTCGAGCCCTCGGGGCTAAATAAAAAAGAGCCCCGAGCCCTCGGGGCTAAATAATAAAGAGCCCCGAGCTCTCGGGGCTAAATAATAAAGAGCCCCGAGCCCTCGGGGCTAAATAATAAAAAGCCCCGAGCCCTCGGGGCTAAAGAAAAAATAGCCCCGAGCCCTCGGGGCTAAATAAAAAATAGCCCCGAGCCCTCGGGGCTGAATAATAAAAAGCCCCGAGCCCTCGGGGCTAAATAAAAAATAGCCCCGAGCCCTCGGGGCTAAATAATAAAAAGCCCCGAGCCCTCGGGGCTAAATAAAAAAGAGCCCCGAGCCCTCGGGGCTAAATAATAAAAAGCCTCGAGCCCTCGGGGCTAAATAAAAAAGAGCCCCGAGCCCTCGGGACTAAATAAAAAATAGCCCCGAGCCCTCGGGGCTAAATAATAAAAAGCCCCGAGCCCTCGGGGCTAAATGAAAAATAGCCCCGAGCCCTCGTGGCTAAATAATAAAAAGCCCCGAGCCCTCGGGGCTAAATAATAAAAAGCCTCGAGCCCTCGGGGCTAAATAAAAAATAGCCCCGATCCCTCGGGGCTAAGTAATGAAAAGCCCCGAGCCCTCGGGGCTAAATAAAAAATAGCCCCGAGCCCTCGGGGCTAAGTAATAAAAAGCCCCGAGCCCTCGGGGCTAAATAAAAAATAGCCCCGAGCCCTTGGGGCTAAATAATAAAAAGCCCTGAGCTCTCGGGGCTAAATAATAAAAAGCCCCGAGCCCTCGGGGCTAAATAATGAAAAGCCCCGAGCCCTCGGGGCTAAATAAAAATTAGCCCCGAGCCCTCGGTGCTAAATAATAAAAAGCCTCGAGCCCTCGGGGCTAAATAAAAAATAGCCCCGAGCCCTCGGGGATAAGTAATAAAAAGCCCCGAGCCCTCGTGGCTAAATAATAAAAAGCCCCGAGCCCTCGGGGCTAAATAATAAAAAGCCCCGAGCCCTCGGGGCTAAATAAAAAATAGCCCCGAGCCCTCGGGGCCAAATAATAAAAAGCCCCGAGCTCTCGGGGCTAAATCATAAAAAGCCCCGAGCCCTCGGGGCTAAATAATAAAAAGCCCCGAGCCCTCGGGGCTAAATAAAAAATAGCCCCGAGCCCTCGTGGCTAAATAATAAAAAGCCCCGAGCCCTCGGGGCTAAATAATAAAAAGCCCCGAGCCCTCGGGGCTAAATAAAAAATAGCCCCGAGCCCTCGGGGCTAAATAATAAAAAGCCCCGAGCCCTCGGGGCTAAATAAAAAAGAGCCCCGAGCCCTCGGGGCTAAATAATAAAAAGCCTCGAGCCCTCGGGGCTAAATAAAAAATAGCCCCGAGCCCTCGGGGCTAAGTAATAAAAAGCCCCGAGCCCTCGGGGCTAAATAATAAAAAGCACCGAGCCTTCGGGGTTAAATAATAAAAAGCCCCGAGCCCTCGGGGCTAAATAAAAAATAGCCCCGAGCCCTCGGGGCTGAATAATAAAAAGCCCCGAGCCCTCGGGGTTAAATAATAAAAAGCCCCGAGCCCTCGGGGCTAAATAAAAAATAGCCCCGAGCCCTCGGGGCTAAATAATAAAAAGCCCCGAGCCCTCGGGGCTAAATAAAAAATAGCCCCGAGCCCTCGGGGCTAAATAATAAAAAGCCCCGAGCCCTCGGGGCTAAATAAAAAAAAGCCCCGAGCCCTCGGGGCTAAATAATAAAAAGCCCCGAGCCCTCGGGGCTAAATAATAAAAAGCCCCGAGCCCTCGGGGCTAAATAAAAAAAAGCCCCGAGCCCTCGGAGCTAAATAATAAAAAGCCCCGAGCCCTCGTGGCTAAATAATAAAAAGCCCCGAGCCCTCGGGGCTAAATAATGAAAAGCCCCGAGCCCTCGGGGCTAAATAAAAAATAGACCCGAGCCCTCGGGGCTAAATAATAAAAAGCGCCGAGCTCTCGGGGCTAAATAATAAAAAGCCCCGAGCCCTCGGGGCTAAATAAAAAATAGCCCCGAGCCCTCGGGGCTAAATAATGAAAAGCCTCGAGCCCTCGGGGCTAAATAATAAAAAGCCCCGAGCCCTCGGGGCTAAATGATAAAAAGCCCCAAGCCCTCGGGGCTAAATAATAAAAAGCCCCGAGCCCTCGGGGCTAAATAAAAAAAAGCCCCGAGCCCTCGGGGCTAAATAATAAAAAGCCCCGAGTCCTCGGGGCTAAATAATAAAAAGCCCCGAGCCCTCGGGGCTAAATAAAAAAAAGCCCCGAGCCCAAGGGGCTAAATAATAAAAAGCCCCGAGCCCTCGTGGCTAAATAATAAAAAGCCCCGAGCCCTCGGGGCTAAATAATAAAAAGCCCCGAGCCCTCGGGGCTAAATGATAAAAAGCCCCGAGCCCTCGGGGCTAAATAAAAAATAGCCCCGAGCCCTCGGGGCTAAATAATAAAAAGCCCCGAGCCCTCGGGGCTAAATGATAAAAAGCCCCGAGCCCTCGGGGCTAAATAAAAAAAAGCCCCGAGCCCTCGGGGCTAAATAATAAAAAGCCCCGAGCTCTCGGGGCTAAATAATAAAAAGCCCCGAGCCCTCGGGGCTAAATAATAAAAAGCCCCGAGCCCTCGGGGCTAAATAAAAAATAGCCCCGAGCCCTCGGGGCTAAATAATAAAAAGCCCCGAGCCCTCGGGGCTAAATAATAAAAAGCCCCGAGCCCTCGGGGCTAAATAAAAAATAGCCCCGAGCCCTCGGGGCTAAATAATAAAAAGCCCCGAGCCCTCGGGGCTAAATAATAAAAAGCCCCGAGCCCTCGGGGCTAAATAATAAAAAGCCCCGAGCCCTCGGGGCTAAATAAAAAATAGCCCCGAGCCCTCGGGGCTAAATAATAAAAAGCCCCGAGCCCTCGGGGCTAAATAAAAAATAGCCCCGAGCCCTCGGGGCTAAATAATAAAAAGCCCCGAGCCCTCGGGGCTAAATAATAAAAAGCCCCGAGCCCTCGGGGCTAAATAAAAAATAGCCCCGAGCCCTCGGGGCTAAATAATAAAAAGCCCCGAGCCCTCGGGGCTAAATAATAAAAAGCCCCGAGCCCTCGGGGCTAAATAATAAAAAGCCCCGAGCCCTCGGGGCTAAATAAAAAATAGCCCCGAGCCCTCGGGGCTAAATAATAAAAAGCCCCGAGCCCTCGGGGCTAAATAAAAAATAGCCCCGAGCCCTCGGGGCTAAATAGAAAAGAGCCCCGAGCCCTCGGGGCTAAATGATAAAAAGCCCCGAGCTCTCGGGGCTAAATAATAAAATGCCCCGAGCCCTCGGGGCTAAATAATAAAAAGCCCCGAGCCCTCGGGGCTAAATAAAAAATAGCCCCGAGCCCTCGGGGCTGAATAATAAAAAGCCTCGAGCCCTCGGGGCTAAATAAAAAATAGCCCCGAGCCCTCGGGGCTAAATAGAAAAGAGCCCCGAGCCCTCGGGGCTAAATGATAAAAAGCCCCGAGCCCTCGGGGCTAAATAATCAAAAGCCCCGAGCCCTCGGGGCTAAATGAAAAAGAGCCCCGAGCCCTCGGGGCTAAATAAAAAATAGCCCCGAGCCCTCGGGGCTAAATAATAAAAAGCCCCGAGCCCTCGGGGCTAAATAAAAAATAGCCCCGAGCCCTCGGGGCTAAATAATAAAAAGCCCCGAGCTCTCGGGGCTAAATAATAAAAAGCCCCGAGCCCTCGGGGCTAAATAATAAAAAGCCCCGAGCCCTCGGGGCTAAATAAAAAATAGCCCCGAGCCCTCGGGGCTAAATAATAAAAAGCCTCGAGCCCTCGGGGCTAAATAAAAAATAGCCCCGAGCCCTCGCGGCTAAATAATAAAAAGCCCCGAGCCCTCGGGGCTAAATAATAAAAGGCCTCGAGCCCTCGGGGCTAAATAAAAAAGAGCCCCGAGCCCTCGGGGCTAAATAATAAAAAGCCCCGAGCTCTCGGGGCTAAATAATAAAAAGCCCCGAGCCCTCGGGGCTAAATGAAAAATAGCCCCGAGCCCTCGGGGCTAAATAGAAAAGAGCCCCGAGCCCTCGGGGCTAAATAATGAAAAGCCCCGAGCTCTCGGGGCTGAATAATAAAAAGCCCCGAGCCCTCGGGGCTAAATAATAAAAAGCCCCGAGCCCTCGGGGCTAAATAAAAAATAGCCCCGAGCCCTCGGGGCTAAATAATAAAAAGCCTCGAGCCCTCGGGGCTAAATAAAAAATAGCCCCGAGCCCTCGGGACTAAGTAATAAAAAGCCCCGAGCCCTCGGGGCTAAATGATAAAAAGCCCCGAGCCCTCGGGGCTAAATAAAAAAAAGCCCCGAGCCCTCGGGGCTAAATAATAAAAAGCCCCGAGCTCTCGGGGCTAAATAATAAAAAGCCCCGAGCCCTCGGGGCTAAATAATAAAAAGCCCCGAGCCCTCGGGGCTAAATAAAAAATAGCCCCGAGCCCTCGGGGCTAAATAATAAAAAGCCCCGAGCCCTCGGGGCTAAATAATAAAAAGCCCCGAGCCCTCGGGGCTAAATAAAAAATAGCCCCGAGCCCTCGGGGCTAAATAATAAAAAGCCCCGAGCCCTCGGGGCTAAATGATAAAAAGCCCCGAGCCCTCGGGGCTAAATAAAAAAAAGCCCCGAGCCCTCGGGGCTAAATAATAAAAAGCCCCGAGCTCTCGGGGCTAAATAATAAAAAGCCCCGAGCCCTCGGGGCTAAATAATAAAAAGCCCCGAGCCCTCGGGGCTAAATAAAAAATAGCCCCGAGCCCTCGGGGCTAAATAATAAAAAGCCCCGAGCCCTCGGGGCTAAATAATAAAAAGCCCCGAGCCCTCGGGGCTAAATAAAAAATAGCCCCGAGCCCTCGGGGCTAAATAATAAAAAGCCCCGAGCCCTCGGGGCTAAATAATAAAAAGCCCCGAGCCCTCGGGGCTAAATAAAAAATAGCCCCGAGCCCTCGGGGCTAAATAGAAAAGAGCCCCGAGCCCTCGGGGCTAAATGATAAAAAGCCCCGAGCTCTCGGGGCTAAATAATAAAATGCCCCGAGCCCTCGGGGCTAAATAATAAAAAGCCCCGAGCCCTCGGGGCTAAATAAAAAATAGCCCCGAGCCCTCGGGGCTGAATAATAAAAAGCCTCGAGCCCTCGGGGCTAAATAAAAAATAGCCCCGAGCCCTCGGGGCTAAATAGAAAAGAGCCCCGAGCCCTCGGGGCTAAATGATAAAAAGCCCCGAGCCCTCGGGGCTAAATAATAAAAAGCCCCGAGCCCTCGGGGCTAAATAATAGAAAGCCCCGAGCCCTCGGGGCTAAATAAAAAATAGCCCCGAGCCCTCGGGGCTAAATAATAAAAAGCCCCGAACCCTCGGGGCTAAATAAAAAATAGCCCCGAGCCCTCGGGGCTAAATAATAAAAAGCCCCGAGCTCTCGGGGCTAAATAATAAAAAGCCCCGAGCCCTCGGGGCTAAATAATAAAAAGCCCCGAGCCCTCGGGGCTAAATAAAAAATAGCCCCGAGCCCTCGGGGCTAAATAATAAAAAGCGCCGAGCTCTCGGGGCTAAATAATAAAAAGCCCCGAGCCCTCGGGGCTAAATAAAAAATAGCCCCGAGCCCTCGGGGCTAAATAATGAAAAGCCTCGAGCCCTCGGGGCTAAATAATAAAAAGCCCCGAGCCCTCGGGGCTAAATGATAAAAAGCCCCAAGCCCTCGGGGCTAAATAATAAAAAGCCCCGAGCCCTCGGGGCTAAATAATAAAAAGCCCCGAGCCCTCGGGGCTAAATGATAAAAAGCCCCAAGCCCTCGGGGCTAAATAATAAAAAGCCCCGAGCCCTCGGGGCTAAATAAAAAAAAGCCCCGAGCCCTCGGGGCTAAATAATAAAAAGCCCCGAGTCCTCGGGGCTAAATAATAAAAAGCCCCGAGCCCTCGGGGCTAAATAAAAAAAAGCCCCGAGCCCAAGGGGCTAAATAATAAAAAGCCCCGAGCCCTCGTGGCTAAATAATAAAAAGCCCCGAGCCCTCGGGGCTAAATAATAAAAAGCCCCGAGCCCTCGGGGCTAAATGATAAAAAGCCCCGAGCCCTCGGGGCTAAATAAAAAATAGCCCCGAGCCCTCGGGGCTAAATAATAAAAAGCCCCGAGCCCTCGGGGCTAAATGATAAAAAGCCCCGAGCCCTCGGGGCTAAATAAAAAAAAGCCCCGAGCCCTCGGGGCTAAATAATAAAAAGCCCCGAGCTCTCGGGGCTAAATAATAAAAAGCCCCGAGCCCTCGGGGCTAAATAATAAAAAGCCCCGAGCCCTCGGGGCTAAATAAAAAATAGCCCCGAGCCCTCGGGGCTAAATAATAAAAAGCCCCGAGCCCTCGGGGCTAAATAATAAAAAGCCCCGAGCCCTCGGGGCTAAATAAAAAATAGCCCCGAGCCCTCGGGGCTAAATAATAAAAAGCCCCGAGCCCTCGGGGCTAAATAATAAAAAGCCCCGAGCCCTCGGGGCTAAATAATAAAAAGCCCCGAGCCCTCGGGGCTAAATAAAAAATAGCCCCGAGCCCTCGGGGCTAAATAATAAAAAGCCCCGAGCCCTCGGGGCTAAATAAAAAATAGCCCCGAGCCCTCGGGGCTAAATAATAAAAAGCCCCGAGCCCTCGGGGCTAAATAATAAAAAGCCCCGAGCCCTCGGGGCTAAATAAAAAATAGCCCCGAGCCCTCGGGGCTAAATAATAAAAAGCCCCGAGCCCTCGGGGCTAAATAATAAAAAGCCCCGAGCCCTCGGGGCTAAATAATAAAAAGCCCCGAGCCCTCGGGGCTAAATAAAAAATAGCCCCGAGCCCTCGGGGCTAAATAATAAAAAGCCCCGAGCCCTCGGGGCTAAATAAAAAATAGCCCCGAGCCCTCGGGGCTAAATAGAAAAGAGCCCCGAGCCCTCGGGGCTAAATGATAAAAAGCCCCGAGCTCTCGGGGCTAAATAATAAAATGCCCCGAGCCCTCGGGGCTAAATAATAAAAAGCCCCGAGCCCTCGGGGCTAAATAAAAAATAGCCCCGAGCCCTCGGGGCTGAATAATAAAAAGCCTCGAGCCCTCGGGGCTAAATAAAAAATAGCCCCGAGCCCTCGGGGCTAAATAGAAAAGAGCCCCGAGCCCTCGGGGCTAAATGATAAAAAGCCCCGAGCCCTCGGGGCTAAATAATCAAAAGCCCCGAGCCCTCGGGGCTAAATGAAAAAGAGCCCCGAGCCCTCGGGGCTAAATAAAAAATAGCCCCGAGCCCTCGGGGCTAAATAATAAAAAGCCCCGAGCCCTCGGGGCTAAATAAAAAATAGCCCCGAGCCCTCGGGGCTAAATAATAAAAAGCCCCGAGCTCTCGGGGCTAAATAATAAAAAGCCCCGAGCCCTCGGGGCTAAATAATAAAAAGCCCCGAGCCCTCGGGGCTAAATAAAAAATAGCCCCGAGCCCTCGGGGCTAAATAATAAAAAGCCTCGAGCCCTCGGGGCTAAATAAAAAATAGCCCCGAGCCCTCGCGGCTAAATAATAAAAAGCCCCGAGCCCTCGGGGCTAAATAATAAAAGGCCTCGAGCCCTCGGGGCTAAATAAAAAAGAGCCCCGAGCCCTCGGGGCTAAATAATAAAAAGCCCCGAGCTCTCGGGGCTAAATAATAAAAAGCCCCGAGCCCTCGGGGCTAAATGAAAAATAGCCCCGAGCCCTCGGGGCTAAATAGAAAAGAGCCCCGAGCCCTCGGGGCTAAATAATGAAAAGCCCCGAGCTCTCGGGGCTGAATAATAAAAAGCCCCGAGCCCTCGGGGCTAAATAATAAAAAGCCCCGAGCCCTCGGGGCTAAATAAAAAATAGCCCCGAGCCCTCGGGGCTAAATAATAAAAAGCCTCGAGCCCTCGGGGCTAAATAAAAAATAGCCCCGAGCCCTCGGGGCTAAGTAATAAAAAGCCCCGAGCCCTCGGGGCTAAATGATAAAAAGCCCCGAGCCCTCGGGGCTAAATAAAAAAAAGCCCCGAGCCCTCGGGGCTAAATAATAAAAAGCCCCGAGCTCTCGGGGCTAAATAATAAAAAGCCCCGAGCCCTCGGGGCTAAATAATAAAAAGCCCCGAGCCCTCGGGGCTAAATAAAAAATAGCCCCGAGCCCTCGGGGCTAAATAATAAAAAGCCCCGAGCCCTCGGGGCTAAATAATAAAAAGCCCCGAGCCCTCGGGGCTAAATAAAAAATAGCCCCGAGCCCTCGGGGCTAAATAATAAAAAGCCCCGAGCCCTCGGGGCTAAATGATAAAAAGCCCCGAGCCCTCGGGGCTAAATAAAAAAAAGCCCCGAGCCCTCGGGGCTAAATAATAAAAAGCCCCGAGCTCTCGGGGCTAAATAATAAAAAGCCCCGAGCCCTCGGGGCTAAATAATAAAAAGCCCCGAGCCCTCGGGGCTAAATAAAAAATAGCCCCGAGCCCTCGGGGCTAAATAATAAAAAGCCCCGAGCCCTCGGGGCTAAATAATAAAAAGCCCCGAGCCCTCGGGGCTAAATAAAAAATAGCCCCGAGCCCTCGGGGCTAAATAATAAAAAGCCCCGAGCCCTCGGGGCTAAATAAAAAATAGCCCCGAGCCCTCGGGGCTAAATAGAAAAGAGCCCCGAGCCCTCGGGGCTAAATGATAAAAAGCCCCGAGCTCTCGGGGCTAAATAATAAAATGCCCCGAGCCCTCGGGGCTAATTAATAAAAAGCCCCGAGCCCTCGGGGCTAAATAAAAAATAGCCCCGAGCCCTCGGGGCTGAATAATAAAAAGCCTCGAGCCCTCGGGGCTAAATAAAAAATAGCCCCGAGCCCTCGGGGCTAAATAGAAAAGAGCCCCGAGCCCTCGGGGCTAAATGATAAAAAGCCCCGAGCCCTCGGGGCTAAATAATAAAAAGCCCCGAGCCCTCGGGGCTAAATAATAGAAAGCCCCGAGCCCTCGGGGCTAAATAAAAAATAGCCCCGAGCCCTCGGGGCTAAATAATAAAAAGCCCCGAACCCTCGGGGCTAAATAAAAAATAGCCCCGAGCCCTCGGGGCTAAATAATAAAAAGCCCCGAGCTCTCGGGGCTAAATAATGAAAAGCCCCGAGCCCTCGGGGCTAAATAATAAAAAGCCCCGAGCCCTCGGGGCTAAATAAAAAATAGCCCCGAGCCCTCGGGGCTAAATAATAAAAAGCCTCGAGCCCTCGGGGCTAAATAAAAAATAGCCCCGAGCCCTCGCGGCTAAATAATAAAAAGCCCCGAGCCCTCGGGGCTAATCATAAAAAGCCTCGAGCCCTCGGGGCTAAATAAAAAAGAGCCCCGAGCCCTCGGGGCTAAATAATAAAGAGCCCCGAGCTCTCGGGGCTAAATAATAAAGAGCCCCGAGCCCTCGGGGCTAAATAATAAAAAGCCCCGAGCCCTCGGGGCTAAAGAAAAAATAGCCCCGAGCCCTCGGGGCTAAATAAAAAATAGCCCCGAGCCCTCGGGGCTGAATAATAAAAAGCCCCGAGCCCTCGGGGCTAAATAAAAAATAGCCCCGAGCCCTCGGGGCTAAATAAGAAAAAGCCCCGAGCCCTCGGGGCTAAATAAAAAAGAGCCCCGAGCCCTCGGGGCTAAATAATAAAAAGCCTCGAGCCCTCGGGGCTAAATAAAAAAGAGCCCCGAGCCCTCGGGACTAAATAAAAAATAGCCCCGAGCCCTCGGGGCTAAATAATAAAAAGCCCCGAGCCCTCGGGGCTAAATGAAAAATAGCCCCGAGCCCTCGTGGCTAAATAATAAAAAGCCCCGAGCCCTCGGGGCTAAATAATAAAAAGCCTCGAGCCCTCGGGGCTAAATAAAAAATAGCCCCGATCCCTCGGGGCTAAGTAATGAAAAGCCCCGAGCCCTCGGGGCTAAATAAAAAATAGCCCCGAGCCCTCGGGGCTAAGTAATAAAAAGCCCCGAGCCCTCGGGGCTAAATAAAAAATAGCCCCGAGCCCTTGGGGCTAAATAATAAAAAGCCCTGAGCTCTCGGGGCTAAATAATAAAAAGCCCCGAGCCCTCGGGGCTAAATAATGAAAAGCCCCGAGCCCTCGGGGCTAAATAAAAATTAGCCCCGAGCCCTCGGTGCTAAATAATAAAAAGCCTCGAGCCCTCGGGGCTAAATAAAAAATAGCCCCGAGCCCTCGGGGATAAGTAATAAAAAGCCCCGAGCCCTCGTGGCTAAATAATAAAAAGCCCCGAGCCCTCGGGGCTAAATAATAAAAAGCCCCGAGCCCTCGGGGCTAAATAAAAAATAGCCCCGAGCCCTCGGGGCCAAATAATAAAAAGCCCCGAGCTCTCGGGGCTAAATCATAAAAAGCCCCGAGCCCTCGGGGCTAAATAATAAAAAGCCCCGAACCCTCGGGGCTAAATAAAAAATAGCCCCGAGCCCTCGTGGCTAAATAATAAAAAGCCCCGAGCCCTCGGGGCTAAATAATAAAAAGCCCCGAGCCCTCGGGGCTAAATAAAAAATAGCCCCGAGCCCTCGGGGCTAAATAATAAAAAGCCCCGAGCCTTCGGGGCTAAATAAAAAAGAGCCCCGAGCCCTCGGGGCTAAATAATAAAAAGCCTCGAGCCCTCGGGGCTAAATAAAAAATAGCCCCGAGCCCTCGGGGCTAAGTAATAAAAAGCCCCGAGCCCTCGGGGCTAAATAATAAAAAGCACCGAGCCTTCGGGGTTAAATAATAAAAAGCCCCGAGCCCTCGGGGCTAAATAAAAAATAGCCCCGAGCCCTCGGGGCTGAATAATAAAAAGCCCCGAGCCCTCGGGGCTAAATAATAAAAAGCCCCGAGCCCTCGGGGCTAAATAAAAAATAGCCCCGAGCCCTCGGGGCTAAATAATAAAAAGCCCCGAGCCCTCGGGGCTAAATAAAAAATAGCCCCGAGCCCTCGGGGCTAAATAATAAAAAGCCCCGAGCCCTCGGGGCTAAATAAAAAAAAGCCCCGAGCCCTCGGGGCTAAATAATAAAAAGCCCCGAGCCCTCGGGGCTAAATAATAAAAAGTCCCGAGCCCTCGGGGCTAAATAAAAAAAAGCCCCGAGCCCTCGGAGCTAAATAATAAAAAGCCCCGAGCCCTCGTGGCTAAATAATAAAAAGCCCCGAGCCCTCGGGGCTAAATAATGAAAAGCCCCGAGCCCTCGGGGCTAAATAAAAAATAGACCCGAGCCCTCGGGGCTAAATAATAAAAAGCGCCGAGCTCTCGGGGCTAAATAATAAAAAGCCCCGAGCCCTCGGGGCTAAATAAAAAATAGCCCCGAGCCCTCGGGGCTAAATAATGAAAAGCCTCGAGCCCTCGGGGCTAAATAATAAAAAGCCCCGAGCCCTCGGGGCTAAATGATAAAAAGCCCCAAGCCCTCGGGGCTAAATAATAAAAAGCCCCGAGCCCTCGGGGCTAAATAAAAAAAAGCCCCGAGCCCTCGGGGCTAAATAATAAAAAGCCCCGAGTCCTCGGGGCTAAATAATAAAAAGCCCCGAGCCCTCGGGGCTAAATAAAAAAAAGCCCCGAGCCTAAGGGGCTAAATAATAAAAAGCCCCGAGCCCTCGTGGCTAAATAATAAAAAGCCCCGAGCCCTCGGGGCTAAATAATAAAAAGCCCCGAGCCCTCGGGGCTAAATGATAAAAAGCCCCGAGCCCTCGGGGCTAAATAAAAAATAGCCCCGAGCCCTCGGGGCTAAATAATAAAAAGCCCCGAGCCCTCGGGGCTAAATGATAAAAAGCCCCGAGCCCTCGGGGCTAAATAAAAAAAAGCCCCGAGCCCTCGGGGCTAAATAATAAAAAGCCCCGAGCTCTCGGGGCTAAATAATAAAAAGCCCCGAGCCCTCGGGGCTAAATAATAAAAAGCCCCGAGCCCTCGGGGCTAAATAAAAAATAGCCCCGAGCCCTCGGGGCTAAATAATAAAAAGCCCCGAGCCCTCGGGGCTAAATAATAAAAAGCCCCGAGCCCTCGGGGCTAAATAAAAAATAGCCCCGAGCCCTCGGGGCTAAATAATAAAAAGCCCCGAGCCCTCGGGGCTAAATAATAAAAAGCCCCGAGCCCTCGGGGCTAAATAATAAAAAGCCCCGAGCCCTCGGGGCTAAATAAAAAATAGCCCCGAGCCCTCGGGGCTAAATAATAAAAAGCCCCGAGCCCTCGGGGCTAAATAAAAAATAGCCCCGAGCCCTCGGGGCTAAATAATAAAAAGCCCCGAGCCCTCGGGGCTAAATAATAAAAAGCCCCGAGCCCTCGGGGCTAAATAAAAAATAGCCCCGAGCCCTCGGGGCTAAATAATAAAAAGCCCCGAGCCCTCGGGGCTAAATAATAAAAAGCCCCGAGCCCTCGGGGCTAAATAATAAAAAGCCCCGAGCCCTCGGGGCTAAATAAAAAATAGCCCCGAGCCCTCGGGGCTAAATAATAAAAAGCCCCGAGCCCTCGGGGCTAAATAAAAAATAGCCCCGAGCCCTCGGGGCTAAATAGAAAAGAGCCCCGAGCCCTCGGGGCTAAATGATAAAAAGCCCCGAGCTCTCGGGGCTAAATAATAAAATGCCCCGAGCCCTCGGGGCTAAATAATAAAAAGCCCCGAGCCCTCGGGGCTAAATAAAAAATAGCCCCGAGCCCTCGGGGCTGAATAATAAAAAGCCTCGAGCCCTCGGGGCTAAATAAAAAATAGCCCCGAGCCCTCGGGGCTAAATAGAAAAGAGCCCCGAGCCCTCGGGGCTAAATGATAAAAAGCCCCGAGCCCTCGGGGCTAAATAATCAAAAGCCCCGAGCCCTCGGGGCTAAATGAAAAAGAGCCCCGAGCCCTCGGGGCTAAATAAAAAATAGCCCCGAGCCCTCGGGGCTAAATAATAAAAAGCCCCGAGCCCTCGGGGCTAAATAAAAAATAGCCCCGAGCCCTCGGGGCTAAATAATAAAAAGCCCCGAGCTCTCGGGGCTAAATAATAAAAAGCCCCGAGCCCTCGGGGCTAAATAATAAAAAGCCCCGAGCCCTCGGGGCTAAATAAAAAATAGCCCCGAGCCCTCGGGGCTAAATAATAAAAAGCCTCGAGCCCTCGGGGCTAAATAAAAAATAGCCCCGAGCCCTCGCGGCTAAATAATAAAAAGCCCCGAGCCCTCGGGGCTAAATAATAAAAGGCCTCGAGCCCTCGGGGCTAAATAAAAAAGAGCCCCGAGCCCTCGGGGCTAAATAATAAAAAGCCCCGAGCTCTCGGGGCTAAATAATAAAAAGCCCCGAGCCCTCGGGGCTAAATGAAAAATAGCCCCGAGCCCTCGGGGCTAAATAGAAAAGAGCCCCGAGCCCTCGGGGCTAAATAATGAAAAGCCCCGAGCTCTCGGGGCTGAATAATAAAAAGCCCCGAGCCCTCGGGGCTAAATAATAAAAAGCCCCGAGCCCTCGGGGCTAAATAAAAAATAGCCCCGAGCCCTCGGGGCTAAATAATAAAAAGCCTCGAGCCCTCGGGGCTAAATAAAAAATAGCCCCGAGCCCTCGGGACTAAGTAATAAAAAGCCCCGAGCCCTCGGGGCTAAATGATAAAAAGCCCCGAGCCCTCGGGGCTAAATAAAAAAAAGCCCCGAGCCCTCGGGGCTAAATAATAAAAAGCCCCGAGCTCTCGGGGCTAAATAATAAAAAGCCCCGAGCCCTCGGGGCTAAATAATAAAAAGCCCCGAGCCCTCGGGGCTAAATAAAAAATAGCCCCGAGCCCTCGGGGCTAAATAATAAAAAGCCCCGAGCCCTCGGGGCTAAATAATAAAAAGCCCCGAGCCCTCGGGGCTAAATAAAAAATAGCCCCGAGCCCTCGGGGCTAAATAATAAAAAGCCCCGAGCCCTCGGGGCTAAATGATAAAAAGCCCCGAGCCCTCGGGGCTAAATAAAAAAAAGCCCCGAGCCCTCGGGGCTAAATAATAAAAAGCCCCGAGCTCTCGGGGCTAAATAATAAAAAGCCCCGAGCCCTCGGGGCTAAATAATAAAAAGCCCCGAGCCCTCGGGGCTAAATAAAAAATAGCCCCGAGCCCTCGGGGCTAAATAATAAAAAGCCCCGAGCCCTCGGGGCTAAATAATAAAAAGCCCCGAGCCCTCGGGGCTAAATAAAAAATAGCCCCGAGCCCTCGGGGCTAAATAATAAAAAGCCCCGAGCCCTCGGGGCTAAATAATAAAAAGCCCCGAGCCCTCGGGGCTAAATAAAAAATAGCCCCGAGCCCTCGGGGCTAAATAGAAAAGAGCCCCGAGCCCTCGGGGCTAAATGATAAAAAGCCCCGAGCTCTCGGGGCTAAATAATAAAATGCCCCGAGCCCTCGGGGCTAAATAATAAAAAGCCCCGAGCCCTCGGGGCTAAATAAAAAATAGCCCCGAGCCCTCGGGGCTGAATAATAAAAAGCCTCGAGCCCTCGGGGCTAAATAAAAAATAGCCCCGAGCCCTCGGGGCTAAATAGAAAAGAGCCCCGAGCCCTCGGGGCTAAATGATAAAAAGCCCCGAGCCCTCGGGGCTAAATAATAAAAAGCCCCGAGCCCTCGGGGCTAAATAATAGAAAGCCCCGAGCCCTCGGGGCTAAATAAAAAATAGCCCCGAGCCCTCGGGGCTAAATAATAAAAAGCCCCGAACCCTCGGGGCTAAATAAAAAATAGCCCCGAGCCCTCGGGGCTAAATAATAAAAAGCCCCGAGCTCTCGGGGCTAAATAATAAAAAGCCCCGAGCCCTCGGGGCTAAATAATAAAAAGCCCCGAGCCCTCGGGGCTAAATAAAAAATAGCCCCGAGCCCTCGGGGCTAAATAATAAAAAGCCTCGAGCCCTCGGGGCTAAATAAAAAATAGCCCCGAGCCCTCGCGGCTAAATAATAAAAAGCCCCGAGCCCTCGGGGCTAATCATAAAAAGCCTCGAGCCCTCGGGGCTAAATAAAAAAGAGCCCCGAGCCCTCGGGGCTAAATAATAAAAAGCCCCGAGCTCTCGGGGCTAAATAATAAAAAGCCCCGAGCCCTCGGGGCTAAATGAAAAATAGCCCCGAGCCCTCGGGGCTAAATAGAAAAGAGCCCCGAGCCCTCGGGGCTAAATAATGAAAAGCCCCGAGCTCTCGGGGCTAAATAATAAAAAGCCCCGAGCCCTCGGGGCTAAATAATAAAAAGCCCCGAGCCCTCGGGGCTAAATAAAAAATAGCCCCGAGCCCTCGGGGCTAAATAATAAAAAGCCTCGAGCCCTCGGGGCTAAATAAAAAATAGCCCCGAGCCCTCGGGGCTAAGTAATAAAAAGCCCCGAGCCCTCGGGGCTAAATAATAAAAAGCCCCGAGCCTTCGGGACTAAATAATAAAAAGCCCCGAGCCCTCGGGGCTAAATAAAAAATAGCCCCGAGCCCTCGGGGCTAAATAGAAAAGAGCCCCGAGCCCTCGGGGCTAAATAATAAAAAGCCCCGAGCTCTCGGGGCTAAATAATAAAAAGCCCCGAGCCCTCGGGACTAAATAATAAAAATCCTCGAGCCCTCGGGGTTAAATAAAAAATAGCCCCGAGCCCTCGGGGCTAAGTAATAAAAAGCCCCGAGCCCTCGGGGCTAAATAATAAAAGGCCCCGAGCCCTCAGGGCTAAATAAAAAATAGCCCCGAGCCCTCGGGGCTAAGTAATAAAAAGCCCCGAGCCCTCGGGGCTAAATGATAAAAAGCCCCGAGCCCTCGGGGCTAAATAATAAAAAGCCCCGAGCCCTCGGGGCTAAATAAAATATAGCCCCGAGCCCTCGGTCCTAAATAATAAAAAGCCTCGAGCCCTCGGGGCTAAATAAAAAATAGCCCCGAGCCCTCGGGGCTAAGTAATAAAAAGCCCCGAGCCCTCGGGGCTAAATAATGAAAAGCCCCGAGCCCTCGGGGCTAAATAATAAAAAGCCCCGAGCCCTCGGGGCTAAATAAAAAATAGCCCCGAGCCCTCGGGGCTAAATAATAAAAAGCCCCGAGCTCTCGGGGCTAAATAATAAAAAGCCCCGAGCCCTCGGGGCTAAATAATAAAAAGCCCCGAGCCCTCGGGGCTAAATAAAAAATAGCCCCGAGCCCTCGGGGCTAAATAATAAAAAGCCCCGAGCCCTCGGGGCTAAATAAAAAATAGCCCCGAGCCCTCGGGGCTAAATAATAAAAAGCCCCGAGCCCTCGGGGCTAAATAAAAAATAGCCCCGAGCCCTCGGGGCTAAATAATAAAAAGCCCCGAGCCCTCGGGGCTAAATAAAAAAGAGCCCTGAGCCCTCGGGGCTAAATAATAAAAAGCCTCGAGCCCTCGGGGCTAAATAAAAAATAGCCCCGAGCCCTCGGGGCTAAATAATAAAAAGCCCCGAGCTCTCGGGGCTAAATAATAAAAAGCCCCGAGCCCTCGGGGCTAAATAATAAAAAGCCCCGAGCCCTCGGGGCTAAATAAAAAATAGCCCCGAGCCCTCGGGGCTAAATAATAAAAAGCCCCGAGCTTTCGGGGCTAAATAAAAAATAGCCCCGAGCCCTCGGGGCTGAATAATAAAAAGCCCCGAGCCCTCGGGGCTAAATAAAAAAGAGCCCCGAGCCCTCGGGGCTAAATAATAAAAAGCCTCGAGCCCTCGGGGCTAAATAAAAAATAGCCCCGAGCCCTCGGGGCTAAATAAAAAATAGCCCCGAGCCCTCGGGGCTAAATAATAAAAAGCCCCGAGCCCTCGGGGCTAAATAATAAAAAGCCCCGAGCCCTCGGGGCTAAATAAAAAATAGCCCCGAGCCCTCGGGGCTAAATAGAAAAGAGCCCCGAGCCCTCGGGGCTAAATGATAAAAAGCCCCGAGCTCTCGGGGCTAAATAATAAAATGCCCCGAGCCCTCGGGGCTAAATAATAAAAAGCCCCGAGCTCTCGGGGCTAAATAATAAAAAGCCCCGAGCCCTCGGGGCTAAATAATAAAAAGCCCCGAGCCCTCGGGGCTAAATAAAAAATAGCCCCGAGCCCTCGGGGCTAAATAATAAAAAGCCTCGAGCCCTCGGGGCTAAATAAAAAATAGCCCCGAGCCCTCGCGGCTAAATAATAAAAAGCCCCGAGCCCTCGGGGCTAAATAATAAAAGGCCTCGAGCCCTCGGGGCTAAATAAAAAAGAGCCCCGAGCCCTCGGGGCTAAATAATAAAAAGCCCCGAGCTCTCGGGGCTAAATAATAAAAAGCCCCGAGCCCTCGGGGCTAAATGAAAAATAGCCCCGAGCCCTCGGGGCTAAATAGAAAAGAGCCCCGAGCCCTCGGGGCTAAATAATGAAAAGCCCCGAGCTCTCGGGGCTGAATAATAAAAAGCCCCGAGCCCTCGGGGCTAAATAATAAAAAGCCCCGAGCCCTCGGGGCTAAATAAAAAATAGCCCCGAGCCCTCGGGGCTAAATAATAAAAAGCCTCGAGCCCTCGGGGCTAAATAAAAAATAGCCCCGAGCCCTCGGGGCTAAGTAATAAAAAGCCCCGAGCCCTCGGGGCTAAATGATAAAAAGCCCCGAGCCCTCGGGGCTAAATAAAAAAAAGCCCCGAGCCCTCGGGGCTAAATAATAAAAAGCCCCGAGCTCTCGGGGCTAAATAATAAAAAGCCCCGAGCCCTCGGGGCTAAATAATAAAAAGTCCCGAGCCCTCGGGGCTAAATAAAAAATAGCCCCGAGCCCTCGGGGCTAAATAATAAAAAGCCCCGAGCCCTCGGGGCTAAATAATAAAAAGCCCCGAGCCCTCGGGGCTAAATAAAAAATAGCCCCGAGCCCTCGGGGCTAAATAATAAAAAGCCCCGAGCCCTCGGGGCTAAATGATAAAAAGCCCCGAGCCCTCGGGGCTAAATAAAAAAAAGCCCCGAGCCCTCGGGGCTAAATAATAAAAAGCCCCGAGCTCTCGGGGCTAAATAATAAAAAGCCCCGAGCCCTCGGGGCTAAATAATAAAAAGCCCCGAGCCCTCGGGGCTAAATAAAAAATAGCCCCGAGCCCTCGGGGCTAAATAATAAAAAGCCCCGAGCCCTCGGGGCTAAATAATAAAAAGTCCCGAGCCCTCGGGGCTAAATAAAAAATAGCCCCGAGCCCTCGGGGCTAAATAATAAAAAGCCCCGAGCCCTCGGGGCTAAATAATAAAAAGCCCCGAGCCCTCGGGGCTAAATAAAAAATAGCCCCGAGCCCTCGGGGCTAAATAGAAAAGAGCCCCGAGCCCTCGGGGCTAAATGATAAAAAGCCCCGAGCTCTCGGGGCTAAATAATAAAATGCCCCGAGCCCTCGGGGCTAAATAATAAAAAGCCCCGAGCCCTCGGGGCTAAATAAAAAATAGCCCCGAGCCCTCGGGGCTGAATAATAAAAAGCCTCGAGCCCTCGGGGCTAAATAAAAATTAGCCCCGAGCCCTCGGTGCTAAATAATAAAAAGCCTCGAGCCCTCGGGGCTAAATAAAAAATAGCCCCGAGCCCTCGGGGATAAGTAATAAAAAGCCCCGAGCCCTCGTGGCTAAATAATAAAAAGCCCCGAGCCCTCGGGGCTAAATAATAAAAAGCCCCGAGCCCTCGGGGCTAAATAAAAAATAGCCCCGAGCCCTCGGGGCCAAATAATAAAAAGCCCCGAGCTCTCGGGGCTAAATCATAAAAAGCCCCGAGCCCTCGGGGCTAACTAAAAAATAGCCCCGAGCCCTCGTGGCTAAATAATAAAAAGCCCCGAGCCCTCGGGGCTAAATAATAAAAAGCCCCGAGCCCTCGGGGCTAAATAAAAAATAGCCCCGAGCCCTCGGGGCTAAATAATAAAAAGCCCCGAGCCCTCGGGGCTAAATAAAAAAGAGCCCCGAGCCCTCGGGGCTAAATAATAAAAAGCCTCGAGCCCTCGGGGCTAAATAAAAAATAGCCCCGAGCCCTCGGGGCTAAGTAATAAAAAGCCCCGAGCCCTCGGGGCTAAATAATAAAAAGCACCGAGCCTTCGGGGTTAAATAATAAAAAGCCCCGAGCCCTCGGGGCTAAATAAAAAATAGCCCCGAGCCCTCGGGGATAAGTAATAAAAAGCCCCGAGCCCTCGTGGCTAAATAATAAAAAGCCCCGAGCCCTCGGGGCTAAATAATAAAAAGCCCCGAGCCCTCGGGGCTAAATAAAAAATAGCCCCGAGCCCTCGGGGCCAAATAATAAAAAGCCCCGAGCTCTCGGGGCTAAATCATAAAAAGCCCCGAGCCCTCGGGGCTAACTAAAAAATAGCCCCGAGCCCTCGTGGCTAAATAATAAAAAGCCCCGAGCCCTCGGGGCTAAATAATAAAAAGCCCCGAGCCCTCGGGGCTAAATAAAAAATAGCCCCGAGCCCTCGGGGCTAAATAATAAAAAGCCCCGAGCCCTCGGGGCTAAATAAAAAAGAGCCCCGAGCCCTCGGGGCTAAATAATAAAAAGCCTCGAGCCCTCGGGGCTAAATAAAAAATAGCCCCGAGCCCTCGGGGCTAAGTAATAAAAAGCCCCGAGCCCTCGGGGCTAAATAATAAAAAGCACCGAGCCTTCGGGGTTAAATAATAAAAAGCCCCGAGCCCTCGGGGCTAAATAAAAAATAGCCCCGAGCCCTCGGGGCTGAATAATAAAAAGCCCCGAGCCCTCGGGGCTAAATAATAAAAAGCCCCGAGCCCTCGGGGCTAAATAAAAAATAGCCCCGAGCCCTCGGGGCTAAATAATAAAAAGCCCCGAGCCCTCGGGGCTAAATAAAAAATAGCCCCGAGCCCTCGGGGCTAAATAATAAAAAGCCCCGAGCCCTCGGGGCTAAATAAAAAAAAGCCCCGAGCCCTCGGGGCTAAATAATAAAAAGCCCCGAGCCCTCGGGGCTAAATAATAAAAAGCCCCGAGCCCTCGGGGCTAAATAAAAAAAAGCCCCGAGCCCTCGGAGCTAAATAATAAAAAGCCCCGAGCCCTCGTGGCTAAATAATAAAAAGCCCCGAGCCCTCGGGGCTAAATAATGAAAAGCCCCGAGCCCTCGGGGCTAAATAAAAAATAGACCCGAGCCCTCGGGGCTAAATAATAAAAAGCGCCGAGCTCTCGGGGCTAAATAATAAAAAGCCCCGAGCCCTCGGGGCTAAATAAAAAATAGCCCCGAGCCCTCGGGGCTAAATAATGAAAAGCCTCGAGCCCTCGGGGCTAAATAATAAAAAGCCCCGAGCCCTCGGGGCTAAATGATAAAAAGCCCCAAGCCCTCGGGGCTAAATAATAAAAAGCCCCGAGCCCTCGGGGCTAAATAAAAAAAAGCCCCGAGCCCTCGGGGCTAAATAATAAAAAGCCCCGAGTCCTCGGGGCTAAATAATAAAAAGCCCCGAGCCCTCGGGGCTAAATAAAAAAAAGCCCCGAGCCCAAGGGGCTAAATAATAAAAAGCCCCGAGCCCTCGTGGCTAAATAATAAAAAGCCCCGAGCCCTCGGGGCTAAATAATAAAAAGCCCCGAGCCCTCGGGGCTAAATGATAAAAAGCCCCGAGCCCTCGGGGCTAAATAAAAAATAGCCCCGAGCCCTCGGGGCTAAATAATAAAAAGCCCCGAGCCCTCGGGGCTAAATGATAAAAAGCCCCGAGCCCTCGGGGCTAAATAAAAAAAAGCCCCGAGCCCTCGGGGCTAAATAATAAAAAGCCCCGAGCTCTCGGGGCTAAATAATAAAAAGCCCCGAGCCCTCGGGGCTAAATAATAAAAAGCCCCGAGCCCTCGGGGCTAAATAAAAAATAGCCCCGAGCCCTCGGGGCTAAATAATAAAAAGCCCCGAGCCCTCGGGGCTAAATAATAAAAAGCTCCGAGCCCTCGGGGCTAAATAAAAAATAGCCCCGAGCCCTCGGGGCTAAATAATAAAAAGCCCCGAGCCCTCGGGGCTAAATAATAAAAAGCCCCGAGCCCTCGGGGCTAAATAATAAAAAGCCCCGAGCCCTCGGGGCTAAATAAAAAATAGCCCCGAGCCCTCGGGGCTAAATAATAAAAAGCCCCGAGCCCTCGGGGCTAAATAAAAAATAGCCCCGAGCCCTCGGGGCTAAATAATAAAAAGCCCCGAGCCCTCGGGGCTAAATAATAAAAAGCCCCGAGCCCTCGGGGCTAAATAAAAAATAGCCCCGAGCCCTCGGGGCTAAATAATAAAAAGCCCCGAGCCCTCGGGGCTAAATAATAAAAAGCCCCGAGCCCTCGGGGCTAAATAATAAAAAGCCCCGAGCCCTCGGGGCTAAATAAAAAATAGCCCCGAGCCCTCGGGGCTAAATAATAAAAAGCCCCGAGCCCTCGGGGCTAAATAAAAAATAGCCCCGAGCCCTCGGGGCTAAATAGAAAAGAGCCCCGAGCCCTCGGGGCTAAATAATAAAAAGCCCCGAGCCCTCGGGGCTAAATAAAAAATAGCCCCGAGCCCTCGGGGCTAAATAATAAAAAGCCCCGAGCCCTCGGGGCTAAATAATAAAAAGCCCCGAGCCCTCGGGGCTAAATAATAAAAAGCCCCGAGCCCTCGGGGCTAAATAAAAAATAGCCCCGAGCCCTCGGGGCTAAATAATAAAAAGCCCCGAGCCCTCGGGGCTAAATAAAAAATAGCCCCGAGCCCTCGGGGCTAAATAATAAAAAGCCCCGAGCCCTCGGGGCTAAATAATAAAAAGCCCCGAGCCCTCGGGGCTAAATAAAAAATAGCCCCGAGCCCTCGGGGCTAAATAATAAAAAGCCCCGAGCCCTCGGGGCTAAATAATAAAAAGCCCTGAGCCCTCGGGGCTAAATAATAAAAAGCCCCGAGCCCTCGGGGCTAAATAAAAAATAGCCCCGAGCCCTCGGGGCTAAATAATAAAAAGCCCCGAGCCCTCGGGGCTAAATAAAAAATAGCCCCGAGCCCTCGGGGCTAAATAGAAAAGAGCCCCGAGCCCTCGGGGCTAAATGATAAAAAGCCCCGAGCTCTCGGGGCTAAATAATAAAATGCCCCGAGCCCTCGGGGCTAAATAATAAAAAGCCCCGAGCCCTCGGGGCTAAATAAAAAATAGCCCCGAGCCCTCGGGGCTGAATAATAAAAAGCCTCGAGCCCTCGGGGCTAAATAAAAAATAGCCCCGAGCCCTCGGGGCTAAATAGAAAAGAGCCCCGAGCCCTCGGGGCTAAATGATAAAAAGCCCCGAGCCCTCGGGGCTAAATAATCAAAAGCCCCGAGCCCTCGGGGCTAAATGAAAAAGAGCCCCGAGCCCTCGGGGCTAAATAAAAAATAGCCCCGAGCCCTCGGGGCTAAATAATAAAAAGCCCCGAGCCCTCGGGGCTAAATAAAAAATAGCCCCGAGCCCTCGGGGCTAAATAATAAAAAGCCCCGAGCTCTCGGGGCTAAATAATAAAAAGCCCCGAGCCCTCGGGGCTAAATAATAAAAAGCCCCGAGCCCTCGGGGCTAAATAAAAAATAGCCCCGAGCCCTCGGGGCTAAATAATAAAAAGCCTCGAGCCCTCGGGGCTAAATAAAAAATAGCCCCGAGCCCTCGCGGCTAAATAATAAAAAGCCCCGAGCCCTCGGGGCTAAATAATAAAAGGCCTCGAGCCCTCGGGGCTAAATAATAAAAAGCCCCGAGCTCTCGGGGCTAAATGATAAAAAGCCCCGAGCCCTCGGGGCTAAATAAAAAAAAGCCCCGAGCCCTCGGGGCTAAATAATAAAAAGCCCCGAGCTCTCGGGGCTAAATAATAAAAAGCCCCGAGCCCTCGGGGCTAAATAATAAAAAGCCCCGAGCCCTCGGGGCTAAATAAAAAATAGCCCCGAGCCCTCGGGGCTAAATAATAAAAAGCCCCGAGCCCTCGGGGCTAAATAATAAAAAGCCCCGAGCCCTCGGGGCTAAATAAAAAATAGCCCCGAGCCCTCGGGGCTAAATAATAAAAAGCCTCGAGCCCTCGGGGCTAAATAAAAAATAGCCCCGAGCCCTCGGGGCTAAGTAATAAAAAGCCCCGAGCCCTCGGGGCTAAATGATAAAAAGCCCCGAGCCCTCGGGGCTAAATAAAAAAAAGCCCCGAGCCCTCGGGGCTAAATAATAAAAAGCCCCGAGCTCTCGGGGCTAAATAATAAAAAGCCCCGAGCCCTCGGGGCTAAATAATAAAAAGCCCCGAGCCCTCGGGGCTAAATAATAAAATGCCCCGAGCCCTCGGGGCTAAATAATAAAAAGCCCCGAGCCCTCGGGGCTAAATAAAAAATAGCCCCGAGCCCTCGGGGCTGAATAATAAAAAGCCTCGAGCCCTCGGGGCTAAATAAAAAATAGCCCCGAGCCCTCGGGGCTAAATAGAAAAGAGCCCCGAGCCCTCGGGGCTAAATGATAAAAAGCCCCGAGCCCTCGGGGCTAAATAATAAAAAGCCCCGAGCCCTCGGGGCTAAATAATAGAAAGCCCCGAGCCCTCGGGGCTAAATAAAAAATAGCCCCGAGCCCTCGGGGCTAAATAATAAAAAGCCCCGAACCCTCGGGGCTAAATAAAAAATAGCCCCGAGCCCTCGGGGCTAAATAATAAAAAGCCCCGAGCTCTCGGGGCTAAATAATAAAAAGCCCCGAGCCCTCGGGGCTAAATAATAAAAAGCCCCGAGCCCTCGGGGCTAAATAAAAAATAGCCCCGAGCCCTCGGGGCTAAATAATAAAAAGCCTCGAGCCCTCGGGGCTAAATAAAAAATAGCCCCGAGCCCTCGCGGCTAAATAATAAAAAGCCCCGAGCCCTCGGGGCTAATCATAAAAAGCCTCGAGCCCTCGGGGCTAAATAAAAAAGAGCCCCGAGCCCTCGGGGCTAAATAATAAAAAGCCCCGAGCTCTCGGGGCTAAATAATAAAAAGCCCCGAGCCCTCGGGGCTAAATGAAAAATAGCCCCGAGCCCTCGGGGCTAAATAGAAAAGAGCCCCGAGCCCTCGGGGCTAAATAATGAAAAGCCCCGAGCTCTCGGGGCTAAATAATAAAAAGCCCCGAGCCCTCGGGGCTAAATAATAAAAAGCCCCGAGCCCTCGGGGCTAAATAAAAAATAGCCCCGAGCCCTCGGGGCTAAATAATAAAAAGCCTCGAGCCCTCGGGGCTAAATAAAAAATAGCCCCGAGCCCTCGGGGCTAAGTAATAAAAAGCCCCGAGCCCTCCGGGCTAAATAATAAAAAGCCCCGAGCCTTCGGGACTAAATAATAAAAAGCCCCGAGCCCTCGGGGCTAAATAAAAAATAGCCCCGAGCCCTCGGGGCTAAATAGAAAAGAGCCCCGAGCCCTCGGGGCTAAATAATAAAAAGCCCCGAGCTCTCGGGGCTAAATAATAAAAAGCCCCGAGCCCTCGGGACTAAATTATAAAAATCCTCGAGCCCTCGGGGTTAAATAAAAAATAGCCCCGAGCCCTCGGGGCTAAGTAATAAAAAGCCCCGAGCCCTCGGGGCTAAATAATAAAAAGCCCCGAGCCCTCAGGGCTAAATAAAAAATAGCCCCGAGCCCTCGGGGCTAAGTAATAAAAAGCCCCGAGCCCTCGGGGCTAAATGATAAAAAGCCCCGAGCCCTCGGGGCTAAATAATAAAAAGCCCCGAGCCCTCGGGGCTAAATAAAATATAGCCCCGAGCCCTCGGTCCTAAATAATAAAAAGCCTCGAGCCCTCGGGGCTAAATAAAAAATAGCCCCGAGCCCTCGGGGCTAAGTAATAAAAAGCCCCGAGCCCTCGGGGCTAAATAATGAAAAGCCCCGAGCCCTCGGGGCTAAATAATAAAAAGCCCCGAGCCCTCGGGGCTAAATAAAAAATAGCCCCGAGCCCTCGGGGCTAAATAATAAAAAGCCCCGAGCCCTCGGGGCTAAATAATAAAAAGCCCCGAGCCCTCGGGGCTAAATAAAAAATAGCCCCGAGCCCTCGGGGCTAAATAGAAAAGAGCCCCGAGCCCTCGGGGCTAAATGATAAAAAGCCCCGAGCTCTCGGGGCTAAATAATAAAATGCCCCGAGCCCTCGGGGCTAAATAATAAAAAGCCCCGAGCCCTCGGGGCTAAATAAAAAATAGCCCCGAGCCCTCGGGGCTGAATAATAAAAAGCCTCGAGCCCTCGGGGCTAAATAAAAAATAGCCCCGAGCCCTCGGGGCTAAATAGAAAAGAGCCCCGAGCCCTCGGGGCTAAATGATAAAAAGCCCCGAGCCCTCGGGGCTAAATAATCAAAAGCCCCGAGCCCTCGGGGCTAAATGAAAAAGAGCCCCGAGCCCTCGGGGCTAAATAAAAAATAGCCCCGAGCCCTCGGGGCTAAATAATAAAAAGCCCCGAGCCCTCGGGGCTAAATAAAAAATAGCCCCGAGCCCTCGGGGCTAAATAATAAAAAGCCCCGAGCTCTCGGGGCTAAATAATAAAAAGCCCCGAGCCCTCGGGGCTAAATAATAAAAAGCCCCGAGCCCTCGGGGCTAAATAAAAAATAGCCCCGAGCCCTCGGGGCTAAATAATAAAAAGCCTCGAGCCCTCGGGGCTAAATAAAAAATAGCCCCGAGCCCTCGCGGCTAAATAATAAAAAGCCCCGAGCCCTCGGGGCTAAATAATAAAAGGCCTCGAGCCCTCGGGGCTAAATAAAAAAGAGCCCCGAGCCCTCGGGGCTAAATAATAAAAAGCCCCGAGCTCTCGGGGCTAAATAATAAAAAGCCCCGAGCCCTCGGGGCTAAATGAAAAATAGCCCCGAGCCCTCGGGGCTAAATAGAAAAGAGCCCCGAGCCCTCGGGGCTAAATAATGAAAAGCCCCGAGCTCTCGGGGCTGAATAATAAAAAGCCCCGAGCCCTCGGGGCTAAATAATAAAAAGCCCCGAGCCCTCGGGGCTAAATAAAAAATAGCCCCGAGCCCTCGGGGCTAAATAATAAAAAGCCTCGAGCCCTCGGGGCTAAATAAAAAATAGCCCCGAGCCCTCGGGGCTAAGTAATAAAAAGCCCCGAGCCCTCGGGGCTAAATGATAAAAAGCCCCGAGCCCTCGGGGCTAAATAAAAAAAAGCCCCGAGCCCTCGGGGCTAAATAATAAAAAGCCCCGAGCTCTCGGGGCTAAATAATAAAAAGCCCCGAGCCCTCGGGGCTAAATAATAAAAAGCCCCGAGCCCTCGGGGCTAAATAAAAAATAGCCCCGAGCCCTCGGGGCTAAATAATAAAAAGCCCCGAGCCCTCGGGGCTAAATAATAAAAAGCCCCGAGCCCTCGGGGCTAAATAAAAAATAGCCCCGAGCCCTCGGGGCTAAATAATAAAAAGCCTCGAGCCCTCGGGGCTAAATAAAAAATAGCCCCGAGCCCTCGGGGCTAAGTAATAAAAAGCCCCGAGCCCTCGGGGCTAAATGATAAAAAGCCCCGAGCCCTCGGGGCTAAATAAAAAAAAGCCCCGAGCCCTCGGGGCTAAATAATAAAAAGCCCCGAGCTCTCGGGGCTAAATAATAAAAAGCCCCGAGCCCTCGGGGCTAAATAATAAAAAGCCCCGAGCCCTCGGGGCTAAATAATAAAATGCCCCGAGCCCTCGGGGCTAAATAATAAAAAGCCCCGAGCCCTCGGGGCTAAATAAAAAATAGCCCCGAGCCCTCGGGGCTGAATAATAAAAAGCCTCGAGCCCTCGGGGCTAAATAAAAAATAGCCCCGAGCCCTCGGGGCTAAATAGAAAAGAGCCCCGAGCCCTCGGGGCTAAATGATAAAAAGCCCCGAGCCCTCGGGGCTAAATAATAAAAAGCCCCGAGCCCTCGGGGCTAAATAATAGAAAGCCCCGAGCCCTCGGGGCTAAATAAAAAATAGCCCCGAGCCCTCGGGGCTAAATAATAAAAAGCCCCGAACCCTCGGGGCTAAATAAAAAATAGCCCCGAGCCCTCGGGGCTAAATAATAAAAAGCCCCGAGCTCTCGGGGCTAAATAATAAAAAGCCCCGAGCCCTCGGGGCTAAATAATAAAAAGCCCCGAGCCCTCGGGGCTAAATAAAAAATAGCCCCGAGCCCTCGGGGCTAAATAATAAAAAGCCTCGAGCCCTCGGGGCTAAATAAAAAATAGCCCCGAGCCCTCGCGGCTAAATAATAAAAAGCCCCGAGCCCTCGGGGCTAATCATAAAAAGCCTCGAGCCCTCGGGGCTAAATAAAAAAGAGCCCCGAGCCCTCGGGGCTAAATAATAAAAAGCCCCGAGCTCTCGGGGCTAAATAATAAAAAGCCCCGAGCCCTCGGGGCTAAATGAAAAATAGCCCCGAGCCCTCGGGGCTAAATAGAAAAGAGCCCCGAGCCCTCGGGGCTAAATAATGAAAAGCCCCGAGCTCTCGGGGCTAAATAATAAAAAGCCCCGAGCCCTCGGGGCTAAATAATAAAAAGCCCCGAGCCCTCGGGGCTAAATAAAAAATAGCCCCGAGCCCTCGGGGCTAAATAATAAAAAGCCTCGAGCCCTCGGGGCTAAATAAAAAATAGCCCCGAGCCCTCGGGGCTAAGTAATAAAAAGCCCCGAGCCCTCGGGGCTAAATAATAAAAAGCCCCGAGCCTTCGGGACTAAATAATAAAAAGCCCCGAGCCCTCGGGGCTAAATAAAAAATAGCCCCGAGCCCTCGGGGCTAAATAGAAAAGAGCCCCGAGCCCTCGGGGCTAAATAATAAAAAGCCCCGAGCTCTCGGGGCTAAATAATAAAAAGCCCCGAGCCCTCGGGACTAAATAATAAAAATCCTCGAGCCCTCGGGGTTAAATAAAAAATAGCCCCGAGCCCTCGGGGCTAAGTAATAAAAAGCCCCGAGCCCTCGGGGCTAAATAATAAAAAGCCCCGAGCCCTCAGGGCTAAATAAAAAATAGCCCCGAGCCCTCGGGGCTAAGTAATAAAAAGCCCCGAGCCCTCGGGGCTAAATGATAAAAAGCCCCGAGCCCTCGGGGCTAAATAATAAAAAGCCCCGAGCCCTCGGGGCTAAATAAAATATAGCCCCGAGCCCTCGGTCCTAAATAATAAAAAGCCTCGAGCCCTCGGGGCTAAATAAAAAATAGCCCCGAGCCCTCGGGGCTAAGTAATAAAAAGCCCCGAGCCCTCGGGGCTAAATAATGAAAAGCCCCGAGCCCTCGGGGCTAAATAATAAAAAGCCCCGAGCCCTCGGGGCTAAATAAAAAATAGCCCCGAGCCCTCGGGGCTAAATAATAAAAAGCCCCGAGCTCTCGGGGCTAAATAATAAAAAGCCCCGAGCCCTCGGGGCTAAATAATAAAAAGCCCCGAGCCCTCGGGGCTAAATAAAAAATAGCCCCGAGCCCTCGGGGCTAAATAATAAAAAGCCCCGAGCCCTCGGGGCTAAATAAAAAATAGCCCCGAGCCCTCGGGGCTAAATAATAAAAAGCCCCGAGCCCTCGGGGCTAAATAAAAAATAGCCCCGAGCCCTCGGGGCTAAATAATAAAAAGCCCCGAGCCCTCGGGGCTAAATAAAAAAGAGCCCTGAGCCCTCGGGGCTAAATAATAAAAAGCCTCGAGCCCTCGGGGCTAAATAAAAAATAGCCCCGAGCCCTCGGGGCTAAATAATAAGAAGCCCCGAGCTCTCGGGGCTAAATAATAAAAAGCCCCGAGCCCTCGGGGCTAAATAATAAAAAGCCCCGAGCCCTCGGGGCTAAATAAAAAATAGCCCCGAGCCCTCGGGGCTAAATAATAAAAAGCCCCGAGCTTTCGGGGCTAAATAAAAAATAGCCCCGAGCCCTCGGGGCTGAATAATAAAAAGCCCCGAGCCCTCGGGGCTAAATAAAAAAGAGCCCCGAGCCCTCGGGGCTAAATAATAAAAAGCCTCGAGCCCTCGGGGCTAAATAAAAAATAGCCCCGAGCCCTCGGGGCTGAATAAAAAATAGCCCCGAGCCCTCGGGGCTAAATAATAAAAAGCCCCGAGCCCTCGGGGCTAAATAATAAAAAGCCCCGAGCCCTCGGGGCTAAATAAAAAATAGCCCCGAGCCCTCGGGGCTAAATAGAAAAGAGCCCCGAGCCCTCGGGGCTAAATGATAAAAAGCCCCGAGCTCTCGGGGCTAAATAATAAAATGCCCCGAGCCCTCGGGGCTAAATAATAAAAAGCCCCGAGCTCTCGGGGCTAAATAATAAAAAGCCCCGAGCCCTCGGGGCTAAATAATAAAAAGCCCCGAGCCCTCGGGGCTAAATAAAAAATAGCCCCGAGCCCTCGGGGCTAAATAATAAAAAGCCTCGAGCCCTCGGGGCTAAATAAAAAATAGCCCCGAGCCCTCGCGGCTAAATAATAAAAAGCCCCGAGCCCTCGGGGCTAAATAATAAAAGGCCTCGAGCCCTCGGGGCTAAATAAAAAAGAGCCCCGAGCCCTCGGGGCTAAATAATAAAAAGCCCCGAGCTCTCGGGGCTAAATAATAAAAAGCCCCGAGCCCTCGGGGCTAAATGAAAAATAGCCCCGAGCCCTCGGGGCTAAATAGAAAAGAGCCCCGAGCCCTCGGGGCTAAATAATGAAAAGCCCCGAGCTCTCGGGGCTGAATAATAAAAAGCCCCGAGCCCTCGGGGCTAAATAATAAAAAGCCCCGAGCCCTCGGGGCTAAATAAAAAATAGCCCCGAGCCCTCGGGGCTAAATAATAAAAAGCCTCGAGCCCTCGGGGCTAAATAAAAAATAGCCCCGAGCCCTCGGGGCTAAGTAATAAAAAGCCCCGAGCCCTCGGGGCTAAATGATAAAAAGCCCCGAGCCCTCGGGGCTAAATAAAAAAAAGCCCCGAGCCCTCGGGGCTAAATAATAAAAAGCCCCGAGCTCTCGGGGCTAAATAATAAAAAGCCCCGAGCCCTCGGGGCTAAATAATAAAAAGTCCCGAGCCCTCGGGGCTAAATAAAAAATAGCCCCGAGCCCTCGGGGCTAAATAATAAAAAGCCCCGAGCCCTCGGGGCTAAATAATAAAAAGCCCCGAGCCCTCGGGGCTAAATAAAAAATAGCCCCGAGCCCTCGGGGCTAAATAATAAAAAGCCCCGAGCCATCGGGGCTAAATGATAAAAAGCCCCGAGCCCTCGGGGCTAAATAAAAAAAAGCCCCGAGCCCTCGGGGCTAAATAATAAAAAGCCCCGAGCTCTCGGGGCTAAATAATAAAAAGCCCCGAGCCCTCGGGGCTAAATAATAAAAAGCCCCGAGCCCTCGGGGCTAAATAAAAAATAGCCCCGAGCCCTCGGGGCTAAATAATAAAAAGCCCCGAGCCCTCGGGGCTAAATAATAAAAAGTCCCGAGCCCTCGGGGCTAAATAAAAAATAGCCCCGAGCCCTCGGGGCTAAATAATAAAAAGCCCCGAGCCCTCGGGGCTAAATAATAAAAAGCCCCGAGCCCTCGGGGCTAAATAAAAAATAGCCCCGAGCCCTCGGGGCTAAATAGAAAAGAGCCCCGAGCCCTCGGGGCTAAATGATAAAAAGCCCCGAGCTCTCGGGGCTAAATAATAAAATGCCCCGAGCCCTCGGGGCTAAATAATAAAAAGCCCCGAGCCCTCGGGGCTAAATAAAAAATAGCCCCGAGCCCTCGGGGCTGAATAATAAAAAGCCTCGAGCCCTCGGGGCTAAATAAAAAATAGCCCCGAGCCCTCGGGGCTAAATAGAAAAGAGCCCCGAGCCCTCGGGGCTAAATGATAAAAAGCCCCGAGCCCTCGGGGCTAAATAATAAAAAGCCCCGAGCCCTCGGGGCTAAATAATAGAAAGCCCCGAGCCCTCGGGGCTAAATAAAAAATAGCCCCGAGCCCTCGGGTTAAATAATAAAAAGCCCCGAACCCTCGGGGCTAAATAAAAAATAGCCCCGAGCCCTCGGGGCTAAATAATAAAAAGCCCCGAGCTCTCGGGGCTAAATAATGAAAAGCCCCGAGCCCTCGGGGCTAAATAATAAAAAGCCCCGAGCCCTCGGGGCTAAATAAAAAATAGCCCCGAGCCCTCGGGGCTAAATAATAAAAAGCCTCGAGCCCTCGGGGCTAAATAAAAGATAGCCCCGAGCCCTCGCGGCTAAATAATAAAAAGCCCCGAGCCCTCGGGGCTAATCATAAAAAGCCTCGAGCCCTCGGGGCTAAATAAAAAAGAGCCCCGAGCCCTCGGGGCTAAATGATAAAAAGCCCCGAGCTCTCGGGGCTAAATAATAAAAAGCCCCGAGCCCTCGGGGCTAAATGAAAAATAGCCCCGAGCCCTCGGGGCTAAATAGAAAAGAGCCCCGAGCCCTCGGGGCTAAATAATGAAAAGCCCCGAGCTCTCGGGGCTAAATAATAAAAAGCCCCGAGCCCTCGGGGCTAAATAATAAAAAGCCCCGAGCCCTCGGGGCTAAATAAAAAATAGCCCCGAGCCCTCGGGGCTAAATAATGAAAAGCCTCGAGCCCTCGGGGCTAAATAAAAAATAGCCCCGAGCCCTCGGGGCTAAGTAATAAAAAGCCCCGAGCCCTCGGGGCTAAATAATAAAAAGCCCCGAGCCTTCGGGACTAAATAATAAAAAGCCCCGAGCCCTCGGGGCTAAATAAAAAATAGCCCCGAGCCCTCGGGGCTAAATAGAAAAGAGCCCCGAGCCCTCGGGGCTAAATAATAAAAAGCCCCGAGCTCTCGGGGCTAAATAATAAAAAGCCCCGAGCCCTCGGGACTAAATAATAAAAATCCTCGAGCCCTCGGGGTTAAATAAAAAATAGCCCCGAGCCCTCGGGGCTAAGTAATAAAAAGCCCCGAGCCCTCGGGGCTAAATAATAAAAAGCCCCGAGCCCTCAGGGCTAAATAAAAAATAGCCCCGAGCCCTCGGGGCTAAGTAATAAAAAGCCCCGAGCCCTCGGGGCTAAATGATAAAAAGCCCCGAGCCTTCGGGGCTAAATAATAAAAAGCCCCGAGCCCTCGGGGCTAAATAAAATATAGCCCCGAGCCCTCGGTCCTAAATAATAAAAAGCCTCGAGCCCTCGGGGCTAAATAAAAAATAGCCCCGAGCCCTCGGGGCTAAGTAATAAAAAGCCCCGAGCCCTCGGGGCTAAATAATGAAAAGCCCCGAGCCCTCGGGGCTAAATAATAAAAAGCCCCGAGCCCTCGGGGCTAAATAAAAAATAGCCCCGAGCCCTCGGTCCTAAATAATAAAAAGCCTCGAGCCCTCGGGGCTAAATAAAAAATAGCCCCGAGCCCTCGGGGCTAAGTAATAAAAAGCCCCGAGCCCTCGGGGCTAAATAATGAAAAGCCCCGAGCCCTCGGGGCTAAATAATAAAAAGCCCCGAGCCCTCGGGGCTAAATAAAAAATAGCCCCGAGCCCTCGGGGCTAAATAATAAAAAGCCCCGAGCTCTCGGGGCTAAATAATAAAAAGCCCCGAGCCCTCGGGGCTAAATAATAAAAAGCCCCGAGCCCTCGGGGCTAAATAAAAAATAGCCCCGAGCCCTCGGGGCTAAATAATAAAAAGCCCCGAGCCCTCGGGGCTGAATAAAAAATAGCCCCGAGCCCTCGGGGCTAAGTAATAAAAAGCCCCGAGCCCTCGGGGCTAAATAATAAAAAGCCCCGAGCCCTCAGGGCTAAATAAAAAATAGCCCCGAGCCCTCGGGGCTAAGTAATAAAAAGCCCCGAGCCCTCGGGGCTAAATGATAAAAAGCCCCGAGCCTTCGGGGCTAAATAATAAAAAGCCCCGAGCCCTCGGGGCTAAATAAAATATAGCCCCGAGCCCTCGGTCCTAAATAATAAAAAGCCTCGAGCCCTCGGGGCTAAATAAAAAATAGCCCCGAGCCCTCGGGGCTAAGTAATAAAAAGCCCCGAGCCCTCGGGGCTAAATAATGAAAAGCCCCGAGCCCTCGGGGCTAAATAATAAAAAGCCCCGAGCCCTCGGGGCTAAATAAAAAATAGCCCCGAGCCCTCGGTCCTAAATAATAAAAAGCCTCGAGCCCTCGGGGCTAAATAAAAAATAGCCCCGAGCCCTCGGGGCTAAGTAATAAAAAGCCCCGAGCCCTCGGGGCTAAATAATGAAAAGCCCCGAGCCCTCGGGGCTAAATAATAAAAAGCCCCGAGCCCTCGGGGCTAAATAAAAAATAGCCCCGAGCCCTCGGGGCTAAATAATAAAAAGCCCCGAGCTCTCGGGGCTAAATAATAAAAAGCCCCGAGCCCTCGGGGCTAAATAATAAAAAGCCCCGAGCCCTCGGGGCTAAATAAAAAATAGCCCCGAGCCCTCGGGGCTAAATAATAAAAAGCCCCGAGCCCTCGGGGCTAAATAAAAAATAGCCCCGAGCCCTCGGGGCTAAATGATAAAAAGCTCCGAGCCCTCGGGGCTAAATAATAAAAAGCCACGAGCCCTCGGGGCTAAATAAAAAATAGCCCCGAGCCCTCGGGGCTAAATAATAAAAAGCCCCGAGCTCTCGGGGCTAAATAATGAAAAGCCCCGAGCCCTCGGGGCTAAATAATAAAAAGCCCCGAGCCCTCGGGGCTAAATAAAAAATAGCCCCGAGCCCTCGGGGCTAAATAATAAAAAGCCTCGAGCCCTCGGGGCTGAATAAAAGATAGCCCCGAGCCCTCGCGGCTAAATAATAAAAAGCCCCGAGCCCTCGGGGCTAATCATAAAAAGCCTCGAGCCCTCGGGGCTAAATAAAAAAGAGCCCCGAGCCCTCGGGGCTAAATGATAAAAAGCCCCGAGCTCTCGGGGCTAAATAATAAAAAGCCCCGAGCCCTCGGGGCTAAATGAAAAATAGCCCCGAGCCCTCGGGGCTAAATAGAAAAGAGCCCCGAGCCCTCGGGGCTAAATAATGAAAAGCCCCGAGCTCTCGGGGCTAAATAATAAAAAGCCCCGAGCCCTCGGGGCTAAATAATAAAAAGCCCCGAGCCCTCGGGGCTAAATAAAAAATAGCCCCGAGCCCTCGGGGCTAAATAATGAAAAGCCTCGAGCCCTCGGGGCTAAATAAAAAATAGCCCCGAGCCCTCGGGGCTAAGTAATAAAAAGCCCCGAGCCCTCGGGGCTAAATAATAAAAAGCCCCGAGCCTTCGGGACTAAATAATAAAAAGCCCCGAGCCCTCGGGGCTAAATAAAAAATAGCCCCGAGCCCTCGGGGCTAAATGATAAAAAGCTCCGAGCCCTCGGGGCTAAATAATAAAAAGCCACGAGCCCTCGGGGCTAAATAAAAAATAGCCCCGAGCCCTCGGGGCTAAGTAATAAAAAGCCCCGAGCCCTCGGGGCTAAATAAAAAATAGCCCCGAGCCCTTGGGGCTAAATAATAAAAAGCCCCGAGCCCTCGGGGCTAAATAAAAAAGAGCCCCGAGCCCTCGGGGCTAAATAATAAAAAGCCTCGAGCCCTCGGGGCTAAATAAAAAATAGCCCCGAGCCCTCGGGGCTAAGTAAGAAAAAGCCCCGAGCCCTCGGGGCTAAATAATAAAAAGCACCGAGCCTTCTAGGCTAAATAATAAAAAGCCCCGAGCCCTCGGGGCTGAATAAAAAATAGCCCCGAGCCCTCGGGGCTAAAGAAAAAATAGCCCCGAGCCCTCGGGGCTAAATAAAAAATAGCCCCGAGCCCTCGGGGCTAAATAATAAAAAGCCCCGAGCCCTCGGGGCTAAATGATAAAAAGCCCCGAGCCCTCGGGGCTAAATGAAAAATAGCCCCGAGCCCTCGGGGCTAAATAATAAAAAGCCCCGAGCCCTCGGGGCTAAATAATAAAAAGCCCCGAGCCCTCGGGGCTAAGTAATAAAAAGCCCCGAGCCCTCGGGGCTAAATAATAAAAAGCCCCGAGCCCTCGGGGCTAAATAATAAAAAGCCTCGAGCCCTCGGGGCTAAATAAAAAATAGCCCCGAGCCCTCGGGGCTAAATAGAAAAGAGCCCCGAGCCCTCGGGGCTAAATGATAAAAAGCCCCGAGCCCTCGGGGCTAAATAATAAAAAGCCCCGAGCCCTCGGGGCTAAATAATAGAAAGCCCCGAGCCCTCGGGGCTAAATAAAAAATAGCCCCGAGCCCTCGGGTTAAATAATAAAAAGCCCCGAACCCTCGGGGCTAAATAAAAAATAGCCCCGAGCCCTCGGGGCTAAATAATAAAAAGCCCCGAGCTCTCGGGGCTAAATAATGAAAAGCCCCGAGCCCTCGGGGCTAAATAATAAAAAGCCCCGAGCCCTCGGGGCTAAATAAAAAATAGCCCCGAGCCCTCGGGGCTAAATAATAAAAAGCCTCGAGCCCTCGGGGCTAAATAAAAGATAGCCCCGAGCCCTCGCGGCTAAATAATAAAAAGCCCCGAGCCCTCGGGGCTAATCATAAAAAGCCTCGAGCCCTCGGGGCTAAATAAAAAAGAGCCCCGAGCCCTCGGGGCTAAATGATAAAAAGCCCCGAGCTCTCGGGGCTAAATAATAAAAAGCCCCGAGCCCTCGGGGCTAAATGAAAAATAGCCCCGAGCCCTCGGGGCTAAATAGAAAAGAGCCCCGAGCCCTCGGGGCTAAATAATGAAAAGCCCCGAGCTCTCGGGGCTAAATAATAAAAAGCCCCGAGCCCTCGGGGCTAAATAATAAAAAGCCCCGAGCCCTCGGGGCTAAATAAAAAATAGCCCCGAGCCCTCGGGGCTAAATAATGAAAAGCCTCGAGCCCTCGGGGCTAAATAAAAAATAGCCCCGAGCCCTCGGGGCTAAGTAATAAAAAGCCCCGAGCCCTCGGGGCTAAATAATAAAAAGCCCCGAGCCTTCGGGACTAAATAATAAAAAGCCCCGAGCCCTCGGGGCTAAATAAAAAATAGCCCCGAGCCCTCGGGGCTAAATAGAAAAGAGCCCCGAGCCCTCGGGGCTAAATAATAAAAAGCCCCGAGCTCTCGGGGCTAAATAATAAAAAGCCCCGAGCCCTCGGGACTAAATAATAAAAATCCTCGAGCCCTCGGGGTTAAATAAAAAATAGCCCCGAGCCCTCGGGGCTAAGTAATAAAAAGCCCCGAGCCCTCGGGGCTAAATAATAAAAAGCCCCGAGCCCTCAGGGCTAAATAAAAAATAGCCCCGAGCCCTCGGGGCTAAGTAATAAAAAGCCCCGAGCCCTCGGGGCTAAATGATAAAAAGCCCCGAGCCTTCGGGGCTAAATAATAAAAAGCCCCGAGCCCTCGGGGCTAAATAAAATATAGCCCCGAGCCCTCGGTCCTAAATAATAAAAAGCCTCGAGCCCTCGGGGCTAAATAAAAAATAGCCCCGAGCCCTCGGGGCTAAGTAATAAAAAGCCCCGAGCCCTCGGGGCTAAATAATGAAAAGCCCCGAGCCCTCGGGGCTAAATAATAAAAAGCCCCGAGCCCTCGGGGCTAAATAAAAAATAGCCCCGAGCCCTCGGGGCTAAATAATAAAAAGCCCCGAGCTCTCGGGGCTAAATAATAAAAAGCCCCGAGCCCTCGGGGCTAAATAATAAAAAGCCCCGAGCCCTCGGGGCTAAATAAAAAATAGCCCCGAGCCCTCGGGGCTAAATAATAAAAAGCCCCGAGCCCTCGGGGCTAAATAAAAAATAGCCCCGAGCCCTCGGGGCTAAATGATAAAAAGCTCCGAGCCCTCGGGGCTAAATAATAAAAAGCCACGAGCCCTCGGGGCTAAATAAAAAATAGCCCCGAGCCCTCGGGGCTAAATAATAAAAAGCCCCGAGCTCTCGGGGCTAAATAATGAAAAGCCCCGAGCCCTCGGGGCTAAATAATAAAAAGCCCCGAGCCCTCGGGGCTAAATAAAAAATAGCCCCGAGCCCTCGGGGCTAAATAATAAAAAGCCTCGAGCCCTCGGGGCTAAATAAAAGATAGCCCCGAGCCCTCGCGGCTAAATAATAAAAAGCCCCGAGCCCTCGGGGCTAATCATAAAAAGCCTCGAGCCCTCGGGGCTAAATAAAAAAGAGCCCCGAGCCCTCGGGGCTAAATGATAAAAAGCCCCGAGCTCTCGGGGCTAAATAATAAAAAGCCCCGAGCCCTCGGGGCTAAATGAAAAATAGCCCCGAGCCCTCGGGGCTAAATAGAAAAGAGCCCCGAGCCCTCGGGGCTAAATAATGAAAAGCCCCGAGCTCTCGGGGCTAAATAATAAAAAGCCCCGAGCCCTCGGGGCTAAATAATAAAAAGCCCCGAGCCCTCGGGGCTAAATAAAAAATAGCCCCGAGCCCTCGGGGCTAAATAATGAAAAGCCTCGAGCCCTCGGGGCTAAATAAAAAATAGCCCCGAGCCCTCGGGGCTAAGTAATAAAAAGCCCCGAGCCCTCGGGGCTAAATAATAAAAAGCCCCGAGCCTTCGGGACTAAATAATAAAAAGCCCCGAGCCCTCGGGGCTAAATAAAAAATAGCCCCGAGCCCTCGGGGCTAAATAGAAAAGAGCCCCGAGCCCTCGGGGCTAAATAATAAAAAGCCCCGAGCTCTCGGGGCTAAATAATAAAAAGCCCCGAGCCCTCGGGACTAAATAATAAAAATCCTCGAGCCCTCGGGGTTAAATAAAAAATAGCCCCGAGCCCTCGGGGCTAAAAAATAAAAAGCCCCGAGCCCTCGGGGCTAAATAATAAAAAGCCCCGACCTCTCAGGGCTAAATAAAAAATAGCCCCGAGCCCTCGGGGCTAAGTAATAAAAAGCCCCGAGCCCTCGGGGCTAAATGATAAAAAGCCCCGAGCCTTCGGGGCTAAATAATAAAAAGCCCCGAGCCCTCGGGGCTAAATAAAATATAGCCCCGAGCCCTCGGTCCTAAATAATAAAAAGCCTCGAGCCCTCGGGGCTAAATAAAAAATAGCCCCGAGCCCTCGGGGCTAAGTAATAAAAAGCCCCGAGCCCTCGGGGCTAAATAATGAAAAGCCCCGAGCCCTCGGGGCTAAATAATAAAAAGCCCCGAGCCCTCGGGGCTAAATAAAAAATAGCCCCGAGCCCTCGGGGCTAAATAATAAAAAGCCCCGAGCTCTCGGGGCTAAATAATAAAAAGCCCCGAGACCTCGGGGCTAAATAATAAAAAGCCCCGAGCCCTCGGGGCTAAATAAAAAATAGCCCCGAGCCCTCGGGGCTAAATAATAAAAAGCCCCGAGCCCTCGGGGCTAAATAAAAAATAGCCCCGAGCCCTCGGGGCTAAATGATAAAAAGCTCCGAGCCCTCGGGGCTAAATAATAAAAAGCCACGAGCCCTCGGGGCTAAATAAAAAATAGCCCCGAGCCCTCGGGGCTAAGTAATAAAAAGCCCCGAGCCCTCGGGGCTAAATAAAAAATAGCCCCGAGCCCTTGGGGCTAAATAATAAAAAGCCCCGAGCCCTCGGGGCTAAATAAAAAAGAGCCCCGAGCCCTCGGGGCTAAATAATAAAAAGCCTCGAGCCCTCGGGGCTAAATAAAAAATAGCCCCGAGCCCTCGGGGCTAAGTAAGAAAAAGCCCCGAGCCCTCGGGGCTAAATAATAAAAAGCACCGAGCCTTCTAGGCTAAATAATAAAAAGCCCCGAGCCCTCGGGGCTGAATAAAAAATAGCCCCGAGCCCTCGGGGCTAAAGAAAAAATAGCCCCGAGCCCTCGGGGCTAAATAAAAAATAGCCCCGAGCCCTCGGGGCTAAATAATAAAAAGCCCCGAGCCCTCGGGGCTAAATGATAAAAAGCCCCGAGCCCTCGGGGCTAAATGAAAAATAGCCCCGAGCCCTCGGGGCTAAATAATAAAAAGCCCCGAGCCCTCGGGGCTAAATAATAAAAAGCCCCGAGCCCTCGGGGCTAAGTAATAAAAAGCCCCGAGCCCTCGGGGCTAAATAATAAAAAGCCCCGAGCCCTCGGGGCTAAGTAATAAAAAGCCCCGAGCCCTCGGGGCTAAATAATAAAAAGCCCCGAGCCCTCGGGGCTAAATAATAAAAAGCCCCGAGCCCTCGGGGCTAAATAATAAAAAGCCTCGAGCCCTCGGGGCTAAATAATAAAAAGCCCCGAGCCCTCGGGGCTAAATAAAAAATAGCCCCGAGCCCTCGGGGCTAAATAATAAAAAGCCCCGAGCCCTCGGGGCTAAATCATAAAAAGCCTCGAGCCCTCGGGGCTAAATAAAAAATAGCCCCGAGCCCTCGGGGCTAAATAATAAAAAGCCCCGAGCCCTCGGGGCTAAATAATAAAAAGCCTCGAGCCCTCGGGGCTAAATAAAAAATAGCCCCGAGCCCTCGGGGCTAAATAGAAAAGAGTCCCGAGCCCTCGGGGCTAAATAATAAAAAGCCCCGAGCCTTCGGGGCTAAATCATAAAAAGCCTCGAGCCCTCGGGGCTAAATAGAAAATAGCCCCGAGCCCTCGGGGCTAAATAATAAAAAGCCTCGAGCCCTCGGGGCTAAATAGAAAAGAGCCCCGAGCCCTCGGGGCTAACTAATAAAGAGCCCCGAGCTCTCGGGGCTAAATAATAAAGAGCCCCGAGCCCTCGGGGCTAAATAATAAAAAGCCCCGAGCCCTCGGGGCTAAAGAAAAAATAGCCCCGAGCCCTCGGGGCTAAATAAAAAATAGCCCCGAGCCCTCGGGGCTGAATAATAAGAAGCCCCGAGCCCTCGGGGCTAAATAAAAAATAGCCCCGAGCCCTCGGGGCTAAATAATAAAAAGCCCCGAGCCCTCGGGGCTAAATAAAAAAGAGCCCCGAGCCCTCGGGGCTAAATAATAAAAAGCCTCGAGCCCTCGGGGCTAAATAAAAAATAGCCCCGAGCCCTCGGGGCTAAATGAAAAAGAGCCCCGAGCTCTCGGGGCTAAATAATAAAAAGCCCCGAGCCCTCGGGGCTAAATAAAAAATAGCCCCGAGCCCTCGGGGCTAAATAGAAAAGAGCCCCGAGCCCTCGGGGCTAAATAATAAAAAGCCCCGAGCCCTCGGGGCTAAATAAAAAATAGCCCCGAGCCCTCGGGGCTAAATAATAAAAAGCCCCGAGTCCTTGGGGCTAAATAATAAAAAGCCCCGAGCCCTCGGGGCTAAATAAAACATAGCCCCGAGCCCTCGGGGCTAAATAATAAAAAGCCTCGAGCCCTCGGGGCTAAATAAAAAAGAGCCCCGAGCCCTCGGGACTAAATAAAAAATAGCCCCGAGCCCTCGGGGCTAAATAATAAAAAGCCTCGAGCCCTCGGGGCTAAATAAAAAATAGCCCCGATCCCTCGGGGCTAAGTAATGAAAAGCCCCGAGCCCTCGGGGCTAAATAAAAAATAGCCCCGAGCCCTCGGGGCTAAGTAATAAAAAGCCCCGAGCCCTCGGGGCTAAATAAAAAATAGCCCCGAGCCCTTGGGGCTAAATAAAAAATAGCCCCGAGCCCTCGGGGCTAAATGATAAAAAGCCCCGAGCCCTCGGGGCTAAATAATAAAAAGCCCCGAGCCCTCGGGGCTAAATGAAGAAGAGCCCCGAGCCCTCGGGGCTAAATAATAAAAAGCCTCGAGCCCTCGGGGCTAAATAAAAAAGAGCCCCGAGCCCTCGGGGCTAAATAAAAAATAGCCCCGAGCCCTCGGGGCTAAATAATAAAAAGCCTCGAGCCCTCGGGGCTAAATAAAAAATAGCCCCGAGCCCTCGGGGCTAAGTAATAAAAAGCCCCGAGCCCTCGGGGCTAAATAATAAAAAGCCCCGAGCCCTCGGGGCTAAATAAAAAATAGCCCCGAGCCCTCGGGGCTAAGTAATAAAAAGCCCCGAGCCTTCGGGGCTAAATGATAAAAGGCCCGAGCCCTCGGGGCTAAATAATAAAAAGCCCCGAGCCCTCGGGGCTAAATAAAAAATAGCCCCGAGCCCTCGGGGCTAAATAAAAAATAGCCCCGATCCCTCGGGGCTAAGTAATGAAAAGCCCCGAGCCCTCGGGGCTAAATAAAAAATAGCCCCGAGCCCTCGGGGCTAAGTAATAAAAAGCCCCGAGCCCTCGGGGCTAAATAAAAAATAGCCCCGAGCCCTCGGGGCTAAATAATAAAAAGCCCCGAGCCCTCGGGGCTAAATAATAAAAAGCCCCGAGCCCTCGGGGCTAAATAATAAAAAGCCCCGAGCCCTCGGGGCTAAATAATAAAAAGCCCCGAGCCCTCGGGGCTAAATAATAAAAAGCCCCGAGCCCTCGGGGCTAAATAAAAAATAGCCCCGAGCCCTCGGGGCTAAATAGAAAAGAGCCCCGAGCCCTCGGGGCTAAATGATAAAAAGCCCCGAGCTCTCGGGGCTAAATAATAAAATGCTCCGAGCCCTCGGGGCTAAATAATAAAAAGCCCCGAGCCCTCGGGGCTAAATAAAAAACAGCCCCGAGCCCTCGGGGCTGAATAATAAAAAGCCTCGAGCCCTCGGGGCTAAATAAAAAATAGCCCCGAGCCCTCGGGGCTAAATAGAAAAGAGCCCCGAGCCCTCGGGGCTAAATGATAAAAAGCCCCGAGCCCTCGGGGCTAAATAATAAAAAGCCCCGAGCCCTCGGGGCTAAATAATAAAAAGCCCCGAGCCCTCGGGGCTAAATAAAAAATAGCCCCGAGCCCTCGGGGCTAAATAATAAAAAGCCCCGAGCCCTCGGGGCTAAATAAAAAATAGCCCCGAGCCCTCGGGGCTAAATAATAAAAAGCCCCGAGCTCTCGGGGCTAAATAATAAAAAGCCCCGAGCCCTCGGGGCTAAATAATAAAAAGCCCCGAGCCCTCGGGGCTAAATAAAAAATAGCCCCGAGCCCTCGGGGCTAAATAATAAAAAGCCTCGAGCCCTCGGGGCTAAATAAAAAATAGCCCCGAGCCCTCGCGGCTAAATAATAAAAAGCCCCGAGCCCTCGGGGCTAAATAATAAAAGGCCTCGAGCCCTCGGGGCTAAATAAAAAAGAGCCCCGAGCCCTCGGGGCTAAATAATAAAAAGCCCCGAGCTCTCGGGGCTAAATAATAAAAAGCCCCGAGCCCTCGGGGCTAAATGAAAAATAGCCCCGAGCCCTCGGGGCTAAATAGAAAAGAGCCCCGAGCCCTCGGGGCTAAATAATGAAAAGCCCCGAGCTCTCGGGGCTGAATAATAAAAAGCCCCGAGCCCTCGGGGCTAAATAATAAAAAGCCCCGAGCCCTCGGGGCTAAATAAAAAATAGCCCCGAGCCCTCGGGGCTAAATAATAAAAAGCCTCGAGCCCTCGGGGCTAAATAAAAAATAGCCCCGAGCCCTCGGGGCTAAGTAATAAAAAGCCCCGAGCCCTCGGGGCTAAATAATAAAAAGCCCCGAGCCCTCGGGGCTAAATAAAAAATAGCCCCGAGCCCTCGGGGCTAAATAATAAAAAGCCTCGAGCCCTCGGGGCTAAATAAAAAATAGCCCCGAGCCCTCGCGGCTAAATAATAAAAAGCCCCGAGCCCTCGGGGCTAATCATAAAAAGCCTCGAGCCCTCGGGGCTAAATAAAAAAGAGCCCCGAGCCCTCGGGGCTAAATAATAAAAAGCCCCGAGCTCTCGGGGCTAAATAATAAAAAGCCCCGAGCCCTCGGGGCTAAATAATAAAAAGCCCCGAGCCCTCGGGGCTAAATAAAAAATAGCCCCGAGCCCTCGGGGCTAAATAATAAAAAGCCTCGAGCCCTCGGGGCTAAATAAAAAATAGCCCCGAGCCCTCGCGGCTAAATAATAAAAAGCCCCGAGCCCTCGGGGCTAAATAATAAAAGGCCTCGAGCCCTCGGGGCTAAATAAAAAAGAGCCCCGAGCCCTCGGGGCTAAATAATAAAAAGCCCCGAGCTCTCGGGGCTAAATAATAAAAAGCCCCGAGCCCTCGGGGCTAAATGAAAAATAGCCCCGAGCCCTCGGGGCTAAATAGAAAAGAGCCCCGAGCCCTCGGGGCTAAATAATGAAAAGCCCCGAGCTCTCGGGGCTGAATAATAAAAAGCCCCGAGCCCTCGGGGCTAAATAATAAAAAGCCCCGAGCCCTCGGGGCTAAATAAAAAATAGCCCCGAGCCCTCGGGGCTAAATAATAAAAAGCCTCGAGCCCTCGGGGCTAAATAAAAAATAGCCCCGAGCCCTCGGGGCTAAGTAATAAAAAGCCCCGAGCCCTCGGGGCTAAATGATAAAAAGCCCCGAGCCCTCGGGGCTAAATAAAAAAAAGCCCCGAGCCCTCGGGGCTAAATAATAAAAAGCCCCGAGCTCTCGGGGCTAAATAATAAAAAGCCCCGAGCCCTCGGGGCTAAATAATAAAAAGCCCCGAGCCCTCGGGGCTAAATAAAAAATAGCCCCGAGCCCTCGGGGCTAAATAATAAAAAGCCCCGAGCCCTCGGGGCTAAATAATAAAAAGCCCCGAGCCCTCGGGGCTAAATAAAAAATAGCCCCGAGCCCTCGGGGCTAAATAATAAAAAGCCCCGAGCCCTCGGGGCTAAATGATAAAAAGCCCCGAGCCCTCGGGGCTAAATAAAAAAAAGCCCCGAGCCCTCGGGGCTAAATAATAAAAAGCCCCGAGCTCTCGGGGCTAAATAATAAAAAGCCCCGAGCCCTCGGGGCTAAATAATAAAAAGCCCCGAGCCCTCGGGGCTAAATAAAAAATAGCCCCGAGCTCTCGGGGCTGAATAATAAAAAGCCCCGAGCCCTCGGGGCTAAATAATAAAAAGCCCCGAGCCCTCGGGGCTAAATAAAAAATAGCCCCGAGCCCTCGGGGCTAAATAATAAAAAGCCTCGAGCCCTCGGGGCTAAATAAAAAATAGCCCCGAGCCCTCGGGGCTAAGTAATAAAAAGCCCCGAGCCCTCGGGGCTAAATGATAAAAAGCCCCGAGCCCTCGGGGCTAAATAGAAAAGAGCCCCGAGCCCTCGGGGCTAAATAATGAAAAGCCCCGAGCTCTCGGGGCTAAATAATAAAAAGCCCCGAGCCCTCGGGGCTAAATAATAAAAAGCCCCGAGCCCTCGGGGCTAAATAAAAAATAGCCCCGAGCCCTCGGGGCTAAATAATAAAAAGCCTCGAGCCCTCGGGGCTAAATAAAAAATAGCCCCGAGCCCTCGGGGCTAAGTAATAAAAAGCCCCGAGCCCTCGGGGCTAAATAATAAAAAGCCCCGAGCCTTCGGGACTAAATAATAAAAAGCCCCGAGCCCTCGGGGCTAAATAAAAAATAGCCCCGAGCCCTCGGGGCTAAATAGAAAAGAGCCCCGAGCCCTCGGGGCTAAATAATAAAAAGCCCCGAGCTCTCGGGGCTAAATAATAAAAAGCCCCGAGCCCTCGGGACTAAATAATAAAAATCCTCGAGCCCTCGGGGTTAAATAAAAAATAGCCCCGAGCCCTCGGGGCTAAGTAATAAAAAGCCCCGAGCCCTCGGGGCTAAATAATAAAAAGCCCCGAGCCCTCAGGGCTAAATAAAAAATAGCCCCGAGCCCTCGGGGCTAAGTAATAAAAAGCCCCGAGCCCTCGGGGCTAAATGATAAAAAGCCCCGAGCCCTCGGGGCTAAATAATAAAAAGCCCCGAGCCCTCGGGGCTAAATAAAATATAGCCCCGAGCCCTCGGTCCTAAATAATAAAAAGCCTCGAGCCCTCGGGGCTAAATAAAAAATAGCCCCGAGCCCTCGGGGCTAAGTAATAAAAAGCCCCGAGCCCTCGGGGCTAAATAATGAAAAGCCCCGAGCCCTCGGGGCTAAATAATAAAAAGCCCCGAGCCCTCGGGGCTAAATAAAAAATAGCCCCGAGCCCTCGGGGCTAAATAATAAAAAGCCCCGAGCTCTCGGGGCTAAATAATAAAAAGCCCCGAGCCCTCGGGGCTAAATAATAAAAAGCCCCGAGCCCTCGGGGCTGAATAAAAAATAGCCCCGAGCCCTCGGGGCTAAATAATAAAAAGCCCCGAGCCCTCGGGGCTAAATAAAAAATAGCCCCGAGCCCTCGGGGCTAAATAATAAAAAGCCCCGAGCCCTCGGGGCTAAATAAAAAATAGCCCCGAGCCCTCGGGGCTAAATAATAAAAAGCCCCGAGCCCTCGGGGCTAAATAAAAAAGAAACCTGAGCCCTCGGGGCTAAATAATAAAAAGCCTCGAGCCCTCGGGGCTAAATAAAAAATAGCCCCGAGCCCTCGGGGCTAAATAATAAAAAGCCCCGAGCTCTCGGGGCTAAATAATAAAAAGCCCCGAGCCCTCGGGGCTAAATAATAAAAAGCCCCGAGCCCTCGGGGCTAAATAAAAAATAGCCCCGAGCCCTCGGGGCTAAATAATAAAAAGCCCCGAGCTTTCGGGGCTAAATAAAAAATAGCCCCGAGCCCTCGGGGCTGAATAATAAAAAGCCCCGAGCCCTCGGGGCTAAATAAAAAAGAGCCCCGAGCCCTCGGGGCTAAATAATAAAAAGCCTCGAGCCCTCGGGGCTAAATAAAAAATAGCCCCGAGCCCTCGGGGCTAAATAAAAAATAGCCCCGAGCCCTCGGGGCTAAATAATAAAAAGCCCCGAGCCCTCGGGGCTAAATAATAAAAAGCCCCGAGCCCTCGGGGCTAAATAAAAAATAGCCCCGAGCCCTCGGGGCTAAATAGAAAAGAGCCCCGAGCCCTCGGGGCTAAATGATAAAAAGCCCCGAGCTCTCGGGGCTAAATAATAAAATGCCCCGAGCCCTCGGGGCTAAATAATAAAAAGCCCCGAGCTCTCGGGGCTAAATAATAAAAAGCCCCGAGCCCTCGGGGCTAAATAATAAAAAGCCCCGAGCCCTCGGGGCTAAATAAAAAATAGCCCCGAGCCCTCGGGGCTAAATAATAAAAAGCCTCGAGCCCTCGGGGCTAAATAAAAAATAGCCCCGAGCCCTCGCGGCTAAATAATAAAAAGCCCCGAGCCCTCGGGGCTAAATAATAAAAGGCCTCGAGCCCTCGGGGCTAAATAAAAAAGAGCCCCGAGCCCTCGGGGCTAAATAATAAAAAGCCCCGAGCTCTCGGGGCTAAATAATAAAAAGCCCCGAGCCCTCGGGGCTGAATGAAAAATAGCCCCGAGCCCTCGGGGCTAAATAGAAAAGAGCCCCGAGCCCTCGGGGCTAAATAATGAAAAGCCCCGAGCTCTCGGGGCTGAATAATAAAAAGCCCCGAGCCCTCGGGGCTAAATAATAAAAAGCCCCGAGCCCTCGGGGCTAAATAAAAAATAGCCCCGAGCCCTCGGGGCTAAATAATAAAAAGCCTCGAGCCCTCGGGGCTAAATAAAAAATAGCCCCGAGCCCTCGGGGCTAAGTAATAAAAAGCCCCGAGCCCTCGGGGCTAAATGATAAAAAGCCCCGAGCCCTCGGGGCTAAATAAAAAAAAGCCCCGAGCCCTCGGGGCTAAATAATAAAAAGCCCCGAGCTCTCGGGGCTAAATAATAAAAAGCCCCGAGCCCTCGGGGCTAAATAATAAAAAGTCCCGAGCCCTCGGGGCTAAATAAAAAATAGCCCCGAGCCCTCGGGGCTAAATAATAAAAAGCCCCGAGCCCTCGGGGCTAAATAATAAAAAGCCCCGAGCCCTCGGGGCTAAATAAAAAATAGCCCCGAGCCCTCGGGGCTAAATAATAAAAAGCCCCGAGCCCTCGGGGCTAAATGATAAAAAGCCCCGAGCCCTCGGGGCTAAATAAAAAAAAGCCCCGAGCCCTCGGGGCTAAATAATAAAAAGCCCCGAGCTCTCGGGGCTAAATAATAAAAAGCCCCGAGCCCTCGGGGCTAAATAATAAAAAGCCCCGAGCCCTCGGGGCTAAATAAAAAATAGCCCCGAGCCCTCGGGGCTAAATAATAAAAAGCCCCGAGCCCTCGGGCCTAAATAATAAAAAGTCCCGAGCCCTCGGGGCTAAATAAAAAATAGCCCCGAGCCCTCGGGGCTAAATAATAAAAAGCCCCGAGCCCTCGGGGCTAAATAATAAAAAGCCCCGAGCCCTCGGGGCTAAATAAAAAATAGCCCCGAGCCCTCGGGGCTAAATAGAAAAGAGCCCCGAGCCCTCGGGGCTAAATGATAAAAAGCCCCGAGCTCTCGGGGCTAAATAATAAAATGCCCCGAGCCCTCGGGGCTAAATAATAAAAAGCCCCGAGCCCTCGGGGCTAAATAAAAAATAGCCCCGAGCCCTCGGGGCTGAATAATAAAAAGCCTCGAGCCCTCGGGGCTAAATAAAAAATAGCCCCGAGCCCTCGGGGCTAAATAGAAAAGAGCCCCGAGCCCTCGGGGCTAAATGATAAAAAGCCCCGAGCCCTCGGGGCTAAATAATAAAAAGCCCCGAGCCCTCGGGGCTAAATAATAGAAAGCCCCGAGCCCTCGGGGCTAAATAAAAAATAGCCCCGAGCCCTCGGGTTAAATAATAAAAAGCCCCGAACCCTCGGGGCTAAATAAAAAATAGCCCCGAGCCCTCGGGGCTAAATAATAAAAAGCCCCGAGCTCTCGGGGCTAAATAATGAAAAGCCCCGAGCCCTCGGGGCTAAATAATAAATGGCCCGAGCCCTCGGGGCTAAATAAAAAATAGCCCCGAGCCCTCGGGGCTAAATAATAAAAAGCCTCGAGCCCTCGGGGCTAAATAAAAGATAGCCCCGAGCCCTCGCGGCTAAATAATAAAAAGCCCCGAGCCCTCGGGGCTAATCATAAAAAGCCTCGAGCCCTCGGGGCTAAATAAAAAAGAGCCCCGAGCCCTCGGGGCTAAATGATAAAAAGCCCCGAGCTCTCGGGGCTAAATAATAAAAAGCCCCGAGCCCTCGGGGCTAAATGAAAAATAGCCCCGAGCCCTCGGGGCTAAATAGAAAAGAGCCCCGAGCCCTCGGGGCTAAATAATGAAAAGCCCCGAGCTCTCGGGGCTAAATAATAAAAAGCCCCGAGCCCTCGGGGCTAAATAATAAAAAGCCCCGAGCCCTCGGGGCTAAATAAAAAATAGCCCCGAGCCCTCGGGGCTAAATAATGAAAAGCCTCGAGCCCTCGGGGCTAAATAAAAAATAGCCCCGAGCCCTCGGGGCTAAGTAATAAAAAGCCCCGAGCCCTCGGGGCTAAATAATAAAAAGCCCCGAGCCTTCGGGACTAAATAATAAAAAGCCCCGAGCCCTCGGGGCTAAATAAAAAATAGCCCCGAGCCCTCGGGGCTAAATAGAAAAGAGCCCCGAGCCCTCGGGGCTAAATAATAAAAAGCCCCGAGCTCTCGGGGCTAAATAATAAAAAGCCCCGAGCCCTCGGGACTAAATAATAAAAATCCTCGAGCCCTCGGGGTTAAATAAAAAATAGCCCCGAGCCCTCGGGGCTAAGTAATAAAAAGCCCCGAGCCCTCGGGGCTAAATAATAAAAAGCCCCGAGCCCTCAGGGCTAAATAAAAAATAGCCCCGAGCCCTCGGGGCTAAGTAATAAAAAGCCCCGAGCCCTCGGGGCTAAATGATAAAAAGCCCCGAGCCTTCGGGGCTAAATAATAAAAAGCCCCGAGCCCTCGGGGCTAAATAAAATATAGCCCCGAGCCCTCGGTCCTAAATAATAAAAAGCCTCGAGCCCTCGGGGCTAAATAAAAAATAGCCCCGAGCCCTCGGGGCTAAGTAATAAAAAGCCCCGAGCCCTCGGGGCTAAATAATGAAAAGCCCCGAGCCCTCGGGGCTAAATAATAAAAAGCCCCGAGCCCTCGGGGCTAAATAAAAAATAGCCCCGAGCCCTCGGGGCTAAATAATAAAAAGCCCCGAGCTCTCGGGGCTAAATAATAAAAAGCCCCGAGCCCTCGGGGCTAAATAATAAAAAGCCCCGAGCCCTCGGGGCTAAATAAAAAATAGCCCCGAGCCCTCGGGGCTAAATAATAAAAAGCCCCGAGCCCTCGGGGCTAAATAAAAAATAGCCCCGAGCCCTCGGGGCTAAATGATAAAAAGCTCCGAGCCCTCGGGGCTAAATAATAAAAAGCCACGAGCCCTCGGGGCTAAATAAAAAATAGCCCCGAGCCCTCGGGGCTAAATAATAAAAAGCCCCGAGCTCTCGGGGCTAAATAATGAAAAGCCCCGAGCCCTCGGGGCTAAATAATAAAAAGCCCCGAGCCCTCGGGGCTAAATAAAAAATAGCCCCGAGCCCTCGGGGCTAAATAATAAAAAGCCTCGAGCCCTCGGGGCTAAATAAAAGATAGCCCCGAGCCCTCGCGGCTAAATAATAAAAAGCCCCGAGCCCTCGGGGCTAATCATAAAAAGCCTCGAGCCCTCGGGGCTAAATAAAAAAGAGCCCCGAGCCCTCGGGGCTAAATGATAAAAAGCCCCGAGCTCTCGGGGCTAAATAATAAAAAGCCCCGAGCCCTCGGGGCTAAATGAAAAATAGCCCCGAGCCCTCGGGGCTAAATAGAAAAGAGCCCCGAGCCCTCGGGGCTAAATAATGAAAAGCCCCGAGCTCTCGGGGCTAAATAATAAAAAGCCCCGAGCCCTCGGGGCTAAATAATAAAAAGCCCCGAGCCCTCGGGGCTAAATAAAAAATAGCCCCGAGCCCTCGGGGCTAAATAATGAAAAGCCTCGAGCCCTCGGGGCTAAATAAAAAATAGCCCCGAGCCCTCGGGGCTAAGTAATAAAAAGCCCCGAGCCCTCGGGGCTAAATAATAAAAAGCCCCGAGCCTTCGGGACTGAATAATAAAAAGCCCCGAGCCCTCGGGGCTAAATAAAAAATAGCCCCGAGCCCTCGGGGCTAAATAGAAAAGAGCCCCGAGCCCTCGGGGCTAAATAATAAAAAGCCCCGAGCTCTCGGGGCTAAATAATAAAAAGCCCCGAGCCCTCGGGACTAAATAATAAAAATCCTCGAGCCCTCGGGGTTAAATAAAAAATAGCCCCGAGCCCTCGGGGCTAAGTAATAAAAAGCCCCGAGCCCTCGGGGCTAAATGAAAAATAGCCCCGAGCCCTCGGGGCTAAATAGAAAAGAGCCCCGAGCCCTCGGGGCTAAATAATGAAAAGCCCCGAGCTCTCGGGGCTAAATAATAAAAAGCCCCGAGCCCTCGGGGCTAAATAATAAAAAGCCCCGAGCCCTCGGGGCTAAATAAAAAATAGCCCCGAGCCCTCGGGGCTAAATAATGAAAAGCCTCGAGCCCTCGGGGCTAAATAAAAAATAGCCCCGAGCCCTCGGGGCTAAGTAATAAAAAGCCCCGAGCCCTCGGGGCTAAATAATAAAAAGCCCCGAGCCTTCGGGACTAAATAATAAAAAGCCCCGAGCCCTCGGGGCTAAATAAAAAATAGCCCCGAGCCCTCGGGGCTAAATAGAAAAGAGCCCCGAGCCCTCGGGGCTAAATAATAAAAAGCCCCGAGCTCTCGGGGCTAAATAATAAAAAGCCCCGAGCCCTCGGGACTAAATAATAAAAATCCTCGAGCCCTCGGGGTTAAATAAAAAATAGCCCCGAGCCCTCGGGGCTAAGTAATAAAAAGCCCCGAGCCCTCGGGGCTAAATAATAAAAAGCCCCGAGCCCTCAGGGCTAAATAAAAAATAGCCCCGAGCCCTCGGGGCTAAGTAATAAAAAGCCCCGAGCCCTCGGGGCTAAATGATAAAAAGCCCCGAGCCTTCGGGGCTAAATAATAAAAAGCCCCGAGCCCTCGGGGCTAAATAAAATATAGCCCCGAGCCCTCGGTCCTAAATAATAAAAAGCCTCGAGCCCTCGGGGCTAAATAAAAAATAGCCCCGAGCCCTCGGGGCTAAGTAATAAAAAGCCCCGAGCCCTCGGGGCTAAATAATGAAAAGCCCCGAGCCCTCGGGGCTAAATAATAAAAAGCCCCGAGCCCTCGGGGCTAAATAAAAAATAGCCCCGAGCCCTCGGGGCTAAATAATAAAAAGCCCCGAGCTCTCGGGGCTAAATAATAAAAAGCCCCGAGCCCTCGGGGCTAAATAATAAAAAGCCCCGAGCCCTCGGGGCTAAATAAAAAATAGCCCCGAGCCCTCGGGGCTAAATAATAAAAAGCCCCGAGCCCTCGGGGCTAAATAAAAAATAGCCCCGAGCCCTCGGGGCTAAATGATAAAAAGCTCCGAGCCCTCGGGGCTAAATAATAAAAAGCCACGAGCCCTCGGGGCTAAATAAAAAATAGCCCCGAGCCCTCGGGGCTAAATAATAAAAAGCCCCGAGCTCTCGGGGCTAAATAATGAAAAGCCCCGAGCCCTCGGGGCTAAATAATAAAAAGCCCCGAGCCCTCGGGGCTAAATAAAAAATAGCCCCGAGCCCTCGGGGCTAAATAATAAAAAGCCTCGAGCCCTCGGGGCTAAATAAAAGATAGCCCCGAGCCCTCGCGGCTAAATAATAAAAAGCCCCGAGCCCTCGGGGCTAATCATAAAAAGCCTCGAGCCCTCGGGGCTAAATAAAAAAGAGCCCCGAGCCCTCGGGGCTAAATGATAAAAAGCCCCGAGCTCTCGGGGCTAAATAATAAAAAGCCCCGAGCCCTCGGGGCTAAATGAAAAATAGCCCCGAGCCCTCGGGGCTAAATAGAAAAGAGCCCCGAGCCCTCGGGGCTAAATAATGAAAAGCCCCGAGCTCTCGGGGCTAAATAATAAAAAGCCCCGAGCCCTCGGGGCTAAATAATAAAAAGCCCCGAGCCCTCGGGGCTAAATAAAAAATAGCCCCGAGCCCTCGGGGCTAAATAATGAAAAGCCTCGAGCCCTCGGGGCTAAATAAAAAATAGCCCCGAGCCCTCGGGGCTAAGTAATAAAAAGCCCCGAGCCCTCGGGGCTAAATAATAAAAAGCCCCGAGCCTTCGGGACTGAATAATAAAAAGCCCCGAGCCCTCGGGGCTAAATAAAAAATAGCCCCGAGCCCTCGGGGCTAAATAGAAAAGAGCCCCGAGCCCTCGGGGCTAAATAATAAAAAGCCCCGAGCTCTCGGGGCTAAATAATAAAAAGCCCCGAGCCCTCGGGACTAAATAATAAAAATCCTCGAGCCCTCGGGGTTAAATAAAAAATAGCCCCGAGCCCTCGGGGCTAAGTAATAAAAAGCCCCGAGCCCTCGGGGCTAAATAATAAAAAGCCCCGAGCCCTCAGGGCTAAATAAAAAATAGCCCCGAGCCCTCGGGGCTAAGTAATAAAAAGCCCCGAGCCCTCGGGGCTAAATGATAAAAAGCCCCGAGCCTTCGGGGCTAAATAATAAAAAGCCCCGAGCCCTCGGGGCTAAATAAAATATAGCCCCGAGCCCTCGGTCCTAAATAATAAAAAGCCTCGAGCCCTCGGGGCTAAATAAAAAATAGCCCCGAGCCCTCGGGGCTAAGTAATAAAAAGCCCCGAGCCCTCGGGGCTAAATAATGAAAAGCCCCGAGCCCTCGGGGCTAAATAATAAAAAGCCCCGAGCCCTCGGGGCTAAATAAAAAATAGCCCCGAGCCCTCGGGGCTAAATAATAAAAAGCCCCGAGCTCTCGGGGCTAAATAATAAAAAGCCCCGAGCCCTCGGGGCTAAATAATAAAAAGCCCCGAGCCCTCGGGGCTAAATAAAAAATAGCCCCGAGCCCTCGGGGCTAAATAATAAAAAGCCCCGAGCCCTCGGGGCTAAATAAAAAATAGCCCCGAGCCCTCGGGGCTAAATGATAAAAAGCTCCGAGCCCTCGGGGCTAAATAATAAAAAGCCACGAGCCCTCGGGGCTAAATAAAAAATAGCCCCGAGCCCTCGGGGCTAAGTAATAAAAAGCCCCGAGCCCTCGGGGCTAAATAAAAAATAGCCCCGAGCCCTTGGGGCTAAATAATAAAAAGCCCCGAGCCCTCGGGGCTAAATAAAAAAGAGCCCCGAGCCCTCGGGGCTAAATAATAAAAAGCCTCGAGCCCTCGGGGCTAAATAAAAAATAGCCCCGAGCCCTCGGGGCTAAGTAAGAAAAAGCCCCGAGCCCTCGGGGCTAAATAATAAAAAGCACCGAGCCTTCTAGGCTAAATAATAAAAAGCCCCGAGCCCTCGGGGCTGAATAAAAAATAGCCCCGAGCCCTCGGGGCTAAAGAAAAAATAGCCCCGAGCCCTCGGGGCTAAATAAAAAATAGCCCCGAGCCCTCGGGGCTAAATAATAAAAAGCCCCGAGCCCTCGGGGCTAAATGATAAAAAGCCCCGAGCCCTCGGGGCTAAATGAAAAATAGCCCCGAGCCCTCGGGGCTAAATAATAAAAAGCCCCGAGCCCTCGGGGCTAAATAATAAAAAGCCCCGAGCCCTCGGGGCTAAGTAATAAAAAGCCCCGAGCCCTCGGGGCTAAATAATAAAAAGCCCCGAGCCCTCGGGGCTAAGTAATAAAAAGCCCCGAGCCCTCGGGGCTAAATAATAAAAAGCCCCGAGCCCTCGGGGCTAAATAATAAAAAGCCCCGAGCCCTCGGGGCTAAATAATAAAAAGCCTCGAGCCCTCGGGGCTAAATAATAAAAAGCCCCGAGCCCTCGGGGCTAAATAAAAAATAGCCCCGAGCCCTCGGGGCTAAATAATAAAAAGCCCCGAGCCCTCGGGGCTAAATCATAAAAAGCCTCGAGCCCTCGGGGCTAAATAAAAAATAGCCCCGAGCCCTCGGGGCTAAATAATAAAAAGCCCCGAGCCCTCGGGGCTAAATAATAAAAAGCCTCGAGCCCTCGGGGCTAAATAAAAAATAGCCCCGAGCCCTCGGGGCTAAATAGAAAAGAGTCCCGAGCCCTCGGGGCTAAATAATAAAAAGCCCCGAGCCTTCGGGGCTAAATCATAAAAAGCCTCGAGCCCTCGGGGCTAAATAGAAAATAGCCCCGAGCCCTCGGGGCTAAATAATAAAAAGCCTCGAGCCCTCGGGGCTAAATAGAAAAGAGCCCCGAGCCCTCGGGGCTAAATAATAAAGAGCCCCGAGCTCTCGGGGCTAAATAATAAAGAGCCCCGAGCCCTCGGGGCTAAATAATAAAAAGCCCCGAGCCCTCGGGGCTAAAGAAAAAATAGCCCCGAGCCCTCGGGGCTAAATAAAAAATAGCCCCGAGCCCTCGGGGCTGAATAATAAGAAGCCCCGAGCCCTCGGGGCTAAATAAAAAATAGCCCCGAGCCCTCGGGGCTAAATAATAAAAAGCCCCGAGCCCTCGGGGCTAAATAAAAAAGAGCCCCGAGCCCTCGGGGCTAAATAATAAAAAGCCTCGAGCCCTCGGGGCTAAATAAAAAATAGCCCCGAGCCCTCGGGGCTAAATGAAAAAGAGCCCCGAGCTCTCGGGGCTAAATAATAAAAAGCCCCGAGCCCTCGGGGCTAAATAAAAAATAGCCCCGAGCCCTCGGGGCTAAATAGAAAAGAGCCCCGAGCCCTCGGGGCTAAATAATAAAAAGCCCCGAGCCCTCGGGGCTAAATAAAAAATAGCCCCGAGCCCTCGGGGCTAAATAATAAAAAGCCCCGAGTCCTTGGGGCTAAATAATAAAAAGCCCCGAGCCCTCGGGGCTAAATAACACATAGCCCCGAGCCCTCGGGGCTAAATAATAAAAAGCCTCGAGCTCTCGGGGCTAAATAAAAAAGAGCCCCGAGCCCTCGGGACTAAATAAAAAATAGCCCCGAGCCCTCGGGGCTAAATAATAAAAAGCCTCGAGCCCTCGGGGCTAAATAAAAAATAGCCCCGATCCCTCGGGGCTAAGTAATGAAAAGCCCCGAGCCCTCGGGGCTAAATAAAAAATAGCCCCGAGCCCTCGGGGCTAAGTAATAAAAAGCCCCGAGCCCTCGGGGCTAAATAAAAAATAGCCCCGAGCCCTTGGGGCTAAATAAAAAATAGCCCCGAGCCCTCGGGGCTAAGTAATAAAAAGCCCCGAGCCTTCGGGGCTAAATGATAAACGGCCCGAGCCCTCGGGGCTAAATAATAAAAAGCCCCGAGCCCTCGGGGCTAAATAAAAAATAGCCCCGAGCCCTCGGGGCTAAATAAAAAATAGCCCCGATCCCTCGGGGCTAAGTAATGAAAAGCCCCGAGCCCTCGGGGCTAAATAAAAAATAGCCCCGAGCCCTCGGGGCTAAATAGAAAAGAGCCCCGAGCCCTCGGGGCTAAATGATAAAAAGCCCCGAGCCCTCGGGGCTAAATAATAAAAAGCCCCGAGCCCTCGGGGCTAAATAATAAAAAGCCCCGAGCCCTCGGGGCTAAATAAAAAATAGCCCCGAGCCCTCGGGGCTAAATAATAAAAAGCCCCGAGCCCTCGGGGCTAAATAAAAAATAGCCCCGAGCCCTCGGGGCTAAATAATAAAAAGCCCCGAGCTCTCGGGGCTAAATAATAAAAAGCCCCGAGCCCTCGGGGCTAAATAATAAAAAGCCCCGAGCCCTCGGGGCTAAATAAAAAATAGCCCCGAGCCCTCGGGGCTAAATAATAAAAAGCCTCGAGCCCTCGGGGCTAAATAAAAAATAGCCCCGAGCCCTCGCGGCTAAATAATAAAAAGCCCCGAGCCCTCGGGGCTAAATAATAAAAAGCCCCGAGCCCTCGGGGCTAAATAAAAAATAGCCCCGAGCCCTCGGGGCTAAATAATAAAAAGCCCCGAGCCCTCGGGGCTAAATAAAAAATAGCCCCGAGCCCTCGGGGCTAAATAATAAAAAGCCCCGAGCTCTCGGGGCTAAATAATAAAAAGCCCCGAGCCCTCGGGGCTAAATAATAAAAAGCCCCGAGCCCTCGGGGCTAAATGAAGAAGAGCCCCGAGCCCTCGGGGCTAAATAATAAAAAGCCTCGAGCCCTCGGGGCTAAATAAAAAAGAGCCCCGAGCCCTCGGGGCTAAATAAAAAATAGCCCCGAGCCCTCGGGGCTAAATAATAAAAAGCCTCGAGCCCTCGGGGCTAAATAAAAAATAGCCCCGAGCCCTCGGGGCTAAGTAATAAAAAGCCCCGAGCCCTCGGGGCTAAATAATAAAAAGCCCCGAGCCCTCGGGGCTAAATAAAAAATAGCCCCGAGCCCTCGGGGCTAAGTAATAAAAAGCCCCGAGCCTTCGGGGCTAAATGATAAACGGCCCGAGCCCTCGGGGCTAAATAATAAAAAGCCCCGAGCCCTCGGGGCTAAATAAAAAATAGCCCCGAGCCCTCGGGGCTAAATAAAAAATAGCCCCGATCCCTCGGGGCTAAGTAATGAAAAGCCCCGAGCCCTCGGGGCTAAATAAAAAATAGCCCCGAGCCCTCGGGGCTAAGTAATAAAAAGCCCCGAGCCCTCGGGGCTAAATAAAAAATAGCCCCGAGCCCTCGGGGCTAAATAATAAAAAGCCCCGAGCCCTCGGGGCTAAATAATAAAAAGCCCCGAGCCCTCGGGGCTAAATAATAAAAAGCCCCGAGCCCTCGGGGCTAAATAATAAAAAGCCCCGAGCCCTCGGGGCTAAATAATAAAAAGCCCCGAGCCCTCGGGGCTAAATAAAAAATAGCCCCGAGCCCTCGGGGCTAAATAGAAAAGAGCCCCGAGCCCTCGGGGCTAAATGATAAAAAGCCCCGAGCTCTCGGGGCTAAATAATAAAATGCCCCGAGCCCTCGGGGCTAAATAATAAAAAGCCCCGAGCCCTCGGGGCTAAATAAAAAACAGCCCCGAGCCCTCGGGGCTGAATAATAAAAAGCCTCGAGCCCTCGGGGCTAAATAAAAAATAGCCCCGAGCCCTCGGGGCTAAATAGAAAAGAGCCCCGAGCCCTCGGGGCTAAATGATAAAAAGCCCCGAGCCCTCGGGGCTAAATAATAAAAAGCCCCGAGCCCTCGGGGCTAAATAATAAAAAGCCCCGAGCCCTCGGGGCTAAATAAAAAATAGCCCCGAGCCCTCGGGGCTAAATAATAAAAAGCCCCGAGCCCTCGGGGCTAAATAAAAAATAGCCCCGAGCCCTCGGGGCTAAATAATAAAAAGCCCCGAGCTCTCGGGGCTAAATAATAAAAAGCCCCGAGCCCTCGGGGCTAAATAATAAAAAGCCCCGAGCCCTCGGGGCTAAATAAAAAATAGCCCCGAGCCCTCGGGGCTAAATAATAAAAAGCCTCGAGCCCTCGGGGCTAAATAAAAAATAGCCCCGAGCCCTCGCGGCTAAATAATAAAAAGCCTCGAGCCCTCGGGGCTAAATAATAAAAAGCCTCGAGCCCTCGGGGCTAAATAAAAAAGAGCCCCGAGCCCTCGGGGCTAAATAATAAAAAGCCCCGAGCTCTCGGGGCTAAATAATAAAAAGCCCCGAGCCCTCGGGGCTAAATGAAAAATAGCCCCGAGCCCTCGGGGCTAAATAGAAAAGAGTCCCGAGCCCTCGGGGCTAAATAATGAAAAGCCCCGAGCTCTCGGGGCTAAATAATAAAAAGCCCCGAGCCCTCGGGGCTAAATAATGAAAAGCCCCGAGCCCTCGGGGCTAAATAAAAAATAGCCCCGAGCCCTCGGGGCTAAATAATAAAAAGCCTCGAGCCCTCGGGGCTAAATAAAAAATAGCCCCGAGCCCTCGGGGCTAAGTAATAAAAAGCCCCGAGCCCTCGGGGCTAAATAATAAAAAGCCCCGAGCCCTCGGGGCTAAATAAAAAATAGCCCCGAGCCCTCGGGGCTAAATAATAAAAAGCCTCGAGCCCTCGGGGCTAAATAAAAAATAGCCCCGAGCCCTCGCGGCTAAATAATAAAAAGCCCCGAGCCCTCGGGGCTAATCATAAAAAGCCTCGAGCCCTCGGGGCTAAATAAAAAAGAGCCCCGAGCCCTCGGGGCTAAATAATAAAAAGCCCCGAGCTCTCGGGGCTAAATAATAAAAAGCCCCGAGCCCTCGGGGCTAAATAATAAAAAGCCCCGAGCCCTCGGGGCTAAATAAAAAATAGCCCCGAGCCCTCGGGGCTAAATAATAAAAAGCCTCGAGCCCTCGGGGCTAAATAAAAAATAGCCCCGAGCCCTCGCGGCTAAATAATAAAAAGCCCCGAGCCCTCGGGGCTAAATAATAAAAGGCCTCGAGCCCTCGGGGCTAAATAAAAAAGAGCCCCGAGCCCTCGGGGCTAAATAATAAAAAGCCCCGAGCTCTCGGGGCTAAATAATAAAAAGCCCCGAGCCCTCGGGGCTAAATGAAAAATAGCCCCGAGCCCTCGGGGCTAAATAGAAAAGAGCCCCGAGCCCTCGGGGCTAAATAATGAAAAGCCCCGAGCTCTCGGGGCTGAATAATAAAAAGCCCCGAGCCCTCGGGGCTAAATAATAAAAAGCCCCGAGCCCTCGGGGCTAAATAAAAAATAGCCCCGAGCCCTCGGGGCTAAATAATAAAAAGCCTCGAGCCCTCGGGGCTAAATAAAAAATAGCCCCGAGCCCTCGGGGCTAAGTAATAAAAAGCCCCGAGCCCTCGGGGCTAAATGATAAAAAGCCCCGAGCCCTCGGGGCTAAATAAAAAAAAGCCCCGAGCCCTCGGGGCTAAATAATAAAAAGCCCCGAGCTCTCGGGGCTAAATAATAAAAAGCCCCGAGCCCTCGGGGCTAAATAAAAAATAGCCCCGAGCCCTCGGGGCTAAATAATAAAAAGCCCCGAGCCCTCGGGGCTAAATAATAAAAAGCCCCGAGCCCTCGGGGCTAAATAAAAAATAGCCCCGAGCCCTCGGGGCTAAATAGAAAAGAGCCCCGAGCCCTCGGGGCTAAATGATAAAAAGCCCCGAGCTCTCGGGGCTAAATAATAAAATGCCCCGAGCCCTCGGGGCTAAATAATAAAAAGCCCCGAGCCCTCGGGGCTAAATAAAAAATAGCCCCGAGCCCTCGGGGCTGAATAATAAAAAGCCTCGAGCCCTCGGGGCTAAATAAAAATAGCCCCGAGCCCTCGGGGCTAAATAGAAAAGAGCCCCGAGCCCTCGGGGCTAAATGATAAAAAGCCCCGAGCCCTCGGGGCTAAATAATAAAAAGCCCCGAGCCCTCGGGGCTAAATAATAGAAAGCCCCGAGCCCTCGGGGCTAAATAAAAAATAGCCCCGAGCCCTCGGGTTAAATAATAAAAAGCCCCGAACCCTCGGGGCTAAATAAAAAATAGCCCCGAGCCCTCGGGGCTAAATAATAAAAAGCCCCGAGCTCTCGGGGCTAAATAATGAAAAGCCCCGAGCCCTCGGGGCTAAATAATAAAAAGCCCCGAGCCCTCGGGGCTAAATAAAAAATAGCCCCGAGCCCTCGGGGCTAAATAATAAAAAGCCTCGAGCCCTCGGGGCTAAATAAAAGATAGCCCCGAGCCCTCGCGGCTAAATAATAAAAAGCCCCGAGCCCTCGGGGCTAATCATAAAAAGCCTCGAGCCCTCGGGGCTAAATAAAAAAGAGCCCCGAGCCCTCGGGGCTAAATGATAAAAAGCCCCGAGCTCTCGGGGCTAAATAATAAAAAGCCCCGAGCCCTCGGGGCTAAATGAAAAATAGCCCCGAGCCCTCGGGGCTAAATAGAAAAGAGCCCCGAGCCCTCGGGGCTAAATAATGAAAAGCCCCGAGCTCTCGGGGCTAAATAATAAAAAGCCCCGAGCCCTCGGGGCTAAATAATAAAAAGCCCCGAGCCCTCGGGGCTAAATAAAAAATAGCCCCGAGCCCTCGGGGCTAAATAATGAAAAGCCTCGAGCCCTCGGGGCTAAATAAAAAATAGCCCCGAGCCCTCGGGGCTAAGTAATAAAAAGCCCCGAGCCCTCGGGGCTAAATAATAAAAAGCCCCGAGCCTTCAGGACTAAATAATAAAAAGCCCCGAGCCCTCGGGGCTAAATAAAAAATAGCCCCGAGCCCTCGGGGCTAAATAGAAAAGAGCCCCGAGCCCTCGGGGCTAAATAATAAAAAGCCCCGAGCTCTCGGGGCTAAATAATAAAAAGCCCCGAGCCCTCGGGACTAAATAATAAAAATCCTCGAGCCCTCGGGGTTAAATAAAAAATAGCCCCGAGCCCTCGGGGCTAAGTAATAAAAAGCCCCGAGCCCTCGGGGCTAAATAATAAAAAGCCCCGAGCCCTCAGGGCTAAATAAAAAATAGCCCCGAGCCCTCGGGGCTAAGTAATAAAAAGCCCCGAGCCCTCGGGGCTAAATGATAAAAAGCCCCGAGCCTTCGGGGCTAAATAATAAAAAGCCCCGAGCCCTCGGGGCTAAATAAAATATAGCCCCGAGCCCTCGGTCCTAAATAATAAAAAGCCTCGAGCCCTCGGGGCTAAATAAAAAATAGCCCCGAGCCCTCGGGGCTAAGTAATAAAAAGCCCCGAGCCCTCGGGGCTAAATAATGAAAAGCCCCGAGCCCTCGGGGCTAAATAATAAAAAGCCCCGAGCCCTCGGGGCTAAATAAAAAATAGCCCCGAGCCCTCGGGGCTAAATAATAAAAAGCCGCGAGCTCTCGGGGCTAAATATTAAAAAGCCCCGAGCCCTCGGGGCTAAATAATAAAAAGCCCCGAGCCCTCGGGGCTAAATAAAAAATAGCCCCGAGCCCTCGGGGCTAAATAATAAAAAGCCCCGAGCCCTCGGGGCTAAATAAAAAATAGCCCCGAGCCCTCGGGGCTAAATGATAAAAAGCTCCGAGCCCTCGGGGCTAAATAATAAAAAGCCACGAGCCCTCGGGGCTAAATAAAAAATAGCCCCGAGCCCTCGGGGCTAAATAATAAAAAGCCCCGAGCTCTCGGGGCTAAATAATGAAAAGCCCCGAGCCCTCGGGGCTAAATAATAAAAAGCCCCGAGCCCTCGGGGCTAAATAAAAAATAGCCCCGAGCCCTCGGGGCTAAATAATAAAAAGCCTCGAGCCCTCGGGGCTAAATAAAAGATAGCCCCGAGCCCTCGCGGCTAAATAATAAAAAGCCCCGAGCCCTCGGGGCTAATCATAAAAAGCCTCGAGCCCTCGGGGCTAAATAAAAAAGAGCCCCGAGCCCTCGGGGCTAAATGATAAAAAGCCCCGAGCTCTCGGGGCTAAATAATAAAAAGCCCCGAGCCCTCGGGGCTAAATGAAAAATAGCCCCGAGCCCTCGGGGCTAAATAGAAAAGAGCCCCGAGCCCTCTGGGCTAAATAATGAAAAGCCCCGAGCTCTCGGGGCTAAATAATAAAAAGCCCCGAGCCCTCGGGGCTAAATAATAAAAAGCCCCGAGCCCTCGGGGCTAAATAAAAAATAGCCCCGAGCCCTCGGGGTTAAATAATGAAAAGCCTCGAGCCCTCGGGGCTAAATAAAAAATAGCCCCGAGCCCTCGGGGCTAAGTAATAAAAAGCCCCGAGCCCTCGGGGCTAAATAATAAAAAGCCCCGAGCCTTCGGGACTAAATAATAAAAAGCCCCGAGCCCTCGGGGCTAAATAAAAAATAGCCCCGAGCCCTCGGGGCTAAATAGAAAAGAGCCCCGAGCCCTCGGGGCTAAATAATAAAAAGCCCCGAGCTCTCGGGGCTAAATAAAATATAGCCCCGAGCCCTCGGTCCTAAATAATAAAAAGCCTCGAGCCCTCGGGGCTAAATAAAAAATAGCCCCGAGCCCTCGGGGCTAAGTAATAAAAAGCCCCGAGCCCTCGGGGCTAAATAATGAAAAGCCCCGAGCCCTCGGGGCTAAATAATAAAAAGCCCCTAGCCCTCGGGGCTAAATAAAAAATAGCCCCGAGCCCTCGGGGCTAAATAATAAAAAGCCCCGAGCTCTCGGGGCTAAATAATAAAAAGCCCCGAGCCCTCGGGGCTAAATAATAAAAAGCCCCGAGCCCTCGGGGCTAAATAAAAAATAGCCCCGAGCCCTCGGGGCTAAATAATAAAAAGCCCCGAGCCCTCGGGGCTAAATAAAAAATAGCCCCGAGCCCTCGGGGCTAAATGATAAAAAGCTCCGAGCCCTCGGGGCTAAATAATAAAAAGCCACGAGCCCTCGGGGCTAAATAAAAAATAGCCCCGAGCCCTCGGGGCTAAGTAATAAAAAGCCCCGAGCCCTCGGGGCTAAATAAAAAATAGCCCCGAGCCCTTGGGGCTAAATAATAAAAAGCCCCGAGCCCTCGGGGCTAAATAAAAAAGAGCCCCGAGCCCTCGGGGCTAAATAATAAAAAGCCTCGAGCCCTCGGGGCTAAATAAAAAATAGCCCCGAGCCCTCGGGGCTAAGTAAGAAAAAGCCCCGAGCCCTCGGGGCTAAATAATAAAAAGCACCGAGCCTTCTAGGCTAAATAATAAAAAGCCCCGAGCCCTCGGGGCTGAATAAAAAATAGCCCCGAGCCCTCGGGGCTAAAGAAAAAATAGCCCCGAGCCCTCGGGGCTAAATAAAAAATAGCCCCGAGCCCTCGGGGCTAAATAATAAAAAGCCCCGAGCCTTCGGGACTAAATAATAAAAAGCCCCGAGCCCTCGGGGCTAAATAAAAAATAGCCCCGAGCCCTCGGGGCTAAATAGAAAAGAGCCCCGAGCCCTCGGGGCTAAATAATAAAAAGCCCCGAGCTCTCGGGGCTAAATAATAAAAAGCCCCGAGCCCTCGGGACTAAATAATAAAAATCCTCGAGCCCTCGGGGTTAAATAAAAAATAGCCCCGAGCCCTCGGGGCTAAGTAATAAAAAGCCCCGAGCCCTCGGGGCTAAATAATAAAAAGCCCCGAGCCCTCAGGGCTAAATAAAAAATAGCCCCGAGCCCTCGGGGCTAAGTAATAAAATGCCCCGAGCCCTCGGGGCTAAATGATAAAAAGCCCCGAGCCTTCGGGGCTAAATAATAAAAAGCCCCGAGCCCTCGGGGCTAAATAAAATATAGCCCCGAGCCCTCGGTCCTAAATAATAAAAAGCCTCGAGCCCTCGGGGCTAAATAAAAAATAGCCCCGAGCCCTCGGGGCTAAGTAATAAAAAGCCCCGAGCCCTCGGGGCTAAATAATGAAAAGCCCCGAGCCCTCGGGGCTAAATAATAAAAAGCCCCGAGCCCTCGGGGCTAAATAAAAAATAGCCCCGAGCCCTCGGGGCTAAATAATAAAAAGCCCCGAGCTCTCGGGGCTAAATAATAAAAAGCCCCGAGCCCTCGGGGCTAAATAATAAAAAGCCCCGAGCCCTCGGGGCTAAATAAAAAATAGCCCCGAGCCCTCGGGGCTAAATAATAAAAAGCCCCGAGCCCTCGGGGCTAAATAAAAAATAGCCCCGAGCCCTCGGGGCTAAATGATAAAAAGCTCCGAGCCCTCGGGGCTAAATAATAAAAAGCCACGAGCCCTCGGGGCTAAATAAAAAATAGCCCCGAGCCCTCGGGGCTAAGTAATAAAAAGCCCCGAGCCCTCGGGGCTAAATAAAAAATAGCCCCGAGCCCTTGGGGCTAAATAATAAAAAGCCCCGAGCCCTCGGGGCTAAATAAAAAAGAGCCCCGAGCCCTCGGGGCTAAATAATAAAAAGCCTCGAGCCCTCGGGGCTAAATAAAAAATAGCCCCGAGCCCTCGGGGCTAAGTAAGAAAAAGCCCCGAGCCCTCGGGGCTAAATAATAAAAAGCACCGAGCCTTCTAGGCTAAATAATAAAAAGCCCCGAGCCCTCAGGGCTGAATAAAAAATAGCCCCGAGCCCTCGGGGCTAAAGAAAAAATAGCCCCGAGCCCTCGGGGCTAAATAAAAAATAGCCCCGAGCCCTCGGGGCTAAATAATAAAAAGCCCCGAGCCCTCGGGGCTAAATGATAAAAAGCCCCGAGCCCTCGGGGCTAAATGAAAAATAGCCCCGAGCCCTCGGGGCTAAATAATAAAAAGCCCCGAGCCCTCGGGGCTAAATAATAAAAAGCCCCGAGCCCTCGGGGCTAAGTAATAAAAAGCCCCGAGCCCTCGGGGCTAAATAATAAAAAGCCCCGAGCCCTCGGGGCTAAGTAATAAAAAGCCCCGAGCCCTCGGGGCTAAATAATAAAAAGCCCCGAGCCCTCGGGGCTAAATAATAAAAAGCCCCGAGCCCTCGGGGCTAAATAATAAAAAGCCTCGAGCCCTCGGGGCTAAATAATAAAAAGCCCCGAGCCCTCGGGGCTAAATAAAAAATAGCCCCGAGCCCTCGGGGCTAAATAATAAAAAGCCCCGAGCCCTCGGGGCTAAATCATAAAAAGCCTCGAGCCCTCGGGGCTAAATAAAAAATAGCCCCGAGCCCTCGGGGCTAAATAATAAAAAGCCCCGAGCCCTCGGGGCTAAATAATAAAAAGCCTCGAGCCCTCGGGGCTAAATAAAAAATAGCCCCGAGCCCTCGGGGCTAAATAGAAAAGAGTCCCGAGCCCTCGGGGCTAAATAATAAAAAGCCCCGAGCCTTCGGGGCTAAATCATAAAAAGCCTCGAGCCCTCGGGGCTAAATAGAAAATAGCCCCGAGCCCTCGGGGCTAAATAATAAAAAGCCTCGAGCCCTCGGGGCTAAATAGAAAAGAGCCCCGAGCCCTCGGGGCTAAATAATAAAGAGCCCCGAGCTCTCGGGGCTAAATAATAAAGAGCCCCGAGCCCTCGGGGCTAAATAATAAAAAGCCCCGAGCCCTCGGGGCTAAAGAAAAAATAGCCCCGAGCCCTCGGGGCTAAATAAAAAATAGCCCCGAGCCCTCGGGGCTGAATAATAAGAAGCCCCGAGCCCTCGGGGCTAAATAAAAAATAGCCCCGAGCCCTCGGGGCTAAATAATAAAAAGCCCCGAGCCCTCGGGGCTAAATAAAAAAGAGCCCCGAGCCCTCGGGGCTAAATAATAAAAAGCCTCGAGCCCTCGGGGCTAAATAAAAAATAGCCCCGAGCCCTCGGGGCTAAATGAAAAAGAGCCCCGAGCTCTCGGGGCTAAATAATAAAAAGCCCCGAGCCCTCGGGGCTAAATAAAAAATAGCCCCGAGCCCTCGGGGCTAAATAGAAAAGAGCCCCGAGCCCTCGGGGCTAAATAATAAAAAGCCCCGAGCCCTCGGGGCTAAATAAAAAATAGCCCCGAGCCCTCGGGGCTAAATAATAAAAAGCCCCGAGTCCTTGGGGCTAAATAATAAAAAGCCCCGAGCCCTCGGGGCTAAATAAAACATAGCCCCGAGCCCTCGGGGCTAAATAATAAAAAGCCTCGAGCTCTCGGGGCTAAATAAAAAAGAGCCCCGAGCCCTCGGGACTAAATAAAAAATAGCCCCGAGCCCTCGGGGCTAAATAATAAAAAGCCTCGAGCCCTCGGGGCTAAATAAAAAATAGCCCCGATCCCTCGGGGCTAAGTAATGAAAAGCCCCGAGCCCTCGGGGCTAAATAAAAAATAGCCCCGAGCCCTCGGGGCTAAGTAATAAAAAGCCCCGAGCCCTCGGGGCTAAATAAAAAATAGCCCCGAGCCCTTGGGGCTAAATAAAAAATAGCCCCGAGCCCTCGGGGCTAAATGATAAAAAGCCCCGAGCCCTCGGGGCTAAATAATAAAAAGCCCCGAGCCCTCGGGGCTAAATGAAGAAGAGCCCCGAGCCCTCGGGGCTAAATAATAAAAAGCCTCGAGCCCTCGGGGCTAAATAAAAAAGAGCCCCGAGCCCTCGGGGCTAAATAAAAAATAGCCCCGAGCCCTCGGGGCTAAATAATAAAAAGCCTCGAGCCCTCGGGGCTAAATAAAAAATAGCCCCGAGCCCTCGGGGCTAAGTAATAAAAAGCCCCGAGCCCTCGGGGCTAAATAATAAAAAGCCCCGAGCCCTCGGGGCTAAATAAAAAATAGCCCCGAGCCCTCGGGGCTAAGTAATAAAAAGCCCCGAGCCTTCGGGGCTAAATGATAAAAGGCCCGAGCCCTCGGGGCTAAATAATAAAAAGCCCCGAGCCCTCGGGGCTAAATAAAAAATAGCCCCGAGCCCTCGGGGCTAAATAAAAAATAGCCCCGATCCCTCGGGGCTAAGTAATGAAAAGCCCCGAGCCCTCGGGGCTAAATAAAAAATAGCCCCGAGCCCTCGGGGCTAAGTAATAAAAAGCCCCGAGCCCTCGGGGCTAAATAAAAAATAGCCCCGAGCCCTCGGGGCTAAATAATAAAAAGCCCCGAGCCCTCGGGGCTAAATAATAAAAAGCCCCGAGCCCTCGGGGCTAAATAATAAAAAGCCCCGAGCCCTCGGGGCTAAATAATAAAAAGCCCCGAGCCCTCGGGGCTAAATAATAAAAAGCCCCGAGCCCTCGGGGCTAAATAAAAAATAGCCCCGAGCCCTCGGGGCTAAATAGAAAAGAGCCCCGAGCCCTCGGGGCTAAATGATAAAAAGCCCCGAGCTCTCGGGGCTAAATAATAAAATGCCCCGAGCCCTCGGGGCTAAATAATAAAAAGCCCCGAGCCCTCGGGGCTAAATAAAAAACAGCCCCGAGCCCTCGGGGCTGAATAATAAAAAGCCTCGAGCCCTCGGGGCTAAATAAAAAATAGCCCCGAGCCCTCGGGGCTAAATAGAAAAGAGCCCCGAGCCCTCGGGGCTAAATGATAAAAAGCCCCGAGCCCTCGGGGCTAAATAATAAAAAGCCCCGAGCCCTCGGGGCTAAATAATAAAAAGCCCCGAGCCCTCGGGGCTAAATAAAAAATAGCCCCGAGCCCTCGGGGCTAAATAATAAAAAGCCCCGAGCCCTCGGGGCTAAATAAAAAATAGCCCCGAGCCCTCGGGGCTAAATAATAAAAAGCCCCGAGCTCTCGGGGCTAAATAATAAAAAGCCCCGAGCCCTCGGGGCTAAATAATAAAAAGCCCCGAGCCCTCGGGGCTAAATAAAAAATAGCCCCGAGCCCTCGGGGCTAAATAATAAAAAGCCTCGAGCCCTCGGGGCTAAATAAAAAATAGCCCCGAGCCCTCGCGGCTAAATAATAAAAAGCCTCGAGCCCTCGGGGCTAAATAATAAAAAGCCTCGAGCCCTCGGGGCTAAATAAAAAAGAGCCCCGAGCCCTCGGGGCTAAATAATAAAAAGCCCCGAGCTCTCGGGGCTAAATAATAAAAAGCCCCGAGCCCTCGGGGCTAAATGAAAAATAGCCCCGAGCCCTCGGGGCTAAATAGAAAAGAGTCCCGAGCCCTCGGGGCTAAATAATGAAAAGCCCCGAGCTCTCGGGGCTAAATAATAAAAAGCCCCGAGCCCTCGGGGCTAAATAATGAAAAGCCCCGAGCCCTCGGGGCTAAATAAAAAATAGCCCCGAGCCCTCGGGGCTAAATAATAAAAAGCCTCGAGCCCTCGGGGCTAAATAAAAAATAGCCCCGAGCCCTCGGGGCTAAGTAATAAAAAGCCCCGAGCCCTCGGGGCTAAATAATAAAAAGCCCCGAGCCCTCGGGGCTAAATAAAAAATAGCCCCGAGCCCTCGGGGCTAAATAATAAAAAGCCTCGAGCCCTCGGGGCTAAATAAAAAATAGCCCCAAGCCCTCGCGGCTAAATAATAAAAAGCCCCGAGCCCTCGGGGCTAATCATAAAAAGCCTCGAGCCCTCGGGGCTAAATAAAAAAGAGCCCCGAGCCCTCGGGGCTAAATAATAAAAAGCCCCGAGCTCTCGGGGCTAAATAATAAAAAGCCCCGAGCCCTCGGGGCTAAATAATAAAAAGCCCCGAGCCCTCGGGGCTAAATAAAAAATAGCCCCGAGCCCTCGGGGCTAAATAATAAAAAGCCTCGAGCCCTCGGGGCTAAATAAAAAATAGCCCCGAGCCCTCGCGGCTAAATAATAAAAAGCCCCGAGCCCTCGGGGCTAAATAATAAAAGGCCTCGAGCCCTCGGGGCTAAATAAAAAAGAGCCCCGAGCCCTCGGGGCTAAATAATAAAAAGCCCCGAGCTCTCGGGGCTAAATAATAAAAAGCCCCGAGCCCTCGGGGCTAAATGAAAAATAGCCCCGAGCCCTCGGGGCTAAATAGAAAAGAGCCCCGAGCCCTCGGGGCTAAATAATGAAAAGCCCCGAGCTCTCGGGGCTGAATAATAAAAAGCCCCGAGCCCTCGGGGCTAAATAATAAAAAGCCCCGAGCCCTCGGGGCTAAATAAAAAATAGCCCCGAGCCCTCGGGGCTAAATAATAAAAAGCCTCGAGCCCTCGGGGCTAAATAAAAAATAGCCCCGAGCCCTCGGGGCTAAGTAATAAAAAGCCCCGAGCCCTCGGGGCTAAATGATAAAAAGCCCCGAGCCCTCGGGGCTAAATAAAAAAAAGCCCCGAGCCCTCGGGGCTAAATAATAAAAAGCCCCGAGCTCTCGGGGCTAAATAATAAAAAGCCCCGAGCCCTCGGGGCTAAATAATAAAAAGCCCCGAGCCCTCGGGGCTAAATAAAAAATAGCCCCGAGCCCTCGGGGCTAAATAATAAAAAGCCCCGAGCCCTCGGGGCTAAATAATAAAAAGCCCCGAGCCCTCGGGGCTAAATAAAAAATAGCCCCGAGCCCTCGGGGCTAAATAATAAAAAGCCCCGAGCCCTCGGGGCTAAATGATAAAAAGCCCCGAGCCCTCGGGGCTAAATAAAAAAAAGCCCCGAGCCCTCGGGGCTAAATAATAAAAAGCCCCGAGCTCTCGGGGCTAAATAATAAAAAGCCCCGAGCCCTCGGGGCTAAATAATAAAAAGCCCCGAGCCCTCGGGGCTAAATAAAAAATAGCCCCGAGCCCTCGGGGCTAAATAATAAAAAGCCCCGAGCCCTCGGGGCTAAATAATAAAAAGCCCCGAGCCCTCGGGGCTAAATAAAAAATAGCCCCGAGCCCTCGGGGCTAAATAATAAAAAGCCCCGAGCCCTCGGGGCTAAATAATAAAAAGCCCCGAGCCCTCGGGGCTAAATAAAAAATAGCCCCGAGCCCTCGGGGCTAAATAGAAAAGAGCCCCGAGCCCTCGGGGCTAAATGATAAAAAGCCCCGAGCTCTCGGGGCTAAATAATAAAATGCCCCGAGCCCTCGGGGCTAAATAATAAAAAGCCCCGAGCCCTCGGGGCTAAATAAAAAATAGCCCCGAGCCCTCGGGGCTGAATAATAAAAAGCCTCGAGCCCTCGGGGCTAAATAAAAAATAGCCCCGAGCCCTCGGGGCTAAATAGAAAAGAGCCCCGAGCCCTCGGGGCTAAATGATAAAAAGCCCCGAGCCCTCGGGGCTAAATAATAAAAAGCCCCGAGCCCTCGGGGCTAAATAATAGAAAGCCCCGAGCCCTCGGGGCTAAATAAAAAATAGCCCCGAGCCCTCGGGGCTAAATAATAAAAAGCCCCGAACCCTCGGGGCTAAATAAAAAATAGCCCCGAGCCCTCGGGGCTAAATAATAAAAAGCCCCGAGCTCTCGGGGCTAAATAATAAAAAGCCCCGAGCCCTCGGGGCTAAATAATAAAAAGCCCCGAGCCCTCGGGGCTCAATAAAAAATAGCCCCGAGCCCTCGGGGCTAAATAATAAAAAGCCTCGAGCCCTCGGGGCTAAATAAAAAATAGCCCCGAGCCCTCGCGGCTAAATAATAAAAAGCCCCGAGCCCTCGGGGCTAATCATAAAAAGCCTCGAGCCCTCGGGGCTAAATAAAAAAGAGCCCCGAGCCCTCGGGGCTAAATAATAAAAAGCCCCGAGCTCTCGGGGCTAAATAATATAAAGCCCCGAGCCCTCGGGGCTAAATGAAAAATAGCCCCGAGCCCTCGGGGCTAAATAGAAAAGAGCCCCGAGCCCTCGGGGCTAAATAATGAAAAGCCCCGAGCTCTCGGGGCTAAATAATAAAAAGCCCCGAGCCCTCGGGGCTAAATAATAAAAAGCCCCGAGCCCTCGGGGCTAAATAAAAAATAGCCCCGAGCCCTCGGGGCTAAATAATAAAAAGCCTCGAGCCCTCGGGGCTAAATAAAAAATAGCCCCGAGCCCTCGGGGCTAAGTAATAAAAAGCCCCGAGCCCTCGGGGCTAAATAATAAAAAGCCCCGAGCCTTCGGGACTAAATAATAAAAAGCCCCGAGCCCTCGGGGCTAAATAAAAAATAGCCCCGAGCCCTCGGGGCTAAATAGAAAAGAGCCCCGAGCCCTCGGGGCTAAATAATAAAAAGCCCCGAGCTCTCGGGGCTAAATAATAAAAAGCCCCGAGCCCTCGGGACTAAATAATAAAAATCCTCGAGCCCTCGGGGTTAAATAAAAAATAGCCCCGAGCCCTCGGGGCTAAGTAATAAAAAGCCCCGAGCCCTCGGGGCTAAATAATAAAAAGCCCCGAGCCCTCAGGGCTAAATAAAAAATAGCCCCGAGCCCTCGGGGCTAAGTAATAAAAAGCCCCGAGCCCTCGGGGCTAAATGATAAAAAGCCCCGAGCCCTCGGGGCTAAATAATAAAAAGCCCCGAGCCCTCGGGGCTAAATAAAATATAGCCCCGAGCCCTCGGTCCTAAATAATAAAAAGCCTCGAGCCCTCGGGGCTAAATAAAAAATAGCCCCGAGCCCTCGGGGCTAAGTAATAAAAAGCCCCGAGCCCTCGGGGCTAAATAATGAAAAGCCCCGAGCCCTCGGGGCTAAATAATAAAAAGCCCCGAGCCCTCGGGGCTAAATAAAAAATAGCCCCGAGCCCTCGGGGCTAAATAATAAAAAGCCCCGAGCTCTCGGGGCTAAATAATAAAAAGCCCCGAGCCCTCGGGGCTAAATAATAAAAAGCCCCGAGCCCTCGGGGCTAAATAAAAAATAGCCCCGAGCCCTCGGGGCTAAATAATAAAAAGCCCCGAGCCCTCGGGGCTAAATAAAAAATAGCCCCGAGCCCTCGGGGCTGAATAATAAAAAGCCCCGAGCCCTCGGGGCTAAATAAAAAATAGCCCCGAGCCCTCGGGGCTAAATAATAAAAAGCCCCGAGCCCTCGGGGCTAAATAAAAAAGAGCCCTGAGCCCTCGGGGCTAAATAATAAAAAGCCTCGAGCCCTCGGGGCTAAATAAAAAATAGCCCCGAGCCCTCGGGGCTAAATAATAAAAAGCCCCGAGCTCTCGGGGCTAAATAATAAAAAGCCCCGAGCCCTCGGGGCTAAATAATAAAAAGCCCCGAGCCCTCGGGGCTAAATAAAAAATAGCCCCGAGCCCTCGGGGCTAAATAATAAAAAGCCCCGAGCTTTCGGGGCTAAATAAAAAATAGCCCCGAGCCCTCGGGGCTAAATAAAAAATAGCCCCGAGCCCTCGGGGCTAAATAATAAAAAGCCCCGAGCCCTCGGGGCTAAATAATAAAAAGCCCCGAGCCCTCGGGGCTAAATAAAAAATAGCCCCGAGCCCTCGGGGCTAAATAATAAAAAGCCCCGAGCCCTCGGGGCTAAATAAAAAATAGCCCCGAGCCCTCGGGGCTAAATAATAAAAAGCCCCGAGCCCTCGGGGCTAAATAAAAAATAGCCCCGAGCCCTCGGGGCTAAATAATAAAAAGCCCCGAGCCCTCGGGGCTAAATAAAAAAGAGCCCTGAGCCCTCGGGGCTAAATAATAAAAAGCCTCGAGCCCTCGGGGCTAAATAAAAAATAGCCCCGAGCCCTCGGGGCTAAATAAAAAATAGCCCCGAGCCCTCGGGGCTAAATAATAAAAAGCCCCGAGCCCTCGGGGCTAAATAATAAAAAGCCCCGAGCCCTCGGGGCTAAACAAAAAATAGCCCCGAGCCCTCGGGGCTAAATAGAAAAGAGCCCCGAGCCCTCGGGGCTAAATGATAAAAAGCCCCGAGCTCTCGGGGCTAAATAATAAAATGCCCCGAGCCCTCGGGGCTAAATAATAAAAAGCCCCGAGCTCTCGGGGCTAAATAATAAAAAGCCCCGAGCCCTCGGGGCTAAATAATAAAAAGCCCCGAGCCCTCGGGGCTAAATAAAAAATAGCCCCGAGCCCTCGGGGCTAAATAATAAAAAGCCTCGAGCCCTCGGGGCTAAATAAAAAATAGCCCCGAGCCCTCGCGGCTAAATAATAAAAAGCCCCGAGCCCTCGGGGCTAAATAATAAAAGGCCTCGAGCCCTCGGGGCTAAATAAAAAAGAGCCCCGAGCCCTCGGGGCTAAATAATAAAAAGCCCCGAGCTCTCGGGGCTAAATAATAAAAAGCCCCGAGCCCTCGGGGCTAAATGAAAAATAGCCCCGAGCCCTCGGGGCTAAATAGAAAAGAGCCCCGAGCCCTCGGGGCTAAATAATGAAAAGCCCCGAGCTCTCGGGGCTGAATAATAAAAAGCCCCGAGCCCTCGGGGCTAAATAATAAAAAGCCCCGAGCCCTCGGGGCTAAATAAAAAATAGCCCCGAGCCCTCGGGGCTAAATAATAAAAAGCCTCGAGCCCTCGGGGCTAAATAAAAAATAGCCCCGAGCCCTCGGGGCTAAGTAATAAAAAGCCCCGAGCCCTCGGGGCTAAATGATAAAAAGCCCCGAGCCCTCGGGGCTAAATAAAAAAAAGCCCCGAGCCCTCGGGGCTAAATAAAAAAAAGCCCCGAGCCCTCGGGGCTAAATAATAAAAAGCCCCGAGCTCTCGGGGCTAAATAAAAAAAAGCCCCGAGCCCTCGGGGCTAAATAAAAAATAGCCCCGAGCCCTCGGGGCTGAATAATAAGAAGCCCCGAGCCCTCGGGGCTAAATAAAAAATAGCCCCGAGCCCTCGGGGCTAAATAATAAAAAGCCCCGAGCCCTCGGGGCTAAATAAAAAAGAGCCCCGAGCCCTCGGGGCTAAATAATAAAAAGCCTCGAGCCCTCGGGGCTAAATAAAAAATAGCCCCGAGCCCTCGGGGCTAAATAAAAAAGAGCCCCGAGCTCTCGGGGCTAAATAATAAAAAGCCCCGAGCCCTCGGGGCTAAATAAAAAATAGCCCCGAGCCCTCGGGGCTAAATAGAAAAGAGCCCCGAGCCCTCGGGGCTAAATAATAAAAAGCCCCGAGCCCTCGGGGCTAAATAAAAAATAGCCCCGAGCCCTCGGGGCTAAATAATAAAAAGCCCCGAGTCCTTGGGGCTAAATAATAAAAAGCCCCGAGCCCTCGGGGCTAAATAAAACATAGCCCCGAGCCCTCGGGGCTAAATAATAAAAAGCCTCGAGCCCTCGGGGCTAAATAAAAAAGAGCCCCGAGCCCTCGGGACTAAATAAAAAATAGCCCCGAGCCCTCGGGGCTAAATAATAAAAAGCCCCGAGCCCTCGGGGCTAAATGAAAAATAGCCCCGAGCCCTCGTGGCTAAATAATAAAAAGCCCCGAGCCCTCGGGGCTAAATAATAAAAAGCCTCGAGCCCTCGGGGCTAAATAAAAAATAGCCCCGAGCCCTCGGGGCTAAATAATAAAAAGCCTCGAGCCCTCGGGGCTAAATAAAAAATAGCCCCGAGCCCTCGGGGCTAAGTAATAAAAAGCCCCGAGCCCTCGGGGCTAAATAATAAAAAGCCCCGAGCCTTCGGGACTAAATAATAAAAAGCCCCGAGCCCTCGGGGCTAAATAAAAAATAGCCCCGAGCCCTCGGGGCTAAATAGAAAAGAGCCCCGAGCCCTCGGGGCTAAATAATAAAAAGCCCCGAGCTCTCGGGGCTAAATAATAAAAAGCCCCGAGCCCTCGGGACTAAATAATAAAAATCCTCGAGCCCTCGGGGTTAAATAAAAAATAGCCCCGAGCCCTCGGGGCTAAGTAATAAAAAGCCCCGAGCCCTCGGGGCTAAATAATAAAAAGCCCCGAGCCCTCAGGGCTAAATAAAAAATAGCCCCGAGCCCTCGGGGCTAAGTAATAAAAAGCCCCGAGCCCTCGGGGCTAAATGATAAAAAGCCCCGAGCCCTCGGGGCTAAATAATAAAAAGCCCCGAGCCCTCGGGGCTAAATAAAATATAGCCCCGAGCCCTCGGTCCTAAATAATAAAAAGCCTCGAGCCCTCGGGGCTAAATAAAAAATAGCCCCGAGCCCTCGGGGCTAAGTAATAAAAAGCCCCGAGCCCTCGGGGCTAAATAATGAAAAGCCCCGAGCCCTCGGGGCTAAATAATAAAAAGCCCCGAGCCCTCGGGGCTAAATAAAAAATAGCCCCGAGCCCTCGGGGCTAAATAATAAAAAGCCCCGAGCTCTCGGGGCTAAATAATAAAAAGCCCCGAGCCCTCGGGGCTAAATAATAAAAAGCCCCGAGCCCTCGGGGCTAAATAAAAAATAGCCCCGAGCCCTCGGGGCTAAATAATAAAAAGCCCCGAGCCCTCGGGGCTAAATAAAAAATAGCCCCGAGCCCTCGGGGCTGAATAATAAAAAGCCCCGAGCCCTCGGGGCTAAATAAAAAATAGCCCCGAGCCCTCGGGGCTAAATAATAAAAAGCCCCGAGCCCTCGGGGCTAAATAAAAAAGAGCCCTGAGCCCTCGGGGCTAAATAATAAAAAGCCTCGAGCCCTCGGGGCTAAATAAAAAATAGCCCCGAGCCCTCGGGGCTAAATAATAAAAAGCCCCGAGCTCTCGGGGCTAAATAATAAAAAGCCCCGAGCCCTCGGGGCTAAATAATAAAAAGCCCCGAGCCCTCGGGGCTAAATAAAAAATAGCCCCGAGCCCTCGGGGCTAAATAATAAAAAGCCCCGAGCTTTCGGGGCTAAATAAAAAATAGCCCCGAGCCCTCGGGGCTAAATAAAAAATAGCCCCGAGCCCTCGGGGCTAAATAATAAAAAGCCCCGAGCCCTCGGGGCTAAATAATAAAAAGCCCCGAGCCCTCGGGGCTAAATAAAAAATAGCCCCGAGCCCTCGGGGCTAAATAATAAAAAGCCCCGAGCCCTCGGGGCTAAATAAAAAATAGCCCCGAGCCCTCGGGGCTAAATAATAAAAAGCCCCGAGCCCTCGGGGCTAAATAAAAAATAGCCCCGAGCCCTCGGGGCTAAATAATAAAAAGCCCCGAGCCCTCGGGGCTAAATAAAAAAGAGCCCTGAGCCCTCGGGGCTAAATAATAAAAAGCCTCGAGCCCTCGGGGCTAAATAAAAAATAGCCCCGAGCCCTCGGGGCTAAATAAAAAATAGCCCCGAGCCCTCGGGGCTAAATAATAAAAAGCCCCGAGCCCTCGGGGCTAAATAATAAAAAGCCCCGAGCCCTCGGGGCTAAACAAAAAATAGCCCCGAGCCCTCGGGGCTAAATAGAAAAGAGCCCCGAGCCCTCGGGGCTAAATGATAAAAAGCCCCGAGCTCTCGGGGCTAAATAATAAAATGCCCCGAGCCCTCGGGGCTAAATAATAAAAAGCCCCGAGCTCTCGGGGCTAAATAATAAAAAGCCCCGAGCCCTCGGGGCTAAATAATAAAAAGCCCCGAGCCCTCGGGGCTAAATAAAAAATAGCCCCGAGCCCTCGGGGCTAAATAATAAAAAGCCTCGAGCCCTCGGGGCTAAATAAAAAATAGCCCCGAGCCCTCGCGGCTAAATAATAAAAAGCCCCGAGCCCTCGGGGCTAAATAATAAAAGGCCTCGAGCCCTCGGGGCTAAATAAAAAAGAGCCCCGAGCCCTCGGGGCTAAATAATAAAAAGCCCCGAGCTCTCGGGGCTAAATAATAAAAAGCCCCGAGCCCTCGGGGCTAAATGAAAAATAGCCCCGAGCCCTCGGGGCTAAATAGAAAAGAGCCCCGAGCCCTCGGGGCTAAATAATGAAAAGCCCCGAGCTCTCGGGGCTGAATAATAAAAAGCCCCGAGCCCTCGGGGCTAAATAATAAAAAGCCCCGAGCCCTCGGGGCTAAATAAAAAATAGCCCCGAGCCCTCGGGGCTAAATAATAAAAAGCCTCGAGCCCTCGGGGCTAAATAAAAAATAGCCCCGAGCCCTCGGGGCTAAGTAATAAAAAGCCCCGAGCCCTCGGGGCTAAATGATAAAAAGCCCCGAGCCCTCGGGGCTAAATAAAAAAAAGCCCCGAGCCCTCGGGGCTAAATAAAAAAAAGCCCCGAGCCCTCGGGGCTAAATAATAAAAAGCCCCGAGCTCTCGGGGCTAAATAAAAAAAAGCCCCGAGCCCTCGGGGCTAAATAAAAAATAGCCCCGAGCCCTCGGGGCTGAATAATAAGAAGCCCCGAGCCCTCGGGGCTAAATAAAAAATAGCCCCGAGCCCTCGGGGCTAAATAATAAAAAGCCCCGAGCCCTCGGGGCTAAATAAAAAAGAGCCCCGAGCCCTCGGGGCTAAATAATAAAAAGCCTCGAGCCCTCGGGGCTAAATAAAAAATAGCCCCGAGCCCTCGGGGCTAAATAAAAAAGAGCCCCGAGCTCTCGGGGCTAAATAATAAAAAGCCCCGAGCCCTCGGGGCTAAATAAAAAATAGCCCCGAGCCCTCGGGGCTAAATAGAAAAGAGCCCCGAGCCCTCGGGGCTAAATAATAAAAAGCCCCGAGCCCTCGGGGCTAAATAAAAAATAGCCCCGAGCCCTCGGGGCTAAATAATAAAAAGCCCCGAGTCCTTGGGGCTAAATAATAAAAAGCCCCGAGCCCTCGGGGCTAAATAAAACATAGCCCCGAGCCCTCGGGGCTAAATAATAAAAAGCCTCGAGCCCTCGGGGCTAAATAAAAAAGAGCCCCGAGCCCTCGGGACTAAATAAAAAATAGCCCCGAGCCCTCGGGGCTAAATAATAAAAAGCCCCGAGCCCTCGGGGCTAAATGAAAAATAGCCCCGAGCCCTCGTGGCTAAATAATAAAAAGCCCCGAGCCCTCGGGGCTAAATAATAAAAAGCCTCGAGCCCTCGGGGCTAAATAAAAAATAGCCCCGATCCCTCGGGGCTAAGTAATGAAAAGCCCCGAGCCCTCGGGGCTAAATAAAAAATAGCCCCGAGCCCTCGGGGCTAAGTAATAAAAAGCCCCGAGCCCTCGGGGCTAAATAAAAAATAGCCCCGAGCCCTTGGGGCTAAATAAAAAATAGCCCCGAGCCCTCGGGGCTAAATGATAAAAAGCCCCGAGCCCTCGGGGCTAAATAATAAAAAGCCCCGAGCCCTCGGGGCTAAATGAAGAAGAGCCCCGAGCCCTCGGGGCTAAATAATAAAAAGCCTCGAGCCCTCGGGGCTAAACAAAAAAGAGCCCCGAGCCCTCGGGGCTAAATAAAAAATAGCCCCGAGCCCTCGGGGCTAAATAATAAAAAGCCTCGAGCCCTCGGGGCTAAATAAAAAATAGCCCCGAGCCCTCGGGGCTAAGTAATAAAAAGCCCCGAGCCCTCGGGGCTAAATAATAAAAAGCCCCGAGCCCTCGGGGCTAAATAAAAAATAGCCCCGAGCCCTCGGGGCTAAGTAATAAAAAGCCCCGAGCCTTCGGGGCTAAATGATAAAAGGCCCGAGCCCTCGGGGCTAAATAATAAAAAGCCCCGAGCCCTCGGGGCTAAATAAAAAATAGCCCCGAGCCCTCGGGGCTAAATAAAAAATAGCCCCGATCCCTCGGGGCTAAGTAATGAAAAGCCCCGAGCCCTCGGGGCTAAATAAAAAATAGCCCCGAGCCCTCGGGGCTAAATAATAAAAAGCCCCGAGCCCTCGGGGCTAAATAATAAAAAGCCCCGAGCCCTCGGGGCTAAATAATAAAAAGCCCCGAGCCCTCGGGGCTAAATAATAAAAAGCCCCGAGCCCTCGGGGCTAAATAATAAAAAGCCCCGAGCCCTCGGGGCTAAATAAAAAATAGCCCCGAGCCCTCGGGGCTAAATAGAAAAGAGCCCCGAGCCCTCGGGGCTAAATGATAAAAAGCCCCGAGCTCTCGGGGCTAAATAATAAAATGCCCCGAGCCCTCGGGGCTAAATAATAAAAAGCCCCGAGCCCTCGGGGCTAAATAAAAAATAGCCCCGAGCCCTCGGGGCTGAATAATAAAAAGCCTCGAGCCCTCGGGGCTAAATAAAAAATAGCCCCGAGCCCTCGGGGCTAAATAGAGAAGAGCCCCGAGCCCTCGGGGCTAAATGATAAAAAGCCCCGAGCCCTCGGGGCTAAATAATAAAAAGCCCCGAGCCCTCGGGGCTAAATAATAAAAAGCCCCGAGCCCTCGGGGCTAAATAAAAAATAGCCCCGAGCCCTCGGGGCTAAATAATAAAAAGCCCCGAGCCCTCGGGGCTAAATAAAAAATAGCCCCGAGCCCTCGCGGCTAAATAATAAAAAGCCCCGAGCTCTCGGGGCTAAATAATAAAAAGCCCCGAGCCCTCGGGGCTAAATAATAAAAAGCCCCGAGCCCTCGGGGCTAAATAAAAAATAGCCCCGAGCCCTCGGGGCTAAATAATAAAAAGCCTCGAGCCCTCGGGGCTAAATAAAAAATAGCCCCGAGCCCTCGCGGCTAAATAATAAAAAGCCCCGAGCCCTCGGGGCTAAATAATAAAAAGCCTCGAGCCCTCGGGGCTAAATAAAAAAGAGCCCCGAGCCCTCGGGGCTAAATAATAAAAAGCCCCGAGCTCTCGGGGCTAAATAATAAAAAGCCCCGAGCCCTCGGGGCTAAATGAAAAATAGCCCCGAGCCCTCGGGGCTAAATAGAAAAGAGTCCCGAGCCCTCGGGGCTAAATAATGAAAAGCCCCGAGCTCTCGGGGCTAAATAATAAAAAGCCCCGAGCCCTCGGGGCTAAATAATGAAAAGCCCCGAGCCCTCGGGGCTAAATAAAAAATAGCCCCGAGCCCTCGGGGCTAAATAATAAAAAGCCTCGAGCCCTCGGGGCTAAATAAAAAATAGCCCCGAGCCCTCGGGGCTAAGTAATAAAAAGCCCCGAGCCCTCGGGGCTAAATAATAAAAAGCCCCGAGCCTTCGGGACTAAATAATAAAAAGCCCCGAGCCCTCGGGGCTAAATAAAAAATAGCCCCGAGCCCTCGGGGCTAAATAGAAAAGAGCCCCGAGCCCTCGGGGCTAAATAATAAAAAGCCCCGAGCTCTCGGGGCTAAATAATAAAAAGCCCCGAGCCCTCGGGGCTAAATAATAAAAATCCTCGAGCCCTCGGGGTTAAATAAAAAATAGCCCCGAGCCCTCGGGGCTAAGTAATAAAAAGCCCCGAGCCCTCGGGGCTGAATAAAAAATAGCCCCGAGCCCTCGGGGCTAAAGAAAAAATAGCCCCGAGCCCTCGGGGCTAAATAAAAAATAGCCCCGAGCCCATGGGGCTAAATAATAAAAAGCCCCGAGCCCTCGGGGCTAAATGATAAAAAGCCCCGAGCCCTCGGGGCTAAATGAAAAATAGCCCCGAGCCCTCGGGGCTAAATAATAAAAAGCCCCGAGCCCTCGGGGCTAAATAATAAAAAGCCCCGAGCCCTCGGGGCTAAGTAATAAACAGCCCCGAGCCCTCGGGGCTAAGTAATAAAAAGCCCCGAGCCCTCGGGGCTAAATAATAAAAAGCCCCGAGCCCTCGGGGCTAAATAATAAAAAGCCCCGAGCCCTCGGGGCTAAATAATAAAAAGCCTCGAGCCCTCGGGGCTAAATAATAAAAAGCCCCGAGCCCTCGGGGCTAAATAAAAAATAGCCCCGAGCCCTCGGGGCTAAATAATAAAAAGCCCCGAGCCCTCGGGGCTAAATCATAAAAAGCCTCGAGCCCTCGGGGCTAAATAAAAAATAGCCCCGAGCCCTCGGGGCTAAATAATAAAAAGCCCCGAGCCCTCGGGGCTAAATAATAAAAAGCCTCGAGCCCTCGGGGCTAAATAAAAAATAGCCCCGAGCCCTCGGGGCTAAATAGAAAAGAGCCCCGAGCCCTCGGGGCTAAATAATAAAAAGCCCCGAGCCCTCGGGGCTAAATCATAAAAAGCCTCGAGCCCTCGGGGCTAAATAGAAAATAGCCCCGAGCCCTCGGGGCTAAATAATAAAAAGCCTCGAGCCCTCGGGGCTAAATAGAAAAGAGCCCCGAGCCCTCGGGGCTAAATAATAAAGAGCCCCGAGCTCTCGGGGCTAAATAATAAAGAGCCCCGAGCCCTCGGGGCTAAATAATAAAAAGCCCCGAGCCCTCGGGGCTAAAGAAAAAATAGCCCCGAGCCCTCGGGGCTAAATAAAAAATAGCCCCGAGCCCTCGGGGCTGAATAATAAAAAGCCCCGAGCCCTCGGGGCTAAATAAAAAATAGCCCCGAGCCCTCGGGGCTAAATAATAAAAAGCCCCGAGCCCTCGGGGCTAAATAAAAAAGAGCCCCGAGCCCTCGGGGCTAAATAATAAAAAGCCTCGAGCCCTCGGGGCTAAATAAAAAAGAGCCCCGAGCCCTCGGGACTGAATAAAAAATAGCCCCGAGCCCTCGGGGCTAAATAATAAAAAGCCCCGAGCCCTCGGGGCTAAATGAAAAATAGCCCCGAGCCCTCGTGGCTAAATAATAAAAAGCCCCGAGCCCTCGGGGCTAAATAATAAAAAGCCTCGAGCCCTCGGGGCTAAATAAAAAATAGCCCCGATCCCTCGGGGCTAAGTAATGAAAAGCCCCGAGCCCTCGGGGCTAAATAAAAAATAGCCCCGAGCCCTCGGGGCTAAGTAATAAAAAGCCCCGAGCCCTCGGGGCTAAATAAAAAATAGCCCCGAGCCCTTGGGGCTAAATAATAAAAAGCCCCGAGCTCTCGGGGCTAAATAATAAAAAGCCCCGAGCCCTCGGGGCTAAATAATGAAAAGCCCCGAGCCCTCGGGGCTAAATAAAAATTAGCCCCGAGCCCTCGGTGCTAAATAATAAAAAGCCTCGAGCCCTCGGGGCTAAATAAAAAATAGCCCCGAGCCCTCGGGGATAAGTAATAAAAAGCCCCGAGCCCTCGTGGCTAAATAATAAAAAGCCCCGAGCCCTCGGGGCTAAATAATAAAAAGCCCCGAGCCCTCGGGGCTAAATAAAAAATAGCCCCGAGCCCTCGGGGCCAAATAATAAAAAGCCCCGAGCTCTCGGGGCTAAATCATAAAAAGCCCCGAGCCCTCGGGGCTAAATAATAAAAAGCCCCGAGCCCTCGGGGCTAAATAAAAAATAGCCCCGAGCCCTCGTGGCTAAATAATAAAAAGCCCCGAGCCCTCGGGGCTAAATAATAAAAAGCCCCGAGCCCTCGGGGCTAAATAAAAAATAGCCCCGAGCCCTCGGGGCTAAATAATAAAAAGCCCCGAGCCCTCGGGGCTAAATAAAAAAGAGCCCCGAGCCCTCGGGGCTAAATAATAAAAAGCCTCGAGCCCTCGGGGCTAAATAAAAAATAGCCCCGAGCCCTCGGGGCTAAGTCATAAAAAGCCCCGAGCCCTCGGGGCTAAATAATGAAAAGCACCGAGCCTTCGGGGTTAAATAATAAAAAGCCCCGAGCCCTCGGGGCTAAATAAAAAATAGCCCCGAGCCCTCGGGGCTGAATAATAAAAAGCCCCGAGCCCTCGGGGCTAAATAATAAAAAGCCCCGAGCCCTCGGGGCTAAATAAAAAATAGCCCCGAGCCCTCGGGGCTAAATAATAAAAAGCCCCGAGCCCTCGGGGCTAAATAAAAAATAGCCCCGAGCCCTCGGGGCTAAATAATAAAAAGCCCCGAGCCCTCGGGGCTAAATAAAAAAAAGCCCCGAGCCCTCGGGGCTAAATAATAAAAAGCCCCGAGCCCTCGGGGCTAAATAATAAAAAGCCCCGAGCCCTCGGGGCTACATAAAAAAAAGCCCCGAGCCCTCGGAGCTAAATAATAAAAAGCCCCGAGCCCTCGTGGCTAAATAATAAAAAGCCCCGAGCCCTCGGGGCTAAATAATGAAAAGCCCCGAGCCCTCGGGGCTAAATAAAAAATAGACTCGAGCCCTCGGGGCTAAATAATAAAAAGCGCCGAGCTCTCGGGGCTAAATAATAAAAAGCCCCGAGCCCTCGGGGCTAAATAAAAAATAGCCCCGAGCCCTCGGGGCTAAATAATGAAAAGCCTCGAGCCCTCGGGGCTAAATAATAAAAAGCCCCGAGCCCTCGGGGCTAAATGATAAAAAGCCCCAAGCCCTCGGGGCTAAATAATAAAAAGCCCCGAGCCCTCGGGGCTAAATAAAAAAAAGCCCCGAGCCCTCGGGGCTAAATAATAAAAAGCCCCGAGTCCTCGGGGCTAAATAATAAAAAGCCCCGAGCCCTCGGGGCTAAATAAAAAAAAGCCCCGAGCCCAAGGGGCTAAATAATAAAAAGCCCCGAGCCCTCGTGGCTAAATAATAAAAAGCCCCGAGCCCTCGGGGCTAAATAATAAAAAGCCCCGAGCCCTCGGGGCTAAATGATAAAAAGCCCCGAGCCCTCGGGGCTAAATAAAAAATAGCCCCGAGCCCTCGGGGCTAAATAATAAAAAGCCCCGAGCCCTCGGGGCTAAATGATAAAAAGCCCCGAGCCCTCGAAGCTAAATAAAAAAAAGCCCCGAGCCCTCGGGGCTAAATAATAAAAAGCCCCGAGCTCTCGGGGCTAAATAATAAAAAGCCCCGAGCCCTCGGGGCTAAATAATAAAAAGCCCCGAGCCCTCGGGGCTAAATAAAAAATAGCCCCGAGCCCTCGGGGCTAAATAATAAAAAGCCCCGAGCCCTCGGGGCTAAATAAAAAATAGCCCCGAGCCCTCGGGGCTAAATAATAAAAAGCCCCGAGCTCTCGGGGCTAAATAATAAAAAGCCCCGAGCCCTCGGGGCTAAATAATAAAAAGCCCCGAGCCCTCGGGGCTAAATAAAAAATAGCCCCGAGCCCTCGGGGCTAAATAATAAAAAGCCTCGAGCCCTCGGGGCTAAATAAAAAATAGCCCCGAGCCCTCGCGGCTAAATAATAAAAAGCCCCGAGCCCTCGGGGCTAAATAATAAAAGGCCTCGAGCCCTCGGGGCTAAATAAAAAAGAGCCCCGAGCCCTCGGGGCTAAATAATAAAAAGCCCCGAGCTCTCGGGGCTAAATAATAAAAAGCCCCGAGCCCTCGGGGCTAAATGAAAAATAGCCCCGAGCCCTCGGGGCTAAATAGAAAAGAGCCCCGAGCCCTCGGGGCTAAATAATGAAAAGCCCCGAGCTCTCGGGGCTGAATAATAAAAAGCCCCGAGCCCTCGGGGCTAAATAATAAAAAGCCCCGAGCCCTCGGGGCTAAATAAAAAATAGCCCCGAGCCCTCGGGGCTAAATAATAAAAAGCCTCGAGCCCTCGGGGCTAAATAAAAAATAGCCCCGAGCCCTCGGGGCTAAGTAATAAAAAGCCCCGAGCCCTCGGGGCTAAATGATAAAAAGCCCCGAGCCCTCGGGGCTAAATAAAAAAAAGCCCCGAGCCCTCGGGGCTAAATAATAAAAAGCCCCGAGCTCTCGGGGCTAAATAATAAAAAGCCCCGAGCCCTCGGGGCTAAATAATAAAAAGCCCCGAGCCCTCGGGGCTAAATAAAAAATAGCCCCGAGCCCTCGGGGCTAAATAATAAAAAGCCCCGAGCCCTCGGGGCTAAATAATAAAAAGCCCCGAGCCCTCGGGGCTAAATAAAAAATAGCCCCGAGCCCTCGGGGCTAAATAATAAAAAGCCCCGAGCCCTCGGGGCTAAATGATAAAAAGCCCCGAGCCCTCGGGGCTAAATAAAAAAAAGCCCCGAGCCCTCGGGGCTAAATAATAAAAAGCCCCGAGCTCTCGGGGCTAAATAATAAAAAGCCCCGAGCCCTCGGGGCTAAATAATAAAAAGCCCCGAGCCCTCGGGGCTAAATAAAAAATAGCCCCGAGCCCTCGGGGCTAAATAATAAAAAGCCCCGAGCCCTCGGGGCTAAATAATAAAAAGCCCCGAGCCCTCGGGGCTAAATAAAAAATAGCCCCGAGCCCTCGGGGCTAAATAATAAAAAGCCCCGAGCCCTCGGGGCTAAATAATAAAAAGCCCCGAGCCCTCGGGGCTAAATAAAAAATAGCCCCGAGCCCTCGGGGCTAAATAGAAAAGAGCCCCGAGCCCTCGGGGCTAAATGATAAAAAGCCCCGAGCTCTCGGGGCTAAATAATAAAATGCCCCGAGCCCTCGGGGCTAAATAATAAAAAGCCCCGAGCCCTCGGGGCTAAATAAAAAATAGCCCCGAGCCCTCGGGGCTGAATAATAAAAAGCCTCGAGCCCTCGGGGCTAAATAAAAAATAGCCCCGAGCCCTCGGGGCTAAATAGAAAAGAGCCCCGAGCCCTCGGGGCTAAATGATAAAAAGCCCCGAGCCCTCGGGGCTAAATAATAAAAAGCCCCGAGCCCTCGGGGCTAAATAATAGAAAGCCCCGAGCCCTCGGGGCTAAATAAAAAATAGCCCCGAGCCCTCGGGGCTAAATAATAAAAAGCCCCGAACCCTCGGGGCTAAATAAAAAATAGCCCCGAGCCCTCGGGGCTAAATAATAAAAAGCCCCGAGCTCTCGGGGCTAAATAATAAAAAGCCCCGAGCCCTCGGGGCTAAATAATAAAAAGCCCCGAGCCCTCGGGGCTAAATAAAAAATAGCCCCGAGCCCTCGGGGCTAAATAATAAAAAGCCTCGAGCCCTCGGGGCTAAATAAAAAATAGCCCCGAGCCCTCGCGGCTAAATAATAAAAAGCCCCGAGCCCTCGGGGCTAATCATAAAAAGCCTCGAGCCCTCGGGGCTAAATAAAAAAGAGCCCCGAGCCCTCGGGGCTAAATAATAAAAAGCCCCGAGCTCTCGGGGCTAAATAATAAAAAGCCCCGAGCCCTCGGGGCTAAATGAAAAATAGCCCCGAGCCCTCGGGGCTAAATAGAAAAGAGCCCCGAGCCCTCGGGGCTAAATAATGAAAAGCCCCGAGCTCTCGGGGCTAAATAATAAAAAGCCCCGAGCCCTCGGGGCTAAATAATAAAAAGCCCCGAGCCCTCGGGGCTAAATAAAAAATAGCCCCGAGCCCTCGGGGCTAAATAATAAAAAGCCTCGAGCCCTCGGGGCTAAATAAAAAATAGCCCCGAGCCCTCGGGGCTAAGTAATAAAAAGCCCCGAGCCCTCGGGGCTAAATAATAAAAAGCCCCGAGCCTTCGGGACTAAATAATAAAAAGCCCCGAGCCCTCGGGGCTAAATAAAAAATAGCCCCGAGCCCTCGGGGCTAAATAGAAAAGAGCCCCGAGCCCTCGGGGCTAAATAATAAAAAGCCCCGAGCTCTCGGGGCTAAATAATAAAAAGCCCCGAGCCCTCGGGACTAAATAATAAAAATCCTCGAGCCCTCGGGGTTAAATAAAAAATAGCCCCGAGCCCTCGGGGCTAAGTAATAAAAAGCCCCGAGCCCTCGGGGCTAAATAATAAAAAGCCCCGAGCCCTCAGGGCTAAATAAAAAATAGCCCCGAGCCCTCGGGGCTAAGTAATAAAAAGCCCCGAGCCCTCGGGGCTAAATGATAAAAAGCCCCGAGCCCTCGGGGCTAAATAATAAAAAGCCCCGAGCCCTCGGGGCTAAATAAAATATAGCCCCGAGCCCTCGGTCCTAAATAATAAAAAGCCTCGAGCCCTCGGGGCTAAATAAAAAATAGCCCCGAGCCCTCGGGGCTAAGTAATAAAAAGCCCCGAGCCCTCGGGGCTAAATAATGAAAAGCCCCGAGCCCTCGGGGCTAAATAATAAAAAGCCCCGAGCCCTCGGGGCTAAATAAAAAATAGCCCCGAGCCCTCGGGGCTAAATAATAAAAAGCCCCGAGCTCTCGGGGCTAAATAATAAAAAGCCCCGAGCCCTCGGGGCTAAATAATAAAAAGCCCCGAGCCCTCGGGGCTAAATAAAAAATAGCCCCGAGCCCTCGGGGCTAAATAATAAAAAGCCCCGAGCCCTCGGGGCTAAATAAAAAATAGCCCCGAGCCCTCGGGGCTAAATAATAAAAAGCCCCGAGCCCTCGGGGCTAAATAAAAAATAGCCCCGAGCCCTCGGGGCTAAATAATAAAAAGCCCCGAGCCCTCGGGGCTAAATAAAAAAGAGCCCTGAGCCCTCGGGGCTAAATAATACAAAGCCTCGAGCCCTCGGGGCTAAATAAAAAATAGCCCCGAGCCCTCGGGGCTAAATAATAAAAAGCCCCGAGCTCTCGGGGCTAAATAATAAAAAGCCCCGAGCCCTCGGGGCTAAATAATAAAAAGCCCCGAGCCCTCGGGGCTAAATAAAAAATAGCCCCGAGCCCTCGGGGCTAAATAATAAAAAGCCCCGAGCTTTCGGGGCTAAATAAAAAATAGCCCCGAGCCCTCGGGGCTGAATAATAAAAAGCCCCGAGCCCTCGGGGCTAAATAAAAAAGAGCCCCGAGCCCTCGGGGCTAAATAATAAAAAGCCTCGAGCCCTCGGGGCTAAATAAAAAATAGCCCCGAGCCCTCGGGGCTAAATAAAAAATAGCCCCGAGCCCTCGGGGCTAAATAATAAAAAGCCCCGAGCCCTCGGGGCTAAATAATAAAAAGCCCCGAGCCCTCGGGGCTAAATAAAAAATAGCCCCGAGCCCTCGGGGCTAAATAGAAAAGAGCCCCGAGCCCTCGGGGCTAAATGATAAAAAGCCCCGAGCTCTCGGGGCTAAATAATTAAATGCCCCGAACCCTCGGGGCTAAATAATAAAAAGCCCCGAGCTCTCGGGGCTAAATAATAAAAAGCCCCGAGCCCTCGGGGCTAAATAATAAAAAGCCCCGAGCCCTCGGGGCTAAATAAAAAATAGCCCCGAGCCCTCGGGGCTAAATAATAAAAAGCCTCGAGCCCTCGGGGCTAAATAAAAAATAGCCCCGAGCCCTCGCGGCTAAATAATAAAAAGCCCCGAGCCCTCGGGGCTAAATAATAAAAGGCCTCGAGCCCTCGGGGCTAAATAAAAAAGAGCCCCGAGCCCTCGGGGCTAAATAATAAAAAGCCCCGAGCTCTCGGGGCTAAATAATAAAAAGCCCCGAGCCCTCGGGGCTAAATGAAAAATAGCCCCGAGCCCTCGGGGCTAAATAGAAAAGAGCCCCGAGCCCTCGGGGCTAAATAAAAGATAGCCCCGAGCCCTCGCGGCTAAATAATAAAAAGCCCCGAGCCCTCGGGGCTAATCATAAAAAGCCTCGAGCCCTCGGGGCTAAATAAAAAAGAGCCCCGAGCCCTCGGGGCTAAATGATAAAAAGCCCCGAGCTCTCGGGGCTAAATAATAAAAAGCCCCGAGCCCTCGGGGCTAAATGAAAAATAGCCCCGAGCCCTCGGGGCTAAATAGAAAAGAGCCCCGAGCCCTCGGGGCTAAATAATGAAAAGCCTCGAGCCCTCGGGGCTAAATAAAAAATAGCCCCGAGCCCTCGGGGCTAAGTAATAAAAAGCCCCGAGCCCTCGGGGCTAAATAATAAAAAGCCCCGAGCCTTCGGGACTAAATAATAAAAAGCCCCGAGCCCTCGGGGCTAAATAAAAAATAGCCCCGAGCCCTCGGGGCTAAATAGAAAAGAGCCCCGAGCCCTCGGGGCTAAATAATAAAAAGCCCCGAGCTCTCGGGGCTAAATAATAAAAAGCCCCGAGCCCTCGGGACTAAATAATAAAAATCCTCGAGCCCTCGGGGTTAAATAAAAAATAGCCCCGAGCCCTCGGGGCTAAGTAATAAAAAGCCCCGAGCCCTCGGGGCTAAATAATAAAAAGCCCCGAGCCCTCAGGGCTAAATAAAAAATAGCCCCGAGCCCTCGGGGCTAAGTAATAAAAAGCCCCGAGCCCTCGGGGCTAAATGATAAAAAGCCCCGAGCCTTCGGGGCTAAATAATAAAAAGCCCCGAGCCCTCGGGGCTAAATAAAATATAGCCCCGAGCCCTCGGTCCTAAATAATAAAAAGCCTCGAGCCCTCGGGGCTAAATAAAAAATAGCCCCGAGCCCTCGGGGCTAAGTAATAAAAAGCCCCGAGCCCTCGGGGCTAAATAATGAAAAGCCCCGAGCCCTCGGGGCTAAATAATAAAAAGCCCCGAGCCCTCGGGGCTAAATAAAAAATAGCCCCGAGCCCTCGGGGCTAAATAATAAAAAGCCCCGAGCTCTCGGGGCTAAATAATAAAAAGCCCCGAGCCCTCGGGGCTGAATAATAAAAAGCCCCGAGCCCTCGGGGCTAAATAATAAAAAGCCCCGAGCCCTCGGGGCTAAATAAAAAATAGCCCCGAGCCCTCGGGGCTAAATAATAAAAAGCCCCGAGCCCTCGGGGCTAAATAAAAAATAGCCCCGAGCCCTCGGGGCTAAATAATAAAAAGCCCCGAGCCCTCGGGGCTAAATAAAAAAGAGCCCCGAGCCCTCGGGGCTAAATAATAAAAAGCCTCGAGCCCTCGGGGCTAAATAAAAAATAGCCCCGAGCCCTCGGGGCTAAATAATAAAAAGCCCCGAGCTCTCGGGGCTAAATAATAAAAAGCCCCGAGCCCTCGGGGCTAAATAATAAAAAGCCCCGAGCCCTCGGGGCTAAATAAAAAATAGCCCCGAGCCCTCGGGGCTAAATAATAAAAAGCCCCGAGCTTTCGGGGCTAAATAAAAAATAGCCCCGAGCCCTCGGGGCTGAATAATAAAAAGCCCCGAGCCCTCGGGGCTAAATAAAAAAGAGCCCCGAGCCCTCGGGGCTAAATAATAAAAAGCCTCGAGCCCTCGGGGCTAAATAAAAAATAGCCCCGAGCCCTCGGGGCTAAATAAAAAATAGCCCCGAGCCCTCGGGGCTAAATAATAAAAAGCCCCGAGCCCTCGGGGCTAAATAATAAAAAGCCCCGAGCCCTCGGGGCTAAATAAAAAATAGCCCCGAGCCCTCGGGGCTAAATAGAAAAGAGCCCCGAGCCCTCGGGGCTAAATGATAAAAAGCCCCGAGCTCTCGGGGCTAAATAATAAAATGCCCCGAGCCCTCGGGGCTAAATAATAAAAAGCCCCGAGCCCTCGGGGCTAAATGAAAAATAGCCCCGAGCCCTCGGGGCTGAATAATAAAAAGCCTCGAGCCCTCGGGGCTAAATAAAAAATAGCCCCGAGCCCTCGGGGCTAAATAGAAAAGAGCCCCGAGCCCTCGGGGCTAAATAATAAAAAGCCCCGAGCCCTCGGGGCTAAATAATAAAAAACCCCGAGCCCTCGGGGCTAAATAATGAAAAGCCCCGAGCCCTCGGGGCTAAATAAAAAATAGCCCCGAGCCCTCGGGGCTAAATAATAAAAAGCCCCGAGCCCTCGGGGCTAAATAATAAAAAGCCCCGAGCCCTCGGGGCTAAATAAAAAATAGCCCCGAGCCCTCGGGGCTAAATAATAAAAAGCCCCGAGCCCTCGGGGCTAAATAATAAAAAGCCTCGAGCCCTCGGGGCTAAATAAAAAATAGCCCCGAGCCCTCGGGGCTAAATAATAAAAAGCCCCGAGCCCTCGGGGCTAAATAATAAAAAGCCCCGAGCCTTCGGGACTAAATAATAAAAAGCCCCGAGCCCTCGGGGCTAAATAGAAAAGAGCCCCGAGCCCTCGGGGCTAAATAATAAAAAGCCCCGAGCTCTCGGGGCTAAATAATAAAAAGCCCCGAGCCCTCGGGGCTAAATAATAAAAATCCCCGAGCCCTCGGGGCTAAATAAAAAATAGCCCCGAGCCCTCGCGGCTAAATAATAAAAAGCCCCGAGCCCTCGGGGCTAAATAATGAAAGGCCTCGAGCCCTCGGGGCTAAATAATAAAAGGCCTCGAGCCCTCGGGGCTAAATAATAAAAAGCCCCGAGCTCTCGGGGCTAAATAATAAAAAGCCCCGAGCCCTCGGGGCTAAATGAAAAATAGCCCCGAGCCCTCGGGGCTAAATAGAAAAGAGCCCCGAGCCCTCGGGGCTAAATAATGAAAAGCCCCGAGCTCTCGGGGCTAAATAATAAAAAGCCCCGAGCCCTCGGGGCTAAATAATAAAAAGCCCCGAGCCCTCGGGGCTAAATAAAAAATAGCCCCGAGCCCTCGGGGCTAAATAATAAAAAGTCCCGAGCCCTCGGGGCTAAATAATAAAAAGCCTCGAGCCCTCGGGGCTAAATAAAAAATAGCCCCGAGCCCTCGGGGCTAAATAATAAAAAGCCCCGAGCCCTCGGGGCTAAATAATAAAAAGCCCCGAGCCTTCGGGACTAAATAATAAAAAGCCCCGAGCCCTCGGGGCTAAATAGAAAAGAGCCCCGAGCCCTCGGGGCTAAATAATAAAAAGCCCCGAGCTCTCGGGGCTAAATAATAAAAAGCCCCGAGCCCTCGGGGCTAAATAATAAAAATCCTCGAGCCCTCGGGGTTAAATAAAAAATAGCCCCGAGCCCTCGGGGCTAAATAATAAAAAGCCCCGAGCCCTCGGGGCTAAATAATAAAAAGCCCCGAGCCCTCGGGGCTAAATAAAAAATAGCCCCGAGCCCTCGGGGCTAAGTAATAAAAAGCCCCGAGCCCTCGGGGCTAAATGATAAAAAGCCCCGAGCCCTCGGGGCTAAATAATAAAAAGCCCCGAGCCCTCGGGGCTAAATAAAATATAGCCCCGAGCCCTCGGTGCTAAATAATAAAAAGCCCCGAGCTCTCGGGGCTAAATAATAAAAAGCCCCGAGCCCTCGGGGCTTAATAATAAAAAGCCCCGAGCCCTCGGGGCTAAATAAAAAATAGCCCCGAGCCCTCGGGGCTAAATAATAAAGAGCCCCGAGCCCTCGGGGCTAAATGATAAAAAGCCCCGAGCCCTCGGGGCTAAATAAAAAAAAGCCCCGAGCCCTCGGGGCTGAATAATAAAAAGCCCCGAGCCCTCGGGGCTAAATAAAAAAGAGCCCCGAGCCCTCGGGGCTAAATAATAAAAAGCCTCGAGCCCTCGGGGCTAAATAAAAAATAGCCCCGAGCCCTCGGGGCTAAATAATAAAAAGCCCCGAGCTCTCGGGGCTAAATAATAAAAAGCCCCGAGCCCTCGGGGCTGAATAATAAAAAGCCCCGAGCCCTCGGGGCTAAATAATAAAAAGCCCCGAGCCCTCGGGGCTAAATAAAAAATAGCCCCGAGCCCTCGGGGCTAAATAATAAAAAGCCCCGAGCCCTCGGGGCTAAATAATAAAAAGCCCCGAGCCCTCGGGGCTAAATAATGAAAAGCCCCGAGCCCTCGGGGCTAAATAAAAAATAGCCCCGAGCCCTCGGGGCTAAATAATAAAAAGCCCCGAGCCCTCGGGGCTAAATAATAAAAAGCCCCGAGCCCTCGGGGCTAAATAAAAAATAGCCCCGAGCCCTCGGGGCTAAATAATAAAAAGCCCCGAGCCCTCGGGGCTAAATAATAAAAAGCCTCGAGCCCTCGGGGCTAAATAAAAAATAGCCCCGAGCCCTCGGGGCTAAATAATAAAAAGCCCCGAGCCCTCGGGGCTAAATAATAAAAAGCCCCGAGCCTTCGGGACTAAATAATAAAAAGCCCCGAGCCCTCGGGGCTAAATAGAAAAGAGCCCCGAGCCCTCGGGGCTAAATAATAAAAAGCCCCGAGCTCTCGGGGCTAAATAATAAAAAGCCCCGAGCCCTCGGGGCTAAATAATAAAAATCCCCGAGCCCTCGGGGCTAAATAAAAAATAGCCCCGAGCCCTCGCGGCTAAATAATAAAAAGCCCCGAGCCCTCGGGGCTAAATAATAAAAGGCCTCGAGCCCTCGGGGCTAAATAATAAAAGGCCTCGAGCCCTCGGGGCTAAATAATAAAAAGCCCCGAGCTCTCGGGGCTAAATAATAAAAAGCCCCGAGCCCTCGGGGCTAAATGAAAAATAGCCCCGAGCCCTCGGGGCTAAATAGAAAAGAGCCCCGAGCCCTCGGGGCTAAATAATGAAAAGCCCCGAGCTCTCGGGGCTAAATAATAAAAAGCCCCGAGCCGTCGGGGCTAAATAATAAAAAGCCCCGAGCCCTCGGGGCTAAATAAAAAATAGCCCCGAGCCCTCGGGGCTAAATAATAAAAAGCCCCGAGCCCTCGGGGCTAAATAATAAAAAGCCTCGAGCCCTCGGGGCTAAATAAAAAATAGCCCCGAGCCCTCGGGGCTAAATAATAAAAAGCCCCGAGCCCTCGGGGCTAAATAATAAAAAGCCCCGAGCCTTCGGGACTAAATAATAAAAAGCCCCGAGCCCTCGGGGCTAAATAGAAAAGAGCCCCGAGCCCTCGGGGCTAAATAATAAAAAGCCCCGAGCTCTCGGGGCTAAATAATAAAAAGCCCCGAGCCCTCGGGGCTAAATAATAAAAATCCTCGAGCCCTCGGGGTTAAATAAAAAATAGCCCCGAGCCCTCGGGGCTAAATAATAAAAAGCCCCGAGCCCTCGGGGCTAAATAATAAAAAGCCCCGAGCCCTCGGGGCTAAATAAAAAATAGCCCCGAGCCCTCGGGGCTAAGTAATAAAAAGCCCCGAGCCCTCGGGGCTAAATGATAAAAAGCCCCGAGCCCTCGGGGCTAAATAATAAAAAGCCCCGAGCCCTCGGGGCTAAATAAAATATAGCCCCGAGCCCTCGGTGCTAAATAATAAAAAGCCCCGAGCTCTCGGGGCTAAATAATAAAAAGCCCCGAGCCCTCGGGGCTAAATAATAAAAAGCCCCGAGCCCTCGGGGCTAAATAAAAAATAGCCCCGAGCCCTCGGGGCTAAATAATAAAGAGCCCCGAGCCCTCGGGGCTAAATGATAAAAAGCCCCGAGCCCTCGGGGCTAAATAAAAAAAAGCCCCGAGCCCTCGGGGCTGAATAATAAAAAGCCCCGAGCCCTCGGGGCTAAATAATAAAAAGCCTCGAGCCCTCGGGGCTAAATAAAAAATAGCCCCGAGCCCTCGGGGCTAAATAATAAAAAGCCCCGAGCTCTCGGGGCTAAATAATAAAAAGCCCCGAGCCCTCGGGGCTGAATAATAAAAAGCCCCGAGCCCTCGGGGCTAAATAATAAAAAGCCCCGAGCCCTCGGGGCTAAATAAAAAATAGCCCCGAGCCCTCGGGGCTAAATAATAAAAAGCCCCGAGCCCTCGGGGCTAAATAATAAAAAGCCCCGAGCCCTCGGGGCTAAATAATGAAAAGCCCTGAGCCCTCGGGGCTAAATAAAAAATAGCCCCGAGCCCTCGGGGCTAAATAATAAAAAGCCCCGAGCCCTCGGGGCTAAATAAAAAATAGCCCCGAGCCCTCGGGGCTGAATAATAAAAAGCCCCGAGCCCTCGGGGCTAAATAAAAAAGAGCCCCGAGCCCTCGGGGCTAAATAATAAAAAGCCTCGAGCCCTCGGGGCTAAATAAAAAATAGCCCCGAGCCCTCGGGGCTAAATAAAAAATAGCCCCGAGCCCTCGGGGCTAAATAATAAAAAGCCCCGAGCCCTCGGGGCTAAATGAAAAATAGCCCCGAGCCCTCGGGGCTAAATAGAAAAGAGCCCCGAGCCCTCGGGGCTAAATAATGAAAAGCCCCGAGCTCTCGGGGCTAAATAATAAAAAGCCCCGAGCCGTCGGGGCTAAATAATAAAAAGCCCCGAGCCCTCGGGGCTAAATAAAAAATAGCCCCGAGCCCTCGGGGCTAAATAATAAAAAGCCCCGAGCCCTCGGGGCTAAATAATAAAAAGCCTCGAGCCCTCGGGGCTAAATAAAAAATAGCCCCGAGCCCTCGGGGCTAAATAATAAAAAGCCCCGAGCCCTCGGGGCTAAATAATAAAAAGCCCCGAGCCTTCGGGACTAAATAATAAAAAGCCCCGAGCCCTCGGGGCTAAATAGAAAAGAGCCCCGAGCCCTCGGGGCTAAATAATAAAAAGCCCCGAGCTCTCGGGGCTAAATAATAAAAAGCCCCGAGCCCTCGGGGCTAAATAATAAAAATCCTCGAGCCCTCGGGGTTAAATAAAAAATAGCCCCGAGCCCTCGGGGCTAAATAATAAAAAGCCCCGAGCCCTCGGGGCTAAATAATAAAAAGCCCCGAGCCCTCGGGGCTAAATAAAAAATAGCCCCGAGCCCTCGGGGCTAAGTAATAAAAAGCCCCGAGCCCTCGGGGCTAAATGATAAAAAGCCCCGAGCCCTCGGGGCTAAATAATAAAAAGCCCCGAGCCCTCGGGGCTAAATAATAAAAAGCCCCGAGCTCTCGGGGCTAAATAATAAAAAGCCCCGAGCCCTCGGGGCTAAATAATAAAAAGCCCCGAGCCCTCGGGGCTAAATAATAAAAAGCCCCGAGCCCTCGGGGCTAAATAAAAAATAGCCCCGAGCCCTCGGGGCTAAATAATAAAAAGCCCCGAGCCCTCGGGGCTAAATAATAAAAAGCCCCGAGCCCTCGGGGCTAAATAAAAAATAGCCCCGAGCCCTCGGGGCTAAATAATAAAGAGCCCCGAGCCCTCGGGGCTAAATGATAAAAAGCCCCGAGCCCTCGGGGCTAAATAAAAAAAAGCCCCGAGCCCTCGGGGCTGAATAATAAAAAGCCCCGAGCCCTCGGGGCTAAATAAAAAAGAGCCCCGAGCCCTCGGGGCTAAATAATAAAAAGCCTCGAGCCCTCGGGGCTAAATAAAAAATAGCCCCGAGCCCTCGGGGCTAAATAATAAAAAGCCCCGAGCTCTCGGGGCTAAATAATAAAAAGCCCCGAGCCCTCGGGGCTGAATAATAAAAAGCCCCGAGCCCTCGGGGCTAAATAATAAAAAGCCCCGAGCCCTCGGGGCTAAATAAAAAATAGCCCCGAGCCCTCGGGGCTAAATAATAAAAAGCCCCGAGCCCTCGGGGCTAAATAATAAAAAGCCCCGAGCCCTCGGGGCTAAATAATGAAAAGCCCTGAGCCCTCGGGGCTAAATAAAAAATAGCCCCGAGCCCTCGGGGCTAAATAATAAAAAGCCCCGAGCCCTCGGGGCTAAATAAAAAATAGCCCCGAGCCCTCGGGGCTGAATAATAAAAAGCCCCGAGCCCTCGGGGCTAAATAAAAAAGAGCCCCGAGCCCTCGGGGCTAAATAATAAAAAGCCTCGAGCCCTCGGGGCTAAATAAAAAATAGCCCCGAGCCCTCGGGGCTAAATAAAAAATAGCCCCGAGCCCTCGGGGCTAAATAATAAAAAGCCCCGAGCCCTCGGGGCTAAATAATAAAAAGCCCCGAGCCCTCGGGGCTAAATAAAAAATAGCCCCGAGCCCTCGGGGCTAAATAGAAAAGAGCCCCGACCCCTCGGGGCTAAATGATAGAAAGCCCCGAGCTCTCGGGGCTAAATAATAAAATGCCCCGAGCCCTCGGGGCTAAATAATAAAAAGCCCCGAGCCCTCGGGGCTAAATAAAAAATAGCCCCGAGCCCTCGGGGCTGAATAATAAAAAGCCTCGAGCCCTCGGGGCTAAATAAAAAATAGCCCCGAGCCCTCGGGGCTAAATAGAAAAGAGCCCCGAGCCCTCGGGGCTAAATGATAAAAAGCCCCGAGCCCTCGGGGCTAAATAATAAAAAGCCCCGAGCCCTCGGGGCTAAATGAAAAAGAGCCCCGAGCCCTCGGGGCTAAATAATAAAAAGCCCCGAGCCCTCGGGGCTAAATAATAAAAAGCCCCGAGCCCTCGGGGCTAAATAAAAAATAGCCCCGAGCCCTCGGGGCTAAATAATAAAAAGCCCCGAGCCCTCGGGGCTAAATAAAAAATAGCCCCGAGCCCTCGGGGCTAAATAATAAAAAGCCCCGAGCTCTCGGGGCTAAATAATAAAAAGCCCCGAGCCCTCGGGGCTAAATAATAAAAAGCCCCGAGCCCTCGGGGCTAAATAAAAAATAGCCCCGAGCCCTCGGGGCTGAATAATAAAAAGCCCCGAGCCCTCGGGGCTGAATAAAAAAGAGCCCCGAGCCCTCGGGGCTAAATAATAAAAAGCCTCGAGCCCTCGGGGCTAAATAAAAAATAGCCCCGAGCCCTCGGGGCTAAATAAAAAATAGCCCCGAGCCCTCGGGGCTAAATAATAAAAAGCCCCGAGCCCTCGGGGCTAAATAATAAAAAGCCCCGAGCCCTCGGGGCTAAATAAAAAATAGCCCCGAGCCCTCGGGGCTAAATAGAAAAGAGCCCCGACCCCTCGGGGCTAAATGATAAAAAGCCCCGAGCTCTCGGGGCTAAATAATAAAATGCCCCGAGCCCTCGGGGCTAAATAATAAAAAGCCCCGAGCCCTCGGGGCTAAATAAAAAATAGCCCCGAGCCCTCGGGGCTGAATAATAAAAAGCCTCGAGCCCTCGGGGCTAAATAAAAAATAGCCCCGAGCCCTCGGGGCTAAATAGAAAAGAGCCCCGAGCCCTCGGGGCTAAATGATAAAAAGCCCCGAGCCCTCGGGGCTAAATAATAAAAAGCCCCGAGCCCTCGGGGCTAAATGAAAAAGAGCCCCGAGCCCTCGGGGCTAAATAATAAAAAGCCCCGAGCCCTCGGGGCTAAATAATAAAAAGCCCCGAGCCCTCGGGGCTAAATAAAAAATAGCCCCGAGCCCTCGGGGCTAAATAATAAAAAGCCCCGAGCCCTCGGGGCTAAATAAAAAATAGCCCCGAGCCCTCGGGGCTAAATAATAAAAAGCCCCGAGCCCTCGGGGCTAAATAATAAAAAGCCCCGAGCCCTCGGGGCTAAATAAAAAATAGCCCCGAGCCCTCGGGGCTAAATAATAAAAAGCCCCGAGCCCTCGGGGCTAAATAAAAAATAGCCCCGAGCCCTCGGGGCTAAATAATAAAAAGCCTCGAGCCCTCGGGGCTAAATAAAAAATAGCCCCGAGCCCTCGCGGCTAAATAATAAAAAGCCCCGAGCCCTCGGGGCTAAATAATAAAAGGCCTCGAGCCCTCGGGGCTAAATAAAAAAGAGCCCCGAGCCCTCGGGGCTAAATAATAAAAAGCCCCGAGCTCTCGGGGCTAAATAATAAAAAGCCCCGAGCCCTCGGGGCTAAATGAAAAATAGCCCCGAGCCCTCGGGGCTAAATAGAAAAGAGCCCCGAGCCCTCGGGGCTAAATAATGAAAAGCCCCGAGCTCTCGGGGCTAAATAATAAAAAGCCCCGAGCCCTCGGGGCTAAATAATAAAAAGCCCCGAGCCCTCGGGGCTAAATAAAAAATAGCCCCGAGCCCTCGGGGCTAAATAATAAAAAGCCTCGAGCCCTCGGGGCTAAATAAAAAATAGCCCCGAGCCCTCGGGGCTAAGTAATAAAAAGCCCCGAGCCCTCGGGGCTAAATAATAAAAAGCCCCGAGCCTTCGGGACTAAATAATAAAAAGCCCCGAGCCCTCGGGGCTAAATAAAAAATAGCCCCGAGCCCTCGGGGCTAAATAGAAAAGAGCCCCGAGCCCTCGGGGCTAAATAATAAAAAGCCCCGAGCTCTCGGGGCTAAATAATAAAAAGCCCCGAGCCCTCGGGGCTAAATAATAAAAATCCTCGAGCCCTCGGGGTTAAATAAAAAATAGCCCCGAGCCCTCGGGGCTAAGTAATAAAAAGCCCCGAGCCCTCGGGGCTAAATAATAAAAAGCCCCGAGCCCTCGGGGCTAAATAAAAAATAACCCCGAGCCCTCGGGGCTAAGTAATAAAAAGCCCCGAGCCCTCGGGGCTAAATGATAAAAAGCCCCGAGCCCTCGGGGCTAAATAATAAAAAGCCCCGAGCCCTCGGGGCTAAATAAAATATAGCCCCGAGCCCTCGGTGCTAAATAATAAAAAGCCCCGAGCTCTCGGGGCTAAATAATAAAAAGCCCCGAGCCCTCGGGGCTAAATAATAAAAAGCCCCGAGCCCTCGGGGCTAAATAAAAAATAGCCCCGAGCCCTCGGGGCTAAATAATAAAAAGCCTCGAGCCCTCGGGGCTAAATAAAAAATAGCCCCGAGCCCTCGGGGCTAAGTAATAAAAAGCCCCGAGCCCTCGGGGCTAAATAATAAAAAGCCCCGAGCCTTCGGGACTAAATAATAAAAAGCCCCGAGCCCTCGGGGCTAAATAAAAAATAGCCCCGAGCCCTCGGGGCTAAATAGAAAAGAGCCCCGAGCCCTCGGGGCTAAATAATAAAAAGCCCCGAGCTCTCGGGGCTAAATAATAAAAAGCCCCGAGCCCTCGGGGCTAAATAATAAAAATCCTCGAGCCCTCGGGGTTAAATAAAAAATAGCCCCGAGCCCTCGGGGCTAAGTAATAAAAAGCCCCGAGCCCTCGGGGCTAAATAATAAAAAGCCCCGAGCCCTCGGGGCTAAATAAAAAATAACCCCGAGCCCTCGGGGCTAAGTAATAAAAAGCCCCGAGCCCTCGGGGCTAAATGATAAAAAGCCCCGAGCCCTCGGGGCTAAATAATAAAAAGCCCCGAGCCCTCGGGGCTAAATAAAATATAGCCCCGAGCCCTCGGTGCTAAATAATAAAAAGCCCCGAGCTCTCGGGGCTAAATAATAAAAAGCCCCGAGCCCTCGGGGCTAAATAATAAAAAGCCCCGAGCCCTCGGGGCTAAATAAAAAATAGCCCCGAGCTCTCGGGGCTAAATAATAAAAAGCCCCGAGCCCTCGGGGCTAAATGATAAAAAGCCCCGAGCCCTCGGGGCTAAATAAAAAAAAGCCCCGAGCCCTCGGGGCTAAATAATAAAAAGCCCCGAGCCCTCGGGGCTAAATAATAAAAAGCCCCGAGCCCTCGGGGCTAAATAAAAAATAGCCCCGAGCCCTCGGGGCTAAATAATAAAAAGCCTCGAGCCCTCGGGGCTAAATAAAAACAGCCCCGAGCCCTCGGGGCTAAATAATAAAAAGCCCCGAGCCCTCGGGGCTAAATGATAAAAAGCCCCGAGCCCTCGGGGCTAAATAATAAAAAGCCCCGAGCCCTCGGGGCTAAATAATAAAAAGCCCCGAGCCCTCGGGGCTAAATAATAAAAAGCCCCGAGCCCTCGGGGCTAAATAATAACTAGGGGTGCGTAGTTGCTCGCTCGCTGCGCTCGCTCGCGAAGTGGGGTGTGTAGCTGCTCGCTCGCTACACTCGCTCCCAAATAGAGAAGTGCGTTATCGCTAATTGGAAGGAGTTAGCAGGAATGTATTTTGATGTGCGTGACTCTCCGAGCCGCACTAAGAACTTCCCGATAATTTCTCTCACTCACTATGAGAAGAAATAATGAATGAAAAAAACGATAAATAACCACAGACATAATCGTGAAAACTATCAAGAATTGTTGGGGAGATCTCAAAATATGGAGATCAATAAAAAAATCGATTTTTCGTTTTCGGGGTCAGCGCATAGCCTTCACTTTCTGGCAAGTTAAGAAAAATTTCATAATGTTTTTCTTAAAAAACTGAGAAAGTACTGTATCGATTTCAACCAAAAACTAATCAGATCGAATCTATATCGAGATGCTTCGATTGCAACATCGATCATCTCGATCGCGCTATTGATTCATGAGAAAACGTGAACGAAAAAATTGATCACATACACACACACACACACACACACACACACAGACATGATCGTAAAAACTATCAAAAAATGTTGGGGAGGTCTTAAAACATGGAGATCGATCGAAAAATCGATTTCACATTTTCGGGGTCATTACATAAACTTCCTTTATCGGGAAGTTAATAATTAATAGTCGGAGATAAAGCACAAGCTTATTCATTCATGTATTTACAGCAATAAAATAATTCATGCTAGTAGAAGAAAAAAGGAAAGACTGAAATTATTGTAATTCATCTATACCATATAATCCAATAGAAGGAAACCACACGATGAATATCTATCCCTTATTCTACCCAATTAATGAGAGCGATCGGACGGAAATGCATCTCTAGGGTGAAATAATCCAGAAACATTTCTCAGAGTGAAGGGGTTCCTGGAAAAATTTGAAAAAGACTGCAACAGATCCCTTTACACAGAGAGAAAGATATAATTTGAGTAACAATAAAATTATAGTTGAAGAAGACCTCAACCATTTAGATTTGGTAATGCTAACTTCAGACATGAAAAGTTAGTATCATTATGTCAAGTAGTGAATCAAACCATATGAATCTACTGCAACAGGAGAAGATGATCACGATTTAGTGATTACAATTTTCGCATAGTGAAAGTATCAGTATGATCATTTGTCAATTATAGAAACTTTTATCTTCACGATACTGAAAATAGAAAATTTCAACAACATTAATATAGTCGTAGTGACATTTGCCATTGCTGTTCTAACGTATCAAAATTCTCGCACAAGGACTTAGTCACATCTACTGAACATTTAGTACTGTGTACTAGAATCAATTGTGATGATTAAGAAAATGACCTCTACTATTGGATTTTTTTTAGGTGTACATACGAAATTTCCCTCTGTGTACATGTCTACATTGTTGTGCATTTTTTCCAGATTTTTCGGTAGAGGCCTTCACTCAAAAAAAAAACCGATTCACTTGGACCCTCAGGTTCATTTTGCCCGGTCTACCTTAAAGGGTTATGCCCAATGAAGAGGCTTAAAAAATCGATTCTTCAACAGTTTTTCTTGGAAAGGCACTTCGATTCATTAACGTCAAAATTTATATGCATATTGTTGTAAATTTCAATTTGATTGTTATATGTTTCGAAAATATTCAAAGTAACTTTCACGAAAATTTCGAAAAAATAAATAAATACTGGACCAAGTTATCAACTCGATTGTGAGCCTTTCTCTCATGAATGTGTTTTTTTGCGGAGGCCATGACTACTTTCCAGTGGTTCATCTGAAATCAATACAAAAAAAGAAATCACTAGTTCAGTAGTTTATCTTAAGCGTGATCAAAGGTTTTTTTGTCCAACAAATTTTTCATTTGTTGTGTAGGGATTATGGTATATTGGAAATAATTGATTTAACAATCCTAATTAATTGTCAAATGGACGACGTTAAATCAATTTTTCCAACGTCCCGTGATTCCTACACAACAACTTACAAACATGGAAATGAAAAACGCAATTGAAAATTTTCATTTTTTTTTAAACTTGAAGAGCAACAAAAAATCTTGAAGCGCCAAAAAAATAGATTTCTTGAATATTTTCTCTCGATAATTGAATGTTGTGTATCGATACTGTTTGAATTATTATCGATATTGCCGATGTCGATTTTTTTTCAATATCGCGCACGCTTACTACGTACGCGTCTTCTCATCCGATCGTTTAAATAACACCAAACGTCGAGTCGGTTTCAGTTTCACGTCGACGCTGTTTCAAAAAATCGTGATATTTCGAAATCGATATTCTTTATTTTTTATAGCAGGAAATATAAAATATATAATCTAAGTACTCCATCGTCTCTACAATTTTTGTATCTTTCACGATGTCACGTATGGAAGTGATTATGTTTATGAATGTTGGAAACACTCCAATTTGATAAATTCTACTCCACTGATTCTGTGATATTCATGGTGCACAGACTATTTATTCAGGCCTCGAGGTAGACTCATCTAATTAGTGAGAATCAACAAAAGAAAACACTCACTCTAGTTGAGTACCTATCGAATGAGCATCTGCTAGTCGATTTTTGATGAATTTTAAAATGTCTCACAAGCAATTAGTTATGTTAATGCTTTCCATTTTATCCATCATCGTTCAGACAGAGCTAAGAGTGCCTGTAGAATGTGGACCATACGAGCGATTTGTGTGGTGTATCCAAAGCAACGAACCAACATGCAGGATTCCAAGATTCTTTGGTGCTTGGGTAAGTCATTCAATAATTTTTTTTTATCACCAATGAAAAAAAGAATTTTTCCATGCAAAGCCAATAACGCAAATTTATTGGCTCTTGAAAATTCTATCATTATAGGAGTGTGATGGTTACTGCATTTGTCAACAATCGTTTGTAAGAGATGATGAAGGAAAATGTATTCCGATAGGAAAGTGTCCAAAATCACCTTGTCCAGAAGCTTCAGTATTCGAGCAATGCTCCAAAAGTTATAAGCAATTGTGTATGGGGCTGACAGGGAGCGTTCATAATGTATGTATTACTCTTCATTCAAGTGAATTTTCAAAATAAAAAAATTTATATATGATTTTTTAAGTTTGAAACATTATTCGATGGAAGAACCTAATTAATCTAATATTGTGAA